>CM036879.1:56265378-57515378 GCA_020796165.1 Pantala flavescens | reverse complement strand
GTTAAAAATAACGAGGGACTTATTAAGGAACACTTCATAAATGTGGAGCATATATAATGCTCAGATATTTAGTGTATGTGTAGTAAGAATTTTTAAAATGGCTTTTTTCCGTTTTATGTTTAAAGATATTGAATTCCTAGAGGAGAGATTAAGAGAAAATACTTCTTTCATCTTTCCTCGAAATATTTTACATAATTCTTTAAAAATTATTTATTTAACGCACACATTATGTTGTATGTACTTCAACACGCACTATTTTCGAGGTTTGAAATTTCCTTTCATGTGATTCGTAACAATGGAATTGACAGTCTTGTATCTAAGGGTGTGTAAAAGCATATGATAAGTTTTCAAAAGGTATTTCAGTACTAGGAAATTGATAAAAGTATATATATGGGATTAACTATCTTTTGATTCGGGCGTATCCATTCCGAATAAAAATGCTGGAATAAATTAACCTTTTATGCTCTTTAAATCCACATTTTAATCTGGAAAAGGTATAATTTCTTAGTTAATATCTCTATTTAGTAGGAGGATAAATTCGAAATGTCATCATTTGAATATTACGTCCTCTAAAAATGTGTTTTCTGATTTTATATTAATTATAAAGCCGCAAAATTGTTTTTTAATATTAATCAGCATAGATTTTTCATAAAAATCATCGTAGAAAATAAAATTTATAAGATAGAATAAAAAGTGTAGGCATTTTACGCAAAACTGCCTTAAAATGCACTTGAAATATTTTTCGTTTCATTTACAAAAGATTCTACACGGTAAAGTAAATAAAAAAACTTTACTCGTTTTTAATCAAAATTTAGCAAAACTCATTTCAGCTTTTTAATTAATCACGTGTAAAAATCCTCAAATTAATTGCAAAACGAAGAGATGTCTCTTTATCCTCGCTCGATAATTTGGTAATTACCTGAGAGAATTGTTTTATTCCTCGAACAAAAGGTATTTAGGCCGCACTGTTTTATTCTTCCATTTTTAATGATCATCTCGTTGGTGAGTTATTATTTCCCTCGAGTTCATCCCGTAAAATGTTCCCTCGCTAGGCCACGTGTTGAAGCGAATTAATAAAACGGATTAACTCAAAAATTACCTGTCACAATATCAATTCATCTATTGAAACCCGAAATCATCTGCTCGACTTAAAATACTGAAAAAATCAGAGGCCGTGTATTTTAAAGTTTCGTAAATCACACTGCGCCTCCGTAATAAATTCTGAAATACCTGTAAATTTATCCTCGCTCTCGCGATAATTAGGTTCAAGGACGATTACGATCGAAAAATTAAAATTCCCTATTTCCTCACGTCATTAATCATGGAGCCCTTTGGATTTATCGGCGTCCATTACGATCGAGAAAGCAAATAAGCGAGGGAAGCCTCTCCCGAAATTAAATTCCATTTCTCGATTTTTTTTCCAGTTTTTGTTCGGAACTCTCTCTTCCCCACCACGAATTCCTAATTCCCAATTTTTCTAAACAGCCTTCCCTACAAATTACCGCTTGAGATTCAACATGGGACAGGGAGGCAGAGTACGTTGTAAGCCGGGACATCTGAAATCGGCTAGAAATATTCCATCAATTTCGTTAAAGTACTTCTACGTCTTATGCTAGTGAAAGTGGTGAAGAATGACTCCAAAGTACGCCCTCAGCCACTCTATTCTGTACATTTCTCTTCCTTGCTTTTTATATCCCTCTCTTCGTTCACTATTCCAGTTTCATACGCCCATCCTTTTATCTTATACGAATAGAATCATTTATCTTTCTCATCCCTTTCCAATTCCGTCATAAATTTTCTATGTGCTGTTAATTATTTTTGTTTTCCTTCCCAAACGAGTATTTATTTATTTATTTATTTATTTTTGTCAACGCTTTTAATTATTTAATTCATATGTATATATATATATTGTATTTTATTTTAGAAAATAATATTTCTTTTTATTATGTGGAAACCCCACATGAAACGAATATGAAGGTATTATTTTATATTTTCGTATAGTATTCAGAAATTATCTCTCTGAAGGACATTAATCGACATATTGGTACCTCAATCTTCTGTTTCTGCCAGGTCAAAATGTTTTCACTAATAATCATAAAGTTACCTATTTAATTTGAATAACTTAAGCCGGAAATAACTTTCTCAATGAATTTCGATTTTAGATCCTGGAGGCGTAAAGAATTCTGGCCTGAAAAAAGAACAGGAAATTCTTGGACAAAGAATCAGATGTTAGACACGAAGGAAAAAATCATGAAAAAATCTCACATGTCAATACGAGACTTAAGGATACTCTGGTAATAATATGACTCATGAATATATGAGAGAACAGTAAACCCTTAAATTTTTAAGATTTCGAAAAAATAAAGAAAGATTCGCTGTTTTATTTCGCCACCTGTTTTATGGAACCAAACAAAAATATATAAATAAAGTAATTAGAAGTAAAATAAAATAAGAATGTAGATTTTACATCAAATACTGTTAATGTAAAAATATGTTTCATAAAAAATCTTATATTGCTCACGTAAATTGAATTTATCGTATGATTGATTTCCATGTTGTAAAATAGTCTATATACATATGAAATATTTCGTAAATATTTATCATCAATATGAATCAGTGAAGCCAAATATTTAAACATCTAAATATATTGCTTACGTTTTTGGTAAATATTATTTTTATAAACTAAATATAATTCATTTTTTATTTTGTTGCTTGTTCTAGATTTTTTAATGTACTATAGAAAATTCTTATCTAAATAGACCGAAAAACCACGATTGATTGATTCATTAACTGTCACTACAGGTAGTCTTCCTTAATTATGTTTTATTTTATATATATTTTATTTTATAGTATACAATAGTCGATGCGTTTAAGTTCAGAAATAATTGTAGAAATATGGATCAGAGAAGACGAAAAACACGATTTGACTTTTTAATCGACTTTTTAGAACGTGTATGCATTCGTAGCATATGGCTGAGAGACCAAAAAATTCATATCAGGGCCATTCGTTATCCGAAATATCGCTGCAATCAATCCCGATTGTGCCAATGCTTACTTTTCACCACAAAAAGGGGAATGCTCTACTATAAAGGGAAAAAATCCTCCTCTCTCTCGAATATCAACGACTGCACTCACTCATTTTAAATTGTACTGCAGCTGTAGGATGCCATCTCGATTATTTGTCGTATATGGCGTCACTAACAGGTGATCATTCAATACTAGTGCGCGTGCCATGGAGGTGGTAAAAATCTCTTTCTTTTCTCACTCATATCTTTTGTTTTAAACAATCACACATTAAATAGCTTCCATTGTATTTAACAATATGTTAAATTCACTCCTGTACAGCACGTACCATTTGTAGCGATTATAAAGTAGACTCCACATGTCATTTTTTCCTTCAGGAAAATATACGCCGCACCTCATCATTGGTTTTCATATCGTCAGTGACCGCTATGGGCAAAAAATTCCTCAAGATATATATATATATATAGAAAATAAAATAGAGTTTAAGGAAAGTTTTATTGTTCCTCATAACATGAACAAGTAAATTATATCAAATGATTTTATACTTCAAGTTAAGTTTACGGCTCTCTTCATTTGTTTCTTTCCAAAGATTTATCTTCAGTTTTCGGGAAATCTTCCTCTCTATACTTTAGTACTTTAGTGTATTGAGATAACATAGGATGTTCGTTAGTATAACAGAATGGAGTTTTATGAGTACAATAATACCTTCCTGGCATAATCAGTTAGATTTTTTGTGTAAAAAAAAGAGTCAATTGAAATGTGGCGTCCTAACGAATGCTCCTTATGATTACCAGTTAATTTGGAAAATACAATAAATTAGCAAATAAACTTTACCAAATTATAACATGTATAAGGTTTATCACCGACCGAGTACAAATGTGTAGATAAATATAGTTTCGGGCACATTCAAGATGCTCAGAACATCCATAACTGCAGTAGAGAGAGTTATTTTACCAATTTCGATGTTCAAATTCTCATTATATTACCAAATTGGATGCTGCTATTATATTGTATGCTTTTCGATAGAATGGCAGATTATTGATAAAACATGGCTGAACAAGGCTCAAATATCTACGCGGACGAAGGTCATTCAATTGAAAGGCTGCCTTTCTTATCATGTACACGAATTCACTTTGCTCTATTTGGATGAGAACGGGGACAATGAATCCGAGAAGAATGAGTGGGTGAAGTATATATTCGCAGGGGAGGATCCAAGCGAGGAAAATAGATCTCAGCTATCCATTCCGTTTAACTGCTGCTCGACCTTCGCCATGTTTAACAGCTCCTTTCACTTTTTCTCTGCCGCTTCCGCACTTTTTACGCCGGTTTCTAGGACAAAAAGTCCTCAAATAATCGCACTTCACTTTTCTCTCCCTACAATTTTAAGCGCTCTCTTTCCATTCCATTTAATCTCATCAGTTTCCTGCTCGTCCGGCAGTTAAAATTCTTTCGCAGACTTTCTTTATCGAGTTACTTTATTACATTTTCGGATCGTTGTGCTCATTCTATGAGGCATGATATTTTCTCGGAATCATTTAGACTTTTGTAGTTTTAGATTTGATACGTCCCTCGATAACAATCAGCATTGTTTCAAGTTTAATTCCGAAAGGAACAAAAAATCTAAAAGTACTATTTAATGATGGAGTTTTTATAGACAAAAGGAAAAATAGCGTTTAAATAACTATCATTTTAATGATATATATATTAGGTCTACCGGAAAGTTCTGTCCGTTCCGGTTACAATGTTTCAATAATTAAGCTCATATTCATTAAACACATATTTGGCTCTCTCTTTTGATCGCTTACAATGTATACACATTTTCGTCTTAAATGAATAAAACGAAGACCATTCTTGTTATTATTAAGTGAGACGCGATCACGTACCCATGGCTTCTGTCCTTACAAAATTTCTTGCAGGGCAAACAATTCAAGGAAGAAGAAGAAATCAGACAAACACTGGTTAAATTCTTGGCCTCTAGAGATAAGCCATTCTTTAAAAATGGGATATACAAAATGCCATCACGGTGGAAAGATGTCATAAATAATGATGGCAATTAATATTATTCAATAAACTTTATTCAAAGTATGAAAAAATTTATTCTTTTGTTTCATTCTAAAAATGGACAGAACTTTCCGGTAGACCTATTATTTCGCATACGTGTATCGAAGCAGTTCTAATTTCGGAAAATTTCAATCTTTGCTTTTTGAGTTAAAACATCTGAATGCTTAAGATTCGATCTGGTGTTAAAAATACCTTCAATTCAGAAATATCAACCTAGTATTGAAACGATATAACTCTCGTTTCAGTAATTGCAAAAAACTGCATAATGTTTAAAAACAGGCCTAAAGCGACTTCGCACCGCAATGCCATTATCATATATAAATGAATTATTGCTTCATTTAGATTCTGGATTATAAATTATTAAGTCAACATTTTCCAATTATTTTCCTTAATTTCACGTTATTTTCCATTTAATATTATGCCGATAACTTTGATAATTATGTAAATAGATATTCTGCTTAAATGTTGCATAAATAGACCGATAATTTGTATTTCAAAACCCTCACAGATTGGAAATGAATACATTTTCTTTTGAGCGATTTTTCTTAAATGTTTGTGCTAGCTTTCATAGTTAGGGAATGTATTACTTACTGATAGAGATATTATTGATTCAATAAATATCATAGCTTTAATTATAAAATTCATGAACCTCATTTAAATCGTTGACATAAATAAATAATATTGTTATAAATTGAAAAACAATAGTTTTAGTGAATTCCTTCATCTGGCGATTGCATAATTCCGAAAACGCAATTGTCAATAACTCCATAAACTTGAATGGTATTTCAGTTTAATGTGTATTCTAATTGGATAAGTGTAAGTTTACAGTACTTCATCAACCACCCACGATGTCAAAGAACTCAAAACACCTAGAAATAATATACAATTCATATCACCTATGGAATATACATCCGTGATACCTTTTTGGATTTAACTCTAGAACAAATGTTTACTAGCACATCTTAGCAGAATAATTTTACTTGGAATTCCTAAGGGATGTTCATCGAGAAGACGGATTTCTACTTAAAAGACGATGTTATTTAGAGTATATGAAGCATTTTCCAAAATACATCTTTATTTCTCTTCGTATTATAAATTGTAGATTTATAGAAAAAGTTCTTTATTGAGTCAAATAGTGATGTACATTCCCAAACTAGGGTCCTCTAAAATTTTAGGATATTCTCTGCATTTTGTACTCATTTGCTGAAGATTTTTCTGTGTGCCAACAGCTCTCTCTTTTACTCTCATTTTCTGTTTATATCATCTACATGTTCTTTCCACGCAATTCCCCTAATCCATTATCTTCCGGTTCGCTTATCCATGCAGTCCTTCTTGCATTCACCCGTGTCTCCCATTACACTTCATTCTTCTATATTCATGTGACTCATGACATCCATCTCTTTCCTCACAGTTGCCGCTAATGTCTCACACATTCCGCTTGCATTCCTGCCATTTGCCGCGTGGACATTCCTCATACATTCGCCAAGGCATTCTCTCATTCCCTTATTGCCAACATTTCTTTCCTCTACAGCTATGAGGAAAGTTTAATTCCGCAGTATTTATCATTAAAGAGTATTTTCCCGAACGTCAAATTTCAACGCGCATTACTAATTTGCCAGGTACGAATGGTCTCGTAGGGAAGCATTTATTGCCTACTGTTTATAAATTTTGGCACAAATGTATCAAAGTATACATAACTTTAATTATATTTTTATTGTTGACGATAGTAAAGAAATGTATACTGTTTCCCAGAGAGACCTAGTCTTAGCAGATATTACTCCGACAATATAATTAAATAAAAATATATATAATCCTTTACAAAGTTTGCTCTATTAATGCTAGGTTCCTTTTAGCAAAAAATCTGTCACTGTATCTAATAATGAACAAATAAAATATATGTACTCTTCACACTATGATCAACATAAATTAAAGTCCATTATCTCATCACCGTATGAATTGTCTCATAAACATGTGTAAAATTCCTATGGAATAAAATTGAGATTACGAGGGATCTCTGGAATCAATCTCATGATTATTCGATACTTGTATTTTTTATTTCTTTTCTTTATACCTCTATTGGTGATTACGAAATTTTGATGATCTATCTTCCTTGTAGATCTGAGAAAAATTTGTTGCACTTTGAATATATTTCACTGCAAAGTATCGATTCCATTACAATTTCCATATGAAAGTTAGCATTATTCTCTCAAAAGCGTTATGGTTGGCTAAGGCTATTGGAATATTTTAACTTTGAAATTAATTTGTTTCCAGTTTTCCTTGAAAACGTTTCAGAATTAAATAATAAAGAATAAATTGCATTAAAAGTAACTTCTAATGTTGATATTGTGGATGAGGAAGTTTGAATCCTCAGAACACGTTGAAGGCCGAGCAAGAGCATCACACATATATCTCGATGCACTCACGCATCATCCCTCGGGTTGTATTAACGTGAAACATATTTCACGAAAACACTAGTTCATATACCGGTCAAGAAACGGAAACTATTATCCCATAGGACCATATGAAAACGATGTAAAGCTCCGCCTAATCATAGCCTAGCTAACCTTATTCTTATCTTCGATTTCACCTTCTACATTCGGTAGCTCAATTCCCAATATTCGCTGCAACGATCTGCTTATGACGAATTTAAAATTCATGAATGATTCTATTCATTTGGAAGTAGACGCATGAAATCATGCGTCGACTTAGTCTGCTAGTTGTCGGGAAAATTCGCACAAATAATTTGCCAAATCGAGTTCATTAATAACTCGTGCTCTCGAATGTTTCTCTGCCTTCAAAAGGAACCGAGACGGGCTTGAAGATTTTCAACGCCCGTCTCTGCCGTAGATTCCTTCAGATGAAAGTTCTAGCTTGATTGAGCCGGTTAAAAATATCGAATTGGTTTAATGTTCTTAAACAACGGTAGTACAAGTTAAGAATGTAATCCCCACGTTTTTGATCGATACCGAAATATGAAGCATCATACAGTGTATTCCTACGGACAATACAGGTGAGCTCAGATTACACCTCTTGCCCATCTTTGTCGTTGGATAGATGAGGAACGCATGTTTAACGGCTTATTCTTAACTCGTAACCTTCATCTTCTGAGAATCTCACGTGCTCTTGTAGGGCAGATGATGGCGAAATCGGTACTGTAAACGTATGTTATCGAAACGCACAGGATTATCCGTGGAATGCAAAGATTCCTCTTAGGCACGGCAAGTTGTAGAGCGCAGGGAGAAAGATCCATCGGAAAGCCTTAATGTGTCGAGAAAAGGGCTTCGTTGTAAACCATAAAGAGATAATCTCATTCATAAACATCAAATAATTTTTTCCTCTTACATTTTGGAAACGATAGTTTAAGTAACCAAGCCAATATATATATCTATATTATATATATATATATATATCTATTATATATAGACGCTTCGGGGGGATATATATATATCTATACATATAGACGCTTCGGGGGGATATATATATATAACATATATATATATATATATAGGATATTAATGTCAGGCCCAAACCGCTTTGGCCACGGAGCCGCCGATTTTTTTACGTAATGGCCCACTAAATCTCACTCAGGAAAAATTGGGAAATCCACCCTACCTATCATGGGTTCGATTCTAGGAGGCCCCAAAAATCGACTTTCCCCCGTAAGAATGCATAGGGCCGTTTTTCAAACAATTTAAAAAAATACTTCCCCTTGAGATAGAACAATTAAATTTCATATGACTACTGCTTTTATATATATCTACGCAAAAGTGCTATTTTTTACTCGCAACTGGTCATGGGTTCGATGCCAGGAGGTGAAATATTTTCAAATTTCGAAAAATCGTAGCTCTCCTAATATTGTACATAGAGCATTCAAATTTTTTACACTTATAGGTAAGTATATTATATACCTCGAAAAAAATCAACAGTTGCCTACGTGTCACGGGTTCGATTCCAGAGCGTCCCGTAATCTCGATATTCCCCGTTAGGAATGGATGGGGCCGTATTTCAAATAATTTTAAAAATACTTCCCATTGAGTTAGAAGTATAAAATTTCGTGTAGCTGTTGCTACTATACATATCTACGGGAGAATGCTATAGATTACGTGTAAATGGTCATGGGTTCGATGCCAGGAGGTAAAATATTTTCAAATTTTGAAAAATCGTATCTCTCTTAATATGTTACATAGGTCATTCAAACCTTTTACGCTTATAGATACTTATATAATGTACTTTGGAAAAAATCAACAGTTACATATGAGTCACGGGTTCGATTCCAGAGCGTCCCGTAAACTCGATTTCTCCCGTTTAAAATACATTGACCATATTTTCGAAAGCTTTTTATGACACTTCCGAACCGCGCAGAGGTTCAGAATTTCACACAGCTATAAAAGGGACCATTCTCACTTAAAAGCAACCGTAATTATGTCGTAAATGGTCGTTGGTTCGATTCTAGGGTGCGTTAACAATAACTTCGTAAGAAATGCATTGGGAATTAAGGACTAATTTTAAGGTACTTCCTGAATGAATTTCCTTTTGAAATTAGGGGTATTAATAAATTCAACCATACCCAAGCGAAAAATTACAGTGATTTTAACAGGATGACCTTGGTTCGACGCCGGGGCGGGAATTATGCTTTCGGAAGAAATGCATCGGTAATCAAACTCAGTGCATTTTCAGCTGCGTTAATGTCGTTTAAGTTTAGCAACGTTTGAGCAGAATAATCTTTCGAAAAATTTTATTTTTCACTAAAGATAAATTATTCCATTGCTTGCTGTCAGCAAGCACACCTTTACTCGTATGTTATATGTATCCCCCCGAATCGTCTATATGTAAGAGATATTGTGCATATGCTGGCTGAGCCGCCGTGCTTTTTTCTGTGAATTAAGAACCCCTTTTTCTTTTTTCAGGGGTATTCGATGCTGTGTCATGTTTTCAAGTGCTAAGTACTCATCCTCCAATTAAAGTTCCATATTAAAATCTTCATTTATGGCTGAAAGTTCTACGTGAAAAGTGTTTCACAATTACACACTAGTATAGACTAATTTATGAGAAAAAGATGATTTTATTTTCTACATCGTCTCCCTCAACTTCAATGCAACGACCTAGCATTTCTCCAACATCTGTATGTAATCCTAAATAAGAGATTTTACAGAACGTCCGAAAGGTTATGCAATTATAAAATAAGTTTTGATAACGTTGTATTATATTCAATCATTTCCTTCTATTTAAAAGTAGCAATTCAAGAAGTTCTTTGTAGATCCTTTTAAAAATTTTAAATTAATGAATGTAATTCAGTAATGAGATGATAATATGCTATAAAAATTAGACGATAAAATAGAAAAAAAAATGAAATATTGATTCAATTCCAATGAGCGCAATGGGTATATTGTGTTACTCGATACTTTAAACTGCATCTCAAGATTTTAATAGAATGGCATATTTCTGCCTAAAAGAAATTAATCGATTTATTGCTTAGTTTATTATTCGATAAAGTTGATTATTTACTGAAAATGTAAACTATTAAAATGGTGCTCTCTTACGTATATTTAAAATTTAGGTTATAAGGATTCTGTATTATTTTTTTAAAGCAGCATTAAGAAAACATTGATTTTCTCTAAATTTTACTCAAAGTTTGATATTTATAGAACGATTTTATAGAATCGGGATAACGAAACTATTAATAAAATTATCCAAGTATTGAGCATTTTTCTGGGCGAATTTATTTGAAAAATAGCAATATATCTATATGACAATGAATCAATACTTAACTATTTCACCTTGCTCAGTCGCGAGTTTCATTTTTATCATGGGTCAAGAATTGTACTTTGTTTGTTGCTAACGTTTGACTGTCTTATACAGATTTTTAATCTTTTCATGAAGATTCGCACATTTCACCAGAACACCTTGAAAGATAATTAGGACTAGAATTAGAGAGGATTTTAAGATGATCTTCAGAGAGTAATTACGACACGATTCGGGATATATTTTGCTATTTTTTGAATTATGTTGCGCTAGAAATGTTATTCGAAGTTTTCCAGATCCAGATCAAATAATTTTCAGAGTTGAATACAGTTAAGAAGTTTTGCTTTGATTGCATCGTTAATTTATTCTTTCATCTTAAATTTGAATTCAAGTGAAGCAATTAAAAATTCAGAGTGCTTACTACAATACGCAATTCTTAATTATTATGAAAGTAGAATAATTATCGCATTTCTTGAAAAAGGCAACGTTTGTGATTATTTTAAAAGGAGAATTTATATCGCCATTCATTGAGATGAGGAAAAGGAAAATTTTGTAAAGGAAAAACATATTTCGATGCTTAAAAAATGAAATTTATTAAAATGTGGGAAAAGCCCCCGGAAACTTAAGGCTTCCGGAGTAAAAAACCCACAAAACCGTGGAAAAACTTCGGAAACTGAAGGTTTCCGAAGAAAAAAACCACGGTGCGGGGGCTCACGCAAGAGCAAAAAACCCGCAAAAGATACAGATAGAAAATTTGACAAAAAAATACGCATTAAAAACAAAATATACAATGTTTCAAATCAAAAATGACTGAATTTGCAATATCATTTTACTTTAAAATAATATTGCAAAAAAATTTACTTTAAAATAAAAGTTTAAAATTGGAGAACAAAATTTAACAAAAAAGCATATATACAGAAAAATGTATACATTAAAAAATACAATGTTTCAAACGAAAAATGATTGAAAGGAGGATGGCAAATTTATTAAGCTAATTTACTTCAAGCAAGAGAATAATGAAATCTGAGAAATTTTCTTTTAAATTAACTTTGAAAAAATTTACTTTAAAATGAACTTTGAAATAATTTACTTTAAAACGAACTTTGAAATAATTTACTTAAAATAAGAGTTGAAAATTGAATCTAACGTTACTTAAAAATGTACAGTTTGGAATGGATCCCTACACACTCCACCACAACAAATTAGTAAATAGGATTAGATCGGAATGTTACTCGCGAAAACTACAAAATTCTACACCTATATCATTCACACTGGAGTATACTCCATACGCACTAGCACACACAACACACACATGCACTCGCAAAACTCACTAAGAATCCATTCCATATCTGCACATGAGTTACGATGATCAAAAGTTACAGGGGGCTTAATCGGCGAGTGATTTGAGAAAATAGAAGAACCGTACGTACAAAGCGGTACGCCCAGGCGTTCCACTACATAACTCAAAACACTTAAATTTTCCTTGGGGTATCCGCGAGAGTGAAGCTCCCAAACGGATAAAGAATCCCAAACCGCGGACGCGAACACGATATTACAATAAAAACTTACAATAAAAATTACAATTCAAATAACAACTAAAATTACAATAAAAATTACAATTCAAAATACAACTAAAATTATAACTAAAAATAAAAAATCCGCTGCTGAAGACAATCAAGCTGGTGGACCCCTTCTCGGTACTCCTAATACCTGTAAGGACAAATTTCCTAGAAAAAGAAAAAATATGATTAAGTAACATACATGAAAATAAAATGAAAAACAACACTCAAAACGGAAAGCACAGACATTGAAATAACAAAAAATACAAAAATAATATACAACAAAATTTTGTGTACCTGCAAAAAATAATGATTATTCAATGTACCTGAAAAAAAAAAAACAATGAGATTAGACAAATAGTAGAAATACAGGCAAAGAAAAAAATCAAAACATAACACTCAAATTTCGCAAAATAACGCAATATTTTATGTACCTGTAAAAAAGAGAAACGCACGCAGACAGGCCTGCCCACCCCAACCCAACCCAGCCCAATCCCAAGAACGACCGAAAGAAAGGAACGACACCAACGAAACAAAAGCAAAGCGAACCGAAAGAACAACCAAACCATCGACGAAAACTTATAATGTACCTAAAACGCATTTGCACGCATACATCGCGAAATACACAATCGAAAATGGGGAGAAAGCATATATTAATATAACAGGAAAATGAAACATCAAACATAAATATGTATGCAGCATAACAACAAAAATATTAAATACAATGAAAACCGTCACCGTTTATCTTCGATACCAATCTAACACTTGATGGCGGGAACCACTTGGAAAGCATCATCTTCGTTCTTCAGTTCTTCTTATTCTTCTTCGCTTCGTAAGATTACCAGCACAGCACCTGAAACCAAGGAGAATACCTTAAGTTTGCGATTCTAAGTGAGAGAGACCTGGAAAAAGTCCGACGGGAGCGGGAATCGAACCCGGGTCACCCAATTGCCAGTTAGGTGATCTGTCCGTTCAGCTATCCCGGCGAACGTTTTCACGTTCACAGTGTACAACTTAGATACGCAGTTACAACTTGGTTTATGAGTTCACTTGTCATATTTTCTAAGAAATAACAGTAAAATAACTTTAACCACTTCCCTGACGATTTATTTTTCAAATTTCGCTTAGAAAATGTCATTTCTTATCTGATATTCTTTTTTCGGTCATTTGGAATAAAAGTACTTGGTTCCTTTTTTTATATTTAATTGTTTATTCTTAGCTTGTTGTTGTTTCTTGTGAGTTTCTCAATATTACTCATTTTATAAAAAAGAACAGGAATATTACATTTGCTATATCATGTGATAGATAGATAAAGTTATCAATTGAAGTTGATAATCTCTCCCTCTTTAATTCAAGAAAAAATGTCAGTTATGACTTCTTGCTACCGATTGTTATAAAATTTGCGTCGCGCTTTAGAAATATAACTATATTGATTCGACGAGTATACTCGGCTTGAACGCGAACGATGACAAAAGTTTCGGGAAGGACGAGTGTACTCGTTGGCGTCAGGGACGTGGTTAATCCTCATCCTGTACTCATTCGCGTAAGAATAAGATAAATTCGAAAATATCCGCTAAATACCCTGAGTTTCCCGTTCACAAACAGTAATTTGCTTTAGAAATATAACTAAACTGATTCGACGAGTATACTCGGCTTGAACGCGAACGATGAGAAAAGTTTCGGGAAGGACGAGTGTACTCGTTAGCGTCAGGGACGTGGTTAATTCACCGCAAAATAAGAAATTATTAAATTTTCACATCTACCATAAAATGACAATAATCCTAAATGTTCCCCTCAGTATAAATGAAAAATCTTCAAGTAAAACCAGTATGATGTAAATATTCGCTACACCGATCAGCAAACCTCACGTCTGAACCACACGCGAAATTTCGAAGCGGCACGAAAACATTTACCGGGAATAAAAACTTATGTACGAATAAATGAAGCAAATGATAAACGCATGGCCTATATATTAAGTGCTGAACTTACCGAGATCTTCAATCTTCGAAGTCTTCTTAGATCCTATGCTCACGAACCACTCGATTGAACCGCACTTAATGAATGCTCCACAGAAACTGAACCGTTCGCTCCAAATTTGTTATTGTTCGATTCCTGTGACACGTTCTTCGTTCTGATTGGTTGAAATCACGTTTTTCCCTCCGAAAAAAAACTGCACATTCAATAGAATCGTTAAATTACATGTTGATACCTTTTAAACCTTTTAACTACGGGATGTTTATCATTCCTTAAATGCTTTTACTTTAATCTTTAATTCTTACGTATGTACGAATTAAAATTTCCGATTTTTTCGCATTTGTAATCTGTAGATCGTTAAACAAATATACTCTGATTTGATTTCCTTCTTTTAATAATTAAATAAATATACCAAAATGTATTAATATTATAAGAATCATTTGATATGAAATAAAAATTTCAGCCAAAAGTGTCTTTAATTATACCTTAATTATGACGTCTAGGAATCCGCTAGTTTATTACGCTAGCGCCTTCCGAAAGGTAACAATGGCGACAAGATCAGTTTTAGGTGGGAAAAATTTTAGGAAGGACGTTTTCTGATAATTTCTAATTAGCTTTAAACTTTTACTAACTCCGATTCATTTCAATTGCGCCAGTCAGTATTTAGTGAACATGTTTCCCACTTTATATCTGCCATCGAAGTTCTAAATCGTCTTTGAAAGATGTGCATGATGCCTTTCATATATTCCTCCAAGAAAAGTTCAACCTTTCGAAGAGAAAAGCAGCTTCTTTGTTCATCCAAAAATACTTATCTCCGAACACCGGAGACGAAATTAGTTGACGATACGGTAATTCATTTTTCGTAGAATAAGAATTTCACAAAATCATAACACCCATTCTCAAGATGGGATTCATGTAGAATTTCCATAACCTTAAATATCCCGCGGAAGAAAAAGAGCTTCTTTGTTGCCACGAATCGAGAAAATAATCGTAGTATATATCGAAAGTGCATGTCTGATATGGGTTGTTATGGTAAAGATGTGCGGCTGAAGTTGAAGCAAAGGATGGAAAGAATATCTGTCGAAGTAAGATCTACATTAATGTGCTTAACTTCATCGCTAACAAAGCTTTCGGAACCCATGATTCAACATGTTAAAAGTAAGTCGTAATGGCTAAAAAATGGTAACTCAATCTAGAGTGACTTTTCCATTTCTTTATTCCATACCAAGAGAATATATCTTGGCCTGAAATAATCTGCATTTATTTTAGGTAGAATCTAGTTGTATATGTAGTAAATAAGAAGTCATTCTTTAATTTTAATTCTTCTAGCTACTACTAACCGATCCCCTGTATAACTCACTTCATGATAATACAATTGTTCTGCTGTGTGTGAAGTTTCTATCCTTATACAAGATAAATTACCTGGCTTATCGTACAAAATGAATCATAGATTTAATATTGTCAAAAGAATGAGCAGTGTGGAAGTGAATTCAAGAGTCAGGTAATGCATTGCTAAGTAGAAGAAAATATTCATTATACTGTTGTTTGGTTTACTGTAATCAGTTATGGTTGGTTTTTATGCTATCGATGTTACTGCACATATTGAGATGCTCTTGAAAAGGAGGATGTGCTCCTTCCATCTGTCATACTGGTTAGATCTTGGCAAAAGTAACTGATCTATAATCTACTTGTCTATTCTCCATCAATAGTTCTAATTCATTCATTGGGTACTCAATTATCTCTTACAAAATCCTATGTGCTTTCCATTTTATATCTAATTAATTCATTGATCATCAATGCTCTATGAGCAGCATCCCAATCAACATCATCAGGAATTCTAGACAAATAATTGTATGCCCATAGATCCACAAAATTGTCCCTGTAAATGACATTATTTTGAGATTTCATTCCCACCTGCATCTACATCATCAACTTTGTCATGATGTTTATAATGTTTTACAATGATTTGTTACATTTCTTGTTTTTTGAGAACTATCCATATTCTAAACTGTCATACACTCTTGTAATTTATTTTAACTCTGATATATTTTCCAAGATATATAATGCTAACTTTAAGGACAGCAGGCCAAGTATCATTTTATCCTTCATTTAGTTCTCTCTGAAATAATACTCCATAATTCATGTATATAAATTGAATTCATATAATTGTCATTTTGTCCTCACTTTAACCAAATCTCTCATATGTTTTCTTTTTTTAGAATTTTTATTTCTAATATACCTTTCATACTTTTTCCTTGGTAAATATTAATTCATTACACAGTTCTCCACACATGAACCCTTCTTTGAGCCCAAGTCTTTCAGAATACACAATGATAACTTTACTTCCATCAATCCTAATTTTCAGAGAATAAGTACACAATTTACAATTTTGGATTATGTAAGACAGAGTAATATGATAGTACTTGAGAATAGATTTTTTGCATTGAATCGTTTTGAGTAGCTTGTTGCTAATTGCTATGTGTGTCATGTATAATTTCAAGAATTATTTATGTCTTCATATGCAATATTTGCACAAGTTGATGGCAAAATTTTGTTACCTATTTAATAATAAATTAACATTATTTTCATTCCCTCTTAATGTATCTCTAAATTCCTGATTTAAGATATTTTACATCTTTCTGTTAGCTCTATTCATTGTCTAGAATTGTATATTCTCCTCCTTTATAGTGTAGTATGTGAGCAGGTTTTGAAATTTGTTAGCCAATTCATCTCTGTATACTTTTTGGGTATCAAATTTTTCCAGAAGAATTCTGTTCATTTGTGACTTCATCACATAAATTAACTAGAAGTGAAAAATAGTGACATGATGATGACTCAGAAGATATCATCCTGAACCGTGAGTGGTATTGACATGGCTCGGTGATAAGGGGTACTATTAGTACATTTAAGTACACTTTTTTCACATATGTTGTTACTCGATGGCTTTGATCAGGACTAATTTGAGAATGAGTAGGAATGGTGAACTTCAAATGCTCTGGTGGTGGAGTGGTTAGTGTGCTGTCATCCTATTTCAAAGGTCCAGGTTCAAATCCCAGCTGATGAGAAAATTTTCATCTCTAGATATGGATGATAGTGAATTTCTATTATTAAAAAGAATTATAAACTGTTTTTCCCAATTTAGGTAATTGTGCATATTGATATATAAAGATAAATAGTGTATGAACTTCTGATGAGAGAGAGTACATAATTTTCTCTTATTAATTCCGCAAAGTGCGCCGGCCTTGGTGGCCGACTGCGTAAGTATTGAGTTTTAGAGCTCAAAGTTTCGAGGTCCCAGGTTCGGGTCCTGGCAGGTCGGAATATTTTCCGATTTAGAATGGGATGTATTTGTGTTCTTCCTTAGTGGATTAATGTAAGAGTGGTCTATACAGTGATATTCGTCCTAAATCCCGACTGAGAAGAAAGTTTTCTTCTTAGAGTCTTGATGTTCATGAACGTCCATTGTTGAGATTATAAGCGCAATTTAATGTTCCATGAATTCCATGGCTATCCAGTCATTTTTAATGAATTTAATTGCCCCTAGTAGGAGGTCGTACATTATTTTTATCAAAAGATGGCTGTAGCAATCAGTATCTCGCGTTAAGTAAGTGCGGCATTTATTACGTGCTATGAGTTTAAAGAGATAAGATTTTGTGGTTAGGAACCTTTTAAAAAGGTTTTGCTCTTCATGTGCAATATTTGCAACATTTCGTTTATATATTGTGACATAAGGAATCGGTTGTTCGTGCAGCCGAAGATCCTAGGATGTAATTTCTATAATATTTCGTGCGAAGGAAAATGGCCCCTATGATGGCTTAGGCGGAAGAAAAATACAAAAAAAAAATTGCGTAGTCTGGCGAATGCCGCCCGTAGAGAGGAACTGTTTTAAATTTATCCCGAAAAAAAAAGTATTCAGAACTCGTATTTGCTCTTCATGTGCAGTATTTGCATATATAGTTAGCAAAATTTTGATTTAAAATTCCGTTAATTCTTGGTTTTGGACCTTAAATTTTGGAATCGGCTGCGATAGATTTGGAGCCTCGGAAAACTTCTGGAGACTCTTGTGTTTGGACTCAGGACCTCTACGTTTGGAATCGGCTACGTTACCACCAGGCTAATGTGACTGCCTCTGGCTGCTGATAAAATTACGTAATATAAATTACTCCCGAGATTTTCCGCTCGGGTAACGTTTCAATAGATCGGCTTAGTTTTCCAGCAAGTGGTTTCCCGGTCATTTCATTATTCTTCACGTTTGTACGAGTAGTAGTTGCTCAATCGGATCAGGACTAATTTGAGAATGAGTAGGGATGGTGGAATTCAGAAGCTGGGTTTTACGGTATAGTGGTTAGTATGCTGTCTTCCTATTTCTAAGGTCCAGGCTCAAATACCAGCTGATTAGAAAATTTTCATCTACTGTTATGAATCACTATTATCAAAAAGACTGCTTTTCCCAACGCTGATAATTGTACACATTGATATCTAAAGTTGAATAGATTGAGAACGTCTGAAGAGGAAGGGTTCATAATTTTCTCTTATAAATATACTTAATATGTTTTGTTTCTACATTTCTAAGAGATCAGACCAATGAATTTTTTTATTATTTTTATATTTGCGATATTACTTACTATTCTTGAATGAACGAAAAGGATAATCTAGCAAATATGGCATAACTAGGCTTATATCCACTACTAGGAAAAATTACGCTAATGCACTTCAATAACTCCAGCGCCAATTGCATCATTTGTCTCTCACTAATTAGGCACTGATAGGTTTTACATACTATTTCTTATTGTGAATATGATCGGATAGGTTGCGAAAAATCATAATCTCCTGTTTCAATCAATATTTCAGGTGTGTGCGAAACCTTATTCAACATATTTGATAAAATCCTCGAATTATAGACAGACTTTTAGCTGTATAATGTAAAATTTAAAAAAGAAAATCAGGTATTTAGTCTTACAGTCTGATAAAAATACCTCTCCAAATTTAAAATAATAGCATTAAACTCTCATGGATGATATGTAAATATCATGCATGTCAAAAGTAAAAACTATCATCCTATCACCATTTATAATTCTTTATCATTTAATTTGAGTAATTTCTTGGTAAAGTTATCACTATTTTTTTCTATTCACTGTTCGTAGATTATTAATTAGTCACTTGATCATATTTTCCCCAAACTTATCTCTCGCGAAACAGGAAACGCCATATCTGCAAATAACGCCTTCAATTATCAACTACCGCTGGTTAAAGCGGCGTCAAAACTCATACCCCAAAATTCCTATTTTAGCGCCTACATATGTTTTTATTCAATTATCTCGATTTCACTTTTCCACTGCTTCCAATCTCTCTTTCCCTTGAGTATGTCCGCGCCACTTACGTCTTTGAATTTTTCATATGCTTCAGACCTTTTCCTTTTTTCGTCTCCCCAAACTCCTCTGGATTAAAGTCTATAGAGGTAAATCCTTAGTTTCCGGCCAACTCTGCTTCGCCGGAAAAAAACCTTTTCCGCATCTACACAAACGAAATTTTTCCCACCTTCATGCATTTTTTTAAACCCCTTCATTCCTTCCCAAAAATTCGACCCTAGAAATCTCAATCCTTTTTTTCTTGGTTTACCACTACACATTCTTTTTCCCCTTCTATACGCCTCCCTTGTCCTGTGCTCTCTTCATCTCTTAATTTCTCTTTGTCATTTCTCCGTAGTTCGCTTTCATTTCGCTTAATCAGGCTCACATGCATTGGCGCTTTCCAAATACTCTTGGAGTAGTAACGTAGTATTTATACGATATGACCAACGACGTAGCACTAAAAATCTGCGTTCTTAAAGTAAACATTATTAATGAAGATTCATTGAGAGAATGCGGCGAATCCTTGGTATTGTACTTTACGTGATTACATCTAGCCACATAATTTTTAAACAAGGAAAAGATTAGCTATAATATATTATTTACTTAGTCTCTATGCCATCACCTGATTCTGTTGAAATTCTTCTTTATCATTTCTTCGACATTATAACTATTCTAATCTTTCGATATTTTATGAATCACATGGAACTACAGCTGGTGGATTCTTAAAAAATGGGAAAATTAAAATCATTGAAATTTTTTATACTTTAATTTATTTTCATTATTAATTATTTTGAATTTATTTTACTTCAAACCAATATCCAAAAATGTGAAAAATAAGTAGGGAGATAAATTAGAATTTACATATATATATATATCGATGATTTTGAAATTAATATGGCATCATAAGGTAAGTGTAAACTTGCAAGGTCAGCCTAACAGTCCATCCTGCTTGAACTAGGGGGGTATCTTTCACATGGTTAAAAAAGAAATGGTTTCCCAAAGGAATCAAATAAAAATGATGTTCGAGATGGATGAAAATAGACCGATTTCAATCTACAGTTACTTGTCGAGATTGAAGCTCATTTTTTATTTTTCAAAATTATTATATTTCTTTATAATTTTCTTGTTAATTATTCTTTATACTCAGAGAAGCTGATCCCTACCTCAGTTAAGGATTTAATAAAGGAGTTCTTCGATCAGAACATTATATTTCAAAATATCGGAACAAGATAACTTCAAAGGTGAACTGTGGTATTTCATTATATTACAGTGCTTTTGGTTACATAATCACAACAGTTAGAGATAAGAATATTTTTTATGAGAAAAAGATAAAACTACTGCTACTACCACTGAATGACGATAAATATAGATTTTTTGTATTCTCGGAACTGATAAGAGTTTTGCATTCTCATTTTTCTATCAATTTTCTGTTTTACTTCTAATTTATGGTTAATTTTCATTTTACCTAAAGTTTTCGAATATTATTCATGATTTACAGTTTAACTTTACTAAATCACGTATGTTACACAATGATATATTAAGATTTACGAATGAACATGTAAGCTTTTGAGCATGATTATGAGCATGACATCTAGTCGTGTATCACTAATATCCGATATACATGATCAACCGATTAACATAGTAGCTTAGTTAAAAACGAGAATACCATTTAGGCAAAAAAGGAAATGAAATTATTCTAATATTTAATGACAAAGAACTTGGAAAATATTTGGGAAAAGAGATCAACCAAATTCTGCCGTATCTCTGAACTGAACTCTAACTGAATTTGAAAAATAAACCCTTCTTTTATTGATAAATAACGGTTGATCAATAATTTTAAAAATTTGCCATAATCGTATGTTCTTGCGTATTTTTATTCTAAGATAGTGCTATCTCTGCATAAAACCTTTAACTTGCAACGATTAAACCCCTCTGAGTGGGTCAGAGAACCCTTGCGATGAAATTGGTCTTTATATTCTCCGTTTTGGAAATTTACGCTCAGGTGGATAGAATTAGCAATTAGGACGGTTTAACGCAGAATTTGGTTCGCGGGATGCCGCAGTATAAACAAGGAGATGGTGATGCTAGAGGAGATGAAGTGCCGCGCTGTGATTTATACATCCGCATCACCCACTAATCCGTTAAGAGGAAGGTAAACTTAGATGCGATAAAATGGAAAGTGCGGGTTAAGAGAGACGACTAGCATTTAACGGCCGCAAAAGTTTCCAGCATTTAGCTCGGAGATTCAGAGACCTCCCACTTCGCAGTTACGTATTTGCAATTCCTGTCAATAACCGCCATGTTAGAGATCTGTCGGAAGGAACATCCGATATTAGTTACACACCAGATTGGAAGCTGAGTAAGATCAACCAATCCCTTCCTTGTTTACTCACTCATTCGAATCTCTCAGACTATTTCAGCTCTTAAAGATCATTTAGTTGTTTTTTGAGACAATTTTTCTTCTTCTTTAAAGTCAAAGCTATGATCTTCAGCCTTTTACGGTCCTCTCGTTTCCCGGGACGTCCTTCAAAGGAGTCTCGATAAATCATTTCTCTCTTTTGCTTTTAGAGCGACGCAAACGCCACATTAGTTGCATCTTATCTTTGCTCCGAAACGTTAATCGTCGCTAAGAAGTCGAAAAAGTGCGCTTTACACGGCATGGAATCGCGTCTTCTTATCTCTGCATCGCTCGAAACGATCTCGGCAATAAAGCGACGTCCGCGATTATTTCGCGACGGAACGTAGGAATGCGCAGCGCTCATGTGTTGATGCAGCGCAAAACCTTAACAACTGATTCAGTGCGAGATAATCCGAGCAGCCACGCTCCGCATCTCGTTAATGCGCCTCGTAGAGAAGGTCATCACGGTTGATATTCTCCCTAGACGGTGCCAAAACACGAGGTGGTACAACATCTACAAGGGGTACCCTGGAAGAGCTCATTTTCTCCGCGAAGGTGGTGAATTTATACGTTTTATCATCGCGGAAGGGCGGTCGGATTTATCCTCTAGGATGTAGCCGCGGGTGGCTGGGAGTTGGGACAGATTTAAGCGAAATGGTAGCGCTGCAGAAGCCGTTGGCCGAGGAGAAATGGTACCGCTCCGCGAACTGTTACGACGTCATTTTTTACGGGCGTAAAATACAGGAGAGATTTTTACTCGACGATAACCTCTTGGCAGTAGGAGCTGAAGTATTGCGTTCGAACGTCAAGGGACCGAGGGACGATGATGGTGCTTCTACGTCCTCAAGGGTTCTCCAGTGAGCTACCGATGATTCGTGATTTATTTGTAAGGAAGTTGGTATGCATTTCTGAAAAGAAGACTGTTTGCTATCTAGATTTCAGCTATTCGCTACGGAATAGGGATGCTACGAGTTCCTTTTTGCTAGGCTTCTGAGCTCCAAGGCGCGCCACGTTGAGAAATCTCCAAGAATTCCTGGGCACAACAGTCCTCAAGGTCCTAGCACGTCATTTGTTAGAGAGAGAGGGTTATCTGTGAGTTACACCTGGGGAATGGCATGTTACTTTGGCAAAGGGTGGGAATATTCGATGGGAATTAAGAGAGCAGCAACCTTACGACGCTGGAATTCTCAAAGTTTGCAATCTTCTTTTAATCATCTCCCTCTTCACGGATAAGATTTTCACTGAGGAATGCGACTCCGCCTGAATAAGCGAGGAATTTCTGGAAATCATTCTCTGGGTGTTCTCTCTTCCATCACGGATAAGTAGCATGAAGTCGGAAATCATAAGCGTAAATCGATATTGACATTCCGTACGAATACTCGAACTCCTTGGGTGGTTCTTGATGAATTGGTTAGAGTTGGCTCTGGCGTGGAAATGAGCAGATGATATCTTACTTTCTGGAGAGGTATTATTCATTCAAATTTTGTCTTCCAATTTTTAGGAAGAAGTATTTTCAATTCATTATTTATCTGATAAATTTGCGGGTAATGCATTTAAATAACAATTTTGATTAGGTATTCGTAAATCCCTTCTTAATATTTGTCTCCTCCTTAACTTTTTATTGTTTTTCTGCCTTTTGAAATATTGATATTGAACCAATTCAAATTTTAAATTTAAATTATATATATTTTAAATGATTCTGAAACATAGTAACAAAATATTTGAAGGTCATTCATTGAAACGTAAGGGAAAAACCAAAATTACAACTTCGTATATTTAAAATTTAACTCATTGTCGATAAAGTCATTAAATTCAAAACTTTATGGGGTTATATTTATTTAAATGTTTATTGAATTATGTAATCTTAAAGTTAATTTTGTAATAAATATTTAGCCAGCGATTATAATCATCCTAGTTATAAAATTAAACATGTGAAAAATAATGACAGAACTAGGACTTGTTATTTATTATTGGATATTCCATATTTATGTTGAAATCTTCATATTGTGTATCCCAAGTGGAAACTAAAATAGAATTTAAATTATATTTTAAAAAATGATCAGTTTACGGGCATAAAGATGGATTTACAATCACAACACTCCAAGGTAATCATGATGTTTTTCCTAAGATATTTACTCTCTCAGAAATTGGCTGCATGTATATGTTTTTGATCGCATCACTAGGTTACGATGCCAAGATTTATGCGTATCTAATATAAAGTGAATGCGATAATGATTCATTACGATTTAAGATTTACGATGATTATTTGATCATACCATAATGCACTTCGAGTGAAATCAGTACCTTTTGCGTTTTAATCTCAATGCTTACAAACTACGCAATTCGAGGTCATCTCAACATCATCTTATTCCATTCTATTCTGTGTTTCTCGGAGGAAGATCTGATCGTCCTTCCAGATAGGCACAACACATGACATCTTAAACGTTCTTTGAGAGCTAATTTACTCTGAATACACCCAACCAACCACGAGTTCAAACTGAATTCCCTTCATTAAAATTCCTATAATTCTCGATTTTCTTGCATTTTCTTTGGGTAAAGATGATTAATGAGTTTAAAATAAATCTCCAATAAGTTTCTGAAATTGTCTTTACGTCCATTAAATATTGATTTCAAAAGGATTTATCGACTACCATGTTCTGTGCGTGAGGGATTCAATTCTCTCCACAAGAATGACAGTCTTTCATAAGTTATTTCTCTGATGCTAGTTATACTGAATTCCAATAAGTAATGCCCATACAAAACTGGATTTATAGCCTTAATAGGTTTATTATGAATTTAAAAGTTAAAGATTTATTTGCTTGCAGTGATGAGTGAGCGCTATGATTCGAATGATGACAATTACTCTCTGCGATCTGTATAAAATTCATTGAATATTTCTATCATTTTCAATAAAAATCAAACACTTGAATTTTATTATAATATATAAGTAATTAAATTACTATTATTTATGCATCTTTAAACTCAAATATTTCAATATCTATTCATTTTATATCGATTTGAAATTTAAAAAACGATGCATAATGCAATTATGAATTTCTTCAAAGTTCTTTATCACCAGAACCTTCATCTTTCAATTCTCTTTCCTTCGGATAATGTAAGCGATATTTGCGAGGAAATCGGTGCATGTACTACGGCAGCCATTAAAAAGTAGAAGCGGACGTGCTCCCGATGGAGGACATGGCCTTCTATCCGGAAGAGAGACTTCGAAGTGAGATTAATTGCTCCTCCTTGGGGAGCTGCTATAGAAGCGCGTGACCGGAGATATTTTCCGGTTTGTTGACACACTGAGGATTTCTCTTCCTACCGCCACACTAAAGATGTCGGAGAACTACTGTTAAGCGAGTGAAAGCGTTTCGAATTAGGCGGGAATTGCTTTTTTACAAAAGGATGAAAAAAGTCGCTTTTCTCCTATACCTTTTAAGGAATCCTCTTCCCTCCGTATGACGACGTGAAAATGGCTTTTTCTTGAAGGCTCTCTCTCTACACAATAACGGTATAATTCGCACACGGAGCGCTGACCTTTTTTGCAATTTTCTTCTTCTCATTTTTTCCCGAATTAGATAGATAAGGTTTCTGAAACACTAAATTTGGAGAAAATCCTTACAAATTTTGCGGATCTGAATTACAATTTCGTCAAATTAAACTTCATATATTAACGGCTTAAATGTTAAACGAATCCAATAGTCCTGAAATGCTTGCGCAAGGTATTCAGATAAAAAGTAAATTTTGCTATTATTCCTCTATCAAGTAATATTTATGCCCATTTGACAAGGGATGAGTTTATTCTTGGATATGCCTTGGAAGGAGATAGAGAAATTCTTTCGCTGTGGGCTGATCATTCCAGTACATAATGTCATAAAATTGTGATTACTGCTTTGAAAATAATATGGGTGATAAGTTACGATTATATCAAAAATTTATATGTGACAGAACTGCGCGTTTACCGCAGTTCTGTCACATATAAATTAAGAAAAAATGTACAAAAAATGGGGAAAAAGACGAATTTGAGTATGCCATTGAATACTTCAAACGTAATTCATAAATGAGTTTGTTTATCTAATGAGGGGAAATTTTCATGCTGTAATACATTTTTCATACAAATTTCAAAGCTAAATGTAAATATTTTGCATATTCTGAAAATTTATTGCTTTATTAATCAGTTTTGTATACTTTTCACCGTTGAACGGAAACTTACACTTTTTCACTGAAATTGATAGAAGAAAGCAACATTCCGTAAAATTACTACCTCAACGAAATTCCTTTTATTACAAAAAATCTATCTAACAGTTCCTCAACTGGTGAGCTGCACTCTCAAATAATAAACGCCGCACGTACAGTATAATGAGGGAGTATACTTTTTTCCTAAGGTTCCAATTCTGTCTATAAGATACCCTTACCGTGTGCAATTCTCCATATCACTGGAAACACGGGATTTTTTATTCGTTTAAATCGAATGGCAAGAAAGATACCGAAAATAGTTGTATAGGGAGCGTTCACCACGATTGCAATCATCATGAAGGATTCGAAAACTGTACGGGTCAGAGATGTTCTAAAGAAGGCTGTTTTGAGGAATGGACATGAGCAGTATAAGAAGAAAGATATATGGAGGAGGAATTGTTAGGTTTATGGCGCAAATGGATTCGGATGGAGAGAAATTGTGAGACGAAGAAGCATTGGGGAATTGAATGTCCGGCAACAGAGATGGACCCACTTTGCAGTGAACATATAGAGCGGTAATGAGCCGTGAATCGCTTGCGGATATAAAGAGTAGATCCAATTTAGGAACGAATATAAATAAAAGCTTTCAAGCTGAGGATGGGATGCCCACATTTGCTGCAGGATATTGAATAGAGTAATGCATTATCTTTCAAGGCAATTTGCCCCCATCCGAAGTTAAGTATGCTAACACTGATGTGCGCAGTTATTTAGGAAAAAATAAGGTAATTAATTGATAAAGAATCTAAGAAGATTTGTAATGGCCAAAATGGATATAATTGTTTGACTTTCGCTACACTTGTCTCTATCAATATTATTCTTTATTTATAGTCGCATTTACTGATAGCATGTATTGCTATTCCTCTACTGGGTTTATACGTATTAACTATCAGTAAACGTGTTATGATCGATGTAAGTATACGGATCATAAGAACGAAGTTAAATATTTAGATACAGTTCATAACAATAATTATCCTTAATAAAACTTTGAGACTCAATCTTGCATAAAATTTATCTAATGCTAGGTGCAAATGATGATGCATATAATTTTACAATCAATATTTTTCGCGCCCAGATAAATTTTAATGTTTTTGCATATTAAATGATTTTTTTACATACTTTCATATTCATTATTTATATTCTTAAATAATATTTTTTATTCCACAAAGGAATCCAAAATTCGGTTGAATTCATTTCAAACACATGATTTATCAATAATTGATAGAATATTAATGAAAACCTGTTATTAAACCTTGATTGTTATATTTACTTTGAGTCATTTTTCTATTCTAATTAGTTTGTTCGTTTTTCTTAAAAAATTCAATTCATCTTCCCTTTCTATCTTCCTAGCAAACTAATAGGGCAAATGTACACTTCTTGTTCGTCGTTAGGGTGAGACATTTGCAGTTCTTTCATAGAAAGGATCATGATATCATGTTATGAACATTGAGAAGAATGTATGACAATCAAATTTCACAGGCTTATATATCTGACACAGGCCATGTTGTTAGGATGGGAAAATGGAACCGATCTCGCAATGGGGATGGCCGTAAGTAGCTTCCTATGGGCTTTCCTGAATATTGTGCGATGCCATATGATCCGTAACGAACCCTTAACGTCGCGGAGAAGGGGAGTTTTACTTCCTGACCCTATCGTTATGTCTGTCATTTATCACATAAATCACCATATTCCCATCCTTTCGTGTCTTATTCATTTTTGTCGCTACTATAAAGAGACTGAATTACATAAATTGAATCGCCAATTGATGCGATGCTACACTTCTATAAGACTTATCACCTTCACATTTAGTCACTTGATAAATGTCTTGCTTCACAATGATTGCGAACTTCTCAATTTTAGTATGGAAAACGAGCGAATAAGAACTTATTAAGTACTTGTTTTTATTCGGGGCGGAATGTTCTCATTGAATACTAGGGTTAACAGTTCATCCCGAAAACTACTATTGAAAGAGTTACCCCTCTTAAACGAAGTTATGACAGACCTTCATAATTTAAGAAGATTCTGTTCAACTCCCTTCGTCAATTAATTTGGAACATTAACTTTTATCGGCAAACTTTTATTTTAGTAAATTTATCTTTAAACAATCGACGAGCAGTTGCTAAAGCAGTGGAGAAAATATCTAATGGGGAATTCAGCGAGAAAAAGGTGGAGAAAGGAAGCGATAAATTTTCAAAGCGAGACATCCATCAGTGTTAGAGTCCTTCCGAGCACGCCTTCCGTTGATTCCGTCGCTGGGAGACGGAAAAGAATTAGGTGGGAACCAACAAGGAGCTGGAAGAAAGGATGTTCTTCGATTTCAGGAAAGGAAACAGTGTTCGAGGACATTGCAACTTCTTTGCTTTGGTGGGAAACTCGAAGTATCGAACCATTTACTCTACGTCCTGGAAAGTGTATCGATATGGAAAAGACTATCCAAATGGTATTTCATGCAGACTTTAAGGATCATTAGGAATGAACATGCTATTAATTTTAATTCCCCATATTGATGAAATTAAATTATTTTACTACGAATCGTTCAAAATTTTTCTCGTTACCGTTACATGTATCTATTCTGTTAAGTTAGATATTTTGAAGAAATAAATAATGGCAAAAAATGGAGAATTTGGAAAGAAAAACGATGAATAACGAAGTTGATAGATAAAGATAGAATGATATAGATCGGTAGATATTGATGATATACTGTTATGATATTTCGTGGAAATCTGTTCGGAAACAATTTAGATATTTTAATGCTGATATATTTAGAAAAATTTCTATAGAGGAAGGTCTAGATTTTTTTAGAAATCCTGGAAATTATTCACCTTACGATCGGAAATTGTATGAAAAGAAGCACCTTCGAAATATTAGAAGGTATAATGAGGAAATCATACTTTCCTTCCTCTCAAAATTTGCTTATCTTTATTCTCCATTTATTCTCTTTTTTTAAGTTCAAGTATCTTTAAGTGACGGAATTTGAGAGTTATTTTAAATGGTTTCTTTTCTTATTTTCAGAATTTTCTCTCCAAAAGAATGAAAGCACAGTATAAAAAGTACAGAATTATATTTCGGCTTTAGATCAGGAATTTCCTATGAAGTAGAATAGGAAACTTCAATAAAACGGTACAAGTTTTCCTCCATAGGATTCTAGAGGATTCCAGGGAGCGTTTTAGGATTCATTTTTTCTCGCTTCAAACGTATTTAAGGCAATTCAGAAACTATTCGGCACATCTACTGTTAGCATTCGTAAATGCTTCTGAATGTGCGAGTTTGAATCCGCTCCGAGGTATATGGTAGAAATCGCTATTTTAGTCGTTAATTTATCCCCAAATTATATTTTATAAGTTAACCCTTATTTATTTTAGAAGGCAGTGAGAGATTCTAATGGCATTTACTAAGTTCTGTTGTTTTAACTACTAATTTTCAATGAAATCGCTTCTTAAATTTCCTTAAAAGAGTTGAAATTAAAAAAAAAAATGGAGCTGAATTCAAATGAATGTTCCACAAATATTTAATGTTTTTACTATTATCCGATATTCCGTAAAAAGATCTAGCTATTATTATCCGATATTCCGTAAAAAAGATCTAGTTATTATTATCCGATATTCCGTAAAAAGATCTAGTTCTGAATTAATCGTCGAAAAATTTTTGATAATTTTAATACCATTTGACTGTAGTTAAAACAGCATAAAAATATTCTAATTTTGCATTCATTTACACAAAAAGGAAGTTCTTCTATAGTTTACACAAGAATTTTTAAGTTACTCACGAGAAATCTTGGAAGCTCAATCTTGAGCACATGCGTTGAAACTATGGAATGTTTTATAGAAAATATATGTAGAAAAGAATTTTGGAGATTGGAAACCGTGGAAACGGAGGCTGAAAGAATTAAATGAGGGAGTCACAAAAAATTGGAAGAGAATGATAACGGAATATAGTAGAAATTTTTTCTTGGAATATATTGACTGGGAGAGAAATTTGAGCCAGTGTTCGTGAAAAGACATCCTGAAAGTAGCACTGCCTGACAGACACTCCAGTGAGGTTGCCAAAATGAGCATTTCCAGCTGACTTAGTGTTTCCGGAATCCACGAGGCGTGTGATAATTCACCCCTCCCGAGAACGGCTGCAGAACGCGTAGGTTACCAGAGAAATCGTTTTCATATCCTTCATGTACCATTTGCAGAAGGCGCGTACCGAAACTGCAATTGAGTATGAAAATATTACTGCGGGTTCCTTGTTACTGAATCGAACTTCTGGCGACATACGTATATGGGTGTTGCTAAATGAGATTGCTCTGCAAATTCCATGGGAATTCCAAGTAATAGACTACATTCATAGTGTCAAAATTCTTTCGTTTATTTGAAAATCGTCGACGAATAGTTTGAATAGGGTTCTTCATCGATTATACAAAAAAGATGTATAAAATATTAAAATTCGGTTATCTTTTACCTTCTCGAATTTATTACAATACGTTTTCACCATATTAACCGCTTATTCATTCACATTTTCTTATTCTATGTTGATCATTGTTCGTCTATACATTACTTCAGGGATCAATTTACTTTAAAAAACTGATTGACAGTTTAATTAAAACTCTATTAAAGCCCGATATCACCTTCATGGAAATTTCTCTGTCGGATTAATTCGCCATGCTGATCTTATACGTAATTTAATTAACTAATTAAAACCTGCAAAAATCAACCATACGACGAATAGCATTTCCTGTGACTTCATGCACGAGATAAAGTAACTCGATCCTCAAAGAACCACCAATTCGACTAAAAACACTCGCATTTCATTCTGAGAAAACGCGTCTCAAAAAGTGGACAAAATCTCGTCGTGACGCATCTAAATAACTTGACGAAATTGCGTAGCTCGGGTTACAAATCAACACATCCACAACGGAAAGCAATCATCGCAAGCTTGTAACATTTCCTCAGATTATCCATTCTTTTTTTTCACAGGAAAATCTCGACTGTTAAATATCGAGTCACATCAAGCCATTCTGAAAAAAAGTGTAACTTCGCCTTTCTCTCTTTTATTCCGTAGATTTTCATAACCCGTGAAAGCAATATTCGATCCTTCCCCAATTTGATGGAGGAAATTGGAAAAAAATAATGGCTCACCGCGATGAAAGAGAGGCGTGGCTGCAACTAACACAACCATCCACCAATCGAGGAATGCATGCAAAATGTACGAGTCCCCACTCTCCCTAAGCTAATGCTTCCTCAAAAAAGGGATATCCCTTGACGTTCCGCCCGACATCTCCCGGTAAAGCACGTTATCAGACTCGGAAGTTTTTAATTCGAAATCCGGTCACAGCGTGATGATTCCTCAGCTATATCATCCCAAACAATTACCCTTTGCTGCTCATTTTTGTTTTCCAATCACCGACTTGACGCAGATTTTTATTCTTCGCCACCACCTTTTTTCCCTCAATCCATCATCCACCGCTTCTGCACACCATGGTGATTTTAATTCTCACAATGAATCCATCGTTTTCTTTTTTTACGGGAAATAAAGCGACGTGAAATCGAATCATTTTCAAGGTTTTCCATTATAGACTGTGTTACTGACAAGGATACCTATCATTCATAGTTACGCATAGAAATACTAATGAATTCATTCCTTTTGTTTACTTCAAAATTAAATCGCAATCATCCCCGTTTCTTATAAATAGAGGCAGTGTTGTGTTTAATCTTTTTTATTTGTTTTCAGCTGTAAATTAGTCATAGAAAATTCTCTAGCCAACCATTATATTTTCTGTAAATTGTAAATCAATGGACACGAGTGAAAACTTTAGTGTCAGAGTTCGTTGATGGACATCAGACTCTAAAATGGAAAATGAGATCGTAGTCATGATTTGCAAAGAAAGGCTAAATGCATATGTAAGAATAATTAATTGTCACATATCATATCAAGGGTACAATTTTCCTCTTATTTTAATAATTTAAAGCAGGGGTCTCCAAACTTTCCAGTCTTAGGGCCATACTGATTTCACCACTAAATTCCGAGAGCCAAAACCGTATTATCTTTGTTTCCAGTGGTAAAAAGTGAAATAGTCCACTGATGAAAGAATAGGCCGACGCGGGCCGGACAATATCCGTCCGTGGGCCGGATATGGCCCTCGTGCCGTAGTTTGGAGACCCCTGATTTAAAGTATAAAATTGTGACAACGCGTAAAGGAATATTTCCTTTTCATTTCCTTAATTCCTTTGGTTTAATTTTATCTTGAATATTTTAAACTTTATTTAATATATTAAACCGAAGTAATCCAAATATCCACAATAATCCAAATTATGATTCACATTCGTTAATAAGATGACGTATTTTGCACTATAATAATTCCATTCCTTCAAAAAATTCGCTAATTTTTACCATTTTTGTTAATCTTTATCTTTTTGTATAAATGATAATTTTATATAATTTCCTATTCCTTTTTTGAATCAAATATTTATTACATTATAATTATTTAAACACTTAATTTGATTTAAGTGGGATTTAACTTATATGTTAGGTTAGAAAATTTTAATTTCATGAAATAAGATTAATCATACCTCTCTTAAATGTCATCATCATTTTAGTAGATTTTTTATGTAGATTTTTATATTATTTATTATTTCAATCTCCTCAGATTGCAATCTTCTTGATGACAAAATATTCACTGATATTTATAGTCGAAGCAAAATAGTATCATCTAATACTCCAACAGTCTGCGCATTCTATTCCAAATGGTAATTTTTTCTATCCCTTTTATTTTCTCCTCCACAGATACTCAATCTAATCCCACTCGCCATTACTCCAATATTTACTTGAACAAATCTATCGAATCCCAAAATATACTTTCCCTTTCTCACATGATTGTGGATCAATATTTTTTATTATCAATTTCATTTCGCTAATTTCAATTACCTTTTCGTATTGAAGTTACGTAATTATGTTATTTTCCAATCACGCCAAAAGAATCTCTGGACATTTAATTAGAGTTTCTCTTCGCATAAAATATTTCGTTATCAAAAAGTCCCGCAAACGATGCATTATTTTTAAGGTATGCACGTGATGCGAAAAACAATTTGATCCAGGCGTAAAGCACTCTGGTTATTGTTCTCTGTAACCAGCACGTCTGTTTTCCATGCATGCGCGCCTATGTTAACGGAAAGCAATCGCGTTCAATAAACAACTTCATTTTTCCACAGATTCCAATCTATTGGCGAATTATTGTAAATAACGACCAATTAAGCGGGAAATAAAAAATTTTCGACTTCCAGTTTATTCACGATGCTAAAATTGGAAACTACTGTTTCCTCTTCGGATACGGAATGTACCAAATTCGACAATATTTGACCGCGAGATTTACTTTCTAAATTTCAACTGCTCTCCACTAACAACAGGTTCGCCGTTGTTGCTTCATCTCCAATAGAATTCCAATCATGAAATAGTTCTGCTTCGATGAGTTTGCAGTGATTTAATACTGTATATTTAGGGATGGTTCGTTCTCGGAAGATGGATATAACGCATCAACTTCATGGTCTGATAAGATGTTGTTGCATTAATAAACGGTATATTTAGTAACAAACACTATCTCAATTCTATATGGGTCAGTTTTAAAATTAGTAAAGCTAACTTATCACCATACGTAGCTAAAAATATTATATAAAAAACAACTAATAGTCGATTTTCATGTTTTTTATTATTTCTAAACATGATCATATTAATTTTTGTATTCATCGAACTCGACACCGCGCAATGTTTATTTTGTATGCCATTATAATGTAAAATTGATATTAACATATTCTGTTCCATTATATATGTACATATATAGTACTCAAAAAAAATTATATCAGTACATTCAGACTGATATTTGAGCTATTTATGGCTATTTTGTCTGCTTTCTTTCAGATTCATTTCCAACTCACGTACATTGTATAGAGAAAATATGGCACTAGCTATGAAAATGTTTTCTTTACAGTCAAACAATAATCAGTAATAGAATAAAAACAATCATATTCCTTTTCCTTCAATAATACCTCTACCACCCTATTAATTACTTGTTTATTTATTTTAAAATTTTATTTGTACTTTTATTTATATTAGGGTATTATCATTTGCAAAATATGAGAAGCAATAAATGAAATATACTTCTGTGCAGTTAGTATATAAAGCTTATAATTACTTTATCGTCCATACTTCATCAGAAATTCTCAAACATTAATTTTATTTTTAGATTTAATACTAAAAGCCGTCATGAATTTGGTTCTCTCTGAGAAAAGACCAACTAGTCGATTGGCTGTAAACATCCACGTAACCAAGCGACGATGCGCATCACGTCCTTAATTTCATCAAACGATTACAGATTCCTAAAAACATATTCATTTTTGTTTTTCGGTCGCTTTTTCCACCTAATTACGATGAGCCCTTTACAGTAGATGGAAACGGTGAAAACTTTCCACTTTTAATTAAAGCAATTATGAAAAATATTCAACCCTGCTCCCATGAATAATGAACAGCTCTGTAAATTGTATAAATGAACTCTCAATTAAAGATGAATGGGAACGGATTCTGATTAATAATTTGATTTTACTCAAAATAACGTCCCTTTTAATGAAAAATGCTCCGAACTGCAAGGTTTCCCAGTTACCTCTCTCTATAAAGTATTTCAATTAATAAGCATTTAATTAACTTTGAAATATTTTCAAAGTGCTCATCAGAGTCTATCTTCCACGGATGTTACGAAAGGAATTTTTGCAATTTTGCCTCCGGTCTTTAAAACATTTTTTATTCAGCACGTTTTCCTCATACCTTGGGCAATATGTTAATGATGCATGGATCAGTTAAATTGATTGAAAGTATCTTATTCATGCAAAATTTGTTATTCATCTTTTTTAAAAAATTTAAAAGATAAGACACTATCGTATAAAATATGTTAGAATCTTAATAAATTTCCAGCAATTATACATATTTGTAATATTATTGAAGTATTACTCTATTGATAACCTATGTTTTTATCGATTCATAGTTGAAGGAATCAGGACATTAAGTTTGCTTTATTTCGTGAAATCAACTGATTCATAAATTAATTTCAACTACTCTAATAATCAATTTTATTCCTTAAAATCGAATGGATGCCCTAAGCTGATAATTATTTTCTCCTCCAAACCAATATCAGTTTTCATACTCCACTTCATTAAATAGAAAAACATGTAATGCTCCTTAATGAATATTCGTTAAAGAAATTCGTTACATTTATTTTCATATTGATTTTGGATATTATTCTTCAATGTTGTTTAATTATAACATTTAATTATTTTTATTTTAATAAATAATATATCATTGCTCCAAAAATAAAGTCTTTATGATTATCGTATAAAATAATAATCAAATAAAAAAAATAATCGCCGTGGTACCAATTATTCATAAACATATTTCAAATCGCACACCATAAAGAAACTACTCCCATACTTGTGCCATGTTTGTGCAGCACAAGCTGTGGAGACAGCATCTCAAGTAATCGTACCATCCATATGTATTCCATGTCATGCATTCACACGTGCGGCTCATAAAACATAGTGATCGGAAAGAGGGCTCTGGCTGTCGTTAAGATGCCATTCGAGCTAATAAGATACCAGATACACTTTCTCAATCACAACATCCGTACATTTTTTTGCGTCTCAACTGGGAGTGGCCATGCGTGTGTCTTCCGCTCTCACCTGCAGGGAGCCTCCGTGGACCACTTGTTAATGAGGGAGTACGCGAGAGCAGTTTTTTATATCTACAATCGTATTCCATTAGAGGTTGGATGTCCCGCGGTGCAGAGGTATACACGTTGGAAGGCGATTGAGACAACGCCCCAGGAGCAGGTGGATGCATAAATATCGGAGAGAAAGAGACGCTGTCGGTTGGGTTAAGGGCAAATATTCTGCGCGAAATAAATATCGAAGAAAGTTTACTATAAGTGGAGGAAAGGATATGCGCTAGAACGAACGAGTTAGTATATCGTGATACAAACTGATTCCTTGGAATTTCAAAGTTTTACGAAGAAGCTAGATGTGTCTATGGAAGTGGTCAAAGAGATTTTCTTCCGAGGAAAAAAATTCTATCAGCTTTACAGTTCCCTATTAAATATATAATATTAGCGAACGCAGTTTCGATCTTTTCAGCGTGATTTCACTTTCGAAATTGCACTCTGTTAGATGTTTAGAGTCAGGGAAATATCTACTTTATTAAATTAATGATTTTTTGACTTTCGTTTTAATTGAAAATCGTGATCGGAAAATGAAAGTCGTAATTATAATTTTATATTAGTGTCGAAACATTTTTTATTGAATTTTGAAATAAATTCCAGGAACGGCCAATTGATTTCATTTTTCACAATCAAAATTCAGGGTTCATTAATATGTAATTGAAATACGTATTTCGGAAGACACCTCGCCTCAGTGAAGCCCTCCAAATGACTGATTGCCGGTAAAGTGGCCGTTAAAACGGAGAACAAAAACAGGAAACAAATACATAATTTCTGCTTTGTGATTATAAAACTAATAACCGAAGATTGAATGGAAGGAAAATTAGATCGAGATTGTATCTTACATTTTAGAATGATGAAAATTTAATTATTTTTTAATATTGATAGGAGCGATAAAATCGTGAATAAAAAATTATTATTTAATATTTGACATTAAAAGATTTAACGTTAAAAATGTATTCGGAAAATTTAAGATGGAAATTGAAATCATAATAATAACTAATAAGCCTATATTGAAAGTAATGATAGAATATTATCAGGGTATTAAAAGCGTTGAAATACTTCATAATTAATATTCATGTATAATGGACGTTATGTCAGCTATATATCTATGAAATATTGTTTCCACTCACATCCAGTTCGATCTTTATTTAGATATGGATCAAATTCCGCAGAGTATGATAAAATAAATCTCTCCTCTCAAATATCGATTTAAATAGTAAGTTCTAGATTCGATGTTTTCCGTGAAATGCTGTGCACACTAAATAAAAGATAAGTTATAAGAGAAGCCGACAAATTAATTATTACACTAACTTTTTGAGAGCAGCTTTAAATAAAGTCTAGAATAATCCACGGAGAAAATTATTCTAAATCTGTATTTTATTTTGGAGGATGGAAGTTACTCTTCAATACTCATAAATTTGAAGTGACGTCCTAAAACTCATCATGCATTTTAAATTGCGAGAATATAAATGAAAGACGATAGCGATATGAAAGTCGATTCAAAATTTTACCGCAGTATTTTGATGAATGGGAACGGAAAGTGAAAGTAGAATGTATTAAAGAAGGGAATTCCCTCCCTTTTTATGCGAATCCGTATACATCAAGTGAAGATTGCTCAATGTGATATACGAGATTAGAGAAAAAGAAGATCACAAAGGGGAATACTGCAGCGGTGAGGCGACATAGTTGATTCGGAAGAAGTAACTATCGGCGATTGGAAGAAAGGAAAATTAATGGCACAGGATAGCCGAGTTAAAGGGAAAAGAAAAAGGGATGGCACATCGGCGCCAATGTATCACTGTCCGGACTCTAGCAAGTCGATGGTTCATCTAACTGGCCAACAAATCGATTTTTAAAGCGTTCTTTTTTGTCTCCGCCCCTTTTCCTCGTCTCTCTTAATACCGCCCCTTATTCCGTCTTAACTCCCACACTGATCCATTGCACTGAAAATCTCTACTTTCATTTTTACTCTTTTTTTGAAAATCCTTTAAATTACTTATAAGCGATGATTAAGTGTTTCATTTAACTATTTACATAGCACCTTCAATTCTAGTTTATTTAGATACAAGGGGAAAGGGGGGATGTTTGAGTCGTTTAGAGCAATTGCTGAATAAGTAAGACGCGGAAACCTAAGTAAATTGATTGTTCGATGAATTGACATCACGAATGAAAACACAAAATAATTACTGTCAAATTTTGATAATAAGTTTATAAATTTTATTGTTCAATTTTATTTGAGAATATGGATTCACTTGCTCTTATTTTGAGGGGTTCTTAATTATTAGAATAAGACTAGGAAATGCGACTGAAAATATCGTACCACAACTAAAATTTAAATAGCCAAAAATTTCTAATTAGATATCCATTTGGGATTTTATCGATCATCCAAATATAAAGATGTTTTCGAATTGTCTGGTGAAAATATCAAATAATCAGCGGAACTTAAAGGAATTGATATGAAACAAATTATGTTGAGTAAACGATAACGTTTACTCTCTAGAAATAATATGAAATATTGAATCGTATTTTATACTTCCTATTGAAGCTTTCGTATGGTTCTACTTATATCGTAGCATCAAATGACTTTTTTGGCTTAAAACTTTTCCATTCTTTTCTTCAACTGTCTTCTTTTTCTTTATTCTCATTTCTTCTTTTTAATCTTCTTCGTGCTCTTTCTTTCGATGCTGAAAAAAGAGAGCATGCGATAGAAGCGAATACTTTATGTCTCAAGATACGAATGGCAGATTATTTATACAGCTATGAATGGATACAAAAACATGCACTCTTCTTCACATTGCTACAAAAGCCGATGACATCAGATGATTTAACTGAATTGTTTCTTTTCCCTTCCACATCCTTTAATAAAATATTGGAGACATTAATTTATCGATCTTCAGATAAATATTCATCTCAATATCTAATCTGTCACAACGGAAATATCGTTTGCGGAAATTTCGCCGAAAACGTACGATATTATAAAGTTTAATTTAGCAAAGAGGAAATCTCTGATTCAGCTGAATAGAGCACAATCTCTTGAATCAGTTAACCCTTCGATCTTTTCCATCTAATCATAAATGGAAAACTGGATGAAATAATATCGATCCTCTCAAAAGCTAAATGAAAGGGGAATAACTTGCCCGTCTGAAATACTTTCCCTTTCAAAATCCCAGGCAACGACTCGCTGAAAAGAAATTTCCTCTGAAAAGTTATATTTCTCATGTCGTTTTTCATCTCTCTCCCTTCTCCTTCGACAACGAGTGTCGGTTTTGCCGTATCAGTGCCTTCCATTTATAGAGACTCATTTTTTTTACCCCCCAATTCCCACGGCGTTGTCACCCGATTGATTGGTGAGGCCAGTTACAAAAAAAGGCTGTCCTCCCATCTTCAATCCGATCTCCCCCTTTGTCTCGAAGGAAGGCAGCTCAGATAATGATTTTCATCCCATTGCAGTGTTTATTCAACAACTGTTATCATTTGCTATGAGATAATTTTACTTAAAACATTTTAGATCAAATTTTATAGTTGTAAGATAATCATTTTCCTTGTCCACATTATACTTACTCGTTTATAAGGATGTATGATATCTTATTTCATAAGGTTCATTAAAGGACTCGAGTTTTCACAACTAAGAACTGTGGATTAATTATTCTCTTCATGAACACTGAGATTCTTGTTTACATTAAAAAATAAAATTTTTCTGAGTTTCCATGAATGGTTCATACTTGTGATGAAGCAACTGAAGTTACTTTTGGAACAAAATTTATTTTATACGATTAAAGAGGACGAAAAGATTTATTTAATTTATGTGTAAAGTAGTTTGTAAATTTTAATTTGTATCTTGGTCATTTTCGTTTAATCTTACAAATATTTCCCTTACCGACAAATTGTTAATATAATATGCAGACTCAAGTGACTCATTATTACCTTATCACAATAAATGTTTGGTGTTTAAGCATGAAACACTAAATTATTACGATCACAGCTTTTCATCCTCCGTATTTGCATTTACGATAAATGATGAATGCGGGAAATTATAAAGTACATCGTTTAAGGGCTTCTTTCGAATAGTAAATGGACTTATCAACAGTTCTGTATTCCATTAACATTATAGAGAATTTTTCAAAGAGAAATTCTTTCAAAGAGAATTTTACGGAGGTAAATCTCAGTTTTAAGAATCTGAGTTATTTAAAAATTTAAATGGAGACAACCTTAAAGGTTTGCTTTCATAAATTATTCATTATTAAATAATCGATTTTTTGTCATTAAAAAGGAATTTAAGATTATCATTCTAAAGAAAAGTTATATTAGTGAAGAATTGCTTATAGGGGACAAAGTAATTAAAAATTGTAAACCATTTAGTCTTCACCGTGTGAAAATTAAAATCCTTGATCATTAATGTTGTTTCTTATTTTATAATCCAATCCCACAACGATTCTATTTCGTTGCCGCAAGCAACCATCCATCTTCCGACCGCACTAAGGCCATGGCGGTGGTCCCAAGAAAGACTGCCCTTTTCACTCATTTCGTGGCCCAATGTCAACCGCGTGGGAAGGTATAAGATTTCCATCGAAATTCACCAAAAAAAAATTTAGAGGTAAACCGTAACATGGCCATGTGAGATTACGGGAACTCGTTCCTGGGAGCAGGCTACAGAACTCGGCTCATTATTTTAAAAATATGATGCTTCGGTGTTTAATCCGATGTAAACCTGAAATCTAGGCTTGTACACTTATAGGAATCACATATATAATTTTGTGCTCGTATATTCCAAGCGTAGGTATAATGCAGGTATAATATTTTTTAATACATTTCAAGTAAGCTGCTTGCATCATTATTTTTATTACAGTTACGCTATTTAACTGGAAGGAAAGTATAATTAATAATTTTATATTCATCTGTATGTATTTTTGCTTTAATTATAAGGATTATAATAATTCAATTATTAGTCGATTTATAGTTCCAATTTCATCAGATGAAACACTTAAATTACCCATTTATCTAAAGGAATGGAAGAATGATGCTATATTTAGTGGAATAACCGAATTTATTTGTAATACGTGTTAGAATGTTTCTATATTTAGTTACTCCAATTCAATTAATTCTAGACATTATTTCCCTGGTATATATAAGGCGTCTTACAAATCAATTAATTCATTAAAATTATAACAACATTTTCATACTTATCCATAATGTTGAAATATGTTTTGATTCTATTTATATGATACTCATCTTTTATTATTTAAAAGCAGCATCGTTGAAATTTAATTATTCATTTGATCTTTTTACTGCAAATCATATTACTAATGTCACTAACTGCTTTTATAAAAATAGTATCTCATCAAACTTGATGATGTTTAAAGTTGACGCTAACCACATTCTCAGAATTGAATATATCTTGTGAATGGTTTTCTATTTTCGCTCTCTTTGAATGCATATAAAATCCAAATAGGGCGTATCCTTGCTTCACTTAGAATGCATCATAAGATCGACACACACAGTCGAATCAATTTACAAAGTTAAAACACAAACCATAATACTTTGCCGTAGAATATTGATGAAGGATATATTCCCTCACCTTCCTCTTGGCAGATAGCTTTATTGCCACTTTCCCAGTGCTTCTTGGATCTTCTCGTGATTCTATTGACTGGAGATTCATTAAATTTTCATTTCACGTTCACGAATCCTTCACTTCCAATTCCAATGCTGTTCTTAGTTCCCTCTTCAAACATACATTTATCTTTACCAACAAGACTTTACTTTTCGTCACCTATCTCCTATTACTTTACTTCTGGCAGCAAATCGCATCACTGAACGAATTAATCTCCAAGAATTTTAAACGGCGCACTATCTTATGAAATCATTACATTTTGTTACATTGGATCAGTTTCTTCAGTATATAAGTGTCTTATAAATCCAACTCCACAAAATTGATTACATCCTGTGTTCGAATTCAAGGTAATAAGAACAAATAAAATTTCATTCGTACCATATAAAAGGCATAAATCTATCCTTCCCTTACTCTAGAACTATTGTACTATTGTTTTGCCATCAAAGATTAGGTGGAAATAAACGTTAACGATGCCAGACATAGAAAGTGGCGTAAAGCGATGACATCAAGGCGTTGAAAAGGTCTAAAATAAAGAATATCGAGCGTGTAAAACTATACCTCGTTTCCTTACATAGTAGGTGCATGGTTGTTGAAAGGTTTTTGTAGCGCTCGCATCCAATCGTTACAACCCCCACTAAGGCATTAACAAGGTCAAGTCCCCTTCCTGAATCACCAACCCTTGCTTTGGCGAGACAACAGTCTCATCTGCATACGAGGCTACGGAAGAGATAAGTGCATAAGAGGAATGAGACGGAAGGGCAATAGTGCTTGTTAAAGGGGAAACGCAGGAGAAAGGAGGCGATAAAAGAGGAAAATCGAAGCGGGAGTTGTACTTGGCCGTTTCAAAGTTTATCCCATCACTTTTTACGAGAGAAATATATAAAACTTGGGTATATATAGCTCAGACGAAAGAAGTGGTGTAGCTTCCTGCGATATTGGAGCACTGAGACCTCTCATATTTTCTAACGCGATAAGATTTCGTTATAAATTTCGCCGAACGCAAACTTTTATTTTGTACTTTGATGTCCTCTCCACCCTTTTACGCTTCCCTCTAAATCTTGGAGATCACGTGAAAAATGCGACACTCCTTCGATACATAGCTCAATGAATGATCGGTGATAAATTCGCAGTGGGAACTCCATTTATAACTTTCCTTACTCTAAATTAGTCGATCCATAGGACGCATTAGCTCCAGGTTATTTATTTTGATACTAAAGGCGAGCAACTGGATTGTAAACGGAGCTTAACGATTTAATACAATGCTCGTTTTTCATAAGAGTGTTCTAATTTATTATATCCAATGATTTTTTGCAACAATAGGTAAAAGCTTTGCTCTTATTCGCTGATAATCTCACGGATTTTCTAAAATATTATACATACGAAATATCATTTACAGATATTAATGTCTGCGTCAGATTTTTGAACAAAAAATCTGCGAAATAAATCAGTTACTGGAAAATTTTATAAAAGTAGCAAATCAGTGGGATTTAAAACCGATTTTTATGACAATAACGTATCTATAATCTAAAATGAGAATCAGTTTATTTTAGTGAGATTTTATGCTTATTTTAGCGAAGTATTTCATCTTCTTCAGTCTGAAAACATTCAAATACTTTTGAGACTAGTTATTTTCCAAAATAATCAGCTCCCATCATACAAATGAGAAGAATTGTTTGAATTCATTCCTTATTAAATACCAAATATCGATTCCTAAGATTTAAATGTATACAATGGAAAGTATGTTAACTATTCTCTCAATAAAAATTTTAAAATTTAAACCCAATGTCACTTAAAATTAGTCTAATATATATTCATAATGTGAATGATTAAATTTCTTTGATTTTTCGTAGTGATGTATACGATTTAAAATTTCGAATTCAAAAATAGATTCAAGAACATATGAAAATTATATTAAAAATTAATATCATAGAAATATTAATAAAATATTTTATAGTTAATGCTACTTCTTAGAAATTTACAAATGCTTAAAAGCATCATAGAATATGTAGCTCAAGAAAATATCTTTGTATTTATTCGGATAGTTTCTCATGAATGATAAAGCAGTTAGAGTGGAATCCTGGGGATTTACTCTTTTGATGCAATTTTTATAAAGCGTCAGAATGGAAAATGCAAAGAATCGAAGAGTTTCGAATTAAAAAACCTTTTCATAGTCTTCCGTAGCAGTTTTGTAAACAGCATACCACGCAGTTAATAAACGAGGAATACCGGATAAACTTTTACGACAGAATCTCATTCATGATATCGTCTCGATCGCAAAAGCCGCCGTAACGCATCTCCCCATTTCAATATACCTTTTCACGAAAATCAAGCTCCGTCTAAGTTTATGTTGATGTTTATGACGTTCCTTTCATCGGCCGAAGGATTTGTCACGGAATATCCCTCTTTCGCGATAAAAATAAACGTTAGCCCAAATCAACAACCAGTCAATCCGGCATTACCCTATATTCCCCGCAAAAAAATACGTCCACCGCCGCGTCATTTGCGCTACTCCCGCTGTTTATACCCTCGTGAATAGCGGCTCATGAATTTTTTGCTCATCCCACGATGCACTGTGTCCGCTTGATGAAAAAGCTTCCATCACAACCTGGATCAAAAAATAAGGACTCCCTGCAAACTGTTCACTTCCCAAGTCGTAAAAGAATCAAAAGCCCGAACGGTCATCGTCAAATATGAGGGCCGTCGATCAAGGAAGGAAATCAAATTGGGTTATACGCTCTTAAATCTCCACTAATAAATTCTCATGATCTACGTGAGGGTGGAGGTAGCGAAAGAGCAGGTGGCAATCGCGAAGTCAAATTGGAAATGTAATCCCTTTCCATTCCCATATTCCCCACCTTTTGAAACGCAATTATCATCTCCGCCAACCTTTTCCGGACGAGGTTGTCAACCATTATTCCTCCCCGGTAGCTTTATCTAACCACCGTCCTGCTTCCGAAGATCGGTCCGCTACGTGATTGCGAAGAGCTATGAGCAGTCCTTGCGACAATGCACGTGTAGGTCACGCGGGACGGCTATTCCACGGATAATGACGATGGCAAAAAAGGAAATACGTTTCTGGAATCGCCAGGTGTGCTCGCTGAGATTGCGACATCTCCGACTCCATAGACTGCAGGGCGCCGATGGGTGTACTCGCGTATTAAAACGGAAGGATACCACCTGCGCTCAGATGTCGTCACGAGTCAAACCAAGGACTCGATGGGGAATCTTTGAATGGCTCGATTCCAGTTTCAATTTCAGTTTCGTGATGAATCCGTGGACAGGGCAATTTCGCAATGATCAAGATTGGTTTTTTCCTCTCGCACAAGCGATTGAGAAGTAATTGAGCAATGACTGCGTATTGGTTTATGAAATGAAAGGTTGCGTTGTTTCACGCAAGAGCAATTACGTGTGACGTCAACGATTGCAGGTATGGGAGGATGGAGTGATTCTAGAATTCTAGTTACGAGCTTCCAATTAGTTTTATCTTCCCACGATGATAGAACTAAGGATTTCAAATAAGGAGTCCATTATTTCCACTCATCGATTACTTCATCTCATATAAGTATATCTGTATTAAGTGAGATTTGTGGTCTCCTAAATTAAGATAATGTGATTCATGTGAAATCCTTGGATCACATTACATTACAGCATCCAACAATCAGCATCCAGCAATTACATTTTCAGCATCCAACAATCGAGGAAATAGTATTGCGAAGTATGCATATAATTTACTCCTGATCAGAAAGGATACTGTATTTTACGCTCTTTGTAAAATTTAGATACAAAAATATTATTATAAAACTTTATATATATTTAATTATTGAGGATACATTTACAAGTCAGGTTACTCGACGCCGTTCGAGTTTTGACGGAATGAAGTAAGAATTCTCTCTAAAGCTGTTTCTTATGAATAATATAGATCCAGTAACCCAGGATACTTGAAGTCATGTTTCAATATACAATAATAGGTTTTCGAAAAGACTTTCTTTTCCGAATAAAGTATTAGTTGGTTATGTCTCTTGGGAATGTATTAATAATTCAGCAGCTAATGTCAACGCCTGCTGACTTGTCATTTACTTCTCGCTTTAAATCAGCGAAGCAGCATAGGAATTACTCCCTCACCTAATGAAGCCATTTTCGAAGCGTCACAGGTCAACGGAGCGTTGGTCAGGATAGTGTGACCAGGATTGATGAGAGAAGCGGAAGTGACGACAAGGCTTACACAGGGTATGCCTATGCTACTAACCATAGCGACACTAATGCATTAACGGGTGACAGATTTCTCGGAGGGAGTTTATAGCGGCCAATCGCCATTCGATGGCCACGTCATGGCCCTCGAATACTCCTCCTACTTACGTCCGAAAACATGTTGAGGACAATGAATCTATCAGATACTACCTATTGTACTACATCATGCTCTGTATATCGGAGCAAAAAACTTAATTGTAAAACGCTCTTAGATTTCCGTTGCTCAATCTAAACCTTAAGGTATTGTGACACTCCGTAGAGTACGAAAGAAAGGTTTTCGTGATTTAAAAACAGATATGAAAGATCCCAAATAAAAGCGTAATTTCCAATTAATTTCTGCAATAAACTCTAGGATTGTACGCCTTCATAGATGTCCTAGTTTTCTGTGACATTCATTTCCCACGAATCATTTGATTTATAAGTTAGAAAACTAATCTTCATCCATTTGTTTCTTCCCGGAAAGAATTCTTGAAGGTACGATCCTACAATCACGTATTCTCTTCTCGCACACCTGTTCGTTTTCCAGGATATTGAGCGAATTTCCGTGTTTAAACTTCGAAAATAATGAAGGTAAGATGTAATTTCGATTTTAATAGATGGATGAATGGAAGATATTTAATTAAAATTCTTGAGTTCATTGCAATTTATAACGGATGTTCTGAAATTATTGAAGGAAATTGGAGATCTTGAGATTGTCTTACGTGTAAATTGTACGCATTGTTCAAATTCTGCAAGAATATATTCCATATTTCTTATAATGAGAATCAATTACATTTCTTTTAAACGAAATAAAGTAAAAATCTCTTCTGAAGAAGATTTTGCTTATTCGAATGTGATCAAGATAATGAAGATCGTAAATTATGGTAATAATTTCTGTTACTGAATGATAGTCAAAAACTTTATATTTCCTTCATAAAGTTTCTTTGTCTAAATTCCAATAACTTCTTTTATCCTTTCTTTTTTCCTATTTCAGCTTCCATTCTTATCATTTCCAATGCCTGTATCATTGAAAATTCATATTTAGTTAGTATTCAATCGAGGTTGGAAGTGCAAGATTTCATATTATTTATCATTTAAGTCATTATGAAGGGCCTTTGATTTCTACTTTTTCCAACAAACTTGCTCCAAGTATCAATCCTCTCAGTCAACTCACAATATGCTTTCTTTATTTATTAGAAACAATTTGTAGCAATTCTTTCGTTTAGGAATAAAAGTAGAGTGAAAATTGCTTCTTAATGCATCGTAACATTTGCCGTTGCCTTTCACAAAAATTCCATCTTTTGAGAGAGTATTTTCTGCTAAATAATCTTCCGTTGAAACAATGCAACGTATCTAAGGAGTGCTTGGGAAACTTCTTCTCGCGTAAAATCAGGGTTACCCTAATTTAGAGGTCATTCATCGATCCGCCGCTGCTATTGACCCCCCGCGATTTAAGGAGGTCACGCCATCATTGTCGTATCTTTCTTATGTCACTGTTCGTTTCGAAAAAAGAATGTCCAGATTTTGCAATCGATTGAATACAATGAGCACATTCTGAGAAAAAAAGACTTTCTCTCTATACTCGTGGTCATTGGAGAGTCGGAGGCCATAAAGGATGGGAGAACATATATTTTCCGAACTTTATTTCCTCACGGTTTCACAATATAAGGAAAGTTATCGAATCTTCGCCAAACCTATCCAACCGTGTTTGAAACTGTTACGTCAGAGGCTATTCATTAGGTCTCTTAGGAGGTCACAGTGTATTTTAGGGAAGACACAAGATTGATCATCAAATCTTGATTCTTAATACCTTTAAGAGACAAGAGCTATTAATAAAACGTACCTAAATAAGGAAAATTACGATAAAAATACTTCTCGTCTTTGATGCATTTATATTGATCAAGAATGAAGGTTTAAAATTTAATTCTTTTATTTGAAAACTCTGTCAATGCAAACCTTGGATATCAACTTGCTATAGCACTTGACAAGGTTTCAGTAAAGCACGCAACCCACGTATCTGACTTTCTCAGACGTAAAAAATATTATTTAGAGAGCTTAAATGTCGATGACGGTCCGATGGATTCAATCACGATAGAATGGGTTACATGGAAACTATTATCATTGGTATCAGAGCCTTATAAGAAGAACGTTGATATGCATTTATCTATGACACAGTTAAAGGGTGGAGGGGATTGCGAACACCATGTGACCTATTTTGGTTTGGAAAATGGGATTATAAGATTAAGGATAAAATAAAAGCTGCTTCAATTTTTCTTCTACTTACTGATTGTTTTAAATGGAACATTATAAGGTATATTAATGTTCGTGAGATATTTTTTAAGCTAGGTCGTGTAGAATAAATTATAGTAATAAAACCACGTTCGTCCAATCGGATGAATACTATTTTTCTCATTTATCAACTTAAGGAAAACAAAGGAACATAAAAATTAGCCGCCTTATACTTATCGCTTTGCTTCGTCTCATGATTCAGAGTGAGATATAAGCTTAAATAATTACCCTTTGCTATAAAGAGACTTATGCTTGACTGAGCATAAAAATTATGAAGAGGAAAAAATTAGTCCATTGCTCTTTCTTATGCTGAGAAAATCTTAATTCCCGCTCCTTAGCGTGTGCTCCGTGACTCTTAGTAAACTCCACGGACATTAGTATGCAATGAATTTGCATAAGCAAGCTATTTCGAACGTTTCCAATGTTCAAGTTTTTATCTCCTCCCGATTATATACAAGTTGAGTTTATCTCAATACCAATTCACCTTCCTTACTCGAGACTCTAAATATTCGTTCGCCGTTGGAACTTCTTATCCGCCTCTTCGCAGAGTAAATCAACAGACGCTTTAACACGTTGGATGCAGAGTAATTCCTCGCCATTAAACGTCACTTTGCATCCTCGGATGGCGTGACGAACAAAAGTGCATAATAAAGGGAATCTCCATCCGTTAGAGGAACGTCTTAACTAGAGGCGTAAGACGAGTGGGAGCGCCATGTTTAAAGCTTTCGAGGAATCTTTTAGCGTCGCAAATACTCGAGTTTCTCTCGTTTGATAAAAATACACTAATGGAAACAATGGATTCTGGTATTTATCGCAATCTCCTATCAAGAGTTAAACACAGTACGAAATTGAAAGATGGGTAAAAGAACATCATTAAATACACGCGTTGAGTGTTACGTATATATTGATACAAATTTGAATTGGATTGATGGAAATTAGTTATCCATTATTAGAGCGCACAAGTTTTCTTTAATTTAAAATTTGATTATTTATAATCTAATAAACCACTAATAATTATAAATTCCATTTATTAGAAGATTTGCATAAACTTGCGATGGGTCGCATTAGTTGAGGTCGAATATAAATCGGTTTATGCAAATTAAAATTCAGAACATTAAAAGAGAAACAGAAGAAGTTAAGACATTGATAGCGTTTTAAAGAATAAGAAAACATTAAAAAAAATAAATTCAACTAGAGAAAAATATTCTTCAGTAAGACTACGATAGATTGGAAACTTAAATAAATTCCTCTTTATTTAAATTAGAATCGGAAAAAGTTTTGGAAATTGGGAATGTTTTGACGAGATGACAGGTTAGATTTAATAAAAATCTACAATCCGCGTAATTTAAAGGGGGCATAGTAAGAAGTTTTATTTCATACGAAAATTAGATGCAGTGCCCGATAAAAGCACTATGGGAGGGGAAGAACGAAATAAGAATCTCGCGGAGGGGCGCTATCAAATTGAAACGGGGAGATATGAAGAAGTACGCGAGGGAGTTTCGAGATTAGGAAAAGACGAATGATGCCTGGAAAATTGAATGGGTGGTGAAGAGATAGGGAGACTGAAATAATGCCTGGGGATGGGCAAATAGAAGAGCATAGGAAAGATGTGAACGGAGGAGAAATATGAGACCGCTAAACTGCCGTTTAGCCAAGTGTAAGAGTTGTCCTACAGATGTATTCCTATCGATGCGAAGTGTAACGAGTTTTATTTGAATGGGTATTTTGAATGAATTGCATCGCGAAAGAAATTGCAGGTGCTAAAACCTTCTAATGGATTCGTTATGTAGTTACTGGAAAGGTTTGAGAATGATAACATAAAATTTAACGAATTTGGAATAAAATAGTGAAATATAGCGGAAATAAAAATTTAGAGATTAAAAATAGGTAAACAAATAAAGAATACATATTTATAATTCAAAAATAAATTATGGAACCATATAAAACATTATGTCACGAGTTAACTTTAGTTAGTAATCTGACTTTAATTTATATCTAAAATCTAGTGGAACAAAAATGCGGTATTATAATTTCCTAAAATACTTTTTTATTTGATGTTTTAAGAAATTACAGCAGATGCATCATTGGGAAATTTATTCTGGATTTATTTTCTGGGTCTGGGTTATAATTTAAATTATGAAAGTTTATAACGAGTCATTCGTAAAAAAAATTAAAATCGATCTCCTCATCCCCATAGTCTCCCTTCTTTAAACGTGGTTTCGTAATAGTGGAAATTCCATCTCATAGGAAATAAATTAAAATTCTCCGCACGGGGCTTCCCGTTAGAGAACTCATCATGGCGGCAAGAAAGGCGGAAAAGAGAAAAATGTAATGAGAATTTAAGGAAAGTAAACCGTTATGTGGGAAGAGGTTTCTGAAAAGTGAATAAAATTTGGGCGAGAAGATTCTTGAATGAAATCACAAAAATTGGCATAAAACCCTTGATAGAATGAATAAAACATCACTCACAATTAGAATACGTTCACTCATATAGTATTAGACGCTCACGTGATAACCGATCATGTTTATACTTTGCTATTTACTTCATTTGTAATAATAAAATATATTCTCTTCTATTTAAGAATTTCTCCCATGAGTAGAGTATTAAATTTACCTACGGTTATGATAGGTTCATTGCTTTTATCTCTAGAAACGACATTTTTAATGACTGTTGACTTTGTTTCATCAAATTTATGCATTCCAATTTTAATTACAACTCATCATTTTGAATTTCTCTTTTCTGATTAACACTCGAACAAATGGATATACTGAGCTGGGATTCATCAAAGATAATTATCTTTTTTTGTTTATGAAGCACTGTTTTTTTTAACCATTTAACATAATTCCTTTAATATTTTAAAGAGGAGATATGAGGATATGCGTATAACCAAGACGAAGGAAAGGTTTATTTATCAAATAATGAAGATGATACATACATATTAAAATGTCGGTCAAGTGTATAATAGAATATCTTAAGAAATTTATAAATAAATACAATGGGATGGTTATAAAATATGATATAACCTTGTGACACCAAATTATATGTACAAGGTTCCTTTCGGGTTTTCAATAATTTTAATTTTTTCCCTATTTTTAGCTAGGTATGTTCGTATGAAGGTGAAAATACCTAAGTAAAGATATACGAAAATCTCTCAAGTTCTAATGAAGGAAAATAGCATTTGTATTAACTCCAGAATTTTACAAGATGAAAGATCTCAGAAGAAATATAACTAAAAACTATCTCTCCGTTATTTTAATCTAGATAAAAAGCCATCGTGTGTTTGGAAGAAGGAACGAGAGTCGAGACGAAGACGAACCGTAGATGCAGAAGGAGGGACAAAAAAGAGCGGCGGAGAGAATTAAACAAAGGGTGAAAAATTAAGGGTCTTAGCGTGGGAAGGAAAGTGCATCAGAGAAAAGCGATTCGCAATGAAGGATGCGTCTGGAGTTGCACGGAAGAGGTGGATAATATGGTGACGCAGCTGCCTTCGCCAAAAGGCGCTTGCATTTGCATAAGAGAAACTGCTCCACTGATGCGGGTGTGATGGATTGGACGCGGCGGTGAAGACGTCTATGTGAAGCTCCTCACACCCGCTGTGTCCTTTTATCTCCACTCGTTTATATTTAGTTCTCTTCTTGGGTCCTCCGGGACGTGCCATTTCTCGGGTGACCACTCTCACGGTTGTGATTTACGAAGTGGTTTTACGACGACTTAGTTGTAATTCGTCGTTTGCCGTGTGTTGTGTCCGAACGTGAGGCTATTCTAGTAATTCGCTGCGAAAGTGCGAGTCATGAGGCATCTTTTGCAAAGGGCGCTATGCACCGTGATTTTCGTAAGTGATGGAAATAAAGAATTGTTAAAGAAGAGATTTTATGACCAGTTTTTATGTGAAGGAGAACCGATGCTCTTACCTTCAATGGAAGGGGTTGATTGTTTCTGCACAAGTCGATGTTCATTTTCGCGTATATCAAAACGTCTAAGTGTTCTAAATATATGCAAAAAATAGAAAGAATGGAACTAATCCTTCCCAATTTCCTAAATTGATTCTTTTTTTTAAGCTTAGTACTGAAACGTTAACTTTTATACTGGAATGAAATTTTTATTGCATATACCTTCACTTACTATATGAATAAATTATTTCAAAGATTACCTCACAAAATGTAAACATCAAAAACAGAAATTGACTTATTCTCTCAGTCTCTCAAGTGTAATGATGGTATCATTACTGCCATGAAAATCCATTCAGAAAATTTGATTCTGAATTAAATCAATGTATTTTCAAGATTGTACAATCATTTAATTTCCATTAAAATGAAGCTTAAGTATTGAAGAATAATTATCAGTGTTTGAAATTTATTAACTTTCTTTATTTATAAAAGGATAAATAGCTTAAGGCCAGCAGATACAACTTTAATACGCTTGTCTCCAAAAGTTTCCAAAATTAAATGCTACCCACTGAGCATCGCATCGCCTTGGAACATATTAAAATAGTAAGGAATGGTAACTATATCAAAATGAGAGGAAATCATTTCTCAAAGGAATTAGACGTATTAATTACGCTTTTACCACCTCAAAAATCTTTTAAGTCAAAAGAAAAATTTTCCGTGGAAACTAAGTATCTTTTTTCCTAGAATTTAAATGGCCATTAACTCTTGGACCCATTCATCAAGAATGCATGGTATAGGGGCTCTCGCGACCCAGTTATACGAAAGTTCTTCCTAAGAATCCATTTTTTCGTGCTTTCGAATGAATTTGACGTCGCTTGGCGAACAAAATTTCGAGATCCATAATTAGACCTGTTGAGCATCCCTGACGTCTGCTCACAAACAAGCAACGATTGAAATTCTTATCGCGCCGATAACGCGTCACTCATTCCTGAAGCTTAGAGAAGTTTCGAACTTCTGTTCGTCCCCACCGAAGAGTTGGGTGTTTCGCGAATAATGCGAGGAAATTACCTTCAGACTGTCTGCATTTCGTTCGGATTTCTTCTTAACTGAAAGTTGTGAGAAAAGAGTGTTCTAATGCGCCTTCACTGTCACCAGAAATCAGTGCTGCATTCAGTTGGCGGTGAAAATGTCTCGCGTGAATATGAGAGACGTGTGTTATCTAAAGTGGCGTGTTCCATCCGTTAAAGGTTGTGTTGCTGATAGAACGATAGTGAGGTGATTCACCGTCTCAAAATGAGGCAGGGAGTGATGTTTTTTTCAGAAGAATTTATTGAAAAAAACGTATAGAAAAGGAAGGTAAATTAGGTCTATAATACACCATTTTAAGTCAAGAGAGTTCAAATTCTAGTATTAGGGATCAATAAAGGTTTTTTCTTCGAACAACGACTTTTCTAGAAGTAAATATAATATAGTTTAACAAATAATTCTTAATTCGCATATTCTGAAACCATAACAATAGGAAACCTACGTTATTTTTGGTTTCTTTTTATTATATATTTCTGTTTTTTGTATCTTTATTGTGTTCGTTCCTAAAGTAGCTTTTGTAGAGGAAGTTTACCATTTTTAAATTTCATCTTTATTTACTAAGATTCATAGGTAGGTTAAACAAAGAGTTTAATTCTGTAATAAATGGGTTTAATATATTTTGTCACAGAATTAGACCAACCGTTCTGTATGATTGAGTGGATGTACGCGTCCAGCAAAAGATAAGCTCAAGGGCGATCACGTATTTCGAAAGCCCGATTTAGGTATCTAAGGATAATAGGCACGGTTAAAATATCGCTCCATCATTTAATAAAGAGGAAATTCCATAAATAAGATTTGTCGCATCATTATTATGAATAATGGTCCTGTATCTAGTGTCGGTATAAAAATGTATTCGTTAAATTACCCACTGATATCCGGTTCAAGGATAGCGACAGAGGAGGCTGATTTGTTACTGGGAATATATATTTCGGAACAGCTTTCTCACATTTCGCTTGTCGAAATATAACGACGTCGATCCATTATCTTCACTTGTCCTTGCTCTCGCCAAAATGAATAAAATCTCGCGGAAGTCTTTGCTTGACTCGTATCAAATATGCGAACTTGAAAAATGATATTTTATCCTTTGTTCGATTAAAGAATTCCTACGGAAAATTCAGCTCCTAAAGTAGAAAGACTGTTTGTCTGAATCGTTATATTCACCATCCAGTATAGAAATAGAATTTCAAAATTATAATCTCATTATAATTTATAGTATATTGTTGTTACATGAGAAATGTCTTATCGAACTCTTGACAATTAAAATAAAGACTAATCTGATTCAGACTGAGTTTACTTCAGGCTTGCGCCTAAATAAGAATTTTATAGTAAGACAATCAAACACATTTACTTATTTTTACTGTTGTTATATGAGAAGACATTTAATATCAATCAAGGGCGGTGTCTGATTTTTTACTCCATTATCTACGAACATAGAAATCAATTTTTTTAAATAACTGCTCTACCTGCGTCGTAATAAGCTGTCATTATGAATATCACATTCCATCACTGTGTTAAAAGTCCAATATTATTGCATGATTACTGTTATTTTTTAAATCGATTACTTATCCTTGGCTGTAACCTCCAGGACTTCGGATACGTCATTCATGCAAGGAAATGAGCGAAATAGCATTTGCTACAGTTTCTTGGGATGAATAATTCCGCCGCTGTCTTCTCTTTAACTTTCTAAATTGCCTTGTCCGATGAACTAGCGTACGACTTTGTAGTCCCTCTTCAACCGCCTTTTTCGAGGAAAGTGGTTTGACCCTTTAAGAAACACGTTCTCCGGTATTTTCATGTCCATGGCGATGAGGCACAATCAATCTCCTTCTCTACGTTTATCTCGTTGCGCTTGTTTTCCTTTAGATAGAGACGGCGCGTATAATAAGTCGGTCTTTTTGTTTTTGAGTGCTCGAACCTCATAGTGCCACACCTGCGTTTGAGCCAACCCAATAAATCTCGGCTTCTTTTTTCACTTGAGAATGTTTCACTTATTTCATTTACAGTGGACCTCTTTAATTTCGAGGTTCTGGATATTTAATTATCTCGGCCGTCGTAACTCTTTGAAGAAGGGAACAGTTTGTTAATGCTGACACCGGAATTTTATGTCTCTCTACTGCAATTAGTATCATTTACTTGCGATGCGCTTTATTAAAGTCAAACGTAATTGACTTATTTTATCGTTTATATTTAAAACTCCTTTCGAATCTTGCGTATTAATTAATTTTAAACGTTAAAATCTAATTTAATGATTTAGTTTTATTGTGAAAGATGTTAGAATAGATTATGCTAGTACGACATATCTCTTCTTAATACTAATTGTATTAAGCCATTTTGTACGCTTATTTCATCAGAGCTCCCTCATAGCAAAGGGAAACGCATTTGGTTTTAGTGGAGCTATGTACCGTCGAAATTTCATCAGCTGCTTATTTAAGGGGTATATATATATATATATATATATATTCCAAATAAATTTTGAAAAGTATGAGGACATTAATTTGTTATATGTATATTTCTCTGTAAATGACTTTTCTTTTTTACTTTAAAGACCACAAATTGTAAAAAAAATAAAAATAAAATCGTGTGCGAAGTTTATAAATTTAATTGTGATGAATTCAATCAGATGCAATGAATACCTAGCCTACAGCGTCGAAAATTTAATTAGGTATTATTAAAGTTTTTCAAGATCTATTGCTCCCCTCAAATATCACATATTAGATTTATTAGTGGAGAATTGTTATACAAATAGATAAATTTCTATGCTCCGATAGCAGTTAAAGTATCTCAATTATAAATGTATACCATTAATTGAAAAAGTTCCATTGTATCGTAATGCTGACTTTTTGTGGTATTTATCTGCACTAATAAATATTACTATTCGAATAAAGTAGGCAATTAGAACCCATATGGAGTTATAAGTGGAGAAAATATGGGCATTGAGATGACAGAAAGTTTCATTTTTAAAAGAAAATTACTCGTCCAGAAAGTAAGTATCTCGGAAAAAGTTTTTAAGGTCGGCCAATTTCAAGTGAGGTAATTAGCGAGATCATAATGAATGTGGAAATAGGTTTCTTGCGGATAAATTTCTTGCTCAAAGAAATAGGGTCGGAAAGATGTTTTAGGCCGACCTCATTCCATTAAGAAAATTCCATATGCACTCCGTACATTGATATTTCCTTAATAGAACGATAAAAATAATTCAACGATAATCACTGTATGAAGTTAGAATTGGACTAATTGCATTATAAAAAATGGAAGTATATTTCATCAGTATCATTCAAGGATTTGTGACAAATCTGAAAGTTTAAAATTGAGGAAAAAAGTAGTGTTGTTATATTTACCAAGATATATTACCTTAAAATTTCTTATTACGAAATCAGGTAAAAATAAGGTAAGGGCATGGAAAGTTGTTTCCTATCCGAAAAACTTCAAAACTGTACAAATATTTTGGGTTATTTAAATGTTGAATGCCTGAAATCGAAAGTAGGCAGACTTTCAAAAAAGGAATAAGATTCTCTTTATCGAGTGAAGGTAGAATAACTGTAGACAGAATAAATCTTGATCTTCTCCAATGTCAGAGAAAGTAACTAATTTTCATAGGTCATACTAAACAAATATAAATATTGAATATTTAAGTCGAATTTTCTACTGTATTAAAGGTATGTTTTGATGTTGAAGGAATATTTCATCGAAAATATAGTAAAATAGCTACCTATAGGAAAGATTTTTCTAACGGAAAATCGACTGGAATCATGAGTCACTACATTTTATGCCGTTTTATGAAATAAATATCATATCAACTATTAAATATGAAATATTATTACATTTTAACATATAATTTTGTCCGGTAAGATGAATATTTAATTTGTTAAATATTTAATTAGCGAAATTAATGATATATTTTTTACTCCTTTAGCAGGCTCTTCAGTTGGAATATTTTAATTGCCTTTGCGACGTTCAAAACCATCGCAGCGAGGAATGAATTTTCGTGGCATCCTTGTATGGATAAGCAGCAGTTACCCAACTCAATTTACTCCATAAGCTCTAAGATTACACTCAATGGAGGGATTCGTGCATTTTGACTGTTGGACTGGAAAGAGGTGGTAAGTAATGAGTCGAGGGAAAGAACTTATGGGTCGGAAGTAATGTGGGGAATTGCATAGGAGCAACTGTAGAAAGGGGAAAGTACTTGGAGGAAACAGAAGGACGAGAACTTATGAGCCTGTGGCTTAATGCGATGGATAAGAAAGGGAGGAATTTGATTGGTTGTTGGGCTAAATGGGAAGGAAGGGAGAACTTATTGCGAGACTAATATTCCTGTATTAGGAAATAATTCGAAATAGCATTCCATTAATGGCCCCGTTTAATGTAATGTACGAGTTGTGGCGAACCCGACGTATTCAGTCAGTTATATTTGGAATCAACTGAGCAGAATATGATCATTTTGCGAAATTTTTTCTTGATATGATTATTTTTTATCACACGAAGAAACTCGGCTTATCTTGAAAGTCTTACTACGCCTTTAATTTCAAACGCAGAAAATGATTTAACGGTTTTGGATTGTTGATTACTATTTTTTCGCAAATATATCGGTAAAATTTATTTTTTGTTAGGGGTTTGCGAAAAATGTGTCAACAGGTAACGATATTTTAAGATATTTTGAAATAAACTGTGAAATATTTCCCTGCTACTTGTCGACTTATTAATGTATAAATAAATGAGATACTCAAATTATATATAGAATTTCTTAAGTTGAATTATACACTTTAATGATTTTAAACATTACTATATCTGGTAGAGGTTAGATTTACTACTTCATTGTAATCTCTACAGCGTTAAATTTATTTTCTATTGTTATATTTACTAATCATCATCATATTTACTAATCATATCATAATCGTCATCATATTTCTCCTGAAGAATTGAATATTATTTTAACTAAAAATTCAAAATCACCCTAAGGTGTTGATACCGTAGTATTGCATCCAAACCTTACGTATGATTGAATTTTATATTTCGCATGTTGATATCGCCTATGTTCCGCTGGGATTCTTATATAAATTATTTTTTCTCAACATATTCACCTGTTAAATATATTTTGAATGATTTAATCACTCATTTTTCATTATTAAAATAGTTCCTCTGATTTTCGTATTCTCTTTCTAAAGATAGTTATTTAATTTAGTTATAAGATTTTAGCCTTAGGGTGTATGCAGGTAATATGCAAAACAGGCGAACGCTTTCGCAAGGGATTAAGTTTCTGCAGATACGTAATTTTGCCGTTTTTGTGCGAGGAAAAAACATCGGGAAGCTTTCGCTGAGCAAAACTCCTCGCCAACCCAAGTTTCCCCATCTGTGTAACCGAATCGAAAATGCGAAATATAGGTAATACTCGTAAAATCGCGCAGTGGTAATTTAACGCGCGTCTTCCACTAATATTTCGCAACGCTCAATTGTCCGTCGTACGATTTCGAAATCTTTTCGTCCCAGTTAAAGTGAGTCCAACGCAGTTCTAGTATTCTCCATGAATGGAGCAAGTGGGCCGAGAGAAAGGTTTTCCTAGAGAAGGTTTGATCGATGCGATGAATGAAACTGGAATGTGGAGGCGAACGAGCCTTTCTAAAGCATTTAGGAGAGCGAAGTTTTCATCCTAAGAAATGGAAAGTGACCTTCGAGGAGTAGAATGGATCGCGTAATGAGAAAAAATGCATCTTAGAGTGAAAGGGAATGCCGAAGTAAGGTCAACAGTCTTTTAGGTATCGAAACCGAGAAAAATGGGTTATGTTAATGCGTTATGAAGCAACGCGTTGGGATCATCGTCGAAAATTTTGTTTTGAATGTAGCGACAGTCTATAACCATCAGTTCGATTGGGAAAACAAGCGATTACTCTTCGAATGGATGACATTATAGAAGCATTTTTATGGTGACAGCAACACTTAAATTGTTAATTCTGGTCAGAAATTTGGAATTTATAAACGTAAATATATGTTATCTTTCAAGAGCAATGACCTGTTATTTTAACAGTCTTCTGTCTTTATGTACATTAAAATGTATTTAGTTGACACACCAATATCTAATCCAAATTTCAATAGGGTTACCCAACTACTTTCCGTTTTCACTGTAGAAATACTCCGTCAACGAACTTTAGCCTAAATACTCAAAAAAAGACTTACTTATATTAGAGTAATCTACAGCACTTTTATTTCATCAATGCCGAAAAAAAAAGAGATTCGTATCGACGGTAATCTATGAATTCTATGAATAGTCATTTAGTCTTAAGAATCGCTGTAAATATCATTTTTAATATTTTCCATTTCTGGAATAAATTATACCAAGAACCAAGTAGTTAAATATTGAGTGTCTTTGCTATGGCAAAAATTTAGGAGTAACCTAAATCTTAGCATTAAGAAGCCCTAGTAAGCTATCTAAAACCTTTTGTTGATGGACTAGCATTTAAGAGGACAGCGTATCAGCAAATATTAAGGTCATCTCTGAAATGGCTTCATCAAAAGAATGATAAAGTATTTCTCTAGACATCCTCGTTTGTCAGACAAGCACAAGTTAGAGTATCGCATAGCATCTATAGACTGGGAATTACTCGAAGATACAGGGGAAAGATCTCATCGAGATATTTTTGGAATGTCTACATCTAATAGATCTCCAGTGGTAACAGCAGGAGTAATGGAATCGCTAGATTGCTCTGGGAGACGGTATCATTCTAAGAAAATAATGGGAATAGGCTGAGAAGATGTATCGGTCGTTTCTTCCTTGAGATAGAGATAAGGCAGCTTTTGTACGTGTATTGTTTCCTAATCACATGTTAAGTGAGAGCTTTCTGTTGGAATGATGGTGAGGAAATGCATTCGCGAAACTTAATTTGTATTAAAAATATTTTACGATAATAAGTATTTTAAGCAAAAATTGTATTTGTAATGCTTTGATTTAAAAAAGTGAGAATTATCAAGATTTTATGAAATTATGAGTATTTTAAGAAATTATACGTAATTCACTCTCAGCTGTGAATTTCATATCAATGAAAGTATTGTACATGCAGTCGAAACTGAGAATGCAAAGTTGCATACTTTTACTAATAATATGCTTTCCAAATTTCGGTCCACAATGATAGATCGATCTCTTTATATTATATGTAACTCATTGATTGAATCTTGAAAACAATTAATTATATATTTATCATTCTATTCAGAATTAAAGATTTTCAAAATCGAGTAATAGCGAGTATTGATGTTTGTTAATGGATTTGTTGCAAGAAGTTATGCGTAAGTTAAGTTTCAAGGTAAAATACATCAAAGATAATACTAGATTAATTCAGAGGTTTATCAGATAACAATTGTTCATCAAATAAGGAAGAATGTGAGTTTTCTGTGATTAAGTTTCGATGATATTTTGATCAGACCTTACCTCAGGGTGGAATTTCAATATTACCACAGTTTGGTTCCCAAGTTGCTCCTATTCAGGATAAAACCTTTTTATTTTTAAAATGATTCCCAAATAGCTAACCTTTAAACTAAAGCAAAATATCTCTTTTATATCTTACAACGATCCGTAGCTGTGAGTTAATAAACTTAGATTCGCGAATCTATTTTATACTCGAACACCTATTCAACGCCGATTTCTTGCGAAGAGCGTCGTCTGTTTATTCGCACGGTCCAGTCGAAGTTTTTGCCCCATCAGAAACGCTTACAGCCCATTTCTGGTCCTATTGCCCTTCAATTAGCTAGGGCGATCCAAAACCATATCTCGAGGGATGAGCGAAAGAAAGAGTAGATGGCCCAACGAAGCTCATTATCGCCCTGTTTGACCCCCCCTCCAACTTTCCCGTACCTGCGCTACTCGAGGCACCGCACGTATTACGTACGTTGCACCAACTTGTTTAGCATAGCCCAGCGCCATTTAACCATCCACTCGGTGCTTATCGAGGCCTATCATTGCATCGCTTGTCGTCGAAGATTCTCACGAGCCGCTAAATTGCCATACAAGTTGTTCCTTTCGACAGAGCTGTATTCACCGAGCAAGTAATGTGTTTGAACGGTAGCATACGAGAAACACAGTGTAGGCTCCTGGGAAAAGGGTACATTATATCATTTATGTTCTGTAAATAGTTTTCAAGAATGTGTGTTTTGGAATTGCTTTAGGTTAGTTTTCACCATAATTGTATGTGGTAGTAATGCGTACGATTACTCTATTAGCCCTATCGTACTGTGATTCTATTACTTTCAAAAATTTTTTAATTATATGATAAGTTGAAATTGTGTTTAGCAATAGCACTAAAAATTTTCAATTGATGTGGTTTTAACTATTTCATTTCACTTATTTCATCAACCAACGTAAAAAATCGTAAATCATGAACAGTTTTCTCAAGCAATCAGATATATAGTTATTTACTCGTATCTTCTATAAGAATATTGAACTTAATTATTGTAAAATTTTCAGAGAAAGTATCTGGTTGTTTTATTTCTGGAGTTCTCACTCATTAAATCCAGATTTTCATAGTCAACGAACGAATTATCAATTTCGCTTCCAATCAAAGACGAAAAAGGAAGAACCGCTTACACCAACTATTTCCTCTATTTAAAAACTATTTATTACAAAGCCCCGAATAGCGTCTCACGCTAATATGTTTCCTTCACCCCCTCCCTCAGTTTAGTTCATTTCCTTCTTTCGAAGCCATCTTTCCATCATTCTGCTCCACGAGAACTAATAGAGGTATAACAAAGGGACTGAGGGATGGTATCGGGGCAGTTGCAGCTGTGGGTGAGGGCTACATTAGGGTGAGGACACCTACACACCTCCTTAGGGGAGCTTCTGATTGCTTCACCCCATTACCTCCATGCCTTCATCTTTTTCTCACACCAACCCTCATATCTTTCTCCTGGACAAAAACGATTCCTCCTCTTAGGGCGACGTCTTGCTCCCTCACAAGTTACCACCTCGCGATGATCTATCCTTTTTACACCATTCTCTTCCTTCTGAGGTAGACCATGAAAAGGGTGTCTGGTCCCCTCTTATACAGCATCCTAATGAGACCCATTGTAGTCCCAATAGAACAGGGTACGTGGATGGATGTTTTAAAGGGAGTGTAAGGAAGGGTCGGGATTTCATGATTATTAATACGGGTGTTTCACGTTAGTGGGGAATTGCTTTTTATCAGGTTGGACAAGAAGATTAAATTGAGTCATTATTCCCCGAAAACACGCACAAATTCTGAATGAGTAAACGAGGGTGGATATATTTCATTGCTTGCGTATGAAGATCTAAATAGGGTGCGAGATGCGGGCTTGACGAATAGTATTTGTTTTCTTTGCTGATTCCATTATGTTTCATGGAGGGGCTCTGTTGCGGAATAATTTTTTGTCTCAAAGTTGTTTATATTATGCTGATCTTATAAGTTTCTTCTTTGTCTGACTCCACTCTCAAATTGCTATTCTTTAAATATATCAGTTTTGTACTATTGGCTTCTATTGCTTCACAACAATGAGATGACTGATTTAAGTTAACACAATTACAGCTTTTAATACAACTGGAACTGAAGGAGCCTCCGAAACGGAGGGGAATGATTTTAATTAAAACTATTATCAATGTCATAAGGCCCAATTGAATGGATTTGGACGATATCTTCAATCAGTTAGTTTTCAAACTCAATGAAACGCAACATCAGCTAAAATTAATTGTATATCGAGGCCAATATCAGAGGAACCATATTCTCAACATGTTATTTGCCCCTCACAAAGGGTGTGAGCTGACCTTCGGCCCTTCACATTAAATCCGTTCGCGTGCTCTCTTCGCAAAGGACAAAATCCCGATTCCTATCTGCATTTCATACGTGATCTGCCATTTTCAGGGGCTAATTTGGCTGGAATACGCTTTTCCGAATATACACCCGAATGAAGAGGAATGCAGCCTTTAATGTCGGTTTTCATCAGGGAAAATCGCTACAACTTGGGGCGTTGAAACGAATGGTGGCCTCTAAAGAGTGTTATTATTGACGAGGTTTACAGATTAATGGATTATCTTCCTAAAGGCGACCGACTCCGTGCATTGACGCCTGTTGTTGTCGATTCTGGAGCAGTGGCGTAAAGATTAACAGATTCCGCGGATATTACATCCGTTGGGCACACAATGGCCTCGGCAGTTGTAATTGCCGCAGTATTTCGATTAGCGGATGGCGAAACCCTAAAACGATCGTTTGGAAGGAATATTCCACTCATAAAGAAATATTCAGTTGGCCTGGAATGTCAGCGAAGTTATAGTTTCCTATGAGATCCTTTCTGGCGCCTATTCATAAAATATTCCGCGTAGAATTTAGCATATACTGAATATGATGCGACCTGTTTGAACCAGCTGATTTCCGATTTATTATTTTATATTAGTGGTTTTACTGTAGTTCTAATGCTCTTGATCGGTTGAAAATATTCTATGAATAGAGAATATCAAATTGTAAACGAAAGATTCCTTCTTTTGTTCATATCCACTACTTTGCAAGTACGTAAAAAAATTAGAATTAATGACAAACACAGTAAATGAAAACAAATGAATCATCGAATTCAACCTTTATCATTAAAATATATCGAGTATGAATTCTCTCTCTTAACTAATATCGGTATCAGTGCATGTTTCTATTCAATTCTATTGTCATCTTGTATCATTTATAACTACTTATATATAAAAGCGAATTTATCTCAATAATAATACCCTCTGCAGAAGAGAGATTTTCCCTTTAGTTTAAGAGATAAATCCATCACCTGCTGTAAATGCAAACTGAAATCTATAAATAAGGATTAATGCTATTATCTTTTGAGTGTTACGGTTTCCCTCGCTTTTGTAAAACTCTACTTGTTATTTAATATATATTGCAATTTATGGTTCCGAGAATCAGATGTACATATAAATATCAGGTATTATATTTTCGCTCAATCATTGAGTTTTCTTGGAATTTTGTATTGGATTTAAAACCTTTTAAATATTATATTATTTCATTAAAAAATTCTCTTATCACGTAGGAAAATTCGGCGATCCATCTTCCAACGACATAAGACCTCTATAGCAAATAACCATTTGTATGAGACGCGATTAAATTTTTCTCTTTCAGAATGAAATCTACCAAATTTCGTCCATTTCAAATAACTGGGTACTCAGTGTATATAATATAAGACTTTGAGAAGTTTTAGTTCATTTTAGTTATTCGGCATCTTTTTCATTTTTTGGGATTTGTGGTATTTTTCACCTCATACTCTTTGATTGAAGCAATGCGATATAAGATAAAATTTGAAGAATTTAGATCTTAAAAACTTTTTGATGACTTAACAATTTCCAGTTATTTCAATTAATTTTTATTGGCTCAACTACTCTGCTTACACGAAAGTGAATTTTTTATTATTTTAGCATTGGCGTCAATTTTAGTGATTCGATTAAAAAAGCTTATAAGATGTCTCCGAACAGGCTTTATATTATCATATGGCAATTCTTAAATATCTTTTCATAACACGACCGTGAATTTAATTTCTTTCCAATGTTTAAGCGGAAAATTAAATTAGTATTACTGCTTGCAGTAAATGAAAAGGTGACATTTTCAGAAGTTTAACCCTTGTTTTGCAACATAAAGACATCCTCACGCTTAACCTTTGATCTTTTAATGAATATTCCATTAAAAATATAAGTTCTTTGGAAAATATCAATTTTTTCTATTGGATTAGCAGCAATTAAGGGTAATTCTTATCGCTGTTAGTTTAAATTAAACGAAAGAGGCAGTGTTGCATAAGTAGGTTTGAGTCGATATTGCGTGATTCCGGAGCGTATCTCGTAAATTCAAGCCACACCCACTTCACGGTGCTTATAACTGTACTTTCCGCACACCAGCAATTGAAGCAGAAGTTGACCTAAAGCCCGCTGATAAGAGCGGCGCTTTGATCCACAGGAATTCGCTCTCTCATAGGGTAATCGCTGCGCACGTGAATTTTATTTGGACCGAATCCAAGCGAAATTATTCTTCTGCTCACAAAACTTTTTCAACCGTTTAGAAAGTTTCCGAAAAGGGAATATTTAAAAGAGGTAAATGTATCAAGCTCGCTCCATTACCTTTTCGGTCCGCTTAAACCCACCGGTTTATTACTTGATGTATGATATCTCTAATTTTTTTCATCCCGCTGAAGTATTTGAAAGCTGTGCCATATATTAGGATTATCCTAAATTAGATACATATACCAGCTAGTCGTTTGTATAAATCGATATGTTTACAAAATATTTCCCTGGAGATTTCTAAAATTTCATAATTCTTAAAAGAAATTGAAAGTTAAATATCGTACTTCCCACGCTTACATTTGGAGATAAACTGAAGAAGTGTTGCAAAGCCTTTAAGAGAATCACTTTTATGTTTCCAAAAATTAAAATGGGATCAAATGATGGTCTCGATCAGTAATGGACAACGAAAATGAAAAGAATCCATTTTATTAAGCTCTATAATAAAAGTTTTAAGTTACATCTATCTATTTATAACTGAAAATGTATTCTAGTTTGTACGATAATTTTCTTTCTTGCATACCTTTAAAGCCCCAAGACACCCATTCTTCTTTATTTGCTTTCATATGTAAGTAATAGTATTATTTACGAGAAATGTCTTTTGATTTTACTTCATAGATAAATAATATAGAGCACTATACTCATTGGAAATAGACATCAAACGATTGAACTGATTTTAGATTCTACTACTGAAACAATTCTTTCAAGAAATTCTTCTCTTACCAACGTTTGTCAATAAACGTATAATCATAAGATATATTTCATTTGAACTCGGTCAAAAAAGCAAACGTTCCATGTGAGACAAGATATTCGTCTCAAGATACCACAAGTAGAAAGCACAGCTAACTCCGTTTACTGAGCCTGCTCATAGCGTCAATACCGCTTTATATTATCTCCATGTAAATGCATCAGCATGAGAAGCACACACATTCGTGCGAGGAAATTACCACTGTATTCGACTAATGTTTGTAATCGTTCCTCTCAAACGCCTGCGTCGGCATCACGTTTTCGATCCGATTTTCCTCGCATTACGAAAACATTCGCCGCCGATCACGTACTCGAATTTAGTGTTAAGAGGCATCCTATTCAAACAGCCTTATCGCATCCTAGAGACACGTCACTTCGACGGAGATCTCAACGTTATGATTGCATACGTATGGCAACGATCCGAAAGAGGGATTTCATTAAAATTCATTCAGAACGTTAGGAAAAGGGCAATTTGGAGGAGGCGATAAAGAAGACCATTTCTAGGGAATGAAAGGAGGCACAAAGGAGGGTGTGGGTCGTTCGGAGTGAGAACGTGAATGAATTAGGCCGAAGAAGAAATAAAGGAGGAAGAATTGACAGAGTGAATTGCCATGCAGATTGGGTCGTATGGGGGATTCGGGTGTGTACCCTCTTTCCCTCTCTTTATTCGTTTGTTCTTCTCGATTCGTCACCGCGTACGACAGCAGTTTCCCCGTCTACTTTCAGGAATCAATCCTCTGGTGTTTCTTTTACTGCCGTTTCCTAGGCGTTTTACGCCAAAATGTCGCACTGTGCTGCGCAATAAATATTTTTCTCATTCCTCCCTTCTTTCCAGCAATCGATAAAATTTAAGAAGTCAGTTTACTTGTTATTTGTCATCTTTCCTGTTTTCCTGTTTGTTCCATCTTCATGGGAACGGTATCTTAGCAAATTTGAGTCAATAATTACTTTTAAACTTTCAAATAAAATATAGAGAGAAATTTAAGAACAAAGATCGCAAATACGATTCTGAAGTTTATGATATATGGTAAAATAAAACATATATTCAATGCTTCAGTTACTTAGGATATTTTCAATCACGCATTGACTCCGCGATAACCTGCCAAAATGTCTTTGAGCTTTGAATATTAGCAATAAATTTTTGCGCTTGTAACTTGATTAAAATATAAAATTACTATCAATGAAAACTATGGAGATTCAGCCCTTGCTGGGAATTTGATGTAAAAGCTATTCCTGTCGGTCCAAGCCAATCCCTCTTCTTATTATAAAATTTATATATTTCAACTCACCTCCATTCTCAATATGATAATGCCTTTGGCAAGAGCTTAACATGTTGAACCGCCCATTTAAGTTAGGCGTGGCCAGGACACTGATGCGTCTGCATAAATTTTCATAATAACTCTCTCATTATTATTTTATCGTCATCGTAAACATCATCATCAAAACCATTTATTTCCGTGTTTCTCTTTCGTTTGTCTTATTTTCTGACCCTCGGCATCGAGTCCAAGTATCTTTTTTCTCCCGCGACTGTTTTCTTCTTTTTATTTCCTTCGCCTTCACCCTTCTCCACTGATTCTCCTATTTCCTCCACTGATTCTCCTATTCCTCCGAATCTTTCCCTCGTTCTTCATTCATGCCCTTTTCCCTGCATTTACCTTGCACCCCACTTGTCTCCTCTCTACCTGATAAAGCCTTCTTTTTATTCCTCTCACAAGATCTCCCGAATTTCATTTTGACGCTGAAAAAGCTACGTTAAATTAATAGTCTGTGAGCAGTTCGATGCCTCCTGCACTGGCGTTTACGTTAACTCAGCCTTTGTCCGTGTTTGCCTTTTAAAGTTACTCCGTGGGGAACGTTTCTTCCGTCGCTTTTTCCGGATACTTAAGTAAAGGCCAAGTCGTGTCTTTGGCTCCCAAAGCGTCGAAAATAAGGGATTAATGCAATTCAGTTCAAAAATGAATTGCGCGTGTAACTTACTGCACGATGAGTCGCATCGGCTTTGTTTTTATGTTCGAATAAAAGAATAGCCCAATTTTCGAAGTAGAAATGGAGTGTTTGCAAGAGTGTTTCCGCCAGTTCTTTCCGCCGAATTTGGAATTCAACCCCAAGCTTATTTAATTTCATACGGGCACAAAGTAAAGAGAGAATCAACACGCTCGCCTAGCTTTGAATAGGAGTTTTAAAAAATATTTCGAATGAATGGCCTTTGTTTTAGAACTTCTCTATTCTAGATTTTAGGAATATTGCCCGAACAAAGGAAACACAAAAGACGGAAATAATGAAATCTTTTATATTTATATTTTTAAAAATATAATCCTTTGTTGAGCGAACTCCGTGAGAATTATTGAGACCGACTTTTAATAGTACTTTGTTAGCATTTGTGCCTTTTGTACTCTAGTAATTATCCTTCGATCAATAACTTTAATACACAAAAGAAATGAAAATACCAAACTCATTTACATTTGTCTTGTTTTTAGCCAAGCGGTTTAATTCATGTATTCTTACTTGAAAACGAAAGCAGTTAAATATCTTTTTCATTGCATTACGTTTCTAAAATTAAACATAAGTACTTATAGAATACCTACAAATTTATTCCAATCTCTATTGTGAGCATATATTAAAAATTATTTCGTTGATACCGAGTATTTCATCAATATGTATTATGCCGATTAATTTAAGATCCACGGCAAAATCCCCGCATTTCTTCACTGAGTACAAATGTAGTTCTCCTCCTTCGAAACGTATCATATCGCCCTGATTAACCTCTTTAACGCCAATAAAAACCGTCTTCTCTTACCCGCTTTTTACAAAAGTTCTTAATACTCTGGCATCTGTTACTTAAAAATTTTAAAACTAACTCGATAATGAAACGACTTGTAAAATAATGAATGTGTCATTATTTCTCACATATCTAATATTTTATATATATTGGATTCGCAAAATAATTGATATATGTATAATGATTGATAACCATCAAAATTCACTCTGATAAGAATTAAATTATTGTATTTATTCAAAATTTTACGTTTGTTGCTGATAACCTCTCTGTTAAAATCTTAGTCTAGTGCATATACTTTATATTTACGATAAGGTGTAACATAAACTTTATTTGATTGAAGACAGAATATTCTCATTGTAATTTAACTATATTGGTGATTCACAGACATTTAGAGTGTTGACAAATAGATTCGTAGTTGATAAAATTCTTTCGAAATTAAACTACGTTAACCACTTAGGAATTCTTAGACTTATTAAGGTAAATTTCAACGAACGGCGAATGTTAAAAGGCGGTGTAAAAATATCGTTGGCAGTGAATATCTTAAAATTTCCAAAAACCTTATTTCCTCTCAATACCACTTCTGGAATATCTCCTTTTATTCTGAATCCACCTTTACCAGAAGTTATTCAAGTCGAGCAAAGAAAAATGTAATTTACATACGGCGTAAGTAAACGATACCGATGCACGTGTATAAAAGCTGCATTCCCTTATAAGTTCTCTGATCTCAAATGACTGGTTTATTCGTTTCCGAATTGCGAATAGCTTCCTATTCCCGCGGAATTGGAATTTGCCGTTTTGAGAGAAGGCATAATGCGAAGTTATGGATCTGTATTGCGATTAAGAATAACGACATTGGACATCATCCGTTTCGACCAAATCCCGAGTGGCTTTCCTCGTGTTTACCGCGTTTTGATTCCACATATTCATGAACTGGCCGAGGATTTAATCCTCTATCGAACGAAGTTCTATTTTAGAATGGGATCTACCTTATGTTAAAGCGACAGAACAAACGACAAATTCCCATTCATATACTCAATTCTATTAAGAATATTTATATAATCAAAATAAGATTATCTATTCATAATAGATTGATGCCCATGAATTTACGCCCATTGCCGATCTAATAGTGAATGGTTTATCTTGCGCCTTTGATACATAAAAGATTTAATTTAATCGCAATACAAAATTCAGAAAATAAAGCTTCATATTTCGAATATATTTATTATGGACTTTTTAAATATTTTCCTCTTATATAATTTATACAATATCATAAACAATTTCTTAAGATATATGAAATATTTACTTTTCGCGAAAAATGCGTCATATCATATTATTCCTAATTATTTTATAAAGTAATACAATCTAATAGGGTTTATAAAATGAAATATTAATGATAATTTCTCTTAACGAATATTTCAAGATTTCAGATTAAAGTCATACAGAGAAGGTATCAGCCAATACCGTATAATTGAACATAGTTGAAAATTTACTTGTTGTACAATTCCATCGATGCTTATGATCTATCCTTACAGTTTTACTTAATCTATTCGTTTCAAGCAAATCATGAATATTATCACGGGAAGCGTGTAGTCGCGGTGCACATCACTGCAGTTCGTCGACCTTCCCTCGCATACATTTTTCACCGCAGTGACTTTCAAGCCGTAATTAGCAAACGCAAAAACTTTGGAAGACGTGAATTTTTAACTTGGCGGCCCGCGGCGAAAGGGCGTTTTCATCGCTTACTTTTTGAAACCTTGATTCAGTTAAGAGAAACTCACACATGTCCATGCGTCTGCAATAATGTCCAATTAGCCCCTCAAAAATCTCCCCTCTTTATCAACGCTCTTTCATGTTCTCCCCCAAAAACATCCGTCTACTCTTTCCACCCCCGTTCGCGGGACTGGAAAGTGGAGAAGAGTTCGAAGTCCCTGTGACAACATACGACGATGGGAAGAAAGGAAGTGGGCGGTAAAACGTCTCGCCATTCTATGGCCATCCCTGCCTTCAGCCGCAGAACTCTTTCGTGGGAATTCAGAGCTGAGGAGCTGCTAAACTTCTTTCGCAGAGGTTTCTTCCCTCTCTCTGCGTCCTCTTGGGCGGTTGTAAACATCTCGCGGAGAGTAAGTCGATGAACGGTATCCATATTTCGTGTGAAAGGGAAAAAAGACTCTCTTAATTGGCATCTGGTTCTGTAGATATGGACTATGAGTTTTCATTCGAGGAGCAAGCGATCTGATTGGATCGCACAAACTCTCTATATGAATTCCACTGATATCTCCAGTAACGGCAGACTCTACATAGAGAATTTAGTGCTAATTTTCACCCTTCTAAACTTGGACTACGAATGCAAGAGTTTGAGAAAATTACATTCCTTTTTACGATCTAGGAATAACTTTAATGCAGCTCACAAATTATGAACAATAAGCGTTTAAAAACGAAATAGCGTTAGAATTTTTAATCTTCACGTAATAGAATAGAAATTGAATTATCTATTGATAAAACTATGTTCAGGACCATGTTTCAGTAAAAATTATATTTAGAATATGATGACGAATGCTTCGCTTCATAATAAATACCCCACACCTATCTGAAATGGAATCGACTAATTTTACTTTGATAAATCTAAAGTATTTACACTGAATTACAATTTGTTTATACGGACGCCAGAGCGCAAACAACTTCTGCCTAATGAACGTCAAAGTGTCTTTTACTTCCATTTGAAAGACACGATGTTGCTTTTAACTTTCGAAATAAACTTAAATATTAGTCTAATAGTTATGAAGGTCGAAGGCGAAGGATTCACTAATTGCCCATTATTATTTAATAATAATTCCTTTTTAAGCTTTTAAGTTCTGTATTTGAACGAGATGAAGGACCTAAGTTTATAGAATTGAATTAACCCAATATGCAATTTTCAAAGCGATCTACTTGCTGTCAAAATCTTTCTTCATTTATTTTTACTTTAATGAGCTACCGGATTCTCAATCGACAGAATTATGTCCTCGGCATTTCAATATTTCGTCCTTATAGATTTTTAGACTATGATTTATCTGTAATAATGATCCTACTCCGTATGATTTTTCACTTTACCGCGGTTATCGTATTATGTGAAAATTAAAATACAAATGTTTACGACTTTGGTAAAACCTCGACGAGAATTAATCTTTACATCATGTCCAAAAATCATTTTCGTAGAATATGATATCATATCCATCATTAGAGGAAGGAGAAGAAAAATCTCATTTTATGGAAGCAAGAGGATTATTCCGATTTTCGCTACTCGGCTTGAAATTGATTCTCATTGACCTCCTCATCTCATTTTCCTTTCTTATACAGTTGGGTCCATCCCAATCTTTCGTCGTTTTTTTACAAAAGTCGATACATCCAAATCATCGGAGATTCTCAATGTGGAGGATATTGATATTGATATTCCGTCAGGGAATCGTAATTATTCTGCCTAAAAATCCACTTAAAGCAAAACTAATCTAACCTCGGGCTTAAATATGTCCCTAAATGAATTTGGATACTTATTTATTTTCACATAACTTCATTAATTGCGGAAAAAGCGTATTATGGATTAATCTTCTCAAAATATCTTTAATCGTGTACACATGTTCAATAGGTTTTTAAATACACAAAAATCTGGTTGACATTTAAGCCAAACGTTTAAATGAGTACTGATTAAAAAACTATGTCACATAACTTCCAATCCTCTTTAATTCAAAAAAGTCATTTCAATTTTGCTTATACATTTACAGTCAATAATATTGGACTAAGTATATATTTGTATATCTTTTCGCATTATTGTGAAATAATATATTAAATCTAACGTAAAACGGATTGAGTTTTCAAGTAACACAGTTAAAGATTGTCTTCCATAAAGAAAAATTGTTCCACTTGAAAATTTAACACCACTGATTTTCGGTAGAAGTAAAAGCATTTAATGTTTTTACAATTATCACAACATTTCAATTTTCTTGCATATTAAAATAGTCTATGAAAATAATGTTAAAAGTTTTCATTGTAATTCAAAATGATATTCAATTTATTTATTTTGATTCTTCTAATTTATTACTTCCTCTGAATGTTTTAATGCATTTTGACAAATTTAGCTTAAATACATTTTCTTACATCACCATCAATATTTTCATGAGTAATTTTTAAAGTATCTGTGATTTTTCAATTCTGAAATTAATTTAGAGCTTTCCAACTTAAAGAAGAGGTTCATGATTGAATGAATCCGAATTTTTAAATTCCCTTAATCCTAACAAAAAATCCAAATCCTTCTACAGCCCCTTCTCAGCCGAATACAATCCTTAGAAACGCATATAAGCTTCGCATGCATATCTACATAGGAGACTCTTTCTTGAGACGGAAAGACACTTCGGAGTAAATTATCCGTCTTAATTTGAAGCTGAAAGGCTATCATCGTCCTCTAGCGATATTTACATAATCTGGCAAAAGTTCGTCTGGAGTTTCTATTCTTCATTAGCATCAGCTTTTGCTTGAGATGGCCCCGGAGGATCTCCGACGCTGTCATCGAGAAAACTCCTTTTCAATCCAAACAAATTCCTTAAAAGTCTCGTACTTCGATTCTTCGCCTCTCTACTTAACTAATCCCATAGAAGAGAACGGAATTGTTTCCATTTCGGATTCGCAGACCGAGATGAGCTCCTATCATTTTAAGTCTACGGAGATGTAATTCAGACGCTCTGATATGCCTCACACCGAAAGCCTTCGAATGTACCGAGTTTCAGAATACTTAATGCTGTTTTGCCTACGTATTCCAGGTCGAAATAATCAGCAGATGAATAAAATTTTGGTTTCTAATGCATTCTAACACGTTCCTACGTACTGTTACAAAATTTTCATGTATATGTAATTTTCATTCTCTAGCATATGTCGATATCTATAAAAAATTTATACATTTTGAACCTTTGCCATGATTATAGACTATCCTTGCTAGTCATCATGCATGTCTAGCTAAGGTGTTCCATAATTCATCCTAAAATATCAATCGCAAAGCAGTTTAAATTCACTTAGAATATAAATTAACAATATTTTAAGTTATGTGGTGTCAAACGATGTTGCAATTTGAATATACGGACGATATTTTCAGGGTTCATTCTCTCAGATGAGGAGATAGGAATGTCTCTTTTAATAAATTTTAATTTGCGATTTTCCAATATCTATGTTTCATGTGGTTTTACTACAATCCAAAAAATTCATCATAATACTAAGATAACGATCGAATGGCGGTATTATTTCTGCAAACGTTTTTGCGATCATAGTTTCCATCTCCATAAAGGAGGAGTGCTGAGTATAGAGAAGTTGGACACTTTGGGAATACCCATCCAGCCGCTATGCATATCTTTTTACTTTGCTAACTCTTTAATACTTCAATATGGAGATAGTTTCAGCAATATGCCTAAATATAATTATTTTACAGTCATTATAAGGTAGAAACTATGCGGAATATTCATATGTAAGTGAATTATGCAATGTTATTGCATTTTGAGGTTAATTATATCTTAAGTGTAGAAATATAAAGTACAATCGCCAAAAATAACCTGGAAAATTCTTTTCCAGCTTCCGATATTTAGATTTTAGACATTTCAGAGCTAGAAATAAAATCTTTTGTATTTCGCGACTGCAGCAACTCGAGTGAGAGTAAGCTTTCGAATACGAGTTAAGATATCTCTTCTATTGGAAATGATGTGATCGTAGGCGGTTCATTGGATAAATTGGAATCTCCCCCATTCCACTCTTTCAGCTGGAATGACTGAAATTAACTGTGCGTAAAAATGCATCAATCGGATACCCGGAAGATTTTTCAATCTCTTCTGCATACAATACAGAGAATGGTCCTTTCATCTTTTGCTCCATTTTCTTAGTCTTCCTCCCTTAGGAACACATCTCCCAATGTCCTGTTAGCGACATCATATTCGAAAGAGTGTCCAGCCTTGAGGGAAATCTCTAACTTTTCTGCATCGCCGAGGTCATCGCGTTACAAAAGGAAAGAGTGCATTGGAAGAGGATGGTTGCTTTACAAGCTGTAGCCTCTCTGTACACAGCCCAAAGGCAGTTTCAAAACTCATCCCTTTCCACCATATCAATGGCTTTGGAGCGTAAGTTAGGCTTGTTTGACAAATTGAGGAGCGAGATCCATTTTGAATGAGTGGAAAAATACCCGAAGACTACGTTACTTTTTATATCCTACTCTATTCTTAGGTCAAAGTGCTCGTTAGTATTCAATATTACTATAATACTATATATATAATTACTATAATATATATATATATATATATATAAGCATAAATAATATTTTTGTAGATGTATAAATAGCTTGAACGTTAATGAGTGCTATTTTAATCGAAATATGTATTCCCTTTACCTTTTATAAAGAAGTAACTATCCACTTTATCATTACAATATTAAAAATATGGCAGTAGGAATAGTTTAATTTTATCATCCAAATCATGAAAATATATCGCATTTTTAATACCCAAATATTTTCGTATTCTATTAATAAAATTAGTCGTTTCCTTAAACTTTAAGATAAAATATCGATATTTATGTATGAACTGAAAGTTTTGTCCTACTTGATAACTAATTAAAATAATGTAAAATGTACTGTTATATTTTTAGTTTTATGATATTTACTTAGATATCCACTAAAAATTCTAGTACTCCGTTCGGTTCTAGCTTTCAAAGCATAACATAATTTGCTATATCCTTTTAAATACTAAAAATAGAGTTATTAAAACATTTGTGTGAAAATGTTGCGAATATATTTTTCTGGTGTAACAGGGAATCAAAAGCTTTTGATAATTATTAAATGAGTAACCAATAAGAGATTTTGCATTGAATTGCAATAAATAAAATTAATTTACAGGAAATTCTTTTGGTTTTTTCACCAAGACCATTTTTACCATTTAAACAAATGAAATATAAATACATTCTATGAATACAAAATTTATAAATAATATAAAATATATTTTGGTACATTTAACAGTTTATTATTGATAAGTGCAATATTTTGTATCGAGTAAAGAGATTTCTGTATAGACGAGCATAGGAATGATAGAGAATTCTGAAAGAAAAAAACTCCCTTTGGCGCATTTATTTGCTCTCTGTGCCTTAGGTAATAAAAGAATGAATAATAGCTTTTCTATACTTTTTAAGTTGCAAAAACTTGCATTTCGTACTCGTCTATTCATCTCATGTAGGTGTCGTTTTCGAAAATTGACGGAATCGAAGTTAAGCAATCCGACTCCGAGTGCTGTTCCGCTTTGAGTGTATACAGTTACAGAGAATAATACCAGTCATCCAACTTCAGTAAGCATAAATTTCCAGATCACGGAAGCATGATCTGAAAATTTAAAAAGTATGAGTGTGACGATAAATTCAACAAACTGAACAGACTAAATATTGAGCTGCGAATCAAAAAAAGCATTCTCTTGTCTTTTGAAGGTTCACAAAAATTAAAACAACGATTAAAGTTGCAAAGTGTTATGTAAAATATTATGAATATTATTTTGGTAACGAAGATGCATTTAGTCAGTTTTTATTTACAAAAATTATGATAATTAAGCAGTAAATAACAAATAAAATTGTTCTTTCTCTTATTACCCTTACCTCCACAAACTAGATAAATCTTTATTAGAGATAGAGAGAGATAGACTAATCGTTAAATCCGATAATTCTTTAAAAATCCTTTATGACTATGATATTTTTTCGTTTAATGATCGTTTTTTAATCTCTTAGATTTTTTTTACGATTAAATTGGAGAGGAGAAGATCAAAAAGTTAAAAAGACGTCATTGAAGAATGCGCATAATTTCAGCAGTTATCCTTTCTCGCTTGAATGATAAAAATCTTGAGTATTTTTCAATTACATAAAAACTAGGAAAAGAATTCTTTGGAAAGCATTCTCTCTTAAAGGCTGCAAATTGGAGTCGGATACTCCCGCTTCCATACTGCGAACATCTTTCGCGGATCTAGATTAACTTCCCCTTTGCTCTCTCAACTGTTAAGGAATAGATATATGGACTTTGCGGAGTTCCATTTTCCATACTGATCCAGGTCACAAAAGATGGCGGATGATTGCATTCTTACGGGTCGCCCTCAGATTAAATACAGGGAATGCACCGTTAAAGCCAACAAAGGTATTATACAGACAAAGAGGATAAGTGTGTCTCCTTAAACAGAGTAGAAACCTTTTATAAGGCCCTCCTATGGAGAACAGACGATTTGAATTTGTCTTCGGAGAATAATTCTACATGCAGACTAAAGTTAGAGCGAATTTAAAGTTTCCAGGTTAGAATACGTTCTCTTTGAAAGTAAAGCTATTCCCATTTGATTCCCGTACCACTTGCTCTCAAAATTTAGGAAATGTTCAAATATAAATTCTTTGCCTATTCCGTTCGTTCAGCTCTAAATTCTTTTTTGAATCTTTTTTAGAATTTTGACTTCTGAAATAAATTCTACCACCGTAATTAGGTTTCTCGTTTTGGATACTTTTTGAAATACTCGAGGCTGAATGAATGGACGAACAAATATAAATTTAAAAAGTTCAATTGATCTTTTTTTTTACTGGTCTCGTTAATTCTTCTGAAAAGAAACGACCTGGTAGAAGATATTTCCATGCTTAATCGGAAGTTTCCTAAATGTAATAGGCGTGAAATTTAATTCTAGAAAAAGCGCTGAAAATATTTTAACAATGTTCCATTTATTATAAACCAACTTAAAAATATATTAAATCATTAGCTTTAAATGATAAAAAATAATATTATACCACTTTTCAGTATCTCAGAAGTCTCCATAGGCTTTATAATAAGTGATTGTACTAAAGGTTAATTATTCTATCATTAAATTATAACGTATAAAAGAAAATGTGTAAAACATAAATAATATCTATGATCAGCACATACTTAACTGTATGATTATCACCAATCATATTGCCAACAAAGACTAACAATGGGGAATGAGGAATCTGAAAATGAAAAAAAATCATCAAAGCAAGTAGAAATAAGTAAAAAATTATTCCAAATAAGGAAATAAATTCTCCAAAATTTAAAGTACATAAATTAACTAGTACAGTCTAAAATAGTATGTATGATGGTAGAATGATTTATTTATATATCTTTAAAAAATGGAGCAAAATTATCCTCGGAGTGTATAAACCCAGCCATAGAAAAATGAGTAGTACTCTCGTGGGATCTGGCAAAGATACTCGGACAGCGACCGATCCCCATAAGATTAAACTATTGAATAATTACCCGTCTCGCCCATGACGCAAACCACCAAACTCCTTCCCCAAGGGCATATTTATACATCCTCCCGCAATCCCCTATCTCTCTATTTTATCCAGATACCGTATGGGGGCGCGAGCGGTCAGTTGGGAGGACGGTGTGTGAGAATGGTGGACTCCATGTCGCGTCATGTAAAAGATATCTTTCGGATACCATCTCGAACCCCTTTAGACGACTCAAACCGCACCGCTCCAATCCGTGTGGTGATGAGTCTGTTCCGGGTCACAATCAAACTCGCACTTTTCCCCTTGGAGCTCAGACCACCCGCAAAACACAAATATGTACGGGCGGAGCAAAAGCGCATGGCAGTAGGATGCGCAGCCCGTCACGTGACCATAGCAACACGAACGATTTCAGACCAAAATTAGTCCGCATTTTCCCATTGCTTTGTTCTTTTACAACCGACCGCTTCTGAATAAGTTCCTCTCGCCTGCAGCAAAAGGAACGATGCATCTCTGTATACATTTCCTTCGCCCGCAGAATCGCACTCGCAAATTAAAGGCATATATACATGCCGAGTACCGAGTCCAGTTTCAAGGGAATGAGAATCGAAGGTTTCCTGTGTCCGTTAGTGAAGCGCATACATCCATGGTGGACATAAGGTCAAGAATAAACCGAATCCCTGTGGGCAGACAAATCCCAACCGTACGATGAACTTGCTCTCGTGCATGCCTTATATCCTTCTCTACATCTTCCTCCCTTTCCTATTTTCCTTCCCTTCAGCGTCCCGCGGGTCAAAAGGAGTCCGCTTCACTATGTAAATGCGACGCCATAATCAGGGAACTCGACATTAGATTACTTGCAACGAGGCCGGAATCTGTAATACCAGTTAAGGTTGCTTCTAAAGAGGGATGTCGAGTGTATCCGCCTTGTGTCTTGCTGCAAAAAGGTCCGCATTTTGAAAGGTGATTTGGGCGATGAATATGAGGTGAGAATATTGTAGAAATTAGAGGATGTTTGAGTACGTCGTTACACGCGTAAGAATTTTACGGGGATCATTAATTATAACGAAAAAAGTTCTTTTTCTGGATAAATAATTCTTCGGAGTAATATCTAATAGAAATGCAGTGTTATAAGAAATAAATATATTAAAATATAAAATAATTAACTAAAACATTTTTTTTCTTTTTCAGTTAAAAATTTACCCTCCCTCCATTTCAAACATTGAAATTCCTCTCTGTTAAACAAAAATTTCCCCTCTAAAGTTAAAGAACGTAAAATTAATTTTATTAACTTAACGGTAACTATTTTTTCAGCGAAAAAAGTTGAGAGGTCTTTGAGGAAGTTTGAAATCACACTAGATAGTAATCAACTTTTCTAGGAATCACATTCTCTGACGATAAATCTTTCCCTCACTATAAACATCTCTGTTTAATAAACACATTCATTACCGAATATGGTTGTCGAGATTAGGAAATATAGTTTATTCACTCCTCAATTAAATAATAAACCATCATCGTTAACATTGTTCATATAAAAACGAATGTAACTAACGAAGCAATTACTCTTCTTTAATAATAAATGCAACTTTGTAAATTTCCACAGAAAATTTTCTCCATCGTGAACTTCGGGTTTTTATGAGGGAATTTAATTTTTTTGTGAAATTGTGCAGTTGCCTTTCGCTGCCTCCCCAGACACAGAAAATATCATATCGTTTCCAGTAGATAATTGATTTAACTAACGCTTCAATTTTCTGTGGAAATTTACAAAGTTGCATTTATTATTATGGTATTCCACGAAGTCACGCCTTCTCACATTGATTTCACTCTTCTTTAGCTTTGGATGAATCGGTTTTTCAACACTCTTCCTGCAAAATGGAAGAATAAAATAAATAATAAGCCACGTGTGTACGAATGTTTTTCACTTTAAATAATAAAATGAGTTGCGGAAAATTAGGGGAATGAATTACTTTAGGGAATTTATGCATACGATATTTTGGTATCGGTGCCTTATACTAAGTAATACTTGAAAACATAATTATCATATAATGAGAAGTAGATTATTTAACGCTACATATTCAAGACACTTAAATTAAACCTAAATAAGAAATATAATTAATTTTATACATAACTATGAACATATTTTCAACAAATATAGCAATGGATTGATTATTGGTTCAGTCCAAGTTTCTTGGGAATGAGAGTAGTTTTAGAGCAATAAATAATAATCATAGTAAACGGAAATAGGAAGCGGAGGCTATAAAAGCGTTAAATTCATTTAAGAGTTAATTGATGAACATGTCATGGCCATTCGGTAATAAAGTTGAAGACGTTCAGGAAGACATCAAGCAGACTCTTTCAAAGGATTCATCTATGTCAAGACCACAGAAGAAAGGATAATGCGAGACATAAGAATGAGGTCTGGCAGGTGGAACTGCTCACTGAGAAAGGATCCAGGAAAGGGTCTTGCAGCCAATCAAGGATCAGCTGGCTGAAAAATGAAGGCAGTAAAGAATGACACTGATAAAGGGACGTGATGGAACCTCGGTCATTAGGAGAACATATGCCATCTGTGCGAAGAAGCTGTCCAGACAACCCCTTTTTACGTTGCATTGCGTTTGTCCGACGAAGATGGAAGTAAATTGATAGTACAGCGCAGCGGGTATTTACATTTTTAATCATAAATGCCAAAGTATCTAATGAGCGTATCTTCTTAGGAGATACCGGGAGCCTCCCTAGCGGATGAATGGGCACGGTCAGGCCGAGGTTTGATGGGAAAGGGGAGAAATATCGCCGTGCGATCGCTGTGACAGTTTCGGCGAATTGCCCAAATGCATTGACCGATGGAACGGCGAGTGGGGATGTAAAAGTGAGGGCGCTGAGGGATTGGACATCGGCAATCAAGACAAAAAAGGGAAGATAAAACGGAATTTTTGGCAAGTGGAAACGTAGGGGACCGGATTTTTCTTTTATCCCGTGGCAGGAGACTTCAAACACGAAATCCGATACTCAGTCACACCGTGCCGAGCACGTATCCTACGCACACGCTGCAAAATCCCTCTATTTATAACGGAGGATTATAGCTTCGTCTTTCCCTTAAGTTTCTCTTTGTCGGTCGCGGAATTTCCGGTGATTCTTTGATTTTAGGGACGTTCAATCTTCATAAATGAAAGCAATCTATTTCATTCCCCTAAAAATTTTTATGGGAATTAATTTCACTGGTAGTATGGAATGAAATGTTTAATACTGGATTTGATTCTTAAATTAAATAAATTTATCGTAATTCAATTATTCTATTAGACTTTAAGTATATAAAATCAACTGGAAAAGATTTCATATGATGGAAATTGAATATGCATGAATTACATCATAAGCATATGTTCCTTTAAAGATATTGCTATTTTTGAAAAGATTTGTTTAGTTTGCCCATGATAATATTTTTAAGTTGTTATGGCAAAGTTAAAGAAAGAATTTTTTCAATTTAGATTTTCATTTCTCCTGAAAGATTTTGTTTTCCAAAAAGAACTTACTAAAACTTTGAAGAGAATGTTATAAACTTAATTCTTTAGAAAATTTTTATCTCTACTCTAAAATTTCATTTTCCTAAATTAGTATTTTTGATTCAAAATTTTCAGAGATGCAGAATGAAATATCTTATTGAAAATGAATACTTTATTTCAACAGCTATCACGAAAGATGTGTTGAATCGAGAGGTAATTTTACTCTCATATCTTAGCATTTATAATAAATTTTCAATTGCAGGTTTCCTTCGATTTTTATTCTCATTTAGTGATCACATGATCAGTTATTTATTTTCTTCAAAAGAATTATTTCCATATTTTGATGAAGAATAAAATTGTATTTTTATGTATGTTGCATTTCAGGTTTTTCTTTAAAAGATTCGAATTCTGAAAAAAACAGGATTTCGGAAATAGTGAAGTCATAGTTCCACTGTAACTGATACTATCTTTCTATCTCTTTGAATTAATTATGGAGCTTCTAGACTCACGGATAGCACCAAGTGGGTAAAGTTGTGGAGCGATTCCATCCCACAGGGAGCGATCCGTTGTAGGCAGTTGCAGTGGGAGCGAACTAGCTCACAGATGTTCTCCACCGCCACTCTTGTACTTCTCGAAGGTTATCTCCACTTCCGGCTGAACGAAAGAAACTCATTGTCTCCGCTCATCGCGAGCGGTTTGCGTAAACGAGCCAACAATGAGACGGCAGTGAATAGGAGAGACTCCCATTAACGAGAAGAATCTATCGCTTCCGTAGAGCGACGCTCGCGCAAGATATCGGAATAATGCATCTAAAGCGGAATGTTGTACAACGGGCACATGTTTAAGTCACTATTTCCGCCCTCAGTTTGCTATCTGGTTAATGCTTGATTTCGCGCATTTATAGTCCATAAAACATTTGTGGCAGATTTCCGGAGATGCTTCAGAGATCGAGGAAACGAAAACTTTTGAACGACGAAAAAATTCGAGATTGCCAAGTGAAGAATAGTCCTCCGGAAATGCAAAGTTATATATCACAGGCTCCATTGTTACTAACTTAAAATTGTAACCCTACAAACTATAGTTTTTTATGAAAAGGAAACGAATGCTTTGCTGTTTTATTAGTGTTTGGGTGTTATAAATTACTCGCTGTTCATATTCTCAAAGCGTTTCGGATTCTTCTTTTACACAGGAAAGGTAACACGACTCTCAGCTATATTCCAAACTATTATGATTTATTGGAGTGAACTTGTTTTTTGCGACACTCATATCTGCTTTGAAGATCGAACTCTGTTCACTCTACGTTCATAAAAAGCATGCTACTTTGTGGAAGGATTTATCGTAATCCATAGATCCCTTTATAAATTATTCATTGAAGAACAAGTACGTTTATTATATTCAATCTTTGATTTAATTATATAGTGACAAAGTTGATTTCAGTACCTCTCTATATTTTTCCAATGAGTGGATGTTTGCGGGGGTTAAATTAAAGGTCATAATACAGATAAATAGGTAATAATGGAATTTATTTCAAATTAATATAATTATGTTTTCCGTGCATTTAAAGGTTTATGCCTCACTCAAAAGAAAAATTTTCCGTAAAGTGGATGACATAATAAACTTAGATCCTTTGCAAAATATTTTCTTGGAAAACAGAAGATTGACTAAAAATATTTTTGTTCAAACATGAGAATATAGTTGACCTTATAATTCTTGTTTCATGGAACATATTCTTAATCCGTTAGAGGAAAAATTAGGTTGCATTCATAGGTCAACGATTACAGTTCAATTCACTTGTTCAACACTGAAGAGAATATCTACTGTTCGTTTTCTAATTCTTCTTTAATTATGGCGCTTATTTTTCGTAAACTCAATACTGAAAATAAATAATATATTGCCATGATAATATTGACTGGTAGGTTAGTAAGAAGTAAGTTAGCATAAAATCTACCATATTAAGAAATTTATATAAGAGATGATTATCAAAGACAATACCATTTAATTTGTTACATATTAGTGAAAAGAAGGGTATCATCTGATGCTTTGAAGTTCATCTAAAATTCTCTTTTCGCTAAGGAAATAGCTCACCGCGAACGGAGTATCGATAGAGTCAGCAATTTCAACTAGTGCTCGTTACCATGAACGATAATACACCGTCGAGGCAGGTTAGATTAGCTGCACCTTTCACCCCGAAATTCTGAGCGAGTTTTGGAATCCCTCGGGGAGAAGCAATCCCACTGCATCTCATGACCATTCAGATGTCGTTTCGTCCAATATCACCCGACTAAAGAGCTCTTCATGGAAATTCGGGCCCTAGATACAGTTAGCGGTGTATCGGGAGACGTCTAAATTGCTTCCGAAAAGGGGTCTTGACGACTCTCGAGGGGATTGGGAAAGTTTTCGGGGAAAGTGAGGGGGGCCGCGAAAGAAGTCCACAGCTTCCGGACGTCGGGGATCCGAATTAGAAGGGTATCCCCCCGCGGCCGTGAATCCTTTGGGAAGTGGATGGAGACATTAGCGAGGGATATCGACGCATTCCACGAATAGATGCGGTCCGCAAATTTTGACGACGTTGGAAATTTGACGGGAAAACAGCGGAAGTCCCCCGAGATGAATGACGTATGTCAGTCGTGTTCATTCCATTTGCGATCGCGAGGAATTTAATTACTACAGCATCAGCAGTGAAAGTTTAAATATTAAACTATGGAGCCTAAATCGGAACCATACGCATACTAATCGCAAAGTCATTCACTCGAAATAATATTGTCCTGGATACCATAGCAGTTTGATTAAGTTGAAATTTCATTATGTATTTCAAATGTAAAAAATGTTCATAACAATCGAAGTTATAGAATGCGATTTAAAACTGATAGAACCGTTGTATTTTAGAGATTCAATATCGAATATTCATCATGCCAAAAAACATTCATATTACACAACTTATTTTTTATGTATAGTTCTCAGTAAATTTTTATTTCTCTAAATAATGGAAAATAAGGAGTTGGTTTATCTATTTGTTGTACCTTTTTATATCGCACTTTTTCTAAAAATTAATTCTTAAAATATAAACTTCATCCATTATGTACATAAATATTTTTGGAATAATTAAAAAAAAACACAGAAAAAGATTATTGTGAACATTTCTTTATTCAAATGTATCTTACGCATTCCATATTTATAAATTTTACTATTTATATTCTTATTAATTTTATAATGTCCTTTTACGCGAAATATAAATGAAATTTAAGCAGATTAAATCACTTACATGTATAATCTACCTATAAATAGCTCATTGACTTCAGTGAATGTTCACGTTAATCGCAAAATTGTTACCTCGCACATTAATCTTCAAATCTCTCCAGAGGAGCCCTAATTCCACAAACCCTAATGCTTCACTTCACGTCATACAGTCTCATTGATTATTTCGCAGTTGTAAGGCCAATGGCCCCCAATACCTGCAATCGGAGTGAATTAACCATCGCACTCAAAAAGCATCATCCTACGTCATTCGGACACATACAACTTTGGTTCGCCCTTCGAAAGGACACGTGCGTGGAATTTTAATGGACCAAGATTCTCGAGGGATGAGCGAGGGTGGAGGTGAGGCCGAGTTAGCTGTGAAGGGGATGTACGAATGAATTAAAGGAAACTCAACTCACCCTCTCATGACGAAACTTATTCGGCAAGTATTCTTATCCAACAGATCCTCAATGTCGCAGATTTTTGTTCGAATCCGATGTGCCAATTGCGCTATTCGCAAATGCGTTTGTTCCGAATCGTGCAAGGTGATCATTTAAATGTTGAGTGATCAATGATCAATGTCCTTGAATGACTGTATCGCTAGACACAAACTAATCAAGGACTTAATCAAGATAACATACTTATCGGTAGGAATCTTAAGAAGATATTAATTTATTTAATGTCAAAAATTAATTATTTTTCAATTAGATACAGTACATTTTAATAAATCCTAACTTATACCTGAGGAACTCAACACATATTAATAGATAAAATTGGTTTAGAAATAATAATAGTCAACAATTTTCAATATCAATCGTTGACTTGTGGACGAAAAAAGTATTTCAATGAAGAGCTGCGAAAAATTATTAATTAATACTTAAAGGAAAAATAAATTTGGTCTGTAAAGTTCTTTAAACCTTGAACTACGAACATTTAGAACTCTCGATGCATCGAATTTATGATTCTTTTGCCGTAGTTGTTGAGCATATTTTTCTTGGAACTTCTTTATCAATAGCTCTTATGATTAGTTATAATTTGTAACCTAAGCCAAATTAATAAATTAATTTTTAAAATAAAACTGTCAGTTTTCTAATACTTCGCTTGATTTCGGATATTTATTCGGTATACGGCTTATTATTATGTAATTCTTCTCAACAAATAACGCAATAAAATTGAAATACTTTTGGATACCTTTTTTCTTTGATTCTTAATAACCAGCAAAATAAATATTTGATATTTATGTAATCATGATTGATATTTATCATTTTCTGGCTATAAAAATCCCTTGTTAACAAAAACGAAACTAAAGCATTCATTTCTCAGAGTTATCTGAGAAACTCAGACATCGTCATACCTAAAAGAACTGAAAAGAAAGAATAAATTAGGGTAACTCACCCTGTACATATTTTGTTATTTTAGGACAGTATTTCGAGTCTCAAGTGAATTCAACGACCCCTCTGAATTATAGTTCATTCAGTGTGTAAGTGGCACGTACAACGTAACTTCACATCAAAGATGCATTAAGAATCACTTTTCGCAAATATATTCATCTTAAAAGTCATATAACTCAGCTATATAAAGCTGTAAAGTAATTTTCCACTTGCTTTATCTTATCCCAATTCTATAGACTTAATTTGAATTAATCGCAAATAACAAATGGTCGCATTTTGCAATTTTCATCGCAAAATTCAGCACCTGAGAGATATACTAAAAGGATGAGTGGAAAGATTGCGTGTTGATAGAAGAACTCCCGATCGATCTGCATTAATAACTGTAAACAGGATCATAAATATCTCGGTTTCGTGCTGTACTGCTCGCTTTACTTCCCATGTATTTTACCATTATCGTTGCACGGAATCATTTCAGCCCCAACATAACTTACATTCAAGTCTTTATAGATGCGGAAGCATAGATAAGTTAATTATTCCTCATAAAATTTCCTTATTAAATTCAAAGTGGCCCCTCTCTTTTTAAATGCCGTAAGGATCATTTTAATTTTGCACTAATTAAAAAAGGTTGAGGCCTTAAAAATTAATATTTTCCCTCCCTCTCACTTGCTGCTCATTCGGGATTGAAAGAAATAGAAGGATATATAAATAATAGAATGCAACTGATACGAATATTATTGTGGAAATATTTTGGAAAAGTATCTGAAACATTTTATCTAAAAATGTGAGTATAAATAAAAAAGGGAATAATTAATCAGATTTTTCACTACATATACCCTCAATTTTTATTAATTTATTACTTATGTTATTCACAAAATAACTCCAAATATGATATTCTTAAAGAATGGTCAACGTATGGCTGATCCAAGTTTCATATTCCTCCAGGTTCATTAAATATTTCACACCATAATTTCGCCTTTTTTGCTCGACAACTTTTAATTATGGAGCAAGGTTTTTAAATAAAGCCGCGTCACGAACAGTTAGCTTCGCGTTCCAGGAAATAGAGAAATATTCGAATACAATATAGCGACCTTTTTTCTCGAATTTATTTTCCACTCGAATTTATCCACAATTCTGCCATCCTCATTAACACCGCATTGTTATTATTGGCATTGTTATCGATATTAAAACGAAACGGATGCATTTCAGTGAAAAAAACGACATCTACTCATCCCCCGCTCCCCAATATGAATGTCTTTGACATTTGCGCATTGCACGTAAATGCCTCTGGCCTAATTTATTAGCTGTCTCCGCGCGGTAATTTTCAACAAGCACGACTTCGAAATACGTTATGACGACCGCTCAAAAGTGATGATTGTAATCCACAGCGTATGATCCACCGAAACAAAAGGAACCTTTTTTTCCCTCTTTTGTCCCTCTTTACTTTGTACTTAATCACCCGGGTGACTCTCCCGTCATTCGGTGGCAAAAATGCTTAATCGAATGCAGCCGTGGTTCCAATTTCGTCTCATTAATCCTTTTTTATATCTTTCAGGAGATATAAATCCGTTGTGCGGTCGCCGAATCGCGCAATTGCGACACATCAAAAGCACTCATTAAATTTTACGCCAAAATTCTTACCCGGTAACAATTAAGAGCAGAAGCACGTTTGTTTTGTTTTGCGGTCGTTCGTTCCATCAAAGTTAATGACGGAATAATTTTCGGCGCTGGTCGAAACGCACGCGTTTTTTTAACAAAACTAAATCCCGTGCGATCCGTCAAAGAGCGCGCCCCTTCCGTCGCATGAGCGTATTCGTTATCCCGTAATTCATTCGATAATTATGACGATGGTCATAATTATTCAAAGGTGAAGGCTATGATTACAATCGAAACTCGTGTATCAAATCTTGGATCGAACGTTGCTAGGGGTAACGCTAAATCTCCTGCAGAAAGGCTCCCAATGAGGAATTATAGCCTTTGATATTCGTTTAATCAAGTTTGATTGGAATCGAACCATAATTTTGACGGGCTTAATTCATTTAATTAAATTCAAGAGGAGAGAAAGCGCCTATGAAATTATTAAAATCGACACTTTCCATCCTTTGTTCTCTCCTTCCATAATCGTTTTTCCTCTTTTATTTTATTTTAATCGCTAGTGATTACCCTTTCATGAAACACATACGAATCGGTAAAAAAATCATCCGATTATCTCTACTCCATAGAAAAGCTTTACAATCCGATCCGATGTATCTCGCAAAATTTAATTAATTAATTTGAATTGGTTTTAAACCAATATGGACTTCGTCTGTGAATTAGTAATCATCGTTTTCTTACTATTGGAGGTCTTGTGCCAAATAGAAAAAAAATTTCACTTTACCATTTAGCGCAATCCATTATTTTGTCCTTTGGTTGATAGGGGTGATTTGCAATGATATCTCGAAGTCACACTATAGCTATATCATTACGCAATATAATTTTAATTAGAAATAAGTGATAAATACTTTAAATTAGATCGATAATGGAAGTGAATAAGCTCCCTGAATTTTAATGCTTCATTTTCTTTCATTCATATGCATATGAAGCACCTATGTTACCTTTCGGTGATATTTGATTAGCTCCGACCATCTCCTGAATTTTGAAAAGGCAGCGAAGGTCAGAATCTCTTTCCCCTCATTTTGTGGTACTCTCAAGTGAATATTTGGAAATCACTTGAGAGGCAAAGTGATGTAGGCATTGATTGATCACCTTTCATTTTCAATTATTTTGGAAGTATTTCAGCGTAAGAGATAATTCAAAGTTTCTAATAGTTAAAGAAAATGTCCTACTTGAATTAATTCGATTTCTTTCAAAATATTCCCGTAAATATGGGACAAATATATTTTATTAAGAAGCGATCTGTGCTAATCTTTCTTTAAATATTTCTCGTATTTTTCGATTTACTTTAGTATTATATTGAAATTATAGTAATGTTACTTTAAGTGGTATATATTCTATAATAAATGCAATTCCTGAGTTAACATTAAAATATCTGGCAGTCGATCAAAAGCATAATTTTTGTACATCGTGCAAAAATGAAGAATATTGATGTGTGCAAAAATTCGAGGCAAAATATGCCGATCAACTTGAATTTTCGTTAACTACGTAGAAACTGGAAGCTCGTAGGGAAGCCCCTCAAGATATCACCACTTATTACTTTCCAATACGCATTACTCAATCGCTGTCTACTCGAAATCTCCTCATCGAATCCCTCAACGTCCTACGCATAATGACCACAATCATTAGGACAAAAACAAATCATCGATCGATATCGGATCCTCCCGTTTTTACGGCCATCGCGAAATTAATAGCAGAGTATGGGAAATACCTCGAGAGTCAAAAGCCCTATAACCACATCCTCCGTACGTCAACCTCGCGAAGAACGTGATAAGAGGGGACGGTGCGACGCTGTAATGACGTCCCCCATTGGCTCTCTCGAGGAATAAGGCGCCCTTTGACCCTCATTCTCCGATGATTTTCGGGTGCCCAAGAGAAGAATGAAGAGAACCGATAGCCGATGTCACCTTCCGGACTTCCCGAAGGTGCTCCTTTTTGGGCGACGCGTGGGCGTTGACACCGGCAGATGTTCTCACAACCCTTTTTTCGTTCCTCTTTCGTCTCCTTTTTTATCCTCCTTGGTGGCCTCAAAGCGCAGCTGCCGCGTTCTTTTTTACCCTTTCTTCTTATCTCTCCTTCGGATGCTTTAGAAAGACATTGCGGCATATAACGCTGCCGGTAATGGCTCTTTTTTTGTTACGCTGTCCGACGCTCGATTTATTCAGAGAGGATCCTCGCTTTTTGTATCCTCGTGATTATTTTTTTTCAAATTCGTGAATAATGCATCTGATCGCGAGGATACATTCTGATACATCAATTTCTTGGGCATTAGAATTCGAAGATTTACGATGCCGAAAGGGTGGTTAAGGGAAGACCTATTTATTATGCTCTGCGTTGAAATTCATCGCGAACAGATCTCCAGCATGTAATTGCTGTCTACTTAGGGAAGCGTCAATCGAACGCAGATATCAATGGAATCGGTCGGTCGAAATTATCGTTCCTTTGTAATGCACTCGGGGAATCTAAAATTATATTCTCGTAAGAGATCTATTTTGAAGACATTGCTCGTTTATGTACAACCATATACATTGTTAAAATATCACGAAATCGGTTTCGCTAATTTATTTAATATTAATTTAAGAAATTTCTTTTTATATTTATGATTATAAACATAAAATCATCCCATAATTTCCTAATTAACATCGGTCCAAATACCTTGAAAAAGTTACCCTATTCCAGCTAAATGTATGAATTCCTCATTCATCTAAATAAAGAAGTTTTTTCATTAGCGGCTGTCACACTCAAGACGGTAATGGTCGTAATTTTGGCAACTTTTAAACGTAAATGGCGGAATAGGGCAGAGACAATATGGAATGAAAAAAGTGACCTCTGATACGGAATTTTTTAGTTCCTAAAACTTCTGCAGACGGGCTTAATTATCCACATGGCTTCCCATATCGTCCTTCTCTTTGAACTTTGTGCAAATTGGCTTTTATTAAACGAGCCTAAAGTAAATAGCATCGCCTGCATCATGGTGAATGTTTGTCAAACGATGAAGCCAGCGCGAGTCATAAAAACAATTCCATTTGATGAATTAACGTAATTTAGATGCGTTGCAACTTTCCATGTACAAATATGCAATGATTGAAGCAACTCTCAATTTAATCATGAATATGTCGTCTGACTGGAGTTTTAATGTCATAAACTCATTTTGATTTTTTCGAGACTCACAAAACTTTCTCAGACTTCAGCATATTAAGGGAGTTAGTGCTTCTAAATGATGGATTTTTAAAATAAGCTGTATTAACCGAAAGTTCTCTGCTCTCATGCGTCATTCCTATCACATCATCCATTATTTATCCCCCTTTGAATTATACGTTCTCCTTTAATTCTATTCAGTACAATGTATGCAAAAATGTCTGCTTAAGAGCTCTTTTTTGAAAAAGTAACAACAGTAAAACAAAGAATACAATAATAATAATAATGTTTGTTCATTTATTTCTATAAGATTTAAAAACATTCCATACCTAATTATGCGAGATAAACATTTATAGAATACTTTTAGTTTAAATCGATTTCTATTTTGCTATAGTAATATAATTGGATAATCTTTAATATAAATAAATATCGACTTCTGCCTTCTTATACAGATATCTTTGTATATTCCATCCACATCCGAATTTCATTCGCCATTTAGTGCACACACGTACAAGTTGTCAATGAATATTAATTCCTAACGAATCAACTAACGTATCAACTGAACCATTAAATATCCAGCTCTTGGGAAAGCGTCGCTAGAATTTCAGGGCTTAAGAAAAAGCACACTTTGACGATGATACTCTCAACGACTTAAGAAAGATTCTCAAGAAGAAGGCTCAATGATAACCCTCCTAATAACCGTCTTCGACGGACAATAGAGGGGAGCAGGCACGTGGAGCCACTTAAGACCCCCGAAAACGCATTTCCGCCGCTCGAAAAAGAAGAAACCTCCCCCAGACATCCCACAATCCCCTTCATTTAACTTCCTTTATCTTATCTACCCCTTTGGGCTCTCCTCAGGACTACCGCAGGAACATCCGACTCCTTAATAATTTCCACCTCTCCCTTCCACACCTTCAACTCACCCTTCGTGTCTCTCCATTGCTTTCCTTCCCATTACTCCTTTTCTATTCCTTCTTCATCTCTTAATCCACTCGCTTTGTTCCCTTCCATTGAGGCTGTCCTCAGTATCCTCTTATATATTATTATTGGGTCATTATCAAGGCCATATTGGAACTAAAAGGTCTCTTCTTACGCCTAACCTTGCGTTATTGTCATTGTAAGAAGCGTGAATTAAAATTCAGTATGAAATTTACAGAAAATTGCAGTTTGAGAATAAAAGTGATAATTAAATAAACTTTCCACCGAAGGAATACATGCACAAAAATGGAGGTGTGAAAATTTTCAGCAAACCTACTGATTTTAAACTTAAAAGACGTGTATAACGTAGAACTCTATCCACAAAAATCACGTGACTATTAACTATTAATAATTTATTTTGATAAAAATTTTAAATAATATAATCAAAAAATATATTTCAACGATAAGATTCTTTTTTAACGTATAATTACCTGTATGTAAAAGAGATAATACTAACCATGCACCAAAGAAATTGAACCTCTACAGAACCACATAACATACAGCTAAATATATCAATATAATATGTATAGAAGTATACATACATTGCCTCTCATCTTCTCGCCTCTTGAACCTTAAGACCACTCGTCTTGCATCTGGCTTCAGTGCTAAGTGGAATGGGTGCCGAAGCATTCCGATTGGGTCGTTCAACGGAATGCGATTTAACCTTTCGTCGTTAGGGCATTGTTAGGGATTCCCTGAGATATAGGTAACTGAGGATGAGATGAAGAGTTAAAAGAGGGCAATGGCAAAAAATTTGCTCAAGGAAAGTGAATTCAAACGCTCGTGACATCTCTCTGATCTTCATTCTCCTTCGAGTATAGGAAAACAGGTTTCTTTTATCAAACGAAGTGTTTATGACGAAGAAAATCTTAATTTAAATACACATAGCCATATTACGGAAACATCTGACAAGTGGACCATGGTTACACCATGAAGTAGATTTTTAATTTTAGCTTTAAAACATGAAATACATCCTTTAATAATTCGTGTATCAGTGAGGTTGCTTTGATCGGTTTTTTGGTTTTATTATTGGATTACTATGCACTTGGTGCATTTGTGTATTTATGAATCAATGTTCCTCATTTAAATTTTTCGAGTACAATGATTATAAATTATGGTTAAATAAAACATTCTGAGGATGAAACTATATTTAAACTAATCATTTCTAGTGATGGGATGTACACGTGGACGCTAAGGTCGATTGTTTTACAAAAATATTTTTGTATATGATTTCAACTGAAAGGATTCATAAAATACTTTTACTTAGAATTATTCATGTTTAAACCATTTTAATTGGCTCAATCTGTTTTTATGATTTCTATTTTAGTAAATTTCGTTGGTAATTAAATCGCCTACGCTTCCTCTTTTACATTTCGCAATTCCTTATCTGATTCTAAATAATGCAGCAATTATTTCATTTCTATCGGATGAATATAAATAGAGTTTATAAAAATATTCAAGGTGAATATATTTATATATCTATATAGTATTTATATAGCTTCAATGCATTTGTTTTCCTCTGATTTATTACAGACACTTTCTATCAGAGAACATTTGTTTCATTTTTCGCAATCCCATGTAAAACATAATCCCGACCTAAAAATGTGACAAACGTGGCAAAATTTCACAATCCTTTTATGAGACAGCATGTTGTTTCGCACCTTTAGTTGGCCGATTTCACGCAATTTAACTAGAAAAGAAAGAGTTCGGAAAAGGCATCCGGTTCTCGCGCTAATTAACAGATGTGCTATAATTTCACTGACCAGCTTATCCTCTTAAGGCACTTTAACAAGATTTGAAAACTTCTATATTGAATTAGGTTGCGTGAACATTTCTTCGAAAAAGGAGTAATTAGAGCATCGTAAATGTGTAAGAAGCTGTTGCCCAACAAGGGTCGCTTCTAACAAGCAGGGAAGCCTTCTAAGGTGGTCCTAAACAGAATACTAGCAAGTTACCTTATTGAGAACATATTTACGGCATGTGAGCGATTAACATGGCCTCATGAATGTCCCAATTACCGAACAAATTTCCAAATAGAAGTGATACACAGGTTTCGCCATTCTTACATATTAGTGCCTCAACCGTTATTTTTCATTTTTAGAGTTCAGCTAATGGATCATAACGGATAATATACTTAGCACACAGCAATTACTGTATTTCTATAGACTTAATAATTTTCACTATGGGTGTAAGAAATGCATTCATATTTCAATAGTCAGTTCCAATAGTGGAAAGTGCTAATTGATCCAACACTATCTTGAAAGTGCAATCTAGACATCACTACACTCTACAACATTTTACTAACACATCTTGTGTAATAATTTATCATTTTTTTCCTGTATTCGTAAAAATATGATTCAGACAGAAAAAAATCCTGATCTGAATTTCATGTACATAATAGTAGAACGAACAAATTATTTTCAACAAATATACACACTTTCACGAAAACCTTAAATACTGATTGATATTTTGCCTTTTAATATTTCTACTTAAAAATTTATTAATTTTGTTCTATCTAAAATATGTTATTTCGTTACAGTGGTGTAAATATTTACGCATCTATTCACTGAAGTTCAAACAAATTTGTAAGATTATTAAAATCATGTTTAAAATTTTTAGGGGCTACTTCAATGTTCAATTTCCTGGTACGCTGCCCCAAAAGATTCCTCTATCGTTAAAACTTAAATATTTAATCCTAAACATATTGACATGCAAATCAGTCATCAGAGTACTTGATTAGAATGAATCATACATAGAGTATGACTGATAAGGTAAATTAAGTGAAAAGAAGTTGCCATATCAATATTATCTCTGAGTTAGCACGAAATCAAGAAACAGCAAATACAGATCCCGTTTAGGACAGAAATTTAAGGACATAATACCATAAACGAATTTGGCCGAATTTGGATGATGAGTTCATGTTGGCCTACTTTCATCATCGTTGATTGCGAGACAATAAATGCCGAATTTGGGACCTCAAGTGAGTATTGTAACATTCATATTAATCATCAATTCATCTTATGCAATCTTTACTTTAACGAATTCCTTAAACAGTAATCTCTAATTAATCGATAGATTTAGGCAATAGTAAATCCTTCATGAATATTTGTCAACTATGTCGACATTTTCTAACAAAACGTATTGATCTATCCTATTTTCCTCGTTTCTCCTTGAAAGAGAGACCTAGGTGTTTACTAGGAGATTCATGAGTCCGGAAAAAGAAGTGAATGACCGCTTTTTGTGAGAGAGTGAGCTCGCCAGGAACGTGAAAAATTTGAGAGGAAAAGTGGGAGGTTAGCGAAAGAGGGTATAGTAAGGGTGGGTGTAAGGAAGGGAAGGAAGAGAAAGGCTTCAGTTGCCTTCTTTCTCAGAGGACGTCGGATAAGGAAACATAAAGATGCTACTTCCTCCGCTAGATGGGTGGGAGTTTTTTCTTAAGATGAACTACAGCCAGTAATGACTGGATAATTAATTAATGCAGACGAGGGGAATGGGTGCGTGACCAGTATGAAAGGGCTGATTCACGTTGGTGAGAGGTCATGAAGAGTAGAAGGGAAATGACTTATTCGATAAAATGGTAACAGCAGTATGATTAGTAGTAAGAGAAGAAGGAAGTAAGTTAAAGTAATAAAGATCTTTCAAGCTTAAAATTTTTGTGGAATATTTTTACGAGCTTTTACATTTTTATCTTCACGAATCTAAAGAGTAAGGTATCAAGTAACACTTTAAAGTAAAAGAATAGAGATTGCTCAATTATTCTGCTTAAGCTAAATATATATTTAATTATATATTAGGTCTACCGGAAAGTTCTGTCCGTTTTTAGAATGGAGCAAAAGAATAGATTTTTTCATACTTTGAATAAAGTTTATTGAATAATTTAATTGCCATCATACTTTATGACTTCTCTACAGCGTGTTAGCATTTTGTTTATCCCATCTTTAAAGAATATCTTATCTTTTTCGAATTCGGAAGTCAAATATATCGTTATTTCATAGTGAAGGAATACTTCTTTCACATTTCTCTCATTGATTTTAGTTCCATTTAGCCCTTTCTACTTTCCAGCCATTTTAGATCCAGTTATAGGCTAAGCCACGAAATTATATTAAAAGATATATCGGCGCAAGAGCTTTTATTCCGCAATCCGGCGTTTTAAAGACACTGAGTTTGCTCGAGGAAATGGTAGGATTCGCCGAGAAACACTCTCCACTTTCCTGAATGGAAGGTGTTTACGAGATTTTACGATTCCCCTGAGACACTCCGCCCATGACGGCTTGTGAGAAGGTGAGAGCCTAAGAAATGAAGGAAATTAGAATTAATTTGTATTTTCTTGGAAGTGAAATGACGCTCGTGGGTATGTGGGCTGTATAGCATTTCCAACTTTAAAGTCTCATCTACAAAGCTATTCGTGTCCGCAAAATACGTTTTTCCAAGATTTTCCAAGATTTTAAGTTAAATCAATATAAAGTCTTTTCTTGTGTTTATTTATGCATATTTTTCTCCTGTTATTGTATTTTATTATGAATAAATAAATTACCTATATCACCACTTGTATATACATGGAATACGTAAAGTGGAAGATCGATAAATGTTTACGAACGATTTGAACATTTTGTAATATGTTTCGAATCAATGAAATTTCTATTCATCTTTACTCCCGGATAATTTTTCATCTACCTTCAAATTTTTCTTTTTTGCCAAGGAATTGAAATAAGTTGACCTACCTAATCTAAGCACCTTTTCATTGAATTTTATAAAACAAGGGACGTACTGTTTCTATTTCTCTGAATAATCAATAATTTTTATCAAATGTAGCTTGCAATCTTAATCGAATGATTCCCAATTATACTTCCTTTTGTTCTATCTTTGATATTTTTCTCAAAAATAGGTAGTTGGAACATATTACCCGTGATATAGTTAATAAATTGTTTTTATTTATATTGAGATACTTATCATGCAATAAACTGTCAACTCTCTACCAATTATCCTTTTCGAGTTTATTATTGAGTTCACTGAATTAAAAATCTTTTGAGGATAGTTAATGTATATTAAGTGGTCGCCAGATAGTATGAGAAGCGTAAATAAAAAGATAAGTTAAAGTTAGGGATTATGGTATATTAATATCCCCTGCTATACGTAACACGGGAGTTTGGGGGTGTATATATTAATATAAGAATTTTGCATTTCTGGCAATTTTTATCATATTTATGACGTTGAATTGAACATTGGTACAAAATACGAAATTATTCCATTTTTATTCTTTTCAATCATATCATTTACTTATAATTTACGGCTTTCTTAAATATTCCAAAAATGTATTTCAGCAATTTTAGTTCAGTGATCGGCAATTAATAGACTCTAATCATAATATTAAACTTCGTCAATGCTATAGAATTGCAAACATTCGATGGATTCTCAATCACCTAACCGACTTAACACTATGTTATTTGTGCGGATTCGCAGATTAGCGGGGAAAATCCAGACGCGAGCATTTCATAAGAATTTATTCAGCGTGGAATTATCGCCGCGGCTAGCAACCTCACAATTACTCCTCCACATATTACTTCTCATCCACCTGTATCTAACCATCTAACTACCACGGGCGCATTAAATCGCCTGTGATCTCCGCGGCAAAACAGGTTCCCATCGGATGCATCCCCGATAAATCTCATAGAATGCATTTACAAGCCTAAAACGTTAACTGCTGGGAAACCACGCACCCTCGCCTCCCAAGAAGCGCGGGTTCCGAAGGCATCTTGGGTGGAGCGCAAGAGCGTGAGCCAGCAGTTCCTATCTTTGCCTATCCTCTCTCCTTATCCTACTCCAAACCCTATGGGAGAAAACCCACCCTGAAACCATTATAATGACAATGACTGCTCATCCGATAAACAATGCCATCCATTCCTGTCAGCGTGGTTGTAAGCGGTGGCCGCGGGGCTCTTGAGGGTGGAGGCAAGGAGCGGTCCTAACCCACGCCCACTTACCACACGATGGACGTGTTATCACCCTAGGCATACCTCGCCTATACTGTTGGAATCAAACGGCTCCACCCTGCGAAACACTTCCGTTTCTCAATTATCTACAACTATCTCCATTTATCAAGTGATTTTTCTCGATGCACGCCGTTCATCTGCGAGTCGTATGAGGGAGCGAAAGAAATGCATTTCAAGCGAACGAGTAACGATCCATTGAGAATAACCTGAAAGTGATTTATTAACTGAACAAGTGAATTAGCCTAAAGGTAAATCAGTTTTATCTGGTATTAATGCTTTCGTAAAAACGATTTTATAATAAATGATGTCATCAGTGTTAAATTATCAATATTATCCTGCCTTTGATTATTTAAAATCTTTCATATTAAAACAAAATTCATAAAATTTTTAGTTATTTTATAATAAATTTGATCCCTATGTTATATATAATTGAAATTATTTCACCATCTTTTATCGTTCCAAACTTCATTTCATTGGTTTTAAGAAGACATACATAATGTATGAGTTCATTTCATCAAGAGTTCGTTTGTCCCATTCCTTTATTTTCCACAGCTTTCTATATACAAAATAGTATCAGAGTAGAAAGGTAAAGCTATCGCAGATCAACGTCAGCTACCCTTCTCTTTAGGAAACTTGTTCGGAGCTGTTATAGAAACGCCTAAAAGGATGCAGCCCGCAGTGCTGTGGGGTCCCAGTCTGCATACAGATAGTTAAAACTTTATTGACAAATTTACTCTCCGAATTTTATGAAAATGGACTCTGTTTGTTCCTAGAAAATATGTTGATTTTAAGATAGATAGTGGTATGTAAAAGTAAAATCTGATATTTAATTCTCAAAATAGACTCTTAATATTTTTTACTCCAAAAGAAAAGGGGCGCAGATAATAATCATGCACCTAACCGCTTTCAAAAATGTATACCTTTTAATCCCTATTTAAAAATAACATTCCTTAACTTTTAAAAAATTCATTCATTTGATACAAATATCCTTTCATGACCAATACCCATTATTAAGCAATTATATTATATTCAAGTGCTCATTACACCAATAGCTTATCACTATAACTGTTCCTGCCATCAATTGTCGGATGAGATCTTATATATCTGAATTTACACAGTCTACACATATGCCTCTGATATGAGCATGCAAACACTCATTGGTTGTTCCTTAGAGAAACTCCAAGATGAATAGAAGTTGAAAAGAAAGTTTGTCTTGCACACAATGTAGTCAAATGGTAGAGTCGCGCGCGTATGGAACACTCATTCCGTATTTTCATAATACGTGTGAAAGCCTGCGATGGAAGGTGTAAAATACCATGGTAACCTCCTTTGGGTTTCTGAGGTATCAAAGAAGCACGCCTTTTTTAAGCCTCAAAGCGTCTTAACGAACGATTTTCATTGTTGCGATGTTTGTTTGTTTTAAGGGCGTTTTCCAAGGCGTCCCGTGCCAAGCGGTAAAAGCTTTCGCGAAGGAATGATGTGATCGCATAATGAAGCACTAAGCCCCCCTCCCATTGTAAATTCACTCTACCATATTGTACTGTAGAGGTTTGAAAAGGTGTGGATGCACTTATGTTCGAAAGCTTTTACTTGTTTTAATATGGAAATAATCATTTTTGTTTCTATATTTGCCAAACGAGTGGAAGATTTCAGCTAATTTAGAGACTATATCTGTTAGAATAGCTCTTCCAAGTGCTCGGCAAATTTCTTGGAAGTTTAACCGTTCCGTTATCCCATTTAGAAGATAGAGAGTTCATTTCCTCGATGTTGAAATACGTGCTTTCCATAAATAAATTCATGAAATAACGATTAACCGATGGTCAACAGTAGTGGAGTACAAGTTTATGTACGAACAAAATCAAATTAAAATATTCTTGAATTGGGTCCGAATCCAATAGGGGAGAGAATAGAAAAGTAAACTTAAAGTCTTTTGTTCAGGACCATGTGCAAATGCATGACCTACTTTAAGCGTGATAACTTTTCTCTCCATAAGTTTTATCCTTTTCTTTACTTTGAATTCAATTTAACTCTGTCTTAGAATCGATTTATCATGTAACTTCCTTCGATGCATAAGTTTATCCCGCTAAAATGAAGAAAAAGAAACCTAAAATAGTTAAAGAAATGGGCAATTAGGAGTAAAACTGGATAGAAAGAAATTAGTGCTGCAAACTAATGCTATGATATTATAAACTTGACATTTTATTCCATATATAGTAGCATCCGTTATTTATAAACTTATCTATAACGTAATAAATACTGTCAAAGGAAGTGAGATATTTATTTTAGAGTACAAAGGTTCTAAATTTGGATCTTGATGGTGATAGTTAGTGTACTGAGTTAACAAGGAGATTAGAGTGCAATCGTTTATTCGTTAAAACAAATTTTTTGAATAGTTAGTATCTTTTGAACCGTTGCGAATGCTTCTTGAGCTTGGTTCTGTACTGCTTTATTTATGAATTAATTATTATCTGAGCTGTAATTTTATACAACATATGTAATTTTATACAAAACAATACCTATTTCGTCCCGCATGAAGTTTCCGAAATCTACTCCATTGAAGATGGTTTTCTTTTCGTCATCATCGCCATGGCATCCATCTTAAAAAGCAGCCGTGAAGAGGCGCCGTTGAATGACTAACGCCCTCTCAAGCAATCTCAACACTGCCAAAACCCCTTGAGAAAGAAAGCTGCGCAAAAGGGTGCACTTATAAATTCAAGGGGGTGCCATATTCGACACGCGCTGTTTTAAAGTCGGCGAAGAGGGTCGGAAGACCCCTGATTAATTGATAAAAGTTTCATGAATATTTTGAGGGCTGCGGAAAAGGGAAAAGATTGATGGAAGAGGATGGGACAGGTGAATGAGACAAGGGGCTATTGACGCCGATTCTCCAGAAGGGAAAGGGGTTAAGGCTGCAAGAAGATGCGAAAGGGAGAGCAAAAAAAGGGAGCGTCTCAATAAGGAGATGATTCGTTGCAAATTGGGTTATTGATAATGGAAATCGCATTAGGACGATACACGCGGTAAATGCGGTTTCGGGGTAACGTAATGTTGTGTGGGGTTCCCCACGATGATTCCAGTATGCTGATGCAGGGTATAAGTTGCCGATGCTTTAAATTGATTGCTGATGCAATCAATTTTGCTAAAACGAAATCTGTCCGAATTTGCGTGGATAGAGAAATAGAATCTGAATATATTTGGGTGTATATCTTCTCATTCAAATCCCTTAGGGGGTGTTCTAAACTAATCTAGCCCTAAACTAGCACTTAGGGTTGAACTCTTTCTTTCCATCTTCATAAGGGATTCAGATATTGAAAATGTTAATCGTTTTTATTTTCATTTTATCGTCACAATTTCCGATATTGTTACAGTCGTTCACTCAAGATAATTCAGTTAACAGTTAGTAATGAATTCATTATCTATAGAACAATGACATGTTTTTATAGTAGAGAATGTAACTATTTCCGTTTAAAGAACCTTTTTCTATGTACTTCCATCATCCGGTTATAAGATTTTAAATTTGTCACATATATTCAATTCTTCAACTGTATTATCAGTTAACTTAATAATAATGTGCATCATGGGTTCATTTTGAGGTAACCAATATAAACTAAACTATACATTTCCATGGTATATGTACGGACTAACTACTATTTATGTGAAATATCATACATGGCCATCCATCATTTTAAGAGAATGACTTTAAGATGCAAGTTTCGTACCAAAATTTAAGTCAGTTAGCTGTATAAAATAAAAATTTTACTATTAAAAAATTAATTCACGTAAATACATTTCAAAACACCTTCCAATTTTTAAACATGATATAGAACTCTCTCTGTCCTTTGCTGATGCTGATGATTTTATAATGTCTTTTATCGCGAGTTGTCATATGATAAGAACCTTACCTCCAATGAACATCCAAACCTCTAGACATTCAGTTAAAGCTTGACATTGAGAGTGGGTAATTTACTTATCCGAAGCGAAGGATTTTACACAAGCCGCTCTGTCAGCATTAAAATTGCGTCGTATCGTGGAAGCTTACGGGAAGTAACAACTTAATGAGACTTCCAAACAATCTTCTCCGCGTAATGAAAAATGTATAAATATAATTTTAAAAGGCAATTACGCGGAGATGGCGAGTTAGCGTCGGCGTTTGAGTATCTCTCTTGACAACGAACTTATAAAGGACCTCTCGGGCGAAAAAAAGGAAGTGCGGCAAAATGAGTGGGAAAAGAAAGAAATTTCTGAAAGACTAGTACACATCAGCGACATTGGGATGACTACGGCGGTTTCCTTCCTGAAACAAAACAAGCAAAAAAGAAAAGGGTCCATGCACTTAGCGGGGCATATTTCAACCAAGGCCCGTCATTCAAGAAAAGGGAAGAGGAAAGTGGGAGTCGCATCAAGGTCTTGGGAGAATAAGAAAGCGGAAGGGGGAGATGGCTTGTCAAATAATGCGAAAAACTTGGAGTCATTTATCTAGATTTTTTGCCTTATCAAAGGAATGGAGAAGAGGATGTGAAATAATAATTAGGTAATGAAAATATTAACTGACGGCTTTGAGTATCCTTTCACCATGATTTTTAATTAGGATTACCCTTTCCAAATCTGGTTAAATCTCCAATTAATTGTTTTGCGTGAAAAATATTTTTATCTCATAATCTACGAGTATATATCTAATAGAGTTTAATACGAGTCAAATATCTATTTAATATGAACAGCAATAAATTGTGAACGCGTTAAAAAGAAAATGTATTTGATAACTAAAATATAACTTTAAAAGAAGCTAAATTAGATTTTAATTCTTCAAAATATAGTTCAATAAAGAAGTATAAACGACAAAAGATAATTTTAATTCCTAAAAAAATCAATAAACTTACTTAATTATAGATTATCTTAAGTTAGTACAACAAAATTACTTTTGAATCTTAATTTAATCAAATCAAATTATTCATTTTATAAACGAGAATCTATACTGTCTTATTTCCATTATTAGGGAATATGTTTGAATTTGCTCAGAATTTAATATAAAGGTCGATTAGCAATCAAGAAATGAAAAATCAGAAACACGATCAAAGTATCCTGAATACATGGCTGGTTGCACTAAAACTTCTTAATCATCTGTTATTGATCAACAGCCAAATTCTAACGTGATCACATAAACACATTAGCGATCGGTGGTTAGAGGTTTGGCTCGAACTTACTCTTCCAATAGCTTGTTTAACGTGATTGGTTACCTTCTAATTCAGTTGGATCCTGAAATTCAGTACGTTGGAGATCAAACGTCTCACAGAAAGTAGAGAGACTCGTTCTAGGATACCCACAGGAAACTTTGATTCCTACTTATAATCAGTGAAATTGCTTCAGAGGAAATTAATTGTCAAATGTTAACGTTTTCAATACTTTTATAATGAGAAATGTTTATCATTATAAACTCCGTACTCAGTCTTCTTCTAATTTTTAAATTGTACTTTTAACAAGAAAAAAATAATTATTTGGTAGTTGAATTATGAAGACTAAAATTCGTAGTTAACAATTTTTTTCGTGTTAACGTAGGTTTTGGTAACTACTCACTTTCTTACACTTAAAATACATTTCCATCGCCATCGAATCGAATTTTGAATATTTTACGCATTCAGGTTTTCTTCGTGATATCAATATGGATAGAGCTATTTGTTTACGAATCTTATTTACCAATTTTATTATATTATATTTATTCGTATTATATCTTAGTATTAATTTTTAGATTTTATTATAATAGAATTTATGCATTTTTATTAATCAACACTGAAAACAAATTTCAGATTAAAACTCAATTTATCTTATGTAGTTTAATAATAAGATACGATGACCTTTAATTAAATACGTAAATTACCAGAGACTTCAACATATCCTAGGTTGTGCAGTAGTAATGTAGGATACTAAAAGGCTAACTGTGGCAAGGAAAAAGGACTATTCATTTCAAACCTCAGAATATTCCTTTCCACAAACGTGAAACCATGTTTCAACCAACCGCACTTCTCGGAAATGTAATCCGTACGAAGGGTTCCTTTATTATAATAAAGCGAACACCACTATGAATGACCACAACTTGACGTATGGTTTCTTGATTCTTTTTATCAAACCTTTGAGAGTTAATTCAATTGCTAATGTTTGTATTTCATTAGAACCAATAGTTTCAGCTTAACTGAGATCTTTCTCATCTTTTTATAACGGTCTTCATCCAAGACTAATTTGGATGGCAAAGAAACTTAAACAACACAGCGAAGATTTAAAGGATAAGATTTACGGAAGGATGAAGATACTTGGAAATGGGACTTTGCAAGAAAGGATTTTTCCTTCCTTTTTTCGAAGGGGATCTTCCCTTTCTCTACATAAAAACGCTTACATCCACCCACCTTCATCTTTCAGACCCGTCAAGAAATTACACCCGCAAACATGATATCAGATGAGGAAAGAAGAATAGGGGGAGATTTTAGAGAAATAAAAGGATACAGATGAGATCCACTGTAAACCATCATGTGACACTCTAGATTTCGCGGTCGTTGGGAAACACGGCTTTGGTGGGAGAAGTATACATGTAATAATGTAAATCGCATTCAGAGGAAGTTGCATAAATTGCTAGTGCTTATATACACCACCACGAAAGTGTAATAAATCAAAGATAGGAGTGCTAGAGCTGGACACTCGAGGCATCACATCATGTTTGTGATCTTAACGCAGAATTATGAGGACGCAATTTGCTGCGCACAAAACAACTCCCACGATTTAGGAGATGGGATTCAGATAATGTTATGATCTGTTTGAATAGGTTTTTAGTATACTAGTTATTTTTTTAGACTCTGTCGTAGAGTGTATCAATACAACATAATTATCATGCTTTCATTTCTCAAGTAGAGCATGTTATCACCTGATCTATTACTTTTCATTGCAAGTTCTTCGTGATAATATTTCAAAGTAGGTGGGATGGAATTTTTAAAAGAATTCGTCCTCGAAACTATCACTTTAATCCTAACTAAAGATAACCAAGGCCAAACGTAATACTACATTCTACGGTAGCCAAGATCATCTCCATTATATCGGCAATATGTATTACTCTTTCAATTGGTTTAATCCTTTCATTTCGTTTGGATCACTTCCTGCATTATTATGCTGTAAAGGCACCTCTCTGTCCTTGTAATTAAAGCCGTTAATAGGTATGCTGGAGGTATTATCAACGTAGCGCATTGATGCGAAGGAACTCGGAGAATTGCAATCTCAAGTTATATCGGTTCCTCCTCACAAAAGATTGACTTAGTTTCATTCACTTGATTTATTTTGCATACAAAGTTATTTGATAAATGCTCTATAAGTCTGGGTATTACCACTGATAAAATTATCTTCTGAATGTATGATAATGTAATATCTCTCATATCCTAATTATTGAACTAATTCAAAAATATAAGATAAAAAAGCTCGCATAGATAGAAAAACTTTCACATTCTCTCCTCCCAACTTGTTTCCTTTGGAGGGATTACAATTATTTCATTTTATCAGTTTCGTCGAATATGAATTACTTTAAAAGTATTTTAAAGGAAAGATAATGTAATGGAAAGAATATCAACCGGAGATCTAAACTATTTACTCGAAAGAAATTTTCTAAATTTATTGTCAAAGAATATTTTGTTTAATTCTATAGCTAAAAATTAGTTTAAGACATAACTTAATTTCTAGAAAGTAATTTTCAATTTCTTGCACAAAAAGAATGATTAGTTCACAGAATAATGGACAGTAAAGATACTACGTCATGTAAATCATTAGAATAATTCGTGTTGATATTTAGGCTTGGAAGAGAATGAAAATTGATAAACGACGAATTAAATTAACATACGTTTAAAAATATAGGATACAGAAAGAACGTTTGCATAATTGTAATGGGTCGTTACCAATTAAGACGGCTAAACGAGCACAAAAAGTGCGCTCACACGGCATAGAAATGGCGGCTAGAAAAAACGGCATTCAACCTCATAAGGCGAACATCCCTGAAGCCTCTCTTAGAAGAATGATTATGGTCTTGCCTTAAGAAAAATCTCTCTCTCTCTGGAGAAGACGTCTGCAATATATGACGCTGAGCGGGACATAGAATAGGTAGAGGTTTCGCAAAATTCTGTAGTAGAAACTGGTCTTCACCCTTGAGGTATCCAGGTGACATCGCCACAAAAGCTAAAGGAATCTCACGCGATGCATTCTTCTCGTGTCAACCCTAAAGGCTCATTCGTCCAACTGGATAGTCATATTAGGTTTTTCTCCTATTATCTCGCTAGAAACATAAATCTTTGATTCCTGCACCTTTTTCCTTCGCCGCGAAGCAAACATGCCGGGCGACAAAAAATTTATTTTCATAATACCTCCTGCCTTTTAAGACAAATTTCAGAGAGTTTTTTCTTAAAATGAAATAGGACGTTTGAAAATTAGAAGAAGTGAAAAAATGTTTAATATGATATTCAATTCAATAAACGTTCGCTGAAGTATTTTGCTGAATACTATGCATAATATTTAAGATGAAAGTTAAATAGTTATATTTTAAAAAAGTCAGGGAAAGGATTAGAGAAAGAGACAATGTTAGAAAACGTTTTGTGACTAAAATTTCGTCATTCTTTTAATTCGCCATCTATTATAAATATATACTCTGTTCTTCCTAAACGTGTGTAATTAAAATTTTTCTGTAATCATCGAAAATATTGTTTTAGAATGTCTCGGTAAGAATTCAATGAGAATTTTTCCTTTCTAGAATCGAATAAAGGAAATTACATACGGTTTACTTTAACGTTATAAAATCAGATTCTTAGAGCAGTAATTTATACTTAATAATAAATACACAGTATTACAATAAATTATTCACTTCATAAGGTATTCATATCCAGCCATAAGCTATTAGAATTTATTAGGCCCTAATCTTTGAAACGTTTTATAATATCAAGAATCGATGCATGGTAAAATTATTAATATTTCGGTGTAAATAGCGATTTGATACTTTTGTTGTGCAGAAGATGGGTTTCTGTATTTTATTCATACCTAACTTCATATTATTATTAATCATCGATCGTTTACCTTTTCCCCTCTTACATTAAATTGATAACGAGAGCTTGAATAATTAAGTAAAAATCAGACTAATTCTTTTTAATCCCACAACCCTAGGAATTAATAACTTCTGCTTGCCTAAAGTACATTCTACTAAGTAATGTAATATATAAATAATTATATAATAAAACGCGCATTAATATATTTCTGTCCCTCTTTAACGCTAAAATGGATCGCCTGCTCCTATTTATTTAATTTAGGTATTGATAGGAAACCCTATCGCTAATTGATAAAGAATATATTATCCATGAAATGAACGAAAGCAAATCTTTCCTTCTCGATTCTTCTTAAGGAAATCCGAGAGGACGGAGTTTTCCGATACCGCATTCCAAGTAAATCGATGTCCGTAGAATTTCTTGTTAAACCATTATCGACACCGCTCTCCTCAAAAGACCCCGCAATTCCCTCAGCATTTAACGTCAACGATTAAACTTCTTACTTATTATTCCTATTCACCGCTTGCTTTTTTCCTTCCCTTATCCGACGAGGATCTTTAGGAGGATGGGCAGCGACCGCAGCCGACGCCTTCCCAGCCTCCGAAAGAGGCATGACTCTGCAAAGGAGCGCCCCGAGACACTGCTCCCGATTTCCGATAGTATCGGCCCGTCTCCCCGTGCATATGGGAGCGACGCTAATGGGCTGAGAAAAAAAGAGATAGGCGGTGTCGATCGAGGCCCTTTTCATAACGAATGTGGGCTGCTATGAGGTGATAGTAACAGGAGTAATTGACGTTGGGGAGGGTGAGAGGGAGTAATGACATCATGCAATTCCCTCTCAAAGAAGGATTTAATGAGGAAAGAGGTAACAAGGAAATGAGATACCAATTCCGCTAGTATTGCGGTTGGATTGAGAAACTCGCCTTTTGAAGTATTGAACGATGTACAAGTGTTGATCTACCGACGCTATTAGTTCAGAGTCTCAGAGAACTAGGAAAACTGTATTTGTTTTTATCGTTTACTTGGTTTTATAAACAGTCTTTCTTAAATAAGGAAAGTAATCATAAGTATTATTTATTTCGTGGTTATTTTGTGTACATGAGTCATGAGTGCTTTGAAATATAATTTAAACATTTATGAAAACGTAGTGAGTCGTCCGAAATGGCTTGTACCACACTCATCACCATACTTTATGTGCTCAATATTCTGTGTTTGTTTTTCAATTATGAATTACATAGTTAATAATCTCATGAAAATATTTATCGTATTCAATGCGGTTTTAGCCGTGAGCAGAGGTTAATAAATGCGTAGAATATAGAGATACACGATTAGATTTGACAAAAAATATCGAGCAATATTATCATAATATCTGATTGAAAAGCAAAAGATGGAAAGTAAACCCTCTGCAATGATTTATCTAACAGGCTCCTTTAAAAAAAGTCGACTTAACGTAAAATAAATCAGAAGAAACCCAAGTTATTGATGAATGAAGGCTTTACAGTGACTGATTAAGCGAACTTAAGGGAAGATTATGCATTCGTATCATGTTTTCCTTTAGATTCTCATCATGAATATGATTCTAGCTTGTTATATAGAGATAAGGTTATAAATGGCATGCGTGGAATGTTTTATTCTGGGAACTGTAAAGAAGCAGCTCTTCTCGCATTAAAAGAATCGCCCCCATGTGATATATATCTTAAGATGTTTGTGGAAGGCAATATGCGGTCTGTTATAATTATTATTTGCAATGAGTAGGACTGTACTAAAACATATCGGTGATTGGTCATTACTTATATAATGAGTGTTCAAGTTCTTTGTTCAATAAATTAGTAATTGCTGTCCATACAGAAATTATTACTCTTCTGTGACAAAGTTTATTTTGCTATAATGATACATTTCGGAAATACATCGCTTAGCTTATCTCCGTGAAAATGATTTTGACTATCCCGTTCAGTAAACGAATTCTTCGAGTTTTAAAGTAATAGATATCTGTTTTTGTCTCTCCTTTGATAGTCAGATCACACGTGACTTAGAAAACTGTAAGTAAAAATATTTAATTAGAGTATATAAAGATCCACGACGAAAAAAGAGATCAATCATTAGGTGATTTGTTTTGATAATTAGCATGAGTTAAATCTTCTTCCTCATCGTTAATATACAATTTACTTCATTAAAAAAAATTGATAAAACGTGTCTGATGTCCAATTTTTAAAATCAATTAGTGAAGGGTAGAGGAAAATACTTTTTATAGAGAATGGTAATACTAGCTCAGCTGAGGTGTTGTACCTAGAATACAAGCGTATCGAACATTTATATCGAATCTCAATAGAAAGTGCTCTGGAAAATTGTTTTGCAAGTCATTACTCATGGGAACCTTCCTATAAATTTATTCACAGTCAATATATAATAAAACATTCAGGGAAGCCTTGAAATATTTGGATGGATGCCCTCTAAGGAATCAATTCCAGTTCTTCAAGGAAAATCGCTCGCCAGATAAGTTAGAAAAAGAAAGGATGGAATAGTTCCAATGAAAGAGAAAGTTGTCGAAGTAAATGGCGTGCTGGAGAATCTATCTTCCATAAATGGTTGTCAAGGGAGGGCCGATCTTAGCCCAGTTAAACAGCGGTGATGGTTTCAAAGAGCCCGCCGAAGAATTCGATTCAAAATCTCATCTAGGCCGGGTTTATTCATCATTCTTCCCCCGCATTATCCATATAATTTTGGTTTTGAGTGGGCCATTGAAACCGTTCATAAAAGGATTTCTTTAGAAGTTTCATCTCTTAAGAAAGAATGGCTGCATATTTTCTCATCACCATCAATTACCGTGTCCGATACTGCTGGATCATCGAGGTTTTCGGTAGTGAAAGCTTTTTCTTTCATATTGTCTCATTAGCTTGTTTTATATCCAACCTTCTTTTAAGTTCCGATGGATGCCTACTTAATCATGTGATATAAAGGAAAATAAATTTTAAAATGAAATTTATTTTTTATTCCGAAGAAAATCTATGAATAAAAAATGAGAAAATTATTATCCGTTTTCCCTAACCATACATTTAAAATGTTAGTTTACCAACATTTGTAATAAAGAGTATTGCTTCATTTTTAGTGCCTGATGATACCAGGCTCGATAGAGCAGACTTCTAATTTTTCTTTGTTTCATTTATGAAAAATTTACACGTCTATTAATCAATTTTGAATTTATGCCGAAAATTTAGCGAATATTTTAGGAAAAAACGCGTTTATTTTATTTTCTTATCATCCAATTTTTGCGTGAAATGAATAACTTAATATAAATTGGGTCTGTTCTCATTGAAATCTCTCATCGAAATAAAGTTGAGGTACCCAGTATCTCGTCTCAGATAAGACCGATGTTTAACATATAAATTACCTTCAGTCAGCGCCTATTCAATACGTCTGATAAAGAACTTCGATAACAGCTTCGTTCCTTGCGAAGTCCCTCGTGATCTTGCCGACTATTTTGGAGTTCACGGGGAAGATAGGGCACGGTATGAAATGCCAATCAAATCGCAATCAGATACCGAAATAGGTGAGTCGATACAAACGATTCAATTCAGCCTCAAGTGATTGCCGATGAAACACGAGGAGTGTGGTGTTTGTTCTTTCTCTTCAGCGGCCGCAGCCAATTGAAATCAATGCCTTGAAAATGAAGAAAACCAGTCCATTTGATATTATAAATCGCGATGATCGATTCACGGAATCCCATCCTCTCAAATTCATCATTACAAAAGCGGACACAAGAGCTGACCTTTGGTGGGAAAAAAGGGACATTTCTGTCACCCAATCTCGCGGTCTCAGGTTCGAATTCCTCTCACGGCTAAGACACATTTGCTCGTCCTTAGGAGTGATGTAACGTGGCTAAATATACGAAGGACGAAACACCTGAGTATGAAAGGAAAACAACTTATTTTTCTGGGATCACAATTTCTCAGGAGTAAAGGGAGAGGTTATACTGCGTTTCATCTATCCTACATGAGTCTATGCTGCGTTGATTTAAACGACTGTCATTATTTATATTTAACATAAAGTTCAATGCTTATACAATTATCGGAATCCGTAAATGTAGGATTTTCCGCAAATATTTTATGCATGGCCTTATGTTGAAGAAAAATTAATCTTTCTAATATTCTGTAATTCATATTAAATTCCTAATTAGAAGGTTTTTTATTTAATAGCAATTTTTTAATATAGATTTTCTTACTTATATACTTATATATTATACTTCTTTTCAATTGTTGCTCTAGTCATCTGTATTTTTGACTTCGTACATAAGAGCAAATGTAATAATCCTTGATCTTCATTACACATTCTTAATAGACAATTTTACTTACAAGATATTGAAACAATTAAATAAAGTTAGAAAAATGGCGTTTATTTTGATTCTTAAATATTTATTGAATATCAATTGAGGTGAAAATAAATAATAATTTTTTCTGATTTGGTGGTGATCATTTAAAAGTAAAACAAGAAAATATCTTTGAACATCCTGCTGAGTCCATAAAAGAAGAAAGCAACAAAGCGATTGTTTTACAAATAAAGTAAAAAATTTTTTTAGTTTAACTGTATCCTTATGTCTAAATCAATCATTTTAAAGTGGCGTAATGTAAGTTTGATGTAAATATTCATCAGCGACGAATGGAGTTCTCCTCCTTGGCTAAAAACGAAATTGAACATTGGCACTCCTGTTTAGTGATCTCACCTTGAATCATTCGATCGATGGATGTTCCGATAAGACGCCCGTCATCAGCACTAAATCGTTGTCAAATCAAGGTTGATCATTTCTATTTTCAGCCCCTCGTCCGATATAAATCGCTCCTGTTTGTTTCCAATCTCAGCACCTTTCCTAATTTGCGCCCAGTCATTCCTTCTATTTTCCCACATTAGTTGTCCACCAATTTCCCAAAGTTTTTCTGCCCAAACTTCACACCAGCGCTCTCTCAACATCCACTCCTCTTACGCCAACCACTCATTAACTCTCCAGCGTCTCTTCATTTGCCCACATTTAGGGTCCGAAAAGGTTCCATCGGACCCTAAGATGGCAGCGTTTGATTGTCAGTCGTTTCGTGGGTCCTTCAGCAGCGATGATTGCTTCCCACTTTTTTCTTCTGATGACGATTCTCCGCTCATTTGATGTCCGTTTGCGTGAAAGCAAATACCACCGAAGAAGATGACCATTTTCTTTCCGAGGGGCAATTAATGTCTGTGGAATGATTGAAGAGGACCTAAGTTTCGAGGCGCATTACGGACTTTGAGGGAACGCTAATAATCTCGCACTTCCGCGGATTAAATGGAGTTTTCGAAAAACGATTTCCTGCCTCTTGCAAAGAGAGAAAAATTCCCAAATGCGTGGAAAATGAGTTCGGACATCCTGTTAAGTGTACTCGTCTTTTTGTGTGTCTCAGAAGCGTTGATTTAATTCCGTCAAATTTTCAAATTTATATATGACTCGTGGTTTTTACTATATCATTATGGTGTTCTTAAGTACTCTTTAGAATAAGAGCTCTAAGACGAATAAATATATTGTTGGATCACCTTAAACAAAAGCGGTTAGCTTCTCCATCAAGTTCTATAAGAGAAAAGTTATATATTTTCTAGACAAATAATACCTTGTTTACACTTTCTTTTCTATAAAATGATCTTATATATTCAGATTAAATCATCTCATCAGTAATTTCCAAAACTTAATGGATATGAATAATTTTTTAAATTGCTCTAAGTATTAATCATACATTGATTGTAGAATATTACTTCCTTACATAATTCATATTCATTATAGATATAAATGTTTCTATATAAGTGAACTTTTTTTTGGCTTTTTTGGAATCATATGCTATTATTACTAACTACTTCCGGAAAAAATAATTTATAAATAAATGCCTCTACAAATTTAAAAAAGAGATATGCAGGGAAAGTCGGCTTATCTTAAATATTCAATTGTTAGGTGATTGGTAAACCTGTTAGTACACTTCCAGATATTTATGGTGATGTTTTCGCTAAAAGTTATTTACTTAGAGATGTAAATTGAATTTTGCTTCACTTTACTTAACCGTCTACGAAGCCACTCTACGCCATCGAATCATAAAATAACTTCGGATGTATAAAATATGCTTTCAAGGAATACATCATCTCGGTAGAGTATATAAGATCTCTGGAGGCTGACTCAAGAAGTCTCCATCAAAATGAAGCGATTTAAATGAAAATTTACTCCTGCAGGTCGATCTTCCTTTTTACGCCAACTCAGCGTTATGCCTCTTCTGAAGATGCGCATATTCTAAAGGAGAGAACGTGGTTCTTCGCTGAATTTAGTCATAAGAAGCAGCGTATTACTTTACGGCACGGTTAAGCACTTCATCTTAAGCGAGATGCGTCTTAAACGAATTTAGGTCTCGTTTTACCAGTTACTAACTCTTGTGCTCTATTTACAGAATACGAAGAATATCAAGTAAACGTTGGGTATCATCCAATAATTCTGAGTTGGTCTTTTATCTTTTTATTTCATCTCAATTCTTCATTCTATTTGTCTGATTTAGAGTTCCAACCAAGTGTATACTTTAAGTAAGAGAATAGATAGATTAATTCAGGTCAAATATGTGTTCGACGCATCTCGTTACTCCGATTAGACAATATTTTGCTGTCACTAAACATGATTTTAGTATTTTGCTCTAGAATTTTCCTTAAGGAATTATGTCAATTGAAAGATATATGTATTGAATGACGAATAAGTATTTCATTGTTTGCCAATTAACCTTTACCCGATTCGTGTTATGAAATATAAATTTTTTGGGTTGAATGTTTTCGCTTCAGTAAGGCTCTCTGTAAAATCATATATTTAAAGGATGCACCTTACTAATGATCAAGTCACATATTGATTTAAAATTGTTTGAATGCGGAATTTTGTGTACCCAATACTCGCTTATGTAAACAGTAAATCGACCAAATAGAATGAGAACAACTTATTTGGTTTATCGGATGCGAGCAAACAACTGAAAGTTATTCTATTGTGGAAAATCATTCGGTTATTTGCTATGGCCGACCGAACGTAAATCTATCCGGGATAAATTTCAATTACACGATTGGAACATATTGAAAATTCACGGGATTATTCATTTCATATTTGGGACAGTGAGCGGATATTCATCCTTGTGTTGAAGGTGTGAACAGTGTTGACTTGCGATTAGATTATTAATGTAGCGAACATCTCATTAAGGCTTTATTAGGGGAAAAGGCGATTTGGTTTAGGGTATAAAACTGGATTCCATTATTCAAACTACTCTCTCGTTCGTACTTTGTATAGACAGGTCTGTTCAATTATGTCACCAGTTACATGTGTAGTATGCACCTTTCTCTATGAAAACAGTCTCACCTTTCCCAAAATATCCTCCACAAGATTCTCGCTTTTCCGTGTATCTCACCACCTCTGTAGCACTTCCTCATCTTTAATCATAATCCCCTGTGATATTCACCCGTCTGTTCCCTTTAAATCCTTAAAATATCTCATCCTCTACTGTTTCTCCAATCCAAACCAATTTCTGTCCCCCTCTTAACAGGATTCCGTACTATTCGATTCTCCATTTCTCTGTGGCACGAAATTGGTAGAGAAAGGAATCCGAGGTCTTCTTTCCCTCCTCCGACCTGCTTTATTTTCAGCAAGTAATTTCCGCCTCGTAGGAGAGTATAATTTATCGGCTCCCACTCCATCTCCCACTTCCCTTCCTTTATTCCTCTTTTCTTTATTCTTAGCATATCCGTTTCTCTTGTCGACAATATATAGGTTCGTTGGATCGATGGATTTCCAATAATCCAGTCGGATATTGAATTGTATAATTTATATGTCTATTTAGATACGTAAGTGATGGTTACTTTATTAAAAATATTTTACTACATTATGCGGTATTAAATTTTAAAAATTCAACCCGTTTAATTATAATATACCCCGTATATTAATTACGAATATCGTTAAACTTTAAACTTATTCGGTAGGATATCCATCAATTACTCTGACTTGCTATTCTGTTAGTAATATTTCAATTACTCTGCGAATGTACGTAACAGCAGCGTTAGTTATCCTTCAAATTCATCGAACCCCGATGATAATCTTCCGCCTGAAAATAACCCAAAAAGTAAATCCCGCGACCTCGTAATATTTCATACCTTGATAGCCGCGATAAGCGGGAAACTATCATCTTCCAACATTTATATATCTTTCGGGGTTCCTTCTGGTAAAGCGTCCCTAAATCGTTTTTCCCTCTCGCTTTACATCGGGTTCCGCGTGAATTTTTTATCGCTCTCTTTTATGATAGCCGTGGCAGATTATAACCGGCGGCATCCTCGGATTTTCCTCTCGTGTACACAAGGCGCGGATATCCAAACTCTTCTCAGGAGTAAATATCGTCGACACGGACGATTGAACATTTATCGCCCAACCGAGAAACATCCTCTTTTTCACCCGACGCGTAAAATTTCATGAATATGCTTACATAAGTTAGATCTCGCCCCATCGCCGAATGTTTTTCATCAAACTTTTCATCCCTCTTAACGTCTCTATTACGCTGCTCCCATAACCAATTCCTTTCCCGTTTTGCACCACCCTTCTTCGTTTCTCTCTCTCCTTACTCTACGCGGGAAAAAAGGAGATGAACTTCCCGAGTTTAATGACCGCCATTTCACGTAGAAAAGCATGAAATAGGAAGATGCTCGAGGGTGCAGAAGGAGTTCGAGATTTGGAAGGAGATGACGGGAGAAGGACGAGATTTTGGAAAAAGCAGAGGAAGGAATTTCTAAACTGAGTCAAAGCATAGCTGATCTTGTTCCCGTCCTAATTGAAAGTAGTTCCGAGCAATCGGTAACTTTGCCCAGTATGTTGATGGAATGCTTACCCCTGATTACTTCGCGAATAATTAAACGGGTTGCTCGCGCGATATTGAGAACTTGAAAAAATACGGTGTAAAATATTTATTCCTCGGTGATTTAATCATTGTTTCGTTTAACTGGCAAACTTCTATGAAATTAGATTCATGAATACTTTGAATTCCATTATCGAGATGAATCTCAAAGTGTATTTCTGGAGGAATTAAAATATTTATAAGATAAAGTTTGAGCTATATTCTAAAGTGCATTAACAGATTACTGGAAACATTTTTCTGAAACAACTGAATTAAGGTCCCTAAATAACAGGCTTTTCACTATAAGGTCAACCTTAAAATTATCCTGAGGGCATGACTTTTAAACCATAGGAAATATTATGTAAGAGTTACCCATGCTTGAGTATTTTTACTCGATACACAGCATTTTAATCAAAATGATTTATGCATAATATTACTTCGGTGATATCTTCTTGAACTCTTTTATCGTGCATTCTAGAATTCATATTCGTTCTGACAGAAAACTCATCTTTAAACTGTTGGCAAATGTGACCAATGGAATTAAAGCTGATCTCATTTATTATAAATTGAATTTTGAGAATTTCAATGGAGTATAATTTAAAAATTTAGGGTTCACAAAAACAATTAACGGTTTGTATCAACACTGATGTACACATTTGTGTTTATTTATAACAATAGAACTATTAAGGCTATCCTAGACATATTTCTTATGTTTAATAATGATCGAATCATAATTTTGACATATTAAAACTACGGTAGGATGTTTGAAGGAGAGATTTAATCTAGAGAAGATTCCGAATGATAGTAGGAACACGGCGGAGGATTTTTAAAGTCGTTCGGGACATGAAAGACGGAGAGATAATTGCTTGGGGAACGATGGAAGAGTGCCTAGCGATATGGAGGGTCCGCCAGATATGAGGGCGATATATATATATATATTTTTTCTTGAACATGCAAATGCGCAGCCCCATCCTCGGTTATAATTTTTCTGCCTTCCTTTCGCAGCTCCTTCCAAGTTTTTTCTCTCTTTCCATTTACCCACACCTGCCCGCACCGGGAGGTGGGTATTTGCGTGCTGAGGAATTATTTTTTATCGGCGAGACCATTGCTCACCATCCGGTCAAGGCATATCTGTCTGGAGGGTCAAAGAAGAAGTAAAAGAAAGAGATTATTCGCATTGAAATTTAGATTCAACCGCTTTTAAGCTTTCGCAGCAATAACTCGGAATTAAGGGAAAATGAGTGCAGCTGAGAGATAAGGAAATCGGGTGCATTTGATTATATTTTTATTAATATTTTTTATATCTAAAAATATGTACTGAAAATAATCCTCTTTAGTTCGAATCCGGTTTAACCAATCGATATATATAGTAACAGGAAAATTATTGTGTCGAAAAGCGTTTGTAAAATGCGTTTCGACTCTTAAGGAAATCATTTTCACTCTTCTTAAACTACTAAATCGGCTCTAAAAAGAACATATTTATTACAAAATGATTAATTTAAATATTAAAATATACTTAATATACCTTATGTTCCTTTTATATTTAAACTTCTCCCGTTTATAAAATATATTAGTCTACAATTAGATCTGCGTCAGTTATTTTACATATTAGTTGAAGTACTTAATGAGCAAAATCGCTGAAAACAAAATTATGAAAATCTTTCACATTCGTGAGTTATTGAAGCAAACACCTATTCGGTACTGGAATCATTTATTTTGAAAGGAAAGCGGAAGTGAGTTGAGGAAAATGGTAAACAGGGATCGAGTGAGGGTTTTGAAAAGAATAGGTTTTGTCTTTTTTATCCGTCTGTGGAACAAACGCTGTAAATGGTAAGAGGTGCAGGACGGAGCTCCTGCGTAGAGAAGGAAATTGAGTCTGAACCCCAGTCCAATAGGAAACACGAGAAGGAGATTTATTCTGAAGGATATTTTAGCAAACGGTTAATTCGAAGGGGTTAAAAAGATCTCTGTTCTCGCAGATAGAGAGATACTAGGTAAAACAAAGGCGCTCGTTTTATTAAACGGACCAAATCAAGAACACCAGCCTCGCCCTCGAAGCAATAAAAATTGTTTCCGAGTTCGATAACTGTTTTGTTCGCTACTCGGAGAGAACAATAGGTGGATTAGAGGAAAGTTTTGGGGAGGAAGCGCCGTGGAGCGGGTAGAATCGAAAACGGAATGTATAATGGGCAAAGGAGAAAAAGCATGGGAAGAAACTGTACGTGCCGTACTAATCTCTGAGAGATACACTCCGTAAACACGCTTCGCCTTCTTTTTAACTTCTCTTCTTTCTGCTCGGATAAATGGAAGCCGTGGAGAAAAGGCTGAAGAATAGGAGAAAATAATTCTGACGTAGCCTTTTTTACGGCTGTAATAAAGTTTTCGGTTGATTCAGACAGGGTCAGTGTTTTGTTTTCTCCCTGTTGCATGCGCCTTTCGTTCCCAGCCTCGCTTTCTTATTTTTGCTCCGATTAAAAGTATAAGACCGCGGAATATTACGGGAAGTAGCCTAGGGTAATTAATCGCTTCCGTGGAACGAAGTGCGCCTTTTTTTGTCTTCGAAGTGGTTCTCTCTGTTGTGAAATAGCGAGACTGTTCTCTCTATTTGCTGCACGAAAATCATTCGCAAAGAGGAACAATCTCTCCGAGCAGTAATGGTGGCGGGGATAAAATTATGGCGTCCCCGAGAGTATGACTTTAATTACGCGGACTTAGGATTCATCTCTCCACAGAGGGCAGAGATCCCACTTCGCTGGCATTATTGTCGAGTAAAACGGTCGAATAATCACACGCGTCTAGCCGTGTTTTACTCGAGAACATTAGAAAATAAAGCCCTCTAGTCAAATAAGTACGTCTAAGAAGAAAGGTTTGAAGTAATCCGATGCCGAAATTTTTCCTCCTTCATACTCCTTGTTGGATCGAGTTCAATATTGTTTTAACGAGGTGTAGAATTACACGTAAGAATTTGATACCAGGAAAATTGGCGGCCACCAATCTTATGCTCACGTTGGTTCATTTGTTATTCTATGAATGCGTAGCGAATTTTATTCGTGTGCCTCGGAGGGATTGATGCACTTAATGAGCTAGAGTAAATGATTCCCGGAAATTTCATCAAGCTTATTTTCTTGCTAAGCTCTCGGTACTCTTTATTTTTCAAGAGGTAAAACATAACAAGAGAACCAAAAAGACTCATAAATAAGCTTTACATGTACTAGCAGATTTTAACTGGTATTTGCTACACAGATATCACTTTCCAGAGTAAATTAAACGTTCAAGTAAGTAGTTCAAATGACTATTCGTTATAAGATTACTCGTGAAATAGGATATTTAGGAAATTTTTAGACCATGGTATCTTAAATTTTACTTCAGTTTTGTTCCAGCTGGGAAATTATGAAAATGGCTCATTTATGCGTTTGAAACAGTGATGGAATTTTATTATATCGATACCCATAAAATTGAGTTAAATTATCATCGAATCATCATAACGCTCATTGACGAAACAAAATTACCTCATCCAGCAAAAAAAAACTCATTGCAAAGCTTTTTTCAGCTGATAGGTGAGGATGTAGGATTCATCCAGCCTTCATGGTTCATAACTTAAAAATATATTCATAAATAAATTACCAGAGTGGATTTAAGTTTTGATTCTCGAGTCAATATTCCTCCGTGATTTAAAACGGAGTAAAAATGACCCCACAGACGCGTTACTCAATTATTTATCGCCCCTTTACGTGCCAAATGGCCATAAAGATAGGAATATGAGACGCGAAAGTAATATATCAGGCGATATTTTAGCATATAAAACTTGGCCTAAACAGACTTCGAGGAATGGTAAAATGGCGGTGCAAGTGGCGAGAGATAGGTCCGGAAATGGCGCTTCTCCATTACAGGGCGATAAACATTCTGGTAAACAAACATCTCGGAGAGCGTCGAAAGGTAAAATGGCGCAAGAGACGGGCGAAAATCCAGATACGCGATAAAACCCAAATTTTGACGAGAATTTCGTAATATTGCAGACAAATGCGAAGTCATCGCCTCGGAGACTAGAGGATACGGTGAGGAGTAAGTGCGTGGATTAGGGAGAGGTTACGCATGCGATGGTAGATAGAGAACAGCAGGGCAAACACTGAAATACGGCGGTGAAGGGGAATCTGATGAGAGATTCGGCAGAATATATCGCCGCCAGAGGTATTCAGGGGAAATTCGCTGAGACAAGGAGGGGAAGGAAAATGGAAGGAGATTAAGAAGAGTCTCGCAAGGAAATAAGATAAGAGGGTTAAATAAATAATCGGATTCGCTTTATTTCCGAAAGGCTTAGTTATCCGCGGACAAATTTAATACTCATCCGCCCAAAATAGACTTCAAAACGCTTAAAGAGGGGAAAATAATTCCACGCATATTTTTCGATGCCTTGGGGAGATATCGAGGATCGAAATTGCGCGAGAATTCCATTATCAGGGTTTTACAGCATTAATTAATAACTGTGAAGTGTCTTCGAATTACCTAAATTGGGCCGAAAGAAGGTTGAAATCGGTTAAATTAAAAGAGACGTTAAACGGTTTTAATACAGTTGCCAGGTGAAAATCCCGTGATGGAATTTTATCTACTTGCCAATAGACGAAACGGATCCCGACTTAATATTTAAATCTAACGGATAGAGAGATATAAAATCATACGAAACAGGTTTATGAAATGGGATAAGCGTTAGTAATGCCCTAATATATGCAATAATTATATAAAATATACTTAATACGTATAATATTCACTTAATTTTTTTTAAGGATCAGAAAATTGATTCTTTTAAATCATTTTTTTAATAGAGGACATTCAGTTTATGTCAAATTAAATAGAAATGAAATTTGTACTATTATTCTATTAAAGAAACCCATATATGTATATCATATCTGAAGTTTTTTTTTTTATAATTTACCTCCCTTACCGAATAAGACCATTTTTAGAATTATTTAGTCGCTTATTGCAAATTATGCCAAAAAGTTTGGATGTTCAAATTAATTTACCGAGGCGACGTAAAATTCGTTAATATCTTTATATATCTTGATTCGATGATATGGATATTGAATCCTTTTGCTTTTATACTTGTTTTCTCCTCTGTAGTTTATATCAGTACGAAAACACTTGCTATCAGAGTGGGCATCTTATTACGAATTTAAAGCAACTATCATTAGTAGATTAAAAATTCGTTTATTCATACAGTTATGATAAATGTTTATTGTATATTTTAACACTGAGAGAAGTACACCCTAGAATACCGCCTTAGTTCAAAACCAACCATCAATTATCGTATATTTACTTTGGGATGGGGAATCACGCCTTGTGACGCTTCGTAGCACAACTAGGCGAGTATTTTAAGCACGCGGTGTGGAACGAAACGATGAAAGAGGAATGGAGAAAAGATCATAAGGCGATTGTGGAAGTGTAAGGCGTGTAATAGGGTTCACCTCGTTTCCCGTTTACGCGGGCGTAGAGGTTTCCAATGCAAAAGGGTTATCTTTCCCTTCGCCTTCCGCAGCCACTAATGGACGCGATGATGGATGGAAGGCCACTGGGCATCGATCGGACGCGATGATAGAGATAGGAAAGGCCTATGAATCGCTCCCAGAAAGCGAGAGTGATGGAGAGGCCTCATCTATAATGGAAGAGTCTCCTGATTATTAGACGCCTCCCGCGACCTTCTATTACGCGTTGCCGAAGGAACGCGTCTGTTCAGAAATGCAGTCGAATTGTTCCACGGAGATCTGCCGTTTGCATAACTTTAAGGCGGAATCCAAAATTCTTTATTTTCACATTTGTTTGATTCGTTGGTTTGGAATTCAAGTAAACGATGTCAATCAGGATTTTTTAAGTAAAATTTTTAAAATAGAATTTGCAAGTGATGAAAGTTTATTTCCTTGATGCAAAACTTATTGTTCGTTAAAAAAGTAATTTTCGAGAGGCTATATCAATCAGTAACCGTCGTGATTATTTTCCAGTATTGTCTGATATCCTTAGAGAACATGAAGTATAGGTAAAAATATTGCAGTACATAAAATGATAATTAGATAAATCCGTAATAACAGCAAGGTTTTGCTAATTTTAAGGCGTTGCGCGTTCTCTAATTAAATTATAATTTAATGTGCTCAAAGAGTAAAAGAGCGAATAATGAATATTTCCGATGAGTGTTATATCGTTTCTCCAAAAAAATTTAATTTGAATTTCATTGCTGGTCACCGAATAGTGTATTTTTAAAATGTGTAATCTAGGAATATGATTAAATCACCATTATTTGTAAAATTTTGTGTTTTGGCCAAACACACCATTGAATAATGCGCTATAAATCCTTTAATTCACTCAAAAATCTAGTATACCCGTGTTCATTTACTACATTTAAAAGAATGTGTAGACATTTCTCGTTCCATACATTAATTTGTTTTGAATTTCCCATTAGTAAATTACTCGAAAATATCGATTATGAAATATAATCATAACATTCAAATATTGATATGGTAAAGTTTTATAGTTTTAACTCATTGAACTTCTGAGAAAACGCATATTTTAAACTTACTTGGATACCTTTATCATTTATTATTCCTCCTAATTTTTTATATTTTTGAAATTTTGTGCATATGTTTTCGTGAATATTCGTAACGTAACAAATCTTTCCTTCAGTTAGTGGAAGAAATGCAAATTCATTAACTCCATTCACAGCATTAGAGAATCGGGAGTCCTTCACCCACGTATCTCTCTTATTTACCCACGAGTCTTATATGGAAGAGAAAGGAGACGAATATTTCTTTGTCCCGTCTTAAGCTCTGCCACTCCCACTCTTTAGTGAGTCCGTCTTCATCACCGCTTGGCGTGGTTGACTCCCATTACCGAACCCGCCCAAGTCCCCATTGCCCTCGGTTCTTGCCCCCGAGGACAAATCCTCCATCGCATTATTTCTGAGTAACCGAGGTCGGTCAGTCAAGTGTTTTGGAAACGGGATGGAGCCATCGGCCCAAAGTCGACAGGTGTCGTGCCACACGCAAAAGAAGCTATTCGGTTTCATTATACGAGATGAGAGTCGTGGTAAGGCCATTAGTCATCTTGGTGGCTTCCAAAATAAGAGACGCTTTCTTTCCGTCGGGAATAATTCGTACCCGGGGAAAGACACCTTTGTCTGATGGAGTCCATTTTTAACTCGGCGGTGACCCACCCCTCGACGGGTTTACTCGGGATAGGAAAGTGGGTTTATCTTGACGCGTTCATTTATCACGGCGAACTAGACGTTAACGATGTGAAATCAATGCTGGCGTAGCGATGAAAAAGTTAACATGCCGACAGGAGAGAGAGAAATGTTTTCAGATTTTGATATCTCTTCGGCTATATTACGATGAATATAATAGAACTGCTGGTTTGGTTAATTGGAAGATAGAAGTCAGGAAATAGTTTATTGAATTATTTTTTTCTTTTGATTAATATAAGTAAAATTATTTTTTCGGCAGAGTGAATGGAACTAGTAACATGTAAATGGGATGTTTCACGGACTGAAGTGATATCGAACATAACAATCTGCTGATTAATACGTTATATCCGTTGAGTGCTTTAGGATTAAGAGAATAGCAGAAATGTATTTTGATAACAGTCAGCATAATTCTTTTCCGAAGCAAAAATTTTCAATTCTAACTTATTGCTATGTTTAAGCAAAATAATTATAGGGAACATAAAAAATATGTCTTTTAAAATTATGATCTATTATGTCATTTTCTGATTTGAATATCAAATAACTTTTGATCGATCTTCCACTTCAAATTGATGTTTTTTTAAATACGTAATTGATGTGATCTACTTTACTTTTGTAAAAACGGCGTTCCTAAGATTATTTGCTAATTTAACTGATTAGCGATTATAAAATTTATTTTTGAGTCTGAATAATTTAAATAATTTGCATAGAATACATAAATGGAGAAGTAATTATTTTATGGATTTGATCACCAAGCATTTCCGAAACACGATCTTTTGCTTGATATTAATAGTCACATAGTAAAGAATAGTTATTATTTACTAATGAATTTTCCAATTCTTCTTTTAAAGGAACATGAATGAAAGGATTACTTTTTTAGAGAAAGACACTGTACCTGAAAGTGATTAGATTTCATTACGCATAGATATATCTGACTCATCACCTCTTTCAAAAGATTAAGCCTTTTTCGCGATTAATCTCTATTCAATTGAACAAGAGAATCAACGGAATCTGCTCTTTCATCGGATTCATCGCAGATTTTTCCGAAAATGAATTAACGAATCGTGCTGCAATTCCCTGCAGAAATCCACTCTTCTTGTTTGCACTGGAATCAGTTATTGTATCCACCTCTAATAGTTCACAAAAAAATCCCATCACCTCATCCGGGAGAACGTCAAAAACATCAACTTCCGTACTTTCATTTTAAACACTTATTTTCCCTCCGTTAGAAGCCTCACAAACAAAGACCGGCACCGAGCAATCACTTCTCCCTTCACAAAACATTAATCATATCCCGGTCCCTCCATTATCCAAACCAAGAGTTTCATTTTTATTCCTCTTCCATTGTCTACGGATTCGCTACGTAATTGGCGCGACGAGATGTTGTCAGAGCCGCCAATGGCAGAGAGAGACGCTTCCCACCCACGCACCCGATTACGTCATCGGAAATAATCCGTGGCCCTCTTCAACGACCATCACTTTCCCGAAATGGAGCTGCAGACACAATTTGCGGTTTTTGCCGAATTTTTAATTTCGCACTGCGATATTCATTCTGATTCCGTGATTGCAACACTCGAAGTTCTATTCCAAGCTTTCACTGTTTTCCACGATTTTCACTTTCGAATTTGTTTCCGGAAATTATTCGGTTTTTATTTGGTCTCTAACTAATTTCCTTTTCGTCATTAACTTGTACTATTATTCCCTAGTTTCTCATCTGCTCGACACACACAAAGCCAACAAAATCAGCGTTGCTATGTTCGTTCGGAGTGACAATTTTCATGTCTTTCACAGTATCCATTCTTAAATTCTTTCTTTCTGCTAAAACACAAAATTTTTAAAACTTCCTGTAAAATACGAAATAGTATATTTAATTACGTATCGATAGTAAACTTAGTTTCCATTCCAGTATATAATTCTTAATTTGATATCTCAGAAACACATAGCTCGTGATAGGATTTTTATAAATAACTCCGGGTACCTGCATTCTTTCCTCTTCAGTTATATGCGTTTCTTTCTTATTTTTATCACTTCCTCAATTGTGGTTCTCAAAGTAATTATTTTGAAACGTAAAAAAGTGTATTATCTATCCATTAACAAAGCCATTTCGTAATTCACATATTGTCTTTCATTTAACGATAGTAATTTATTTCCTCATTCTTTTCCTCGACTGTGCCTGTTCATCTCTTTCGAGGGATGCTGCAGGAAAAGGAGGAGTTTGAGAGAAATCGAGAAGGTTGGAAGGAAGAGAGAATTGCTCTCATTCTGAGGAAAGTGGTTGATGAAGTTTAGGAAATTATATTGTGCAAAATCGTCGCCGCGATGTTATTTGGTTCGCAGAATGAGTATTTGAGGAGCGATTGAGTTGCAAATGAGGAGATGGAAAAATAATGGAAAATCAGTGGAACGAACTTCATTGTTTTACGCATTGAACGGATTGATATTCCAAACAGCGTTCGAGTGTGAGTGGATGGAAGGAGAAAAACGCTTCCCTACGAGGGCGTGTTAAATTCAACTCAAAACGAAGATCTGAAGGGAGATTTAATTCGAGCCCTTAATTGAATGTAAAAGTGACGCTCTGTGAATAATAATTATTCTGTACAATTACCTCAAAAAATAGCTGTCCAATTATTGTATAAGATAAATGGGATGGAAGTTAATGTCACGAACATTATTTTCCAACAGTGGTGGTCTATTTTCTCGATGGACTTTCATTCTTCATATTTCTCATTCTCGTATATCTCCAAAAGTTAGAATAGATTGTCAAGTGTATAATATTGGCGATTTTTATGATGATTTAAAGAAACGTATAAAGCTAAATAAGTAATCGATATGAGGTTGACTAAAAATACGTTCTATCATCGGAAGAGTGTTCCAAAGAATACGTAAGGTTTAACGATACTTCAAAGTAGGATCTCAAGTTAAAGCGTTTCTCTTCGACAGCGATGCATATGAATAACTCAATGGTATTAATGAAATGCACACTTTTGAAATTTTCTATTTGATGATTACTCCAATTGTATTCCATACTCATAAACTCAAGAAAAGGAGTTTTAATGAAGAGCTCAGCAAACTGTGTTCGTGAGTTAAATTTAGAATATCAGACTTAATGTGCTGGGAAAGTCGTTCATTTAAACCATTATTGGCAGAACTTCAAACCGTCTTTTATTATGGGAAATTTAATATTTCCTCTGAATATTTTAGGCACATATTTTGTCAGGAATTCGTGCATTAGAAAGTCTCACGAACGCTCGGTTTGTTGAGATAAAGTTAGAAAAAGAAGAGTCGATTCCAGAGACATTAAGTAGGGTTATATAGAGCTCCCACGAGCGAAATCCCGAGTAAAAAAATCGGAACGGCATGAGTGGTTAAAGAGCGTAATCATTCGAATGTATTTGACGGAAGATATTTACGGCCATGTCCTACTTTCGCTAAATATACATAAAACGTGAGATTTTATTCCAAGCACTCAGACCCACTCGTAGCGACGTCGCATGGATACGGAACACTGAGAAGGGGTGTACTTCATTTTGAGCGAAATGGAGGAAAACACCAATGGCGAGACCCATTATTTATTGTCTCGTAAGGATTCATAGTAAAATACCGATTCTGTTATTTATGGGGAGTTTAATATTATTCAAATGTGGAAAGGACTGCTTCTATTGTGTCCATGGGGCCAAGAAGATATATTAAGCAATAAGATAATACGAGATGAATCACTGTTCGAATAGGTTTCCAATCCAACAGTTCCCATACATAAGCTTCAGTGCTTGGTATTATATTGTATAGAAGTTTGTTTTTGTAAAATCATGAGCTCAGTCAGAACTAACGTATAACTTTTCGTAAGAGAAACCTTAAATTTCAGAGTTGTAATTCTAAAATTTAAGATTCAGAAGAGTGTAAACGCTTTTTATTTCTTTAAAGTCAGAACTCATCCGAAGCATATAAAACGTAGCAAATCTAGTTCCAAGTAACTTTTAAAAGTTGTAAATGATAAAATGCAACAGAATAGCAAATCTAATTCAAGCAATAAATCAGTCAAATTCTTTATCGTCAATCCAAAAGTTGATGAACGGTTTTGAGGCATATTTAGCGAGAAACCCCGCATATTATTTCCCTCAAATATTCATTGCGTAAAAAGGAATGGCTGGAGAATCAATAATATATTTATTTTAGATAATACAAGATAGCTACGGTAAAATATATCCAAGCCTAAAAACAAAACCTTTACGAAACAAGCACCAAAAAATTATCAGGAATTTAAAACATCGCTATGGCTTAACAATGCAACTGGATTAAGAGGAAAAAGGAATAAAATAAACACCGACGAACGAGGATTTAAAGAGGATAAGCGTAGGATAATGGAGGCAGAATGAGAAATGGGAAGAGATGGTCCCTGCGGATTGATAACACGTGACTGGTTTATCGAGGCCCCCCGGCCAGTAATTACGTCGGTCGTTTTGATGGATGGTCCACCGCTGGGTTTTCGGTGACTTCTTCCTTTTGCCATGGCCACTTATTCCCGAGGTCGATTCTTCACCTTCGTTGCCTCCAATCAAAGCGCATTAAAACGGTAAAATGGCGTTCACGCCGTAGAGGAATATCGCATTACCACATCCATCCCTCATAATGCCTCACGTAAACACCTATTGAGGTACGGAGTCGTCAAGAGGTTAGGGATTTTTCCATAGATATTATTCCGATCTTGAGAGGTGGTAATACTTTGGATGTAGGGGGCGAGTTACTGAGGGGTCTTTACCCAGCCACCCCTGCTGTCTCTCTACGTGCCTGATAACATATTTTGCCTCAAAAGATCTAAAGAAAGGACATTGATAAATATTTTGTAAATCTTATTTTTGTTTAAAATCTAATTATTATACCCTAGATGCTGAATATTAATTATTGAGATGATGGCGTAGATTTTTAATTGCCATTTTAAAAATAGTGGGTAAATTGATCAGCATTGTATTGATTACAATTTCAGTTGCTGAAACCCCAAATTGAGAGGGGTTATCATTGAAATATGCATTACATTTAACTGTATCAAAAGAGATGTGGAAAAATCCAAAATCGTAAGAATCTTTCGAAATTTCTACTCTGTCTTATCATTAACCAATAATTTAATTATTAATTTACGTTTAATACATTTTCTCGTATACATTCAAGGACTAATATTCCGCCGTCATATGTAGTTTATACCTCGAGCTAAGTAAATTAACGAAGAAGCGCCCGAAATATATTGAACTCATAACTAAGCCACTGAAAACTGATATTCACGTCTTATATGCATAATTACCTTTTCTTTTTAGCTATTAATTAGATTACGGACAGATCCTTTATATTTTTTATGAAAAACTCATTCGTTCACTCAACTCAGTGAAACAATCAACAATAACAATGAAACGATAATAATGGAGAGAACTGAGGAAAGTTCAATAAAATAAATGTACAATTAAACGGTAGGAAATATTAAATTATCGCACGTATCATTAGCAGGCGATCTCGGCTGGACGTCGACTAAGATCGATTTATATTCTCTTCTCCTAATTGCTATATTTTAATATCGATTTTGAAAGGTGGACCTTTTATTTTTTGAGTGGAACTTGTCTTCCTATTTATGTATGTATGAAATTGTTTTGCTTTTGAAATTAATAGAATAACTCAACAGTCGATTCTAAATAATATTTGTGAAGAAAATTATTAAATACGTAAATATTTTATAAATATAATAAATATAATAATAAAGGTTGGTCGTGTTATAATAATATTTAGTTATATGTTCCATCAATTAAGAAAATGGTATTACATGGATATTTCGATGTAACTGGCTTTTCTGCGCAGAATTATGCATTTGAAGTCTAAACCCGAAGTAATCCAGTTACAAGGAAAATTCGTTTTATAATGTGCTGAGTATGAAAGTCCCATTTTACCTTATGAATCAAAATCAAAGGAATAAAGATCATAGAGCATATTTTTTAATCCTGGATTACTGAATAAATAAACCTAAGTTATAGAGATTAAATGGAAATAAAATATCCAATGAAACACTCACAAAGAGCAGGAAATATTGACTCTCCTATGCCGTAAATATCTTTGAAAAATGCTTTAGATCTCTAAAGAGATGAAATTGTATAGTGCATCTGTTAAATGAGGCTTTACTATGCTGTGCAAGACATTAATATTCGTGGGTAGTTTATGAATTTGTATCGGAGACTTTAAAGAAACACCATGAAATATACTAATTTTTACTCATTGATAATCTTCTATTCAACTTTAATAATTCGTGTATCCAAATGTTCCGTTTCAGATATTCTCTTTTCGTACGACTATCACGAGCTGCATTAAAATACTCGACAGTAACTCCATTTACGTATCGCTCCGTGTCCATTCCACTGCAATAATAATCGTAATTACACATTTTATCTCTTCAAATGGTCGCAATTTATGAGAATAATTTCGCTTTTGTCGCATTAACAGAAGTTTATTAAATCGGTACACATTTTTAGGATTAGATAATGAAGAAAAAAATCAAGAGCTTTTTTATCGTTGTTTCCAAGGGAATAAGGTAGTAACTCTCTGAATCACGAAACATTCTAAAAATACGCGTGGAATTCAAAGTTCTTGACGTCACTTCTTAAGGTCCTGAACGCGAAGCTCAAAATAAAGTTTTGTCGGAGACAGAGCGCTTCTGGAAATACATTTTTTTTCAGTCATTGCAAAGGCATTAGGAGAAGTGACTTACAACTCCCTCGTGTTGCTTTCGAGGGACTAGTTCAAGAAGTGTATTCTTAGATTTCCGTAAAATCAGATATTCTTCGCCCCGATTCAAAGATTGGTAATTTCAATGTCAGAATGATTGATGACCATTCCTCTTTTCTTATCGCTGTTAAAGCTTTGTTTTTCTTATCGATGGTAAAATATCTACCGTTATCCACTCGCTATTCGATGTATTAAGCACTTTAGAGGTGTATTGCTCTTAATGAAACAAACAAATATTTCAATTACCTACGGATTATAGATATATATTACTCATTATCGCGATTCTCTCTACATCAATTAAGGTATAAATGCTTAGTGACATCTCGAATGTAAGTGATTCCTGTTATGTATTATTTTTTATAGATCTAGCACAATAGTATGGTATTTTCAGTAATAATCAATAGTATTTCTTTAATTTATAAAAGGAAAATAACCCTCGCATGTATAAATAGGGTGATTCATCTTATTATTTCTGCTACTTGGCATTCATTAAAGTGATTGGCATTTTAAACACACTTATCAGCTTCCATTTCACGGAGGCTTTATTCAACATGCACGTTTATCAACGAAATTAAGAAACGTTTCCAACGCAGTTGCATGATTTAAATCTTTTTATTTCACGCAAGATCTTCCAGAGGCACGTGATGAATAGGTAATGTGCGCTCTCTGTTATTTTTCTGCTAAAGAATAAAATATGAAGCAATCATTTGCGTTGCAAATATCTCGACGAAATCTAGCTATTCTTGATTTTCCCTTATTCATCACTCACCGCTCCTTTGCCTTCAGGAAGTGTACGCTACCCAATGCACACACGCACCGTTACTACACAAACACACTGATGTCGCCATCACCGTACGCATCTTCCTTCCTGGTAGTATGTACACTCATAGCTGGCACAATTCCTTTCTATTCATCAGTCATTTATTCCTCTAGTTCATTAGTATATATAAACTGTGTTAAATAAATGTAGAGAGGTATGAAGAAATAAAGGGATGTACAGTTAAAGATTTCTAAGGTTATTATAAAAAGAATAATTAAAGAAAAATAATATGAATCACTCCGTTAAGGTTTATAAAATACCTTTTCTATATTGTTAGTGAGGAAGATTAACATTCATTGAACATCATTCAAAATAAAACGTCAACGGAGGTAACATCAAACACGTGAAATAATGAAAAATTTCTCGTTTGAAAGGAAGATTTCAGGGATAACCAAATATAAAGAATTTCAATCGTATTTTTGCAGATTTAGAGATAACAAGAATCAAATCCTAAGGCCTTTCTCGGAAAACATTCACAAAGCTAAATTCGACGAATCTTGTAATATCGAATTAACGAGGTCTGATGGCACTTATCCTTTTTGGCAAACCGTTTATTTATCCGATAATTCCACTCATCATTATATCCGCTTCTCGCGTTCAAAGCTCCTTTAAAATGCTCTCATTTCCCGAGTTTCTTCTTCCACTTTTCCTCTGTTTCACTTTAAACACACTCGGAGAGGATAAGTGGTGGCTTATGGAGCTGACAAGTCATATTTCGGGACAAAAGTGTCCTTTGAAAGAGTGACCCACTTACAATGAGAAAAAGGAAGAGTTTGGGAAATTTTGAAAGACAGGCTATAGCCAGTTCGACGATAAATTGGCTATAAATCGAGTCAATTTTTTTTATTTTTCAATTGCGAAAAAACATGAACTTTTTTAATTGAAAAATGTACGACCGACTCTTTTCTGTTACAATTGGCACACAAAGACTTGCGAATGGATTGATTCAGAAATGAAGGCCCTTTTGATGCATGATGAGCGTATAATGGGTAAGCTGATGGAAGTTCTTTAACTAGAGAACAAAGGCACATCTGTTGATAGCTGTGGTTAAACGAATAAGTGCAGTTATTGAAGCGAATAGTTCGCGAAGGAAAAAAGCTGGATGCAAGATTGTAAGTGATTTATTTCGCCGATTAGTTCAAGTAATATTATTTCACATCACTGAACATTACAACAAGATGAAATGATATTACATTCAAATCGTAGTTGATATTACTTTTCCTTTGACATGAAAAATAAGGAATATTTTGTTTGCGTCATTCGATCGCCCGAGAATACAGTATTCCTCAGAAAAAGGAATAAATTTCGAAAATAAAGAAATCAATCCGTAGATTAAATTCCGCTTTAACATGCTACAATTCCTTAAGTAAATTAATATAAAATAGCACTAATGTTTTTCATGCCAATCGGGAATACATAATCTCGTTCTCGATCAATACCAATGACCTAATTTTATTCCTGTTTCGTATTTAAGGTATATAAAGTTTGAGGGAATTACCAAAGAGAAATAAATGAATATGAATCCGACTCATGACAAAACTTCTTTATAAAATTTTTATTTTATAAATTTTTTCAATGTTATAACAATAAAGAAGTAGATTTCATGTCAAACAAAACGAATATCCTATTATTTCACCTGGATTCAGTGTCTTATCATCGCCAGGAACTTTAGCCATCACTCTTGCTTTTCACCTGTCTGCATACCGCTTACGATATCAGTTATTCGGCCAATAGCGAAGATAGGAAACAAAGTGCGAAATTAAGATTCGAAAAAACTACTAGGGATTTACTTGGGATTTAAGGGGAAAGGAAATTGGTGGCTGTCATCTTTTTAAAAGGAGGCGAAAAAAGGGAAATGGGGGGATATTCTGACCTCAGCGTGCGTGACTCCCCTCGAAAATATTTCGATAAGCTGTCGGCCATGAGTTTCCTCGATACGAGTTTCATGCTCGAAAAAATAAGGGCGGAAGCAATATCTCGCGAATCAAATGGAAAAAAAGTGTATTCTTGAAAAGTGAAAAATCGAGGGAAGATATCGAATAGGGAAAGCTGATCAGCATCGAAATTTTTGACGAATGGTCTCTCTTCCAATCAGATGTGTGAGACCCAAAGCAAATGATATAGAGCCAGATTAACTCCGCGATGTGGAAGTGATTAATGATAATTCGCGTGAAAAAAGGCTCGGATCGGTAAGAGTTTGAAGGCCGTAATAGGATGAAAAATGCCCATAAACTCCATTTGAGTGAACGTTTCCCAATAGAAATCAGCGATTAGCTTCGTCGTCATAATAAAAATGCAGAATAGATTAAAATTCATCGGTGCCGCAGTATAAAATTAAAATTCATTATATCCGGATTTATACAAAAGCTCACTGAATGCTTTTATATATTTCCCGTAAATGGAAGCTTCTCATTAAAGCCTAATTTCCCGATTAATATTTAACTAAACATACGGAGAAGACAAATATTTGATTGTTCAGGATTGTACAATTCGAAACTTGGTTGACTTTATAGCGTTTGCTTTTATAAAGATCCACTTAAATGAAAAAGTTTTCCGATCTTTTGCCGGCGAAAGAAATTCCAAGTTGATGTAACTTTAGGAGATAGGAAAAAGTTCGTTGAGGAAAAAGGAAACGAGATTCACAGAATATAATCTTAGATTGGAATCGGGAAAGAAGCCTACCAATGCATTTTGTTGCGTAAGGCTTAAATTTTCATTTTTTTATTTCATCATAGCAATAAGCATTAATAAATTGTCTCTTTAGAATTCTCTTTATACGAGTTTAATTCACGATAAGAGTTTCAATATCTAATACGTAACGTATTAGATAGTGAAACTTCATAACCGTGTAGATACAAATGTGTGGTACTGGAGGAGATTAAGGAAGCTTACATACAATCTTTACGTGATCGATGAGTCATTTTTAAATGATCACGATTCTATTCACTCCCTTCTATGGCATTTGCCGCTAAAAACTCGTTGAATTTTCGTTAAATCGTATTCGAGAATAGAAAATATATATTTGTCAAATAAAATCAAACAACAGAAAATCATACAGATTCAGTGAGCAATGATTCCACAATTTGCGTGAGGAATTTCGAGTATTACGAACATTTTATTATCATCCAAAGTCTTAACGACTTCGAAGACGAGAGATCAAAAAAGTAGGAACATTTCATTTGAGGCAACTCATTCCCAACTCATATTTCAATTCAAAGGTTCGACTTTCCACGACGTCTTCATAAAAGCCTTCGAATAGGGATATTCGCGCACGTCCATTACGCTGCATCGGTTACATTATGAAACGATCAAATTAGTGGAGATATTAAATCCCGAATTAAAGTCTTAATATAGCGGGATGAAGAAGTGATCTTGGAAATTCGAAGAACGGGAATTTAATAATCCTTCCTTCAACTTCAAAGACGTGTTAAAGAAGTGAAAGTGATTCCGTAGAGAGAGATGTTTGCCGAAGAGGGAGGGGTAGTTAAAGGGAGTTCGATGTTACGAATCCTTAACTCCGCTCTAATTAAATCGGCATCCAGCGGTCGGCCGAAGGCCCACGCTAAACTGCGGCCAGTGTTTGTTTGTTTTGAATGCGACTGATTAGTGTGCACAGGCAAAGGTGTTTGGGAAAAAGTCGCGGCTTTGGGCGTGAACTTCGTCAAAGGAAGTCTCCGACCGAGTTGACCTGTTTGTCTTCCGTCGCCGATATTATCATCAAAAAGGGTCCATTTGATTATTCATGTTAATTGCGTCTTTTTCGGGGGCGGATATGTCACGGTGGCGTCACCAATTTGCATGCGCGATGCGTCAGAATTATGCGAATAATGATTCGAGTATAATCAGCGGCGGGTTGCCAACTATGTTGCGTGAATTCCAAATAGGCGGCATAATTTAGGAACGTGGACGAGTTTAGCGAATTTTTGAAATTAGAATCACCGAGTGGCACCGAAAGAAGTTGTTTTCGTTTTTTTGGGGTGTTTGCTTTGTGAGTCAAACTGAGGAATCTTCATCCTTTTTGAGCTAAATTTGTGCATGATTCTTTGGGTTAATTTTTGAGTGGAAAAGAGGTAGAAATCGATTAAATTTTCTTATTCTTACTATGCCCTAAGTGAAATTCAGCGATTTTTGTACATCTTAAAGATTGCCTTCATAGACACTTATAAAATATAAGGTAATAGGCGTATTTCGAATGTATTTTTGAAAAGATGAAAATAACATCTAAAGCATCATAATTTTGAGAAATTTATATTCTAAAAACCAAAATCAAGATGGGTTTCATTTTTTAATCTTTTGAGATGTTTTTTTTTAATTTTTATACAAGCTTAAAGCAATATTTTATATCTTATGTTAAAAACTTAGCAGAATCTTAAATTTGAGAGGGAAACAATAATAATAGTTCAGAGATTAAAGAATTTGCAGTAGAATGGGCTAAATGCATGAAAAATTAAGGAATCGGTCAATATATTTATTATATCCGTAGATATCGTGACTCGTGAATGGGATGAAAGAATTAGGAAACAAAATTTACATGGTCGAATTTGATAAATAGGAATTGAAAGTCATAATTATATTTTAAAAAGCACCACAGCTACAAATCTATGCCATAGTAAACCATGCCACATTTATTTGTACTTTACCTTTAAAATACCAACGTCGAATTATAGAAATGATGAAATCAGTTCTACATTAAAGGGATCAGCTTGTCCGTAATGTAAACTGCCTTGACCCATTCACACCACCTCGTAGTTCCCAAATTTCTATGTCACTGACGAGAAAAAGATGAAGCTAAAATACGTAGGAGTTATTTAACCGTAGCAGCGTTATCTCTTTGAAGAGGCGTAACACGGATTTTTGCTTCTCTTCAATCATTCGCTTCACGAGGTTACGGTGAAAACATTCCTCTTTTAGGGTTCCCTCACCGTAAACGGATTTCCGCGCGCCTCCGAAATAAACCGTCGATCCGAACCAAAACAACCTTATTTATTGGATTACTCTCGTTACTTTCCTACTCTTTGGACGCATTAATATCTCAAACTAGTTAATCGAGATTCGGCTCCAATCTTTTGAAGCGATTCATCTCCTCTGCGAGGATTCATAAATATGGATGCATTCCGTCGACCACACGCGAATCGCTAGGATAATCCTTTACCTTCAAACGATATAACGGCCTAGGAAAATTTACAGACCGCGTTACATCATTCACCGCCAAAATCAGAAGCTTTAACGCATTCAGCCTCATTTCCCATTCATAGCTTTCTGAAAATAGTGCCTTATAAGCGAACGGGTGTAGAGGGATGCAACGTGGGAGGGCATAGTTGTTCGCGTAATTATAAGAGGCCGAAGGAGGATGGTAACGGAAGGAGAGTATGGTAGGAGCTGATACTCTTTTCCTACGGCATCGGTTAGGAGGTGGTGGTGCATGATAAGCAGCGGGTGGTGCGAGAAGTAATGGTTCTTAACGCAGACTGGATATTGGTGCTCGGTAATCTTTGTCGAATACCCCCTCCCTTCTTATTACTTTTCCATCGAAGTGCTTGTCGCTGTAGGGGGGTGCTGATGGTTTAGCGAAGGAAGGCAAGTGGGGTGATAAGGGAAGAAGGAGAGTATGGAAGGGTAAATGAAGGTAAGGAAAGGGGATAAATTGAACGGAAGAAGATGGGAAAATATGGTACGCAACCCTACGGGCTGAAGGCTAAATGGTGGTTCCATAATGGTTGCTCCATGTTCCAACCCTACCAACTTCTTAGAGGTGTTGAATTTTGTCGAGATATCCCAGAACCTGCTTTCAATTTGTAATACATTTACAGGGGTAGGTGTGAAATTTCAAGAGAAACGTAACTATATATATACTATAACTCTTTATTTAAAATGATTTTTAACCTTATATTTTAAAGTAGTTCATTTCTGCGTAATTAAAATGATGACTCATGCCTTTTTTCAATGGATTTTAAAAAGTCGTAGCTATTAAGAAAATCAATATTGTGTTATATTCATGCTTTTGTTAAAATGTTTTTGCCATACATCAACTACTTATGACTTTGAGTTGTTCAAATTCTATCGTTATCTCAACTAAACTTTGAAAAATCTATAAATAGTATGATATAAAATATAGTCTTCTTTAAATTTAAAATGCTTAAAATTAATAAAATCTATCTTTTACAACATAGAGATTTAAGTAGAGATCTTATGGGCAATATGAACTCCAAATAAAGTTTGGCATTTAATTCCTATAAAATTTAAGTGATTGCTAACCCTTCACAAATTACCTAGGATAGAGTCTATTACAGTTCTGTTACCAAGATGGGATCCTGTTCAGTAATAAGCGAGTAATAAATCTAGTGGGATGTGTGTGACGTCATTTGGATTGAAGACGTGTGGTAATTTCGTTTTGGTATGTAACAGTCTCGATGCATTATAAGAGCCAGTCTTCGAACGTCTGCCTCTAATTTCAAATTAAGCTAATCCTTTGATTCATGCTTGGTTGAATCGGTACGCCTCTCGAAGGGCAATATATTCTTGAATCGTCCATTTATACTGATCCAGTTACATTTTCAACAAACCGTTGACAGACTATTTGCCTTTAATGATAAAGACAAAGAGAATTTTGTAGAAACTATGGTTTTAATATGTTACATACTTAAGTGCTTTAGAACGTATAAAATAATGTATACCCTATCAAGAATTATAAATCATAGGTTTAAATTATCATGATTACTTTAACGTATGAAGAATATATGTAGGCATAAAAACCCAAAACCTTTCATAAGAACAGTTGTTGATCAATATTATTGATTATGTATTCATAAACCGAATTAGATATTGTATATATAAGATATTGATCATTCCAAATTCTTTTTAATACAGAAAAAAGATCGTGTATTTGTTCCATTCGGTTAATTTTCTTCAGACACTTTCTTCCGAGAACTTTTGGTATTAAAAAAGATCGTATATATTGTCTAACTAAGCTACGGATTTGCTTTATGTGAGGATTTATAATTACGTTACATAACCTGATGATTAATGCACTGAAAAAAGTTTTGAAAGGAAAACAAACAAATTTTCCTAATCTGTTTTTGTTTGAACAAATATCCAATAAGAAGGATCATAAAAAGGAGATCTACGAACACCGATTCATTCGAAATCCTTAAAAAAAAACTCCTTCGAGAATAAATGGATGGGATCGATACAGAAAATTTACGCACGGGTTCGCTACGCATTAGGAAAAGGGATTTTTTACCGCGTGCTTCGAATTAATGTCTAATTTATGGTTTTGATGGAAGCGTTCGTAATGAAAATTTGTTTCCGTTATGGAAATATTGCCAGAGTTAGCACTTTCTCTATAGAGGGCGCGCTTTTTCACGTGTGACAGCATTTGCAAATTGGATTCATTATCCAACTTGGGCCATTCATCAACCGGTCCACCAAGTTCTTTTCTTGCCCAACATCCTTTCCTCGGCTTTCTAACAATTCCCATTCAACCCATCAACCTTTATCATTCACCTTCAGCCGAAGGAAAACACTCCCAAGGAGCAGAAATATTATCTCCACAATGGCCATCATAAAGTAGTCCCTTCCTTGATTGGTGTCTCGCTAAAAAAAGGCGCGACGATAAAATAGGAACGCATTCTTCCTTCATCCACGCTCCTCGTGAAAGAATCTTCGGATACTAACTCGTCTTTTTTATCGGCTTCTGATTCTGGGACATAAACGACCTCCCTCATTCTCACCTCGATACGCATTCCCGAAATCAATTTCCACCAAGATGGGTTATTAAAAGGACGGCAGCTAAGTACGGAATCATATGTCAATATTCGCTCGAAATTTCATTACTCCAACCGTTTTTTGTCCCCGTCTGGCCTAAGCGCAGCGTGCTCGTTATTGCAATAGAAACCGCTGGCGATTTTTTTACAGCGCTATACGATCCTGAATTATACGCGGATTCATTAAAAACACCGAGCCATAACGCGATAAATGGAACAAAAGTTTCGTTTTTCCGATTAAGGCGATATTTATAGAGTGGACGACTGTAATCAGACGTTTTTAATTTCGAATTATAACGTAAGTTATGGCCAATTATGATTGTAACGCGGCCAGGAGCACGGCCGCTGGGAGCTCTAAAATACCAATATGCGCCTATTTTGGACTCGCTCATTAGATTTTACCGAGCAATAACCGGTCGAATTTCCGAAAGAGAAAAAGGCGATGAAGAACGGCGAATCGTGGATTTAATGCAGCGCCTCTTTCGGGCAACGCTCTGCCAATTATTGGCCTTCATTTGTTAATTATTGCGCGATAGATCATGTTCGGCTCTATAAACAATATCCGCTACTGCGATGTTATTTGATTTGTTATATCATCAACTTGTGCACTGGAATTGATGGCTGGATAATCATTTTGAAATAGTGTCAGATCCGAATTGAAAATGAAAGTAATTAATTCTATCGAAATACGTCGCCTCAGGTGAGATACACAATTTTATAATTCCTCTATTACACGGACATGCCAAATTTGTTGCGCAAAATATATTATTTTAGCCCGTGAGGTACGTGAGCTATGTAAATAATTTATGTGGTTATTTCCCACGCAAAGATCAGGCGGTACTTTTATTTTATATTAAATTAAGTTTTTGTTTTTAGAATATATTTTATGGCTTTCAAAAAGAGGTTTGAGTATAGTTTTCGATCCTTAACCCTAAACGTTTTTTAAACAAAAACTATCGCTATTTTGATAAATACATCATTGAATGATCATCATAACTATTATAAAATGAACGATGAAATGAAGTGGAGATAATGACTTCATATTGCAAGAAGGCAATCTAATGGACCTTTACTAACGAAAATGCTCTAGTTTTATTAATTCATCGTATCGTAAAAAACGATATTCATATTAAGCCTATTGTGTGTCAACTTCTTACGCTTTTAGGATACCACATAAAGACTGTAGTGCCTTTGTTACAATCTATTTTCAGACTATGGTGTCTGTTTTGGTCTTAGTCAATACAGGAGTGCAATATCTTCTGCTTAGCATTCGAACGGACTGTTAATCAACTCCTTGTCATCAAAGCATTAGAGAACACGATTGCAAAGCGAGCGAGCACGAAAGCAAAACTTTCAAAAAAGAGACCATTCTCTCCTCCTTGAATAGCCCATTGATCACAGAGAGTGAAAGAAACGCATTTATGGCTCGCTTTACAATTTCGCTCGCCCTCTGCCCACCGTATCTCCTGATCTCGCATGAATGAGTGGCTTCGAAGGCAATTTTCGCGTGGGCCCGTTTTTATGAATGGCCCAAGAAAGATGCATCCCGCCCGTATCAGTGGGACGATGTCTGAGATACGCTCTCAGGGTCGCGTATGAATCTCGCCCAATTATCCTCGCTCTAGGCTCCATTTCCTACGCCTGAAATTTCCGCGAAAATGTCTCCGTAATAAATTCGTCCGTTTCATCGGTCTTTCAGGGCATTTTTTCATCTTCAAACACCCCACCCTCGGCCACACCTTGGAAGCAGCCGAAGGCGCACTTCGGCCTTCAACTGTCCGGGGAACGTTGCAGGTGGCGTCCGCATTCATCATCCTTGGCTGCGGTTGAAGGCTAAAGAGCGATCTGTTTTTATGGGTGCGGCTTCGGGTTGGGTGCAAGAGGCGATCGGCATTTCATTGCGGCGACATGCTGTCTCTTGATTTCACTCCAGTTGGTTTTCCGCAACCATCTGCGTCTTCGATAAACTCGAAGGACCTTCGGAAACCCACAGATAGCGCAGATCCAGTTCCAGCCGAGATAATTAAGGACAAATAATTCCGTTTGGTTTTTTATGTCGCTTCACGAAACAGCTAGATTTTTAAATGACTTGTTTCGGATGCAGAGGAATTTGTGGGGCGATAAAAGCAGGTGCTGGATTTTTTTTCAGAGATCTAATTGTTTATGGCATTAGAAGGGTTACGATCCATTCGCGTCAACATTCCATTGGAATGATTAATCATTGAAGGTATTGTTTTGTTTCTATCTTCTCTATGCTGCGTAGCGCAGGTTTTGCGCAAGTCTTGGAAAGGATCTCTTATGAAATTATGTCATCGCTGCCCCAACGCGTTCTCTAGTGCTCGAGTACTAAGTTCTCAAGGATTCCTTGCTTCAGATGTATCATAAACATTGAGTGCGGATATCCGAGGCACTCCTTTGCTTCATTCTAGGTCTATTCTTCCACGCGCTTCCTTCCTTTTCCGATGCCAAACATTTATGTATATCGATATCATCTAAACTTTCTCTTCGCAGTTTGTAAATCTTTTTCTCTATAAATGAATCATTCTTCTAGTCCTCTTTTTCACTAGATTTTAATTTAAGTAAATTGCGTCATATTTTAAACTCAAATCAACCGTCACATTTATAATTTTGATATTTTTTAATTTCCACTTTTGCAATGGTTTGAAAAATGTGTTGCTCTTTAAAAAGTCCAGGAATTCTGTCGTAATTAAACCAATACCTTTAACCGAATTTTATTTGGAATTGAGTTAATACAGTTAGGTCATTAATCATTGGGGAACAATGTATTTGAAATATCTCCTGACATTCTACGATCCAAAAATACAACTTATAAATAAACAAATGAATGAGGGATGGTTTATGTTTAAATATAAAAATAAGTAAACTTTAATATCACCGTTTAGGTGTCTGGGGATGAAATATTTTATCTGTGATTTCGGTGTGAAAATTTTTAGATTAATTAAATAATGCAATCAAATAATTCCTCATAATAATCTTATAAAATTTCGTAATATATCGCTATGATTTTCAACGACTTTATCAATGAACCGAAATAAGGATAAGGAAGGTGTACGAAACGTCTTGTCCCACATAAAACGCACTCCTTTCCTCAATAACTTGTTTTTTCGTTCTCGACTCGCAATAACCGCTTTAGTTTGAGAAAACGGGGAAAGTAGTTTGTCCTCTATTGAAAAAGCCGACTGCGCAGGTTTCTCAGAAAAAAATGTAACGAAGAATAAAATAACTCGCGAAGAATTTTCAGCGGAATAAACCGATATGATTGGTATTGGCGGAATTCCTATTCATTGCTCTTATGAAAGATAATGTTGCATACCCATTCATGAACACCTGCGCCTTTTACTTTTCCTGGAGCGATTCTATTGAAAAGACATTCAACACCATCTGATAAATACGGTACGGATGATTGCATGCGCGTATTAGCATATCGTCTGAATACGCGGTGTTCTAATTTTTAGTCTAAATATCGCAAAATTGGTATCAATTTCAATCACGTTGGCTAAGTGTCATCGGTTGAGTTTCGATAAGCCGGAAAAGAGGGGCATTTCGCACGAGGAATCCCGAATGATTCTGCAATGAAATAAACTTCTCTGTTAGAATACTACTGACGCACGTGATAATTCAGGATAATTGCTTGAGAGAAATTGAATTACTATTCCCAGTCGAAAGAAATGCATCTGCCATTCACTCTGAAGTTTAAATGTAGAACAAAGCCCATTTCTTCTTAAATGCCTTTGGTATCCTGGTTAATCTTGTTATTATACATTTTGCTTGTTAGCAATCGTAGAAACATTTCTAATGTTCTAATTACTACTGCTCTTTCTTTGATTCCCTTGATGTCCTCGTTCTCGATCTTTGAAATTTTTTTAAAAATCCTCTTAGTTCGATTTTCCTAACATAATTATTCGATCCTTTTCTAATTGAGTGAAGATCGCTGATTTCTTCTTTAATTCCCTAACTGATTGTATTTAATCTATCTTATTCTTACTTTGGCTTTTTTCGTAATATCCATCATATGCCTAAGAAATAGAAAAGATTCTTCTTATTTTCGTATCTTAATTATAATTACGTTTAAGTAGTTCGCTATTTTATCATAGACTAATAAAGTAAGATGTTTGCTGATCACTTCACGACAGCGTTTCCTATCGTAGCTCTTATATAATAGTTTTATCTTCTTAAGGATAGATATTATTTATAATAAAATAATTCTAGCTTAAGTTCTTCCTATTTTAGCCGATATTATTATCTTAAATATGCTTCCATTATAAATTAAATCTAATTTTCAATTAATATTCAAAACTGACCAACGAGGTCTAGTTCGACTGTTAACTACGAAAACTGTCCTACGCAAAACTATGCTCATTGCACGCGTGAATAAGACAGAGCAGATGTGTCAAACAAATTCGAAGAATCAAATGTAGTACAAAAATATGAAGCAACTCATTGGGTGTCCGTGAAGTGAAAACATAAGACCGCACCAAAACTCATGACTTTATATATTCGTGTGTGATATATAATACATTAACAACGCACTGAATTAACAATTAAGAGTGACTGAAGCGGTTCATCGTTAATAAAGAAGATGACAGCGATTAGGTACTCCATCGAGCTTAATCGTTAATCACAATTATTTATAATTATTAATAATTAATCACACAAACGTTAACTCGAAGGACCAATTTTGCATCTCTTTGTAACTACAGTTCAGTTTGTGGCGATTATAAAACATGCGTCTGCGTCTAAAATCGAACAAAATCAAAAGGTAACACGGTAGAATTTGTTGGAACAAATTTGGTCAATTTCTTCAAGGAATATCTACTATTGAAACGACAATTTCCTACTCAGACTGTCCGCTGTCAATTAATTAATACACAAGTAACAGCCTTAAAATCTCTCCCACGCGGAGAAACATACATTCGGTTAATTCCATTAATACTCGCCATTCACCTCATATTCACTTAAGAAATGAATACTTTTAAAATTCCTATTGCTATTTGGTTAATTAATTAATATTTGCTTTTTTTACAAGATAATATTGCAACAAATGAAACTTCTAGTCAATAGAACCACAATACGTATATCTGAGACTGGTGGTCTTCTATTCAATATAATTATAGTGGTCGAATTGACTATCCTGAAAATTACGAAAATACCTACGAATGTAAGCATCCAGCAAAACAATAATCATTATTTTTTACATACATCGTTCTGTACTTGAGTAGAGCAATTGATTTTGTCGGAACGAATTTCATCATTTTGTTCGAAGAATATCATCTAGTCACACAATCTCCTCCACAGCCTATCTTCAAACATTCCGATTCAAAAATATAAAGTGTAAACTCCTATTAACCTACAGGAGTCTTCCGGTAAGCACTTTCCATCGACAGCGGTCATTCTTTTTTCTCTATTGTAGATAAAGATAAGATACCTTTATGCATCTACTCTAAGAAGCCATTGAGATATTCTTCTTTATAATGGCAAGTAAGGAAACTTACCCTAATAACCCTTATAGCGAAGGAAGAGGCTTGATTCATCGTTGGCCTATTAGCTTTTTGGAAACCGAGGATTTAAGGACAGTTTTAAAAATACAAATAGATTGTCTAAGCCTTCATTTGCCACCGCGGAATCTTAAATGAGGCGCGTTGGAAATAATTCGACATTCATTTCGCCTCGTCGTCAAAGCGTTCTATTTTGTGATTCATTCCAAAAGAGGGCGATGTATTGTTTCGAGTTTCGTCGTTCTTGCCTTTTGGCGGGTCTATACTGTAAGCAAGGTTTGTTCTTGCAGTGCGTGCTTCGAAAAGTCTGTTCCGTTGTATTACTCCATTGAGTGTATATCTTTTTGCAACGAACTCTTGACTATTCCTCTTGGATATTACGATTGTGAATTTTGTGTAAAGTGGTTATCGGAGTCAGTGTAAGATTTCACAGATATAGCAGCATAGTTAAGGAAAGCATTGTGGCATCGCCATGTGAGAGGAGCTTCGAGTGAGGATACGAGGTTCAATGGACACTTTGAGGTAAGACACGAAGCCCCATCGGAAAATGTTTCCTTCGCCCGTATTTACAAAGATTTGCTTCGAGAATTTTACCTGCTCAATGTTTGGAAGCGATCGCGAGCCATAACGTAGATGCCCTTTCGTTGTCGCGATGGACGTCTAAGTTTTTAGAAATGGTCTTGGAATACAAAGATATTGAGAGGATGCTAACTTTCCTCCGATGCATCATGCATGTAGACTCGCATACTATTGTCGAAATGCACTTGTTAATTGTGAATCGAAAGCGGTTGTCCATAACGGAGCACTTTGTCGCGGCATAACAGTTCGATTTGGGATGCTCTTAACCCTTATTCTATATTATAAACATGAAATTCAGCGAAATTAAAGGTCTGTCGATAGGAGCGATGTGTACAGGGCGGGATGCATTGGGAAAGTGAGATATGCATAACGGTGTTGGGAGTTGTAAGTGCTACCGGTGGGAGTCTAAAATTGCAATTAGATTTTCAAAACTGTACTCGAGGTGTATCGTAACCGATTAAAATTTAATGAAGATCAGTATTTATTATGATTTTTTCCTACTACGTGAGTCTTACTGCACAACATTACTATTTTCATGATGGATCGTCATCTATTCCTTACGAATTCGGGAAAACCACCATTACTCGCGGTCGACGTAAATGAAAATAGAAATTTTGGTCATACTCGATCGGCAATTGGATGAGGAAATATTTGGCTTGAAATATAAGAATACAACTATTGCACTGACAGCGGTGGTATTCCTCTCAGCCAATCAGAATCAAGAGAAATGTTTAGCGGGAGCTTAAATATTATTAATTCTTTATAATTAAAATTAAAAATTTATAAACGGTACATTGCATAAAAATATGTGAACTGCAACCCTGCTAAGCTGAACCTTATCCAGTGTACTCCCGGAAGATGTTATTTTTGTAATTATTGCCATTGGAAACTTCATTACGATACACATTTGCCATCTTCTGCACCAACTTAATTTGAACTGAAACTACTTCTCACAGTGTCACAGATAAATTAATTCGCACGCATCGTTATAATGTCAGCAAGTTATATTTCGCGGTGTTTGTTTAGCAGAAGTAAGCATTAATATTTTGAGGTTTGCTCGTTTATTCAATCTTACTCTTATTTTTTTTCAGGATGCCATGTTTTTCGAGACTTCACACCTTCCTATCGAAGAGATGAGCGACTGTGATCAACGAACGGATTGCCACTCCTTCTCATCACCTCTGACAGTGCAACGATTGATACAGCGTGTGAATCTTTTGGTATTCATACTCAAAAGATATGAAGTTCTGGAACAGGCAGGTATGAGTTCCCGAAATGATACTTTTCTAAGATCATATGACACTGGCTATTAGGAAAGGTATTCTATGAATATGTGTAGGTATTGAAAGCTTTTCACGATGAACAGAGAAGCTTGATGAAATGAACAGTTTGTCTTACAATTAGTATATGAGCGATTCATGTGGTTCGTCTTTTCTGGAATCATTTCCATGTTGTTTATACCTCTATCGTTATTCTGCGTTTCTTATCCGATATGTCAAAATCATTATCAAACTTCCCCTACACCATCTGAGGCTGGTGGTCATCTTTTTGTGGGCATCTACACCTTTCAATCGCAGAGATGGGCGATTGTGCACAACGAACGGATTGCCACACCTGCTCATTTCCTTCGATAGTGGAAGAATTAACACAGCATTTGAGCGTGGGAGTATTGACATCCTCACAAGTTATGAAGTCCTTGCAGCAGGCAGGTATGAGTTCATCAAATGACATTTTCTAAGCGTACTGGCTATTATTAATAATTGTCTAAAAATATTAGTAGGCATTGGCAATATTTCACGATAAACAACGAAGCCTGATGTCCAACGGTCGGTGTTCAATTTAAATGGGTATTAAATAATTTGTACTTTCTAATAAATAGTTAGGGGTTTATTAAAGTGAAAATGAGGCGATGAACTTTTATTACTATTAGCATCATTAGGAATTGAATCTGCAGTTTGGTAGACCTCTTCCCTTCATTTCATTTCTTCTAATTCTACTTGTCCTTCACATTGCCTTCGAGTTCATTACTTATAAAACACAATATATATTAGTAGAAGATCAATTCATGTGGTTCTTTTTCCAAGGAATTATTTCGAACGTTATTCTTCGTTTCTGTTCTATGCATCTGTCAATATCATTCTTAATATTGTCAACAATCTTCCTGAGCCTCGTGGACTTCTTTTTCTAATTAATTATAGTGGACTAATTCACTGTTTTGTAGATTGCCACATTACCAACTAATGATTACATTCATTGAAAATTCGGTTCTCATTTTCTACTAGCATGTTTTCATGGTGCATAGCAGATTTCTGATCAAAAATTTATTTCATTAGTTCATTAACTATTTTGGCACCCCTGATATCTAATATTCCAGCCAATGCTTGCCTCATTCCTTGGTAAGAGAATTAATAAACCTGCCGAACATATTCTCCTCTGCATACATGCTGCAATCTTCCATCCTTCCCAAATAAGTATTTCAATTTTTCCAGTTTCTTTTTTATTTTGACCTTCACGTACTTAAACCAGGATATCTCTTATGTGTTTCACCCAATATTTTTCCTTGTAAAATTCATCTTCAGAGTAATTGCTTGATATCGACGGAGTTCATAGGCTTATAAGTTTCAACGTATTCTTTTCTATTCCAGGATTTGGGATGATTCTCTTAACTCCTCAAATGTCACAAAAGAGGCAAGTTAACCAGTTTATGTACACAAAATGTCTTTTCGAGGTGCATCATGCATAATTTTTTTTTTAAATATACTCTTCTGTCTCCAGAGAGTTTTATGCTCACAGCCTATATTCTGGAATACCTTCATGGATTTTGTCTCTTCCAGAGACAGAATTTAGTTAGTTTTACCTTCAAATCCACATTTCCTCCCTCCGTCATTAATATCATTGGGACTTAACCGTTTATCTACCACATCCATATTTCTACTAGAGGTTTGGCTACTCGAAACGGTTTCATGGTCAGCCTTCTTCATGTCCTCATGAAATGCTTTACAGCATTTGGCACTACTGCTTGTTGTTAATTTAATCTCATGTTACTCGTTTTCTTGGTAAGTTGTGCAGGTTTAAGCTACTTAATTCGAATTCCTTTCTTCCTTGCAGAGGCTCAAGTAACAGTTTTACTTTCCATCATCCACTTGGCATCAGCAATTTAGCTTTTACCCCCCATCTTAGAGTTTATTCCTCTGCTATTCAGAGGGATAAACTATGTCTATTGTCTATGACCATCATAAATTACTATGGAAATCTTTTTATCAGTGCATTGTTGAATGCATGAAGGCTGTTATATTTGAGTTTAGATAATGTCGGAAGCTTTATACCATGTTATTTACCATTCCCATTTCAAATCGTTTACAAAAGGTGTAGCAAGTCTCTACTAACTATGCTACTGCGCACTTTTAATCTGATGATGAACCCAAGAATTTAGTACAGTAGCGTGTTTTTCGGCCTACAAAAAATCACCCTGTACGGAAAGGTCAGCAAGGTTCCTAATAATCCGCAGCGTCTTATATTTGAATATATATCCGTTCACTTATAACTCGTAATTCTAAAACACTGCGCCTTTCCATCTGAAAATACGGTACATCGATTTTGAAATAACATTTCGTTCTTCGTTTCAGGTACAACTAATAAGTGAACTGTCTCGGAATTCAATGAAGGAACTATGGCCGAGGAGGAGAAGTTTTCCAGTTCAGACGGATGATTGGTTTCATGCGGAAGAACCGTCGAACGTGGGAATGAGTACATCATCTACTAGAATGAAATGTAAAACATCTCATGTAAATTATGGTACATTTTAAATAAACGATTTTTTAAAATAATTTTGAATTTTATTATCCACCGTTCAAGGAGTAATATTTAAGAAAAGATCATTAAGCTTTAGACGGATTGATTCGTCCGGCCCATCTCATTGATTCCACGCTAATGTTACGGAAAGAATTTGGATAGGTTATTCATGACATTTGGTCAAACAAGCGTATGAGGAAAAGAGTACCTTTGCTGCGTTCTAACTAGCAAGAATGATATGCAATACTTATGCCGTTTATTATGCTTTAATAAATTATGCTTTAGGTAACATTAATTGTTTTAATACCGACTACTCAGGAGTGATTATTAAGAAAAGATTATTATACGGATTCGTTAATTCTAGCCATTACTATTATTTGACGATCATGTTACGGCTTTCGATAAATGGTTAGTATATTTTTTAAAGGAATTACAACATTTTGTCTTCCATAAAACTGTCCAGTTTCAATATAATTGATTTGAAACCCTTCAAAAAACCTCCAGACAAGGCTAGCTACTATCTTTCAGTTTCTCACTCTTCTATTCATTACCGATTTATCGAAGAAATAATTCCTTTTATCCATAAACTCATCGTATTGCCTTTTGTGTCCATATTTCTCTCAATTAATGAAACCTTCGATCCATCTTTTGTCTGCTTTCTTTCTTCGAAAATGCGTATGTTCGATGAATTTTGTGGATAATATTTCCGGAGCATAGAGAAGATTCGAATTTCGCTCATCAATACAGAAACCGGATAACAGTTTAAGACTGCTATCAATTTTCTATTAATAGTCGAGGGTTCAGTCCTAGTCTCATACTTTCCCGTTTAAAATACACGCGAGTTGAATTTTCATAAATTATATTGAGTGTATAGTCTCCGAATTGGACTGTTATTAATATGCGTTTGTGAGCAATTGTAATTATTTTTGCGAGATACAAAGATCGTTCCGCAATGGGTATAAGATCGATGCTAGGGGGTGATCAAATGGTCTCCATAATGAACTTTTCCGAATTCTTATAATACTACTCAAATTTTCAATAACGTATCTGATTACTGCGACATACTAGTCGATAATATAATGAATATTTTTATGTTTTGTAGGTCATCTAGCTAAAGCCACAATATCAGGGAGTGAGATTTTTTGGAATTTATGGACCTTGAGAATCCTAAATCAATTCAGTTAATATTAAAAGTTCGATGATCGCTTAAAAATTCCATGGTTAATACGTAGAATTGGGAGTGATCGGAGATCGATTAAAAGTTGCCTCGCTATCGACTTGTTTGCAAACCTTGGAGTATAACATCGAGCACGTTTATTTTTACGTCAGAGTGAAGATGGGGCTGATCTGAAGGGTGTAAATACTGCTAAACTATTAGCTTTCTGTATTTTTGCTTAGCAACATGAAAACATATAGTTTAATGTACTACTCTCGATATATGTATATTCTGCGAAGCAGAAATACAGAAAGCTAATAGTTCAGCAGTATTTACATCTTCCAGATCAGCCCCATCTTCACTCTAACGTAAAAATAAACGTGCTCGATGTAATATTTCGGGCGAGAAAGACAATCGTATATGAATAGTAAAATGTTTCCTCAATCTTGTCGAATTTTTTAGTCATACCGCGAAATAAGAGTACGACGTTGTAAAGCAAAGAAATGATATGGAAAAGAGGTGCGAGGGTGATGCAGAGAAATTGAATCGTAGGGGTTACGATTTCCAATTCTTTGGCCAGTTTAACTTGGAGATTGTTTTGGTTATTGTCCAAGGAACATAACGACATGAATTTTGCGGAAGGAGATTATCCTCGTTAGAGGTAAAATCGCGCTGAATGATGGAATGAAGAGTATTCTACTATCTCTTTTTGACGTTCTTAATTCTCAGGAAAAATGCAAAAAGAGAAAAATGAAAAAAGATACAATAAGGAACCCCATTGGAGTAAGGCAGAAGAAGAGTGGTAATGACCAGATGTAAAATTTACGTCTAAAGCGGGAAAATTTTGAGCGGGATTTGTATTAGAAGTGTGTTTGTAAAGACTCTGAAATGATAATATGTAACTACAAATGTAAAAAGAGTTTATAAACACAGTATGCTCTTCTAAAGGTAACATGGACTTAGAAAAAATCTAACAGAACCGGGAATCGTACCCGAGTTATCCAATTAAGAGTCGGGTGCTCTGTCTATTGAGCTATCCAGGCAGAACATTTCTCTAAGCCATTCAGGTAACTTTGTGTGGGTATAGTATATATTTAGTTATCGGAACGTATCTCCCGCGTTAATCGGGGCATCAGTGGCGCCACAGTGGCCAGGACCGGAATCATAATTATAAAGATAGGTATAAGTACATGCATGAGGAGGGAAAGTTTGAAAGGTACATGTTATGAGAAGAAGTTGTGTAGGTGCCTCTGTTATTTTGATGCCTTAGTCATCGAGCGTGACATAAATATAGTAATAGTAGAGATATTTCGTACCCCCATAGGCTTTAGGGGCATGAGGGTGGGGCGACTCCATACCATTTCGCGGTTATTTTGAAAAAAAAAAATTTCCTTAGATTCATTTCCTGTTTTAAATTCTTCGTAATCTTGCGTTTTTAAATTATGATGAAATGGTTTATTCCTCAGGTGTCTTATATTATTTTCGAATTTTGGCGGGTGTCTTATATTGAGTTCAAAATTTGATTCCGGAGTTCTCCAGAATCTGGGAATGGAGGCCATGTTTTGGAAATGTAAACCAACGTGAGTTGGTCTAGCATTTCCTCCATGACCCCCCAAACTTTGGGTCCCCACCCAAATCCTTATATACTAAACCATGTCCTCACATAAATGTGAGAAATCAACGGAGGCTATGGCGAAGGTTCTCGATACGCGAGTACCAAGAATTGAACTTTGAGATATTAGGAATTCGGAGCTAAAATTCGAAGTTATAGAAAAGGGTCAATTAATAAACCTTACAGATTATTCTAACTAGGGGTGATATTTGAAGGTATTCTTCTCTACATTTGAAGAAAACGTAATAACTGTAAGTATTTTGCATAAAAATGTCGAGAGCCATCTAGCGTTCATTTTCACGTAACTTAAACTTATTCAAAATGAAGAGGGAAATTTCGAAATTTAAAATTGAGGGCGGAATATTGGCTCTTAAGTCTCCGTTTAATCGTAAGCCATTTGAATTCAAGTGTTAAAGAAACAGACAGAAAATTGTTTGAATTTATTTTCGTACACATAATGAGTGAAATTCTGCTTGCAAACTGCAAGCAAATGGTTGGCGATGATATGACTAGCAATGAATAAATATTTTTTTTTTCTGAAAGTATTATGAACTGCTTAATCGAAGTTGTGAATCATTCCGTGTACGTATTTAGTGTTAGGATCGATCTTCTTCTTATTTGACTAATCCTCCCAAAAAATGTTACTCTGATATTGACAGGATACAATCGCAAAGAAAGGGGATGCGTCAGTTCGTGATGCCCATAAAGCATCACATCGGGACCAAGAATCCAGCGGGAGCCTATGTTCTCGCTATCCCTCTTTCTACCCCGAAGGACATTCGTTCGTAACAAATTAAATGTTTAACTATGTGTGGATATGACTGTAAACGAATACATAAAGTTTTAAAATGCTCACAAACTGCTTAACGTTGATTCAATAACATTACCTAAGCGTAATTTGTATTACGCTCGATATCAATGCACTTCTTAAGGCAGCACATTTCACTGAGTTTATTCGTACTCTGATATTTACAAGGTACAACCGTCACAAAACAGGGCCAGACATGTGTCAGTAGGTAATGCTCATAAAGCATAACACAGAGGTGCCTAGAGTCCATCGGTACGCTGTGTTCTCGCTATCCCTCTTAATAAGCTAGATCACGCAGTTAGCCAAGGACTCCAGGATGCTAAGATCCGGTTATCCAGTCTGCCAATCAAATCCAAATGACGGCCGTACCCCGTAGACAAATCATGATCAGCAAATTTCACGAGTAGGTCTTGTTTATTACACTATTGGGGAACGAAGGGTTCATTCCAGTAAGGTTACTGTATATCGGTACTGGGCAAGATATCAATCATAGTTTAGAGACGTTTGCGTATCAAAAGTACGCAAAGTATTTTACTATAATTGTAAGGTGGGTTTGTTCTAGTAGCCTAACTAGGGTCAGAAAAACCCTAGAATTGCTCTATCCTGTTGGATAATTAATTAGAATGTATGTTTATGAACTGATTGACGTACCTCTGTGTGATCTCCAATTAGAACATTTTTGAATTTGCGTATTTGCAAAACATTGCATAAAAGTGCGCAGATTAAGTACTACAGGATACGATTTGTTGATATTAAATTGACGATCTCGGTGGTGGAATTGTTAGTACAATAGTCTTCAATCGCTGAGGTCCCGGGTTCAAATCCGGGGTTTGGATTTTCGCGAATGTCCATTATTTAGCTAAGTACCATTCTGAAATGGTCCTTAAAGTGGATGTTTTTGCTGTAATTGTCAAATAATTAAAATTGTACTAATGATATGATTTATTGAATAACCAGTAGCACCTCGTAGTTTATGAACTGAGCTGCTACTGGTTGTTCAATAAGTTTGGTTCTATTTTAATTGTTTTAGAATATTTAGAAATACAACTGAAGTCCTTAAGTATAAAACGGAGTAATCAGCTCTTTAATCAGCTTTTATTCAATACATAGACATGTGAAAATAATATTCAGTGTCATTTATAAATTTGCAACTCAGTAAAAATTCAGATTAGCATAAGTAGATGAGTGCAAGTAGATGATATAATTACAGAGTTAAAGTACAGAAATACAAGTGCATGTAAAATGAAAAGACACTCGAGTCCAAAAATTAAAGTACGAAAGAAAAAATGTTTAACTCTTATTGATATAGGTCTTTAGGTCTTTATTTAATTCAATGCAATCCAACAACATACAATAGAATAGCATTTACTACCATTAAAAGGTAACTTAATACATGCATAAACAAATCCACACAAACTTACATGTCTTCCAACACACTAAATTAAAATCTCCTTTAGAAGAAATTATTTATTTATTTTGGTGCTTCAACATCCTTAAAAATTCCGTTTAACTCCGTAGATATGACCAAAAAGTGAAGTTTTAATTTTGGTATCCAAATGAGATCACTCCCGGCCCGGCTCGGAGTTTTGACGGCTTCAAATTCATGAAAATAAAATTTCTGAAAGCAAATAGAAATATATGGAGTAAAAACGTTGCCAAAAGTATAAAGAAGGTTCTAAAGGAAATAGATAATTCTAAAAGCAAATTGAACACTCATTTTGCTGAATGTTATCTAAGAAGATTTAAAGAATATTTTATAATTTATTACATGAAATTCTACTGCAAATTATTGTACCTTGAGACATTTCACGCTATTTTGTCAACATTTTTGAGAATAAGAGCTTTTTTATTTTTAAAAATAAAATATCGCGTATTTCCACGTATTTTCGTCACAATATTTCATTTACATGTACAATTAACATTATGCAGTTTAAGTGCTGTGCAATAAGTTGTGTCATGCCTCTTTTTAGTTGGTTTAATTAACAATGGTAAATTGACATGTATATCCAATAATTAAACACAAGATACACTGAATTAAAATCTCATTTCTAAGAAACTTTTTGCTTCTGTTCGGTGGTTGATTCTCCCGAAAATTCCGGTTAGTGGCGGTTAATTCCTTAGATATGGACAAAAAAGTAAACATTTATTTCTGCGAATCGAATAGTCCTCATAGCTCTCAAACTTGAGAGCTATGAGGACTCTCAAGTCTCTCAAGAGTTTGTCAAGATGTATGAAAATGCGAATGTAATGTCCACGCATTAATTTGCTTCAAACACATCGGAAGCTGAAATAAGGAAAGTGAAAATAGATCGGCATTTATCGTCTGGCTGTCATAGTTTCGTATTATATAATTCATTCCAACAGATGGCGAAGTAATTCCTCAAGTTTTGCTATTCTGGCCGTAGTTGAGGGCATTTCTTGTGACGGAAGTTCGTTCTTGTTCCTTTTGAATTGAATAGTCCGTTTTCGTTGTGTTACACCTTTTTTAATCCACCCATTGGCTATGAAATTTTGACGATTTCCCCCGGATGAAGTGATTGCGACCATATTGATGTCCTAAGTGATATTCATTGCAAGATTTGATAGTCATGGCAGTCCATTTGCTGAAAGCATTGTGCGACCGTCGAGTGAGTGCAGGCGAAGCAGAAGAGCTTTGAGCGAGGAAAGAGGTTCAAGGGCAATATTAAGGTAAGAACCGTAGTCCCATCGGAAAATATTTCGAACGTTATCTGCCTGTGTTTACAGAAAACTTCGAGAAGGCGAACTACTCTTTGTTACGCAGTGACAATGAATGGGTGACTATATTCCATTTAGTCTTCCCGAGCGATATCCTTAATTTGAGAATTAGGCTAAGATAACAATGATAGTTAGAGAATGTTAATTTAATTCCGTGCGTCTCAGAAATGAAAATAGATCTGTTCACTGATACTGCGTTCTATAATACGGTGCGGTGAAATTCCGGTACACAAATTTTGAAATATTACCTTTACTATCACTTCAGGCACTTTGAATTACTTTTCATTATAAGTTTTAGGAATCATCAAAACTCTATCTTTCGTTTCTTATTCTAAATCTTGACCTTTTTATAACCCTTTAGCTATTGTATGTCGAGGACATAGGATCAATCTTTTCATTTCAGTTCCTGCTGGAGTTTCGTGTGTTTTAAAAGTCTTTGCAAAAATATAATTCAAAAATCAATACGATTATATTATTGAAATTAAGTCTCCATATTTTTAATTAATATCGTTAACTCCATGTCAATTTTTGTGTGTCTTACCTTAGACATTAGTGTGTAAGAGTGTATAAAGTCATAAAATAAAATGTGTCTTTCTTGGTATATTAAGCCCAAATGCGGAGATAAACCCTGATTTGTGACAAGAGAGCATCTATATAGAGTAAATCCTCTGCTCTTCTTACTCCCACTTCATCTCATCCTCCTTCGCCATGTTTCCCCTCATAAACAGATTTTTTCGTCTCCCACGCGATTCTGAATCATCGAGAAGTTCTCTCCCGATACCTGTTGCTTCGGAGAAGCACCTACACATACTCTGATATCACTCCCACTCACCCCACACCTCAACGTACCTCTTTTCCCTCGGACGCTGCATTTGAAAGGAAACTGCCATCCAACGTATCTCGCCACATCCTGATGAAGGTAACCAAGGAGACAATTGTAGCGTGTAAGTGATCTAGGACAAATATAGATGAAACCGTCACCTAATGTTTTTATAATGTATTTTTCTTCTGGATTACATCAGAACTGTCATATACTATTTCATTTTACTGCCGTTATATTCACGTTTATGAATAGATATCGTTTCCATTTCTGAAACGAAGGAAGCGATTTGATATCCAGTCTGCTGCATCGCTTAAAACCGCTGTTACGCTTATTTTCTGTTACTAGTGAAGGGCATTAAAGTAATAACAACTCTATGATTCAGAAATCAAAAGATAACGTGATACGTACGAAGTGCAATGTAATTCTTTGTTCGTTTGAGTTATTTTTATTGGAATTAATATTTTAATGTGATTATATTATTATTGCCGCTTCTTGAAAAATACCTCTGGATTATGTTATTTAGGGCACACATCTCCTTTAACAAGCTTCACTACTTAAAAATCGATGGCCTTATTCGTAGAAGATATGCAAACGCAACCTTGGGCGGCTTACGGAAGAAAAAGCACTTGCCACATAGATCACGGTTCATTAGATAGGAATGCAGGTAACGTAGGTTCTCCTTTAATAATAGTTCAAAGCACCTCATAACCTATTACCCAGGGCAATTTAATCAATTCATTCCGTGAGATTGCTGTTTCTTTAAGGGATAAGCTGACTTATCATTCCCAATGTTACTTCGTATGACCCTTTCCTTGCACATCTCTCTCGTTTCTAGAAGCATCCTTACTTTCATTACTTATGCTACACATCTCTCTTTCCAGTAGATTCTTATCCACCCGATCTCTACCATCTATTCTTTTCACTTCTTGACCCGTACTCTTTCCATCATATTTCAATTTGGTCTCCTATTATCTCCAGATTTTCAAACAGTTCACAGCAAACTCTTTTGCACTGACCTCTTGAAATTTCTCTCATACTGCCTTCATTCATCTTCCGTGCATTTCCAGTCTCTCCACTTTTCCCACAATCTCTTCTCGTATAACTCATTCCGGCTGCGTTCAGCTCACTCATGTCCTTCATGACGTACCTATTCCTTAGAACAAACTGGCTACAACAACTTTGTACAAGAGTCCGTTTTCGTTTCTTTGGTAATCCTTCACCTTTTCGAAACACATCACCTGCTCCTAGTAATTTTTCTACCGGCGCTACAAAGATGTACGTTTCACTCTATTCTTTCGTACCTTTAAACATTTCTTTCTCGAAGATACATCGTTCTATTCAGTTAAAAGTTCCTCACAAAAACGCGACTCGTAGTAATTTTTTTCGTATAACGTTTTTCGATTACACCGAGTTCACGAGTATCATGTATCACTTCATCATAATTTATCTTTATTTGTTGAATGAACATCCGTATTATTCAAACAATTAATGCATTGATTTATAAATAGTTTATATTCGCTTTATTAACAGAGTAGGAATCAACAATTATATCATAGTAATTTATCATTAATTGATTCTTGTTTAGCAAGATAAAAATACAACTTTGAGTTAGTCGAACTTTTAATCTTAGGAAATTTATAAATGATACCATAGAAAAACATTTTATCTCGAAAATTATTTCCAATATGTGCCTCTTTCAAAAAGAGTCTACACTTTATATTCTACGATAGCAGCTATTTATTTTATTTAATAAACTACATTACGCAACAAGTGAACATTAAAAAAATTATTCCATGAAACAAAATTTCGTTTGGAATATATAAATCGTATTTTTAATACTTTACCTCAGGGAATGGGGCCATTAAGTTGAGACATTCTTGTTGGAATATTATTATATAATAGGAAATACTTGAATTTGGTTATAAGATTGGATAAAATTCGACTTCCTTGGCAATATAACTATTCAATGGAATGATATATTCGGAAAGAAAAACAGAATGTTTGCCATTGCATCAGTCGCCATGTCTCATAAATCTCTACCTGAAGAGTAAGAATGTTTTACGTTTTATTAGCATTCTCTGAGAATACTTCAAATAAAATCTGTGAGATAATCTTGCTGATCATTCAATTCAAAATTCACTTAGAGTAGGACAATTCACGAACATTTACATTCCATTTTGGATTATTGATACCATTCAAGAATCTTCTTCACAAGTCCTTCAAAACTCCTCCACGTAATTCATGTGCATCTCTTAGAAAAGAGAGAATAAGTGCTCGGAAATATAGATTCTTACGTCTTTATCGCCTTCACCATAAGAGTTACGGAAGATTCCATCGCTTGAGCCGAACTGACATAAAAGTCAACACCCTTCCGCAATATTTCAGTATTCGTGCAAATGGACTTTCAGTTGAGGAAGTTAAGGTGTAATCGAATGAATGCAATGGTAGAAGTCGAAAATCATGGCGGTATTAATGTTATCTCACGGCGCTAGAATGTATTCATGAGTTGAATCTCTTCTGTGAAACGGCACTTTACTAACGCACGCCACAAATCACCCTTCACGAATCCTCCTCTGAGTCCTATCGAGTTCACAGAGCACATTTTCTCTCACACAAAAATATTCTCATACCTCACCTCTTATCACGATACTATCTCTGGAATTATAGTGGTCATGTTCACTTGAATACAATTAAAAATTCTTAGTTTATCAACTATAAAGTTCTCTAATTTCCGTCTACTATTTCCATAATTTTGAAATAAAACTATCCCCTTTTTTCATTTCATTGATGGATTCAACTCCTCCTCAAGTTATCAGTGAACTGGCTATCACGAAACACCTTTAACCAAATCCGTATTTCGTAAATTTAACATAAATGTTTTAGAAAAAAGCATTCCGGTATTCAGAAGTACTTAAAGAAAGAATCAACTGCAGATTTATGATCTAGATATGTCAAATTGTTGGTGAAACTAGTTGAATGGTAATTGCACCGTGGAAAGAAAAGCATTTTTTGACATGTATTTGGGGAATTAGAGCGAGATCAAACAACGAGATCATTGGAAGAATGATCCGTTAGAGACGTAGGAAATTTCAATTCAAAGCTTTGACCGGAAATAAAAAGATACCATCTGCATTCTTGGGTGCTACAGCAGCTACTTCTTCTGCATTCAGTTACAACATGTGGGAATGGGAATATGTGGAGCTCTTTGTCTCCATAGGAAAACATTTCTTTTGTTCTCTTGCTGAAGGGAAATTTAGAAAAGAGAGAATCTCTATTGCTCGAGCAGAGAACAATGTTTATTATGTTCCTGGTTAACAATTGATGTATCACTTCCTTCTCCTCCTTTGAGTGCCTTTGTAACGGTCGTTGGTAACTTTGAACATTCTACGAAAAAATTCATGTTTTATTTGAATCCATTTAACAATTGGTCTACGTAGAACAAAATTTTAATAGAACCGTTTTGTAAATGCATCATGTTATGATTTTATAATATATCCTTGTATTTTTTTCTTTTCTCCGAACTCTTATGAAATATTAGTAACTCAGCAGATTTTCATGCTTGTTTATCGTAGATTCAGCGGAGTTCCGATTAATGATACGGAAATAGTAATCAACAGCTAGAGTTATGCCTTAACATGACTTGCAAATAATTCCCAATTCAGCATTATTTTTATAACATTACTCCTAACATTGATTTATGTGTACAGTATCTTAACAATAGATAATCAAAACACAAATGTGTTTGCGAGAGCCGAGTGGAAATTAGACGGATGCCAGCATTGCATATTGAAGGTCTTTGATAGATGCTTACATGAGGCGTGGATGCCTTCAGGTATAGGATATGTCATGGATATTTGCACTAAGATATCATCCGTAGCTAATACCAGTATATTATTGATGGGTGTCAGAATACAGGTATGAAATTGTTTCGTTTCTCATAAGAAAATAGACTTTTAAATTAAAGCATTTATTTTATTACCCCGTCACCGTCGACAGTTATTCCGAAATACCTTTCTAGAATTAAAGAGAAAACAGTTTCCCTCTGCTCCATAGTATTTTAAAACTTCTCTTTATAACGGCTGAAATAAAGGAGAAGGGTTATTAAAGATATAATACGCCATTCTTTCCCATATAATTGCAATTAATTAATTCTTTCTTTACATCAAATTTGGTGCTGATCCTGGGACTTTAGCTCGATAATAACTCATGGGGACTTTCATCTTCACATAATATTACAGGATTACTTTCGCAAGGGAGATGATTGCGTTAGAATGGGGTCATTTTCACGTGTTACAGGAGAGTTTATACGCACGAATCTCACGTGGTTCGCTCACATAAGTTTTCACAATTTGAGTGTTGCGGCGAAGCCCCATCTTCAAAGCGAGAAGAAATTACGGGATATCGAGAATGAAGGCAACACAAAGTAAATATGTTTGTTATGGCGGATACAGAATCTCAATTCAATTTTAGATCGTATCTACAATTGATGATACATAGATACAAATATTCTGTACATAGATAGCACATCATCTGGAATAATTTCAACTGAGGTTGGGATATATTGATTCGGTCCATATATAATTGCTTCGATTAATATCGGAGGCACTTAATTAAGTGCGGTATTTAAAATTTTAAACGATCGTTTGAGAAACGGAATTCGATGGTTCGATTTATCTTTCCATTTCGATTAAGCGTCATCAAGTTCTGTTCCGTCATCAGTTCTAATGTTTACTTAATTAAGTCATTAATTTTCATGCCGTGTTTCATTCGATATTTTAGATAGAGTTGTGTATTAGTTGATGGCCGAAATAAAAATCCTTCAGCTAATCGTGCACTCAGCTCAACGCCTGTAACCTATCAAATATATTTTAGGAGTCTTTAATCCCATATGATATTTTCATCTTTATTTAATTTCTAGCGCATCGAAAACCCATTACCAATATACGGCGCGGTAAATTAAAGTCCCTCCGTACCATTAAAATCTTTCCTCGCTCGTTTCTCATTTCATATTGAACGAATGCAATTATGCGATATCGATACTAATACTTCGACGCGGATATGTAGGTTGCCCAGTGATCGTGAGGCAACGTTTTTATAAGCCCACGCAGCAGTTAAAGCCACGAACGTGAGAATTCGTCGGACGCAAAGCGATAACAGTCGCACATCAAAAGCATGTTCGGGGCACCAATTAAGGGAGCGTGCGAAAAAAGCTTATGAAACTTCTAGACGGAAAACATGAAAATCATAATTCCCTCGGCCGACGCCCCAATTCTATGAAGAAACAGATCTCTCGAATGGGTCCCTCGGAATCCCCAACAAAGAATTCCTGCACAACTTTCACTTCTTTCGATCTTGACCAACGGAGAACGGACAACGTAAGAAGCGCATTAGATTCGGAGGATGAGGTGAATGAAAAAGTGAGGAGAATAAAATGACTGGGTACTCCATTATTCGAACGATTTTCACGCTTATTCGAGTTTCCTTCGAAGTCTTAGAAACTAACGAACGCCATTGTCTCTTCAGCGATGATTCTATCCTATAAAGATGTGAAGTTTCGAAACGATAAGCGTTCGTTGAAAGGTGTCTAAAACTGGAGCTGATGCGATCTTTTGACGCGACAAAGTTGAAAGAATCACATCAAGAATGAGCGGATGAAGGCGGCGATTCTAAATTTGCAAAACGCATTCCCAGCTGTCTAAATGATATCCAGCTATAACTAAAAAATTGACATTTTGGTCCCTTGATTGACTTTGACCTACAAAGATAAGAGCACTTATTAATTGTGAAATAATATTTTTCGATTTTTCAGGAATATACGTATGTTGCATGTATACAATTTTCTTGAAATTCATATTCTACTGTAACTTTAAGTTCTGAAATATCAATAGCGTAAGAATATTCTTGGAAACAGGATTAATTTAAAGACTGTATTAAATAAGACAATTATGAATTGCGAAAAACGTTAAAACAAAATAATTTATGGGGAAGGAATAGTAAATAATTGTAAAAATACTAATAATCGTTCAATAGATAGTAAATAAAAAGTAAATACATAGCAGATATCATAAGTATTAATGGTAATTAACTAGTATGTATGAGTAGTACATAACCAGTAAATAATTTGTACATACATACTAAATAACAGGCAAAATAAAGGTGGATAATTATCAATGTTATTGGGTGATAATGCAAGTTGAATGAAATCAGCTGTGGTAATAAGAAGGTGCCACTTAGTACCAGATAATTTCCTCGCACGGTAAGAGCTACATGTACATAAAATCTCCCACGCAGATTTTAAATCGTGTATCTTTCTCTTTCCTAGAGATAATTATCACCCTATCCTTCGCTCTAATTTGGATGTGTTCACTTCGTTCTCTTCCAACCACTTTCCCTTTCTATGGCAACCGTTATTTACCAGAAGTCACGCGTCCACTTCCAACGTGATCGCCCTTCAGCTTCGGGGTAAAGCACGTATGGAAAGAATAAAGAAATGCCAATGGATATCCCGTTTATTGGTTGGCTAGAACATAACCTAATGAGCCATGCACGGACTAAAGGTAGTATTTAGAAACGGTCTGTGGCGGAAGTCCACCCTTTATCATTGCAGATATCTTTTTGGGATAGTTTACTAGGAAAGTAAATGTTTCCTTCTGAATGAAAGTGAAATTCCCTCTTCTCCGGAAACCACTTCAAACGTCAGACTAATCCATCATAAGAATACTTTTTAGGTCCTTAACGTAGGATTATTTATCTATTCTTCTAGGAAAGGGACGAAATTCTTATTCGTTTCCCATGATCATATGGGATAGATAACATTAAAGTTATATGTACTGATCTGCTATCATCAGGGGATATTTAATGAAAATTAAAACTGTAATATAATATTGAAATATGTGATATTGATATATAATATTGAAAATCTTATCGGTTGATCATGAGATGACGACTTATTTAAGAATAACTCTTTAAAAAACAGTTATAAAATAACATCTTCTCAATGAATTTAATATTTCTAGTTATATATGAATTCTATAAAGAAATCGTACTTTTCAAATCTATGGATGAATCATTTATGCATGTATTAATTTTTCATTATCAATCCGCCTGTCTCTTTTTGTCCTATATACAAATATAATTTATTTCCATATTTAAAAATGTACGAAATTATTTTTCAATGTAAGTAACGAATATCCCATTTTGTAAAGTAAGATATTATCTCACATCCATTTTACTTTTTCCTTTCCCATATTATAAAATCAATTTACTATTCACTGGTGGAGCAAGATTTTCATGCTTTATTTTACAATTATCTTAATATTTCGTGAACAAGCAATCTTTTCGAAACCAATCAACCTTCTTATGTTTTGGACACTACGAATGGATTTATTTCCTTCCCTCAATTTTCAATTTGTTTTCTTTGGATCTGTTATCTTATATATCATAGAATGAAGCTGAAAATTATTCAATCTAATTATCATAGTAATATAAATATTTTATGGTTTACCTACGAATCTCTGAACTTTTTCCAGTGGAAGCCAATTACCCTGAGGCATAGAAAAATATTTTTCTCAAGATATTCGCATCGACTATGTTAATTACCTGCACGTAAATATTGTTTTTAATCCACTTGAATTTTTATTTGGCCACGGTCCGTTATGTGTTGCTATCTTTGGAAAATATCCTCCCTTTCTATAATAAACCGCATTTTATTTTAAAGATGAGTGCGATTTTGGGATAATAATTATGACATTTATAACATATTAATTATTAATAGACGAATTTAAAGTAAATCCATAGAAATAAGATGGTAAATTTTTATTAGACACAACTTTATCACCTGGATTATTAGGTAATATGGCAAATAACTGGTAGCCTAATTTAAATATAAAATTCGATTATTACTTTATTTCTCGCCCTCTTATCCACTGAATTTCTTCCAACGATGCATTTATTTACTATATATGTATCAGTATATAAAACCCTTTGATTGTTACATTTCATACTATTAATCCTTAATGAACCCAACCAAACTATCATCAGTATTAATAGGTTTACTTCATATATCTCATTTAATGTCGAAATTTACTCCTTACTCCTAGTTCATGATTTAGTCGATTATGTTTCAATTAATGATATGCCTGATTAAATATAGTTAAATAAATCTTCAACTCTTATTCTCATATGGATTTTAATAGCTTATTTCCCCAGTAGAATTCGTACATTGTTTTTTAATCTTTAAAATAATTCAATTCTTTTCCAATCAATTCCAAAAGTTGAATTAACCCATTCTTCTTTGTGGTTTGTGGTTTGAACTGTTAATTCCTCAATAACTATGACTTTTTAATTATAGCTTTTCTTTGGACTACGTTACCTTATCAAGTATTCTTCAACTTGTATTTCTAACATGTCCGCTAGTTAACGTCGGCGTGCGTCTTTTGTATCGAATTGTGTGTCAATCCACCTCCACCACAAACCCTTCGAGAGTTTCCACTTTTCGTCTGATCAAGCATCGAATCCGTTGGCTAGTTAATCCTACCAAAGCCCCAGATCTAAACGAATCCTCTTGGAATAGCCCAATATTTCGGCACAGTCCCTCTTCAATCGCTGATTCATCTGCGAATATTTTCCGCTTCCACGCATCGGCACTCGTCAACGCACAAAAAACGAACCTCTCGCCAATTAAGTTGGGCGATCGTTTGTCCGCGGTTCCCAAAACGTCCGGAAGCCATGGCAAACGTATCTTCCCTTTTAGCCAACGAAAGATCGCTCAGGCAATTTCCTTCTCTGTGCGTTCCCATAACTCGGGGGCTATCTTCCGCTTCGATAGGTCCATCCTCAATGGGAAAGTCCATTCCAGCGGATGGTCATCGCCTGCTGGATCAGCGTGCAGAGCGCACCCCAAGGCGGACCATAAAGAGGAGATGTGCGGTCTGGAAAATGGTTTGATCTGCTATCTCCTGCGTCTGCCCATTCGCACACACATTCCTTCCGAGTACGAGTGATTCCGCAGGGTCCGGAGGCGCGAACCATTTCATCTCCTCCGGGATCGACGGCTTTTGGGAAAGCCCACCGCAAACTACCGATCCCAAGCATGAATGTCCGTCGATGGCTTGTCCGCACTACTCCAACATACTAGTCAATTATAATCTGCACATAGGAGACGTTTCTATAGAGTAGAGGAAAATAGGGATTTTTCTCACACCCAATAGTGGAGTTTAAGAGCTATCCTTCTATCGTCAACCAATCTTATGAGTTAAATATACCCAATATTCTGCGAATTCAGTCTATAATTCTTCATTCATTATTCAGGCCATATAGATCTTCGAGTATCACGAAGAAGAATCTTGAAGATAAGTTTATTTGTTTGAAAGTAACTTTGTTTACTTTAGAGTTAAAATCAAAGTCTACAGTCTCTAAAACCAGTTTGGAAAATCAGGACAATATCTCAGAGTTGAAACAGTTCTTCCAAGATTTGAATTAATTTTCGTTTCTCGGAAAGCCAATTTGTCGTTCTTTTGAATGCTGTTCAGCAATCGGAGAAATTTGTGGACAGAAACCAGATCATATATTAAGCTCAAACTAAGAACACGTTATATATTTAAGGAAGATACTTGATGTTACGCAAGATAAATTTTCGAAAGTTCCTGTGCTGCTTCATTTTTAACCTATTTCGTTTTACAGTATTATCATACAAGGGTTTTAATTTAAGGTAATACATATGTAACAAAGTGGGTAAGAAATTTTATTTAACATTTAATTTTATGGGATCAACAGTCGCAATTAATTAGTTTTCCAATTAACGAACTATAACTGAATCACCTCATACAAATCGTTAAAGGAAACAGTTTTAGAGTAAATAATTCACTCGGTGCAATTACTTCAAATATCACTACAAAACCAATTCAAATCTCATCCCATTATCGATGCAATTACATTTAAATGATTCGTTAAATACGGCAGTCTTTCATGAGGGCGATTAGGAATCTGATATGGCGCATTTAAAACGTTTCATGAACAAAACTCCGTCGGACGAAAAAGCGCTTGCATTCGCGTGTCTGATAATTAAGGTCAATAATTATTCAAACCTTATTCGCAAATTAAGCACCATATTTTTCAATGGTTGATAAAAGTTCCAGCGGATAAATATCCTAGTTAAATGCACCGGTTATTTTTCAAATTTGCACAGCTCCATTAAACTCGGAGCGTATATTCTCATTGTTTATCGTAACTAATTTGTTGGGACTAATGTTAGAGAAACGAGACAACCAAATTATCGAACTCGTATAAATTTGCAGAGTTTTATTTTATAAAATAATAGTTGAAGTAAGATAATCAAACAATGTGACACATGCATAATACTAAAAATGCAATTATATAAGCTAAACAATGATGTGTACTGTGCTCTGTATCGTGTGAGTACTTTTTTACGTTGAAAGATAAATTAGGAAAATAATGCACTTCATATATACTGCTTCGTGCCTGAGGTTTAAACGATGTAAAAATTCAGTTCCTTCTCTTGAAATCTTCAATTAAATTTGGTATTTGATTATCTTATATTTTTATTTAATGATTAAATATTTTTATATTAGTTGCGAAGCTATTAAATCTATATTGAATATCTAGTGAACATTTGAAATCTGTTGTCTTCGTCCTTTTAAAGTATATTATTCAAAATACATTACATAATTCACTTAGTATATCAGTCATGAATTCGCCATAAAAGAGAATGTAAACATTTCACACAGGAAAGCTATCAAAATCATATAAGTTTCAAAAATACACTACAGGTAAAGTTGGTTTTCAACAGATCATAAAACATTTATGAAAAAATAAAACTTTTATATAATGGCAAAAGATGGTTGTAGCAAGGAATTTATCTATTACCAAAATTATTTTAAACTCAAAACTAAACTTTTAAAGTTACTCAATTTAAGAGATGGACTTCAATCATAATTTTATATTTCTTTTCATTCCTCTTGCATCCTACATGCATCTATAAAATTCTAAACACTAACATAACGCGAAAATCATTTTATATCTCGCAGTAGAATTAAATTCGCAATCCGCAGCGAGCACACGTAACATATTTGGCACTTGAATTTAAATTGGATTAGTTTAATATCTCGAAAGGCGGCGACTGAAATTGAATAAAAGCGGCCATTTGAGTCTAAATTTAATTGAAAAACAGCCATTGCCATCAGCGTTGAACTTAATTAGCTCAGAAAAAAGCAATCAGACCGAAATGCCTCCCTTTCCGAGCGAAAAGAAAAAACATCGAGGATAGTTACGGAAAAAAACTTCCATTCATTCAAATTGACCAACGTTGAGCGTTTCAAACGCACTTTGAAAAAAAAATCGGTCGCTACAAGGGCCGAGATCTCCTCTGGTATTCCGGATAAATTATTTCCATTTATTTCTCTCCCAACGGCTGCTTTTTGTGGTCTTCCCGGAGCAGTTGCATCACCACACACCTTTAAGAGCGTGACGCCTTCTAATGGACCACAGTATATCCCTCACCTGACTCTCCTCCCAAAAGCCACAAACACCCTAAGAGCAGCTCCAAGGCCAAGCTCTCTCCCTGCGGAGATGCGAAGATTGCGGTCTGCGAAAAAGCCTCGCTTCAAGGCTAATATTTAACGAAGCCCATTGGTTAAGCAGTGACGATCAACGAGTTACTCTCTAACGTATCATTCCGGAGGTAGAAGTCGAGTTTGTTAACTCCCGTCCTATCTTTTGGTTCTGCAAGAGCGAACTGCAGGTGTGGTTCATGTAAACCGAGAGAATATTTTGATCTTATTCTGCGTACAGTGGTGTTTAACTTAAGACGTTGGGCCTGTGCATCGAGTCACCGAGGGAGAATGGAAAATTATTGACAATGTTGAATATCAAACTTTAATAACTATGTTATCTTTATAAAAATTATATTATAATAAATATATTATATGTTATAATAAATTATAAAAAATAGTTATACATATTCCATCTAGGATGTTGAGAATTTTGGATAACTAAGTTGTGAAATTGATGAATGCACATAGAGGGAATTATTCAAATTCCATATTACAACATTCTATATTTTTAATACCAATAAATTTCTGCGTAATGGTTAAAGTATACAAATATTCTAGTCGTGGTCACTTAATCATATCACACAAAATTATGAGATAAATTGTTTATTCTACTTTTACTTCGAATTAACGCAATTAGTTTTTGCAAGTCTCGAGTATCTATTCAACCATCAGTAACTTCATCTTATTGATAATTAAACATTATTTTTATTTCACTGTTGAATGAAAATTGACGCCTGGATCCAAGATGTTTAGGAAAACATTTAGAAGTTTCTCTTAAAACAAAAATTTACTTATAAAATAAACCTTTTAGGATAATTTGCGTATTTTTCATGTTTTATTCCTTTCATAGTTTATTCATCATCAAGAAAGATTATGTGATAAATCGTTAAATAGAAATATCCATCTCATCCGCACATTTGAGAATGGTATAAGATGCTGTGAATTTAATGTCATACCATTTTATCTTTCTCTAAGTGATTTCTGCCTTATGCAGATACCTACTGCGTTACCTTCCTATCCTTATTAATTACCTAATATTTTATATAATTCAGAGTAGGTAAGCAGTTGACTAAATAACCAATTAAAATAAATTATTTTTTTATACGTATAGGGTCTAAATAAGCTCTTTTGTTACTTCTCAACCTTTTCCGGTTGTATAACATTTTACCTGAGTAAGTTAGTAGTTTACCCCATTAATTAGTCTCTCTGATCCTAGAATCCTAGATCCTGATCTTATATAAGAACGCTGAGTTGAAAATATTAGCATCGATAAAATAAAATTGATTTCAGTTATTAGTCTATTTTCGGTACGAACATATTTTAGGGTTGATTGCTATTTGAACGTTATACACTTTTCGGAAGAGTTCATATTCACAAGCTCTTATTTCGTACGAAATACTTTACCCTGACGCAACGAACAAACTATCATCGTTTTCCGTGCGTGTTTAGATGACCAGCCTACATGGCTTTTATGTTGTTTCACCATTTGTAACATTAATAATAGAGAACACACATCTTAAACAATAATAACTGAGTTCATCGAGAAAGCTTGTGTTGCGAATTGGTTTGCAAAATGTCAAGAACTCAATAAGGAAATTGTGAAACTGCGAAAAGTGGGTTAATAAGTTTGAACAGAAAACGGGAAACGCGTTATCACAAGCAATTTTAACTTTATTTGCCATTCAACATGCATGTTTGTATGGTAATTATTCTTTTATTTTTTCGTCAGGAAATGCCTTTATGTAATTTCAGGTCGGGCCTCCACGGAGTGTTGAGAACTCATTAATTCACAACACCGTAGCATTAAGCATAGTGTTTTATCTGGCATTGCAATTTGAAAAGTTTTTTAACACAATCGGGAGAAGCTGAAGGGTTTGGGTTGTGTACCTAATACGTGGGAGTAACAGAATGAAGCGAAGCATGATTCTTAGGCAAAATATGTGCTAGATTAGTTCATAAGGATTAATTTTATTTAAATAGAGCGGAACTACAACCGAAGATAATCGGATAATACTAATAGAAGATCCTTCGTCGTTGCGGATTCGATTTCTTTTATGCAAGTCAATAATACGACAAAATCCTCCGATAGGTTCGTTTAGTCACTATCATTTGAGAATGATATCAAATTGTTCAAGGCACAAATACGAAGCCGAGCCAACGCAGTCCACTATATTCTAAGCAAAACAATACACTTCCCACCTTATCATGGATGACCAGTTTAATAGATGCTGCGATCGAGTACTATAAATCTCTGCCCTTTTTATTTGATAAGTCAATAAAACATGAAGCTATTAACCGAAAACTTTATTATCGCTACAAATTGAACGAATGACGAGGAAATATTTATTATTTGGTTGTAAACAGCCCTCAGCGCTATCTCATTTTCTGAATAGCTCTAAATCTCGTGACCTATATTTCACGCTCTTCTAACTCGTAAACTCGATCCTATCGAAGAACTTTAATACATCGGATAAGTGCAAAGGTACACGGTATTCAAAGTGCAAACGTATACATTACGTTCTCGCATTTTATTATAATGCACCTTAATGCAACCACATTTACCAGAAGGGCAAGAGGCCTATTTCGAGCACAGGCAACTTCTCAATACGTTTTCATAATTTTTAACGATCAAAACTCCGAATTCGAATGAACGAATCGATCTCCGGGATTTATATTCGGCGAAATCATATTTGGATCCACTCAATTTTCCCTGTTTACCAACAGCATTCATCGAGTAAATATCAACTAAAGCTGAAATCAGGCTGCATTCTTTGTGTACTCCGTTACCAAGGGCAACCAGCGCAGCAACAGGCCTTTCTCCTAATCTCCGTTCCCATTCTATCCTTAAACTCCCAAGTCTTGCGCCATTAACCGTGATGCAACGCCAGTAACACACGGACGACGGCCCTCGTGATTCGGGACCAGGGCTGATTTGTAGCACGTCGGAATTTTTGGGGTACGGGCGAAATAGGGTTCGCTTTTAATAGAGCTTGAACTCACGAATGCACAATCAAAGTAGAGGACAAAGAGGGATGGACGGATGCGTAATCATGTGATGGCTTTAATCGGAGACTTACTGATTAAAGGTCGTGGATTGTCGTGCAAATGCACGTGCGTGAGGGAAGGAATCCGATTTTCAGTAACGAGATTGGGTCTCCTTCATTGCTTTGCTGATAACCGGGAAATGTCCGCCGAGATGCATTTCGGGCCGACTTATCTGTCGGGCGACGTTGATGAATTACCCTTCGCTCGAAAATAGACCGAAAAATAACAGCGGTCATTAGGTCGTGTGCTTTTTAAGTAGCCGTAATCGCGTAGCGGATGCCTTGAAATATCGCGGCACGAATGCAAGCAGAAATGAGTTTGGTGTTCATTAGTGACGGGGAAAAGGGGGTGGAAGCATTACGTGCGAGTTGCTCAATGGATTCATAAATAACGAGAGAAAAGGTCTTTGAATAATCTTTTTATTTTGCTAAAACAAAGAACTCCTAAGCTGCTGGATATGAAAGTGTTCGAAAGCACGGAGTCCATTGAGAATAAAATTGGTTCGGTATAATTAGCTTTGAATATTAACGAAACTTCAACGAAAATGTAAGTTATTCATAAATATACGGTCGCTTAAAAATGTTTTATTAAAAATCCTCTATATTCAACTTCAAGTATAATGACATTTGGAATTTAGAATAGATGCCGCTGCAAATGTAAATTTACTGCTTCGCTTAGAAAATGTTATGTTAAAGATATCAAGGGATAATATCAAAAAGTATTCCTTATTATACTATGATTTTGAACCTTCGACCTCATTATTCCTTATAAGCGAAGTTTGTATTCGTTTATGACATGCTATTAGATATTTAAGTATGCGTTTTTCGCAACTTATCGTGAATATGCTTCTTGCTTGACCTCTCATTCTGTAGTCCGTGAAATAATAAACGTACATCGCAATGAATTCCAACGAAGGAAATAAATCACTAAACATTGAGGTCATTAGAGCACTCCGTTTATCATCATCATGATATTTCATCGGATTTATATGGGAAATCACTACCTTTTTGAAATCGCGAATCGGTTATAGGGAATGAAGTGATTTAGAAATAAGTAGTCTCTGCCGTTATCTCAAATGGAAGGCGGCGAATGTTATGCATGATTTCGCTTTCAGAATCATCTCAAGGGATAATAAATCCCTCCCGCGACATCAATTCTGTGATGAAACCGACCAAGAGATCTTCGGGTGATAAAAGTCGTAACATGATCATTGGCCACGATGGGGAATAATAAAGCCCAATCTAGCGCGCGTCATGAATTCATCTCCTCTCATTTTTCCCGTATTCTCGGCCGTAAAAGGGCTAAGTATTTCCTAATCTACAAACGAACGGCCCACTGTCTTTATCTCGGTTATGCAAAAGCCTCCGAAAACCGTTTTGGCTCTTTTAACAGCTCGCGATTTTCCCGGCGCGAATCACAATTTAGGGGAATTCTCCGTCGGACGAAATTCAGATCTTTTGGAGCGATATAAAAAGCGGACGTAATCGGCCCATGGTCACTCCTTCGGAGCGATTTTCTCACACAGTTGATACGCGCAAAAGGCACGAATTACGGAGGCGATTCGTGCATTTACAGCTTCCGATTACAAGGAGAGATAGGCCGTTCGGAAGATTGACCGAAATTTATTCAAAATTCTAATGGTGTGGGTGTGTATGGCATCGCGCGTGGGGGCGTTGGGAAAGGCGCCGGAAACACGTCTCTTTTTTCGCGCTCTGGGAACGTTTGGAAACTATAGAAGGTTACGCGAAATGACCAAACTGGATGAAGGGTTACAAAAAACTCCAGTTTCGGGTGGTGGCCCGTGACGCAATTCAATTTCTTTCGCAACTCCTCCCTTCTAATCTTGGGAGCATTCTTTTCCTCTAGATTAATTCTCCGTCGCCATTGACCCATTTTAGATGCGTGCCTAGCGCAGATAATTATTTCGTCCCCGTTGTAATTCCCTCGTCCACGGGCATCGTGGGAGCAAGTCCCGGAACAAGTGGTCTGCGGCATTATAAATAAGTACGAGCGGAATGAGTTTTATCGTAGCGGAAATTCAGTTTACGTGCTCATGTTAAGAGAACCTTTGCCAAAGGATCTTTGGATTTTCCGCTGCGAACGGATAACCACGCTGATCTGTTGTCTCCCTTGTTGTAATTGATGAACGGGAGTTTAAATAGAATTCTATAATTATGGAACATTCTAGATTGGAAGGAGGAGTAATTTTACAAATATTTTAATATGCTGTGAAACAAAGACGTACAATTCTAAAATTTATACGCAGCCTTTTTTTCTTTTAAAATCTATAAAAAAATGTAGTATATCCTCAATGGTACTGCTATCACTTAAATATAAAGTTCTACATTTTTTTGCGATAATGTATTTTTGTAAATTATTCATTTATTTAAAATGTCATATTTAATATTTTCACTAATTATATCTCACGATAAAATAAGAAATAAGTATGAAGGCGATAGTATTAATGTATCACATTTTACTTTAGATGAAATTGAAGTAACTCCACAATTGAGTCACAAAAAGGTTAATTTGAATTTTGTGCAATACAATACATACAAATGTGAATATTATGAATCTTTCATGAAATTATTAAGTGAAGTAAATAATCGATAATGATATTGGTAAAATTTTATTAAGAAAATTTATTGAACAAGTCATATAGAAGAATATATTTGAATAAGTCGTTGTCATTATGTTGATTTAAATGGTGAGAAACTATTGAAAAGTAGCAAAAAACTACTTCACAAATACCGTTTTGAGATTTACTCTACTATCCGAAAAATTAAGAAGTTGAATACTTTAAGTAACAAACCAATAAAATTAATTTACTGCAGTATATAAATTAAGTAAATATTGTACTTTCACTTTCATTCCAGCACTCATTTATAATTCAAGATAAATCTTATTTCATAAAACTCTAGAGCATACAGTTCACCATCTTCACACTTCCATCCCATTCATCATCGAGCAATACCAACGGCGTAAGAACAAACAAATTCTTTTAATCTTCAACTTTTTTTTAAATCTCACCTAAAGAACGAAAAGTAGAGTTTACATAACGCGTTAATCTCACTTCGCAACTCGCCATGGCTCCACAAATTCTCGGGGGCGTCCCACCGAGGCGTCATAATGAAAGAAGGGGCATTAAGGGTACGCTGAGGGTCATGGGGTCATTCTGATGCTAAACGGATTCGCGGAGTAAATATCCGTCATGAAGGGAAAGTTTCGGAGAAAGGAATTTCGAGAGATTGTCAGCATCGTAAAAATTAAAAGGAAAAAGTGTCGTAAATGCTCGTTTTTTGCACGAGTCTCAGCCGAAGTTTTTATTCCGTTCCCTCGGAACTTCTCCAAGTTTATTGACGGTATGGCGCCCGTAGCCACTGTTTCGACTCTTTAATTTTCTTTCCTTTAACATTCGAAAGGAGCCGCAGAGGGATGAAACGCAGGGATGAATAATGCCGCGGAACTGCGCCTTTTTATTTTCGTTGCTCTTTATACAGCCGAGGAATGAAAGGCCGGAGTGAAGATCAAATTGAAAGAAACTTGTTGGCACTTTTTTTCTCGCCTCCTTTTCACTTTCGGAGATCCGCGTCGAGGGCCTTCAATTAATAAGAAGGCGCCGAAGGTGAACACACGGGAGCATACACACTTTACTGGTGCTTCGAATCCAAAACGCGCTTTCCGTAGCCGACAATATAATTTCAGACGCGGAGGTGGAATTCTTTTGTGACGATCCCAACTTGCAAATTGGAGATTCTCTTGCAAATTATGAGCTTCTGAAAGATAATATGGCATTTCATTAATTTAGGAATTTTGCACAAATCACCAAACGTTGTCTGAGAAGTTGAAAAGGTAGATTTAGACAACAGAGAAGTAAGATTAATACAAATCTATCGTCTAACGCGTATTAACTTGCCAATTTATATGAGGAAAAGGTATTCTTAATCCTACTTCAAAGGCCTCTGAATAAAATCCGTGATCGTACATTGAATATCAAAAAATACATTGGAGAATTATTAATAATATATGAAATATGATAGTCTCTGAATGAATATGCAGTGGAAGGTATTAGGAAGGTGTTAAAGCAATGATCAACGATAACAATTTATTCTCCTTCATTCTTCCAAATAATAGGACACATCTTACATTACGTAACATACCTTCATACAATCAATATCTTTGAACATAATCTTCAAAAACAGTATTTTGCTATTCTAATGAGTCATTTCAAAGCCATAGGATCATAATACTAAAAATTTGAATTTAAGAAGCTCTTGAAGAAAGATCAACTCAATTTTGCGAAATTGGGTCTAAGAAAAAACCTTACAAGGGTATCACCAGAGAGCCCAGAAGTGTCTTTTAACCATGTTTGAGACAAGAGTAAGCCAGATTATTAGCCATAAGCTACGTGTCCGAGGGAAAATTGCTAATTACTCATTGATATTAGACCAATTGAAATCTATTTTGTGTGCCCTAGAGGGGACGAATTTCAATCCCCGGATTTTAGACCCCTAATTACTAGGGTCACGGAATTGATTACCAGGGGTTATTGAGTATCGACCTATTCTGTATAATCCCGCATCACAGTATCTCCATTAGCATATTGTATCCTGGTCCACTTGAAAGGATATCTAGGCTAATTTCAACTGATGGATTTCAGAGACACGGATTCGTTATTGGAACAATATTAAATGAAGCTTCGTTACACAAGTGTAGCGTTTCGGGGACACTCAGTGGAAAAATATTTTAATTAACTGGTGGGAAAATTTAAGTTATCTAAGGCTTGTGGTTTCTAAACAACGAAGAAAAAAGTTCGATCGTAGAACTCAATGTAATTATTTTCTAGATTAACTCTAAATTAGTGTGTTTGCTTAGAATTTGAGTCACGAAGGTTCCCTGCATATACACCACGAAAATATTAAAATACATTTTTGCATGGATCGTCATCTAAAATTGTAAATAAAGTTTCCCCTGATGCCCCACGTAATTCACTCGGATTAGAACCACTCAACTTTTTATGTAGATCATATTTTTTTGAAATTACTTCTAAAATCAAATTATTAAAGTAAACCATGATCATGGCAGGAGCAGAGTAAATAGATAATTATTTTTTTGGAACTTGAGTAAATTTAGATTATCTCCATAAAAACTAAATGAATATTTATTTGATACTAGAAAATGTAACTTTCGTAGAATTACATTTACGTATTTGTATTCGGGGAATTCCGCATCTCATTTTCGCATAATGTTTCCTGTTCTATATCAATCGGTAGAATTGATGTTATACGTCAAAGTATCATTTGAATGAGGTCAGAATCAATCAGATATTCTAATTTATTCGACTTTTTCTTTTGAAGCATACGTTATGGGCTATATCGAGTATTAAAACCATTGAATTTATTGAAAATCTTTTTTGACAAAAGTTCATAATCTTTAAGTATGAACTAAACCCAAAAAATATAAATATATCTTGACATTAAGTCTACTTGATCTAAAAAGATCTAAATCAAATCTTAAGTTTTTATTTTAACTTTAATTAAATAAGCCCCTTTCCTTTGATTTTGAAACGCAATCCTTTCTTCATATGCTCTATTTTTAATACGCTTAAATTTCCATTCCGCATTCTTAATTTAATAATAAATAAAGTTCACAACGAATTCTCTCGGTCCGATGATAGATACTTCGTTACTCGGAGCTAAAATTCAACAGGAATAAGTAATTTTTGACGTGTATAATCTCGTAAGCACTGTGATGTACTGCATGCAAATGCATCTGCAGCATACGAAGCGGAAATTTGAATGAAGATACTTTCGGATAGCGCTTAATCTCAAACGCTGTTAGGCTCCGTTGCGTTCGATCGATCACGGCTTCAATACAACCGGAAACTGAACTAATTAGGTTAGCAAATAACCACGGCACTACCTATTATTTTCGGTGAGAAACATTCACTAATTCTTGGAGAACAGCAGAGGATAGAGTCATGCGTTATTCAAAAGAGGCAAATCACATTTCATTTGTGCTTCGAAGCCAATAATTCCTTGGGTTTCGGTTGGTTAAGCCATAAGTGGCCGCAGAAAGCAATACAGACGTGTATGCCGCATTGGTACTTAATAATTCAATCATATCACTCGGCTAATTTAGAAACAATTAAATTTTTGCCCGTAGCGTTATATCTTCGGATGGAAATTAGTCTTCACAGTCGTTATCCAAAATGGTGTGGCGTTTCAACGAATCGTTGGAGAGTAGAGGCAGAACTGGATTTCTAATAATTGTAAAGATTCATTCAGGTATAAAATCAATAGATGTTCATTTTAGTTAGAAATAAATCAATAAACAATTTAGTTGAGAGTTGCTTGGTTTTATGTTAAACGAATATTTAATGAATAATTTATAAGAAAATTTCAAAACATCTTTCAAAGATAAGCAATTTAAAACCTTCCTAGAAGAAAGCTAAATCTCTGAATTTTAGTATTCTTCACAATTTAGGGAGTGGTATCGGTATAAAAAGTTTCGAAATTCGAGAATTTAATTAGGGTATCTTGGGATCGAAATTTTTATTAATGAATAAAATTGTAACGTTAGAGTTGGCAAGAATGTGCAATGGGCATTTTAACTATCAACCGATTATATCCAAGTTTTATTGCTTACGAGGTCATTCTGTTTACTCCCAACTATTCACTTTCAAGCCATTCGTTCATTGCCAATCATATTAGATGCCGTTCTTCACGTATTTAATACTCAGAATAAGAGAATAAAGACTGCAAGGTGATATGAAATTAAAGATGCATTTTTGTGGTGATTGGAATGAAGAATGCAGCAGGTGCAGAGGGATCTCTCTCTGAAGGAAAAAAGATATCATATGTAAACGATAATTCAATTCACCGTTATATCTGTATGGATTCCATGATCAAATGCCTTATGCCTTTTAGAACGAAAATATCTAGAATATCTGACCTTCTTTATCATCAATTAATTCCTATGGAATATAATTCGGTATTTAAAAGACTTCTCTTTGTTGCAACGAAGTTTTTCGTGGTTTCATTGAATCCTTCTCTTGGAATCCTACTACATTCTTATGTTAATCGAATATATTTTTGTAACCCTTCAATAAAAACGGTACTTTTTTAATATGACCATGTTTCATCCAAGTGTTTAATGCACAGAATAACTTAAACATTAAATTCCTTAGGAAATAATCTGTGATTAATATTACATTTTACGTGAAAATTTATTAAAATCGAGTCGCAATTCTTGAAATTATTAATGATAGCCTTGAAACCATAATTGAAAAATTCTAGCAAATAATCTTCGAGGAATCATAATTTCAAAATTATGATCTAATTACCTCAGAATATCTGGTCATTTTATTAATACGCTTGGGGTAAGGAGTATCATTAAATCAGAAAAAAAGTGTCCTTTCAATTTTTCATAAGAACGCGATTTTAAGAAACAGATTATTGAGAAATAAATGGAAAACTCTATTGACAAAGTAGTTGCTTCAATTTTAGACATTTCTACATTTTTAATTTAAGCGATACTCTATCCAAGTAAAAATTGTTAAAATGCCTTATTATGTATTTGTATCCGTACATTCCCCATTAGAAGTTTTTTCTACTTGTTATTTCGGTTATTCTTTTCTCGCTTTAAAGGAAAGAAATATCATTCCTTTAGAGAGTTTAAGATTTTTGTACGAGAGTCATCTCGAACCTTTAATATGACTCCTTATCTATACGAATTATTGACTAATAAATCGCTTTTTCTGAAGTATTTTTTCATTTAAAAATACCTTTCATATTGGGAGTCTACAACCGTTTATGTAATCCTCAACTATGGGGAATCAATTTCTCGAAATGTCTATATCAGTCATACATTCCCACTGTGATTATACTTTTACTCGACTATCAGCATCAAAGGTAGATGCCGGTATTCCTGAATGCTTTGATGTTGCGATGTAATGTTGTTTTTCTAGATACTTCATGTGCCATTATGTGCTTCGTTTTTATAGCAGTATTGTTTCTGCATCTTAGGGATTAGTAGGATAGGGAACAGTCGTTCTTATATAGCCTTTCAGATTGATCGCTTATCGTATTTTATTCTGTCGATTTAATGCTTTTATCGTTGCAGTTACTCCGGATTTCCTTTCAAACTCAAAGCATAATTTTATAAGATACAACTTTTAATTACTTAGCAGCATTCAAACCAAGTAACTTACGCGACCAATTCTTTAAGAGTTCCTTATTCTGAAATCAGATATTAACTTGAAATTATGAGGGCGAAATTATAAAAAATTACAAAAAATATTGATAATAAAATTTCATTTAAACAGCACACCTTGTAAGTCGATCTTCTGAATATGGCCGTTCATCAACCAGGTCACGTCTTATACGGACGGTATGAAGTAGTTTTTTGTGACGATAAAATACAGAAAGACATTATGTATCTCCGAATAGAGTAAAAGGAATATACGTTTTGGAATGAACACGAAGTAACGATTAATTACACGAGGAATTTTTCCACTTGAAATCTAAAATTGCATCTGATCTACACATGGAATATTAAGTAACGTAACGACTCATTTATTTCCATGCAATTGAGAGCGTTACAAAGTCAAATTCAAGGACTTTACTTTCCCCTCACGACTATTTTTCCTCGTGATGTTATTTTACACTCACCGCTACTGATCTTTCCCCTTCCTCGTTTATCTCAATGGTCCATTCCTTGTTTTCGCAGTTTCATTGTAAACCTTTTTCTACGAAACATTGAGCAAACATTAGAGGTACTGCTTCCTGTCGTTTCGCTATAAAATTACCTTGATGCAAATGGAAGCATTGTATCCTGCTGTTAGGAATGGAACAAACCACTGGGAAACTCGTTCCTTGATTTGTTAGTATAATCATGAAGAAGTAATTACACGGCTAGAAAGGGCTAGTTAACAAATATAAATTTAGTTAATCGATCATATGCAGGCAGTAACAGCAGGTTTTCATTTCTCTTAAGTTTCTTTCTAACCAAGGTTGCTGGATTCCCATTGTATATGTTTTTAAAACTTCATCTTAGCTAAGTCACTGAATTATCTCACAATTTTATTTTTCTATTCACAATGTATTTCTCTGAATTTCTTCTTTTCTTTTCATTCTCATTTGTTTAATTAATACTTGGTTGGGTGGATATTTGGATATTATTAGGATGACAATTTTTCTTATTTCTGAACACAATACTAATTTCAACGAACAATCTTCTTCCATCTTCTAATTCTTAGTAACTTTCATATGTCAGTGATGCAAGTTGTTTTAATTATTTATTATATCTGCTCATTCAAGATTACTCACTTTCTACAATTCTTGGTTAAAATTATCAATATTAAAGCATAATAATAAAAACAACTTCGTAAATTTCCGCAGAAAATTTACAAACTTGTTTTTATTACTATGGCCTTCTCACATTGATTTCAACATTAAAGCATTATTAATCTTGAGCGGAATATCGTATCATACACACATTATGTCTATTACATCAATTCTTTTGTGTTCGGAAGTCCGAAAAGGTCAGGCTTAGTTAATGGTTTGACTATTAAAACCGATGCTATACGACTATGCCCCAATAATTAAGTTTAAAGTTCAATTATCACACCTTTGGCATTGAAGTTCCCCTAAAAGAAGTATTCATGTATCAATATCCCGTGTGTATCTCACAGCAAACATCTACATATTTACCCTGCGAGCCGCCTTTCGGCGTTTGGCAGGGGGTGCATGCACCATGACTCTATTTCCCTAGGCGATTATTTTCGCGAATAGTCCGCGGAAAAAATGAATTTTTAAAACGCTCGGTTCGCGCATCTATTTCTCTGATCTTTCTCGCATTATCAGATCGTCCTATATAACAAGGTGGACGCATTATACTTTCCACGTCTTCTATGAAGGAGCTCTCCCTGAATTTTCCTAATAATTTGATTCTTTGCCTCGACCTTCTCTCTTCTAGAAATTCCCACCCGGCGTCCTTTAGAATTTGCGTTACGCTCGCTGTTTCATCGTATGAATTTTTTACGAATCGTATCGCCTTACGCTGGACCTTTTCTAACTCCCGAAAACAAGTGGATATTATTGAATATAATGAAAAGGGACTCTGGGGAAATAATTAAGAGAATTAGTTGTAAAAAAGAGTTAAATTTTAATGATTTTTAAAGGATGAAAGACTATTATTTTTTATGACGAAATCTTTTGTTTAAATTTAATTTCTTGTATACACAGTTCCACGAGGCTTCGAACATTGACCTTTTATAGTCTTTTACCATAATAAACGGCTAAAGAATAAATTACTTCCCAGCCAACCAAAAATATTGTACAATCGAAACTAAAAACAATACAAATGCCTCACTGGGCGTTGTATATTTTAAATTATGGACTGGAGGGCATATCAGAATGTATTTCCGAGGGCTATTTGCACTTTTTTCCGCTTCCGTATTCCCACCGCGGGAGATGCGTCCTGAAATTTTAAATCTAAATAAAAAACGCCCATTAAATCGCGAAACGATAACTTTTGATTTACGACAGCCTCGTAGCGGTATGAATTCTTCCCTCGACAATTCCTCCGCCACATTATAAATAAAGTCGGGTGATATTTCGCACCCATCCATCTCTGAATATGCGGGATAAAGCATTCGCGGCTTCTGAAATCCTTCGGTGGAAACCGCGCGGATGAAATAAGGCGAAAATCCAGTCGCAAATAGCGCAGCCGTGAAAGGGTTCGGCGGCGCGTATAAAGAATGGAGCACAATCGCCGTCGTCTTGATTCGACCGCGGATAAATGACGCCCGGAGGTGTTTTCCGCAGGTAAGGGGAGATTTATGGGGCGCGTGTGGGAGCAACCGCACACTGCTGCTGAAGTTTAACGGCGACATTTCCCTCATAACTTGTATTGATAGGAGCAGCGGAGGATGTTCCGGCAGGGAAGACGATATACGCCTATTTTACGGTCCGGCGTGTTGGGTCTCCTCTGGACGCGAAATAAACCAATGTTGTCGCCAACTGTTTTTATACGTTCGTCGTCTCTGAAGAATTGCGATCATTACGTCATACAAGAATATTTGTATCAGAAGCGTTGGTAATCACAGCCGTATCTATATATGTGTAAAATATTGGTGATAATTCATCCGTGGTATTTGTTCCTGCCTTTAAATCTCTTATGCGTAATCCAAACAATGGCGTAATTCACTCGATGATTTCAATTATGCATCCATCTATTTCATACGTCCAAAGGTAATTCTAATTTACGCATAAACACGCGAACACGGTTTAATGCATTTGGAAAACGCTAATTTGTTTCGAAACTTCACAGGGCTTTGTTGAGAATACACAGTCACTGAACTTTTAAAAAGGATCTTTAACCAATGCAACAGAGTTTCCTTTGATCTCAAACGGGGAGTTTTAATGTCTTTCAATGATTTAATGAAGCAGCTTGACAAGAGAAAGACAATCAAAGAGGAGTTGCCCGTAAATACCTTTGTTAATCATTCACTCGTGTTCATTAATATTCATTCGTATCTGGGTCTCAGTCACGTGAATGCTTTTGGAGACATAAATAGAGAATTCCAGTGGCAGAATGGTATTAGAAACTAACGAGCGTTAAATAGTCCCCCATTGTTCCTTTGCTATTTAATTGCCTATCCATAAGCTAGATAATTATCTATAAAGAGACATTGGCACCTAAAATAACGTAAAATTGTCTATAGGAATACTTTTATTTTCCCATAAATTTTAGAGATAGAATTTAGTAGATATACCACACTGGAGACTGGAGAGTTCATTTTCGATGATAGAATTTGACGGATATACATAAGAGAGTTTTTTGTTTTATCTATTTTTACTTTCATTTGATACAAAAGCAAAATTATTGCGAAATCGGAGAACTTTAACATTGTTATATTTATCCTTTGGTACGAAAAGTTGTCTCTATAGCATTCTAAGGTTAATTTTTTCGAAAGATATAAAACGATCCACTTAAAAAATTTCCGCGAAACTAATCACTTGTAATAGTAGTTCAGTTAATCAATCTTGACGTCATATGGGCGCCAAACTTAACTAAATTCTGTGATTGCTCTACAGAGAATTCTGTCAAAAATTTAGTGAGGTGAGTGAGGGATGCTATTTCATCTTGTTTAGGCCGTACTTAATAATAATAAACGGTTGTCATAGGAACTATCGGATAAAATACCAAACCACGAACTTAAAAAAGTGTGTCTGATAGCGATTATTTTTGCTAGAAAATTTAACAGTAAAAAAGTTACGTGAATGAATTTTCAGAAACAGATACTTTCTTAGCAGTAATTTCAAAAATATGTATCTACCTCGGAAAATTATATTAAGATTGAATAATAATTTAATAGATTTATTGTCGTTTACACCCTCTGCCAAAATGGGGGTGGAGAATATATATTAATTATGAAAATTGAAAATTTACGTGTAATAATAATATCAAATGATCAAGTCATGATCTATATTGACCGTTGAACTGCGTGTGTAATTAAACGTTGGATTATTTCGCTCTTTTATAACTTACGACCATAAATAATGGTATTTAAGCCTCTATTTGAAGTGAACAATTAATAAAAGGCAGAACCGGATTGTAACATTGAGGATAAAGATCATCTTTACGAAGAAAGACTTCAAAGTATAAAAAGGGCATTGACTGTCACTTCAGCAGAGTCGAGAAGATTTCGAAGAGATGATAAAGGGGTTGTTCGGGAGGTCGAGAGACGAGATTTCGATCACAAAAATCTCACAGAAACATTCAACAAAGTTATTAACAGGAAAAGTACTTGAGCATGTTTCGCCTCTAAGGTGCGCCTCGTATATGTAAATAAGAATCTGTAGATTCTAAGCTCCCGAAAGAGATAAGAAATATTTCCTCGGGATTTTTGTAAATGAAACGAAAAAGATGAAAAAAGAACCTCTCGTGTCAACTTGATCAATTGCACCTTCGATAACGTCAATTAAAGCACGTAAAAACAAGAGGTGACTCTCCACGTATAATATTTAACATTCGGAGCATTAATTCATTTATCGATGCCCGGATAAGAGGGAAATGATGAGAGGACGTGACATGGAGTCGTAAAGAGAAATTCGTCTCGAGGCAACTGATGAGGGGGAGTTTAGGTAAATGCATAAATATACAGATTTCAATGAAGTTCCCTTTTGACGTTTGTGTTTATGTCTCCCGTTGATTCAGACGGCTTAAGAAAACGCCTCGAGCGCCTAATTAGCCAAGTCCTTGAATAACGGCCATCATTTACGCTGTAAATAACCAGAGATGAAATTTGCAAGCTCCAAAGTGATGTAGCAATATTAGCCGAAAGGTGTGTCTTTGAGTGAATTAAATTATTTGCGTTCGTTAGCTCTGAGGAGTGATGAAGCGATCAATTTGAGAAAATAGAAGTTCATCATTAGATCGTTCTGTGAAATTTATATTCCTCATAATAGAGTCGTATATTCTTTCTAGAATATTTTAAACAGATTAAAATTCATGAGTATGTTTTAATTGTTATTTATGGATATGCGGTGTTGAAAGATGAAGAAAGCTTTACTTAAAATATTGTATCCTGTTTGGTTATTTACAACAGTGAAAAGCATTCAGTTGTATCTTTATGGATCAGTCAAAATTCATAATTTATAGGAAGATACTCATAAGTAACGCTGGATCAATTACGGCAATTCTATGTGATAACCTTTTCATTTAAAGTAAGTTCTGATTTATTTTTGTTTAAAATGCTGCATTGTTGCCAGGAGTGATATAATTCATATCATTTTTAATTAACGATGAATCAGAAACAATTCTCAGATTACTTTATTCGTCCACGCTCTTCTTATTAATCGATTATTCCGTTATTACTTACAAACCTTCTTTTAGTTAAGTACTTTTATTTCGCTTCAGGTAATGGGAGAAGTTTTTCTCTCTTGTTATAATGTTCAGATTGAAATAAGAAACGCCATTAGCCCCTCTGAAATTACTACGTGAGTCACATGAAATTGATTGCTCTGCTCGTAACCCTTTTTTTCCATCGGATGAGAAGGAGCCGCCATTTTGATTGATGACATGAATAACGCTGTGGATCGTAAAAGCCGATGTGGAGATATCACGTAGAATTCATATATCTGCTCGGCCGCTAACGTTTAACAGCTTTGGAGAGTTGATATGATTACCCACATATGAGCACCGGTTTTGCTCTTCTGGGGATATTAAGTTTCATTATCAGTTTTCCACTTGCGGTGATTTCATAAAACTTTCATCACCGGCAACGCTGATTTCATCCCTCGAACTGATAATTTTATGTGTGCTTTAGTAAGCCAAATGTCACGAATATTCTGCGGGAAAGTTGTTACTTTCTGATCGGGTAATTTAGTAGATGTTTCCTCACCATCAGTATCGTTTACCTTAAACACTGGAAATGTAGAAAAGAATCCAATACGTATCAGATAAAACTCTTCTTAAAATAGTCGATAGAATATTACGAATTTTATTCCTATTTTGGATATTTTGTAGCGTAATTCGAAGTGCGATTTTATGATTAAATATTGCAATTGGCGATTGAGAACATATATAAGGGAAGCATTAAGCAAATCTATAATTTTTCTATCGTATTAAATTCAATGGGAGAGAATAAGCGTACACCCCGTGAAAGTATTTAAACTTACAAAATTATTATAACTATGAACAGTTTTACTATAAATCCAGAATGAATATGCTTCTATTAGTTTAATTTTTAAAATCCGTTTTGAAAACATACCTTATTTTCTTGAATATTAATTTTTGGTTTCTTTTTTTAAATGAATAGGAACGTTAACTTTAACTTTACCATTAAAGCCATTGCCTTCAGAGAACAATTGAAAGCTTATTGAATCGTATAATGTTCACGAAGCGAAAATTTACCCTTTGTATTCTTTGAAGAGTAATCGCTCCCTCCCGACAGTTCCTCCTCGGCCGTCGAAAATGACACCGGAAAAATAATTACAGGGCCTTTTGCCTTTTTTGTATCCAAAGGATCTCGTGGATAACCCGAGGGCACAAATACATCGTACACGTGCTTAAGAAGGCGAAATTCGTGGGCCTTACAAAATACACTCCTCATTTCGCACCTCCTCAAGTAATTGCGTAGTCATTCTTTGTCTTGAGTTCGATTTGTAAAAACCTCACTAAGAAAATTTTAAGTAATGACGACATTATTTACAGAAGATAATCGCCAACTGTTTATCCATTAATATCCACAAGAATATGCTTCAGATTCCTTAATGAAATGCAAATATTGTGAGAAAAGGATATTGAATCTCAATTGCATTCAATAAATGTTTCAAAAATAATTCATAATCTAGATTTTTCTGATTGTGGAGATGAAGATTTTTACTCCAGTATTTTAATGTAAGTCATATATACATTTATTTTACATTATATAAAAATATACCAATTTCCAACGAAATGGTAATTTTAAATTCAAAATGATTCATACAGATATTTTATTCTGTTCTAGTATCTAATAGGGAAGGCAAAATAACTCCTTAATCTGCAGACTCAAGAGATACAATCATCATCTCTTTTGGAATCAATTCCATCGTTAAAATTGGCAATTAGAAAAATATACGCTTAATTTAAAAGGAGATAAATTCATTCAAGTCACAAAGCTTTCACTCATTCTTTGAACGCAATTAATCTTTTCATATCTGCGCCTCAGAAGGAATTGAAAACCCAGACATGTTCACGTATTGACCCGAGACGTAACCTACATCAGTGCACCCCTTTATCATTCCTCTTTTGTTTCGTGTAATAACATAGTCTCCAGAGACGGCGTCTCTCCGGGGAGAGAAAACAGCTCGAATAAACTCGCTGACACATTTCAACGGTATAAAAGAATGAAAAGGATCCGAGGATTTCGCGAACGGGTGTTCCTTGGCAACGCGGAGTGTATCATCCCGGACGGGAAACGGAAACATCATAAGAAAATGTTTAACACGATACTCCATCTATGTCTTAATCTTACAAGGGATCCAATAGGTAGCGCCTCTACATTCCTATTTCATTTTTACGGTTTCGTATTGCACCTTCGTTCAGGTAAGGGATATAGAACGTGGTGTTCCAGACTCATTGGCCTGGATGGCCGCATTGGGAATTTTTACAACCTGAGAGCGACCTAGAAAATATATATTTCGTAAAACACTTTTATGAATGGCACTGTCTTAATACCAGTGTCATTATTAAGAATTAGCTCTAGATCTCATACTAAATTTCTGATTGTGCACGAAGTACAGAAATCAATATTATAGATTCCAGCAAAGAATGGAATGGAAATAAAGAAGAAGAAATATTCTACTCTTGTTTTTGCTAAATATGTATAAAAATGATTAAACGATGTAATCTAATAACGTTTCTATTTTTTTCTGAATTTCATCATTTTAGAACTAAATGAAGGCAGAAAAAATAAAATAATTATTATAAAAAATTAATATAATAATTTTTCTCATATGAATCGCAAAACGTCGGTAAAAGATAGCAAGACTTCGGATATTATTTTTGATGGCAATAGATTAAAGATTTTACAATATATTTCATCTTCACGAGTCATCTCAAAACTTTGTAACTCACCGAGGGAATTTGTAATTTCTTAATATTTTTCTTATGGCGATGTACATCCAAATATTTTAAATTTGAAGGAATAGATTAATTCATTATCATTTTCCTTATTATTCTAATTAAATTAATATTTTATTTTGGCAAACATTTCTTTCAATTTATATAAGATTTCTTATGTTCATAACTACTGGAATCTTTTTAAGAGTATTGGATTGAAATATTTTATTTGAAAAGAAAATTCTTGTATTAATGTAAAGTAATTCTTATGCTAATTGTAGTTAAGTAAAGTCTTATAGTAGTAATAAACAATATTTTTATTTTCTCATCCAAAAGCTTTAATTTCTCCGTCGATTAAATTCGAGTCGTTTTAGCCGATTTATTAGATGTCTGATAAAATATAATTCATCTCCGCAATTTCTTTTCCTTCGCCAATTTGACTTTTAAATGTATTTTCTCTATATTCCTCGCCCTTCAGTTTATAAAGCGATTTGGAATGGAAGACGAATTTGACTCTCAAAGATTTGAGATCTATCGATGCTGAATATGGCCCTTCGATGAGAAGGAATAGATAGGGGAGAGAAAGGAAAATATAAGGTTGGGATCTAAAGGAGGCAACGTCGGCTGCATTAAAGGAGAACGTCGGCTTCAAAACCGCCCCCACCGAACGGTTTACAATTGACGACTTTTCATCGGAAGACGTGAATGACGGGTGGAAGAAAATTCGCCGCTTCCAAGGCATTGTTTAATTCCTCTTGGTGATGGCCCCTTCTTCTGTCCACTCGATAATGGTTGCAGTAGCTGAGTGACAACTCTCCATCCATCTGTGACGAGGGAATATTTCCGGGTTTGCTAAGAGATGTAACTGCAAAGTGCTCATGTAAATTGTCTCCCGTGGTTTCTCCTCATTAATTCAGATGCTTCGTAAAGATTTATTCTAATAGGCTCACAATATACACATATATATTATGCTAATAAGTAGATGTTTTCAGAACGAGAGCCTGCATGGAGTAATCATAGGGTATATTTATAAAATGAAACCAAATAAATAGAAGTCTACCCGCTCAAAGTTAACAATTTCGCAGTTCTTCATCATAAAATTTTTCCTTTCTTATGATCTATAAAGAAAGAATTTTTTCACGATGTAAGGAAACATTTATAATAAGAAATTGAAATTTTCGCAATATTCTTGGAATAATGATATATTCTTTTAGATAACTCATTTGATTTACTTAGATATCTCTTATGATTCATTTTTAAATTGCTTTCAAAATTAGAATTTGAATTTCATTTCACTAACAAATACTATTTCTGCATTCATCAATTTGACAACTTACATAACAATTTGGTCATAGAGTTAGAAAAACTAATACTTATGCGAATAACGTCCGCAGACTACCCTTGATGAATAACGCAAAAGAAAAAGTTCTACTTCTATGTAAGATTTTAAATTGTCCCGAAAACAATGTCCTGTACAATAACTCTTCTTAATCTATCGCCACAGTTTGTCCTCGGATGTTGTTCGAAAAGAAATAGGCGACGGGAATGCGGATATTGCATTGGATGCTAATGTAGTACACGAAGCCGTGCTCATGTAAGTCCCACATCGATTCTTTGATGTTACCTCAAAGACAGGCGATGGAACACGAAGTAACTATTGATGGAAGTCTTGGCTCCACTCGTTTCGAAAATCTTGTTTTCTTGTGAAAGGAAAACGGATTTGAATAGACAACGGTGATTCGCATCTTCTTGGACATACAAACTTAAAAATAATTTTAGTCTTAAAATCTTTTCCTTGCACGCCGAGGAAAGTTTGAAAATTCCTCCTGAGTTTTTATGCTGTTATCTTTAACGGAAGAAAGATTTTTTCCTCTGGAGCCAAGTCAGACCAAAAACTTTATAAGTTTTCATTTTTTTTTCTCCGCAAAGTCTGTTTGAGGGACAAAAGTAGTAAAATTCGACCTCTTTAGGATTTATAGCCAGTTTTGACCTTACTCAATCAACTAGATAGCAAATATGACGAAATTCTAGTATCTTTTTTGTTCAAAAATATCATAACGTCATACATGAATTACTGTCTATTCAAATTTAAGTTTTTACGCATACTTAGAATACGAGGAAAAAGATGTCGGAGGAAATTTCAACAAAGAGAATTTGTTTCTATAAAAATATAATTTATATTTCATATGAATTTGTAATATACTTAAATTTTGACATTCAATATATGGAATATGTATGTGTTAATTTAACGATATGTTTCCAAACAATAATAAAGAGTATTTCAATTCGCTGACATACAAATATTATTAAATTATAAAGTAACTAAAAGTAAATACTACATATTTAATGAAATACTTTCAAGTTATATCTTCCATTTCTATAAATGTTTTATCACTTATTTTAGACATTTTGACTAATGGCCTTGATTCGACAAGAATTTATAACATCTCCATTTCTTAGTTAACATTTTTGCCCCTATTTTACAATCGGCACATTTTTTACAATAAACTTCTGCATTTATATTTTTAAGCTTATTTAAGTAACAAGTTTTAAAATGCATTATAAACTGCATTGATTTTTGATTTATTATTTATGCTTTTTTAAACAAATTTCAGAGTCCATTAGAGGGAATTAAATTATATAATATTATCCAAATTTTATAGTTTTATTCGATACTTATCGAAAACTTTTAAAAATATCAACGCGTAGATGTTTCTTCAAACGTTTAAAAATTTCTTCCTCTTATATAAAAACTACGTAATGGGTGGCCAAGAAAAACAACATAACACCTTTGTCTGACCTCTTCAAACACGCCATAAAAAACTAGGAAACACCACCCTAGTAAAACAATCGGGCGCAGATAAACAGCGGACACTTCTCGAAACCGTTATAACTCCTTACAATAGCCTTTCTCTACGTCTATCCATATCTCGTTTGTCCCTTGCATTCCTCTAATACACCCCCAACTCATCTTTGTCTCCTTTGCCTGTCTTAGGAGAGCTCCTTGTAAGCCGAGTGCTGCATTCTCAGGGCGGAAGTCACGATGCTTCTTGCGGCGTTAATATTGATGCGCTTGTTCTTCGTATCAACTTATTCCTCGGCGCCTAGGGACCTTCATAAGCATAAACACAACAGAGCACGTGTTCAAAGAGGAGGTTCCAAAAGGGGGATGCATCTTCTCATCACGAAGTTCTTCCCTCGGAACACAAAGCAAATACAGGTCTCGTCATTAAGCCTCCCGCCGTTTATATTTAACGCTTTAATCAAACAAAGGGCGGGAAACAAGATTTGAATGGAGGGAAGTACTTCTCGATTAAGTTTTATTAAGCTAGAGTGTCAAGAATTAAGATTGACAGTTCAGATAGCGAATTGTGTTTTGATGTTAAGCTTGGTGTTTTAGGGATGGGAATAAACGCGTTGCACTTCTCGACGTCTATAAAATTTGCATTAAATATTAGTAAATTAATTAAATTCATGATACATTTTGAAGTTCGTAAATGGATATCATCTAATTTCATCCGTATCCAATCTTATGGTTCAAATATGGCCCAAAAGTTTTTATTTCCTCTGATCAAAACATCGTCAATATATATATTGATATTATGATCCTATTAGTGCAGTTTCCAATCGTTTGTTTTTATTTAATCGTTGAATAATGCTATGTTCTTTTTTGAAAAGGTTTGTTCCCACAGAATATACATTCACCAATTGCAAAGAAATATTATTATCATGATCTGAATTCACTTATCATTAATATATATATATAACAGCTATCACTTTATACAAATTACCAAAACCTATATCTTAGTACTTTTAATAAAAACAGCGGCAGCAAATTCCATTACTTCAATTCTGAAAAAGGTGTATACTTTCACTACCTTATTAGTTGGAAAGTTATAGAGCTTAAACAAGATCTATTTAAAACTGGATATAATTTCATTTTGAGAAAGTATTTATCAAATAAAGTATGCGGAGTAAACTTTCATTTATGAATATAACTTTGAAATATGAGATAATTTAATATATTCTAATAAAATTTTGTTGCATAAAATTGTGGATTTTAACTTTTAGAAAGGTGGATATTTCATTCTTATTAAGAAGGTACTTTAGAAAGTTGAACGTTACACATATTTTTAGACAAGTATTTCGCCAGGAGCCAGAAAAAGAAACTAATTATCCGCTCGTAGAAGATACATCTCATTTTCGTGACTTTATTATCATACACATACTGTTTTCATGCATCCCTTTTGTAATAAGGCAGACTTGTGCCTCGAAAAAGACATAATAATTTTTAAAGTCTTAATATTATCAAAAATAAAATATTACTGCTATTACTGTTAACAACGAAAAACATCTACATAAAAAAGGAAACCTTGTAAACTCACTAATTAACCGTCTAGTTATTTTCTACCTTGAACACTTGTAAATTAATTTATATTCCAAGAATTTAATTTAAATTAAAAAGCATATTCTCCATACATTCACCAAATATTTTTATAAAATATTCTAGAAAAACCTTCACAATCGCCGATATTTTTACATAAAAAATATCGGCAATTGATATTTAAAAATCGTTTCCACATTTATCCTCCACTTTTTCAATAATAGATTCTGAAATTTTTATTACTGCGTTATTGTTCTTCGACTTGTTTATAATTTAAAATTGGAAAGGACTTTTATCCATATAATCTGGATAAAACTGAAATTTCAGTCTCAAGTGAAACATCCCTGATTGTCTTTATTTTATTGATATGATCTTTGAAATGAATTTCACAAATGTTTACACCGTAGCAATTGGCCTCTCACTTTGTACAAACCTATAGCCATAAACGGGAAGAATTTTTATCACCGGAATACATCGAATTTAAAAATATTTTTTTAGTTTTTGAGCTGTAATTAAGTTATTGCGGTATTTATTTTTTGATCAGCTGTCTTGTCTCTTAATCTCAGTTTCTATATATTCATTCCATAAGCCCTCTTTCAAACTCCATCATCCAAATTTTTACTTAAAATTAATGGTCATTTCTTTCCTATCTAATTAAATTAAATTCATGTATCCAGAATCTTTTCATTCAAATCATACTTTTCACTTTTGTGTACTTCTTCCGAGTGTCTTCATTGATTTTAAATTAAAATTAAACCTGTTTAATAAATTTAAACATTCCTTATCTCATATGTTTATGAATATAAATAATTTCCTTTGCAGCATTTCATTTCTGTATTTGAATTCTCATAAATGTTTCTATGACCCAGGTATTTCCAATAGTCAATAAAGTTCTTTGTTGTTGAAATTGATACATTTGATATTAGTTTCTAATTAATCATTCCACATTTAGTTGTAGAAAAATTAATCTCTTTTTGTTTCTATTACTTACGATTAGTATTACAGTACAAATAATACAATAGGTATTACGATATCCACTAGATCTACACAATAGCAGTAACACCTACGCTGCGAATTTAGCGCTGTCGCTGTTGGCTCACTTGGAATGCTGCTCGCATTAGACCATTAGCTTAGTTTCAAACACCCGCTGTCAGTGTGTGCGCTCTCTAATGCACCTAAACGCCATAGAAATCCATCACAAGTGACAAAACGAAAAAGCAGAGCAATTCAGAAACGACGCAAGACAATAGACGCCGACAAACCGGTCGATGCTTAAAAAGTTTTTATCTTTCCATATCCAATTTCCTTCTCTCTATCCTACGGAGCATTGAAGTTTCGTATTACCCAAGTAAAATTAACCGGTTTTTGCGATCCTTTATTTTTTACCGCGACAAACCCCACTTCCGTGGTACAGCGTTCCCTTCTCTCCGCCCACATCTTCCTTTCACTGCCTTTCCATTTCTTCCATCTACGTATTCACTTTTCCTCTCGATGTTTCCTTTTTTATCCATCTCTTCGTTTCCTTGAAGTGATCACACGAACTGACATTGTATTAGGATTTCCTGTCCACACTGCACCTATGAGAGGGAGAAACTTTTAACTTCGATAAATCAGTCAATCAACCTCTGAGAGTGGATAGTCAATTAATCTGTTTATATTAGCCTTAGCATGAGTAGTTAAGTGAACCAGAATCGTACCAAATCGGTATGCTCCATCGCACGGAGGTTTAAATTCTCACCAATTCATCTAAAGAATAGTAATTCCTACGACAAAATCCACTTTCTCCGCTCCTTACTACATCTCTCGTGCCTCGGTGTCAATGGCCATTTGGGTCATGGACTTTACCCTTTCACCATTTTCTGCTTTGACGATCTCCTCTCTCTTACACCGGTCGTATATAACTGCCAACCCCAACCTTGATCCGCGTGTGCTGCGAGAAACCTGCACGAAATAATTCGTGGTCCACGCAAAGCTCATAACAATTTTACAATCTCTCCGTTTCGGGATCATACACGCGTTTATATTTGCCCTCCGTTAAACCTTTTTAATCCGCGGAACCTGTCGGTGGAATTTTTTACTATCGGCGCGCAACGTTTATGTAAAAATATCGGAGTGGACGCTTTTCGTAATTCAGCCGTTCCGGAAAGACTCCCGAATACATTTGCAATCGCACTTGTTTTCGGTGATCATTTAATCCGCACGACAAGGTGAATGAGCCCCGTTATGAGCCCATACAATAAATATTTCCCAGGGCTTACATTAATCCATTCGGATCTTTTTATTTGGCCCGAAGTGCTATACCATTTCAAGGAATTAATGATAAATGTTCCATAAATATTAATGAATATCGGGAAAAATGTTCGGAGAAATATTTCGACGCTGCGATACAATTCTTTCTCACGCAACGGCCGTGTTATTGCGAACATCGTTCGGATTCAAGACCCAAATAGTACGCGCAGTTATTTAATCATCGACGTGCGGTTTTAACGTTTCAAGAGGCAGCAATTTAAACTCCAGCGCTTTTGTCCCAGTTCGCGTTTTGACCTTTGAAAGCTGTTGTTTTGTAAATAGCTGCCATGGGAATTGCAAACTCGAAATTCTCGGAAAGCATTCTTTTTAATCGTTCGCGATAATTCGTCGATCGCCGAAATCAACTTCAGTTGTCCTCATCCCATCTTTCCAACAAGAATCATTAAGAGTGATCTTTCGAAGAGTCTCGCAGCACTCACAATGATTAAAACCTTAATATTTCATAGCGGCCGTTCTGTTACTCTGCGTTAAATATTGATACCAAACCGTGTTGTTATCATCATAGATATTCTCTTAGTTCCTCAATCCTCGGAATAGGCGGGAGCTTTCGCCAAACCCGGAAATTACAATGGGATAGAAAAGTGCTAGATGTCTAACCCAATTCCAAATCAGGACCATACGCGATAAGTATGCATGGGTAGGCTAAACGTGGGAACGAGATCGTGGCAGCTCGATTTTCCCATGAATAAACAATTGAGCCAACCGCACGCTGGGCGTGGTCGCATTTAGGCGGTCCAACGGAAAGGGAAGTTTTCCTCGGCTGTTAAAATTTCTTTCCGCGGGACAGCATTATACAAAACGATCCATTTTTGGAAGCGGATTCCTTTTGCAAAAATCAAAATGCACCGATAAAGCGGTTTTCCTTTTAAAGGGAACCTGTTCTCTCAAAGTTTCACAACTAAATGTCTCGATGTGAATCATATTCTGCGAAAATACGAGAAACTCCACTCGTAAAATGTAACCATATTTATCTCATAATGGTGGTTATGTTCTCGTGAACATGAGGAAAGGATATGTCTTCAGGGTAATATGTTCCATTGGCCGCTAATTAATTTCATCAACATCCCATGGCGTTAGTCACAAAGATGAATGTACTGATAAATTTTCTTGTATCCTAATCTAAAATGCTTTATTTCTCCGAATGTGAAAGTTCGTAACATTTGTAGGCAAAGATACATACCTATAGGCAGTTAAAAAACGTAAAGGTTTAATAGGGGTCGCTTATATAATCTGGAATGCATAGAAATTGTTCGATTTGATTTTAAACGTCTTTGAATGATTATGTTGAGTAGCTTCAACCAACCCTCTATAAAGAAATGCTCGCGATATTTAGGCAAGGATTAAAATGACTTTCCGCTGAATTGGTACAACAAATTCTTTACACAAAGACCTCATTTTTCTCGTCTTCCAGTCATTTATTTGGACATATTCATTTTACGCGTACATTAGGTTGTATCTTTTTAAGATCAAATAAATGTATATGGAGTTTTGAAGTCCGCGTGGGTAAATAAAAACACCGCCACCTTCAAAATGTAGAAATTGATGAGACATTCCATTCCGAAAGCCCCTCCGAGATGAAGGAAATGCCCCAAAGATTCCAACGGCACCTGTGACCTCAGCCGAGTCACGTACCTCGAGGAACATTAACAACAATATCCCACACTTTCGTTAATTAGCGACTCAGCAAACCAATATTTAATTTCCAACTCCTTTCTCTTCCACTTCTCACCCATTACCAAACACAACCCTCCTGACCTTTACGGATTTCCCTTTCGTAAATGAAGATCATATTTTCCGATTTGTGACGAAAAAACATCTTCGATCCATTGAGAGAAATTCGGCGCCTAATCTCCAAAAGGGAGAAAAAATACGACGGAACCGGTTAAACCTATTTAAAAACATCAAAGTTGCGAACGAAAATAAGAGAGAGTCTTCCTTCCGCCGATACCTTCATCTTTTTTGTCAAAAGCCATCCCTAAAAAATGAAAAGAATTACACATCGCGCATGTCACCGCTCCTCTTAACAACTCACGCACTCCAGCAACAGGTGCACCATGACAAGAAGCTGCTCCGAAAGATTTCGAAAAAAGAAGCATCGCTCTCTAACGGCAAATTCGCTTTCCACGCGCGCAGAGTGGATTCCTCTGCAGAGATCGTGTTTCCCGGACGCCCGTGAGGTGGCCCTTCACAGGTGCGCGCATCTGTTGGACGCGCGGATTTGCTCGAAATGTTTTCGGTCTTTCGCATGTCTCCGAATTCGTCAGAAGCAAAACCGGTTCGATTTTGAAGGAGCTGTTCCGTCTCAGTTCGATTCGTTCGTTGCTACCGACGGCTGCTTATGGAAATTGATGGAATGAGGCTCTTTTCCGTCGCTCCTAAGCAGACATGGTTCATCATTCATCGTTTGATTCATTGTACTTTTGCTTATTTTTTTGCTTAATTGCTTAACGAATCTTCAATAATCGTATTGGTGATTATTCAATATTTATCCCCTGCTGAAAGAAATATAGAATCGATTTATGGATCTTAAGTAATAATAACTGAGTAGTACTGTAAGTATTGTCTCTCTTTCCATTCAAAAACCATTCCATAGATTGAATTCAATGAATTTTGCTAAATCAACATCACTCAAGCGTATACTTTGATTAATTATCAGTAAAATTTCTCCCTATTATATTCTGAACGAGTGGAGCTTCAGTACAAATGGATATGTTTGAATATATTCTGTAAATTTATAAATGTTCTCCTTGCTTATCGCATATTATATAATAATGTTCATGACATTAACATTTATACCAGGGTAAATAAGAAATGGATTTCGAAGAAAACGATTTAAGTAGGGAGAACTTAACTATATCTATAGAAATGCTGCCCTTTTATATCTATGTTTAAGCATTGTAATGATAAGACTGGTGGTGTGGTGTCGATGACGGCATAAAACAATCTAGATTTTTCAAAGTTGTCGATCAAACTTAATCTCACCAAAACAAATATAGTTTCAAATCTATAATATTTTTTCACTTGAAATAATTGCATCATCAACCATCACTCCATTTTTAAACAAATTTCTTGAATATTGAGGATGAAGGCTATCATTCATTCCCAAAATATCATAATTGCGTTAGCTATTAATTTTGAGATATTGCAGACATTTGCCCACGCGAAGAGAATGAAAACGAAAAGTGACGGTGAATTATTTCGAAGATAACCATATATTCGCCACATTTATCCTCGGAAATGGCTTTTTCATGATTTAGGAGGAGAAATAAAGCTCCAAGATTCTCACCTGAAGATAGCAAAGTATGGAGATTGACTCTCCCCTGTGTGAGTTTCCAGATCCATCCCCGCTGAGAGTAAATCATGCCAATCTCACGGCATATCGCCCCATGAATATTCACAAATTTCAATATGAGGAAACTTTCATGCAACACTGGATTCATTGATAGCACGCTTGCTGCCCTCCATTCGTGTGGCGAAACTTTGCGCGTAAAAAAACGGCCCTCCCGAATCCATACATTAAAATTTAGATTTGGCATTTTGGAAGCTTATTTTCGAAACTCGGTGAAGCAATGAAATTGGCGTCCTTCAAATCGGAAACTTTAAGCAAAAGGGATAACGATTTTTTTCCAGATGCCGTTAACGAGGCAATCGGATTTTACGAAAAGAATAAGCCTCCAGTGTACGAAAACAATGATTGAGATGATATTTTGGATTGGCTCAACATATTCTCCCCCTTTGCCCATCGCAAGAAAACCGGTACTCGTGAGGGGTCGATGGAGTTGGACGCTGTAAACATCAAAGGTTAATGATCGTTAATCCGTTTCGTAATAAGCAGCTAACAAAGGGGAAGGATGGATATGGTTTTTGCCCCTTTTTCAAAGCATTCCAACACTCCTAGGATAACTGATAGTGGACCACGTTTTCCTAAATATTGAAGTACCTAGTTCTTTGATTAACTTAGGAGACTTGTTCCTCTAATAACTTTTACTCTTTTATTGTCTTTTCCCCATCCTTGTAAGGCTCTTTGGCAAATAGTGATAGCCTGAAGCGAATATCCTAAACTGGGATCTGAGTTCCGTGCGATACCTTTTGAGTTCAATCCTCCAAGTCGAGTACAAAAGTCTTATTTTCGTGTGAAAGTTGATGTGAAATAACGCACGAAGTAGGCAGCGCCTTGGACTCAAGTTGCCTGAGGCTGGAGAAGATGAGCAGAAGCAATTGTGTCACAGAACGCTGCACTCCATTGCCCTCGTCCCACTTTCAGATTCTTCGGCAATACCTTTCACCGTTCAGCTGAGAAATATTTCATTCCGACGGATGTGACATCGTTAATTGCAATTTTTCTCATATCGCGGACGAAGAAAATCCAACTAAGAAGAGACACCCCAAGGAGGAGAAAGTCGTGAAGAAAAAACGATGCTCACATTTTGTCTAACGCGAATTTCCACATTCATTTGTCTGGTAGATTTATAAGCGCCATTCCATTACGACGGCTTGAAAGGGTACGACAAGAAGTGATTTGGATCCTCGCGTTGAAATGACGTTTGGACTTTCTCTCCGATCGATCGTGTCAAACGTATTTCACGGTGTCCGGTTGGATTAGATGTTTCGAAAGTTTCGCGATGGCGTAAAAACGGCGTTCGAAATGCGATATCGTACGAGAGTTGGACGCATCTTCAATCGAAACTCAGGCCAACGAACCCGCAATCAACGGGTTTCCCCGAACATGATCTCCTGAATATCTCATTAAAACGGAAAGCTGCTTATGCGGATCCAAGCGATACCGGATTACACAGTTACTGTAATTGATTGGCGGTTACGCAACAGACTGCTTTCTTCGGCAATCCTTCCAGATGCTTGTCCAAAGCTCTGGTCATTAGTGGTAAATACGGAATCCGAAGCAGGGAAAAAACGTGCTTTAATTGAAAAGGGGGATGTCTAGCTGGAGAAAGACCTCCTATATCGAATCTGTTACTCAATTCCGTGGATGTTATTCTCGAAAAAGAAAACAGAAGCTTATCGTTGAAATCTCAAAAAGATTTTATTAAACTACTGATCATTCGAGATACTTTAATTGAAGTCGCTACAGTATTTGAAATTTCGTAAAATAAATAAACCAATATAGTCAAACAATATAACAAAACCTGTCATTCAAGCCATTCAATTTTCTGGGTGAAAAATTAAATATGATACAATCCCGCGTTACTTTATTGCTCCAAATTATTTTAAACCACATTCATTCATGAAATATTGTAAGAGGGATATTTATAAAATCTCCTCCGAATTTCAACTCATTTCTTTCTCCTTTGGTTCTCGTTTCCAAATAATTTCTTGAGCTTTAAAATCCTTGTCCATTGCTTCGCATACACATTCCATCCCTCTAAACTCCAGTGGTATCCGTTAGAAGTAATGCAACACTGGAACTTCTTTTAATCTCATAAACTCCCACCTACACTCAGGTTACCATAGGTCACTTAATTACTGAAAATTACCCGAATGCAGAGGACTTATTTTCCTGTGAAATTCCGTTCCGTATTTTGATGCTTGTTTATCCCCGAAAGTAGTAATTAATTAAAAGGTTTCGCTATACTAAACACTTAAGATTATAAGGCATTATAATTAAGTGAGATTACCGAATACAATTTTGTTGAAGACGATGTAGTTTATTTTATTTATATTCTTCCGTACAAAATTTATTTGGGGATATCACGCAGATGTTTATTTACTTAAACTCCGAAACACTTCCTCATTCGCAGATGCTTCGAAATATTCTGTCATGGAAGAAATTTATTAATCCGATCCGTCTGATGATTTAGTTATGAGAGAACCCAAAAAATTCCCTCGAACCGAATGAATTCATTTGGCGAACCTTGTTTATTTCCCACTTCAAATTCCAATGGTCTTTTCAACCGCGTTCCGCATCTCTAAATTATTTAATAAAGACGATTTTCCATGAATAATGGCTTCTAAATTTCATTAAAAGTTTCCTCTTCTTTGTCTAAAACGTCTCCGACGTCAAACGTGTGTTGTTTTTCCGATTAAATACGTGGCAGTACCCAAATTTACGGCTCAACGGACTTTTTAACGATCGCATATTTTTTGTCTCTCTTCGAATCCTCTTTCTGTGGCACATTTATGACGGCGAAGGCCCTTTTTTCATATCTTTATGCTGCGAGGACAGGCCATTGTTCCCGGGAAAAATTCCATTCCTACGAAAAAGGAGAAAATGGTACGTTAACTATGGATGAAAAAGGGATTCGAAAACTGTTTGAAGCGATTGCGCTCTCGTGCAGAGCGACATCTGGTGGTCGAATCGTACGAAACAGAAAAAAAAGAGAGTCGGAAATAAAGAAAGCGCCCGATCACGGTCTCGTTTTAAGTATAGACGATTTTTGGTCACTCGATGAATAAATGTTGAGATTAGGAAATAATGAGATGATACTCTCCTTCCTGCTTTCTAAAGGTTGTGTTAAGCGCCATTATGCGATCGTGTTTCAAAGAATCGACGAAAAACGAGTTGCAGTCCAATGAAATCGGAGTGTCCGATGTAAAGCATTCGAAATAGAAAGCCATCGTCAGAATGGGATTTGCCGTTTATTTCAAAAGTGGTTTCCATTGCAATCGTTACGACTGAATCAATTGAAATCAAAAGATATATCGTCAATGATTGGGATCGTTTGGTTAATTGTCGATAAACGTTTTGCTAAATACCTTTTCCTTTTGGATGTTGATGAGGACATGAAGACTTTTTATCTCGTTTGGAGTGGAAACTCCAATGTCAGTTCGAATGATTCAAATTGCCCACCTCTCTGATTGTTAATAACACTCTTTACTACGTCATTCATTTGGTTAGGAATATTCCTAAAGATACTTTTGCGACTGTTAAATCTGAATGCATACGATGAAGATGAATATTTAAGTATTAGAATCATTCAGAATTTCAAATGTATTATATGTCATGCTTAATGTTCTACAATTAATAAGTTTTAATGTATTAAATACATCTAAATGAAGATGTAATCTTACATTTATAATTCCATATCTATTTGTTTTTAATAATTGTGGGTAACATAAATATGTTTACTAAATAGTGGAAAAGAAGTGAGTTTACTCGAAGGGCTTTATACATAATAATATACCTTTGTATATATAATTTTTTGTTGAAATCAGAAGTATCTAATCTATAAAAACCTTCTAACAGATAGTATTTCCAGAAGAAGATGAATTTCCGTTTCTCTTAAGAACACTATGTTATTACATTTTGAGTATTGTGTAAAAGAACGATATTATAATTCGTTAATAACAATACATATTTCTATCAGTTAATCATTTCCTAAGTTTCAATCGATTTCACATTTAATTTGTCTTTAAAGGTATAATTTTCAAAGATGATTTACTATTTACTACTTTTATATTTCGATTACATCTTTACTTTATTTGAATGAGAACTTTCGAAACTATCTTTCGAGCGAAAATTAAGTAATTTTATTCATCATATAGTTAATTTCTATAGCATAGCAAAAAATGATATTTTATTGATATCCTTGTCAGTTTTTGAATAAAATTATATTCTTTTACTAATGCTTAAAAAATAAAATCTTTTGTTGCCATTATTTAAATGAAGATAGTATGTACGTCAGTCTAATTGGGAAATCGAGAAATCTATCACTGCTCACGAAGGATAAATATTAAACGGAATCAAGCGATCACCCACGCGATGGAACCACATCCGCTAACAACAACAGCTCCCGAAGGTCAAGAAATATTCCAAGCGCCTAAGCACAGCTGACGGAACGCAAATTTCTGTGCAGCTTTTATTCATCACTCACTAAACACAATAAGGAAACGATGACTCATCATTAATGTTTATTCATTTATGCCTAAACGAGAATAGCTCCGGGCATATATCGAAGGACATACGCTTACGCTTCCGTATACGGCGAATCGATATCTTTTGAATTGATCAAGCATTAGATTATTATCTTGGGTAACTGAACAGGCGAATGGTATTTAAATATGAATATATTTAACTATAAAAGAAAAGATTGGTGAATTATGATATAATCCTTGAATAAAATAGTTATCAAAGGATGTTTTATAAGGCGGGAACAAAATCTCTTTTATGGAGAACATCATCTGCAGCAGATGTTCACTTCCTAGAATATATATAAAATCTTCTTTCTTAAATTGAATCCATTATCTTGCCTCTTCTAAACTCACCTGAGCGTCGTGTCCGAAGCATAGAATCGCTCCAAAATCACCCAAATAAAAATTCAACAACCTGCTTCGACCTCATGCTGGTTCACCCCGCATGACCATTAAAGTTTTTTATTCGCACCAGCATGACGCAAAAATATTCTCCAGTTTCTCGATCGCATAAATCAGACCAGATTAAAGCAAATTTTTTTAAGGACTCCCCTCGAATCATTACTCGAGTTACCTCGTGCGAGGACCGGTCCACGCTTCCAGCATCCCTCCCGTCTTAGCGATTCTCCGAAATCTTATACTTCTTGTGTGCCCAACTCGAGTTCGGCCGCGAGGACATTTACGGATCAGACAGCGGACCGTGATGCTCATCTCTTTTCAGGATGGCGGAAAATCAGTGACGCCACGAGCGCTCGCGTAACCGGGGGCCGGTGGGGTGGGCGATGCCTCGGGGGCGGTACCTGCACAGGAACTCCCCTGGGAGAGTCCGGCCGAACCGGTTTTCCACCACGACAGACTCAGGTGTTCCAAGAAATCCTCTCTCATTCCACATTTATTCGCTCTTAAGATCTAGGCAGCAGCCGGCTTTCCCACTGTCGCTAATATATTCATGAAAGGTGGATCAAAGGAAGACTCCTAGTCTCATTTTTACCTCTTCTCATAGAACTTAATCCATAGATCGAGTTTATCGCCGTCGAATTCTCAGAATGAGTTCGGAAATCTGGTGGGAAGCCATTCAGAAAGGGAAAGTGTTAGATTATGTGACATGATAAAGCTGTCGTTCAATGGGATCATAACATCTTTATAGACGCAGATTATTCTGCATATCATCATATCATTAGCCTTTAATTCTAAGCTTAGATTATTAATTATTCACTTGCAGGTCCCGTTCAAATCATAATTGTTTCACTGAAAGAAGAAAATGATGTGTCTTAAACAAGCGTAGCATTTTTACAAGTCCATTTATTCACATATTTATCCTCTTAAATTAACTTATTTTTCGTCAATTACCGCAAACATCATAGCTGTAAACATAAGTTTGCGAAATCTTTTTCGGAGAAAAACACCAATTTTTTAAGGAGCCGTGGCATTTGAACGAAACAGCAAACGAAAAAGCGGCTCAAAAATAAGATTTCCTCAACATCTCGAATGTTGTTTTGTCGAAGACTCGAAAGAGTCGTTGAGAGTAAACAAGTTGAAGCGCCGGAGGCAGAATTTCCTTCTTCGGTCTCCCCAATGAGACTGTAGAAATACCCAATTACGCCGTTACCACTGAGTACATAATAGACGTGCGTTTATGGTAACTGCTTGAATGTTTCCGCAAATTCATATGAAGATATGTGATCTGAAACAGGGTGGGGTCTTCGACCACTTGAGACGCGTAATTTCACGTTTGAAAATATAATTTGCACTAGGAGTTGTGTGAAGTGTCGTTTATTGAAATGTTAGGATTAAATTAGCTACGACATTCATCTAACAGCATGGAAAATAGTTAGATTGCTGTTGAAAGGCTAAACGATTAGAATGTTGAGAACGAAATCTATCTCTAAAAAAAGGGAATTTCAGGGCTCTTCAAAGTTCAAACATCCATTATAATGTCCCTACCCTATCCCCTTTCTTTATCAATCAGAGAATTTGTGCATATTCATTCTTTCATGGAACACATAATTACTGTTGATGAGTTTTTGCATTTACGTCGATGGTCGTTTGGAATTCTATTCTCCATTCTATTAGTTTGGTGGTGGTGTGAGACATGTTTATTTCTGTTCCTCATTCTACAAATTCAAAATTCTATAAGTCGGATAATACCAAGTAATGTACACCTCGATTCTACAAGTAAAAATGTTTGGATCCTATCTGAAAGAGATACCTCAATTGGTGATGAAAATTGGTCACTGATAAAAATCAACTCTTACGCAGATAAATTTATCCACGGATTGGATACCATTAGATGGAAGATAGATCTCTTTAGCCAAAAGACAACCAATAATAAGGCCACCATCAAGATACAGAACAGCGCTAGAGGAGGCCACGGATGGCGCATTGAACTTGAACTTCTCGCGAATTAAAAGCCGATCGGCCAAATTGAGCAAATCAACGCTTTCGTCGGATGCAAACTCACGCGAGACATCCGAGATATCCTCTTCATCATCTTCCCCTTGCAATTGAGGGGAACTCTCTAATTTACTAGGATTTGTTGCGGGCCTCTAGACTCATTCTTGCGGATCTCCTCGTTAATAAGTGGGCGGGGCATGTCCGGATGAGTGCCCATCAATGGATTTGAGTTTCTTCCACTCCTACGCGTCCCGATCTTCTTCTCCTCCACTTTCTCCTGCTTCTCCGCCTCTGTGAGAGCGGCAGGTGAATCGCCCCTGGCGAAGACGGGTTTTGTGGGGGAACCGGACGGGGGAAGACGTGTGTGGAAGGTAGACACTCCCTAAGGGTGAGGAGCTTCTTCGATGAGGCGTCGAGATGCTATGGCGTCAAAGGGATATCTCAGACTGCGTCTCTCGTTTTACTCTCTTTCCATCTGCGATTTCCCTTTGAGACGGTTTTCATTGTTTTTACGAAGCGTAAGCCACGCTCGGAAAGAAGTCCCCGTAATTATTTTTTTAGGAATTCGCGAAGACGTCCAAAGCGCGTGACGGTTTCCGTCGCTCGGTAACAATTACGCGATGATTAAGGGAGAAAAGAGAGGGAAAGTTACAAGGCATCTCGCAATATAACTCCGGCGAACGTGACGTAGTCGCCACTTCCTCGATGCACGGCTCTCTCGAACGCACAGGTGTCTGAAATGAGACGTCTTTCTCCCTTCGAAACACTTGTGCGATTCCTCTTACGGCTTTATTTTTACGTGCAGAGATAAATGAACGCGAAACTAGTTATGGAAGAAATGGCACAGTGTTCGTTTTAGGTTGTAATTGTGACTAGACAATGGTTTCACTCGAGTCGATTGCTCACGTTGCGTTCGAGCGACGAAAGGAAATCTTGACTGTATATTTCGATTTAGAAATTAGGTTGTCGCCATTCACAGTTTCCCTGCAAACAGTGGAGACTTCGTTTACTCACAATGGATATCTTATTTGTTTCCACTGCTTCTGGATAAAAGAGCCAGTAAGTTCTTCTAAAGCGAACACGTAAGGGAATGCTCATGAGATGTTTTTATACCTATGGCTTCGGCTTTGTCGTTTTCTGTAGCTTTGAAAGCTATGATCGTCGTTTTTTGTTCAATGATTGTCAAATATATCTATATTTTATAATGATGGTTTTTCGAGGGAAAGTTTACGTCTCGTGCAGTATAGAAAGACTAAAAGCGGCCTCTCACAATGTAATGTAGAGATACTTTTTCAATTATCCATTATGAAAAGTTATTTTATACATGCCTTATGAAATCTCTAAAAAATATTTTTCCATCACATTCCCTCTACAAAAACAAAAATAGGAAATTTATATTATAACTTCATTATCACTGATGTTTTATATCAGTCGTGAATTCTGAGGGACGGTACTCCATCGTAGCATCTTGTAAAACTTAGTGCATTATTATACCAAGATATACAAGCGCAGCTTAAATCTTTTGGCAAGGGGTCTTGAACATGTCTGCATGAAAAGTCTGGGTGTTTGCATTTTATGATCATGCGCGCTAAAATCTCACTCCCATAACTCTCAGTGTTGAACGTGAATTCATGTCAATCCACCTGGTGATACATGAAAGTTACGAGTAATGTTTGTCATCACACCCAGTAAATGCAAATTCGTAGTCGTCACACGTCCATCCATGTGAGCGGTATAAAGTGTGTGCCAGTTAGCTACGGATGTTTCGTGTGCATAAAGATAAACTTCACAATTTTTCTTTGTGACCGTGTGACGCATTAGACAGTCGTAGGTAACGGAATATTTAGTGGAACTCATTTCCAACCTGCTTATGATAATCTCTGATGTTTAATTCTAATATGGTTATGTGTGATTTGATTCAACCTACAGTTTAATTCAGAAGAGTTGCAATTTGAATCGCTTATTACTATGACGAACATTATCCAAACACTTGCATAGAAACCAATTTGGGAGAGGAGTTTGCAAATCATGATATCCGAATATCTGTGGAATGGAGTAGAATGCCCCGTGGCTAGTCTCAAAGGGGCAGAATGAATCCCACTTGGAAATAGCTTACATAGCCGACCTTTTCGCATGCGTATGCGATAGAACCGGTGTGGCTCTCCAAAGGACAACGAGGAAATTAAGGGAAGGAGGAGCGAAGAATTCGCGGACCTCACACGCACTTTCTGCCCAAAAGATTTTCTCACCCCGCCGCAGAGAAAGTGCCAAAGAGAGAGATGTGAAGACGACTTCACAAACTCTCTCCTCTTAAACCGACTCTACCCTTTGACCAAGATGCGCGGACAACTTCCTCGAGTCTTTGGCCACAAGCAGCATCATTTAGGAAGAGGCAAAACTCTCTAATTTGCAGGCGAGATAGCTCCACTCAGCATCCGACCCGCAACCGTTCGCCATCCTTTGGATTCCATCCAACTGACTTCTGCCCACTCTTCCCTCACGGTCTACCCTCCAATTTAACTTCTTAAACTCTTAGTCAACCACTGTATGGTGTTGCTATTCGATTACAATTTGTTTCCTTTACTACAGTTGACTTGCAAAAGGTAATACATTTGTTTCGTTTGAATATGATTAAAAATTGTACATACAGTCAGACCCTGCTTAACGAGGGGGATACGTTCCAATAACTTAACAGAAATACTTAAAGAAACAGCGTTAAACGAGGCAACGTAACACGTAAATATGTAAACATGTAATGGGGATCAGTGAAAGGAATAAGAAAATTTATCAGTTTTTGCCGAAATTATCACAATAAAATAAAATGTTATGTTTATATCTTTGAACACCTAATAACCTGGATGAGAACAAATAAATCCATTGTGACGCAGGAAAGCTGCACTGGGATTGCGACTTATTAAGAATACAGTTGGAACTTATTTTCTATATATATTTATAGACAGACTAACGAAAGAACGTTGAAAAAAATACATAGTATATCTACATATCACCGTCGCTTTAAGTGCACCGCTTTTGGTGGGTGCATAGCCGTTTCCTTGGCACACATATACAAGTATCAATACATAGTGCGATTTAGGGGAGCCCCAAATATATATTATACTGAAACAGCGTTGAGCGGGGTCTTACTGTATTTATATCTATGATATTTATACATACCCGAGGATCAAATCTGATGTGAGATATATTCTAGACACTCGCTCTACTTCACTTAAACTGTAAACAATTTATAATCACATTTCCCCTTTTCTAATCCCCTAATCTTCTTCAAGAACACTACTTCCGATTGACAAAACTAAAATATGAACTGGGCGAGAATAGTTTAAATTTGGGTTTTTTATTACCATAGCAACACATTAATCTTGGATGAAATATATATTTTTCCAACTCAATTCCCAAAAAAGGCTACTTTTTGTTTTGGACGTAGCTCATCATAACCTGATGAACAGCTTTTCAGCATCCGGAGATTCAACAGCGACTTCTTTAGCAGCCGTTTGAATCGTTATATTCTCCGATCGAGGTCAAAACCACTCCTATATAGAGACAGATTTACTTGTGGAATCCGCTCTGCTTTCTCCTCATTTTATTGTTCTTTTGCACTCCTTCTTATTTGGAGTCCCCAACAGCGTTGACCTTCCTATTTTTCGCTTTTGACTGCCTTATTACTTTGAAATCCTACTTTCACTTTGGAGGCTTACACGCCCTTTCCCTTCATAGCCTCGGATAAGTTATTCTTTTATGTCTCGGTCTAGCGTATAAATGAAAGCCGTGAACCATTTCCTCGCATTCCAAGAGCCTAAGGCCTCTGTAAGATTATGTACTCAGTCTAATATTGGTTATTCTTTCCTGTTTTGGGGTTGATTATTTTTATTGGCTCTTTAGCCAATATTTGCTAGCACTTAATTTCCTTCGAAGCTCTTCTTTCTTATGCGATTCCAAAAAGAAAGAAAATGAAAACATGAAATTACATATCCTCTCCAAGTGGATTTGGGAAATGGAATTTTTAATTTCGTCTGAAGTAAAAGTAGTTTTTGATTAATTACCCAAATACAATCTCCCCATCTGTCTAGAATAAAAATATTAAAGGGATCTTGTTCAAAGAGCATTATTAGAAGAAAAAATGTTAACTTATGAATATTACCCTGTCATGAGTTGTCTGAAATAAGGTAATATATGCCTAACTGCAACGAAGAAAACTGAGGTACTATCTGACATTTACCAGCTAAGATTTGAAAAACAAAATACCCATGTTTTTAATAAAAGATTTTTATATCAAATTCATTTCATCAAAGCTTCATATCCGAATTTAAAACGGCCTGAAGGATGAACAAATATTACATCGTAAGTTATTATCGTGATATTATTTAAAAAGGTACACCTGTCAGCCGCATGATGTGGAGGGAGGGGAAGATGAAGGAAAAATTGAATCAATCATTTATAGAACGGCGTCTTCCGTCAAACGTCACGTTTCCATGGACACAACAAAGTAAAATCGTAACTTATATCCCGTAATTTAATATGAACACGCATACATTTATTGGAATTGCTATTTTCAGAATAAAGACAGTTTGACAAATCTTGAATATTCTCTACCTGTTTAAGACTTTCGATAAAAAATCTTTTATAAAGAATCGTTTTAATTTTTAAATTTGACAGGAAGATCCTTTTAATGTAAACTTTGACTCTATTTTGAGAAAATAAGGGGACTGTAGCGAATGTCAAAGGTCCGTATCGTTTTCGTGAAAGGAAGCTCTTCCTTCATATTACATTCAAAAAACATAATCCTAAAAAATTATCTCCAGAAGGAAAACGAAAACCATTTTACGGTATCGAGCTGAAATTGCTAGAAAAAGAGACTCTGAATTACATTACTAAACGTGCATAGGATGCGAAAAAGGTGTACTTATTCGAAAAAAATTCCGTTTCAATTACAACCGAGTGAACCCCGTTTTAGGGTTCCCTGTGTAGTATGCACTGTATGCCTTCATTTTACTTCCTCTTCCCAATTACTGCGTCCTTCACATAAAAATGCCTCGACAATTAACGGTCATATCCACTGAATCACTCCATGCATTTCTCATCGCTCATCCTCTCTTGTTGGGCCCTTGCACATTGAAAATGCTCTTCACCCGTTAATTATCCTCTTTAAGCCTTAATTAACTTCATATCCATTTTTACTCCAAACAATTTTTCGTTGGAGGATTTTATTCCTCTTTCGCTACTTTTTTTAATACTTTGCTGCCATTCTAAGTATTCTGTAGACTCCAATATTTTAATGTTATTAATTTTGGATAAAAGATATTAATCTATTCTGTATGGTTCAAATTTCATCGTACAATATACATTGAAACCTTCATAAACTAACTGAGTGAGTATTACGAATGTATTGAGTGACGAGGTTAATAATAACGAGTTAAGTTTACCAGGTAGTAGAGTGTTTTTGTTAAATAAATATTTTACATTTATTTAATTATATAATTTCGTATAACTTTTTATAAAGCTCAGTTAACTACTTCGCATTCGAAATCTATTATTTTTCCTAAGGGAATTTGTCTAAGATATTCTTAATCACAAGAGGTTCCCGTATTATAGAGGATCAATCGTTGTTTTCTCGTAAATGAGTACGAATGGTCTTGTTGATAGGGGACAAACATTTCCATCTAAGAGTTCATGAACTAGTTAATGGAAGCGCAAAGGTGTAATTTAACAGAAGCTGGATATGTATTGCTCAGAAGTGTGCGAGTGGAAGTAATTGGTATCCATTAAATGAAGATCTCTTCCATTTGCAATACTTGCGACACTAACGAAGGCTTAACAGTTCGTCTCCTTCCATGCTGGATTAATCGACGTAAAACCTCCGACAAAATTGAAGTTTCCCGGATTCGACGAAATGAATATTCAAACTGTCTAAGAAATGGGCTAAAATAAATAGAGACGAGAAATTAGCAAATCATATTTTAACTTTACTATCCTGATCTTATAATAAACATATTTTCACGTCGTATCTTCTCTTTGAAGATCAAGAGTGTGTCTTTTAGAGGAAGAAGATATGTAAGGCTTTGTTCCAGTTCAATTTTCATGTTTACCTTTCACATTTGAGAGGACAAAATATATTTTCTCTAATTTGAAATAAAAAAATGAGTAGGATTAAATTCGGAAAATTTGTTACAATTCATGATAAACAGTCCGCCAATGTTGCCAATCACACTTAACGTTAAGTATGAGAAGGAAATTTAAATAAAATTTAAGCTCTCTACGATGGTATACCTCACATTTTTCGCAACGAGTGAAAACCTTAAATATGTTCTCACTCTGTTGTAATCTGAAAACTGAGAATCCAGACTTCGTATTGTTTCCATCATGGCACTATACTCCACATATCTTGGCCTAAGTCCATTTATATCACTCAAAAGTGGTCGAATTTGCAACTTTTTGAGCTACAAATTTTTTAAAAATCGTTCAAATGAACAGCGGTAGAGGGGCAGTAGTGAAATAAGCTATGGACAAGTCTAAATCTATATTAGCTCCTGGTTGAATTTGAGGCATTACAAAAGCTCTTTCTTCTCTCCACATTCAAGCCCCTATGTGCTTGGTTAAATCCAGCTCCAGTTTGTCCTATAGAAAAGCTGTGATCTGTCTTTCTTCTCCCCACCTGCTTCTTTAAGGAGGCAGGTGCCCGAAAGAAGCAAACATTCCAGCCCTTGAGACGACTGGCGCGTGCGCGAGCACGTTTTGCCATTTTATACTTTCGCCGAGAGCGCCCAGGAGTCGTGCCCCTTTCCCACACTTTTCCTGCAATCTGTCTTCCTACTCATATCGTCCCCAGGTACTTTCGGGAGGTGCGACAAAGCAACTTTAACGGCCGTTTTATGCTGAGAGAGCAGCGCTCTGGGAGTCACGACCCAACCAAATGAATTCCTTATGGAAAGCCTTACCTCCACAGAGACTCGGTGAGATTTTATTAATTTTCGCGAACGGTGGAAGATTTTCGCGAAAGTTGGTTATTTGTTTAAGATTCTAGGAGGACTAAAGAATGTAAAAATGGATAGAACATTAGCCCTTCGTCATATTATTCATTTTCACACTCACAATTTTCCGATATTCTATTTCTATCATTCATTTGTTCTGCCTTGAATTTGCCAAAATTATAATTTCATAAATTCTGAAATTCAAATGATATTCATAGATTTTTTAATTCCCAAAGTATTGTCAATTACTAATACTACTTACTAGTTAATTTAATTGACAAAATGAAGTTTTAACATTAAAATACTTAATTCCATGATATATCCGAAACAATTTAATTTTGTGCCGAGATAGATAAGTTTTAAGAGCATTATTATATACATAGCTTCGAGAATTATAAAATTTAGTACTCAAGGATATCAAATTATCTTCCTGACATATTAATTGAGTATTATATTATCATTTGTATTAAACAAATTTTTATTTGACAGATAAAAAAGTGTATATCCGGAATTAATTTCATTGAACAATTCTGTATTGATTTTATGTGATTGAGGATTTAAATTATTAGACTTTTAACCTGATTAATACATTAAAAGACCTCACCTTCATAAGAATAAAATCTTCCATTCAAAAATTAACTCTGATTTTCTTCTTATTAATTACTCTAACACCAATCATCATAGGGAGATATCGGAGCTAAATTTATGAGTAGAAAATCGTATTATCTGCGACGGATTTGATGAAGTTACGGAAAGTGCAATGTATAAGTCATAGTGAATCTCAGAAAGGTCATTATCATATAATGTATCTTTAATGCTTATTACTCAATGCAGTGGTGAAAGCATGCTATGTTATTCATATGTTTCATGGAAGACCCTAGGGCTAGTTTTTCGAACGCTCGAAAGATATGGTATGGTTCTGCAATTACTTCTCCGCTAGTCTATGAATCCCAATTATTTAAAGTACTTAAAATTTGATATTTTAAACTTTAAAGAGAATTCAGGTGTTTTTAACATTCCGTACTCAAGTATAATTTAATGATTTTATATAGTTTGATTAATATTACGCTATGTATTTTCTTCTCTGTTCTGTACACTGTTAAATAATGATAGACCTGTTTACCCATGAAATTTCTAGCAAAGAAGTTTTATCTCGTACTTTTCTCTTGTATAAGTTGAAGTACCACATTAGAATTATTTACGCCTAAATTTTATTTTAGAAACGATATTTTTTCTTTTTGTTGTCATGCATATTACGATTCTAACGAAAACATCTGGAGCAGAAACAAATATCATCTCAAGTGCGAATTGGAACCGTTAAATAATACAGTGAATGTCATTGACTAATGCTTTAATTCTTTTTATACTACGAATAAATACCGCTGAAGGAGGAATATAAATCTTTCTCGCACCAAAGAACAGAATATTTTACGAAATAGGAAATTCGACGCTGTTTCGCAAGGAGCTTTTTTATCGAATCGAGATAAAAAGTGCCCCCAATTGTTATTTTGGTCGTTTGCGTCAAGAAGTCTGAATTTCTTTTTGAGCCGAAATATCGGTACTGTTTCACCGATACGAAGGTCTATTTGGACCGTTTTGAAAGGTTCCACGCTTCGTTGGTGCCGTTCTGCTCTCTTGAGCAAATAAGTGTACCGAACAAGCACCGGAACTCCAAATCAGTAGAAATCACCTTCGAAAACTATCGTTCTCTGACCTTGTTGGTGTTAAAATCATGTTCCCGCTTTCAGATTAGATATATATCTTGTATGAGATTTCAATGCTTCAATCCGTAACATGCGAGATAAAGATATGCATTCTGCTAACGATTGAAAGATTGCAGATATTGAAATTTCTTTATAATTTAGCAATTGGTAATATATTTCTTCAGAATTTAGTGCTTATTTATATTACTCCATATTTATTGGTCCCATATTAATACACCTGAAACCAGACTTATATTTCAACACGAAGAAACAACTCTTGAAAAGAATTGGATATTCCTGTAGGTCGAAACTATAAATTTAATTGATTTTGCTTTGAAAGTATTAAATTCATTATAAATTCACATAAAATAGAGTAGAATCACATTTTCCTCTTTTCTTGGATTATGCGTGTTTCAATCATTCTGAAAATATTCACTGTTAATTTCGTTCACTTTCAAGATCTGGAATCATTTTTTTATATTATTTCAACAGTATGTGAGTGAAATGAAATGCTAAGAACTTACATATTATTTTATAACATTACTATCTGTTGATACAATTCTGTATTGTATTAAATAGAAATATTTTACCCTTTTATGATTATTTTGCGGGTATCGAGAATGGTAATAAATGAAAGGTTATCTGGTGAAATAAAAAATTTCACAAACCAATCAACCAAACTTCCTTTTTCATACATTCGATCGCAATTTATTTAAAACTCACTTTCCAATGCTTACGTGAATATTGAGATGAATCGATTAAGGCGATGCTGCAGTTTTTAGATTATCTGAATTAAAATATATATTTCTTATTAGATTAGCCAAGTTCATTTCATAATCGCCTTTACAGGTTTTAACACCTTTCTCTTCCTGAATCTGTTTCCTGCCGATTTCTGCAACTTACGAAACATCTTTTCAGAAAACAATGTCCATATTCATCCATTTAAATTTATCTTCAATTTTAGAATAAAAGAGAAGATATTTTATTGTATTTTATAAAATTTTTTCTATTTGGAGGAATTTGAAAACAATGCATGGGCATATAACCTAGGTTCTTGCGATTGAGTCCTACGAAAGTAAGTTATTATAAACCCGTTACCACCCGAGCATTTTGAAGTATGAAATAAAAACATTTCACCTCTAATTATAAATGGGAACTCTAAAAAAAATTATATAGGTTATTAGTCTGTCTGTTGCGATAGAAAGTTTAATTTTCAGAGTTGTAGAAAATCTATCGATAGTGGAGGTGATAAAAGTATCAATTTCCCATTATCTGTGTTTTCTGTAAATTGGAACCATATGAGTGCTGACGTTCCATTTCACTTCTCATTCCTATCTTATTTCCGTTCACCCTTAATGGAAAATATTTCATCCTTGATGTCATCCGCTGAAGTCTTTGTTTTTTCTATAGCATTTGAACTTCAACGGATGAATGAGTTCCAGTAATTCCTTGATTCAGTCATTTCCACGGCATAGACTCATTCAGGTGTGTAATAATCGCCTCCGAAAGAGGTTAGCGGTCGGTTATGCGGAAGATATGAAATGAAATGGATCTCGCAGACTTCTATACATTCCAGTTAAAGAGAAAAAAGGGGAAACTGGTCATCAGAGCATTTACTGCCATTTACGTTACACAAAAAGGAAGGATCGTCATATTCGAAAGGAAACCACTATCCCTTCTCCAGCCCATTACCGCAACACAATTCACTCCTTTTACCGGCGGAGATTTCAACGCTCGACTAGGAAAATCCATCCGGTCTCTACGTATCCCCATTGCAGCTGCACGATTTAGGCCATATTCACATATAATAATTTTGAGAGGAAGAAATGATGAGTTGCGGCATTGTCTTTATTGTCTTTTACCGGCCTATCGACTCCTAATATAACTTTTCCCTTACCCTTCCTCAGGTAAAAAGTGCCCATTGAATTCTCGTGTCTCTTAGAACTAACCACGGGTTCCGTGACCCGGACGTCGATGAGCAGGATTTGGCACAAAAGAGGCTGCTGAATAGTCCCTCGATTATTCTCTCCCTAAGTATTGTCCCACCGACCATTTAGGAGGTTCTCAGTCTTCTTTGTTCGAGGATTTTTACCACGAAAATTCAGAGAATGTGTGGAATCTGGGACAATATTTCACCGGGAATTACTGTCATGTAGGTTTTTAGTAAGTACTTATGTATGAAAAACTAGCACTTTCTTTATTGGCAAGAGATATCTTTTGGCTCTAGATAATACGCCCATAAAGTATACTGATGAAAAGGAATACATTAATTATCTTCCTTTAAGTATTAATCTCCTTACAATGACTGATTGATTATTACATTTTATGTTATTGGGAAAAGAAATAAGAGTTCAATTCTTCATCAAAAAATACAGAAACTAATGAAGTTTTGGACGAAAATAAATTTAAAATTAATAATAAAATGTATTTCTCTCTTTCATGAGTGTGTTCATTTCATCTCTCATACAACTATATCTAACTTGTATAAATAATCAGAATTTTTAAAAGTTTTATTCGACGCAATTTTCAATGCATTTTCTATATTTTCTTCATTCAGCGTTGATCCTGGATATATTGACAAAGTTGACAGCTGTAGTTTTTAGTTTGTAATAAAATTAGGTTAGAAAGCAATGGAAGTGTTATTTTACTTTTCAAACAGGGCCCCAATTAAGTGAAGTTCGCAGGAAAAGTGAAGAAAAGATTTTGTAACATGGAAAGTGAAACGGAGAGTAAGTTTATTACGAGAATATAAAATTCCTTTCGGTTTAATTATTTCAGCGATACATTTGATTCTCGATAGATTTCCCATTCGGAAAAAGTGGCCGTAATGAAAGCAGTAGAGTTTAATGAACTGGAACAGATTTTCAAATCCATCCGATATATCTGCTTGTCAAATCTCAGCAATAAATCCGTCTCCTAAACACATGGCGAAAAAACTTTCTCTTCTCATCGCGTTGTCGATTGCATATGAACTCGCTCCAAATGACTCCATATTAAGAACGGTCTATCTTCATTAAAATTATCTCTTGATAAATGTCTTGCTAATACATTTTTGCCTTTAAATGGAGAGAGGCTGACATATAAGAAAACCATCTTTTAAAACAGTGACATCTAGATTCCGGGAACTTTCTACTATACCTGTTTCCATTAGAAGAGGATTTGATTCGAGGTTAATGTTCGTCAGGTGTTTTTATGCGGGAAACAATTGACATATATAATTAACTTCCTGCTTCAGAATGAGAGAAAATTATACGAAAGGATTACTGAGTTGCGTTAAAAGTCGTAAAACTGAAATTTATGAGAAGTAGATAAAATAAACTGGGTATCGGGCTTGAAAATATTGTTTCTCACAATTACAAATGCTAGAGTGAGTAAATTGGAAATGCCTTAAGATACCCAATTTAACGAGTACAGAGAAGTGAGAGCTTAAATATGATTACGTTATAAATTTCACTTTAATTTCAAAATCATCTAAGTGAATATTACTTTTTATTCTGCATTGACTGGCATACGAAAGGAAAAAGATATGGATGAGTGTTTTCGCAACAATGCCATTAATTATTACATTATATTTTAAGATAATTAACTGAATACTTTTAATGAGCGTATTTGTTTGTATAATAATTCTAATTAATTTAATGTTTAATGATAATTCTTACTCTCCATCTCTCAAAAAATTAGTCCTTGTTTATTTAACTATGTAGTTATAGGTTTAAGCATTTTGAATTCTCATTATTTATTAAACAACGGATTTTGAAAATAGGAATCTACTCGATTCTTTTCTATATAAGGACATTTTTAAGCACAAAAATTTATCAGATAAATTTATTGTTTCATAATTTGACGTGAACAAAAAACTGACCTTTTTGAGAATACATATACCTTATTATTTTGAATCATTGCATTAAATTTCAAATACTAAATGTAAATCCTCGACCATATTTAAGAAACAACAGAGCGGAGAATGAAATCCCTTTTCCTTAAAATCACCTCAAACTCTCTCCCTCTCTTTAAAATTGATCACTGTCGTTATGCTACAATATTATAAAAGAAGAGAATAAAGTTTTAAAATAATCCGTGAAAAATTCCAGTTAGTGTAGATTTTCATGTGGCTATTTTCTTCATAAATGTGTTTTCTTGATAACGTTGAGGCGAGAATAGAATATAATACCGCTTACTCATCGCTGTCGGTGAAACCCTAATATATTGAAATAATCCCCTTAAAAACAATCCAAAAACCGGGAAATTCTGAGGTCACCCCATCCACATTAAATCAACACCGATATTTGCCAAATATGCCCGCAATCGCCTTTAAGGGGAAGGTCAATACGCATCCCCCAAAATAATCGCTCATTTTGTGTTTGCGTCCGTTTTAGCACACATCTGGGCATTTGCCCGGAAACGAAGCAATTTAATTTTGGGGGATCATCGATCCGTCGGAAGATTCGAGCTTATTATTTTCTCGCTCTCGGGAGACCTCCGCCATAAACAATTGCTCTTTATCGCTTAGAATTACTCTTTTAATCCGAACCCCTTGATTGCCCCAATTTCGGACTCCAAAACCCTATTATTCCCTCAGACCGCCAATTACCTCTCAAACCGCCCCATCCCCCGCCGACGTCAATCTCCGGAGTTCAGAAGGCGAGGGATATATTTAGCATTGCGTATTACGATGTTGCAATGAGAGGTTGCGCGTCTTCGGTGACCCAGTGGTTCGCGCTCCAGGTGACTAAGGTTCGAGACTTTAAACAGGTGTTCGGATGTTATGGAGGAAGATAAGCTCATGGACAAATTGTCTGCGAGTTAAGGGTTAAAATAGAAAAAAAGTTTTAACATATTTATTAAAGAATGAAGTAACACATATAGATTTAAAATGAATTATACATGAAGTGAAAACAGTTTTCTTTTATACATACGTATATTTATGTACGAAATGTTTCGGGCAAGAAACAATTGTAGCTTTCTAGTTACTTCTCAATGCAAGACAATTTAGATCGATACCACAGAGTTAATTTAAGTTTGCGTGCATAAAGCTTATAAACGTTTTCAGTTAAAATGGGAACGGACATTATTTTTATCACAGAATTTTAATACATATCCATATATAATTCTAATTGTAATGCTATAAATATCTATGTGTAATTATACGATTATATTAGTGTTATATTAATGCGAGTGGATTTAAGAATTCTTTTCCCGAGAGAATTTTGACGGTTATAAATAGTTATTAATCTTATTACTTTACATAACCTTCTGAATTTATAAAATTATGAAAGGTGCAATTGCAAAATGAAAGTGGAGTGAACCGTATTATTGATAATATTAGGTTTAGATCCTATTGAAGAAGGAAATAATTCGATCTGTATGAAATTCACATCAACCGCTCATGCACTGATTATTTTTGTAAAATATAAAGGGCGAAATAATACGGTATTCTGAATTCCAACATCAGAGATACCGTGTTATTATTTCTCGTTCGGGGAAATTTAATATTGCAATGTGATGATCACTTAGTTCAAACGAAAAATGAACAAAATCTGCTCTGAAATTAAAGTAATAGTTTCCGTTTTCAGTAATTTTTGAACCACGCATCAATAATATTCAAAGATGTGCATACAGCACTGAAATTAGATTTAATTGCATACTAATTGAGAATATATTTAGTGGAGTGTACAGAGCACGGCGTTCCAAAGCGGATCATTCTGAATTAAATTCACGTCATACGAACCCGTTATTTCTCATTTGCCCTCATTTCACCAATCAAATTAAACAATCCAAATATACATTTTTAAATAGCGTGCTAAAGGTTGTGGTTAATATTTAGCTCGTGCTAATGCTTTATATATTATACTCGTGTTGGAGGAAATATCTCATCCAGAGCTAAAATATCGTCCTTTTTTTAAATGCAAAAATTGACTAACACGAATTTAAAATGATTATTCTTGAATTTAAAAAATAACAGAATATTTTAACTAGATGTACAATTCCTTTTACTAATTCGCCATTTCATATGTTCTGAGAATTTCACGTATTATTTCTTATGCTGTGGTAAATTTCACCGATGCATTTCATTAAATCGGAAACCAACTTAATTGCAATCAACTTTATTAAGGTATTTTAATTAAGAATTTGATTAGTTCGTATTAACAATGAAATTCCAAACGCAGGGTTCAATAATATTATTCTGTTTTTATCTTAATGAGAGATATTTGCAGCTCATAAATTGGGAATGGCCAATAAATGCACCCTCACCCTTTTGCGAATAACATTCGTCCGAATTATTGAAGCATTTAACCTCCATCTCTGCCGCGTGAAAATATCGAATCGTAATTCGACAAAAGCTGAATATGCGTGTGAATTCCAATGAAAGTTGATATTCCCTTTAATGGCTAATAATCGATAGGGATACCTATTGAACCAACGGCGTGCTGGCTCATTCGTATTCATATGTATGTCCAAAGAGTAAAAGTGTAATCATTCTCTCTCAGAGTAAACAAGCTTTTTACGTGTCAAATGTATTTCAACGCCTTCAGTCTCTATTTAATTCTTTGGTCACATAAAATAAGCATTTTTTTCAATGAATAAATCCATTTTAGAATGCCTTATTTTTCCAGAAAAACGAAACTTGAGATTAGTAATTTATAATAATAAGTAGTAATAGAAAATCTTCAGTGAGTTTTAAAATACTACACTGGAATACTTCAATTGAAGTTTTATTCCAATACTTTCCGTTTGCTGATCGCAAATCACTTTGCTCTATTATTACCTCTATTTTTCATCTCAAATACTTTTGAAAGGTTATTATTTTCAATGCATGCGTAAATTGTACCTTAATAATCATCTACTGACCTTACTGAAGGCATGAAGTAGTCATAATATCCGACCCAGCGATCCATAGAAAGGTTGCATACAGAACTGCATTCTTCAGACACTTTAAGAAATCATTATCTCACCGTGAGTGATAAAACAGTTATTAATAATTGTGAATAAATCATCGTAAAAGGTATGAAAGCCAGACCTCGTCCATGGCTGCATTCCAAGCCATTAAAGCGTTCGAGTTAATTAGTAATATCCACATATGGGTAGTCATGCGTGGAGGCTAAGCTTTAACCTTACTCGACTATTTCTATAAAGAGACACACATATATTCCAAGTTTCACAATTGCTGGATAGCTGAAGCACTACCTTTTTAAAGGATGCCTTAAAACCATAATGACGCACGTTACAACTTTATCTGAAAGAAAGTTATTGCGTAATTATATTGTGTTTAATTTCATTTAAGAAAACATTGGTTAAACAGAAGTGAAAAATAGTGATACGGGACTCAAATCAGGCCTCCCACTTCCCGGGAACGTCAGCTAACAGCTACTCTAATATCTACTTCTCTTTATTTTATTCTATATAACTGTTCTGATGTGAAAGTTAAGTGTATATTACTCTTTATAATCTCATTCACCATCGAGTACTGTATCCTAGTCACCTTCTTCATTTTCATGTTTAATAACAATATTTTAATACAAATATTTAATGAATGACCATATATATTTACGCAATCGAAGAAATATACGAATTATTTTACATTAGAAGATTTCATAATATTAGGTTATCCTGTCATAAAGTTCTGGTGATTCAATCAGCATCCAAATAATTTGTGACCTGTTGCCTATCATTTATCATAAATATTAGAAACATGGATGTATCATGCTGTACCTTCCTTTTGAATAACATAAAAGGAGAATAGAAATTGAAATAAATTACCTCAAACTATTCCTTTTCTTAATTCTATTCTTGTACCAAATACTTTATTTCACTATGTCGACCCCTTTGAATATTCGAGATATTGTTTTATCGCGTTTAAACTCGAATCAGAGCGATAAAATTATCACTCCGAAATGAGGCGACACCGGGCCAAACTCATTAATAACCCTCTATGTTTTGCGACACGAAAGGGGAAAGACATCCTCCCATCGCTCATTTTCTCTCTCAAGAGTCCACAAATAGATTCAAACGAAGTCTAAAAAACGGAAAGCATTTTCCCCGGCACGTAAGATCCTTTCGAAGGGGTTGAGTGGGGAATTAAAGCGGTCGGAGGGGGTGGGTTTCCTTCCTGATTGGGAGAGTGACAGGGCAGTGCGTGACTTCCCCCAGGGAAAGAAGCATATTGTCCGGGCGTGTCCACCTTGCTCCTCCGCTCGTATTTCATGTGCTTCGAGGGTCCTCGCACGCGATGCCAACTCCGCCTAGGGAGAGACCGAATTTACAATTCCTCCACCCACTCGCCTTCCGCTCTCCCTCTATGTGCTAACTGATACCGGTTATCTACTATAATACGATCCATACGTAAATTATTGCGTATTCCCCTAACGCATTTTATAACAACTCATTCGCTCCTAAATCTGTTACTTTACGGCTCCAGATTCCGAGGAATGGGGTTCAAATCCTTGCTAACGAAAGTTTTTTTTTTTTAAGTAGGGGTAAGCGATCAATCTGCATAGTGCACCAGATTGGGTATATTTTTCATCCATTAAAATCTCCTGTTACACGCAGCTTTAATGAGCGGTATAAGGAACCCGACTCTGGGAAATATGATTCATAGTAAGAAGCGTGTAGTTTGCTTTCTAGATTTATATCGTTAATTATGTTCTAATGTCCATTTGTTGCATAATATTTTTTATTACATGCGAAGGGTAAGGTCTTAGGATAGACCAAAAGACAAAATAAACCAACGATAACATATATATTTTTAGTGCGAAAGATTTAAATACTCGTATCTTATAATTACATTTACTTCACGGAACTTGCGTACGTTACTTTGTGAAGGAGGTCTGCAAATTCAGGAATTAATGGCATAACATTTTACATTCACATAATAGAACAATAAAAATTCATCAAAAGCCTACGTACATTAGTATAAAAATAAAAATACAAACGAACTTTCTTCTAACAACTAATTCTTATATAATTCACGTAACAAATAGTATTTTTACCAAAGTATTAATTTAACGTAAGTATGCATTCGCATGTCCAAATGAACTTAATTTATTCAACAATCATAAAATTTTCATGGAAGGTTCATTTCCATAATGAAGTCCGTACATCTTAATGAGTGCATAGTGCATGCAAGAACGGTCATATTACGCTCCGAATCGTAACAAAAGTTGTAATTTGTTTTCAATTAAGGAAATATCATTTTAATAATGAACAGAATATTGCGCAATTTTTCTCAATTTTTTCATCAAATTAATGATATACATAATATGAGGTGTCGCTTGAAAACAACTTCACGTTTGAATATTAATATAAATTTATGTTTCGGGTGTATAAAATAAAATTTAATAATTCAAAACAGTCTATTTACTCTTTAAATTGTTGCCAATGTTATGCACTACTAAAATAGCGACTCTCGCAACATAACATCATATAAAGAGAAATTGAGGATTTTAGGAAAACTTCGCGAATTACTATTTTTGGAATTTGTGGCAATTATGTAGATAACTGATGTAAGTTGGTATATTAAGGTATTAAAGAGAAAATAGGACAGAAAAGGAGGTCTTTCGCAATAAATTTACTGCTTTGATAAAAATTATATTTCATTCTGGACAGCTTGATATCGTCTTCTCTAATCAAAGACTCCGTAACACGCAACATAACATTGATAAATATAAGGAGACAAACTTTCTCAAAATATACAAGAATAATTACATAATCTACAGAAAATATTTCAATCTTATTTTGATGAGAGATATGGAACCATTTTCTTCCAATCATTTTAGAACATATAATGCCAATTTTAAATTTATCAAAGGTTTTGAGGTACTTCTTGTAGATAGAGAATTCAAAGGTTCGAAACATATAAAATATAAGACTTAAAATATATACTTATGACTCGCAGTTATTAGTGGTATCCTGGGGAGAAATTTTTATTTTCAAGGAGCTGCAGAGTTAGAACGTTCTCTTGAGTGAGTCAATAGATAATATTAATGAATGTAACGATAGGAAATTCTCTATTTAAACCTGCTAGTGGTATTTTGTATGAATCCTTGCCTATTTACAGATAGAAAATAGAGATACAAACCATTGGCGTCTAGGTAAGCGGCTTTACAGGCTATTTGTTCGTAACATTTATGTGGTTACGTCAGAAATCAACATCTCAGTTCAAATAATAAGTGTTAATAGATGATGAAGGATTTGTTTCGAAATAGTTTTGTCTGCATGGTATACGGCTATTTGCCAGCTATGATCCTTGAAAACAGTGTTTCTGAATCGATCGTAATAGTGTAGCTGTTAAAATAAAGGAAAAGTAAACTCGGCTCAAAATCTGATGATAAAAAAATCAGAAAGAATCAAGATAACGAGAAACGCGCGGGAGTTATTTTTTGTTTTGTAACGTCACCCTTAAATCCATAACAGATTATACTTTTCAGTTTCGTGAAACTTTTATTCCTCGGAGAACATAATCCGTCTTCGATGTTATGTATCGCACAGATATTCTTATCTCACTCGAAGACGAATGAGGCCACTTTTTTCTTCGAGATTTGCCACAAATGAGATATGAATTTATACGCAGAGTGGGACATTAGTTTCTCTTATTCCGCTTAAATTGAAATTGCGTTGAAATTCGTGTCTATCACCTCACTCGTCTTCGTCCGAAGTATCTTTTTACGAACGTTTTTCTATCTTACTCATTGTTTCTTTCATTTGCTCGCGCCTTTAGGAACTACTTCTCAATAACTTAACGTTGGAACGAGATGGTTTGTAAAATATAGGTACAAGATATTTAATTTAATAGCGAGCAGATATAAAATTAGATGCATTCAATATCTGAGTATGAGAAGATGTTATTTCCTCCTGTATTAGCTAACAGTCTAACTGCTTCTGCTGAATTTACGCCAGATTTTATATTTTTTAGTGTATAAATGTACCCACTAAGTATTCTTCTTATTATATTTTATGTCCCCGTTCCAACTATTTCTACTAACGTTGCTCCCATTGCTTTTCTATCAATCGTATATTATTCTGCTCGAACTTTCACTGTAATTCTCGTCCATTTTAATGTTTGTTTCGAAATCTCTTTTCAGAATTCCTCAAAACTGAATTTTTTGTTGAACTTAATTTTGAATCTTTTTTTATTAATTCTAACTTTCCATGAATGCCCTTTCCTAATACCTAATCCTTCTTAATTGTAAAGAGAGAAAATCGAGAGAGGCATTTTAAACCACGCAAAGCAACGCGTGTAACACTAATAATAAAAATGATCAAGCTTTTCACAGGCAATTGTCAAATGACTAAATAATTCACCAGAGGCTATGAATCAAATTAATCCGCTTAATCATATTAATAGAGCCGAATTCCATCTCGAGGACAATATTCGTCATCCATTTGAATTTCGGATTGAATTAATTAATTAATTCGCCGAATGTTAGCGCGTGTCTCCAAGAATTTCCCTGTCGATCGCCAAACCGCTCAAGCGGTACGCCAACTGATAAAAACGATAATTCTCGTAAAACCGTTTTCCTGAAATTCCCGTTCGCTGCTATATTTCCACGATTTTCTTGGAGAAAAACGTCATGCGCTCGAATAGAGACTTATGGGGTTCGGTGGTTTTCCTCTATGCATATCGCATGCTTTATATCGCGTCATCTCTCCACATTAAACATTTACATTTCGACCACGGTGCTTCGGAGGGACATCGAACAGATCGTAAGAGATAAGACTCCGCATATTTTATAATTGCCAGCGTAATTTAATGCAGTCGAGCAGAACACGTCGTGCAGCACATGATAAGGTCACATCCTAAAAGTTTCTGATTTATTCCAATTTCCTGCAGCAAATGCGCGATTTTTTTCCGTGAAAATTCGGGGAAAACCCCTGCCGTGACCCCTGATAACGTGACGGGTGGGGGAAACGGACTTAGTCACCTCCTGCATTCATTAACGCTCATTTTGATGTCAGCTATTTTTATCCTCATTATTAAAAGTGGGGTTCAAAGAATCGCCGCTTTAAGAGAACCCTGGAGTTGGAAAATACCAATTTCTCCCTTCTAATTTCCATTAAAAGTCTCGTTCATCATACGCATTTTGAATTAAATATTGTCGTATTTCTTAAACGTAAAGAGTTTAACTTGTAAGAATATTTTCCTATGCTAATGCAAACGTAAGTTATCGATCTTATCGATATTGAAAATTAAAACTTAAGGACGATTCTTCTTCATTACGATTATAAATTAAGCTTACAGTACTATATATTTAAAAATAGGATCCAGGCACTAGCATCCAGGCAAAGTTTCTACAATAAAGAATATTACAGAGATATCGAGTTCTATATAGTGTTTCCATTAAATAGTACATCTCGAAACGAATTTAAAATAAACATTTGAAGGGCAGCTGACCGACGATATATTCGAAACTTTTCCCTAATGAACATATAATATATAAGTTATCATACACTGAAACAGCACTAGTAAATAATTTAAATAACTAATATTCACAAATATGTTAATTGCAAACCGAAAACCACCAAGAAAGTAATATTTTTCATTTTAAATTCTATATTCATACATCAGGAGTATGAATGAAATTGATTCTTAAAAATAGTTCATTTATATTTAAGCCCATTGAAAACATTTGGTAAAGTTTAATTTTTTAAGGAATATAACAAATAAAATTTAGCTCATCATTATCGTACGATCTTCCATATTTTATCAAAAATTTCTCCTTACTTTGAATTTCATGTCTAGGAGAAAAATACAGGAAAACATGGTTAGTAGTCTTATAGTGCGGGTAAAGCCCATTTATCTCAACCAAGGAAATTTACTTTGACAGGATTCATGTAATTCTTTTCTACTTCATTTCCACGTGCTCCCTCCACAGCAGCGTTTTCCATTGCCATGCTAGGTCACCTTGAAAGTTTACGGTGCAATACAAATATAAAAGAAACAATATTTTTACTCTACTCTACCTTTTGGAGAATTTATAGCGACACAACCTTCCTTGTACCAGAAATGCACATCTCGGGCAGAGGTAATTTTTCATGATCTTCTTCCGTTCGTACTTCCACGAATTCTCTCGACTTGAATCATCGTTTCCAATGTAGAAGATAACGATAAAGAATATTTCCACTTGTAAATTCACTAAAAATAAGCCGAATGTGGGAAAGTTTATCATTTATTATTCAGTTTATTTACGAGGAATAATTATAGTGAAGTATCTTAAAAATAGCGTGCCTCTTTTCTACCTATCGCAATCTATTTCAATTAATTCTTTTGCCTCTGAAAGTTTCTCTTCAAGGTAAACTCCACCCTGGTTCACAGAAATGAGAATCGTTTTTAATTTAAAGGGAAACTACATGAAAGGGAGGCACTAAGAAATTCCATTTTGAAGTATGAGTTATGCACCATAATGAGCGCTCTGTGGATTAATAACGTAACCTTTAACCTAGATATGAAGAAGGAAAACATTTCTTTCATCAGTGAAACATTTTCCATCTTCCGGTGCTGCTGGAGAAAATTCCGTGATATTCAACACATGTGGCATTCGATCGAAAATATCCACCTTTTATTCGACCAGAACAAGGGACGATTTGTCTTTTGAACTATTATTAAACCCTGTAATCCTAACAGACAATTAATTTCATTTTACTCGTGAATATCATTCACTATATTCGTGTGAGATCGAAGCTAAATGAACTAAAATGCCCCCCAAATATTAGTTAATTATGGCTGCCGTTGAGGATTTAATTATCTATAGCACTCAAAACCAAAAGCATAAGTCTTTGTTAATCCTTTCTGAAGATTAAAAAGCGACCAATTAATTTCCTTCCCGATGGAAGTGGTTGTAAGCAAAGCTTCATAACCCCTTCCATATCTAAAGTGAAAAAGCATTCGTAAGATCGCACGCTTAATGTAATTAGCAGAACCAAAAAATCGAATCGCGTGAGGACGCACTCGGATGGGCCAAACAGTCCTCCGGGAAGAAGGAAATTTCGAGGTAAACAACGCGTGTTTTTACCGGAAAAGCCTTAAATTACAGCCGCGGCCGGGTTCGCGTCTCACCTCTCACCTTCACCCTCAATTTCCCGTTGCTTCGATGCGTGCCTACCACGGAGGCCACGCCATGGCGCAATGCACGTCAGCACGGGCATCTGGCTCCGACTGCGTCAGATTCAAGTCGGATTATTACCATCACGGAAAGAGAGTTATCTCGCGTTTTATTTACCGTCCGCTGTTTATTTGCCCCGAAGATAAAGTGGTTGAATATGCATTAAATGGAGAGAGGATAATAATACAAATAGGCCTAAATTTCCTCGCGATAAAACAGTTTTCCTCGTCACCGGGGAAGATGTGCGATACGGTCTCGTCGAGGATTATTCAATTTTCCCCCAAGCACACACTCTTATTTTTTCGTCTCCCCAAAATGTCTTAATTTATTCGCCTTTATTCTGTTTTCGGTTTCGGCTGTCCTCAGGCGCACGACAACTGAATTACTCCTGTAAACGTTCGTTTTCCAATGTTTGCCACGAAAATATACTTTGCTTCTTAGAAATTGCTCCCTTATGCTGGTTATTTCCTTAATACTTCCTTTCTTCTCGTTCAAGTGCAAACTAGTGGAACTGAAAGAGTGAATGCTGAGGAAATAGTCTTACGTTGTTCGGAATTATTTTGTCTGTCGTTGCGAACAGATAATCATCGATACGTTTCATTCAGTCTCGTTTCTATCGGATCGTTTTATAAAGTAGCAAAATGAGTATAATTCTTAATCATTCGGTCGTTGTTGATTTCATAATTCTTGTGTTAAGTGAAACTAGCGTTCAGTCGTCTTTAGATCGATCTTATTAACTTCAGACTTATTCGTAACCTGTCGCTTTAATGGAAAATTAATAATATAAAACTCCTTTTTGATTCATAGTTAAGTTCCATCTACAATAGCTTACGGAGCATAAGAGATCAAAAAATCCTATTAGTTAATCTTCATTTTCTGCATTATTTAATTGTACCGGAATCCATCACGTTCTTTGAATTTAAAAGTTACAAAGGTTATAATAACATTAAACGTGAACTCATAAATGAAGTCCATACATGGAAGAGTAATGATTTAAAGTCTTAATTTCCCAATCTATAGAGCAATTCGACGAACAAAAAATCTCTCATTTTCTCTACCTATGTACATAGCTAGAGTTAATTGACTTTTGCATCGATTTTCGAACCGCTCTCTTATACTCCAAATGGCTTCCGGTTTTAAAGACTAAAAACGGCATTTCCGGCGTGTCTGCTAATGCAGAAATGTAACACTCGGTTCTCTAATTAACCTACTTACGCACGTCGAAGGGAAAAGTGCATTCACTTGCGATCGCGTAAAAAAGCGTTCGCATGATTCGAGTGAAATTTTTCCGATGCTTTTGTACAAGAAAAGGCTCCGTCGTCGGTTTGCTTTCACGGATAAAAAAGGCGAAAGGAGTTCTGCAAATTCCATTCTTGATTTTTCACTCGTCATCGAATTGCACGTGCCCAAAGCGTGCGCCTTCTCGATGAAAAAATGAAGAACGAATTGTGGAGGAATTCGAGGTGAAATAGCCGGAATAACGCAGAATTGCCTTTGCACCGGCTTTTCGCTTTTTGTCGCCTTTTTCGGAAGCTTTGTTTCGACATCCATTATTTCACCCACACTCCCACGACCACCGAGTTAAATAGCTGTTTGAGACATGCGGATTTTCTGCCCATCGCATTATATCGCTGCTTTTAAGGTTGTTATTTTTATTTTAAAAAACAAAAGTCCACGATAACGAGATGTGATGACAATGTAGGCCAATATTTTACTCCTTGATCGTATTTGGACCTGTCCTCAGTAGCAAGCCCATGTTTTCTTGTGGAGTATCGATCTGTTGTTAGGAAATTCCTTCGATTTTAAATTTCATTCTCATTAAAGTTGACATAACCACTGTTACGTATTATGAAAAAGTCTTGCAAAATTTAAACCGATTTTCTGTTAAAAAAGATGTATATATGCGATGGTAAACAGATATGCGCTTGCATTTTGAATGATATTGACCCAAAGAAAGAAGCGTAAATTTTGCATAGATAAATAATTATTGTAAATGCTATTAAAATATTTATTTAATGCACTTCGACGTTGGATTTTCAATAAGAGGAAATAATGAATTAAATAATGGAAAATTATAGATCTTTTTGATTCCCTATTTATCACTGACTTAAAGATAATAATATTTATAATATCCTAGGAGAGTAAAAATATCAGACTTCTTAAGAAAATTACCTTAATTAGTAATAAGTTAGCGATTTACGAACTTCAATTCATGATGCTCGAGCATTTAAAACGGAGAATGAAACTTTACAATGTACTAGAAACTATTGCTTACAAAGTTACAATTTTCTACGTGTATTACGATATCTTTAGCTTAAGAGGCTTATCCAGTAGGAGTTGGTCCATTCGCATCCCATTTAGTAAGATAATCTTCTGAAATCCATCAACTCAGCCTACCAACGTGGTTACGTAGTTACTCAGTGCCATCTTTCAGCTTCAAGCAACCGCATCTTCCTTTAAAACAACTTCATCCAAGTACTAATTACGGCTGTTTAATACATTAGCATTCGGATTCCGTGACTACCCTCAAAGGAGAAATTAGCATGAGAGAAAAATTAGCTTAAACAACGAGTGAAGAACCGGTAAGTCACTACTTGTACGATTGTGGTCCTACATCCACTGTAAGTGGGGTAATTAAGAAAGGATGAATAGTTCGCTATAATGTGCGAAAATATCTGGTAATGAGCTGAAGATGAGCTAATCATTCAGCGGGAGAAAGCGCTTTTATCCATTGTGAAAAGATCTCCACTTATTTCTTGTTGAGTTTTTGAACCTATGCACGGATTTCTATTACATTTTGATTTTTGGGAACTAGTATGACTTGATTGTATCTTTTTTTTTTAATTTATTCAGAAGGCATGTTTTATTCTTTTTCATTTAATTCAGGCGTTTTATTATGAAGGAAATTTTGCGTGAAATCTAAATTGGAATAAGAGATTTCCCTATTCCAAATGGCTAGTGAAAACAGGAGTAAAATCATATTGTAAGTAATTAAATCAAGCTTTTATTATTTCCCTTGAAATCACTGTCTCTAGTTTCAATCAAAACCTTTTTCTTTGTGTATTGCGTCAGCAAATGCCTCAGAGGGAGCAAGATTAATATTCACCCAAATTAATAAGTTGTTATATTTTTAATAACGAGGTCAAAATCGGAACATTTCACTCTTGGGAAAAGAAATAATTGAAATTCACCGTTTCGATAAATGGAAAACAGATCGATTTCCTCATTCGGTTATTGTATTGAGAAACGGTCCTCCAAAAGGCCTTTGTTCCTCTCATTTGTCTCTTTCGTTTCTAAGACTTTTGCCCTCCACAAAACCTTTCGAGCTTTCTATTCCATAAGTATCACTTATGGTTACGCCTACCTATCTACATTTAGAGACCTGCTTTTCAGCATTAGGAATGAATTGCAGTTTTTTTCCATCCGCGTTTCCCGTAACATAATATGCTGGATCGATTTGGGCCATAAGACAGAAATAGCGATTACCGACACACCGATTTTTCATATCGCGATAGAGAATGTTTTTCATTATCCCGTAATCTTTTGTTGTTGTCGCCCTCGATCAAATTTTCTCTCAGAATATCCATTATAATCCTTTCACAGATTCGTCCATTATTTCAAATCCTCTTATTTAAGATGCACCCAAATACTTCCAAAGCTGTTAGATCTCAAATTTCCCGAATACAATATTTTTAATAGCGAGAGATGAAATATAGAAAAGACATGGAGAAAATTCTAATCCGCATCAGATTTTGAAAGGGACGAGAGAAAGTGAGACGAATTCATAATAGAGCACGCCTAATTGGTGGCAGGAGAGAATTTGTAATGCCCTTAAAGCATGCCGTTGATCGTGAATAGCCTTTCAAAAAAATGGGGACTCGTTTTCAATCATATCAATAAGAAACCGTTATAATTCTATAGACGAAATGACAGCTGAAGTTCCTCTGTGGGGATTTTGTAACGATGAAATGCGGTCTTTAAAATATAAGTGAATTAGACTAGATCGTTCCCAATATGTGTCAGTTAGAATGAAAAACGTTATATTTTTCGTTTCCGTAGCATGCTTCGTAACCATAAATATCCCCATAACGTAACATGCGAGGCCCGAGAAGAGATATCGACACCTGAGGCCACAATAAATCATTACCAATCAGAGAAATTATATTTGTTATTCGACGGTTATTAACAAAGCCCACGATCAACTATACATTCGTAATAAATACGAATTAGCGTCACTCTTTCACGAAAGATAAATTCGTTCTCTCTAAACAGGAAAGTATTATTCAATTCTCTCAAATAATTTCAATTTCTGACTGCTTGTCTGTGGCACTGGAACGTTCCTTTTCAATTTAATTTTCATATTAATGTCATGCTACATTTCTTGGATTGATTCGATTTATGCACAAATTTTAATATATCTGTGAATCAAATATCTTTCTCGGTAAGCATTTTCATTGATTATTTTTTCATTTGAAAACTCCTGCAATGTGAAATACAATTTATGGAAAATAACGTTGCTTTTCCTTCACAATGACAATGAATACCATTACACATTAATTACTTTTAATATATCTCTTTCTTAATTTGATGTAAATCCCTAATTTTCTCTTTTAATTCGTATTTATATGATTACCATATACATGAGATAATACCTTTCACAATATATTTGTGATAACAATACTTTTGGATCAGATAATTTTCTTTTACTTATTGACCTTTTTCAATCTTTTATGCGATTAAAACTTACATTTTGCTTTCTTTAAAGAAGCTTTCATTACGAAACATTATTTTTATTAACACTTACGCCATCTTTCAGGCTTGTCATAATTAATATTCTAAGTATACTTTTCATTAGAATGACGTTATTTGCTCATTTTCCTTGCACATCACTTCTATTGCGTAATGAAATCGTCTCACTGTTCCTAGCACACGGTTTTCTTATTTATATTCTTCCCAAATTCTCTTTGAAAGATGAACTAGCGTCTGTAATCTCATTGAGATAGAATCCTTTCTAAATATTACTCATTTCCTCTCTTGTCTTTTCACTTTCCTCTTGTTATGCTCTGAATTATTCTTTTGTGAAAGTGTATACCGTTACTATCTCCGGTCGCTTTGAAACGGAGACGCGTTTTAAATGTTCATAATTATTAACTAATACATGGACTTCTGTGCTCGGAATATTTCACGACGGTATGAGAAAGAACACGGTGAAAGGGAGTATATTTGCAGTCTCTTGTTCTAAGGGCCAAATATGAGAGTTATTATATATTTAAAGTATATGTTATTGTTTTATTCTCACATATCTTGCTCAATAACTTCTAAATAATACTTGTTTTAGCCTTTTGTTTAACATATTTCATTCACTTGAAAAAATTTGGCGACATACCTAAACAAAGATCAATATGATTGCTTCAGATTTCTACTGAGGATATAAAGACTCAAAGGTTAAAAATTAATTTTATCCATTAAAATTTCAAGAATTATAAATATAAATAAATAGTTCTTTAGCAGTATATAAACTAGTTTCGTATTATAAAACCCTTGTTGAATTAAATTAACAATATTTAGAACTTTGTTGTTTAATAACATTGTTTAGAATATAAAATTTAAAATGGAAGAATAAAATACAAAATATTTTTTACTATATATTATCAACTAATGTAGAAATAATAGAAAATTAATTTCGTATACAATACATCACGTAAAATTGATTTGAAGTAAATTATCTAAAAGGAGAAGGTGGATAGTATCATAGAATTTATTTTATTGAATTATTATTGTTCATTTTGATCAAAAATTCACTGATTTTTATTCGCTACAGAAGGAAAAAATCTCTTTATCCAAAAAATCATCAATTTTATATACATATTTGGAAGTTATAGAAATACCAAGATATATTAAACTCTCCGAGCCATTCCTCTACTATATAGATGTGATAGAAGTTCATTTAGTAGAGTAAACTTTCCCTTTATTTACTTCCAAACTATCTTAAGCTCTATTTAAGCTCGACCCAGCTCTGGTGAATCAAGGACTCATAAGGAAAGGAATGCCTGTGAGAAGATTATTGCTCCATGAATGAAACCTAAATCTTAGATTCCTTTCTTAGAAACGACTCCTAGTATACATTTCGCTCGTATAATTTGAAAGACAATATGTCTTTGTGGTTTTGGAAAGGGAGTAGAAACGTTCCGCCTCTATTCCGTTGAATTTTTCTTCGGAGAAACTTGGCGTGAGCTTCCATCATTAGGCGGATCGTAAAGGAAAATGGTTTCCACCAGAAATACAAGGTACTTCGGCTAAAGAATGGAAATTATGTACACGGCCAACGGAAAAAGTTGTTAAGTATATTTTCCGCCCACCGGACTGTCCCCATAAAATTCCCTTCTCAAAAATTATTAAACTTTTACCCATAAAAGAATTGAATTACAGAGTTTTGAAGGATGGCAAGATAAAAAGAAAACCTATGCTCTCGGTCTTAAGTTCGTTATGGTGCAGTGAATTTCAATTTGCATAAAGCGGAAGATGGCCACCGTAGTTCACATGCTAATGGGCCACGAACCTGCACGGAACTTCTGGTCTCAGTAATTCCTCTCAAAACTGAGGGAAGGAATTTTTTCTTTCTTTTGGGATCGTTTACAGAATTTTGAGTCCCGAGATGTATTTTATGAAACGCTTGATTTAAATCCTAGCTTGACGCATATACACGTCTTCTATATCAACGATTTGTATTCTCTTTCGGCTTGGATCGTAAATCACGATGAGGGAGTTTCATCGTTTAATTTAATCACGCAATATCCTAAACAAACCCTTAAATCTATTAAGAATTTAGTAAACACGTAAATTCTAGCTACGTAAAATTTATATCACATCATAATCTGAGTATCCACAATCTTTTGAATATTTCTTTTAAGTAGTCAAAATATTTGGATGGACAATTTAAGAGGAAAAAATAGCTATAGATATGAGAAGGTAATGGATATCTAAACGATGATGTTTCTTCAGATGCATCCTTGATTTTTTCGAGGCTTTTTTATTTTAACTGAACCCTGTCGCATTTATCGATTTTCCTTGTTTAACATTCAGCCCATCTGTCCAATAATATTATCATTGCCATGGTAGCACGTTATTATTCATAGATATTTTCAAAACAGATGGTGATGTCAGATATGAATGAAGAATTGTTGATAAGATGAAAAATTTCTGAGGTTGTGGTATTGTCATTGAAAGTAGTTATCTCATGCAAATAGACGATCTCTATATTTAAAATACTGTCGATGTCACTCCAAAATAAGTCCTAATGACTCGCGAGCCTATTCATTTTCCCGTTGTTTCGACACTGCATAAGACCACCTCTTCTTGTGCTGCCTCTAAGGCATCTACTAATTAGCGGCTCTAAATTTAAATTGCTGGACCTGCTCACGGTCACGTATTGAGTCATCGATTTCGTCGTTTGGAAAAACTGTCGTCGCGAGAGATTTTGTCCCGCAAATATTTTTCAACGTCAGTGCGAAGAGTTCCAGGCGACTCAAACATAAACGAATGGCAACGGAATCACTTCCTCGTCTATGCTCTGCTTTACTTTCTCCATCGCTCACTCCCTTTTCTGTTTGCCAATGCTCGGGATGTTTTCTACAGATATGTGACTCGGGCAATAAAACGAAACGTCGAGTCCTTGAAGAATCAAAGTCTTTCGGAGGCGGCTGTCTCCTCCAAAGCATCGCCGCTAACGAAGACGTAAGGAGCCGTAGACTCCGAAATTTCAGTCACGGCGGGAGGTAAAAATGAGTTGCGCGGGAGGACACGGGTAAGACAGATAAGGTAGTAGGCGGGAAACTCAACACTTAGCTGTGTATCTGGATAAGAGAAGGCGTGCTCTACGACCATGCCACCCGAGGTATGTGTGCGTGACTTGGATGCGGGAAAAGAGGTTAGGTATTTGGCAATCAAAGGGTTTTGCGTTTATGGAAAGGCTGGAGGAAGAAGGACGAACGGGAAGGATTACAATGGAAAACTGGAACGTTATACAAACTTTATATGTTCCAGAGACTAACTAATGTAGTGCAAGAGAGCAAAAGTTTAAGCAAAGCTGGACCAGTGTAGCCTGCTTAATTGGACAATGTCGTTGGACGTACCCTGGATGGTTTGTTTGATGTTCGTGGAACTATAATATATATTATAAACTGGCATCAAGAAAATATGATTACATTAGCTTTTTACTGATTTTACAAATATCTCATGCATTATGGTATTATAATGCTTCAAAACATTGCACGAACTCAAAGTATTATCGAGTAAATTCTTAGGAATTTGGATTTATTTACCCAGACTATACAAATATAGAAGCGATTAATATTTTAAGATCACCGAGGAGAATTTGTAAAACAAAATGTATAATTGGAAGGCGAGATTACGTCGATATGAGCAATTTAATCTAAAAGAAGGAATATGTCGCTATATCACGAAATCACCGACTCAGTATCCTCGGTTTTATTAGGTTAATAACTGAAGACACTGTTTTATATCGTAATTTTGTAAGGCAGTTTAGTTTAAACTGAAAGATTATAAGATTCATATGATATCCAAAAAATAAGTAAAATATAATCAAAGCGTACATTAAAAACGTTAAACCACGACAATGATCTACATAAATAAAACGTTGGAGTATATGTGAGATTTGATCATCACTTTCAGCTTCGCATTTCATTCAACATTATAAGTTTACATAACTATGAATAAAGTAGGCTGTACACGGTCCACCGAATCTCCCAAAGGAACGAACTCCTGATGGACAAAAAACGATAATAGAATTGTGATGTTACGGAAGTTGAGGAATCGAACACCACTTTATTTATAGAATCGAAATCCCTCATTATCTCTCAAATTTTCCCCAAAAGAGAATGTCCATTTCCTTTCCATTACTCAGCTAAATTTAAATAGATCAGCGGTTGTTTCTCCTGACTTTTGTGAAAGCCTCGAGTGCCTCCGGGTTTCCTCGTATTTTAAAGGTTACAAGTGTGTGATCACAATATTTGAACAATGTTACGGGAACATGTGATAAGTCATTTTCTCCTTGTTCATCCTTGAAAGTACAAGCGAACTCTAAAGGAAAATACTGTTACGATTTTCACCAAAAGTACCAGCAAATTTCATCACGTTTATGTTTGCAGATATTTTGTACGATACTCTGAAATGAGGCCATATTTTGGAGTTGTATTTTTTTCTTTATTCATTCGAATATCTTTCACTTGTTTACGTACCTTATTTGATCGTTTTATATTTCATTCGATATTTTTTTGGAAAAGCATCTTTCTTCATTTTGTATTTTAGTGACGTTTAAAATATTTGAAATCTGATTATGGAAGGCTTTTTTATCATTACATAACACAAAAAATATTTCGGAAAATACATTTTGAAAAAAGTGCCGATTTCGAGTCTTGTTTCGGAGCTGAATGTTCAGGAAATCCTATGAATGTTAACGACGCTCTCAAAATAGCCGTTAATAGTAAACCTGTGTGGATCAGAGCTGGGAACCGAACGCAATTTAGAAAACACGTCTCAGCTGTTTGCTTTACTCTGCGCGAAGATCAGCTCGGAAGGGGGATAATATTTTTCTACCGGCGATATGATAATGACCCTGCGAAGAGAGGAATTTCTCGAATTTTCGAGGAAAAAAGGAGATCATCCCACGGGCGGAATAAACTCGCAGCTATTTCTTTTATAAACGGCCGCTTTAAAAAAAAATATTTGGCCAGGGTTAATTCCTGCCGGGAGCGAGTTAACATATGGACGAGAACGAGGTAACGTTGCGTGAGGAGGCGGGCAGCATAACAACAAGGAGAGGCAATTTTAGTAGGAACGTTAGAAACTCAATCTGGACCTGGAATGATACAAGTGAGAGCTGCTTCTTTTTTGGGACGTGATTTAAATGAAAAGTGAGTATGATCTGGAGAGAATTGACGGCGTGCCCTCGTCGCGTCCTCACGATAAATTTTTTGAAAACATACGGACGTTGTATCTACATCACGGGATTAAGTGGTGAGGGGCTGTCCGGAGAGGATTAGGCAATAAAAGGTAGGCGATGAAGTCAAAGGATTCTCGCGGAGAAGTTGAATGATTAAAGGAACCGTCCGACGGAATAACGTTTTCGACTCGTAAGAAGTCGCTTCGGTACTGAACCTTTTTTTTACCTACAGGGCAATCCAGCAGTGGCTGTCGGGGGATTGAATTTGACCTCTGAAGTCCTTCGCAGACAGCTTTTCACTCTCTCTTAGGTTTACTGCGGCTTTTCTGGTAGAGAAGGATCCGATATACATAACATGGGTGTTTTAAAACGGCTCAGCGTCTTCTTTTTTAATATCTTCGTAATCGGAATGCATTTAGGTTGTGATTCTGTTGTATTTGCACAATGTATAATGCTTTTTACAGCAATTGGAAAATGAGAAAATGTCTCAAAAGAACACTAGCAGAAATTATAGAGAAAGATACTCGAGGAAACATTTAAATGAAACATCTCTTTATATAGTTCATTCTGGCAATAGCTTTAAGAATAATGTTGGTAATTTATTGTTACTATCCTTTTACTATCTCTGTAATTAACTTATAGTTATTTATCCTTATTAGTAAACCGTAATATCTCTATCAAGACCTCTACCTCGCTGAATCCATTCTTTGTCGCCTATTCTTAATTTAAAAATTGTTTTTCCCACAAATTACGGATCCTTATTTATTTGTATAATCTTTCCCAGCCTTTAATTTCATTGGTAACTGTTCTTCGTGTTTTTCTCTCGCTCTTAGCTATTGTGAAGATATGGACTAAAAATTCTTATCTTTCACTAAATAAGTCGTTCTTTTTCACAATCAGTATATTGACCTATTATAATGAAACATCCAACCACTATTTGCCATTCTTCTTTTACTTTCAGATCGCCATCCAAAACACTGTTTTGATCTATTACGAAGGGTGTAGTTCATTGTTATTGATCTTCTTCCTCAACCGGAAATCGAATTGATGATCCTTCACGTGGGCTGACCGCATGGACCCCATGGGTATGTGACTGCATCAATCCTCAATCTACCTTTCTCTCTGTATCAGGGGAATATCAGGTATCTGACAGTTTCATAAGGAGTAACCGGAAATAATTACATCACTCAACCCCAATTGTCTCGTTAGAGGTCGTCCTTAAATGATGTTGCTCATGCACAAGAGGTTGGGATTGTGACTCTTGATCATATAAAGCATATCTATCTGACGCTGCGTCGTAAAGAAGTTCGGAAAATCCGAATTAACGAGATTATGCTCATAGATGGAGGACAAGTCCATTCAAATTTGCAATTCTATCGATATGCGTGAGATGAAATGCAACTTTGTGATTTTTCCATCGCAATTTGACGTAAGATATTTGTATTCAAAAATATTTTAGAATACTTCATTAAAGTTCCGTAACATTTTGTTTTTCATTGACAAATAGGAGGAGTAATGGAAGTTTAGGTTATTAATGCTTTTAACGGAGTACTTCGTACGGTCCAAAAGTGCATAAAAGTCATATTTACATCATTGCAGTTTTTTTGAAAGGAAATGTGCTTGAAGAGTTCTAAAATTTAAATTATATGTTGTGGAACAAAGAATTGTTATCTACGGTGACAGGAGATATTCATTCGAAAATACAAAATTTGTACTTCATTGGAATTATTTACACTACATGGCATATTACAAAATTTACCAAATAGCAACCATGCAACAGCTTATTATTCTTGTTATATAAAAACCATTTTCATCTCCGATGTCTTTGTCAAGCAGCTGAATATTGTTCCAAGACTATATATATTCATAAGACTGATTTTATCGAGTACCAATTCTCTACCTCTAGTTCCTATGATTTGACTATCAGATGCGTGATAGCGTAACTTTCGTGCCTCAAATAACCGTGAAGATTTTCAAAAGTTCGATCACATAAATAAAGACATTACCGATTTTGAAGAGAGTGATTGATAGGGTTAGACCATAAGACATATTACTAACATGTCTTTGAAAATAGATACAGATCTTATATTTCTAAAAATAAAATCTCGAAAATTACTTCTTTGAGAAAATACCATTAAATTGTACTTTATGTGAGATTTTTAAAGGTTATTTCAAAAACACAGGTCGAGGATTGATTTAATTTTTGATAATGAATCAATAGAAGATCAGATGCTTTTATTTTTAGTACTTATTATCACGAGGTGCAAAATTGTCCTTGTTATCAATTTAATTTTACTTTGGAAATGTTCACTGTAAATATACATGCTCAAACTGCTTCATAATTCACTACAGTATTCATAATATTCTCTTATTATTTCAATATAATATATTAGCAACTATATTTTTCATAGAGTATCGGACTGTTTTTTTTATTTACTGGTTTCTCAGAGGCATCGCAATCAGGTATTCTCTAAGCTTTTATCCAATTCATCCGTTATGTAGCCGCATCTTCCCAAATTAGATACAAGCTGCCCAATCACCTTAACTTCCCATTTTCCAGGAACCAATATTCAGTAATCGCTTCGTAACTTTCACCTCCAACTAATCCCTCACGTCCGGACAAAAACACCTTTCACCGTTTCATTTAAAGAAGGAATTTATCGTTGCTGTGTACTTTCGTTCGTTCAACATAAAATTTTTTAACCTTTGTTTACGATTTGCTTCCATTGCGCAGCTGATTACTCTTGCTAGGAATGCAATAATCCGAACGGGTTTTGTTTAAGTGCGCCAACAAAATTAAGCGATATTGATATAAACAGGTTTATATGAAAGTAATCGGCAAACAAGGAAAAACACGTCTCATGATAAATTAAATGTCAGAGCAAACTTTCAATTTGTTTCTATCAATATCGAATATCCTGCGTTCTTTGCATTTTAGAGTGATATCAAAAAATCAATTTTGATTATCATTCTCTATATACCAATATGAGCTTTAATTTTCCTGTGTTAAAGATAAGTTAATTATTTATCTATAACATCGTATTGGAAAGATGTTCAAATAATTTAATAACCTAGATATTTTGTTCAATATGCTATGATAGAGTTTTGCATGACTAGATTCAATTGTTGTCTCGAGTTTAAAAGTATTTTTATAATTCAATAATTAAACTTTCCTATAAACATATAATGATGAAAAATAATTTTTAAAATATCGATGAATGTTTGAAAAGATATTAATCTTTAGTTATATAACAAAGGTGCATTATCATCCACTTCTTGAATATTAAATTTAGTGAATAATGACGGTTATAATTTGAAACTTAATTATTTAATAATTTGGAATCTTCAAATATCTATACGCCAAGATGGAGAAAACCATATTCAACTGTTCGCTCTTTACAGTCAACAACTTAACATGCATTATTAGGAATAAACCAGATTTTACTATCTTTGACAACTCATTAATGGTTAGCTATCATTGAATTTGTGAAAATCCAATTAAATAGTCTGAGCTGAGCAAAAATCACCTCTTGTATTGAAAGAAAAGAGGGCAGACATTTCTTTCCCCTTCTTGTCGTACTTGCTCCGACTGTCAACGGCATAGTTATTCGCAGACGACTGAGACATTTCCTTCGACCGGAAGTAGGCAATGGATAATGGATTTCCTTGGGAATGCGAGCCGATTCGAATAAGACTCACAGGTGGCCAGAGGCAACGAGAAGAATGAGATCAGATTATGAATCCTCTAGATGGACCCTTACGTATGGCCACAAATCCTCCGTGAAGAATGAGACATTCCTTTCTTTGGACTAATAACTCTTCCCACGCTGCTCTGATGGAAAAAAATAAGTCGTGAAGGAATTTAAAACCAGTTCAGTCCCGTGTTGGTATTTTTTTTAAAGAATATCCGTCCGAAGTCTTGTCGCCGACGATTTATGCCTCTCTAAATTCTCCCTCGTGAATGTGTTGTGTCGAGTAGGGCTTGTCCCTTCCGAGCCGAGGAGTGTGTGGTCTTCGACAAGATGAGCTAATCGAAGGAGTTGCTACTCGGCGGTGTACTTCGTGATAACCAACTCTCGTTCCCAACAGAACGCAGGATCCGAAACAACCTAATTTTTTCGCTTCCGAAAACAGACTAACTTCCTGGTGACTTAAACGGCTGAAGTCTCGGCAGTCTTTCTCTGTAAATGGAAACACCGATTATTCCGTTCGAAGGAACGCTAATCCAGACGTGTATCATTCAGCGTCTGCGTATGATGAAGGTATAAATCTCGCTTCTTGTAGAAGACTCATTCCCGCAAACTTTATGCGAGAGCCGACATTTCTCTCCGACTGTTTGTGAAACGTCATCTCCGGTATACGAAAACTTTGGGTCCTACGAACGACCCTTGTGCTATCTCCAACACGTCTCTAACATTTCGCGATAATCCTAAGATGAACCTGGGGAAATTTTTCGTCACAAGATTTTTATTTTGTTAAGAACATTCGGGTCGTTAGTAAACCCTGAGATTCTATATAGTCGCATTATATGATGGGCCTTTTGTTATGAACACAGGCGCACAACATATCCGCGTTCCGTATCTGTTGCGAGTATACATCATTCTCGCACAGGGACTATTTAACATTCTGAGGGTGCCGAGTGGTTCCAAATTAACCCTCTCTCCCTCATCCTCCCTCGACCTGGCTTTCCTTCGCTCCAAAGGAATTTAAGCACGCGGAGTAGCAATGGATGCTTTTCCTCATCTTCAGGGGCGACCCTTCTCGCACTATCTTCCGCGTCTCCAGCGCCCATTGTTTCGGCAACTTTAGGGAAAGAGGAGGGGTGTTGTGTTAATGGTCCTGCTTTATAAAGGGAGCGGAAGATTATTTCCTCAGAGCTTCCGCACGGAGTCGAGACACTTGTTGTGAAAATTCTGAGTGCCTGGCGTTACTCTCTGTTTCCCTTCCTCGGCTTTCTCTCCTATTTCAAATAGACCATGTGCAGAGACGGTATTTGATACATTCCTTTTACTCCGAAAAGTTAATCAACTCGTGTTTATCATGTAGGTCTTTGAATTGTTAGGAGGTATTGAAGATTAAAGGCAAAGCGTAAACCTCCGTGATGATTTTTTTCTTTAATCGCGCGTAATAAGAATGGTGCTTCAATTGCTCGATGTTGACTCTTTCTAAAAAGAAATACATGTGAAATTGAGGGCATTTAACCGTTTCATTCATTGGAGAAAACTGCACTTTCCTTCCTTAGAGACATATAACGAGAAATCGAGGATGAAATTGGTTCGCTTTTTATATGCTATTATAAATCGACACTTTCCTAAGAATGAAATTCTTCTTGATCCAACCTTACACATCTCTCGTTAATATTATTGATGGTTGATTTCAACTCAGGTTATATTAGAGATAATTCCTAACTAAATTTTGTTAGTGTTACTGATGACATTCCACTTCATTGTCAAGCTCATGAGCGTGAAGATATAACGTAACTTAATCTATTTTATAATAATTTACAGACTCCTTGAAAACACAACAAAGAGTGACATGGATTTACAATTTCATTTCGTTAACGAGTAAGAAATTCTCTTCCCACATAGGATAAGGTATATGGGTAATCAATGTGCTAAATTAAATTAAAATTAAAAATTTATTTTAAGAAAATAGTTATTTCCAATGCTTGCAATTATAGAGATTGGTAGCTTCTTGTTAATGAATATACATAACCCCATTTTAACATTAGATTTTTGGCTGTATATAAACGAATGAATTTATTCACTCGAATCATTTTCAACTTTATAGTTGGTGGTGTGTTATATCTCTCATGTTTTTTGATTTGAATTGGTAGCATCTTGATGCCGAATCAAAAGGAAGAGGTTTTTCTTTTCTTAAAACGTTCCAAGCGTGAATAGCATGAAATTTCGGCAAATTTTTCGTGGCTAAGCTCTTTTTCTTAAGATGAACAACTTGGCGTTGCGCTTTGACAGACAGCTCCCCGAGACAGGAAAATGAGCACGTTTCTGAAAGGAAATATACGGGATATAGAATTTCCATTAAAATCATCGTGGGTAACCCGAAATCCACGCGCACCAATTTCAATCGTGCAACCTTTAATTACAGGAGAAGAGAATCACCGGTTTGATATGCAAATGGAGATTTAACTATCGAGATCATGTCAGGAAACCGATGAATCATTTCCTTAGCATTTTTTGAATACGAATGAGGTTATAAAGTCTTGCGAGATATCGTATCGGCGTTCGATATATTTCGATGATCGGAGGATATCCTGATTAGCAAATCCCTGGTTGAATTCGGAGCAGACGAAAAAGTTTATACAGTGTTTCATCCCTCTCCTCATCAGATATTAATACATTCTTGATTAAAGTCAAACCTTTTATCGTTAGCCCTCAAATACCCGCAGTCTTCCGCCCCTTTGTCCCTCTCTCCACAAAAGAACCCCCGCCCCTCAGTCCTCTATTAAACGCGGCGCCATCTTTATTCCATTTCTTCTCGCAGACGATGTTTCTCCGAGAGCGGGGGTGGTAGCGCCACCGTCGACCCTACCTGCTCACACAGCCGAACACAAAAACAACAAAAGATGTCCGATTCTGCCCTCGGGCTAAGGATCCAATCTACATCCCAACCTTGAAAAAGACTCCTTATTCATTTTTTGCTCTCCTTAGCTCCTCCCCCTTCCGTCTTCCTTTTTTCCTTTGCTCCTTTTTATTTCGTATAAACTCGAAACGTGACTCTTACTTTTACGAAGTCACACGCAAAGGAGTTTGAGAAAGGGGTGGGAGGTACGAAAGGAGGGGGGGTTTCACTGAGCCGTTAATACCGACTCTTTATCCGGCTTCTTTCTTTTTTCAGGGTTTTATCCAAAAAATCCGCTCTCATTCCCCCGAGGGATTGATTTTTAGTTCGACCACCATTAAACCCACTCCCCTTTCTCATTTACACCCCTTCATCCACCATTTCCTGTTTTCCCCTTCGCTTTCACTTTGGTACACTCCTATTATCTCATTACGTCTCTCGTTAAATCCACGCGCTCAAGGGAAATACGTTTTTTAATTGGAGAGATATTAATGGAGTAGAATAGAGCTGAGAAATGTGATTGTTTATATCATAGAACGAGCAGCAACAAGTATAATGTACTGGAAACTATACTAAAACATTTTCCTCAACAGAAACATGTCTAACATCAAAATCTTTAGAGAAGTGAGAATCTTGTGATAACTAACGCATTTATTGCTTAGTCAATCGATACGATACCAAAGGAAGCACACTTGTAAATGGCTTCGATACAAGAAAAAGTGCTGCACCACTTTCTCTTCCATGTTATGAAGTGAGATTCAGTGCTTTTATCCTTGTCTCACGTTATTATCATTCCAATTATGAAAAGTGATTAGTTTTTGGTGAAAACATAAAATGTAATTACCAATACATTAATAATAAAAGGAAAATTTAGGTAAAAGACGTAAACAGTAGAGAAAAGAATACAAACACGCAGTGTTATTGAATATTTTAATACACTTTAGGCAATACAAAAGAGATTTCAAGGATCCACAATGAATCGTGATGGAATCGTGAAGATGCACGAAATGAACCACCGAAATAAGAGAAGTGAATCTGTGAAAAGGGCCGGAAGACGTGAAGTGCTAACGAAGCAGCTGAAAGCCAAAAGAAAAGTCCATAATCTTTTTATTCCATCATTTCCTCCCATTTATTCCCTCAATTTCCAATCACCACTTTCTTCTCTTTTTTTCCTAATGATCATCTATTACAATCGATGCTTTTAACGCGCATAAGGATATAAAAAGATTTATTTGGACCGCTTTTATCGCCCTCCACAGAAAATGACGTTTCTTTCTCAATAATCGATTGTGAAAGAGATTGATTCCATTACGGCCCTCGAAAGAGGGAATAAAATAGAAAAGCGCGAGGGATGCAATTTTCTAAGGAAATGTTAAACTCATCGCATAAATTGTTCGGTTCATCTCTTCTAATTACATTCGTTATTACATAATAGAAATTCAGTTTTACCAATTCTGCTAATTTGGTCTCCTCGAACGCTTAGTATATGAGAAGAATTTAATCTTGATGATATTGAAACCATTCGTCCCTTAAAGATTATATAGGGAAAACTCCCTCTTGGGACGAAAGTATTCGTGGTCAAGATGATTGAAATGATTCCTCAAGATTACCGAGTTTCCTTATTCCGTAACACTAATCGATGGATTAAAGTCTTCAGTCGCCTTTACCTCTTCCATTATTGTCTCTAGAGACTGCAAATATGCGTGTAAATGGTCCTCTTTCCCATTATTTCATAATACTTAATATTTCCTGACTGTAAGCATATGTGCAACCTCTTGATGACACCTGCCATTCTATATTTCAAGAACTATGTCACACAATCACTGAACGTAAAACCGAAAGTCTGCATTGTAATTCAAAATAATGTTCGTTTTGTTTGGCATTTTTTGGAACACCAATAGAGGTAAGAACAGTTATGATTTTCTTGCCCTTCATTCTGACATTGAATTTGCATTTAACTCTCTTTCGATCACGACACTCTATATAAGGTTTGTTAATTTTTGAAATGTGAGAGGCTGGTTGTGGTAATACTGTGGTGATAATGTATGATGATTAAACGAAAATATTATTCCCCGTTAAATCGTTCTAAATATATATCATTCATCGCCATATCTTTTAATGTTCATGACTTCATTCTGCAGTCCTGCCATCCGAGGATAGCAATTAAATTAATTTCTTACCGAGGCGACTTGATGGCAGAGAGTGCTTTGCTTCAAAACCAAAGGGATTCGGGGAACCAAAAGGTTGAAAACCACTGCTCCATATTAAAACCCTTTCGCATTCTCCTTTGTTCGGCTCCCATGTTTTTTTCTGAAGCACCCTTCTGATTACTTCACATCTCCCTTCTCTTGTCTCCCCTTTCTCTCTCTTTCCACCCAAATTATCCCTTAACTGTAATTCTCTTCGCAACTCCATATTCCTCATCCCCTGCGAAACATTCCAACCAAATTTTTCAACGCCTCCTCCAACGAGTGAATCCCTCAGGGTATCCAAAAGGGAGGCACTTCTGTGGTTCCCTCGGCCCTTGCATTTTTCTCCACCACGAAAAAGCGGTTCCCTGAAGGGTGCGGGATGTACGAATCTTACACGTTGCACTCGAATGCAGCGGGAGACGCCTCAGGGCCTACAGAATCCCCGTTATCCTCACTTATCAACCGCTCGCCCGTACACCTGACCTGCTTGCATCGTCGTTATTGGCAGTAAAAAAGCCATTCGGCCCGAGGCTCTCGGATAGGCACAATGGCGTCCAGAGGGTGCCGTAGACTCTCTTTATGTGCAGCAGAGGAAATGGATTCGTCCGAGGGAAAGTTCGATTCGAAGAAAAAGATGGTCTGCCCATCGATATTTATTCCCGTTTAATGTCTCCTTAAAGTCGCTGGCGATAAATAATCGTCCGTAATGACCGTTGAAAAAGCGAGGTGTCTCCCCCATTCCTCTTCACTAAAAGCTCTCCGTAACATCTCCTTAGACTTCCACTTGCTTCAGTATCGCCAACGGATGGATTCCTTACTCCGACCGAATGTAAATCGGCTCAGTGACTTTTATTAGTGTCACTTAAGAAGAACCTTTACAGTCCAAACCTTATCGACACAAAGTATAAAGTATAAAGGTATGAATAAGAAAGGCGCGTAATCACCGACTCCTGATCAAGGTTAATGGGAAAAGAGATGCTCGGAACCTTTCGCTGAATTTTTTGTTCCCGTATCCATCTTAATCTCCTCGTGTACTTTCATTCTCATTACGTCCCATTAATCTTCCCGAGATTCGCACACCTCCTTCATCATACGATCAGAGTGAAGAACGACGTATGAAAATAAATACCTTGAATTGAGAAGCTCATATCAAATCGATTCGAGGAAATACACATGTTGATGGCTGAGTTATGATAGTTTTTCTTTGCTTTACAATTAGCAATTTTTTATACACGACGTGGTTGATTACAGAGGCGAGAAATAAATTGAGATGAAGTAGAGCAAAGGATCATCTGGATGTACGTCTTTCGTATTAATAAAAATTCAAATTGTGATTTAGTAGTTTTCGCTCAAGTTAAGATCATTGCTGGTTTGTAAAAGGGGAAAACTTAAATTTAGGTTTTTTATGACTTCAGTGTTATCTGAGAGTGCCGAATTAACTCTTAAATATTGTTCTCAAATACTTTCCATAAAAGGCTGAGGCTTATTGAGTGATTTGATTCATAATTTTGAGAATAATTTAATATCAAAACAAACTATTTAATGAACAATTGTCAATAAGTAGTTAATTTTAAATTGAGTTGACTGTAAACTTTTCAATGATTATTTCGCACTATGTTCTTTTGATCACAGTATTCAAATATTCATTGATATTAGGAAATACCTTTTGACGATTTGTATAACAAGAAAGCTAAAGGATCAATTTTATCTCAATTATTAGGATTGCTTTTTGCGAACTGAACGGAGGGGAAACGACTGCAACGAATGTATTTGAAAAATGTTCTTTTATCCGTTTGATTTACACCACAAATCAGTCTGAGAACATCAAAGGTTTGGATGCACTCATTCGTTAAACTTTTTAACAACACAGTAGTGAAATTTTGTTATTTCGCTTTTCAGAAGATTTTGTGTAGGTTAAAATTTAAAGCATAAAATAGACTCTTATTATAAAGGTAACTACCATGCTCGGTGAAGCTAAATAGTGATCATGAAGTAGTTGTAAGGCGTGTTGCATTCCCTTTAAAGGCGGAATCATAAATCTATTTAAGGAGACATCGTCAAATAAATCAAGTGAATCAAGGTTTTCATATGTCAAATTAGAAGAAAATCTGTACTTCCAGCGTTCCTTTATCCTATGGTATTTTAAAGTATTTTCCGGAAAGCATTGAAGCAAGTACATCCTCCGATCCGTGTCACGTTCGTTGGAATCTCCTTTTCTCGATAGAATCTCAAAATATATGAGAGAAATCTTACTATCGTCTGATATTTGAAACACGATGGAACGAACACGTGAAACAGATCCCAAACTCGATAAAAGATAGCGCTAAAGCCTTAGATAAGGACATTCGGTCATAGGATCTGATCTTTCTCTCCGTCTGTATCTCAGACAGTAACAACCAGCACACATCCGTAAGAGCACAATACGGTAAGATTGAGAATCTCTGGAAATACTACATGGTAGGCCTCGGAGATTTTAATACCAGTTACCGACGTTATCTATCACCGGGAACTCCGGTATATCAATCTCACTTTCGTCGAATATGCTTCCTGGATCTCTACATGCTATACATAGCTCTATTCCTCTTCTAATATATTGTACCAGTCGCACTCAAAAAGGTCAGCGTAATCCCCAATTAATTATAAACTTATTCTGCTCATAAATACTCTTAAGCCAATGAGAATGCGTTGTAGTCCGATGTATTCAATAGAGTAGTCCGACTAAAAGTGATTACCAAGAGAAATTCTATTGTGAGAAGGCCAGACCAGAATAATGAGATAAACACGGTTCGATGCGAGCGTTAAAGGGGCATCTAAGGGTAAGGATTAGAAGAGTTTTTCTGTGCTTACATCTTACTTAAGGTGCATTACGAGGATTTGTAAGAGAAATAGCTCAGCTAAAGCCGCGGATACCTACTGAAACCGTTAAACTATACATCGAGGGCATTAAGATTGGGAGAGCTTAGCCAAATCCCTTAGGGCCCTCGGAATAGATATCTCTAAGATCCATTTGAGATTTTACGAGAATAACTAGAATGCCGAATTGATTGCAATTGCAGCTCTCGTTTCGTATACTTGGACAAGAAAAGAGGCGAATGGAACGCCCACATTGCTAGGCAATATGTTTAACAATTGAATGAATAGAGAAAGCGATCGAGTGAAATAAATAGGAACAAAATACAGTTCGTAATAGTAGACATTCATATAAATATTAATGGATAGATATGCTTAAAAAGGCAATTCATAAATATATAATAAAGAAAAAAAATTATTAGGAACGAACGTTTCCGGAAAGCGATTAAATTGAGTATTTCAGGAATTTTAGATAGTAAAATTTAACGCGGCCGTTTTTGGAGCCAAAGGATGTTTAAAATTTTCCAAGTTGTGCAGCGCTCAACGGAATAGCTGTGCGTAAGTGACTGATAAAGAAAGTAAAGGTTAAGGAGGAAAATGTGAAGTCTGACAGATCATACACTCGTCACAGATATAAATAGCTCAGATTCGATATTTGCAAGTCATGGACCGTTTCAGCTTACGATCCATGTTCGGCAGTTCAATTTCAAACGACTTCATGAACCAGCGAAATACGTGAAAAACTACTCAAGATTATGAAACAAATAACCATTCTCAAAGTCACATGAAGGTCTGAAATTCTCAAGAGTTCCCACCTATATTACCGAAGAATACCTCGATAATTTTAATTATTTGTTTTGGAGAATCATAAATTTTCTTTCTAATTATCTTAACAAATCCTTTAGGGTCAGCATCCGGTTTTAGCGAGATAGATTTATAGCTCAAGATTTTCATCGGAGGTTCTGGACCCACTGATTTCGTTCCATTGTACGCGGATGAGAGAGGTAAGGCCTAAGATTCAGTGGGAAACCTTAGGTTGGAAGAAGGCTTATTACGAGGTTCTTTCTACGCGTATGTGAATTTATTCGAATAATAAAATGCAATTGCGGAGAAGAAGAGGTGATGATAACTTGTTAAATAGTTAAAATATACATCAGAATATGATTTAAATTGCAAATTTAAATAAAAAATTAATCCGTTACGTAATCCAGCTTTTTGTGTACGATTATCACTATTGTAGTGATATAAAATAAGGTGTTATAGGAAAACAAAAGATAAATATCTCTGAGATAAGTATCATGATAGGCTGAGAGGTCCTGTTAAGCAAGTAGCCAAAGTTCAATGGAATCGGAAACAATTCAAGGAAAAATGAGGGATGTAAGACAGGTGGAGGTGTCTCAGAACAATGTCTCGAGATGAGGATTCAGAAGAAATTATTCTCAAGGATAGAATATCGTAAGTCAGGTATCTTTTTGTATTAAAGCGGCTAAATAACAATACGACAAAAGAGAGAGTAATAATTGGCCTAAGGATAAGATTAGGCGGAAAGGCGTCGAGGCCCTTCTTCTATAAGAGATCCGGTCGATGTGCCAAAAATGTGTTTCCTTTGTCCTTCCACTCTATTAACCTATCCTCTATCAAGCTCCTCCATCTATTCGGGCGAAATATCTTCCCTTGGAAAAAAATGCGATCTCCCATCTCAAGGGCACCACTTCCATTCTTCCTATTTTCACGGCAAATCCTTCTTCTCCGAACCTCTTCAAACCTTCTCCATGTCGTCTTCATTAGGGCTTGATGGCCAATTCTGAGTAAGTGAATATTCTTTTTTTCATTCCTCGTGAAACGCTTTCCTTCCAATCCACCGTTCCTAAAAATCCTTTGATTAACGTCGCATTCAAATGTTTTGTACGTTTGTCTTCCTTTAAATTACATAATATCAAATTTTCCACGTTTATGAACGGGTCGGTTTTAGATATTTCAGCCTCGAAGTGCATGTTCTCGATGACCCGTATCTTTTTGAGGGGAATCATATACATTAAAGATATTTCATCGATGATTCATGACATGTTTATATTCATTTGTTTGCGTCTGAATAAATATACAAATAGCTTGATTAATGGGAAATTTGCTTGTGCTTTCAATTTTCGGATATTGTCTGCTAATAAATATAGAGTGAGCATCGATATTAAAACGTCAATAAAAAAAACCCAGCTCAAAATTTTGCCTGAGGTATATAAGTCTGTGGTCGACCTTATTTATATATAATTGGAAATCCAAACTCTAAACGTTACTACTTCTACTACTGTAACCTTCCATATTATTTATCTTATCGATTCTAAAGTTCTTATGATATTCTACATCTTAAGAAGATGACAGATATTGAGATTTAAGAAGCTTTCATTATCAACGAATCATCTTTTATTTTAAATACAATTGCATTTGATATGATATCATGATTACATTACGCGATTCCGAGGTGATATTAAAGTAATGTTTCAGTTCATAAAATTATACATTCTAATCGTAATTTTTAGTTTAGTTTACTTAATTTTATACCAATATTTTATTTTATATTTGTATTAAATACATTTAATATTCTATGTATCATAATTATATGATATCACTATGATTTGAAGATACTTTTTTGTTTTACGAGGAACCATCCATACATTTAGTAGATTATGTAAAAATTGGTACAGGTTTAGTCTTCATTTAACCTTTGTCGATTTATATATCACGTCTGTTCATTTCTCCTCATTCGACGAACTGCCTTTGGCATCGCCTCGGGTCACCTTGATGAAAAGGATGACACATGTGGCAGATGTAATGAAGCTTCCGGATGCTTGGAAGATCGACGTCTATTCGTCTCGATATCCCATCTATCGCTAACAGATGCTTTCATCGTGAATAATAGGTCGACCCGAAGAATGAGTTTTAAATGAAGCACACGATGACTGGGAATGTAGTAGGGCAATAACCGAACAACGGACTCCCGCTTAGTTTACCGCTCATGAAAAGCCCAGCGAAGGTCAAAGTTGCAGCGTTACTTTGGGAAGTTGCAGGGATTGGTAGGAAAGTGGGCTAAGGGTACTAAAAGCCGTCGATTGAAGGGGTTACTGATGTAGTCCGATGCGGGTACTTACGGGTCATTTTTATTCCCTTCCACGCGCATCCAACGCCGCTATCGGAAAAATAGAATGGAAATTTCGTAGTCTTCCAAGTCATAAACTTGAATGCGAATGGAAAACGTGCATCGCTGTAGAGAAACGTTTTATTCGGAATGCGAAGTGGATCCACTGATTGTGAAAGAAAAGAGCACTCCATTCGTAAGAGCTCTGAGAAAATTGCCGCGAATAACATTTTATAAAGGGGTTTATCCATTGCAAATACCATTGTGTTTTCAAATACTTGTTCAGACGTAAATTATCGTCACTGGTTAAGCACTTAAAGCTGATCCAAGTATTATTGCATTTTCAGTGGTTCTAAACTGTGATAGCTCATCGACGTTTCAAATTACTATTATTCCGATTCCTAACGCATGCAAGAGAAGATAAATCGTGAAATGGATCGAATGTTCCCTTAATCCTTAGATAATTGAACCGTCGAGCCCATCAACTGTACCATTAATGTCAACAGATGCGAATCGCTTGTTACTAGGGAGAGTAGTAAAACCTATGGATCTATGGGAATAGGAGATGAGGTTTTTGAATCTCGAGGATAAGCGCCATAAGCGTCAATCTAGTTCTTATCGTTAATTTTCTATACCTCTAATACAATCTCCAGATATCACCTTGAGAACCGGATCCTTCTTTCCTCTTTATTATCGAACGTATAAAAAAGAGGATACAGAAGGAAGGAAATTCAATAATTGAGGAAATCTGCTCCGGTGTGAATGACCCAAAAGCATTGAGTTCGCACTCTCTCGTAAGAGCATCTCATGAAATCATTCATATCCCTCTTTCACCAGATGTGTAATTGTTGGACCGAGGAAAATTTCCATCGCATATGAAAGGCGGTGCGGAGACGTAATTTTCTTAGCGTCAATTATCCGATGCAGACGCGTCTTCGCGCAAAATAAATGCCTCGCGAATCCGACTATTTTAAGAGATAACAACGTCGTCATGTTCGCTCCTCTAACGTTGCTGCCTTGTTTGTAAAACGAGACGTCACTTCCCGGCGTGATTATTTCCCGACATTGCTCGATTCCACCCCGAAGGTTTGTTTGGGAACATGATAAGGCATTTTTCCCACGGCCAAAGACCTCTCGTTTCGGGAAACGCTTCCAACGCTCGAAATCAGACTCCGAAAAGTACCAAAGGAAAATAGTGTAATCTCGGTAATTGCTCGGGGAAAGATGGAGAAAATAAAGCGGGGTCGGTCTTAGGACTTCGTCAAAAATAAACACTTAGGAGAGAAACGACGTGATTGGTCGAGACGAGTAATGGCGTAAAAATGCGAAGTCTTCATTATCCAATCACGTCCACCATTGTGTTCTCGATATCCTGCGACCGCTGTGTAATTTTTGAGGACGTTGCTCCTCTGCTAGGGCTTCCAGAGGCTCTTGACATTCGAAGAAATATCAATTATGGTTGTTCATAGCCTAAATAGGATATGATGAAGGCCAACGATCTGGAAATTCTTCAAAAATACAACGTTACTCTCTAGCTGCTGTAGATTTTTTATACACATTTATATATGTATTAATTCTGTGTGTGAATTTTTAGGCACCAATCTTAAAGCACATTAGAGGTTTATAAAACGCATTTTTACTTCCGCTTATTTAAAATTTTAACTCATCGCTTCATCCACTTAATTGAGTGAATTAATATCCTTAAGCTTTTTAATAATTTTATTAATTCCTCATAGATTACATTGTAAAGAATACTTATTCACATGCCCTTGACTAAATTTAACCATTTATAAATTTCAATTCGGCTACTTAAAATTGGATTGTATTTGAATTATTAATTATTATTTCAAATAAATAATCTTTTTGTGAAAACAAGGGTAGGTAAAAATCAGAATCAATAAAAATCCTAGCGTATTTTAGTGATCCTCTAATGATGTATGAAACATACATTTGAATTCATTTCATAGAAAGATTATTTGTCTTAAAAACACTTTTTCCACTTTAAAAAGTTACGACGATATAATACATGTAAAGTTCTGTTAAATGGCTTTATATATTAGCCTTTCCTTCCTACTTCATATTATGGAAAAGTATTCAAAGCGTTGTATAAAAATGTATATTTTTAACTCTTTCTTTTCAAAATAAAATTTCTAGTTTTTATTTCGTGTCCAATATTTCACTTAATACTTCGGAACTTAGATTCAACGTATGATTAATTATTGAAAATTAGCAGTTATTGTTTTGCTACATTAAATCATCATGAACACGTCATGAAATGAAAGGAATAGCCCTGAGCAAAAATCTGCATTTTTTACTCGCACTCATTTAAACGAGTCCTCCACGAAGGATTAAAAATTGAAGCATTACGCTAACTGCTTCGGACGCAAAGTCATTCAATCATGCGCTAATCCCTAACCCATGACACATTAGTTGGCGTTTATTGATCTTTTCCGGAGCCTAAGTATCTCATATGCATATCGGGTCAATTTCTCTTCATAAAAGTATAATTCTCTTCGCTAAGATGAAGCGAAACTAATAAAAGGTCAATAGCGTTGAGCACAAAATTATTTTTGTTAATAAACAGCAAATTCGACGCACCAATTTGTATGCTTTAACGAGACTTATTAACAAGAGACCCGTCGACTTCATAAACAAAAAGGATATCCCATCAAACTAAACTTCGTGAGGGAAAATAATCAAATTTATTCGCGTCAGGAAATATGAAGGGGAATTTTTAATATATAGGCCCGTTGAAAGGAAGAGTTGATTAATTATTTTTTTTCGGTAATAAAGACTAACGAGGACGAAGGTAAACTTGTTGAGAACAGTAATGAGAATTTTTGGACATCGGGTTTCATTTCAACGGGAGACATAGTACGTTCGGTCTGAAGCAAATTTAATTTATAGCAGCGGTGAAGATTCTCGTAGAATCTCTCGTAACTATCTAAACTTTTAATTTGCTGTCAGAAATACTAGCAATTAAAATTGTAACCAAACATTCAAATATTTACATAGTGTATTTTTTGGTGAAAGTTTACTTTGCGAGCGTAATTGGAAGAAGTGTTCTTTCCGAATCTTCTTCAGAAGAAACTCTGGTATACTATATATGAATAATTTTATACTCGTATATATATATATTAATATTTTTATACTCGTGCACGTTAAGCTAAAAGGAACTAATTTTTTAGGTATTCACAACTGTTTGTTGAACTTTTTGTCCAACTGTTGACTTTTTTTCTATTTAGCGATGTAGTCCCCATAATTTCACTGGAAATCGAGAATTCTCTTCCAGAATCTCAGATTTCTCTTATCACTTGAATTAACTTTTATCGTTTGAGCCTGTAAATACTCATTTTTCATATCTAGCAATGGTGTTGAACCGCATTGCATACCATGTATATGATTGTAGTTTACCTGTCTTTTCGTAGTATTTCTCAAAATTTATATATATAATTTATCGCAATTAAAAGATAGTCGAAAAGGTACATTTCGATCGTCACAATACAATCAACCGCAACCCATTCTCTTAGTTACTTATTAATTAAACGCGTAAAAATCGATTTGTCTCACAATTCAATCAATCAATCGAGGTTTGACGAACGGAATACCTCTAAAAGAGTTATTGCCGATTCAAATTTCACGAAAAGGTTATTTTCCTCGGAATCTACTATAACTTAATTCAGTCACCGACCACAGCATTACCTCAGTTACAACAAAGCATTCCAACGAGATGGAAATCCACCTTGGAAATTAAATTCAAACAAACCCTTTTGGTCCCAAAATCATAACGCCTCTCTTGGCGGTTTGTTTGACGTCCTTTGAGCAGAAACAAACCAGAGGTATGAGCCGTCCCACTGGTCAGCCAAGAATTTTCGTAGATCCACACTCTGTTATTATATCGCAGTCACCTTAGGACTGCATTCCGTTCCCTCCTCTTAATCAATGGCTATCGGAATTCTAGCGCCTATTCCGCGCCTCTTTCCTCAGACCATTATTTTTAATCAACGACCGCAGCCTTCGACCCGTCTTTCCCTCGACACAACCAAATATCTCCCCCGTTGCTCTTGTTTCCGATGTCCTCCTGTCTCAGCAACGCTTGTTCACGTCACGGATGATTTACCTCGGACGATATATCCCATCTCGCGATGTTTTAATTGGAGAGAAATAAGATTTCGGAGCATTGTTTTCCCTCTTCTCTTGATGAAGCCGCTCCCGAAATTTCACGAGGACCTCGAGATTCCATCCGAAATTTACGAGTGGATCGGTGAATGAACTGTTCTCGTCTCGACCGTGTTTGTTGACGCATTACCGCCGAGAAAAATGAATGGGCTTAATTTTATTTTCCCCGGCGACGCTGAATAAATTTCATCGCCTTTTTATATTCCTCCGTCGTGTTCTCAGATGTTTTCCTTTCCCCGCAGGAGGGAATGTTTTGTTAATGGGGATGTGCCCTTCCTCCAGAAGATCATCGCTCGCCTCCAGTTATTTGCCGTGTTTTCTACAGTTCTTAGAAAGCTATTGTGAAGGATATTCATAAATAGCGTGTGTTTTAGGTGGTCCTTCAAGGATCCTCAACTTTCTCGAATCTACTTCCAATTCACTGCGGATGTCACAAAACGGAAACTCGAGTTTGAAAGATGGAAATGCTAGAGTTTATTTACGGGGGTTTAAGTAAATAGAGAATACATGAGGAGATTTTTTATTAAAGCAACTAGACATTTGGAAATTGATAATTCTAATGATGATACATCTTTGTATCGCAAATAGAAGCAAAGGATGCTCTTTGCACGATGCCAAACATTCCCTCATTTGTGTTATTACGATGAAAATGAATGGATCGGCTATAATACTTGGATATTAGACTTTTCTTTCTCTGTCCTGAAAAGAGCTCAAACGATGCTTAATGAAGAGCATATGAAAGAAGCATTCCCGAGGATAAGGACTCTGATGACCGCTGATCTTGAAAAGAATATCAAAGAGAGTTTTCTTCAAAATTATTTGTCTGGTGTGTTCTTGGCAATGATGAAAAACATGGACTCTGAGGTGGGAGGATGCCAGAAGGTGATGACCTTTGAGATGTGGGTGTGAAGAATAGAAAATGTGAGTTTGGTCGGTAGGAAAATAAACGGGAAAGTGTTAGTGATGTTGGGAGAGGAACGGAATTTGATGGAACAAATGATGTGTAGACGGAGGCTAGAACCGTAAACTGACTCCGGTGTTACAGAAGGAAATTATAACTTATACACGTATTTTATCTTCGTGTTGTCTTTAAGACAATTTATGAAAACAATCGAATAAATAAAGAATTAGTTAGAGAGCTCATCTTAAATATACATATCTTATGTACACAGTCTCTGGTTATATGATTAACTCTCGTAGGCTATGAGAATATTACATTGATTATAATAAACGAAAATATTTCATTAAGTTCTGTACAATACTTTGAATGAAATATTTATTAATCCGCTATCATTATCTAATGGAATATTCGGAGTTTTAATATTCTAAAATGATTTGATACGGAATTTTCCTGCTATATCCTTGAGAGACTTGGAACATTTGCAAAATAAGCTCTTACTTCTCTTTCAATGTATTTACCATTGAATTAGCATTATTTCCTTGAAATATAACTTGAGCGTACATGCAGAGCGTCACGTACCTTCGAATTTGAATAAGCTGCGTTCGAGAGGAAATCATGGGGGAGTTAATCCCCCACTCTCTCCATCTTGAGACATTGCTAATTAACGCACGGGGAAGCGTGAATTTAAGCGATTCCTTTATCACGAAGGTCCTAAAACGCACATCCTCTCACACTCAAAGCTGGTTTCCAACACAACGAAAGACCGTTCTTCTCCCAAAATTTCTCTCTCATTTTTGCGACTCAAATCAGTTGTGGAATCCAGCCTCCTCGGGGAAAAAAAGACAAAAAACTTCAACACCTCCTATAACCTTCCCGTTATTTCTTTTCCTTTACGCAACGTCTCCTTTTTTAGTCAAATAAATAACTTCATTTTCTTACGCATTCCACGTCCATTCTCATTCCACCAAAACCTTTAATGCTTTAAACAATCTCGAAAACTCCGCCTCTGTCACTCATCCATTCATCCGCTCACTTGATTTGTCTTACCATCCTTACTCCTTACCAATAACACCCCCATTTATTCTCCCATGATGCCTTTCGGTTAAGTGTATTTGATTCCTGCTATGAGCCCCTATTTTGCTGAAATTTGTAGCATAACCACCGCCAACAGTTGAGTTCTGGTAAAGACGAAAAGGTACGACGTCCATGATTGTACAAATGCGCCTTCTTTTCAGTCTTGAATGAGATACATCTTACTTTAATGGTATAGGGACAGCGTTATTGCTATGCAAGTTTTTGATTGACCGTGATTTTAAAAGCAACTTCCTTCATTCTCGCTTTTTTCCATGACTGCCTTTTCTAAACCAGTTATTTTTCATTCATCTCCCGAGCACAATATTGCAAATAGAATTAAATGCAAGGAACTATAATGCCCCAAGAGAAGAAAAATGTCCTTGTCAGATTTGTTACATAAATTTAGTTAAAACTGCAGGGATGTCTCTATACTTCAAACTGGGCTTAATGTAATATTTAATGAACACCTAAGGTTTAAAAAATGTACTTAAGTAAATTATAATTTTTTGATTAGTTATTTCGCTAACGATTGTCTAGAACGTAATCCCCCATTCAGTCTTTTTAATGGTTTAATTTTAATTTTTTTCTCCGAAATTTCTCCTAATATTTTCAAAAAAAAATCATCCCAACCTGGAAAATGACATTTGAAACCTATGAATAATCTAGTACTGAAAAATGTTCTGCTTTTATATATTTTAAGATTGGAATAGCTAGAAGCGAAATTAATATTTTTTCTCAGTAATATTTATATGAGTTATGTTTTGTCGATTGCTAGGAAACAATCTTCCTAAACTGAGATCTAAAATTCAATAACCCATTATTGATTTCGCCTATTTGAGACTTACATTAGAATCTGAATTCTATCGAAACATATGAATGAAGTGAAAGTGAAGATCTTCTTGGATTAATAAACGCTTACTTATCCATTTCCTTTGTGTCAATCACTTGGATTTATGTCTCAAAGGAGCGAAATAAAATGAGGTTGCTTTCGAATCTTTTTAATTTAAATTGGGAATTATGTATAAATATCAATTTTCCGTAACTTGGCTTTTTTCGTGATTTAACTTTATTACATTAGCAGCTAATATCCTTTCACATTTCTCCTCCTTTCCCCTGAAAAGGAAATTTAAATCGCTCTAGCGAACGCCATATTAGGGAAGCATCGTTCTTCGGGAGTATTAGCCGGTTGATATTAGCAGGAATTGAATTAGCTTCCCTTTGAATGGCGGCGGCGACTTTGTGTCTCCGAGTGCGTTTCTTCGACCGATTCTCTGAGTAAATACATTTCGTTCCTTCGAACAATTTGCCACTTGCACTTTTACTGATCATCCATTATGGATAATAATTTTATTTTCAAATATTATACTATATATACTAGATACATGGTATTTCCTTTCTAAAAATTCTTGCAGCAACAAAAGAAAATCCCAATTAATTATATAATTCTTATTTAACACATCCACCTCTTAGGTTTCAGTTATTGTATATATATTAAACCTAAACCTTATCTATTCAATATGACTAACAATAATTCTACTTATACTTGTATATTAATTAAAAACTCGTGGTTCTTTTCGTTGTGAATAAAATCTAGAGATCCTGAAAAATATAAATTTTGAAGAATATTTAAACATAACTGAAAATTGATTTTTTTAATGAAACCCATTTGAATTTAACATGCATTTTAACGTAAGTGTTACGTTCACTTAAGGGGCCAAACAAGAAATCGCATTCACGAATTGGATCAAAAGTTTATTATGGTCTGTGACTACTAATATCAAATGAAATTCAACCATATTACATAACCCTTGTTAATAACAAAGTACACTTACGGACAGTAATTATTTATGTCGAAGATTAACAGCAACATCTTAACGAGGCAATCTAGATGCAGAGAGAACGAGTAAAGAGCTGTTTTCTTTTCCTTGTCCAGTTTCTCTCGTTCGTCTTACAAATCCAAAAGTTTTAAGCACATTTCAGAGAGAAAAAGTATTAAATTCGTGAGAATTCCCTTAATCGTCACCGGCGAAAACACAAAGAGAAGTAAACCTTTTAGCAAAGACATCCAAGCAGCCACACGCACCCTCTTTATTCCTCTAATTCTTAAAGAATCGTTTATTCTCATATCCTCGAGATGAGAATTCTTTCCCCTTTTTCGATTCCTCCATCTGTCATCTCTTCATTTTAATGGTGTTTATGTGGGAACGCATTAGCATTTCCTTTGTGCGGATATAATTTCGGAAAATATTTAACGCCTGTTCGCTTCTCCTCTTCTCGGAGGCTATTCCTTTTCCTTCATTTCCCCTTTTCGTGAAAAGATCCTTCCGCAGAATTATTCCCTCGCTATTCATCTTTCCAATATCCCGTCCTTTTCAATTCCTCCTCCCGCTTTTCTTTCCAATGTACTCTCTCCATATCTATTTCACAATTTTTTCCTCTATACATTCAAATATTGTTGTATATTATCATCGTTGATGTATTGTGTCGCCTAAGGAAAAAAGCTCGAGTTTGGAAAGAATCCAAACGATATAAATTACTCCGATGATGTTTGATTTCGAGAGTTTCGCTCGTGTTTGAATATGTGTATACTAGTTCTCTCTCGGAATTCCCTAAAAGGATATAACTATAATATTGATGGGACTAAAACACTCAAAAATAATTCGAAGGTCCAATTTTGTACGTTCAATTTGTCTTAACTGGGGACATATTGTGGAGGATTGATCTAAATACCTCAAAATAATGATTTTCAGAGCAATAGAACAAGCTATAAATTTGGATTCGTTAGTTATAAAAGGAATAATGGATATCTATGAGGCATTTTCACATGAAAATATTCTACCTCCTTTTTTATTTTTATACTTCTACGAGAAGTTGCCTCCATAGCATTTACAATCTAAAATGTGCGTAATAATTATTAATAAAACAAAGAAAATTATAACCAACAATTAAATAAAAGGTAATATAAATTCATTAAATTGTCTTATTAAACATATAATCATGCTGGAGACTTTCAATTTTGTTTAATGAATCCTTTCTCCCGTATGGCATATTCCATACAGGAGATTAATTCCTCGATGTATGTTTTAGTATTTAACTCATTAGATGGTTATCACAGCTATGCAATTAAAACAGTAATCATAGATTTATGCATTTTACCTTTGCCGTAAAATGTTTTTAAATCAACGTATTTGTTATAATGGCAAAACTCAATTCGATATCTACACAAATATTACTCTAGCTTAATCCTGGGACAAGTATCGTGCGGTACCCAAGATGTGGATAATTTTCCATCGAGAATAATCATATGCAGAACGGCTGGGATTAGTATTTCCATCCTATTCGCTATCATTGCCATAATCCTCTATTACGGTGAATTCTAATAAGGGAAGCTTAGTTGAAGAAGGATTGAGAGTTGTAACTGATTATTAAGCTAACACACTGATTAAATTTCTGGCGAAGTTCAATCGCAATCGCATATTCGCACGAGAATTTCAATTTAAGCAAAGAGCTTAAAGTGAGTAAAGAATCTGGACGAAACCACGATTTTCTCATCGCTTTCTCCAATCACCTGAGCCATTTTTCCATTTGCATCCGTTAATGAATAAGTCACTCGGTAGGAATGCGTTCTAAATCTCTTTAAAATCATGACGAGAAAGGGCACCCGCAGTGCATACGGATGGGGCAAGAGCGTCGAAAGAGACAACGGGTTGGAAGTGTATGCATAATAAATGGAATCTGGAAACCGTGCGTTAAAAAGCATTCATTCTTTCGGTGGAAAAGAGGCATGTGGAATAAGTAAGGACGCAGTTTCAAAAATGAGGCACAGATATAATGAAATCAGATTACGATTGAGAAACGATTCTTTATACAACGATTTAAAATTCATGGTGATATTTTCCTACATATCTCATGCTGCTTTCCTGAACATAAATACATAATATTGAATATATTTAATGTTGCCAATGCTTTAAAGCACTCATGATAAGTAAGGTTAATAATTATTGAATAAAATATTTCTTATTGAGTAATTAAGCGTTCCGACTGAATATAGGCTTAACATTTTCTTCCATCGCAATCAGAATGGGTATAACAAAAATATTAGTTATGGATAGGAATTCCTCTGTAAGAAATCTGAAGAGATTATGTAGTAATAGTGCTTTCGCACAATCATTCTCTTCCATACGTTCTCCTTACGGAACCTCTTCACCATGGCATCCTATTTAAGTTCTATCGCGTTTTTTTGCCTCCGTAATATTCAGAACGCTGTTATCGATTCATCTCGATCCCAACGAACATTTGTTTACGTTTTATTAATTATCTTCCTTCACAACAATCGTATCGAGTTCTCATAAAAGCAGCGTTAACTAATGACCGTCCATTTCTCACACGACGCCGAACGGGAAATCACGCAAACGTTTTCATTCGCCACAAGTTCGCACCGATTCCATCAATCTCATGCGAAACAAAAGATTAAAACGTGCAAACGAAGGGTAATTAACCTAATGGAGGAATGACTCTGAAGGAAAAGGCTTTCGGAGAAGATTACGCACTTTTTAGATATGGAAAGAAAACCGCGGTCCATTTGCCGAAACGAGCCATTTACTCACTAAGTGGCGTCCTCGGCGACCGACAGATTGAGAATTTTAAGAGATATGCAAAACGAACGTGTTAACCTCTCACGAGGGCGACTGATAAAGAGGAGTGTCAGAAGGGACCACCCCGTAGCGGGATTTTTTATTTATCTCGCAACGGAGAGTTTTTCGCTGTCAAATGAAAATGTCCTCAAAAAGAGTAAAAAGGAAGGATAATGAAGAAGAGGAGACGGGATGAGGAAAATGGAAAAAGGCAGTTTATTAAGATCGCCCCGTTGAGTAGGGGTTCCACGTATCGCATGCCCATCGTATATCCGAAGCGATGTTTGCTTGAGGATACGTAATGACTCATTTGCACTCTTCTTTTTGACTCAGATCATTAATTATAAATCTTTTCTGTTTTTCAATCTACTTGAAGCTCCAATCTACTTGATCTTCTATCAGTGAGATTGAATCTTCCGTTGTTCATTTAAAATTTTTAAGATTTAAAAAATAAACTGAAATTTCGAAACTTTATCTGATGTTTCTCGGTATCTTCGAATTGTTTTTATCAGTATTGCTTCAAGATAAACCACAGGTGTGCTTAAAGACAATTTCAAATCTAATCTTCGCTGTTGAGTAAATTACCTGCTAGATTTATCCATCATATTATAATCTAATTGCATGATATCTTTTTATTTCAAAGTATTCATTGAAAAAAATTGGTTTTACGATTGCTATAATTTTAGTTATTGTTACTGTTTATCTTAAATATTTTTTAGCTAGATTAGAGGATTAAATTTTTTATATTAGATCCTTCGCCATATTCTTTTAATTGAGTTTCAAAATATAAAAGATGAAAACCTTATGAATATTCAGGACTATAGATGGATGAGAATGTTAATGAAATGAGAATTTTGCTGATAAAGCATGTGTTTCGAGGTCTTTACACATCGACATGAATCATAGAAACCTCGTGGATACGTGAATATAAATCAGGTATGTAGATAGTGCATTACACCGTCATAGCGACGATAACTGTTTTGCAGACGCTTAGTGTTATTTTAGAGCGTTCATTCTTGTCTGTTTACAATTAAAATGACAGCTTCTATGAACATGGACTATCCAGTGTATCTACCTCTCTCCACAAGTCTCAGGATCCTTGCTTTTCCTTTTAATACTAGTATAATGACAGCGTAACTTCATTTTCCCTTTACAGCAATCTACTAATTTAGTGGTTATAGAAATTAATTTAGCATTTTTCGGAATTCCGCAAGAATGTATATCTGAAGAGCATAGTGGTAGATATAGACGGTATTTTCAAACGTGTCCAAAAGAGTGGTTCGGAAGAGTAAGTTGGTATGTTCCACAGACGAAGGATGTGCAGAGGAAGGAATTTTGAAAGAGGAGGCGTGCCCTTCGATTGGAAGGAAATGACAGAGGGAAAGAGGAAATTTCCGGTTGATGTGCCCTTCGGCCACGCGTTCATCACGCCCTCCCCGCACACTCGTTAGCGATCACGAGGAAAGAATGCTCAAGAAAGGTTCCTATTTTTTCCGATCTATGTTTAGTTAACTTTCATCAGAGACCTTTTCATTGAATTTAATTTGACTATTCAGGAGTCGAGGCTATCCTCGCAGGCGTACTTTGATGGGGTTTTCGTTAGAATAGGATGTTTAACTTCTCCGTGACGTTTATTATCACTATGTTTAGTTGTCTGAAAACGAAACTGTCGTTTTCCCCGAAGTCAATTTCGGTTTTTGTCGGAGTAGTTAGTGAGAATGAGGAAGAAATTTTGCAGAATACGTGGACCAATTAACACTCCTTATTTGGGGTGTATCTGCGTTTTTTTAAGACATACCGCTCCACATTCACGTCAAATCTAAGTTATATCATCCGCATAATATTGATATGAATATTTGCTCGCCGATGGATAAATATGCTAATCAAGAATATCCTACTTTGAAGAGGATAAGTATATTTTCAGTAAATCAAAAAAATTAAATAAAACGGACTCGAGTTAAAGTGGAAAGTTGTAAAGCACTGAGTTAAAGTGTCTTAATCTTGGATAACGAAAACCATTATTGAAAATAACTTCAAATTTGAATTCATCTGCGGAATGAATATATGACATTAAAAACCTAGTATAGATATAACTAAAGGAAATACATTTCAGTAATGCAAGATACCTTTTCGTTAAATATTGTCGATAAAAAACAAAATATATTTACTTTACGCACTTAAACAATATACAATCAATATTTCTCGGAATATTAGAGAATGACATTAATTAAAGCATAAATTTACCAATCCCAAATTATAACTTTTAAAAGCGGCTATTAAAACCAAAGAGCATACTCAGACATGATGAACAAGGAAGATAAAATCTCATTAATTTCTTCTTCGTCATCCTTAACTTCTTAAGTTATTTAACTTATAAATATTTTAAGAAAAACTCGTGTCTCCAATTTTTTCTCTCCCGCGGGATATGAGAAAGTTTTTTATTACATTCCGAAGCCAAAATATGACGATGAGATTCCTCCGAAACTTGAGATAAATTTTTACAGCATCTAATGCTATTTCCTTGTCAAACTAACTTTTTGGCCTTCTCCAGAAACCAGTCGTTTTCTATTTTTTCCTTTGTATTTCATATACATATGATATAGTTATTAACTATCAGTTATAGATATAGATAACTGATTTAGAAGCATAGTTCTATTATTTCACTAATAAATTCTCCCTCTAATTCCATTCACTATTCACCTTAACCACTCTTTTTCGATTTTTATGAAATGATGAGCCTTGATTTGTGCAACTATCTACGATATTCATGATGAAGCATTATTATAGCAATGTAATAAATTTTATTATCTTTTTTGTGAAGGTTTTCTGCCGTTGACCTTAGCTACATAGAGTTATAATAATATATTTATTTTACATTCATATTTTAAAACAAAACTTAGCTTAGACACTTCTTTTCTTTTTGATTGAATTGAGTTTATTCAAGTTTCTGCTGTTCTTAGAAAACTCTTCAAAACTTGAGAAACTATTTTTTCAAATGATTAGACTGTATTCCATGGATTCCGTGTATTGATTTCTTCTCCGCTCTGTTTACAGAAATAACATCTTCGTTGGCAGTATCGAGTACAAGAATTGTAAAAAGTAGTTTTTTTATTGCTATCCAGCAAATCACGAATTCTTAAAATTTCCGAACAAGATTTTCTGGGATTCATGTACAAAACTCTTTCTTCAGAAATACTTCCGTCGATTTTAATTAATTTAACCTTTCTCTTTTGAATACCTCGAAGAAAATTCTTTTTTCAAGTGAACAATTCTCTTGTTTCATCTCCGTTGCTTACATTTCGAAAGCTAAAGAAAAAATATTCATCAAAGAGCTCTTTCTAAGGATAACATCGAGCTTTTCAAACTTTTTCTTTATTCTCGGTGAATTAGCTTTTGAAAATCACTCCTGAGGTTTCCTTCCATCTCTAGTTTACGTCGAAATATGAATTTGGATCACCATTCCCGTTGCCTTTTTTTGTCTTCGGAAAAGAGAGATAAACGAGCTTTTAAAATCGTTCCGCGCACTCGTATGCGTTGTCTCTCACAACTACTCCAGCAATCCAGAGTAGTCTAGAGAGCAATCTATTTCGAATGCAACTTGTCGCACAAGAGAATGAGGTGAATATGTTCATTAGTATCCATTAGTTGGCTAGACAGAAAGGGATGCCAGTTTAATGAAGTTTCTTCGCCTAATAATCGAAGTAAATACCTGGAAACGTTTCTTGGAAACACGAGTGTAATCTCGTTTCTCCCGACGCATTTCAAACGGAGCGTTGTGAAGACTCGATAGAGTGTTCCGAAGGAAAACGACGGGAAATTCTACAGAGCGCCCGAAGACAGGTCGTTAAAAATGAGGGGCTTTACTAGCGTCGTATACCGGACGGTTTCGTTTGAGTGGCTGAACGTTTAAAAAGTAAAGTGCTCCTCCATGTCGCGAGGAATAGGTAAAATTTACGTTTCCATTTGAGGAGTTAATGTCGATCGACATTTCGCTTACACAGTCATCCTCTTGATGGGAAAATGAAGGAAGGTGGTAACATTTCGAGATTTTAATCCTCGATATTGTTCTCACTTAAGAGAAAGAGATAATTCAGTTTGAAATGGTCTCGCGAAGCACTTAAATGAATACAATCAATCAATGAAAATTAGTTTAAAATTGAATCATCAGGTTTAGTTACAATCAGCGAAAGACCGCTTAGTTCTTTTCTTTCGATGAAATTAAATTCATCAAACTTAAAAATTAACAGTGTTAAACCCTTTAATTATGAGTACTTAAGAGGACTGATTTTCAATGAAATTATTTATACGATATAGTAAACTGTGGACGGAGGTAATGTTGAATAAACCTAAAATATAGTAAGTTTTGATAGCTTTATAATAAATAAATTTTTAAATTTAATTTTTATAAACTTATCCTCAGAAAAGATGGAGCTGTTTTGAAAATTTGAACGTTTTCATGAAATCGAATGATTGAGATAATGCAATATGAGTTGCTTCTATCTGTAACAATTCCCTCTTCACACATCTCTTGACATACCCAACCCTCCTTAACATACAGATCTCATATGACATTCATTACCGCTCGTTTAGAAAATCGTTATCGTCATAAATCAAAACGCTTACCTCATGACGTTCAATTCTGCTTCACTAGCCCTACATCCGACTTTCAAGTTTCCGAAAGCAATATATTTTAGGATTGTCGTATTGAAATTAAGTATGGAAGCGAAGAAAGCTTCTTAGGCGAGATTTGGCTGTATTCCTAAACGGCTCGTAACAACGAGAAGATGAGAGCTTAGGAAGGACATCTTAATACCCAAAGCCGAAGCCGCGCCTCTATTTTACAACATTTAGACGAGATTCCTCCCCAATCTATCAAACATTCCACTGGAAAGGGAAACGCTTCTTATGCCCATTTTTCCGAGTCAGAAGAAGAGACAGAGAAATGGTAGGTCTCGGGTCACCTTCGGGAGGAACGAAGAATAAACGATGCCGCTTTTACGAGCTCAGCTGAAAACATCGGAGGAAAGAATGGGTTGCGGAGAGCTATCGGACTTGAATGTTCTCATCTCGGGGATGCCTCGTTTTGGTCCAAATAATGGCGAACGCCTAACGCACGACTACCTTTGCTCCGCCCCGTTCGTCTGTGCTTGAGAGCGGCGATTCCCTTTGCTTAAGAACAAGCTACGCCCGCGGCTTCGCCAAGAGAACGGTTTCCGTCCAGGACACGGAGGCTCTTGCGGCCCGCAGTCGTTACTCGGCAGATATGGCGTCGAAGGGAGAATAAGTAATATGGAACAACTTCATAGAACTCGCCATCCATATTGTGATACTAAACAAGAGTTAAGCAGTTCTTTTGACATAGTGCCATCCATCCTAAGCATGTACTACAGTGCGCGATACTGCGTGATGCGCAATTGTTTCCTAGCACCGTCCCCCATAAAATCGGATCTGTGAGCCGTCAGATGGCGATTTAATGGAGACCGAGCAGAAATCACAATCGCCCTCAGAACCCCTCTCTTGTTTGTCCACCCGCACAATCGTCTCCAATGGCCCAGGTGCTCCCAACCGGAGTTGAGGGCGGAGAGAATGCAGATGGTGAGGGTAGTTCATTTCACGGATATCTAGAAAGTAAAGCAAACTCTATGTTTTGGTCCATAATTGTCGACGCCCCGAGGAAATGACTCTGTTATTTTAAGGGACGTTTCTATGTTGTTGCAATGAAAGTGAGTAAAAAAACGCCATTGTTAATGATTATAATTGAGTTTTCGTATCTGATAAAAATACTTCCCTGGTTGTCGATTCAGGCCATTTAACTTATCAAAACACGTCGTTAACAGTAGAAGTACAAGGTAAATACTTAAGAGGTCTCAAGAATGAGAGGTGATTCCAAGTGGAAGCGAATATTTAACAAGCATAATATCAGACTCAGATTCAAACTGCGAGTTTTTAATCTTTGAAATCGCTATGTGGTTTTCTCTGAATAAGTATTTTTTCATTCGATGAAAAATTAAACAAATAAAAATCAGAAATGAAGTCATCAATTGAATGTTACCCATCCTATTCTTCATGACAAGATAGCGGTACGCAGGTTCTCGAAAACACGCAATTTTCGAAACAATTTGGCCTTTTTCAGAAAAAAAAACGTTAATGCGATGTCTGGGAGCCGTAAGATTTAGAAGCGAGAAATCTCCATTTACATTCTATAATGACATTTCACTTTTTCTTCCCAAACTTTAACAGCAGATTGACTACTTAATCCCTTGATGAGGTTGAATGCATCACAGAATCGCGGCTGACTGCCCAAACGATGACTCGACAGCAATCTACCTGAATGTCCGCCGGTCACGTTTTCAGTTTTTTGTTCGAAAGTGAAAATCCATTATGAGCACCTCTGACGAAGGAAGAGCTATTGCAATGAGTTCTCTTTTTTATATAAATTAGTGACCGAAAAAAAGAGTTCCTTCATGTAGATGAACAAAGATATAAGCTGCCTTTATACGTATATTCGTTACCTTCTTTATGGATAAGAAGTTGCGTTTTTTCGTAAGCTATGGACTCTTCACGTTTTGTTGGGCTTGGAGTAATCCCTTAAGCGAGTTATGAATTTACTAATCGCTATAGCTAATAATAATCAAGAGGGACTATAAATCATCCTTGTCCATTTGTTATTTCGTTATGATGCCCTCGATTCTTTAAATATAATTCACCTCCTTTCGTTCTCATGATTTTTTTATATTAATCACAGAACATAGAAGGGTTTTTTAGCTTTTCAAATCAAGGAATCGCAGAGAAGAATATTATGTATCGAAAACTAACAGAGCTCAAATAATAACCTATTTAATGGAGAAAAGTATTTGATATATTTGAAACCCTGAAAGAAAAACCTCTTTGAACCTATACTTACCTTAGAGTTTTGATTGTTATCAGATTTTATGATATCTATAACCGTACGATGTATTTGCTACACATATTTATCCAAAGATACATCGTTACCTTCTCCTTGATTACATTTCCTTTTGTTAAAGAAACTTTAAATATATGGTTAAATTTTTCATAATTAAGAGAATAATACGATCAAGTGGATGTGTGTTGATGGTTGCCATCAAGAGTTGACAAAAGATTCGAGGAATATTACCTTTATTGGATTAAAACTTGAATCTTTCACATCTGTACGTAGCCATATGTTGTTCGGAAAGATAAAATGAATAAAACCCATTTCCATCTATTACCATGTTTTCTTTTTCATTCCTGATGTTATATGAAGTAACTCTTGCATGCATGATTACTCATCCATGCAATTATATGGTGATAAAAAGTCGCAAACATCACCTCTCAGAAGGAATTCAAAGCAGCCTCAACGCATCCTTCACCGTTTCCCGAGTAATCTAGTTCTCTCATCCGCTCTTGAATCACGCCTTTTTTCCCCTTTCATTACTTCCCATTGTGTGCATCGTCTGCGTGGGAATTCCCTCCGAGATATGCCCAACGAGCGAATCCTTAAATGGTCCCAACACATTTTTGTGGCAACGGGGACACTCACGCCCGACAAATATGATTGCAATATTGCTGCAGAGATGGAAAACAGCGCCGGAGGTATGTGTGCCGGCCAAAGCGCACCTCGTAGATTAGGAGTCGTAGAAGGAATGGGAGGACGCAATGCGATAAAATGTATCGCTGGGTGTCGCCCCTTTTGGGCCTCAGAATTACGACCGGTGCTGAACTTGCATCTCCCACAATGCCAAACGTGCTGCGCAATTTTCCATTCCCGAGATCCGAGACTAAGAATATATCCCATTACGATTAACCAAATCAAATGCACGTCCTAAAGGATAACAGGCGACTTTATCACCGTCTTACCGTAGTAAAGATGATTTAGTTTACGATGGATTCGGAATCTTCATCAGTATATCAGAGGATGGATTTCATGTGAGGATTTTGATTTTCTAGAAAAAATTCACGAGAGGCTGTGTTTTGTAGATGTATCAGAATTAAATCGCAGTATTTAAACTAAATACTGAGCAAGATCACTCATCACCATCATGCCTTTCATTTATCTTCTCTTATTGTGCGCAATATTTAGTTGATTTGTATTAATTTCTCCTTTGACAAAAAGAACATATTGTATATCTAATAATATTACTAGTGTTACTTTAGTATTATGATTCTTATTATTATTATTGGCCAAAAAGTAATGCATAACGTTCGATATTGTTACTACCTCAAAAGCTCTGAGATTACGTGCCATAAGAGAACTTTAAGCCAAACATAGACAATCTCATTATTTAATGTCGAATGAAAATTAGAATATTCCACTGAAAAATACTACTTAAATTCATGGCTATGACATCGATATATTTCATATATAAACGCTAATATTCTCTTCCTTCAATTTTCCTCCAACTTTCACATCTATGTCTTCCGCTTTAGTGATATCCATATATCATTCTGAACGAATCCTTTTATTGCTTCTGATCCGAACGTCAAATCTAGGAAAGATTTTATTGCATTGAATTCCTCTTGCTTTTTACTATCTTTTTTTGCAAGCCACTTTCCTTCCATTCTAACTATTGGAAATTTCTCTCTTCGAGTTCTTTTTTTCTTATTGAATGGAAAGTAAAATTTTCTAATCGCACAACTGTGAATTCTAGTGATGTTAAAATGCAGCTCACAGGTGGGAATAATGCTGAATGGATTTGGAAACATTGGAGATTGTATTGCCAAAGGTAATGAAAATTTAATCTATTTCGGAAAACGTACTATGGAGAAAATGATTGTCGATTGGTGACGGGTCGTGATGAAACGCTAATATTCAAGGCTACTTTACTGAGTTGATTTGCATTGATAGCTCATAAAAATCCTTTTAACCATACTACTGTAATCAATACAGGAAAATGCTTAAATCCATTAATATGTTAAGGTATTAAATATAAAATCATACTATTGTGTAATTCTTATTATTTCCTCGAGGAGATTCGATATCAATAAAAGAATGAGTTTGTTGTTTCTTACCAAATCGTTGCCTTTTATTTTCTAAACACCAATAATTTGTATATGAAAATGTGGCACAATGCGTAATCAAGATTTCGTAATGATTCTGACGTTATCAAATCCTTCACGAGGAGTCTTAATCATTGTATCGAGTATAACACATTCTTAACAGCATTGAAACGCGTCTCACATATCTGCTTCAACAGAGAAAGCTGAGAACTCCATCATCCTTTCTGTTATTTGTCTCAAAATAACCCTTGATACTGAATTCATTAAAGGAGCTTAGCTGTTACTGGGAAATTTTAATCCCTAGAGAAGCGCTAACTGCTCCTCGTGACGCTTGATACCTAAATGAAAAATAGATATTTAGAATAACTTTTGAAGGACCATAAGAACTTATCAAATATTAATATTCATTGGATGCTGTTTAATACATAGATCAGCGTAGTATTATATACTGAAATACCGTTACAGTAATTAAACTAATAGACTGCTTCAGTAATAATTTCGATTGAAAAATACTGTTTTTTGTCGGTATAGGTAATTGTTATTAATCATAATAGGTTAACTTTTTGCTAATAAAGTCATGCATGATAATTTATCGTCATTTAATGAGTAAAAGACGTTTAAATACGTCCAAATGATCCACAAGCGTAAAATTAATATAAGGTGACTTTACGCGTTTAACTTTTACAAGCCTTTGTCAACTAAATTGAAGTTCAGATTAGGTACTTAATTTGGGAAAGGATGATTTGCTTCTTTTTACCCCTATAACTTTTTGTGATTGATTTCTTGAAAATTTTGAGTTTATTTTCATCAGATTAAAGTTAGCAGAAGTATAATAGCAGCTTATAAAGGTGCTATAGTCCGTTCCACAAAAGCTGGCAGTACGGAGGCTTATGGGGAAATAAATGCACGTAAATTCCCATAAGGGAGCAACCTAGCCTCCCAAAAGGAGTCAGTTAATTATTTTTGAGTTACTTCTACGGATAAAATTATTATTTTCAACTAATTTTGGTGGATTTTTTTCCAATTTTTTGGTTAAATTTGGATAAGGAAGGATGGTTCTATATATTGACGGAGTTTTTTCAACATTTAAACAAAAGAAATAAATTTTACAGCGGAATTAAAAAAAAATGGTCACCTTACCAGCCGTGAACAATACTAAAACTGCCATTTCTCTCATTCTATCTAACGTAAAGTGCTAGTTTTTTCATAGATTACTCTTTATACCTTATGAATACATAAAAGTCGACTTATATTAATCTTTGACCGATAAAATTTTAGTAAAAAATAATTTAAGTGGAACGCAACCTCCGAAAAATTGGATCGTGCAGTCAAATTTATACATCGCCTAAAATTTTTTTGTTTCTTACGTTACGAAAAACTTGTCGCGAGAGAAATTGAGATAAATGTTGTTATTTTCATTTACAGGTTATTCTGAGTCGATATCTTGAATAGAACTTTAGTTTTTGAATTTTATAACCGAGGGAGTAATTGATTTAGCGCTCCGATTGCTAATCATTGTTACTTTTTGTTCGAGACTAATAGACCCGTAAGCGTAATTCGGATTGATCCGGACCCGCTCTCAGGTATAAAATTCAAAAACTAAAGTTCTATTCAAGATATCGACTCAGAATAACCTGTAAATGAAAATAACAACATTTATCTCAATTTCTCTCGCGACAAGTTTTTCGTAACGTAAGAAACAAAAAATTTTTAGGCGATGTATAAATTTGACTGCACGATCCAATTTTTCGGAGGTTGCGTTCCACTTAAATTATTTTTTACTAAAATTTTATCGGTCAAAGATTAATATAAGTCGACTTTTATGTATTCATAAGGTATAAAGAGTAATCTATGAAAAAACTAGCACTTTACGTTTGATAGGATGAGAGAAATGGCAGTTTTAGTATTGTTCACGGCTGGTAAGGTGACCATTTTTTTTTAATTCCGCTGTAAAATTTATTTCTTTTGTTTAAATGTTGAAAAAACTCCGTCAATATATAGAACCATCCTTCCTTATCCAAATTTCACCAAAAAATTGGAAAAAAATCCACCAAAATTAGTTGAAAATATTAATTTCATCCGTTGCGAAGGCAAATTTTGTGGATATCGCGGATATTCCGGAAAAATGACCTGGCGTACGAGGCTATTCGATTTCTCCATAAGCCCCATACTGCCTAGAAAAGTGGAACAGACTATAGAAGGAAAAAATTTAAAGAATTATATAATGATAAGAATTATAATATCCAAAAGAGTTACTTAAGCAATAACTGCACTCATTCGATAGAAAATTACAGCAATAGTTGTTGATTGAGACTATAAATTATACGAAATAAGCTTCTCTTATTCACTTCGATATATCTAACGGAGAGAAATTCAGTTATCATCCAACTTCTGTAATAATCTGTTGACTCAAAGGAATGAATCAGAGCAAGTTAGATGGATAAAAAGTGGCAAATTATCCAAAATAAAAATCCAAATCCAAACGTTAATGTAGTTCACATCGGCTTCTAAAAGTTAAACAGGTAAAATCACCTTTGAAATGAGTCACTTTCACAGCATTAAAACTTCCACAGATTATGCCGCGAAATTATCATCGGTACACTCGTCACGCTCTGATAGAAACGAAAGTAATTTCATCCTCATCTGAATGAATACGTGTGCTCCGGTTAACAAGTCGGTCACCGAATGTCGGTAAATGTATCACCTGCGATAGCAAATGAGCATTACATAACCTCCACCGACATCCGATTCGTCACGAAATTTATTTAAATGTATCCGGTTAGCCTTTTCGCGATTGAGTGGAAACGTTCATCTGATTTTGGCCCGTTTACCAGTCTGGAACTACTTAAATTTAACGGTGAACCTCTGAATAATTTTGATGCTTCATTGAAATTATACTCCAATTAAAATATAAATATATATTTCACTCGTTATGCAAGCGATTATAACTGTATGTATGGACATAAAGATCCAAGTGATAATCAAGTTGAGGAAAAATGAGGTGTAAACTAATATAGTATGAATTTAATAGCAACTAAATGTGATGCGAAATAGCTTCCCAGTTATTGATTGATTGATAGCTTTGCAGGAAATCTAGACCGACTCTTATATGGAATAATAGGGATGATAATTTATTAGCAAATGTTATTTTTATTGAAAATTACTGATGAAACTATGAAATTCCTTCTTTTAATTCTTTTTTTCATATCCTGGTTAGGAGGAATTGCCCTGATAGGAAAAATACGATATGTGCCTTTATTGTTGATCATAAACGGTAAAATCGCCTTGAGCTTTGTATTTTAATGTTAAAGAGATATTTCTTTATTTGATTCGTATTGCAATTATAAGAATAATGCACCTCAGTATGCTCTGCAGAGTTGAAAACGTATATAAATTCTCCTATTCGATGTTTACATCTTTCAGCAGAAAATCTCCTTTACTGAAACTTTTTATTTCCAGGTAAAATTAAAGCTCGGTTGTCGAACGCCTCTAAAACATGAGGGAATTGGTTTACTGATTTTCCGAACAAAAGCGCCTCGGGTGAGGGACGTTGTATTGAATAACACACGCCAATAAAGGTTTGAGTGTTCGCGATACAGCGGCAGTTGCTAACTTAATTGGTTGAAATAAAAATAATTTCCAAATTCACACACAGATTGATCTCCCGTTTCTATTGCGAGGAAATAAAGGAATTGGATTGGAATGAGGAAGAAAGGGCAAAAAAGGATGAATAAAATATGTTTAGGGTTATACCAGAAAAGCAATTAAGATACAATTTGTTTAGCTTATTGATCGATTAAATTAAAAATCAATTCTAAATTGATTTCAATGAAAATATTCGAAGTTCAAGGTTATTAAAGATCATTTACCCGGCAAACGATATTATGACGAATCATTGTTTCAGTGTAGATTGCCCTTCTCCATTCGTCCTTTTATCATACGTCGATATTCTATCGTTATATTCTCCAATTTGACTCTGGTCAAAGCTAATGCTCTTATTATTTCAATTACGAGTGTTTTTATCCTTTATTCATGTTTCTGACATATTTTCAGTGATGATTTTACAGAAATACACGTCAATTGTTTCGAAATTTCATCCTTATCTTCATCAATTGCATCGCTCGTACCTAAAGAAACGCAAATATCCTAATTAAACTAATTTTCACATTAATTTAGCATTTAAAGCTATTATAATCCTTTTCGATTCCAAGAAATAATTTATGGGTCCCCGTGTACTTAATTTATCTTGAATTCTCATGTCATTCCCCATGTGCGTGTGAAATGTTAATCGTCGTACAAATGCCAAATAAATTTTAACTGTTTCCTCACGACGCAGTTCTCATTGTTAGACTCAATTGTATTCAAGATTGTTTCGCGATTCCTTTTCCCACGTATTTTAAAACTTTCATTCTCTCTTAAAAATTTCCATCGATGATATCAAGATGCATAAATTTCCGCGTATGTGTACTTGAGAATTACTCAAGATCGAAAGCAAGATCTGAGAAGAATAATTTGGAATCCGCCTCTTATTATCGCTAATCTGAACAGATTAAAATCGACTCACACGCGTGCCTGCTTTTTCACAATGCCCCGCATCTGTCGGTTATCGATCTATCCTTATCTTTTATATAGATAAAACTTCACGCTTTCCGCATTTAAGTTTATTTCAATTCGAGTCACTTTATCGCCGAATCCATCTCAACACCTATATTATAGGCTCCACGCGTCACACCCATCTCCTTTCTATACGCACGTTCTCACATATCTAAGAAACATACTTTCCAACGGAAAATGACGGATGGAAGTTTTCCCCAAAAGATATTTCTCAAAGTGGTCTTTCAGATGTCTCCTGAATGGATGCTTTCGAAAGGTCAGCTCCTCGGATTTCCCAAGAACATATTTATCAGGGATCAGATATAAAAATAAGCTTTGCGCCGAGAGATGAGGGGTTTTCTGTCCACGCCTCTTTTCATGCAAAAAGAAAGAGGTGGTGTCAAAATAACAACTTCTCTCTTTCCTACCGAAATTAGCTCCATCGAAACAATAGACTACGTACCAAACTCTAAACAGAGGTTCAAACTGTAGTTATTGCTAACTGTACTATAACATGCTTTTTAAAACAATTTTATAGAAACAAGATGTATATCGCGCGTGGGATAATAGATGAGTCTATCGATTTACAAATAATATTTGTGACTTTTTATTAATAAATGGCAGAGATGCATTAGTTTGAAAATCTCAAAAGATTACGAATACGATATCGAATACAGAATAATTCCTTCTTAAATCAATTATCTGTTATATTTCCAATCGTTATTCGCCATCGATGTATCTTTGTCTTGGTGAATTATAAGCAAAAAACACTGCATATTAAGAAATAAATCATGCAGAGAAAAATATGATCTCTATCTACGTATTTAAGATTGAGAATTTTAATAAGACCTGTTTCATTAACCAGTACCCTAATATTAAATGGCAAAATTAATTTATATTTACTATTCTTTTTATATTCTTGATGCAATCATTGTACAATCATGAATGCCAATTTTAAAAACTTTTATTGAAGAAAATTCGTATGGAAGGAATGAAGAAATAAAGATAATTATAATGCATTATTGAGAGCAGAAGAATGATTCAGTTTATTGTAATAGTGAAAATTTTGTGAATACATTCAGTTCTTCATTTCATTTTCATAGAGGAATATTGTCCATTTATAAATATTACACGAAAACGTATGCCTTATTCGTCATTAAGCACATTATTAAAATCTTTACATATGAAATTATTTATAGAATAATTTCTTCGCTATTGACTGCTTCCACCCTTCTTCCAGGTGAAGTCTCGATTCCATGCAGCTTAAGATAAGAGAGGGCGAAAGTGTGTGGTCATCGGAGCAGATGGATACATCCAGTGGAGTGCTCATGTGATAAGGTCAGTAGAAGCCGGTTTAGGAAAAAGTAGGAGACAGAGATAGAGAACTAAATTAAGCAAGGATGATAGATTTATAATACTTCCCAATATCTTTTATTTTATGGAAAAAGCGTTCTCAAGTTTAAATATTTTGTGAAAAAAAATGTATGCTGTAATGAAGGAACGTGTAAGGAGAGAACAAAGGTGTTGAATAAATCTCCAATATTTCTGTGCATAAAACCGATGCATTAATTTTCAAATTTATAAATTTTCAATTATCAGTCACATAAAATGCTGGTCGCTAATTTTACCTCTTTTAAGCATTACTTTAGCCATATATACCCTTATAATTAATTAAAATTACAATACAATTACAGTGGTACCTCGAGATACGAGTTTAATTCGTTCTGTAACCTTGCTCGTATGTCAAATTGCTCGTATCTCGAATCATTTTTCCCCATTGAAAGTAATGAAAATGTCATTAATCCGTTCCGGACCTACGAAAAATCCCCGAAACATTGTAAATTATGAATAAAGATACGTTTTTAATTAAAAAATAAACATGTATAATTAACAAATACGACTCCTTTTAAAAATTGCGTTTTCATTAAAAAAATCCATTTTCAAATGTTATGAAAATTTTCATTCCCCATGTGTTTTAAATTACGTCTTTGAAATTATGATGAAATGGTGATTAGTCATGTGCCTTAAATAATTTTCGAAATTTGGCGGGTGTCTTCTGTTACGTTCAAAGTTTGGTTTGTTCCATTTTCTGGAACAGGACGGCATGGCGGAGAAATGTACACCGATATGAGTTGGTGTAGCATTTCCTCCATGAAAAAAATACACTAATAAACTCGAAAAAATTTATTTATTCCATTCGTATGATATACATTAAATAGAGAATACATATATACACACGTTTTTATGCATTGAAATACACTTAAATACAATGAATTACTTTTTAAAACAATAGAAACTATAATTCATCTTCGTTTAATCATCAATTTCCGTCGTATTAATAATTTAAATTATTTAACAAAAATATTTATATATCCAACTGTTATTTGTTCAAAACACGCAATGAGCATAATGTGTGAGAAAATGAATGAGTAAATAAAGATTTACGAAAGGTTTATGAAACTCACACGCAGCTCAAACTTAAATGATAAACATTCCGTGTGTGTGTTTATAGTACCCTCTTCCATGTAATTTTTAGTGCATTATTCTTCTAACAAGTCATTTCTTGGATCTCAGCGGGTTGCAACAGTCACCAAATACGCGACGCTAAAAAGTAATCACCGGGATTAGAGAACAGAATCTGTGCTCGCTAACCATCTTTATAGAGTAGACCTCACAGATACCTATTGCAGAATTCAGGTTTAGTGAGCCTTATGAGTCATCAAGCGAACTTAAAAACCGAACCGGCAAACATCAGGCTATACACCTTAATGATGATACAAGTACAGTATATGGGACCCTGCGGAAAAACGCTACATCAGCGACTTAGAAAAGGGCCTGCGGAAGGCGATCCGTTTTGCAAAGAACTGGTACGATAACTCGGTGAGCGTAACGTAAATTTTTGTTTAAAAAAAGGCTAAACCTATTAGGTAAATTCAGAGAAGGTACCTACTCGGAAGTTGCTACTGCTAATATCCGTCCTCCCTGTTCTATAGGCTGCTCTGACAATAAGGAAAATATCAGGGAATTAGATGCCCGAACTATTCGATAAAAAAATTCGATCTTCCCGCAAACGATACTCTAGAATAACCGATTATGTAAGTAAAGACATGGTGCTTGCACCCGCAACCAAACAACGGAAGGTATGTTACTTATAAGGATAGACAAGGAAGTGGTCTTTCAAAGAGTAAATAAATATTTCTTAGCGTCTTATGAAACGCGCACAATATTCAAATTTATTTGAAAAGCATTAGTGTTAGCAGTACCATTCTCTATGTATTACTGAGCACATTTTTAGTGTACAACTGTCATTTCTGAGTTCTTTGCGGGGTACGCCTTAAAAAAAAGGCGCCGGACTATAGTCAGTACGTCTAGCCCAATAAGTAATCACCGAGATTAGATTCCACAAGACCTGATTCCCTAACCCTATAAATAGGGAAGTTCCTACAGATCCCAGATCAGGTTTCGTGAGCCTTATGGGCATTCAATCGCACTAACATCCGAAAAAAAACGGTCAGGCTGTACCCCTTTTGATATCAAAGCTAATTTTTCGAGGACGTTTTGTTATATACACTGTTATGGATCAACGCGTTGAATCAAGTAAGATCACTGTATTTCGGTACTTACCCAGGCATCAATCATAAATCAGAGACAATTGCGTATTAAAAGTACGTATGTTGAAGTAATTGTTAGGTAGGCTTGTATTTTTAACCTAGTTAGAGTCATTATAAACATTAAACTTGCTCTTTGTTGTACTGATTGAAGTACAGAGACCTCTTTGTGACTTCCAGTTAGAACCTTTTTGAATTTCGTATTGCCGCGTAATTACGTCATACTATTACGTAAATATACACAGTTTAAATACTGTATGGTACGGAAACTTCATTTCTTGATATGTACAGTACAAATAATTAATCACGTGTTCCAAAAGGTTATGAAACACACACTGCTCAACCAAGATTGAAATACATTCCGTATGTGTAATTCGAATTAAGTTCGAATCTTACACGTACTTCTTAGTTAATCATTCCTTTCTAAACTTATTATTCTTATATTTACGGGGTACAACCGTCAAAAGAATGGGCCGGACATTCGTTAGTACGTGATGCCCCTAAAGCATGACATAGGTACCTAGAATCCAGCGGGAGCCTGCGTTCTCGTTATCCTTCTTAATAGAGTAAGACCACGTAGTTTCCCTAGGTAGGGCTCAGGGTTGGTGCGGTCGATGACACATCATCGTATACCGAACATCCGGTTATCCAGTCTGCCAATCAATTCCATTTGACGGCCCCGCAGTACCCCGCAGATCAGTCAAACTTTCCTTCAACTGCAAGCAAAAAGTTGGTACGGCTATACAGTGGTACCTCGAGATACACGAATTTGCGCTCGTACCTCGAATTTGGGCTCGTATCTCAAACAAAAATATGGCCCGAGCTCCAGCTCGTATCTCAAAAATCTCGTATGTCGGGCTGCTCGTAACTCGAGGTACCACTGTACTAACATAAATTACCTGTGATTCATACGAATATTAAATGAACACGAACGTGAGTTCGATAACCATGGAATATCATACCACTTTTGATCATAAGCCAATCAGTGGTATGTAACGAAGGAACAGGACTGTGGTCCGTGCAAATAAGGAATTAATAAAAACAAAAGGGAGTGAAAGTGTCCGGAAATATAATTTGGAGAGGAAATAAAAATCTTTAGGCCACTTAGCAATATGAGACAGTCTGAGAAGGCAATCGGAGGAGATGGAACGAAATAGACGATGGGAATGTGGCGGATTAGGAGAAAGGCAAGACCCGCAATACAAAGTCGATATTTGGGAAAAATCCTTTGCGTGTTCTGAAGGAGAGGAATTTTCGCATTCCTTTCGCATTAAGTTTATGGTCACCTTTCTCACGCAACCTCTGGACACTTCCTGAAATTCCCTTTGAGTTCGCATCTCAGCGTTTGTGAGGATTTGGGTATATCGCCACTCGAGCAATTTCACTAATTATTCTCAATCGATTAAACGAGCGATTCCTTGAACTCCCCATGAATTATTCCCTCAGATTATTCATCCGAAATACTCACTTGTTAATGACACGCAGTTAATTACGCGTATACTTTTGTTACAGGGCCGATCTCGGATTTAAACGATAAAACGATGCATTATGGAATTAGAACGAGCGAATTAGATGGATCTGCGTTTCATAAATTATTATTCGCAAGCAATTCAATGAGGAATCAAATCTGAGTAAAAGCCGATGAAATGATTATAGCGTTTTGAGTAATTCCTTCCGAACGCTAATGCACTTTTGGGTGTTAGGAGGGATGACCTACGGAAATATCTGGTCGAAATGAAAGGTGAGTCTATCACACACTAAAAGGCCATTGTCGAGGAATTTAATTTGGGAAATGTTAATCAATTAATGACTCTGATAAATTATCCGTCGGTGACGATGCGTTCAAAACCGCACCATCTCCCAAACTAAAATGGAGTGTGTCTATTTTCAGTATTGAAGATAATATTCATAAGTACGCCAGCCTTTATCGCTTACTTCATAACAGACTTCATTACCTTCTTTCTTCAGCAATAACTTCCAAAAGCGATGAAAACCCATCTGGTTACGAAATGCTGAAAACTTTTCATCACCGAAATCTTCGACTGCCATTCATATCCTCTCAGATCTGTCAGCGTCAAAAAATACTCCGGAACATTACGACCGCATATCTTCGGGGCATCGATCAACTCTCGCTAAATACGAAAACTTTTTCCGTGGAACCAAATACGCTCCGCCATCGATAAAAAAAGGGAGAAGCCGTCGACATATCCGGGGTACAATGAACGCCTGCCCGCGGACCTTTCAAGACGCGCTCACGTTCCAGCGAAGGAAAATAATTCCACGACGTTCCAGTCAAAATCCAATCTCGTGCATCCAAACACTCTCCCGTTCCCATGAATATATCGGATTTGAAAATGTGCCGTTTTTTCCGAGATATTTTCTTCGCCCTCTGCCCTGCAGCTGACAGGGAGAAGTTTTCATCTTATCAATCAGTCCGAGGGGGTGACGCAGGCAAATAAAGAACGCCGATGTAAAAGGCACTGTGGTGAGCGTCAGATTCTACGGATCCTTCGCGATTGGTTTTGTGAGGCCCTCATGGTGGTGATGATCAGTCACTCAAACGCTTTTGTTATACCAACGTCCTAAAGAGTTCTCAAAGTTCGTTTTAAATGAGAAGCTGAAAGAGTGTTACGAAAGTTGATTCGGAGTCATCTGAAAGGGTTAGTTGCTGAAGTGAGAAGATCAAATGAGAACCGCAGTAATCTATCGGGAAAATAGACGACGGAATGCATTGGTATGAGATAATAGATAATAAGAATTCGGTAACGGTGAAGATTTGAAAAGCTTTGGTAACAGGGTCCAGAAATTTGTTAGGTTTCTTATAAGAATAAATATCGTTTATGGATATTTATAATTAAATGTAGAGATATAAATAAAAAAATTTTGATATCATCTTTATTATTTCGTATATTTGAATAACCTAATGATTTATTTTCAAAAAGTATTTTATAACCTTGCGGAAATTTTCTCCTAACGTGTGCATCTTAATTTAATTTTGATGTGTTTATAATAAAGTAAGTAATAAATCAATAATTTAAAGGAATAATCGAGAATCTGTCTACAGTATAGCCTAAATTAAATATATTTTAGGAAAAAATTAAAGAATCTGTTGGTGGAAACAGAATCCGATAAAACACGAGAAAATACATGCATACTCTCAAAATTCTCTTGCAAAAGTTTACAATACGTGTTCAGACAAAGGTGATACGGATAATCGAATCGGTGAATACATGTTACCATGTTTATGATGAGAAGAGAGAAGCGGTGCGTGCTCCAACGTGGGTTCTTCTCGTCATGGAATCGTGATTAGTTTGCAAGACTTGGCTCGTGACTCTAGAGATCGCGAACTGAGAGCTAATCAATGGGAAGAGTGAGTCTTTGGTGCAAGTGGCGTACGAAACTATCCGAGGATGTGTGTTGAGGGCGTCTGCAGCATGAATTTATATCTTGAGACGTTTTCCTAGGAGGGTCTTAGAGCCAAAAAATGCGTGTTACGTAGTGATATTTGACAATGCGACGTGTAAAAGATGAATCTTGATTTTAGAAGGAAACGTTTAGCGAGCGATTCTTTGGAACTAACGAGCACTGCTCTCCCGAGATTGTTCGGCCACGCTAAAATGTTTTCGTGCCGCAGCACAAATAATGGCAATTCGTGTCTTTTGTTCGGCCATTTTTGAAGGCAAATCAGGCCTTTTCACCTCTTTGTTTGAGCTCGAAAAAAAGAATCCGAAAAATGGTCCAATGAAAGCAGAGGATGGAACAGTATTAAGTGAGGATTCCACCAGCATATTACGGAAAATTCACGCCTCGACGAGGGAAGTGACTTTGCGTTAAAATCGTGTATTTTCTGGCCTACGTGCGCAGAAACGCTTCTTTTCGGTTATAACAACGTGCTTTTCAGCTTTCCTATCTTTGCCATCTCGGAATTGCACACTGCTCAGACACCCATCATCTAGACGAGTTTCATAGTCTGGTTTCGTAGCGGTATCAACTTGAGAGCGACGCAAGCATTAATTATTATTTAAACATTTACGCACGTATCTTCGTTGCCTTAAAATTTAATAAATGACCTAAAACAAGATAAGATCATCACATGATTATTGAATAGAAAAGGAGCAAGTAACGAAATAATTCCCACTAATAATGCTATTACTTTTTATTTATATCGATAAAAATAATCCATTTAAAGAATTTCACTCATTAGAAATATAAAACGCGATAAATGATTTTATTTCTATCACCAAGTCTTAAAAGCTGCTACTGGTCCTGCTTATAAAATCTTGTCAGTCTCTTATTAACTAATTTTATTATAACTTAATAATAAGAAACGCGTTCTTGATCACCTGTATTATTATTTATCGATTCTAACATCGAATAAAGAAATTATTATGATTTTTAGCGATTGTTTGGATTAATTTTTTTTACTGTTGACCGTTCTTTCATCTGTTACGGCATCCGTCAATATATTGGCGAAGCATTCACGACTCCGTATAAACGCTGTCATTGCGCTTTGTTTCGATCACAGCGTTTCCAGTCGTTCCATCGCGATTCTTGCTGCCGGTGATTAAATTATAGCTTCCGATACTTACTGTGCATTTCACTCCCGACGGACTTTTTAATAAATTGGATAATCCCACCGCTGCGTCCCAAAATACATATCCGTGACAGAAATGGAGCAAAAAAATCGTGCATTTCGTTCAAAAACCTCTCTCCCTAGTTTATTTTCGCGCTTTCCAATCACGGCCGAGTGAGGGCTCTGGCGTCGTACACACTTCACCCCATCGCGGCGAAATTGTTTCACGCCCTCCAATCGCCATGTTTGGTTAATAAGCGAAGCGACGCCATTCCAAAAGTTTTCCCATTTTCCATTTTTTTCATTTATAAATCGAGATTCGATGACCGGATTTCCCGGCTTAAGGGACGGCGAATCGTCGGCCGTAACGATGCAGATGAGGAAAGTTCATGCTCGTTTCTACTGCGGTAGTTAAAATCTGCACATCCAATGACTGTTATCGTTCCTCGTTTTGAAGTACGTTTGATAGTGTTTGGCTTTGGGTCCCACTGTTTTGTCCAAAAGGGTAATTATTCCCCTTTGGATAATTCATGCTTTACTTCCAGTTTCTGATTCTTCCAGTTGTGACTAGACTCGTAAGTTTTCCTCTATTTTAGCCCATGTAAGGTGCATAACTAAAATGAAGAGTAGTGAGATGAAAAAAGGTTTAAGTTGAATTTTATTTATTTATTAAAATTATTGAAGTATTTTGTATTTACTATTTACTACTATATTAAACTATATGATTTTTTTATTTTTTCAGGTATTCTCTCCTCAATCTCCCACCAATACCCATCAAACCCCTGCTTAAGAAGGAGGACGGCTGCGACGGTAGTGATATTGCTTCAGAAAAATATTACTTCAAATTTTAAGCAGAATTAGCACTTTATTTCTAGCCAAGTATTCAATTCTGAAGTTACGCATTAAATTTTAAAGTAAAGATTTAAGAACAGCCGTTAAGGTTCGTTTAATTTTGAATAACGACTGATGGAACTACTATTAGTTTAAACAAAGCTTAGTTTTATAAATTGTGGACAGCATAAGAATAGCAATTATAATTACCGTATGAACAATAAGCAGATTATTTTGCAGTATGTCATGAGTTCGATAAGCGATCACTGGTTCTCCGTAAGGAATCCATCGTAAAATTAGAAATATCTTTTGAGACATTTGCTGACGGTATTTTACTTTGAAATATGGAGAGTTTATAAAGACTGTGATACTACTGCGAATGATAAAAAGTATTTGGAATTCGTTCTCCGTAGTTTAACGCTCGGGTGAGAAAAACGCTGCCATAAGTGAAAAGTGGGAAATCGAAAATAATTCATGAATGCGTTATGACCCTAAATTTAGTCGGAGCACTGTTATGGAATTATAGAACTTTTGAAAATGTTATTAGTTCAATATCAGACCCGCCAACTGATTGCTTACTGTAAGCAAGCTTTAACGCCTATAGTATATTATGGGCAAGGAGGGTAACCATATTTCCGAATTAAATTTTCCTATAAAATTATCCAGCAGAGGTAGATGTTTGAACAGTATATTAAGTATACTAAGTAAGGTAAGTGAAATTTTGAAAACGTAATGGAAGTGTGCAATGTAAAGAGATGGGAATGTAGAATAATTTGAAATATTAAAGTTTTGAAAATTATAATATGGCTTTGCTTACTAATTTACCTTATCACTCCCCACGTTGCTATATCAATTGAAAATGGCACTATTGCACAAATTATTCTCCGTAAGATGGAGTTGCAGAAAGTGCTGAAAAGCAAAAAGTATCGAATATTTAAACAGAAAGACCCCGCTTAACGCTGTTTCAGTTTAACGTGGTTTCTTAGGGTTCCCCTAAATCGCACACTTTATTGATATTGATACCTCTATCGAAGGCCAAAAATAATAGAATGTATATTTATTTTCGCAGGGAACCACTATAATCTGCTTACGACGTAGCGGCCAAGAAATACATCGAGGATGCAGCGAAAAAGCAGAATAATTTGAAATATTAATAAAGAGTTTATAAGCATGGTATATGGTTTTGTTCATTTATTTGGTGGAGTATCCCCCACATTGTTATACAGAAGGTAAATCGTGAATGAAAGTCGAACATGAGGAGGCGAAGCAAATTTGAAATTACCGGTGGTACTATCAGTGGCGCCACAGTGGCCAGGACCGGAATCATAATTATAAAGATAGGTATAAGTACGTGCATGAGGAGGGAAAGTTTGAAAGATACATGTTTTGAGAAGAAGTTGTGTAGGTGCCTCTGTTATTTTGATGCTTTAGTCATCGAGGGTGACATTAATATAGTAATAGTAGACATATTTCGTACCCCCATAGGCTTTAGGGGCATGAGGGTGGGGCGACTCCATACCATTTCGCGGTTATTTTGAAAAAAAAAAAAATTTCCTTAGTTTCATTTCCTGTTTTAAATTCATCGTAATATTGCGTTTTTAAATTATGATGAAATGGTTTATTCCTCAGGTGTCTTATATTATTTTCGAATTTTGGCGGGTGTCTTATATTGAGTTCAAAATTTGATTCCGGAGTTCTCCAGAATCTGGAAATGGAGGCCATGTTCTGGAATTGTAAACCAACGTGAGTTGGTCTAGCATTTCCTCCATGACCCCCCAAACTTTGGGTCCCCATCCAAGTCCTTATATACTAAACCATGTCCTCACGTAAATGTGAGAAATCAACGGAGGCTATGGCGAAGGTTCTCGATACGCGAGTACCAAGAATTGAATTTTGAGATATTAGGAATTCGGAACTAAAATTCGAAGTTATAGAAAAGGGTTAATTAATAAACCTTACAGATTATTCTAACTAGGGGTGATATTTGAAGGTATTCTTCTCTACATTTGAAGAAAACGTAATAAATGTAAGTGTTTTGCATAAAAATGTCGAGAGCCATCTCGCGTTCATTTTTACGTGACTTTAACGTATTCATAATGAAGAGGGAAAATTCAAAAATTTAAATGGATGTCCGTAGAGTTTTATAGATGGTTCTTTGTCTATTTGTATAAAATTATTTATTTATTCATGAGTTAAAGATTTAGACAGAAAAATGTTTACATTTATATCCGTACGTACATTATACAAGAAAAATTTAGCTTGCAAATAGTAAGTAAATCGTAAGTTTTGTTATAGACACTATTGTGTACCAAAGCTTTGATACCAAGAAGTTTACTATATGTATGTACTGGCCAAAATATCAATCATAGTTCATGGACGTTTGCGTCTTAAAAGTGCTTATTTTACTACAACTGTTGAGCAGATTTCAACTTTTAACTTAAATAAATTTTATTTGTAATCTAAGAGTATCATTATAATAATTAAAATTCTTTTTCTTGACAAATTTATTAGTATAAATTTTGCTTATGCAATTACCTTGGTACAGTGACCTCTGTATGACTTACATTTAGATCATTTTTTAAATTATTTAATTCAATAAGCTAATCTTTGATCTTTCTAGAATCATAATTATTACCGAAGTATTTATGTATATATGTATGTAAGTAGTATGTAAGGAAAATAAATGATTAGGGAAGCATAAAAGTCAATAGTTAATTGAATTTAGCTTTTATTTAATACAGAAACAGTTTTAAAAATTATACAGTAAAATTTGCACATTTGCAAGCTACGAAAAAAAATCGCAATCAGTTCAAAGTCAGAATAGTACAAGCATGTAAGTGCAAGTGCATGATATAATTACAGAATGGAAAGTAGAAGTAAAGGTACACAAGTACAATAAAAGACCCAGAAGTACAGAAATACAAGTACGTAAAAAGAAATATATTTGAACTCTAATTGATTTCATAAAATCAAATTAAACTCCCAATATCATACAATTAAATATCATTCACTATCATTAAAAAATCAGCTTAGTACATAAACTAATCTATATAAATTTGAATATTCCGCTTAACGTAAGGATAGAAAAGCGAAAATATATTCTTGGTATGAGATCTGCATCACTCTCAGCCCGACTCGGAGTTTGTCAATAAATTTTGATGCCTCTAAAATGAATTAACATATGACATTAAACAGATCATCTGAAGTAAAAAGAAATTCCTGGACGTAAAAAGATTCTTCTGAAAGAAAATTTAACATATTAAAATTAAATAGAACTTTCTATAACTAAATACTACTTTCAAGTAAACATATTTTGATAATTATTGTTTTTTGTGATTTCTTAACGTTATTTAGTTACTTTACTAAAAACGGGATATTTTCATTATTTTTTACCATAATATTTTTGGAAATTAGGTATTTGTACTTATTGTTACCGAAAAATCATTCTTAGTATTATCACTAGAAAATTAAATACAAATGTTCTCATTAAATTTACAAAAGAATATTATTTAATTATATTACAATTTATTACGTAATTTTTTTACAGATTAATTTCTTTTGCGATATTTCACCATTATTTTATTAAAAATATTGAGGAATGATTTTTGAATGATAATCTTGGAGCAAATATGTCACTTACCTTGAAGTTGAGAAGAAAAAATAAATTTAATTCAATTCTGATTGACCCAATTCAATTATGGAGCAAGAATCTTTTGATGTTCATTATTGTTCATACGATAGTAATCTTTAATTTATAAATTTCATTTTTACTCTCTTTCCGTTAATATTTCTCTAACAGAATGCAATCACGCACGTCTCTGGTTCTAAATTAATAATAACTGATTTTGTAAAGTTCGATCGTAGGCTATATTTTTACGTGTTACTTCATTTATATGCTCGCATGTGGTGCTCAATTCAATGTTTGAAGTTTTTTTCGGGAATGGTGCATTGATGCAGCGCCATGGAATATTTTCGATTCCATTTATTATTATTATGTGATACCTATCGATTCTTCTGTTACTTTACATCTGTTGCTATTAAATTCAAAACATTAAAACGAGATTATCGTTGCTTCTAAAGAACTATTCGTTTAGACAACAAACTTTTACTATTAAAATGAGAGGCATTTTTCGTTTCTCGTCAGATAAGGAGCATAAATTAGCTTAACGCATCTGTTTCACGGTTAAATTGGTAAATCCCAAGGGATCAAACTAGCCAATGGATCATTGAGAGGAATCACTGCCTCGTTTGCCACAGATTAGAAAATGCTAATGTACCCTTTTTTATTTATTCCTCTCGCAAATGAAGAGAAAATGAAACGGAGGGCGCTTCAGATTGGAGGTCTGGAAGAAGCCGATAACAAAGGGTGGACTTAATATGGAAAAGAGTGTGGAGGAGTCATGAGGCAGAGAGAAATGAATTTCGAGGAAGAAACACGGAGGTAGGAGGGAAAAGGTTCTTCGGAGGGAGGAGGATCCGTCGAAGGGGGGTAATGGCACCCATGGTGTTTTGTTTTCATTAGGGAGGATTCCATTACGCCAACTCAATTATTGGACGATTGAAGTGGGGTGTGAGGGAGGGTGTGAGAAGAAAGGTTCCCTGGAAATTGGAGGGATCGCCTCTCCTTTTGGACCCTTACACGATCTCTTAGACGCCCTTCGAGGACCCCCACCAGTGCCGGACCGAATAATTTTCTCGCCGTCCTTCATTTCGCAAAACACATCCACTATCTCATTAAAAGTAATGTGCTCGCGAATCCCTTAAATGCAGATGTCTCCCCCGACGCCCTCCCTAGCGTTCTCTACGAAAAAAGTGTTTATTTCCCTGCGGTGGGTGGAAGGGTTGTGACGTCTGTCGCTGGGTAGCAATGTCGGGACCGCTTTTATGCGTTTCATAAATAATGGCAGTCCCCAGCCGCGGTGGCGCTCACGTGTTCGTTCCCACGCCAAGTAACGCCCACGCCAAAAAAGGAGCCCCTCCGAAAAATCTCGTCTCTATCGCATTTACACCCTCTTGTGAACCAATAGCCCGAAGCCACACCTCTATTGCTAATTAGTCAGCATCCCGTCTCAGGAGCAGATTCCGTGATGAGACCCTCAATGTTGTCGCTATGCGATGATTTTGGGAGCAATTGCGTGTCCTCGGGCGGAGGGTCGATAGTTTTGATTGACCCCTGTCTCCAGGTATGGCTGACGGCAGATTGAAGTTATTCATTTTAGAGGCGATTGCGTTTAAAGTCGTCGGATGTATCTCCGCTCGTCGTTTGTCGGAATTCCATTCCCATTCCATCGAAATCAATTTGTAGCTTGAGAAAGACGATTCCCTCTCGAATTGCTCAGGAATGCTCGTAATTAAGTGTAGCATTTCCTTGTTTAGGTGTCTCATATGCAAACCAAAGTTATTACAACGCGTTCATGTTCATGACATGCAATCGGTGAGCATAAATACCTAAACTTCTGTTATTTATTGCTATAACCTAAGAAACTAAAGAAATCTAACTTTGTTGCTCCTGCTCTAAAAACACTATCAGCTGTGCTAATTTATTTATTTTAACGGAGGGTTTCAATTTGGTTTACATCAGGTGGGAACGAAAAAGGGGGAAATATATTTTAACAGACCTCCAAGAATGTAAAAAGAGTTTAGATTATAAAAAAAGTGAATGTCTCAGTATGGAAAGGAAAGAAATGGCTTGGTTACGTGCAAGAAGCTAATCGTTGGATAATTAACCCGGATTAAATGATTTTATTGTATCATAGAAAGTAAGGGATGGTAAGTTAAAGAATAGTTCCCTTTAATATAACATTGACCTTTTCCACATTCTGATACTACATTATTAACTAATATCTGTTTCGATCGTAAAGTATCGAACATTTATTTCATTATGAAAGTTTTTTTTCGTTACATTTACCGAATTCCGTTATTTTTACCTGTATTCAACCTTCTTAAAAATTACGACCAAATTACACGGTAAAAATACTATATAAAATATTATCAAAATATAATAATAGATAAGGATAGTATGTAATGATTTTGTAAAGAATACTTTAATTTAACGCATTTTTTATCAGACGCGGAACTGAACTTTTTTTAAATGAGGAATGGAAGGAGAAATGGAACAGTTTATCTGCAGGAGTCTATGAACCATTCTCAAAAAATACAAAATGTTTTCTAGAGGCAAAAGGAATGGAATGACAAGTGAGCCGATGACGAAATGGAAGACTAGTATGGGATCGCCTGATTGGGTGATGAAGGTGGGGATTTCGTGGGCCCCGTGGCCGCTTCGGTAGCCGCGAAAGCCTATCTGGAACACTGAAAATTCTCACAGAGAAAGTAATAATGTATCTATTAATTTATACCTATACTTGTTGATATCATAGGTTAACACTGGACATTTGTCCCCTTGCAACTTAAAAATTACATAAAAAATAGATAAATTGAATTTCTATGTTGACTGAAATTAAACTAAAATTCAATGCATGCGATGTACATAATATCATCCGAAATTACTATAGATGAAACTGATTTATCCCGAAAAGACATTCATTTTCTATATACTGTGATATAATTTCTTAAGACGCGGATAGATTAGAAACTACTCTGATGATACTGATTATAGGCACATTAATCATAAATAATGAGGGTAATAAAATCGGATTTTTCGATATTTTGCAAAAAACTGATGTTTAGGAAACACTTAATCTTCCGCGTTTTCACCCGAGTCTCTCTCCATTGTTCATCAACTCCATTATTTCGGTGTCACTTTATCATCTTTTCATTTGACCTCCTTTTCGGACGAATTTTTCTTACGTTTTGTGAAATCTCATTCCCATGTTCCCTTTCCAAATTTCTTCGCTTTTTTTATCTGCCCCCATCTTCCCTTCATAATTCAACGTCACTTCCACACAACGCTAATCTCACTTTTCCCCAACCGAAGTCCAAATTTTCCAACAATCATTTTTATCACTTCTTTAGCACTTCCTATCATTTCTTATTTTGGACACTATATCTATTCATTCCGATTAATTTATTTTCCATGGCCATTTCCAATCGGTATTTCGGGGGTAGAAAATCTACCCCCGAAATACCGATAATTACGCAATTACTTTAAAGTGTAGTCAATACAGTTCTCCTCTCATCTAAGTATTCTAAGTATTCTAGGTCTTGAAATTACTAAAATATTATTCTAGCAAAAAGAAAATGTGAAAGTTAAAATTAAAAGTTATTGGTTAACTATAAATTATATATACGCTCTCACTTAAAACCGTGATCAGATAAAATATGTACATATATCCTGACATTTAACAGGAAAATATATTAATGTGGTATTGGGTTTTGAAAGTTTGAGTTTCTAAGATTGTGTGTAAAAAGTATTAATTGAAGGGCGATTAATACTTATTATACATCACTGAAATATATATCACTGAAAAAATATCACTGTAATAAATACCATTGAAAGTCAGCAGGTATTTTGTAGAAACTTTCTAGACTAAATAAGGATTGATATTTCCTATTAAGATTCATGTAAATCGTAAACGCTCCCTATAGCACACAGAAATAAACTTTGGTATGATGCGATTATAGACCTCTTTTTTTATTACCTTTCATTTCCGTTACCTTGCTTTAACCACATTACGAGCAATTTGTTTACCAAAAGGACAGTCCTTTTTTTCGAAATATACTCTTATATCTTCATACGAAGAGGATTTTCGAATTTTCTTCTCGTGAAATGAATTATGTTTTCGAGCGCAATTTCCAGAGGGCGATTTACTGATATTTGTAAAGAATCTTAGTCTTCCTGGGAATTATGTCCTCCAGTGGCGAAGAGTTATTACTGACCTAAGATTACTTAATCCATCGGAGATACCAAAGGCCCCTTATTCACAATCGGCTTCCTCAATTCGCTATATTGTTTAGAGATCCAGTGCGAAACTAAATTCCAATTTCAGTGAAATAGAATATGCTGGAGTTAGACAAGGAATAGAAGATGATATAATAATGATGAGGAGATAATTGGAATAATTATCAAAATAAATGGAAATTGTCGAAGAATTTTCTCGGGACTCGAGCCAAGAATTTCCGGGGGAAAAGATTTCTGCGAACGATTTATTCCTTACGAGTTAACATTTTTCCAGATTTCCGTTGTGTAGAATCACCGAGGCAATTGAGTGATCGCTCCGTATCTCTAATACTGAGACTTCCTTGGGAAGATGCATAACAAAATACCTGGGGCATAGATCATAGTGCATCCTATGTAAGAACTGTCCGCTCATCTAAATTAAGAATGTCTCTGGAGTACATGGAATTGTATGCAATCTCTTGCATAAAGTAACAATGTTAATAGGTACATGCATTTCATATCGCATTAAACAGTGCTATGCTAATAATTAATAATTGAATTAAAATATCCTTTCCTTTCCACAGTATGTGACAAGTTAATTAAATACTAAGTAATAGCATTGCGAAGGTGAGTGATTTTAACATGTTACTACTTGAGACCAGTGCACTAATTATTCTAATAAACTCCTTTTGTAAGAATTACAAAAATAATTGAGAAGCTTGAATTGAATAATAATTATTATCTAAATTCTTTTTTGGACTTTTTTGGACTTTCCAAATCATTTTCCTATGCTATGAATTATTTTCCTATGCTATGTATTATTTTTACTGCTATGTATTATTTTCCTATGCTATATATATTATTTTCATATGCTATGTATTTAATGTTGAACAACTTCCCGACGCTCAAATAAACTGACCTCTCGCTTCGCAATGTCCGTCAAAATTCATTCGTAGAAATTTAGAATGCTACCGAGTATCTCGTCATTTGCAGACTTAAGTGGGAAATATGACCGAATCTCAGAGCTCTACGCCAGACACAGTGCATATCAAATTCCTATGGGTCACGTGTCCCCATAGCCTCGAACTCAGACTATTGAGGAACTTTACCATTCGTTGGGCGCAACGGTACAGTAGTTTTGGAATTGTTCTCCTCAAAAACGCCAGTTTTTTTTAACTCCTTTGTCTGTGAACGCTGTACAATGATTCATTGTCTGCGGTGAACTTCAGTTGCAAATAATTGAGCGTGTTGATGTCGGTTAATTGGATAATACCGTATGAAAAATGTTGTGGAATCTCTCTATCATGGTTAGTAATAATTACTTAAAAAGTGATAGAGGTAGCATGTCTGATATGGTCCATTTTCATAAGTGTTTTCTTAATCACTACTTACAACATTAGATTATTCATTCATATTACATTAAAGAAGACCTCTTGTTTTTGAAATATGAGTAGTAAGTAAGTAATTGTGACAAACTTATTATTAATATTACAGTGAAGTGTCTTACGAGGCATTTGTTCTATAGATTCGAATAGACGCCAAAATACAACCAACTCAGGGTTATTTTAATTTAAATAACAAAACCTTTTTATTTTGTGGAGCTCCTCTAAAAGGACTGAGGATTTTTCAGTTTCACTATATTTTAATAATAAGTGAAATTATTAGCGGAAATACGCTCAAGATGGCTGCTGTTGTTAGTTATTGGTAGCATCAAAATTAAACCCATGATGCGCTAAGCGTATAGATATCAATTGCGTATTCGTTTTGAGGCTTAGTTAGACTCAAAAATTTGTGATAGAATTCTTTAAGCGCATTTTATCTGATATAAGTTATTACTTTCGAGAAGTTATGAAATACTCTCTCTCGTTAAACTATACTGTGTACATTGAAAAATTACTTTTCTTTGCTGCTATTTGGTTGAATTATATTTTAATTGTTAAATGGTATGCGCATACTAATTTTTTCCATTTTTCTTATTTTGCTAAAATATTGCAACTACGGGAATATTCTAAAGAAGAATGAGATGTTGAATCGCAACCCATGCAGTGGCATCCTTGTTCTCCTTATTTTGTAAAGGTAAGTTTATTTTCAACTAAAACTATCATTAGTCATAATATCGACAACATAAGCTATTCGCTTCCCATAGAGAAAGGAATCCTATTTTGATGAATTTGTAAGATAGGATTTAAAATGAGTAAACGATTTTATGAGTTAAGATTTAATATGTTTAACTTGTACCCAAAGTAATACCATCAAGTCGTTTTTGACTGCTTGATTCTTTATATAGAATTCCTCTCTCGATTATTTATATAGGAGTAAATAATAAACGGATCCGAAAATAGAGAAAGGAAATATTTTCATGCTGACGACCCGAATAGAATCAAATCATTTTTCATTTAACATGACAAATTTGAAAGACAGTAATGGAATACAATTCAAATGGAAATAAATATTTTGAAGTGAGATACGAAACTGGAGCTCTCTTGATGTATCGTTAAAATTAATTCTATTCGTTCCGTGTTAACAATTTTGAACTCTTTTAAGAGAAATTACTAATCTTCCTCTGCGGAAAATATGAACCTATTTTTGTAAATATAATTATAGTTCTAAATCATTAACATGTTAAATAAATTACCGAGTGATTATACCACGTTTTCCACGCCAATTTACACTGGAGTCTATTGCATTAATGAATCGTACGAGCTTAACATTTCCTTTATGACTGTGAATTTCAGTCCCAAATTCTAAAGCACAAATAGGTGCTACATCAGTTGCCTAATTGTGGTTAATAATCTGTACTACCGTATTTTAATGACTGAAGCCCGGGAAATGAACGATGCTCCAATGGCCACGTTCATTGCCACTACTAGATTAACAGCCGATGCGGTGAACATTTTGTTTTCTTCTGTAATCATGATGTGAACCAGGTTTAGCTTTTCATGTACCCATCTGTTTCCAATAACAGCAAGGAACGGTAATATTGCACAGATGGCAGAACACGAAAATGAAACCATCGGCCGTCGAAAATACTGCAATATGCGGTGTACAGGAGCGTAAAATATTGGACCTCTCCATGTACGGAATAATATAAATAGATAACCAAAAACGAATTCAAATTTACGATATTCTTCTTTTATATCATGATAATCCCGTTTGTATGTCTAGGAAAATATATAGGCTCCATGAAATTATGAATATTTGTCTTTAGAAAAAATTTCGATGAATGTTTCTTTTCATATGCCCGTGATTGATGGACTTCGAGTATATTTGTGAGAGATGGTCACATTGGATCATTCGGTAGTGCGCTGTGATTGATATTATCTGCACTGATGTACAGTCACTCATTGGTAAGTAAAAGTTGCGATATACTGGTTGCCATGTGCTCATTAAAGACAACATATAAATATAGATAGAAATAAAGACAACATATCTCATTTTAAGAAAAACAGAGAAAGCCTGAGTCTCAATTCATTCATTTCAATTCAATTTTACTCATTTAAACCAATATCGCTTCGATAATAATACAGTCATATAATAATAGGTCACTCGGTCTTATTGTGCACAGACAGCTATAATCGTGTGCAACTGTTGTAGATAAATATCTGACAAATTGGAGACGAAAATGAACTTTTATAGACAATCGCATTGATGATATACGAAATATTAACAGTAATAAGACAGCTAATAATATTTATTCAAAGATTTTTTTCTAGAACCGCATAATACTATATTTTAAAGAGAAGGTCAAAAGTAATAGACACTTTAAACACTTTATATTCTGGTAATTGGAAGAGAGAACCTTGAAGAAGAAGTTTTATCATCCAGGCAGAATCACTTATGAGACTTTTTAACAATTCATCTTATGTTCTTTGGATTCGAGCATTAAAGAATCATATCGTGAATGATGTAGAAGAGTCTAGAATTTCCAATTATTTTCAAGTATATCATGGATGGTCGAGTGTTTGCCATAATTTCGTCAGAGTCTGAATCGTATTAGATTAGCGTACCTTTCGCAAGGTGATAGGTTGATGCTTTACCCTTAACAGACAGTGTCATTTGCAGTACATATGTTTCTTTAATGACGAATCACATCATTATTCTAAGAATTTCGTGTTGACTAATGGGGAAAAGAAAACGAAAAATATTCGGACACCAACTAGGCGAGGGAAACCTAATTAAGTCTAACTTAGTCGTATTCACTCCGGAAATAGGTGGACATTTAGGTGAACGCGGGGGCTTCCTTTTTTTTATTCTCGTGATTCTCGGGCTTCCACTTTCACCCCCCCCCCCCTTTTAGTCTCTTCAAATCCCTTTTCTCACTTCCTACCAAATCCTTAACGCTCTCCAATCCTCGCCCCTTACGAATTGCCTCATAGCTCTCCTCCAAAACCCTTTCCTTACGAAGAACCCACACCTAAATCTTAGCGGAATTTCCCATTCCATTTCCCCCACGTTCCCTTTGGAAAACCCACCGGTCTAAACTTCCCTTATTTTAGGGGATATACCGGACCAAACAGCCATCCCTCCGATGGTGCTTATTCCTCTTCATTATCTCCCCTCTACGTAAAGTGACCACACCCTTTTCTCTCAGAATGAACTCGGAGATATCTGCGGCGGCCTCGGCGTATTTATGCTTTCATTTGCGGGACGCGCGAGGAAAAAACGGGCGGGCGTATTAGGGTCACTTTATAGTATTAAATTCGTGGGGAAGCTATGCATAATTGCCGAGGTATTTAACGGCGAGATGAAGTGGGAGCAAGACGTCTACTGGCATGAAATATTTCCACGACTCGTATGAAAAAGCGTGCTCGGAAAGGTACGTGGGCTAAAGTACAATGCCGCGTCGGATATGGTTAATATATGTAGTTTATAATTTGAAATGAGGTATTCTTTTGCAAAGTTGGCAGATATATTATTTGCGAGCTGAAATACGTGACTGTCGTCTTTGTTGCATTGGTTTAAATTTCTCATTTACAGCCATAGTTATTACAGAAATTCCTTTATTGTTGTGGCGGAAATAGTAAATAAAATTATACATGGATAATTTTAGAATTATTTAGCTTATAAGTAACAGAATTTCGCCTTTGCAATTCTAAGGTAGGAGTATGAAAGTGACAAGGCACATCGCTTCTCAAATAGCTTCCTTTTCCGAAACTACAAATACCCAAAATGCACTAATGCTGTGAGAACATTAAGGAGTATAAATACATGCTTAATTACTACGAAAAATTTATGTTTGTAAAGTCGAATTTACTATTCTATATCCTTTGGGAGTAGATTCTCGCCACAATACTACACCTTAAAATAAAATAATTGCACTATTTTAAAAAAATATCGGACATATTGAAAATGGTAAAAAAAATAATAAAATAATGAATAAATGCGTATTATTTCACTCAATATTTGTTTCTGAAAAAAATGAAAATCGATAATCGAGAACGTTACAAGAATTTATTCGCTGAATGAACTTCATCCATTCGATATAGAGTGAACAAAGACATATCGCGCTTAACCCGCGAGGGATTTCTGGGAACAAGTATCTTGCGCAAGATTCATAACAGCTTTTCCAAGAATAAAAGATAAAAAATACTAACTCAAACAAATTAAAATAATATCGTTTATTAAAAACTACACTATAATTTCCATGAGAAATATCACAATTCCATCTAGGTTGCACATAACAGCTGATATGCTCGTTCCCACGTTCAGTTGTTTTCCATATGAAAAGAATAATCCGTCCGAATTCTAAAACTATTCCTCCTGAGCTATAGTACCATAAGAGTGTTCCTATGTTAGACAATTATTTCAAGTACCTGAAAGGAAGAAGAAAAAATGTGAGAATTGATATACCATATTTTAATATAAAAAGGCGCAGTGATTTCTAAGGACGAATAACAGGTGGATACACAGTTATATGTAAATATACATTCATCAACATACAAAACGGATAGATATGGTAGGCACCTTGCTGACCTTTCCGTACACTAAATAATTTTAAGCGCGAAGAGTAACAAAAAAAATTAGGTACTTTACTAAATTCTTTGGGTCACCACCAGATTTAAGTTGTCTAAGAAGTAGGGACGTGCAGAGTAGCTACCCATTAGCGAACGGTTTGTAAGTGGTAATGGTAGATGACAAGCTATTAATCTTTAGACCTCAGCTAAAATAACACAATACAGGCTTAACGCTATCATGGAGGCATTGATGAGAATGTTTTCCACTGTAATTTCTGACGGCCATAGGAATCAGAGAAATAAATTTTAAGATGCTAGCAGAGGGTGATGAAAGCAACATCGCCGTCAACAGGAGATGGTGGAAGGCATTACTCGGATGCTTCCTTGAGGAAGAAGGAAACTGCACGAATGAAGCTGCACAACCTACCAAGGAAAAGGAAACATGAGATTAAATGAACACCAAGCAGCAGTGCACTTCTGTGGCATTCGAGGACTTCATTTCGAAAGACTGATTCGAAAGAATGATCACAAATCTATGAATAGAAGAGGAAGTACTAGAATTCAATGATCTCAAACGATACCTAGCTGGTAGATGGATATTACAAGGAGAGATATTAGATGCAAAGGCTTAAGCATATAAATGTCGCAATATAAAAGAAACTGGAGAAATGGACATCCTTATTTGGGATGGATGGAAGATTGCAGCATGTATGTAACCGATCGAGGAGAGTAACATTTGGCAAGTTCATTCCATTACCAAAAAAGCACCGGTTGGAAGATGAGGTATAATGTGTACCAACACTAAGAAAATAAATTTATGATAAGACATCTTCTGTACATAATGAAACTGTGATGGAAGAATATAGGAACCTGATTTTAAATGCATGCTGCAAACATTCGCAGATGATTTGTCAATCTATAAGAAAGTGAATTGGACCACTATAATTATGCAAAAAAGATGACCACAAGCCTCAGATGGTGTAGGGGAAGTTTGATACTGATTTTGACATATCGGATAAGAAACGCTGAATAACGATAGAGGTATAAACAACATGGAAATGATTCCAGAAAAGGCGAACCACATGAATCGCTCATATACTAAGACAAACTGTTCATTTCATCAAGCTTCTCTGTTCATCGTGAAAAGCTTTCAATGCCTACACATATTCATAGAATACCTTTCCTAATAGCCACTGTAATATGATCTTAGAAAAGAATCATTTTGGGTACTCATACCTGGCTGTTCTAGAACTTCATATCTTGTCAGGATGTCAATACGAAAACATTCACTAGCTGTGTCAATCGTTGCACTATCAGAGGTGATGAGAAGGAGTGGCAATCCATTCGTCGATCACAGTCGCTCATCTCTTCGAGAGGAATGTGTGAATTCTCTAAAAACATGGCATCCTTAATCTGAAATAAATAAGAGTAAGATTGAATTAACCAGTAAACCTTAAAATATTAATGCTTACTTCTGCTAAACAAACACCGCGAATGATAACTTGCTGACATTATAACGATGCGTGCGAATTAATTTATCTGTGACACTGAGAGAAGTAGTTTCAGTTCAAATTAAGTTGGTGCAGAAGATGGCAAATGTGTATCGTAATGAAGTTTCCAGTGGCAATGATTATAAAAATAACATCTTCCGGGAGTATACTGGATAAGATTCAGCTTAGCAGGGTTGCAGATCACAAATTTTTGTGCAATATACCGTTAATAAATTTTAAATTTTAATTATAAGGAATTAATAATATTTAAGCTCCCGCTAAACATTTCTCTTGATTCTGATTGGCTGAGAGGAATACCACCGCTGTCAGTGCAATAGTTGTATTCTTATATTTCAAGCCAAATATTTCCTTATCCAATTGCCGATCGAGTATGACCAAAATTTTTATTTTCATTTACGTCGACCGCGAGTAACGGTGGTTTTCCCGAATTCGTAAGGAATAGATAACGATCCATCATGAAAATAGTAATGTTGTGCAGTAAGACTCACGTAGTAGGAAAAAATCATAATAAATACTAATCTTCATTAAATTTTTATCGGTTACGATAAACCCCGCGTACAGTTTTGAAAATCTAATTGCAATTTTAGACTCCCGCCGGTAACAGTCACAACTCCAAACACCGTTATGTATATCTCACTTTCCCAATGCATCCCGCCCTGTACACATCGTTCCCATCGACAGACCTTTAATTTCGCTGAATTTCATGTTTATAATATAGAATTTGGGTTACGAGCATCCCAAATCGAACTGTTATGCCGCGACAAAGTGCTCCGGTATGGACAACCGCCTCCGATTCTCAATTAACAAGTGCATTTCAACAATATTATGCGAGTCCACATGCATGATGCATCGGAGGAATGCATCTTATCAATATCTTTGTATTCCAAGCCCATTTCTAAATACTGTCTATCGCGACAACGAAAGGGCATCTAGGTTATGGTTCGCGATTGCTTCCAAACATAGAGCAGGTAAAATTCCCGAAGCAAATCTTTGTAAATACGGGCGAAGGAAATATATTTTGATGGGGCTTACCTCAAATTGACCCTCGTATCCTCACTCCTCTTCTTCGGCTCCCCTCACACGGCGATGCCTCAATGCTTTCCTCGACTGAACAGTCAAATCTTATAACTACTCCGATAACCACCGAACACAAAATTCACAATCGTAGCATCCAGGAGGAATCACCAAGAGTCCATTGCGAAAAGAATCACACTCAATGGCGTAACACAACGGAACAGTCTTTTCGAAGCACACGCAGCAAGAGCAAACCTTGCTTACAGTATAGACCCGCCAAAAGGCAAGAACGGCGAAACTCGAAGCGATCCACCGCCCTCTTTTGGAATGATTCACGAAAACGAACGTCGAATTATTTCCAACGCGCCTCATTTAAGATTGTCACAAATGAATGCGCACACTATCCATTTATATTTCTCAAACTGTCCTTGCGGCCTCATTTTCGGAGATACCATTGCACCAATCGAGCCTCTTTGTTTGTTTTGTTTAGTTTGTTCCAGACAAATTTACTGTTAGAATTTTTTATCCAAATATAGGAAGATCAAATTTTATCTGTATAATAATATTATTATAAAATTAAATATATACGTAATTTGAAAAAAGCTATCGTACTGTATGTTAGTATTTGATTTGAATATAGGTAATTGAATGACTTAAATCCTTTTCATACGGTAGTAAAACATAAATTTCTTACTTCGGAAAATTTAATTCAGTTCTAACTCATCATGTAATAAATGGAGATCTAAGTGAAATCGCATTATTCAATAAATAGACCTAAACAACCGGAAGAATGGGTTTTTCTGAAATATACAATAGTTTACAGTACCTTTTTTTGAAAAGGTAATTGATGGATGCTTAAAAATTAATATCCAAATGTAACGACGCAAGAAGTGTATTCATAAAATAGGCATTTTAGTTCCCTTCCGTTATCATCCAGAAATTTCCCTCTCTATTCTGATAGAAGCTCTTTTCAAAATTCACGGTATGTTTTCTATTTTCAGTATCTCTCATATTAGATGTAGGGAAAATTTGAGTAGCGTATGAATCAAATATTACGATAAGGACTAAGTGATTTTATGGCTATGTGCCATTGAATATTTCATTGTAATCTTGTTCTACCAATGAAATTTCATAATTATTTTACAAAATTATCTGATAGTCAGGGGCACAATTTTTTAAATAAACATATCATATTCTGTAAATATGAAGATTGTCTCCTTACTATGTTCATTCGTCGAATAAACTCCAATTATGTAGACACGTAGGTAGGTTGGTACCAAAACAACTCTCTATTTTTCTTGCATAAATAACTATATAAACCACAAATATTGATCAGGGTGAATAATGAACCCACCAATATTATTATTATGAAATAATATACCCATCTATATTATTATTCATAGACCCATATTATAAATGTTTTAATCTTTCGAGGAGGCAAATTTTAAGACACCTTTGTTTAATATATTTGAAAATATTCATCACATGTATGGCTATCTATTGGTGAATTTTTCAAACTGTAAGCATTTATCCATAAAGATTCCTAGGACCTTACATTATGCAGGATGTAAATAAAATAAAATTGCGTTAGTGAGTAATTCTGGAAAAACGGATTATTTTCATCACAAAAATATACTTGAACAATACTCAAACCCTTACATGCTCATAGATAATAATAGATGGCTGTGTAAACTATGTACTCACATAAATTTACATTGATCATGCTGTCACGCAAAAAATTAAAACAACTTCAGTTTCTTCGTATGCCAATAAAACTATTTCTTACATTTCCACCGAAAAAATATGGCGCTGGTATTCCAAATATTAAAGTACGATAAGCATAGGGATCTGAATACGAAGAGGGTTCAGGTGTTTCTCTCCTCCGTTCGCAATAAAACCTGTCGTTCGATGTCGCAAAGGTCAACTCTTCCTGTGACCGACCCTTTGCGAAACCTTTGCCACCGACGCGAAACCCTAAACCCTTAAGAAAGAGGGGAAATAAAGAAGGGGCGTAAAAAAGGGAAAGAAAAAATGAGCGATTCGGATCACGCGTCGGGACATGACCGGCGTTTGCAAGGTGCATTTCAGGGGTCAGGGAAGGGCCACTTAGGCAGCAGGGTGCAAATGGGGAAAGGAAGAGGACCTGTGTGCGAGTGGTTTCTGACCCTAGGATTTCGAGCATTTGAGAGATAGTGTGTGATGCATTAAGAAGGAGCAGTCCTTATCTTCCCTCATTTCTCTTTATTGCTTCCCCATCGCATTCATCTTTCACGCCACTTCTCTTTGTTTCACTCGGAGCATCGTAATTGAGATGCGCCCGAACAATGGACTACAACGGACACAGAATATATTCGCAAGTTTTTAGATTCTTAAGTTGATATCTATACAATTGGCCTGTTGTTCTCAGAAGAAAGTCTATTATTATGTTGTTTCTAAAGCAAGTAAGACCCCAATTCGTTAATTTTCAAAAATTATCTTCTTTCGGCCGATAAATAAGTATTACTCTGAAAATTTTTAGAAATGCGGTGAGCAAGACATTCGAAAGCCAAATGCTTTCGATTAGCTTTTTAATTCTTGCTGTGGTGCTTTAGAATTTAATGAAGATACCCAGAATCATTTCTTCTCATGAAATTCTATTGCTGCAATTTTTGTGAGTAAATTTACGCGTGGCAGTGGATTTTCGACTTCTTCGTGGTAATGTGCCTTTGAAGAATTTTATTGTGATCTATACATTAATCTATTGCTATAACATCTGAAATTATGCAAGAAAGATAGAAAATTAGTTATTATTATTTCATCATTATTATATAAATATAATCATGCATTTATTTTCTATGTCTTGATTTATTGTCTATTCTCAAGGAGTATCAGGGAAATTCGCTCTTGAGTTATTTATTGGTACATGTTAGTGTATATTTTTAAAATCAATGGCTATCTTGAAAATATATTTAATATTAGAATGATGATACTAAAAATAACTGTGCTTATGAAAGAGTAATTTCCCATAAAATGTCAAACAAACAGAAAATTAATTCTAATCACAAGATGAGAATAAACATTTTCTAATAGGCATTTTCAACGATAGGCTTTAATGGGAGCTCCTTACATTTTCAGGATTCTATTATTTTAATACAATAATATCGTTATTTTTAATTAAGGAATGAGTCTTTCAAAATTGATCCTCATGGACTTTTACAGAAATTCTTCAGTGTCGCCTTCAACCATCCATGATCACAGTGACAAATGGCGCGCTTCCGTATAAAAAAGGTAAGTTGAATATTTTCTTTTTTAATATTTGGAGATGAAATATTAGAAACAAGATTCGTTTATGTGCAAAGAGGGACATGGACCATCAATATCTCCGTGAAAAGTTTTTAATCCCAGCATTTATTCCCTTCGCATGAACTTCCTTATTCGAATTCTCGGTGTGAGGTCCGAAGCGCCCTTTAGCCGAGAGGTCACATCCGTAACGACGTGCATGTATCCACCGGTCACCTTCCTACGATTCTTTTTCCCGTGAAATCTCAGCGCTTTTGCCCCTTTTTATTCCGTCACGCCTCGCGTCATCGGATTCGGGAACGTGATGCTTTATTACCTCTTCTTTACTCTTCCGACTTCCTTTTGTGCTTTTATTGGATTTTTTACGAGACTCGCGAAGGGAGCTGGATTTCAGGAAACGCAGGTTGCTCTCGTTTGTCGACCATGTAGAAAATTACATTAAATTTCGCAAAATTGGGAAATCGCAGTCGAGTATTCAGAGAAGATGGGATTTTGCTTGAATCAAACTCTGCTGCAAAAATTTGCGCCTGGTGAACAATAATCATTCTCTCGAATTTTTTAAATTAATGGAGAACGGCATCAGATATGTCATCTGAAAGTGTGATCCTTATTCATAATTTGCCCTTATAATTACCTCTCTTAGTACATTCATATATTTTAACAATAAATATCAGTGATACTTTTTAAAATATTTTACTCTTTTTGTTGTGGTCATCGAAATTGGAAAAATGAGGTAGAAGTTTTGTTTCAGAGCGGAATGAGAGATCTCGAAATTTTCAGCTCGAGGTAATAAAGAATTCAAATGAATGAATTTACGATTCATGGCGATATAAATTATTCATATATATTTACCATTTTCTACTACATTTGTATTGAAATTTTGGCTTATAATATTGTATTGTAATTTTAAAACTTTGAATAATTTACTCTTATTTTTGTCAATTGATATCTAGCACATATGAAAATTGCTTTCACATCGAAAAAGCTTATTGAAACTTATTTAATAATAATAATTTTTATGATGATATAACTTCATGTTGATTTCATTAAATGGGTATTGAATGATGAAACTCACTGCCTTTAAATATGCACGAAATATGATGCTTTCACATCTCGCGTAAATATAAAGGGAGAATTATCAAGAAGATAATCTTACGGCGATATCAGGTCACAAATTTCTTTGGCCAACCATTATTTCACCTTGAAATAGAAGCTGATGTAACGGAGATAACAGTTTCAATCGAAAAAATGCATGTAACTAAAGGTGCAGTCGAAGCACGGGAGACGGCTAAGAGATTTATTGAATTTTATGACACCCTCATAGATACCCGTTTTATTATGTCACGTAAGTTGGTATTCGGCGCATGTGCGGTTCGCCCTTTTATCTCCTGAGTTTTTACGAGGAAGGCTTTGCAGCAATCCTTTTTCGACTTGAAAGACAGCAGTTCAAAGGAAAGGGAGTAATTGCAATGAGGAATTTAAGAACGCAGCTCTTTTTCCTATACAGGATGAGGTGGCAATTAACCAGAGGAGTCATTCGGGAAGTGGATATTTAATGTAAAAATCGCATCTTCTTCCACATAAATCAGGATATCTATCTTCATCGATTCACGACCCATTAAGTTTGCGAGGTTCGAAGGAATCGCGCATGAATGCTTCGGTTTATGCAGAAAATTTCCATTTAAATTTCCTGTTAAGGGTTGAGGAACTGAATAAATGTTAAATGTAAATTATTTCCAGTTTTTTTTCGACCATTTTACGTTCTAATGTATTCGCATTCACCACTCTGGATTTAACCGTAAATATTTCGCTTAAAAATTTTAATTTGCTTGTGAATGACCCCTGAACGAATTTTTGTTAATCCTATTTTTCAGCAATAAAAATTTTAACGCGTAGATCTCCCCAATAGATCAGCTAACGAATTCCCGTACTTCGAGAAAATTAGGAGTTTTAAAAGTATCCGGTCTTGAAAACCCGCATAGAATATTAATTAATAATAAATCTAATTGTAGAACATTAAGAGATAAATTCAAGGAGAACGGCAAAGTAAATCAATAATAGGCAATCACAATTACGTGGCAAACGAAAAGGTTTTTAGGGAAATAAAATAATTGAAACGTTTATTTCTAAATGTACCTCAAATTTTTACTGTCTATCTCTTAAAAACAATATACAGCGATATTTTTTGTGCATGAGTAGTGGTTTATATAATTTTACAAGAGGTTTCTTCGCTGTGAGGTCACTAAATAGTTGCGTAAAAGTATAATAGTTTTCAACAATTATAATTCACAGTATTGAGGCCTATTATTACACTCCATTAAGTTTTGAGGCAGGTAAGGAGATAAAGAAAAATATAATTATATACGAAATTTAGCTGCTAATCGATTACCTGAAGCTAATATAAGCTGTTTTTTTGTAAAGTAATATACCTATTTAATGTATATTTATAATGTTAAAAAAAATTAGGTTTAGTTATAGGAAATCGCTGTCTTCTTATATCGCAAAAAAATATTTTTAGCTTAAAATGAGGAACATTCCACGTAATATTTCAAATAGAATATTTTATGATCCATAACCGTTGCAAGCGAAGCTGTAAACTTAGAGAGAGACCATTCAATATTCGTTTTTTCGTTGGATGTGGTTATTATGAACATAATTTATAATAGGGTGTCGACAGGGTCTTCATAAAGATAACTTTCTTTCTTGGGCAAATGAATTCTAATGAAAGTGAATAGCTAAAGCGCTACTTTGTTATAATAACCAAGAGCCAATAAGTAGCTACAACTAGTTTCCCACGTCATTCACCTGTTGTACCTTAATGGTTTAGAGGAAAAGTTTGAGTGGTTTAAAAACGCAATTTATGAGATTCTAGGGTATTTCTAATTTAAATATACAAAATTGTTTCGTTTAAATGCATAATTCCATAATATAAAATAACACTTCAAATACCTGGACGCTTTGAGTATTGATAGATCTTTTTCCATATTATTTCTATAAACTGATTCTGTATTTTTTCACAATTTATAGATCTAGATCAGTGTGCTTATATCTATTTGTTAAACTTTATCTAAAAAATTGTCTAAATTTCCGGATAAAAACTTTGATTAATAGTTCAAACGAAAATTGTTGCCGGACGTTTACATTCTGTGAAAACATTGATAGTTTCTGAACAAATAGTTATATCTCTTTGTTTCCGTAACAACTGTAATATAGATACAATTCGTGAGCCGAGTAAATCCTCTCAAACGGATGCGAAACACAATTTCGGAGTAGTAAAGCAGAACTATCCTCACCGCGAAGGAGATCTATGAGGAGGAGTACAAAACGGTGCGTAACCTCCGTATATCTTTTCAAATATAAGTCACGAAGAAGAAGCTGCGAAATTCTGTAATGGATTACTCCCATTAGTGTCCCAGTTCACGATCTTCCCATACTCGTCTTCATTTTTTAAAGAGCAAATGAAATGAAATTACTGCACCCGGTTTTTTCGCACCATTACTTAAGGTCCAGAGATTCAATTTATGATGCGCAATAGAAAGACGAGAGAAAATATTGCGATGCATTTAGACCCTGATTCTGTTAATGAGAAAAGATAAAATAGTGTTCAAATAGGAACATCTTGGAACTGCAAGATATTCCTTTGTATGAATTTGCCCAAAGGAAATGTTATCTAGAACGAAGCAATTATCTTGTGTTCATGATGGCATAATTTAGTTTCATGTACGTTGCAATGATAATTCAAATCTGCTTTTAGTTTCTTTGTTTATATATTAAGCTCGTCTTTATAATTATCGATAAAATTTCCACGTTAAATTGCCACGTTCACTAAAACGATTGCATTGTGAGAGTTATAATGTTGTTTTGATATTTGTTAAATTAATCGATAGTCTTTAAATCTATCTCATGGATGGATAGATTTCCTTTATTTCAATAAGCATTCCCCTATCATTCAGCAGAGGGCAGTAAATATATTACATGGTTAATATTTTAATGTAATTTGATATTGAATGTAAAAAAATGGTAATACTGCGTTTCCGATTAAGAAAAAGTTAATAGGAATTCAGCGTTTCAAGTTAGAAAATCAATAACAGATTACATCATTTGAGAAGGATGAACCTTCGAGCATCTATTTTATATTTATTTTACATCAAATTTTGATGGATATTATCTAATCTTATAACTATTTAATCTACTTTTCTTCAAATTTCCTCTTCAAGGATGTAACCAATTTCTTTATTTTGAATTTCGGATTTAGTTCCTCTTTGAAAGAATAGTATGCGTTTTTTATACAACATGTTTCAATCAAATACCAGTTTTTGTAAAAAACAATCGATTTCCATAAAATCCGTTGGATGTTATTTTTAAAGAATACATACCTAATAATAAACTCTTAATTTTCCGAACTCCTTGTGCAGATTTTATATTTGAGATACTAAAAATTCAAAACGAAATCTTGATGCACACTCAAATATCAATATAAACTGTAATTATAGAAGTTAGTAGCATATTTAGGATGAGCACTCTAGTACTGCATGGGTTTGTTTAATCGAATCCTTTCTGTATTTAATTTCCATTACTTTAATCAACTCGTGCGAAATAATTGATCATTCCGGTCACGCGCCGTTCATAATTCTTTCACCTCAACGAGTGGGAAAATGTTCCCGGAATGGGCGGATGATGGACGAGGTGCATCGAGAGTAAAGAAGAAACGTTTGCCTAAGAACACTCGCTCGGCTGTGACGCGATCCTTTGTTGGTCGCTGTTTGCGAACACAGACTCTAGTTAGCCGTGAACGGGATGTGTGCTTCCTGCTGCAACAAAAAATCCCGTTACTGCTTTGAAAACCTTATTTCCCGTTTCCGACAGAATTAATTCAGAAACGCATTAGCCTGCGATGGAAATCTACTTTTGGTCAACGGCATCGTCTATTGACTCGCCTATGAACGGCCGATTTCTTCGGATACCCAACGCTTCAGTTGTCCTTTGTGGTCCATCGCCGCGCAACGGACAATATTTGCCACACGTGAAATTCTCGTTGTTAACGAAGACCAGTATATCCGCGCGCGAGACCAATTTACTAATCAGCGACACGGGTACCGTTTTTATCGTAATTAAATCCTCTTTTCGCATTAGCGTGGGAACTTTTATCGGTTGAAACAGAAAACGTCCATTAGGGAAGGAAGCAAAAAAGGGGAAGACGGATGACAGGGAAAGGAGAAAAAGTTGGACAAAGGAGGAGAGATGGATGGAAAGAGGGTGAAACCGTCAGGAAGTAGGCGAAATAATGGGAAAGAGGCCGATGATTAGAAAAGGGGAAAAGAAAAGACGGTTCTAAATGTTTGGAAGGTGGCTGAAGAAAAGCTGTGGAGAAATAAGGACGGATTGCGTTTAAAATTGATGAACTTGATTTGGTTGTTTCTAGAAGAAGAATAAGATAATAAAACAAGTCTTTAATCGTGTAACTGTTTGATGAACATCATGAAATTAGCTTTTCTTAAATTTTAATGATGATATCGTACAATTTGTATTGAGTCAGTTGATGGAACATTTAGAATAGGTAGAATTCATTTGCATTTAAATCTACTGAAATTTCCGTTAAATATTCTGAGAAATTATAAGTTAGATCGAACCATTAATCAATAAGAAATATATATATAGGTTACGCCTGATGATCATAAATGTTAATGATTTTACGAAGTCGATTCATATGGAAACTGTATAATAATTCCTTGTATATTAAGCTACAACGCACGTCTCTATTTCATTAGGCGTCGTATGCCACGATATTCCTTTCATTATCTCTTATAAATTTAATCTCATTTATCAAACAATATGCATGAACAAATATCTGGATCGGAAGTACTGCTTCATGAGGAAGATATCAACTTGAAGAAACTAGTTACTCCGACTTCAACGTAATTTACATTTCGCTACATCTCCTTTAGCAGTCCTCCTTTAAAAGTTTTCGTTGTGAATGATTCGCTCGGCTGCTCAAATTAAAATATTTTCTTGCTATTAGTCAAGCGATGTGCGTAAAAAATCATGATTTGGCACCTTCCTCGAGATTTTGCCGTTGGCGGCTAGAGTCAGTGATGTTGAAGGACAAAGGACTCCTCGCCGTAGAGGAAGACGAAGTAGAGAGGAAGAATAGAGAAGAGAGGTATTCAAAGGGCACACCTTAAAAACTATTTTCGCCTCGATGAGATGGAATTCCAAGTAAGTATTTTACCATTCAGAATTTCCTAAAAGAATTTTTCACTACCCCTGAGTTGGAGCAAGTTCCTCTTTGTTATTTTATTTCTCCTAGAAATTATTCTACGATTAACACCGTTCAAATGTTTATATCCTTCTTCATCCGAAGACTAATGATATAATTTCGAGGATTGAGGAGTGAATGGTTGCCACTATTCTTCTATATTATATGTTTTTAAAATATGCTTTTCAAGCAGAGAGGCTAACTCAATTTATTTCATCAGCGATTATTTTTATTTCAAATCTAAACTCAATATGACCTCGAAGGACATCGAATCGTTACATTAGAACGTTTCGTTCCGATTTTCGCTATGGTTCGAAGGGAATACTGAATTCCGGTTTAGTTCTCATTTTGCTCTTTCTAAACGTTGAAAGATATTTTTTATCGCCTCAATGTCGGAAATATTGTTCCCATGAAATTTGAATTTGATGTTTCAATGTGCTTTCAAACCACAGAGTATGACGATGAATTTAACAATGAGACTTTGATAAAAAATGGATAAAATAGTGTCCGAGCAATTTTTTCTTCTTTAATTTCCGCTAGAATTTTATTTTCAGCTACGTTTCGACTTGATTTACTTGAATTGTTACTAGTTAGAAATTTTTAATTCTTTCACATTTTGCGGACGAAATATTTTTAAGAATACATTATTTATTTATATGAAATTTAAATGCCTTTTATGCTTCTGAATCATTATATCCTTTTTCAGATTATTACACAAGTATATTTGTTGCGCGGTTTTGTTGTTACGGAACAATCTACATTTTCCATTGAAACCACCGCCTAACCTTACCTGAGTGATTACAATTATGGAAGATTGTTGGAATAAAATAGACCACGCACTTCAGTTTTTATAAACGTCGACGAATTACCTACAGCTCCCACTTAATGTGACTGATTCTGGAGTGCAAGTGCTTATCTAGGTTCCGAATTCAAATACGTGAGCGAACTTAAAAATCGGTCGGTGGATACAATGAGAGGTTTGACGTAGATTGGGCAGCAGAGGAAGGGATTTTGATGGAGAGGATGGAAGGGGGATACGATCGGAAAATAGGCAAGGAAATGAAGGGGTTAAATTAAAGGAATGGGCCTTTGGTCCGCTCGTTATGACAGGGAAGTCCGCTTAGGTGATGCTCAGGTAGGCTCGGGTGTTGTGAATTTGGCCTAGCATTAGTCCTCTTCCCTTTCATTCCACTTGACGTGGCGAACCATTATTGTGGCATCCGGTCCACAGCAGCGCTCCACTATTTACAGCATCCGCTAGCCGGGAATCGCTTTGTTGAGTGTGAAATTACTAAAAATATCCGATTTGGTTCCATTCCGCCGAACTTCGGCTCGGAGAGGCAATGTTGAAATATGTTTTGCCTCCGATTATTTAAAGGCCTTATGATTTTCCGGCGGTGTGCGCCCGTCATCGCTCACGCTGCAAATTTTGTCAAAGAACTCGATTTTGATCCCAATGCTCACCGATAAATAACCACAGAGGAAAATTCACTTCGGTATTTCCCTAAGATTTAATCGAATATTCATTGAGGATCCATAATTTTACAAAGGAATTGGGTGCCATCCTTTATAATACCGAACGTCCGATTGAAGAATGAACAGCAATATTACTGATACATGGAGCAGATGGTTTCGAAATTCAACAAAAAGTATATTCTGCGCGTTACTCCTCTATTCGACAGCCAAAATGTTTATCAGAATTCATATATGAGGCGTACTCAAGTTATATTTCATAAGATCGATCACTACTTCCTGTTTTTAGTCTTTGCTTCATTAAATGTCTTTATCCAGTACCTTTCTGATATTACTATAAAGTAACTCTTTCAGTCAGCCGCTCGGCACATTCGAGAACTACTTGGTAAACTTCACTTGTGCGATGTATTACATAACTCTAGCCTACTATTCTTTCTCTTGGTCAGAAATAAAAACTGTTTTTTTTTCTTTTAACTGACTTTATAACATAGAAGAATCTATTCTTTTGAAAAAAATTCATTTGGACTATTGATATGGTTCTAAAACCCCTTCCTTCTGGTTTTATTTAGTATCATATATTTAAAATCACTGTATATTTTATAAATGGAACACTTTTCATGTGATTTAATAAGTCGATTTTGAAATCTGCTTAATAGCGGAAAGAAATCATTAAATCAGTTTAAATTGAACCACTAGCGGAGCAGCTGCAATGAATCCATCCCCTTAGGAATACAAAAGAAGAAGGGGCAGCAGATATCTCAGGCGCGCTTCTTGACCTATATATAAAGTTAACGACTACAGCTGCCGATCTTAAGCGTCAATTGAAAAGGTGAATGACGTCTAGTTCCAGTTGCTTTCGTGCTTGCGATTAAGGATACGATTCTAAGGTCGTAAGTGGAGGGGACATTCCATTTTGACACGTTCCTTCCATATCTGGTCGCAGAAAGGCTGATGGGTTTACTCCACTTACACCGTATTAGGTGTGTCGCGTTTATTAATGAGGACTCGAAAAGAAAGGATGTGGTTTGAACAAGGATCTCTCAATGAACTCTACTATCACTCCATTAGTGTTACTTGACACGGATTGATTGTGAAATTTGTAACGATGATGGGATATCCGAGTGTGAGAAATGAATGAAGGTCATCCCATTGTCATGAATTTAGTACAGCATCGAAGCCATGTGTTAGAGATTTCCTATTTACAAAATTTTGAGAATTAGAAAACTTTATAAATGTCCGATGAATTCGAATCGTATTGTTTTTGTTTCGAATGAAGACACTGAATAAAATCCTTTGAATGTTCCCAAAGTGGATCTATAGCTTTCCGTAGAAGTAAGTTTCCGTCGCATTGATACAAGAGATGGCATTAACAAGCAAACGAGGAATCTAAATTTCTTATAGGGATGTTAAAAAAATACTAGGGAAAAATTTTATTTCGGATAGATAAATTTGGAACTAAATACTATGACTCCGAGGTACAATTATCCGATATTATTTTGCTAATTAATTTTAAAATTTTGTAATTTATATGGTATATAAGTATATGCGGACTTAGAGACTAAGATTTACTTATTGCTGTTACACCTGCTTCAATATCTAATATGGATTCCTCATTCTATCACGTACTTTCTATCTTACTTATTAATAAATACTATACCGTACTGTATCATCTGTACTGTACGATCGTTGGCCATAGATCACTCCTTAGTGAGCTGACTTCTCTGAAAATCTAAGATAGAAATCTTACATTTTCCTCTCTCCTATGTGACCCGTCAATATTTATTTATCAATCGAAAATTTTATGCTTGTGATCATAACTGAAATCTCTCTTTTACAAAATGATATGCATTTGAAAATCTTGCTTAAGCATATGTTACTTCCATATCTTCTCCAATTTCTTGATTCAATATGAACTCTCTTCTATACACCTTTAGCAACTTGCAAGTCTCGCGGTCCTTAGACTTGTATAAGATGCGTATTACGTAACAGAATAACAAATGTGCCTTCAAAGTGTACAGCTTGCAATAAGTAAGGTTAGGTATACATTCATTCTCTGTTCGTATCTTTGTTCCTACATCATTCAGGTTAAACATCAGAACAAAGCCTTAGGCAGTTGAGCTCACATCATCACGGCAATGGGGTTTGTAATCCTTCCCACGATGAAAGGTTGTAATCATGGAAGTATGTAAGTATGACCTCACGAAGATATAACAAGGCATGAGAATAGCGTATAAAAGAGACTTTGTCATCAACAGAATTAGAGAACGAGTTAAATGATTGTAAGCAAGATATTAGGTTGTAGTCTTGGGTTTAATTTTGTATATTACCATCCGTTCACGGAAGCCTCAAAAGACGATCTTTGGAAAATATCATTTTACACCTGACTCATTCATAAAATATGAAGTATCTCTAAAAATAATAAATTACTATTCAATAGGTCGAGACTTCTTAATTCTTAATACACCGCACTCAAAGTTCATATCCATCCATCTAAATACTATCTCTGGGGATTTTTCACATTGGAATTTAATTCCTAACTGCGACATATATAGATTGCAGAAATCCTTACAAAATATCACACCGGAAATGTTCCACAAATCGTTCATTGTCACAAGTCGCATACTTAGGAAGCCTTATCCTCCGGAAATAAAATAATCAATTTCCCCATCCTCTTTAAAAATATATCTCAATCGACTTGCATAAGAGGCCATGCACGAGAGCATCTATTTTGTGAAAGCACAGATAAAACTTATCATGTTATTTTTATAGGAATGAGGGGTAAATACATAAATATCATTACAGAGATTTAAACCACGTTCCTTTCTCCTTCGTATACTCATAGCGTATTTTAATTCATTGATTTTAGAGAAAAAAGTACGGTTAAATATCTATTAAACCATTGGTACCAGAAGTGATTTACCGAACATTATGACACGATAATTTGATTTTAAATTTCTCGATCAATAAAATTTCTATTTGAAAATATATACAAGAAGTTATCGTCATATGAAGGTCTTTGACAATGTAGTTATAGCTTTATCAGCTCTTTATTTATTTGAAGAATTTCACTCACGTGTTTAATTATGAAAAAGATATTTTATGCTTACAAAAAATTGAAAATCTAACAAGGTGTTTTTTTTCCATTTGCAATTTTTCGTGTCCTCTCTTATAGAATCTTTCATTAAATATCACAGTTTTATACAGGACAGTTTAAAGTTTAGCTCCGAAACTTCGTTTTAAAATCGTTTCCGGGACGAAAACGAAAGAATAGTATCAACTGCAACTTATAGATTTCAAACGCTTTTAATGATAATCCTACTTTATAAAAATAACCCCTAAATAGGAAATATATTTGAATAAGGGGCAGAAAAACGAAATGGAGTAATCAGTTCATAGTTACACATCACTCAAATGATGATGACCAAGGAACAAGATAGGAAGACTTTCCTTCTTTTTGTGAGAAAATGGACCTCTAATGCGTGCCTCTAAAAATGACAAAAAATCCACGGGAAGCGATTAAGTGCCTCCGAGATACGCAATCAGCAGTGATTTTAAGCATGGGAGCACACTCCCACTCAGCGGCAGTAGAGAGCTCATTTGGGAATGTGCATAAAATCACACAAAGGCCATTGTTCCGATTTCTGCAGGGGTACGTCTTGGAGGTCTAAATGAGCCTGAATTCAAGGTGCATCAACAAGGAGGTTCAAGGCTGCAATCTCGGGCGACAAAATGCCTTCGTGAGAACACCATTGCATCACGAGGCGGACGTAAGATACTCGCAGTTGCGTCAGTGGCTAATCGGCTCATTAAGTCAATTCTGATGAAGTCATCGCTGCAGCCGGAAACGATCAAAGTAATCAACGAAAGCGTCCGCACCATTCTCGTGCAGCGACGATTTCGAAACGCTTTGTTGACTTAGTTAAATTTTCGAGGATTTTTTTTATTTCGAGAGCCGTCTTTTTTCACACGAGAAGCCCGAGTGGCTTTTTCTCGAAATGTTTGCTTTGACAATGGGACTAATTTTCCACGCCTATTACTGTTCCGAATACGTCTTTGAAAATGTTTTCCGTTGGTGTTTTTTTCTCTCGAACGAAGTTTATTAGTTCATCATAAGTTCTTCGCGCAAAGTGAGATGTGAAAAATGCTTCTCGAAGTGCCATTATTCTAGCTCTTTCCAATAAATCCTTCTCCATTAACTGAGCAAATAAAGTGTCAAATACATCAATTTATTTCCGCTCCTGCCATTTCGTTTCGATGGATTTCAATATCCGATTCTGACAATGTTTTTAATATATTTATTTTAAATATTTCTTTCCAAACTTAATCGTACCCTTACCCACTTGAAAACTTAATTTTAAAACTTTTAATTTTGCAGTTCTTTATTCTTTATTAATCCGGAAATTTTCGTATTAATATTCGTAAAATATAATACAACAAGAATATTTGAAATCAAATGCAAGGTGTATAATAGCTACACCGAAAATTCTATCTTTTAAGATCCTATTTTGTAAGCGCAAATAAAACTCTAAAACATGCGCCTCAGGCTATTCAGGAGAAAATATAGACGCTAAAATTTTTAGCTCAAAGATGCCCTCGAGTCCGTTGAGCGCTAAGAAGGAAATCTGACGTTTTATAAAAGGGAAAAAAGTCCTTCTCGCGTCGCCGTCATTATTCCCCTTTAAGACGGCTTCATTCCCTCGGGCAGTAAACATAAACGACCAACACCTTCCTATTCATAAAACCCTAGATAAACTTCAACATCGAGGGAAAGAACCCGTGGCAAAGGTGAACCGTATTTTGGATTCTTTAGGGTCTTCCATTGTGTCACGATGGATCCCCACCCTCCCATGCTTTACCTAGCACACCGTATACGCTGAGTCCCCTTAATCCGCACGGACCATCCACCTGCTCCTGAATACTCTTTTTCGCTTTACCGCCGTTCACACCCCACCCAGGCCTTCCGGTTCCCTCACCTTTTTATAACGCTCGGAATAGCGGCAGACTCTCGCTTAAGGAAGTTCCACGTTTTGTGCACATCATTCCGTTCGAGGATATCTGCCGTGTAGGAAACGCTATGATATTTTTTATTTCGGCATTAAGGTCAAAGAGCGAGACGCTGGTGACCCGTTCCAGCGAGTCGTTATCCTTAACTACACTTTCAGCCATTTCAGAGGGCTTCCATTGGGTGCTTCCTGTCTATGCGCGGCTCGTTCTCCGCAAGACTTGTTGGCTGACGTTCGTTAGCGCCAAGTACGTGTCCATTCATTTTGGTGAGAATCGGGACATTTGAAGTTTTAAATTTTGTGTTAAAGTCGTGGGTTTTCGAATCCTACAACAGTCTTTGCTTACGCTACAAGGACTCCGAGGGAATGAGAGGTAATCAGTCATAGAATAATTTTCTCATCGTAGACGCAGAAAGTCTTTGTGTCCTCTAGAGTTCGCCCGTTCCGTGTAGTACATCTTTACACTCATCCTTGGCAACCAAAGAGCGTTGGGTGACCCGAGTTTGATTACTGATATCTTTATACTTTTATATCCGTTCCTTCGCGGAAAATATCCCAGATAATCACCACGACACGAAAAATGCCTTTGACTCTTCTCCTTGTCCACCTTTAATCTCTCACATGGCCAATCCATTTCCCATTAGATCATACGTTTCAACTCTTTATCTCACGAATATAATGATCAGAATTGTAACCTTATCTTAAATTTTACAACTATAATTTTTACGAACCCCAATTCTTAGAGATAAGTAATTCTTTCGATTAGTTTATATTGAAAATTTTATTACTCTTTCGAAGACAAAGTAATAATGATTCCAGATTCTATTGAGTAAGATTCAGTGACCGAGAATAAATCAGCCACAAATAACAAGGAGTGTCGTTAAAGATGTATGCTTCCTCTTTCGTATATGGAGTCGACAACCATAAGAATAAATAGCAAATGACTGAACATTAAAAAAATATGCACTCCTGAATTTCAAAGAAAATTCTAACAACTTGATGTTATTCTTTGAAACTCTTCCCTTTCTTGAGCATGGAATAGAGAAATTTAAGCCGATGCATCTCCGTTGTATCTCCTGGATATCTTTTCTAGAAAGACCTTTCTTTGTTTGCCAATCCTTTGAGATGTTGCACGAAAGAAAAATACGGAAAATTGAGACAGAATGGAAGTCAGATCTAAATAAGGCACAGAACAAAGAAGAAACGTTTTCTATGACATACCTGGTGGGCAAAATTTCCCTAGAAAAAGGCCCTAGTCATAGAATTTTTTTGGGAATATATCAACAAATTAAATATTTACAGCAAAAAATATGAAACGTAAATAAACTTAATAATACCAGCAATATTTCTGTCAGCGACCGTTCCCATGGTTATCTTTGTAAATATATTAGAATTTAATTCTTAAAAATGAGAATCGCAAAATTCAGGATTATCAATCCAATGTAGATTGGCATTCTACTTATCGAAGTAGATTTTACTGAGAATATATCACGTGAATGGCGAGCCAAATTTTCAACATTTTGAGTGAACATATTCCTTTTAATTTCCTCAAGTAAATTGAGTACACACGTTCTCGGAAGTCTCTGAATATCTTGCGCCTCCTTCTTCATCTCGTGTTCCATTTTTTCTGCGAACGATACGACATAGTGACGTCTCAAAAGTAAGGACATGGACGTTTAATGTACCCTTATTGTGAGTGGCACGATTGGAGGATGTATGGATACAATGGACGTGGAAAAATTCAATAAACTCTCTATAGTTAAGTTTACCGAATATTTTATCTTGGTTTTCCGAAAACATATCATGCGTCTTTTACGATTGGCCTATAAAACCTATATCAAAGAAATTGTGCACGTGCCTGCAGAAAGAGGATAAGCATTCTCATGTTATCATCTTATTGTCATATAGGTATATGTATTTGAATACAAACAAGATGTTAATTTTTTATGCCCATATATATAATAATTATAATAAAACTGCAAGTAGACCCTACTTGGATCAAGCAAATCATTCTGACTTCTCCAATTTTCCTCCCTAATCTTCCGGATCAATTTCATTATTTCCCCAAGAATTAATTTCTATTTCAGTTCACTTCCGATATATATGCATCCTTTGTTTACTATTTAACGTTTCCAATTATTCCTAGTACTATTCGTGGATTCGTATTTAGCAAAAGAGTTATTCAATTGCTTCCCGTGAGAGTATGAACCTAATATAGAACCAACCAAATCATAGAATGATGATAGGGTCGCATAGAAAAGAATTTTGGACAGAAAGGCTAATAAATTTTAAAATTCTTTTCTTAAGATTTCGGCATAGAATCCGCTCAGATATTTCATAATCTCTTTTAAATTGTAATAATGACTCGGAGCGCATTACCAGAACATCCGAATGTGCTGGGAGACGTTTTCAAAAGCGTGTTTTCCTATGGGAAACCGACTTTACTAATCTTGAGAAAGGAAAGAAAGGTCGTGTGAAATGCAGGAAAAAGAGGGACAGAGTGCAGCTGCTCTGACAATTCGCTCCGTTGGAACGACGGAATAATCTCTTCCCATTCCTCATTATGTCTACGATATGACAACTTCTGCTCGTATGGGAAGGAGATGAGTTCGGGGAGAAAGCGCACAAAAAAACTCCGCATCGAATTCCGCAGGTGAAGAGCAGTGGGGCTAAGGGTATTCGTCATTATATTTCGCTCTGAAGGCGTGGATTTCTGTTGAAGGTGCCACTCAGGAGGAGCTAATAACTAAACAGTCCCTAACCTACGTCGACGCCTCCATTCTTCTCCCTCAACTTCTTTTCCACACATTGTACCCCTCGAGTTGGAGGGGTTTCGAGTGTGTGCTCCTGAGGAAGGACATAAGATCCCGCTAATCGAACTACAGATTTGGTATCATCTGTCTCAATGTTGTGCTAATTTCAAAAAGATGATCATTAATTCGTCATAAATCGAGGGAGTATAGTGATCTGCGAAGGAGATGATGTTAGAATCGACACAAATTTCGTATTTCACCAATATTTGGTGTATATTTAATATTTTCTTTCATTTGATTAATTTATTTTGTTTTACTTTTAGGACGTATATATTGGTAGGAGATCAAAGCAGCTCAATTATATAAATATCTCTTCCGTCAGTCGAACTAATATTAAATATGTGATAAGTATACATACGATTATATGTAATTGTAATTGTTTTGTCAAATATGAAAGAAGTTTATCGAGGACCGAAAGTATAACCATTCTCACTTGAATGGGACCTTGTTATTTATTTTGTTTACGAAAGTTCAAATACTATTGGATCAAAAGATAATACTCTGGAAGTTTTCAACGAATTAATTTTCTTTTTGTTGATGATTCAAGTAATAATTGAATAAATATTGCAATATCGAATAAATATTGTATAAAAACTACTATAGAAGTCAATTTTTATTCCGCGGAATAATTCTCAATAACGGAAGCATTTAATTTGAATCAACATTTTACTGATTTCGAAGGAATGAAGGAATTGTTTAAAAAATATCGACTGACTTTTCTAGTTATCATTATTTCAACAGGAGGATTGTAAGCTTTCATAAATGTTTCCGATTTTTTAGTTAAGCTACTGATTAGATGCGAAAGAATCAAAGAAGTACCTTCAATATTCTCGTGAAAGACAATAGTGAGGACGAAAATACTTATAGATCTCTATCATTCAACGATCTCAAACGTTAAATCATTGATTTAATAATTCCCATTCTTTTATGAGAATAGGAACATATTAAAATTTCTATTTCACTGTTGTTAATTATAAAATTCGAGCTTGTTTAATATATTCTCTTCAGAGGATGTTTTCTGTTGGTCTTTCGACAGTAGTCAGTGTTTCGAAGATCCATTTTGACCTTAAGAGGTGAGCCCAGGAAACATTATCATTCCTCACGCAGCCGTGCTATGTAACAAGTTCTTCGCGAAATATAAAGAAACGTAGTCATGCAGCTCTTTCTCAAACAACGAGATCGAAAAAGTTTCCGTTCCTAAGGTAAACAATGGAGACTCGAAGCCAAGTGCACATCGGAGGCGTATGCCTTTTGAATCTTTAACGAGCACAACTTTTTTACGTAGCCTCCGTTACGACCCAACGTTTCATAACTTAATATAGATGCTTTTTTATTGAGATCCAACGGTAAATCTCCCGCTCGCTCGTAAGACCGTGTTTCACGTAAATTCTCCATTCTTCATCCCAGCACTGCGTTATGAATATAAGCGTTTCTGGAAATCGGGCGCTGAAAAACAGCTGCATTCCTCCGCTAATGCTTTCGGCCCATTCCTCCATTATTCTTCTCCGCCCCCACACATGTGCTCCTTCGAAAGCGGTCCGGTTTTTCAATAGCCCAAGATGCCCGCGGTAGCCTATTCTCTATCCCCCGCACCCTCCCTTTTAGCTACCTGAAGGGACTTCGTGATGGGGATGTTTGCAGCAGATTGATGATTTCTTCCATCAACCGCTCCCTTTGCGCGTGCACCCAGGCGTCCTAATGGAGGGATGCATTCATTCCAAGAGGAAAAAGGAATGAATTTTCACCGGAGGAGGTCCTCTGCCGTGATGAAGGAATAACCTCAAATTGCGTTACTCCAAAAAAAGGAAATGTTCCCACCGACATTTTCCGTGGGCTTTGTCTCCCGGATATCACACCTGCGACGTTTTAATCGAATGTGTTCTACGAATCTTCCTCAACTGGGAGCGGTTTCATTAGGAAGTGAGTCGTCGATTTTTTTTATTTCAAATGATTTTTCGGCGCTTGAGAAATTCCTTTGGAAGTGCTGCGATGATAAACGGGCGTATTAGGAGGTAATTCGAGTTTTGTGGGAGTGCCGTTTGAAGATTTCAAACTTTTCGATCCTAATGGTTGTTTTTTGTCATCCGAATGCCAAGGTCATCCTTCCGTTTAATACTAAAGGAGTGGATTCCTCATTTTGATAGAATCATATTATGATGAAGAAAACTTTTTCGCTGTTTCATTAAAGTTATTTGTGGATAGAGTCCTTAAGGCGAAAGCAATACGTTTAAAAGCTTGCAGTCATCAAAGGAAATATAGAATTTATCAAAGGATATTTCTGAAATGCAAAGATTTTTGAATATTTACGATACCTGAAAAGATGAAATAATTGTTGCAATGCCGACAGAAGATTAAAGATTTGGTACACTTCACCATTTTAACGATTATTATTTCACGAAATAATTCTTTTTCTCTTATATTCTGTGTAAGATAGTTTCACCCGAAAATTATTTTTAATTTCTCGAGGTAGTGAGGCAATTTAATCCTATTGCTAGAGCGAGGCCCCTAAGCTCTCAAAAGCTCATATTTCCGGTGACTGGTTTGTGAACTACCCTCTGTTACAAAATAAGATCCAGCCCTCATACAACCAGCAAAATATACAATTACACAGTTATGCCAGTTGGCCGTCAGTGGCGTGTGGCAGGCTACGTTGCCAGTTTGTCAAAAGAATTCTTTTCAAAAGCAAGACATTTTCCTTTCAATTTTATACGATTGAATTAAAATTACTCACATTTACTTATTTAAAAATTAAGATAAGTCTTACTCTAAGGCATACTTATCTAATTCTTTCATTATATTGAAGGATATTAGGAGGATCCACAGCTACTCACGTGTGGAAGTGGCTGCTATGCCTAATTTTAGCCGCATCTGGCAACTATGGTAACAGGAAGACAATCTGCATTCAAATCCAGCTCTTGATTTCCGGCAACATAGGCCATTGCATTGCAAATGCAAAGGTTCCATTTATATCGAGACTCCACCGGTAGAACTTCCTGCGCAGAATTCGCTCGATCACAACGCGTTGATAAAGAGGCTACCGGAATAGCTCCAAGTACATATACAGAACAAAGAAAACCATTTTCACTTCGGAAAAACCTAACTCGAATCCCTTCAGATCTCACAGATAACCCCTAGCAATCCACAATTCGTTTGCCGCAAGAAATCTTCGAAAGACTTATAGCTCCCTCTCATTAGTGCCTTTGAATATATTTCTCAAGCGCATCGGTAGGGCTTCGTCAAGGGGAGGTACTGGTGAACGCTTAGCAGTTTGTTACCAAACGATCATAGCAGAAAGAGGAAATCCTTCAGAAAGGCTGCACGAGGGAACAGATTTGACAAGCGATTACGGACAAGGTAGCTCCCTAATGCGACGAGTAGATGGAATCCAGCGATTAGCTCTCCCACCTTTATTATTAGGTAGAAGGCAACTGCTAGTCGAAGAGGTCAAAGCACTTTGTTCATTACGTGGGTAGGCTTTCCAAACTCTGGTATTATGCTGGAAGAAGCCAAGAAACATCACCTAAATCCCACGAACTTTTTTTTGACTCCATCGCTGGTCTAAAGCGCGGAAGTTGCGTCCAAACTTGCTACCGTAATATCCGTAAACTACTGGTAAATGTGGTTTCATTATCACAACTGTTTCACTGTTTTGCCACCGCATTAACGCATCCGGAAAATTTTAGGCTTACAACTCATAGTGACTTCCTCCTAGCCCAATAAAATATGGTAATGACCCAGTATTCTTTCGATGAGTATACATTTATAAATTTGTTTGCTTAAGCACAAAAACTTTTCATTTTTGCGGTTTAATGATCCAATAGTCTCTTTTTATTGGATGTTCTTAGAGATATTGAATAGAAAATACCGAATTTGGAAGTCAAGTAAAATGTTAGTAATACTGAATCACAACTATTGCTGTTATTTCGAAGTTGAGTGACGTTTATTGGGTGCTATTACCATTGTATATACCGTATCGTTCTTAGCAATGATAATGGTAGAATTTGCTTAAGAAATAGTCGATAATTTCTTGAAGTTATATTTTTATTAATTATATTTATATATCCTCATTGAAGGATTTTAGTAAATGCTCTCTACTCCCAAATAGTATCAGAACAGTAAATGAGATGGATATATAGGGAATTCGGTCCTACTTAAACCTTCAGCAATATACCATTCGACATTCGGGTTTATTTATTTAAATATAAAGATTCGCAACAGAAAGAAAACAATGCCAATATAGATTGTACTACATAGTTTTTCGCCATAGCCTCAACTCGCTGAAGGACATTTCTTTTTTTTATTCATCGGTATTGCTATGAAATAATTTTTATAACGCATTGGTGTGACATTCTTTTGAATAAATCAACCATTTCTATGTCAATGAGCTTTTAGACAACGTGTATAGGATGTAGAAATTAATTTCTCTTTTCTAACGATTGAAAATTCGAGATAGCAATAATAATCTTTCAAATTCAACATCTGCATGTAACTACATTATTATCTAGAAAACATTGATGAATATGAAACCAAGAGTTGGAATTCATTCGGCGCTTTCGAAATTTATGCGTTATAAATGTCATCTGAGAGGATTCAATTAGAGCTGAACGAATGAAAATTCACAGTAGTATCGAACATTCTCAATGAAGAGACTTCTTCTTTAGACTGCTGTTTGGCGAGAAAATCATTCGTTTGCCAAAGAGGTACAAACATGCAAAATATTCCCACGTTCCCCATGAGTCCTCCATTATGTCTCCAGAGGGAATTTCGCAAAAAGGTCGATCCCTTGTTATCATTGTCATACTTCTTTCATCCGGAGCTATTTACATCGCATATGCAACTCCCCCTCATCATTTTTTGGTGGCGTTGTCTCTCCTTAATGCCCGTTGTTTTGGTGTGAATGAATGCGTGACACATTTCAAATAAGCTGACGACGCTTCGAAAAAACAAACACTTCCTATTCCATGAAGGATACTCAGTCCTCATAGAGGCAAATAAAAAAGGCAAATAACGCTAGCGAAAGGATATTTTAGTTGAGACTTTTCGCATACGATTTCAGTGAATTGCGTCACGGAATCGAGCAAGCAAAAGCAGGCTCTAATTTAATACTCGAAAGCATTTTCTCGGTTAATGCGCCCTTCATATTACGCATGCAAATACGAAGGTGTTAATGAAACCTTTCGGACTAATGCCGAGAAACTTTAAGAGAATTCAGCCGATGGATCGCGCCTCGCAGACAGATTTGCCATTTCTCTTTCGCTTTGTAGGATTATAATGCTAAGATATGGTAGACAGCCGACTATTTAAGAACGAATTTTTTCACTAAAACGCGCGAATTCCTCCCAAATCAAATTTTCTAAAGGGTCGCATAATTCTTAGACTTCTTGGCGTTTCAAACAAGTGTTTCCTAAAAGAGGCTCGTGGATAGATTCCCAAGTGGGCGATGAATGACAGAATGCAGGCATCCGAAGCATAGTTTTGAATGTCATTAACGACGGCCGCTTATTTTCATATATTTTAGTCGTAAAAATAGATGCATTTTATGTTATTCTAATGCTATTCTATCACGAGATCCTCAGTTGAAATTGAAAATTCAAGGACAAGTTTAAAAGATAAAGGAAATTACGTTATGCGAACATCTGTTTTACCTTGAGGGATCCGAAGCGCTAGATATATCGTTCCTCGGCGTACTTATCTCAATCTTTAAGCCTTCCAGGTCCTGCAGTGATGTAATCGCTCCCCATTTCCGACCGGAAGTAACTGTTGGTAATTTTCTCTCGGTTGATCGCCGGTATAGAAAGGTTACCTGTTTATGTTACCTGATATTTACCAGTACACCAGGTACCAATTCTATCGTCAACAAGGCTGTATTTTAGGCACATCAGGTCATCAAGTCAAGAGGAAGGATAAATCGGCTTTTATTTGATTATCAGATAAATAGGAAACATCCATTAACTGATTAAAAAAACGATTCTATTGCATAAGATTCATACGTCGGTTCTGGTGCTACGACTTCAAACAAATTCAACAGAGCCAGTAAGAAATAAAACAGTCTACGTGTTTATCGAAAAGGAAATTGAAATATAAAAAGGCATTGACATTAGAACTAAAAAAAAATCATATGATAATTTGAATCATTTGTTAATCATTCATTCGCTTTCAAAGTTTTTGAAACTTCTTTGACTTTGAGTAAAAACTTTTGAAAGATTATTAGCTGTATATCAGTCATTGAAATTGCATTAAGCTCTTTGTACACGTATAGTAATGGTTATATATCTTTTCAACCAAATGTTCTGTTTGATACAATATTATATCCATTATCTGTTGATACACCTATCTTTATACTTGATTTAGTTAAGTAAGGAGAATGGAATTATAGGGAAGTATTACTTTAACTAGTTAACACGATATCTCAAATACTTCACTCTTTTAGGAGTCTCGTATAAATACATACATAGAACTAGGATTTAGATATGCAGCTATGTTAATTATTAAGATGTTGAAGTCATAGTTTTCGCAAGTAAAGTGAGAATAAGTGATTCATCTCTACATGAGATAATTCAGAAAATCCCTTGTAATGGAAATTTTATAAGCACTATTCAGATGAAAATTAATCCAATTTTAATATGAACTTATTAAATCACTTTGATACTTCCACGAAGTAAAATTCAAAGAGAAGTAGAATTAAAAAACGTCGAAAATTGATTTGAAGAGATATTTTACAGAAACTTATGATTGACTGTTGCCGCAATATCATAATACTTAATAATTAATCACCTGAAATACTATTTCAATGAGTTATATTCAGTATAGACAGTTTTTCATTGTTTTCCCGCTAAATTCAATCTGTATAAATTTGCAAAACTAGTCACCTAATCTTTTACACTACATATAATTTCAGCCTTTTCTGTCAAGTTTAAGTCAGAATAGGAAGCTGTTGTGTATTTGAGTCCGGTGGTTGTTAAAAGAGACCATAATCAGTATAACGCACGTAATCCTTCGAGATGAGAAGATATCCAAGTAACTCAAATGTGTTAAACTCCTTTCGCTTTCATTATCCATGAAAGCTTATTTTAGCGCACGTATAAAGCCGAAACCATTTTGTCATCCGCAACATTACAGCCGGAATGTGTTGACATCATGCGGTAATGACTTAATTACTCGTTTGAGCATCTCGAGAGTGTGCAAAAGTAGGAGAAGGGAAAATCGTATGCGCTAACGACTTTCTGAAATTTGAATTCGGAGTATCTTCGGAGTGAACGCATATTTGCTGGAGCGGCTCTCCTTAGAGACCAAACAAAGCGATCCGAAAGTGATTGACGCCCTCTATCTAACTGCTCCACACTTCGTGTTTACTTATTAAGCATCATCGGTGTCTTTGCCACGCATTTATTCTCCATTAATTTCCACTCACTCGAGCGTCACGCGCGCTGATGAGTGGACAAATACGAAGACACCGTCATTTCACTCCTCTCTCATTTATTCAGTATTTTAAAAGTGTCTCGGTTTTTTCAAAGATGTTGTTAAACGGAATTATTTGGTAACTTTTATTGCGGCGTTGTTTGTGTACGTGGGAAAGTGAAGATATCCAAAGTGCCAAAAAATTCGGGTGATTAGGTACAGTTTGCGGTCATGGGTTTGAAAATACATGTATACTGTGTTGTGAGGGTCGTAAAAGATTTAATAATATGTTCCTTCACGTTCCTAAAATGGTTCAATAGTGTGTGCATATTTCCTTCTTTATTCAAATATCATAAATGAATGTCCTTTTCACGAGTACGAGTCAAAAAATAACGTAGAATTTCCGAAAATGTCATTTTTAGAAATCTGTCTCTTATGAATTTATCTCGTATCTAATTTCAGTTTATTTATATTCTGTAATTTTTTATCGGAGTTTGGTAGGTAAAAGAAAATAAAAGCATACTTGTTTGTGTTGAAAGTTGACCTTTGCTTTGGTTCTTCTTATCCAGTCCCTCATAATAAAATTGCAGTTATAAGGTACTTAAAATGAACTAAATTTAAAGTGCACTTAAATTATTATACGGTATTAAGTTTACTGCCTGGTATATGGGTTGATATATCTAAATGGAGGAATTTAGCGATATTGTCTCTCAGAAGTTATTTAACAGAAGCTGTATTTGTTGGTTTCAATAATAATATTAAATTAATGAGTCAATAAATCTGTTTTACCAAAGATGTCTTTCACAAATATGACTGACTCTGCATTTTTAACAATTCATAAGCGAACTGCAACAAAAGCAATGTGGTCAGTATTCCAGGTAATATATTCTATAACCAGTGGAAATAAAAATACACCTATTCTATCATTTAAATTTAATATCACTTTGATGTATGATTCAATATATGCGCGTGTCGGTTCTTGGAAACACCTTTTTATATTCTAAATGGATTTATTTACAACAATTACGGCTATTACCCTTTTACACTCTAATTACTATATCGTTCGAGCTTATTACAAAGCGGAACCAATAGAGTTTAAATTTCGAGCGCATTTTATGAATTCGAATATTGAAAACGGATTATTATTCATTTATATAAGAATACTGATAATAAGAATGATATATCAAGCTTTTATTCATTTGAAAAATGTTCGCTTCGACTGCTTTTAAGGGCTCAGGAAAATTTAATTTGATTATGGGTAATCAACTATAATCAAACTTTTATTCACCGGACGTTTATTCAAAGTAGATGAATGTTTTGTTAAAGATAAATGCTTTCGATTCCATAACTATTTTGGAAATTTTATCACTTTGACGATCGGAATTGTGAAACGGTCTGCAAAAAATATATTAGACTGGAAAATTTGAAATTAATACTTCCGTATTACATTTGTTAGATGGACGAGCGTAATATTCTCACCAGTGATGATTCAATACTTTCAACATTGAAAACTATAAATGTTTTTTTCCAACAAAAAGAAATCAGTTAGCTTTAAAAGAGAATGAAATATTGAAAGTACAATGCCAGTTTATATACCATACATACACCGTTTATAAAAGAATTATTGAAGCTAATATATCCTATGTAACATTATTATTTTCATATTCATACATCCAATTATTTCGAAATACTGATTGCTGGATATATGTTCATTTAATAATAATTTGTCATTGGTCGGTTTATGCTTTTGATATCATCAATTCGTTCCTAGGAATGGACCTGTGAAGACAGTTGCTTGATTTCGATAGTACGCGCATCAATGATGCGCATTTCCTCTAGAATATTAGAATCGACTCTCATATATCTAGGTATTCAGATTGTTGATTAACAAGGTTTAAAATCTATAGCAAATTTGGTGATTTTTTTATATCTCTCAGTGCCTACGAATTTCCTAAGAGTCATATGTATCTAGCTATTATAAATACTTACCTCTTTAAACTTAAATTTATATAAATAATGTTATTTGAATACTCATTTCAATTTTTTATATTTAATCGATATTTTTGGATTCTATCGAAAAATGAAAATGACAAAGAAGTGTGTAATACCTGAACTAGGGAATCGCTCACGAATACATACCAATGAAAGTCTGGAATATATCAAGCAACTCTTTTTTGTAGTGAATCCGATGTAAAACGTTCAGTGATACAACAAACTTTGCAAAAAACATTCATTGATCGAATGGAAGTATAAATAGAACCGCTCGATGTATGTGCGTCGTGTTGCGGGGAAAAAACTTCATCGTGCAAAACTATCTTTTTTCCAGAAAGAGCTTCAACTATTCAATGGATTTAATTTCAGCGTTATCTCTTTCCGTTATTTAATTCGACTGCTTTTTCCATAAATTTAAGCCAAACCACCGATAAAAATTACTTTTTCCACCTAGCTAGATACATCCAATTAAAACTTTCATTTGCAGACCATGATCCCCGCACGTTATTTACAGTAGAGCGATTTCACTGTTCCATTTATCTATTTAATTCTTTCCGTAACAATTTTAATGCCTTATGAACACGGTATTGTCGTCAGTAAAAATGTTTCTAAATACGAGCAAATATTTTTAATAATATTATTCGTTCTGAAAAAACGTATTTAAATTGAATGGCTGAAAAATACGAAAAAAAATCAAATAGCAAAACAACAAAAACATATGGAATATAATTATTTTCCCTGATTAGAAATAATTCATTCTGTTTTTCAACTATCAGATTTCATTTTATTTTATATCATCTGCTTTAATTTTTAAAAACAATCATGTTAAAAATTAATAATTCTCTGATATTTTTGCCTCCCTTCCTTATGCTTGAATCTCTTCTTGATCTTTACCTTCAACTTTTACGTAAATGAAAATTTATAGCATCGATATGGATGATAAGAGACTATTTCACCTTTAAAAGGCTATTAAGAAAGAATTGCATACTTTACTTTGATATATTATTAATAAAATCTCTTTGGAATGGATTTGAATGATTTGATTTTTGGATGATTTAGAGAAAAGTTGATTCAAACAACACAACATGGAATTATTTCGCTTTTGAATTTACAGCTAGTCAGGTTAAACCTGAGAAAGTGACAGGTAATAGTATTGGAATAACGTAGCCTGTATTATTGATACCTCATGTTCATCCTACAGTCACTGGAGATGGCTTCATAAACAGCTGTCACATGTTCAATCAATGATTCGCCATGGTAGGGTCCTTACGATGAACCGTTATGATTGTATATCGCAGTGTTTATGAAAGTAGTGTTCGCTATTTTTGAAAGATAATATGTCTACAAAAATAGATCATAATTATCATCGAATATTCGCGGTAAGTTTCAACCAGAATATCATTTATTCTAGAATCTATATTTATCTGTAATACATGTAGTATTTTCACTGTCCATTATACATATCTCAGTGAAAGTATTTTCTCGAATGTATCGTGCGCTTTGATTGAGTTGAAAGCCATCCTTTTCCAATTGAGCGGCGTTTCCGGTTATGTAAGTCCGTAGATTAATGAAGAACGGAGGTTTCACAGCGGAAATATCTGTTTCATCTGCTCGCCCATCGCCGTCCGGTAATCGATGTCCTTTCACTGGGTTTCACTTTCATAGGAGGTGCACGCAAGTCCTCCGTAGAGGACAGGTTGATGCAGAATAATCGCCGCATGTAAACGCACAGCCAAGAAAGGAATAGTCTTTCCTTCCCCAACCCTCTAATGGACTCGCCCTCCACCGCCTCGCTAATTAAGGCAGCAACGGACTCGCACGAGTCTTTCCGAAAGGAGAAGAACTTTTTCCTTGGCGATCGGTAGCGAAAGTTCCGTGTTTGCGATCTGCGTTATTTCACTTACGTAAAAAAAGGAGAAAGTCTATTAGCTGAGCGATTTGTACGTCTTTTGCATCTTTGTGCAAGTTTTCCCTTCAAAAGGAAGAAACAGCTTCTTCCGGATTCATGATATGTAAATAATCATTTGTGGTTATTTCATTTGTTGAGGGAACCAAGAGCCCGAATGAATATTTTAATGAGCTTCTCTAGGGAGTCGCTCGGAACTTCGATTGTCGCAGTGGCTCCTTTTTAGAGTTTGGCGAGGATTTAATTAAGGTGCTGAATTCACAAAAATCTAAATGGAGTCCATCCATCTTTCGATATTTTACGCTTCGTTTGTTGGCTGCGGATTCATTTATCCTTGAATTTCCTAAATTTTCTCGTCACTTAAATATATTCTTGATTGGAATATTTACGAGTTTCTTTTCCTTCCGAACAGAAATTCGTATTATAGCTATTAATATACATTAAATGTAACTCGAAATTAATTTAAATATATTTTTTATTATGAACTTAATATATATGTAGATATCAAAAACATTTCGCATTTAGGACTTTCAGGGACCGAGATGTTTCTCATTAGCGTCAATATCCAGTTATTATTACGTGCATATTATTATCGCTTCTAATAAGTTATTAATATCTTTACGAGACATTCATTTCTTATTAACTCTAGCATTATCATTTGTCTAATATATTAGGACTTAATTCCGCTATGAAAATTTTCGATTATCTATGTTTGGCTATGGGAAGGCTGAAGCATGAGAAACGGACTGGTCAAAATAATGCTTGTTTCAATACATAAGTGGGAGCCCCACTTCTGGAGATTCGTTGTTTTTGAGTCTAATTCCAATTCTATATATGCATATGCAAGAATAAGCTCGTTCACGAATAGAAGGGAATATATGGAAAGATTTTACTTATAAAACATGTCATTTTTATTGGGGATTCCCCAACACACAGTCACTTATCCAAACGTTTTTCTTTCCTGTTTTCCATTCGGCCACAAAGTAGTACTTTTCTGCCTTTTCTACTTTCCCAAGCTTTTCCTTCTTTGTTTTGTTCCTTCTTCTCTTATTCCCCATCGGAATTTCCTCTTGTTTGCTCAGCCCTCTTCCCAATACTAATTTCCCTCCCCCGAATCTCAATACTTCAACCCCCTCACTCCCCATTACCCCTCACTAATTTCTCTCCATCATACACCATTTTTCTCGGATTATAACTTCGGCCAATTTTTTCCACTGAGCTTATTTACTTTTCCAGGAAACCTCCTTCTCTCCGTGTTTTTCCCTATTCTTTCCTCTCCTGGCTTCCCTTCCAGTTTATCCGTCGACTCATTCTCCTCCCCAACCAACCTCTCCAGAAAATCGGAACAGTATTTCTGTTTCGTTTGGATTATCCTCTTGAAGACCCATGGGAAAGAACGCAGCTTTTGGCACATATGCTCGTGCTTTTGCCAGAGAAAGGGATGACAGTGGGGCTTCTTTCCGCGGAGATTCGAGGGGGTGGATCCTAGGGACACCTGCCCGAGCGATTAATATTAAAAGGAAGAGAACGGGGTTTTACTCGCTCACTGCGACTCCTAATCCTTCAAATCCGCCATCCGCCGGCGATGTTTTACAACCGGAGAAATAGATTCCAGACGCAACGTTATTTTCGCTCTGCCCTTTGAGTTCGCGGAGAAAAAAGTGGTCGAAAGGTGGATTTATGCGGAGAAGAAGACTCCCAGCGATTCGTCAACGTTCGTGGACCGAGAGAAGGAGCATCCACCCCTCGAATGTCCCCCATAATCTTATTCCGAGGATTATTTTCCGGGGAAGTTTCTAGAGTTTGTCCCTTCTACGGAGGGACGCTATTCTTCAAAGGATTCCGTGGCTACCGGAAGTTGTGAATCAGAAGTTTTATAGGTGCCCGAATTATAATTTTGTTTCAGCATGTAAGGACGTAGGTCTTCGGGTCCAAGGGATTTGAATTAATCACATCCCTCAATTCTTTCGGGGATCTATTCACCTGCTCCGAGAAATTTTACCGTCGAAAGAAAAGGTAGACTTTCCCTCACAGTTTATATTCCTTTGTTTCAGCACAAACAAGTTTTCCGTCTATGTTTTTCTCAAATATTTTATATTTTATTGACTGCGGTACGAATTCAGAGTTAAATTAATTCCTCGGTTGTTAGTATTGGCCAATGAAGACCGAAATGTGTTGTTTCGAGTTCAGAGAGCGTAGGCTATTTGTTTCAAACTTCGCCCATAACAGTTTTCTTAAAGCATTCAATAAGAGTTATTGTTTAAAGTTTTTCCCTAAGATGCAGAGATGGAGCATTCATCTTTTGAAAATGGTTTTTATCTTTTGGGAGTAGGAAGTTTTATACAAAATTCTCTTTATAAAATTCTACAAACTCAATCCAAAGACTCATTATTGTAAATTGATGTCCTCTATTATTTGTGAAAGAGATCTTAAATTTTGAAAGTCTTCGAGCCCATAAAAGAATTCTTTCGCAGATTGGGTAATTTCAATCCATCACTGGAATGTTTATTCTCTTTCATAGTTATGCAAATAGAGTAGCTTAAAAAGAGCTATGATACTATTATTCTCATATTGAATACTATACCTGTTAGTTTGTTGAACTATCCTCACTCCGTCCCACGATGAAAAGTTGCAATTATATTGCGTCTATCGATATTTTCTCAAGAAGATAACAGGATAGATAAATCTCCTAGCAACATGGCTCATTTGTTTTTAATAAAATAAAAGAACAAGCTCTTCGTGCTCTGAATAATTCACCGCAATTTTCCACGAGAGCAGTTCCTTTGCATTCCTTATTTACCGAATGTGGCAGTAATATTCGCCAACTTACCCTCCCGAAAAGGGAAGGAGAAATCGCCTTTTCTCCCGTATTCTAATGAGCATGAATAATTACATGGGAGTCAAAACGAGATTTACACGCGTCCGTATAGAGGCGCGTGAGTAACGATCAGGCAAACATAATGTATGCGAGAGGAGAAGGGTTTATGGACAGAATGGACAGGGGATGGAGAGGATGAGTAAGGGGATGAGGGCGACTGCAGAGACTCGGGCGTCCTGCCAAATCTCCCACCCCCGCATTCATTCTCTATCACAACCCCTAGTCCTCAACCCTTCAAAGAGGCAGCCTCATCATTTCACAGCCTATTTCTTTCCTTGCAAATACCAAGCCATCGGCGAAGGTCTCGCAATTTAACGATTGAAAAATCAGAAAGAAAGAATTAAATTCCAGCTCTAAAATGAAGATTTATTACTGCCTTTATTTACATGGATCTCGATTATATACTCCTATCAGCAGAAGCTATTCTAAGAATGATACGATTATTTAATATCGACCGGGGTTTAGGATTATGTCCCGTTGAAGTATTAACATAAAGAAGATAAGTCTATAGATCCTGTACATAAAAATAGAAAAACAATTACCGAAACTTAACAAATGGAACCGACAAATTATGGCTGATTTATTAAATCGTTATGACTAGTATTTTTATGTACATCAATGGACCGAGTATTTTTCCTGAATATTACAGAAACAATACTAATGTATTTTTTCGAAATCATATTTGATATTTCCGATTATATTATGCTTGATTGATAAACCCATTTGATATTTATTTCTAGAAATCTATTTCATCCTGCCATCGACTAAAGCTTCTTCTATAATCAAATAACCAAAAGCCGTTCAACTTTGTAAATCGCGTCTGTTTTACTAAAGAATGTTTCTCCCAAATCCCGATTCATTCAGATCCATTTCATTTCACTGCTTTCCCATCCCACATTGCCTTCGACCCGTTCAGTTTCATTCTCCCAAAATGCATTCATAACGTCGTGTAACCTCACTTGCGTAATGATCTCTACTAAAACTGTCCTATCTCCGATGCCATGAACGTTATCGCACGATTATCCACAGTATCTGTAGTTTTCGTCTCTGAGGAGATAGTAATAGTCACTGGAAATCAACGACTCTTGGGAAAATTCCACATTTCAATTCATATTTTATTTTTTTCCAGTTTCCATTATATTTTTGTGAAACAATATTTATCGTACTTTTCCATCAACAATACATGAATAACGAATGGAAATTATTTTATTTATATGCATTAATCGCTCATATTTTAAAGATACATATTCATCACTATTACATCAATTTAAAAGTAACATAATTTTTTTCATTATCCTCCATGTTTTTACTTCCCATATACGTCATCATATGTTGACTATCGTAAAATATGATAGAAATTGTTAACAGAGATTTTAACTGATATTTTTACTTCTCTTTTCCTTGAGACAAATCACATGAAAAGATGCTCAAGAATATTTTAAAGTCAAATTAATTAAATTCACGATTTTAAATTTAGCCTTCTTCTGCCTTTCAGATTTTCCTAAAACATTCCTCCGATTATTTTATTGAAATTAATCAGTTTTACTCCTTCCCATAGCAGCAAAGGCATGCGGCCAATATTGCTTTTTTGTGCCTCTATATTCGCTCAGTATGAGTTTTATGCTCGTACGGAGTTCCCTTGGACTTCACCCAACTGAATTCATTACAATAGGTACCATGTCGTAAATTTTTATTCCTTTCATCCTTATCTGTTCAATCCCTTCGTATTTTTTACTTCTTCTGTTGATTAGGTTTGCATATTTATGGAATATAACCAATATTAGCATTTCGTTTACTCTGCATGGATATTGGCCTCTGATTTAAGTACGCAATTGGGTTTGACAACCAAATTCTCATCAACTTTTTGCGTTGAGTTCTTTGGATAAGCATACATATACTTTTGACAACCTTTCTTTATATACAAGTGGATTCAATATGAGTGCATTTTATAATACACTTTTGATTCATTTTAGTTAAAATATTCTACGTAGACAATTAATTAAATGCTTATTTGAAATGCAGTATGCGTAATTTACTTAGAAAAATCGGCAGATTAATATAAAGATATTTCACATATGTACTATCTAATCCCTAGTTGATAAATATATGGAAATTAATATTTATACATAACCTTATTTTAATCATGTTTTCCACTCTGAGGTTTTTCCTCTAATTGTTTCCTCATTTTAATCGAAAAATGTTCATTGTCCTCTCTCTTCTCCAAGCCAGATAAAATGACTGCATTGCACTTATTAGAGATTAGCAGATATCATTGAATATGTTAGCTCAATCGAGAAGTCAAATTTTATTTTCGTGATATGATTCTTCAAATTTCAGAATAAAAAATCATGAAGTCTGAAATTTGAATCACCATCACCAGTACTTTAAGGGAATAACATATTTTAGGCATTAACTTTGCATTACACTTTTTAAGTATAATGATGGGCAGTGGTGAGGTAAAATATATCGTTGTGGAGGTTTAATTCGTACAATAATCCTCCATCATTTCATATTAAGAAATATGTCAAAATTTCTCTTTGTGAATGCAAAACTGTGTCTTCACGTGTGGTGATAAAACATACAGATAATGAATTAATAAATGTTCCTTTCCGATATCCTATTTAGAAGGAGCTTTGAGTGTAAATTTTCCTCTTTTTCGAGGAAGATTAACGCAGTGGGAATTGACTTTTACGATAGGTCATCCTGATATCTATCGAGCATTGAGCTTTTGCTAACTCTATTTACTAGAAATGAGAGTCTTTGATATCCGAGGACGAACGTAATATCTGTAGGCCACAAGGGACGAGAATTTCAACCAGATTATTATGGTTTTGATGTTAACTCCATCCAAAGGATCATAGTGTAATAAAGAACCTCTCTTTTTACCAGAGAAGGCTTTCATCCTATTACTCTGTGCAATGGAATGATGAAACTTCTGTCGGAAGGACATTCTCAGAGCCTCGGATGGAGTAGTACTAAAGTGCTTTGAATGACATTTCATGTTTCAAAGACTTCTTCACGGAAATATTCGAACACTTTAGCAGAATGCTGAGACTAGACAGCTGCGGAGGATATGTGAGATATTGGAAATGAAGTTGAAAATGGAATATCTCCGAAAGAGTCTTGAAGCACTCCATTAGCTTTTTCTTTGCCGTATTTATACTCCTATCTTCTCCTTATTTCTGATTTATGAGCCTGGTGATGCATTATAGTGCACGGCGCGCTATTCTTATTGGGTTAAGCAATATGCTTAACTTCGACCCCAACTTTACTGCCAGTCTTTGTGTAATCCATCATAGGCGGAATCACGGAACTTTCCGCACGGTCATCGTAATATCTTCGGAGAGATTTTTATCCCGAAAGCGGGTTATTTCGGTTGGAAAGGAGGTGGATAAGTGACAAATGAATGGAGAAATAAGGTCACCACTCCGTCTTACATTGAAGTATTCTCAGAGTTAAAATCCATTTATATTCTTATCGGCGATATATTTTTGCACTTGTCTTCGTAGTTCTATTTTAATCGAAGAACAATGGAAAACTACGTTTTACGATCAGAAAGACGTGATAGACCTAATACTATGTCGCTATCTTTCATTCTATCCTATCAATGCATTAGAAATTGCTTCACATGTCAATGCGAATGGATTGTTTATTTGTGTGAGGAAATTTTTAATTTGACGTCAATAAGATATTTAGGAGTATATTTGCAATCTATTGAAATACAATTCTAGTAAAATTTCATTTTTGGTACACCTAAAAACTATTACAATATTTCGAATAGCGTAAAATCATCTCTTGTATAATTAGCACAATGCGCAGTTTTACAGATTGGGCTATTTAATCAATTCTCTTTCCAAATATCCATCATCTTAAAGTGTTTTCTTTTTTTTAACTTCCAAAATATGTGAAATCTTTTCTAGTATTCGTCTTTTGTGTTATCATTCATCACGGAGGCTGGGAGCTACTGCTCCAACCCATTGTTCATTGTCCTATAATAATACAGCATATTTCTGAGGCGACTCTCATCTTGACTTGTTTAAGGCCCTTACTGACACGATTGTATCCTGTTTTCTGTTAAGAAGTGTTTTATGGCCTACTTTATATGTACCTTTTGATACACATTGTTTCCTCTCCCAACTTCGAAGAACATTCTATTGCCCTTTGTCTTCGATCATTTTTTCTCCAGTCTAAATTTCAAAGCTATTTAATCACCTATATCACTAGGAATTCTATGCTTTTCATCATTATATATACAACTATTCCTTTTTCATATTTCTTTATTGCATCGTACAATATTTAAAAAATCAAAAATATGAAATATACAATAATCATTAAATCATCCAACTTTTATTCATCTGCCACTTTCAGTGATTTAAATTTCGTGTTTTTAAATTGCAAACTCAACATGAGAATGTGTTACCTTGTGAAAAGTCCATTATAGTGAATTAGCCTCCCGTACTCCTTTTTTGGACTGAAGATGCGGCACATTTCGCAATAAAATATTTTTTGTATGAGTACAAGGGTTATTTAATTTAAATAGTGGTTTATATAGTTATCGTGGTGATCTTTAGTTTCCTTTTGTGAAATACATTTGAGTGATACTGGATAAGTTTAAAATCAGTGAATTAAAAGATTGGAGTGAGTAGTCACTAACATTACCTCCAGAAAGGCTTTGATTGATCGATATTTGATTTACCGGTCAATTTACGTCGATTTACTTTGAAATTGAAACGACACTTTTTAACTCTCTCCAACTATTCTCATTATAATTCTGATATATGGCATATCATAGGAATTTTCGTTCGATTGTGTGTTTAGTCTATATTTAACTCGTATGAATATGAAGGAGTCTATTTCGCTCCAAATGTAAGAAAGGGATTTTCCATTTAAGTGAAAGGTGGCAGTTGTCAAACAAAATGTTCCTGACGTGAATAAATCGATTGCAGGTACGAACACAAAAGAATTGCCGTATAATTTTTTATTTCATCCACTGAATTTATATTTTTCTGTATTCTGAATATTTAATGACTTTGAGGCGGATGAGGGGTAGATCAATCAGTCTTCTTTTTAATGACGTTATCTTATCTTACCAACCCTTCACTTTCCCCGATTCCTGCTTAAAAAGGAACCCTACTTCGGAGACTTTCCCTGATTTCTAACCTCTATACTTTCCCTTACTTCCATCCATTATGACCCGCCTTATTCTCTTACGGAATTCTCCCCCATCCCCCGCCCCAACTCATCCGGCACCCTCCCCCTCCTTCGCCCCCTCCGACCAAAATCTGATCAATACTTTTGGTTTGGATGCCTCGCTTTTGTTATTACTTTCTCTCTTTTCCTTCGCTATTGTTGTCCCTTCCGAATTCCTCCTGCGTCTCCGAAAAGTTTTCATCTTTCGCCCTACCCAATCTGACGGAAACCGAAGTTATTCTTAAGTTTCAGTTTGTTTTCTCTCGTCTCAAAAGATAGAAAGTCTTTTGACTACGTATTTAACATTTGCGCCGATGGTAAACCGTTTAGGCTTGATTCGGTAACCTCTGCTTCGTTCCCAAAAGTGTTGCGATTCGATCCATAGGGCCATTTATCCAAATCTTCGAATCTGAATACGATGAATCTAGATGAGTGATTTAATAGAGGCTGCCTCAAGTTTTTCGATGAAAACCTTTAAATTTATCTTACCGTCTGAGGCAGTCGAGTTCTCGATGGGAACAGTTTTGTCAATTTCATTCCGAAACTTTTACGAGTTTTTATTTCGATACTTATAGAAAACCATTACCGCAAAAAGGTCGCTGAACCTTCAAATTTAAACGTACATTTCCAACTATAAATCTAGTAATTGCAGGATTCAATTAAATTTTTTCATGCCTTCTTGAATGCGGGCGAAAGCGAGGCTCTTTGCGAGAAAGTGAATTTGCAATGCCGGAGATATTTTTCCCATTGATTTCTTTTCCCGTTTAATGGAAATTCCAACGAGAAACCATACACTTTCCTTTAAAGAAACGTCAGTTACCAACTTGGACAACGCCCTAAGTACTTCCAGACGCCCTTCAAGGGCATGACCCTTTATTTAATTCAGACTCAAGGTCTTTTTTTCGTGTCTCTTTATTTCTCCAAAATCTGAGAAAAAACTCTCATTAATTACAGAATTAGAATTAAAGTATTACGCAAAAGCATGAGTTTGTATCCAGTCCTGTTTATCTTCTGATACCGATCATTTCATCAGACATGAATAAACCATTATTCAACCCAATGAGAAAGAAACCACAAGAAAAAGAATGAGTGCATTCATATCGAAAGCTTTTATACCCCTACGTATTTCATTTCCTTCATTTGTTCATATAAAGGGCGAAAATTGCGCATTTATTGCATGTCTACATACTGTGAAAATCGAAATCTTCTTAGGATATTTAGTTAATAGAGAAACACTTGCAGTCCTTAAATCAGTTCACTTGTGTTATTCTAAAAGATATATCCGCGTTCCAGTTTATCATTTACAATTAATGCGAATTCCCCATGTCCCATTGTCTATAGCGGAGTTCAAAAAATAAATATTAACCAAGGAATGTGAAATTTTAAAAAATACGAGTTATTTACTGCTCAAAGCATTACTGGGAGATCACTGCATGAATTTTTAATATTATATGCATAATAATATCATAATTATTTTGATCCAAGCAAAGTAGAAATATTTTCTTTCAGTTCAATATCTGCCTGTTATTCTGATAAGAAGTATGTACAACCACTATATTGTACCTTAATATCTAAGTAAGAAAATAGTATTCTGTGATAAATCAAAACGATTATATGGTAATATTAACCCAAAAATTAGCATCTACTGTTGTTTTATATTTAATCGCATCAACTAGGATAAAATTATGAGGAAGTATATAATATTGTAAATCTTTATTGATGTCAAAACTGATATAACGGTTTAATAATAGGAAAATGTATCATCGACTCGAACGGGTATTTTTAAAAATTTTACTCCTCAGACGATATCGTGGAGTTTATTCATTCTCGCACAATGGTGAGCGTTCATTGGTGATTAAGCCTATCCTGTGGAAAAATCACGGTCTATAAAATCTGATATGTTTTTTGTAAATACACTCTCTATGGATGGAAATATTCCCTGTTTTTATTATCATAAAGCAAGTTTATCCTGCATAAAATATTTTCAAACTGTTATAACTTCAGGCATGGGGCACTCTACTTTGTTATTTCAGCAGTATATTTTTCTTAGATCAATGAAAAAGAAGTTAATGGAATAATTAATTTCTTAATAGTTTAGGGAATATTATAAATTATTTTCTCAGTATTTCGGATCGTAGGATACTTTCCAATTATAATTAATTCTAAATTACGAAGATACGAAATCCATTACCTTGTTCCTCCAACAAAGAACAATTATGATGATAATCGTCTTTATTGTGGGCGAGATTACTGCTTTGAATCTCCTCTTAAAAATAGCTTGCAATTTCTAAATAATTTCCTTATAATAGAAATAGTCATTTCATACCAAATCAATTGAGCTGTTTCCTACGCAATATAACAAAGAAACTTTAATAATAGCTTACTTTAAGCCCTCCATTTCCTTTTAGTAATTACCCAATTTTAGGGCGTATTTATTTTACTCCCCATCTCCATACATTTGTGTGACAACTGTTTAATTTTCAGTTATTAATTAATTATTCTACGATAGTTATGCTATCCCTTGTCTTTGTCCATTTACCTCTTGTTTCTAAAATAGTCAATGCCCAAAGAATGGTATATTCTGCTCTTTCTTCGTATTATCACGCATTTAAATAACGACTTGGCGGAAGTAATAAGTATACCGATAATATATATCTGTCGAACCGTGAGGAAGAATCGTTCCGCATCCTTGCGTAAATTATCGAACGTCTAAACAAAGGAGATGGGATTACTTATTAAGTCTCTCTGAAAGATTTTAAGTCGTTGATAAGAAGAGGCACGAACGCAGGGACGGGCTTCCCAACGCAATTTGTCTTCGGGAATTACTTCCTTTTGTTTTCCAATAATACATCGACGGAAGATGTACAGGAATAGAATTAAATGGATATCGCTAAACTTTAACTACGTGCTGCTCTATTTTACAAATCGGCGAGAAAATACGGAATCACATTATCGGATATCGCGTTGTTTTTATCTTAAGAGGCTTATCATCTTTTATTCACTTCCCATTCAATCTCCTGCTTATCATCTTCGTTCAATCTTCTCCACAAAACTTCCCTCATTAATTATTTTCTGCTTCCTGCGCTTCCTCTGCACACAGATGTGTACCCTGCATGCATATTGGCGTCGGGAAACTGCTTTGACCTTTGCAAAATTTGATGAAATATTAATTAGAGATTCCTCTTTCGACGAATCCCGGCACTTATTCAAATTCTTAATCAAAATCCACTCCAGTCTTTTTAGCATCCTGCACTCGGAGTAACCCATCCATATTCATTTCTCCTGACAATCTTCGACTCCGTCCCATTGTTTTTACCTCTGATTTATTCATTCAATGCGTTCCTCTGAAGTTTCCTCTTCGTTAAACACTCGCGATGCGTTAATTTTGACTCCTGCGGAAAGTCATTTCTCTTCTAACTTAAGTCGTTTACGAATACATCAACGCAGAGCCCTTTTTGCCTCCGATGGCATCAGGATACGACGATGGGGCGATTTCCGAGATCAGGAGAGAAAAATCCGAAATACTTGAAAAATAATTGCTCGAAATATTAATAAACACTTCTTGAGTGAAGAGTTTATATTACTCTTGAACTACATTCTATTGTCAAAATGTTATCATTGGGACATCTTTGAATATAAATATAAATTTCGGTTATTTGATATTAAAGATGAATAAGAAATTATCGTTATTGGATTTTTGAATTTTTAAACCAAACCGTTTTCAGCGACTCTTTGATGGAACTTGTAATATGACCTGAGGTTTATTTCCCAAGACTAGTTTTGCTCCGGAAAGTTACTAATTATGGAGAGCCGTTTTCATCGAAACCACTCTCAGAAAAGGATCATAGAATATTTCGTTAAATTTTGCCTTTAATTATTAAATTCATTTGACAAGAAATCAAAGACCATTGATGATGTGTTTTATTTCTTACATAGTCGTTCCATGAACAATACAACATTATGGTGTTTATTAATCTTTTATCACATGTCTACAAAACTGAAATAATTATATTTTTAAAATGAGAATAAAAACAATACACATGGTACAATTACATTAATGGAGGTCCGATTTAATTCCTCAATTAATTAAATTTGAACAGGGAAGCTTAATTACAAATTTTCTAGAAAATATTATTGTCACGAATGGAAACGTAATTGAGATAGTTTTACGAGTTTACTTTAATCATCAATTTAACAGTAATGTTCTTGAGGATGTATTATTGACATAACAATAAAACAATAGTTTAATTAATTAATATATCATTAAAATTAACATATCATGTGGTTTTATAATTCATTGTTTTCTTTCATCGGTTTCAAATTTAAATAACCTAGATTTTTGTTATCTTTTTTGTGAAAAATACAAAAATAAAAAGAGAATGTTTGCAAAATTAATGTTGCAGAATTTCCCTTATATATTTTAAATGATATATTCGTAAAAGTCAAGAAACTGGTCTGATTTTTCTCTAATGGTAGTGATCAGCATAACTTTAAGTGACAAATGTTAGGAACTGTAATCCTTTATTATTTGTGTTGATGCGTAAAGTCGTACATTCGATAACTTCAGATTTACTATCGTTCTCCCTTAAATTGTTAGTGGGACGTTTGCTTCTTCTCAGATGAACTTTAGTGAAAGAGATCATTAGTCATTTGCAGATGATACCACAGAAGACAGTGGAATCCGATTTCCACTAACCTTGGCACAAATAATATTTTCATCTCCACACATTCGTATGCGTACTTTGCTCATCACGAATGCAAGGCTCCCGCAAACTGCTTTTAAAACCACATTCGTCATCGGAAGACGAAGTATCTTTAAAGAGATAATGACTCATTATGCGCGATTCCAAACAAAAATAACGTTACGACCTTCAGTATCGTCAGATGATGATACTTCATCTAAACGAACGATTAAAATACATTTCTTTTATGATACCCCTTTTGGAAGCTTGATTTAACTTTTTAAATTATTAAATTAAATTAATTAAAATAATTTGGTTGTTATTGCCCCTTATATCTATTATATATATAATTAGATTGTCAATTAAAGAAAATTTTCTACGTTCTTAGATTTCCATTCGTTATCATCCCTATACCACTAACAAGGAATTGATTGTAATAAATTAATTTTATTAATATTAAACTTTTAATAATCGGAGCATTAATATGAATACTTTATAACGAGAATGAATAATATAATAAAATATAAATTTTCGAATAAAGAAAACGTTAATGACGTGATTTTTCCATCCTTCATTCCATTTTACTCATTCTATTTATCTTTAAATTCAATCGTCCCATGGTACTTTAATAACTATAAATACTATAAAAATGTTGCTTATGATCTCCGATTGTACATTGGAGCAGCCTCAAATTTCAATTCCGAAATCGTTAAAGGAAATACCTCAATGGTGGGCTCGCTTCTGCGAAATCTTAACTCTTTTTCCCAAAATTTTGCTGGCCGAGTATTCCTGGAGGAGCTTCGTCTTATTTCAGAATAATTACGACTTTGGGAGGGGTACCGTCATAAGTCATCCCTCGGTATGGATCCGCGCGGACATTCCTCCCTTGCGGATCGAAATTCCCTTCCTCGTCCCAGACTCATCACCCACATTGCCCCCATTACTCCTCTATTCTCCACTTTCTCCTCCCTTTCTTCATTGACGTCGACCTCTCTTTCGGTGAGGACACTCATCTTCCATCCTTTTCATCAGACTCTTCCAGTCCAATATGCGACTCCTTTGTGCCGTCTCTTTCTCCATCTCTGCACTTCCGTCCTCGAGTGCTCGCGTTTTCTTAAGAAACTCCCCACCAAAAGGCGACGGAGTAACTTTATCAATACTCGCGAGGGAGGTCGCCAGATGTTATTATCCGCTCCTCTTTTCGGTTGCTGAGATACACGCGTCACCCTGCTAATTGGGTGGGTTCAACCAGAGGGTTGGTCTGAGGCCGCGTGTGTCGTGAAAATATAGAGCGGGGTTGATGCAAGTAGGGCAGAGAGTTTATGCGCTTGACGAATCGCCCTACATAGAGCGATACGGAAGTATTTACGAAAGATTAAAAGAGGTTTAGCCAACGGGTCACTTGACTTCGAACTTTAATCGTCTAATCGTCCTCGTTCGTTACAATCGCAATTGTTTTGTTATTCTCATAGGCCGTTTGCCTTCGCGTATCGGACCTAATTTATGGTTCTGTAGCGCGTAAATCGAATGAGATATGCTATTCGATGAAATCGGCCGAATTGATCGAGTGCTATGGAATCTCTTCCCCTAAGTTTCCGTATCCAGGTTCACTAATGCACGTATTATGGAGGAGATGCCGGAAATTTCGGTCGGACTTTAATCTTCAGCTGCATCATCGTATACCTTCCATGAAAGACATAGGTGCGGTCATGAAACTCGATTTTCGTGGGAAGCGTGCGTGTTTCCACATTTGTGTTGATCAAAACTTCAATGGAAGCTTCCCTGCAACGGTGAAATTATTCATTGAAAATTAGAGTAGGTTCAATCCACTGGTTGTGTATATGTGTTAGTCCTAGTCGGTTTAAGCTACATTAATCTGCCCTCAAATGAATAGTTCTGGGTTGAAAGCATACGAGTCAACATCTTGTATTCTTAGGGTAGTGATGAACTACTTTTGTGATTAATAGATAACGATCCGAAATACTGAAAACGGAATTAGGCAGTGGAAAAAGAGTTATAACTTATCATACATCAATACAAAATCCCCAGAATAATTATCAGATTAAGAGCTTATTCGTCGAATCATCTATCTTGTAGCTGCGTATCATCTGAAAACTATGTAAAATAATCAATAATAGTGAACACCGATAGTCAAAATCTCTGAATTGGTAATAAAATATTTTTACCTCAATTCTACGAATAAAACTTATGAACGGCCCCTGGCCACACGTCACTAATTGATTTGCAGAATCAAGTATAAAGTTAGAACACAAAGGGTTTTATTAAATATGAAACCATCAGCAGATTGCGTTTCCATTAATTTAGTGTTCATCTACTTGGAAATTTAACTTTGAAAATCACCTTTATGCGCTGAAACTACGATTGTCTATGCCAGCACAAAAAAATGGATTCCGCACAATAATACAAAAAGCAAATAGTCCGGATACGTTCACCAATGAACATTTCGTCTAAAAAATACTTGGGTATCACAAAATAAATGGGATAAAGTCAAAACTTTTTACGCAATCTATTTCATCGGCATTTTTGGCTCGAAAGTTACTTTGGTTTTATTGTTAAATGCCCATTCCGAGAAAAAATTATATGTTATCTTGTGTTCCACGCGTCACTTATCGCCGCCGGAGTCGTGAAAGCGGAAAGAGTCGATTCATGGAAATCGTGGTCAGGGGGAGATTTTATTTGTCAACATTCGCCGATCTCATTCGCGAAAGGGACTATGAATTATGAACGAGCCGAAACAAAACTGATTTTCATCGCAGACCAATAAATTCCGGGAACAAGCTCGGACTTAAAAAGCAGTTCTTTTCCCGTCTTCTTTTTTTTCGTATAAGATAAATATTTGCATTCGATATCCTCGGGTGAAATTAGTTCGGATTCTTCGAATCGCCCTCATTTCGTGTCGCGCCAAAGAGTAAAAGGATAATGGGCGTAATTTTTTATTCTCCCTCTAAATTGGCGAGAGCAAACAGCGGATTCGATCGCAGGTGTAATCGAATGCAAATCACAAGACTGGGGTAAGTTTACTCATCCGCAAGCCGACTATTAAAATGTTAGAAGTAAAGCCATCAATCGAGTCTGGGGAATTCGATGAACGCGTCGTGCGACGCTGATTGCCCCAATTACGATGAAAATTGGTTTCGAAGGAGTTCCTGGAGGAAGTCTCTGTCCGAAGGGCTCACGTAGAATAATACTCACGAATTGCGGTGACTCAGTGTATTTTTACTTGAATGTCGCGATGAAATACTGCGCTGAGGTCGGGCGGGTTGATGGAAGGCAACTCGCATAATGAGTGAATGCGGACAGGGATCAGAGGGAACCTAATTCAATTGTGCTGATTTTCGGGAATTGTTGATGGACTGGATCATTCTCCCGCAAAACTCAATCGTGCGGTGCTGAGTCTAAATATTCTCCCTCTGTCAGATTCGCCCTTTAATCAAAGCGAATATCGAAGCAGACGAAAGGGGTTTTTCCCGATACAAAGAATTTTTACTCTCCTTGTTAATTCTATGTATTGTGTATCCGACTGTTATCAGGGATTTTTTACCGAATGCGCGTATATATGTATATATAAGAATGTATGCATATTAATTTGCGTACGTAACCAGAAAATGAATACAATCAAAGTAGAAATACAATAAATAATAGTTTTAATATCAACATTATGACCGAGAAAATGTCAGTTTAATATCAGCACAAATTAAAACTCATCAGTTTTTTAATAAAACTTAAAGTAAAAGATTTCAAAAATATTTCGTTGTGATGCGAACACTGTAAAAAATAAATAAATTTAGGAGGAGAAAACGTTTAAGTCAATGTATGTTTACACTTCATATCTTCACATTTAGGTGAATTATATTTGGCACTTTTTTAAGCATATACACTCAATATATATATTATACTCAAAAAATCTACGAAAGTTACACTTTTTTATCGAGAGAGATAATTATTCATCAGATTAAATTATATCTCAACTTATTTAGAATACACAAATAATTTATTTCTATTATATATATGAATTAATTAAAAATTTTAAAAAAATATTAATCCAGAAATGCACCAGATGAACTGATGTAGTGTATAGTAGTGGAGTTAAATATTATTAACTGAATTATTGAAAATTTAATCATATATTTAACTTACAATCAGTAGCAGCTGCAAAAGATGCTTATAGAAGTTTAATTATTAAACTTTGATCGTATATTCATAATTATTTTTACCTTCCATTATCAGGTATTTAATATAAATCTCTTAAAACCAATTTGGATACTCCAACTTTTATTTCTCATGCGAAATTTGCTCTAAAGCGCGTCCAAATGAAATACTCGGTGAGTGAAAATTTGGAGATAATGAGGTAGGATTTTTGTTCCATTCGCTTATAATCGTATTTTCATTATACAGAACCGCAACTTTGAGAGTCAAGGCACGATAGCTACCATCGATTGAGAACGCAATTACACCGAAAAAGTAGTAAACTAATTAACGAAATGCATTCGGTAGACCTATAATTTGCTGCGTACACTTTCCGAGTCATACCTTAAATTCATTAAGTTACTTCATGATCACCTCTTTAAAATCAAGGAGTGGAGTTTACGCAATTGGAGTGGCATTAATTAGCTAAATTATTTACAGTTACGCAAATAATCCATTCATTAGCTGTGATTGATATTTCATTTTTTTCAGACGAGGTTTCGGTAAATGAGGCTAATTTACGATTAATAAAGCTGTTTGGGCTCATTACCGGCAGAGCTCCATAGCCGTATCATTTAACGCATTCGAGATGAGTGCAACTTTCTCTTTGGAATTTTGTCTCGCTTGATTCAGGTTCACAGAGGTCTAGGTCATTTGAATATTTGTAGCGATATTTGAATTTTTAAAATCTTTTGTTCACTCTCCGAGCTCCTTTTTTTAACATTTAGTTTTACGATGCGTAATAGGCAAAACGTCAGCCCACCTTTCTCTAACTTAATTAGAGTTCGTATTCATTAGTTAACTCTTGTTTTCAATGAATTTAATTTATGTAAATTCCATTATATCTACGCAATAGAATAAATTTAATTTGATATGAGGTCAAATTTACTGGCTCGGCTCAGCCAACTATTTTTTACAAATTATGAGAACTACAGATTTATTTATTTGGATGTTCTGAGTTAAATTTTACCAGAACTATATAATTATCTTTTATTTATCGTTATCTGACATCTAATCTACGTCTAACTGAAGGGTAGACTGCTGCATCACTATTTATATGCAATTCATAGAAAACAAATAAAATGTCTACGCACAAAACCAATGAGCGAATCAAATCCTGATTCGAATATTGCAATTGTGCATAAAATTTTATGCAACAATATTTTATCAAAAATTTCTTTACCGTGATTTACGATGATCCAAAATAATTGAGAATAACATTTTTCCTTATGTTTCTTGACTCAAGATAACTTAAATCTACTGCATTTTATACTGAATTTTATTCCTATACTCATTTCACGTTTGTAGAGTAACAGTTAATTTGGTTCATCTAATTTTGTGAAAATTTTCAAATTGTTTCTGCAGATAAAAATCATTTGATTTAGAAGCCGAAATATAGTCCGATATGAACTTTAGGCGACTTAATTGCCGAGGAAGTCTATAATTCACTCATCTACATCTACATATTTACATAACGAAATTACATCCTTAGATGTCTTGCTATTAGCCCAACACTTGAATACATTGGACTTCCTGCTATCGCCCTGTTATTTTTCTTAAAGTTGTGCCCATTATGATTGATTTACAAAATACTCCCATTACATCTGAGATATGAGTTTTTATGTCAATTTTTCCTCACAATTTAAGAACTAATTCTAAAGAGTCCAAATTTATTTTTGTCTGAGAATCGTTTCAATATTTATTTTTAGAAGAGTTCGCTAAATAATCATTAATTTGGTCGGATAAGACAGAATCCATATGTTTCTTCGGCTAATTTATACATCAGGAACTTATATAAGGTGAGATATCGATTTAGCTTGGATAAGCAACGTATTTTATTTTTTTAATCATGCCGCGAAAAATATATTATAAGAATTTACCATCCCTAAAAGTGTAATTAATATACCCTCGTTAAAGCCAATTGTCGTAATTTACCGAATAAAAATATCCTAAATATACTCTATGATTTTGAGTTAATGTAGATTCTCATTTTTATTTTTAATTCTTTTAAGAATATCTCGGTCAAATGGATACCATGCCAAGAGATAAGCGAACCTATCCTGCTGAATTTTCGGAAGAATTATTAGATACATCCTCTAATCTGGCTCAGCGACCGAGGCGAGCATACCGACCTCAAGACCATAAACAGATGCATCTATATGAAATTGCATTTATCGGAGAAACGATAGCCGAGAGCGCTGCAAACGGAGCTCGAAATCTCTCGATCAATCGACACTTCCCATCGACTAACACTGCCCCTTCTTTACGACAAAACGAATTCCCGCTCCGAGCATAGTCTTGCGCATGCGCGTAAGCGTCAGCCCTTTCGTCCAACTGTCGAGTGTTCCCTCGAAGACCTATGGGAAGGGGAGCGGAGGGGAGGTTCCTGCGCTGGAGGGGAAGCAAGTCGGAATTGTCCGCTTTCTTCAGTGAGTTACTAACCGTAGAGAAGTTTGGACGTTGTGTAACCCTCCGGCTACGAGAATTATATACGCCGCGATACAATATTTTTACGGTTTCCTCCCAGGCTGCCTTCACTCACAGTCGTGTGGATGTTCTAAGTGTTTACAAGTGGTACGGCAAGAATTCGCATCGGAATCAACGCAGTTCCATCGAGATAATTCTTATATTTCCCTCCATTATCCTCTGGTGAACGGATCTCGTTGAGGGCTCCCAAAGTTTATTTTCCGTCTTTCGTGTTTGTTTTGTGGATTTTTTCTCGGCTTGATCAGGTGACGTTGCAGCGCATCCGATCGCACACCGTCGAGGATCGAGCGATACCATTTGGAGATTATTTGCTATCGTCGTTTATGTGGTTGATGGGATTAATCAGTGTCTAGAAGAAGTAATGGTGTCGAAGCGGCTTTCTGCCGCGCTCAGAAATCGCTCGTAGAAGTTTTCAGTGCGAGGAGGCGAAGGGAAAACTCGTCGGGCCCTCCCAGTGAGGGAGCGTGGCCCATCGCCGGGAGACCAGCGCAGCCATCGGGGAAGGCAACGGAGCGCTCCCGCCATAAGGTAAGCAACCGAGTGGGCAGCTTTCCTTTCACGGACTCCACTTCCTACTCCTTCTCTAGACGGATTACTTTTCCAAGAAAAGTTTCTGCTGCACGGGGACGCCTCGATTGTTACCCCGTACCTTTAGAAAGTACGGTGGCGGTCTGAGCGAAGTTTAGAGTCGACCATTGCTGTAAGTCACTCTCTTCTAAGCAAAGACCGTAGGAACGGTTCGGTTATGTGGTTCTTTAACGAACAGTCCTTCCAGTTTATTGTTTCTGTTTTGAAATAGGCGAAGAGTGCATTTCCTCGAATGCGAATGAGTTTTTAAAGGAGCATTGTGTTACTTGTTTGTAAATACTCCTTAGAAAACTAGGCTAAGATGTGCTTATTGTTTCGAAAAGAAATCTTAAGTTTACGTAGTTAACTATTAGGTCGTCCTCTAAGAGATTTCATAAGAGCAAAAGTTACGTAAAAGTAGCTAAAACTAAGGGTAACCCTGTTAAATAAGCAGGGTTTAGGAATGGGTAAACATAGTTAGGTTTCTTAAGTTGATTCCCAAGGTTTCTTCGTCTCGAGATCGCGTCAAGAGAAACGGTTTCTCAGTTTTCTTTAAGTTGGCAAGCTTTTACCTCTAACTCATTGTATCTTTAACGGAAGATCAAACATTCAGAGTCGCAAAGAGTTATTTTATACAAAAGATGGAATTAGTAAACTTGTAATATCATTAATAGGATAAAGGCTCTCTTAGCTCAGACGTAAGATAGTATATCGGCGAATACTTTTCATATCCTTTAGCTTGTCAGAAGTTTTCGTCTTTTTGTCCTTAAATATATTAACTATTTATTATTTAAGATCCAAAGTCGGCGTTTGGAAAACATAAAACCCGATTTGGATGTTCCAATCAACTTCCGCAATCTGGAGTAGCGTTAGAGCGAAGACGGCTCCTGCTAGTCTACCGCACCTCGTCTGACCACCTCTCCGCGGGATTTCTCTTCGTTTTAGGCTTAGGGCAGATCTGCGAGGAGTGCGTGGGCAGACCGCTGGCCTCTCCCGACGTTCCACCAGTCTTTGCCGCCGTTCTTTTCAGAGGTGGTCCTACTCTCGTATCCGTCTTAAAAGTCGCTGCGAAGTTTTCAAGTCTAGAGAAAGTAGTCTCAAAGGTTTACGTTACGACTTGTTTACTCAAATCTTCGCTAAATCTTCTCGCTTTACGTAGGACTCAAGGAGTTGTTATTTCCGCCGACGAAGTGTGAAGCAGCAGAGATGGATCGGTGGGGAGGTTCTCGCGTCAAAGGATTCCCGATCTCTCTCGTGTTCTCTAAGAATGTTAATGCATCGTAGGGTTTTCGGGTAAGAGGAGGGTTCATAGATGAGTCAACGAAATTTTCAGTCTTTAATAGTATCCGAGGGATTATAAACCGAAAGTTTTATCATTACTCGCTGTAAGAGAAATAATTTGTAGAGTAAAATGTGAAGAATTTAATTAATCACTTCAATATAATGAAAATGTTATGTAATATATTCTTTTTAGTTGCTCCGTAATAATTCGATATGGGTATATCCTACGGGTGCCTCAGTGTGAACTTCTCCGATCTTTAACGAATGCGCACCAGCGTTCATCCACACAGGATTTCCGACTTTTTAACGACCTTTCTCTTCCGACCTAATATATTTTCCTCGTATCCCCACTAGTATAGGCTTTTTACCCTCGCACCAGAGAGATCGCTTGCTCTTTATGCCAGGACTGGAAATGAATTCGTTAGCATGGTTGAATTCGTAATGGAAAGAATCCCATTCTATTCCGAGCCAAAAATAAATGGAAGGGGCTTATAATCAGAGCTAATCCTCCCATCCCCTTTATTCGCGTTATTTGCATCTTTACGATACATTTTGTATTTCTTACATGTTAGCCATATTCTCCTATGGATGTGTATTTTAAAGATATAGGTATTAGTCGAATTAATAGCAAATGAATTCGGATTTTAGGGAGGAAAAGTGTTGATTGAAGAATTTAGCATTATGACGAAAAGCCCCTTTGTATACGACTTATTTGTTCGATCAAATTTCAAGCAAATTTTACCGCATGTCCCCAAAAAGAATCCGCGTCACGAGAAAAATGTACTCGAAATTTGGGAAGGAGAGCATTTTTCACAAGGAGCGTTTTCATTCTGCTATTCAGCCTAATTTCCTTCCACTCGGGCGTCCGTCGGTGCGTACGGCGGACGTTTCAACGCAGAGCGCACCAGCGGTTCATAAATGCACGCTCGTCGAACACAAGGGTTTTTTTAAAGAAGGAAAATTTTTAGATTTTTTCTTATTTAGGAATTCCATTGTTCTGGGGAATTGTTTTCCGCGCCCTCTCCCCGATTCACTTCAAACGATCTTTTTTATTGGACCACTCGCGAAAACACAGACTCTTTGGCCGACTTAGCAGCCACAAGAACTCACGTCCGCGATTCGTTTAATTCTTTCATCGGAGGAAAAAAGGCGATTGCATTCGGGAAGGCGAACCGTGAAGTATCGCTAATGCCGTTGCTATGGTTGTGTTTAGCGGAGTTATTTTTCGGAGACGAAGGCGGAATTCTGGAGCGACTTCAGCGCCCCCCGAAAATCTCCGGCGTTACATTTCCTTTCGCCTTTAAAGGATTAAGTTGATGAAGCGGTTTCCGATATCGGGGCGAACTCGTCGGTAACATTTTTTCCCGCTTTGATATCGGGCGAGATTCCGTAATTTTTGATTGATTGCAGGCTTAGCTCGCGAAATATGTCCCTCCGCAGTTGAATCCAGAGGGTGATTAAATATTTACGGGTTTTGGAGATAAATAGATCAAAGTAATTCGTAGCACGCGATCAAAGGCTCGAACTGATTATTTTCGCGTTCGTTTTTTTATTTTTCTTTCGTGAAAAGCGATGTATGTTATTCGCAAAGGTTTCCCTCATGATTATATCAGCGCATTAAAATTCTGCTTTTCTTCCAAAAAATGCATCTTTTGAGAATCACTCGCGTGAATTAGAGTAGTAAGCTATCTAGGGCGTGATCAAGACTCGCAAAATCTTCTCCTTTCCACAAACCCCCTCTGTTTGCGAAAATTAACGCGAGTTCAACTTCTGGCACAAAACCCCAAAAGTAGCTTCTCCTCGTCGATCTCGTCATCAGGTGTGATTCTCGATGGATTAAAGCAACGCTTTCACCTGCCTCGAAAAATTTAATAACCATTATGATTACCTGTATGTTTTACGTACACCTAACTTCTATCTTTAATGGTGATATTTTCCTTTTCTGTTCGTGTAGATGTGTGTTTTCGTGGACAAAAGAATTATTACCCAAATGTATTCGAGAGTTGCATTCCGTCCGCTTCAGTCATCACCGAACCCTTTCAGTGGCGGACGGCCGTAGTAGGCAAATCGAAGTTTAATCTCAAAATGTGTGCGGGAATATGGAATAGAATAAAACTTACATACTTTCACCAACCTCTATATTTGATGGGCAGTTAACAAGAAACCTTTAATATCTCGCATCTCGCCGATCAATTCCTTCCGAGAACTTCTTAGGTATTCGTAGAGTAGGATGCAAAACACGATTCAAGGGACAAAAATGAGCGAATTGTTTTCCAAATCAAATGGACAATTGAAAAAACAAAGCCCGATCGCATTGCGGAATGGAAAAACAATGCAGCCCTTCTCTTGGAACGTACGCCGCGTCAAACCGAATCGAGAACGGGGTACCAAAAAGGAATTACGCACAAAGAGGCCTTTCCCTTTATAATCGCGGTGCATTGGCGTTTCGGAACTCGGGTCATTATATTTAAACATATTCGCCGATGAGGGCGAAAAAGAACAGCGGTAAAGGGGCCACAATGGTGCGCCATGGAGAGTGACCGTGCTGCAGCAAGGGGCATGAAAAGGTGCCGTACAAAGAGCTCGCTTTGCCGGTAAACCCCTTTTTTATTAAATAATCCAAGAGAAACGTTCTCCGCGCACACCAGGAGATTCGTTTTCGAGGGCCACCGGCAGAGGCGCTGGCGCTCCCCGACGACGGCCCCAGCGCCCTCTGCGAGATGCGTCGGAAAAAGAATAAATTGAAGAGCAAAAGAGAGAGGACGACTGGCCCTTCCGAGCTTTTGTTGTTCAACAATAGCCGTTTGTTTTCCCCCATTTTTTTCCTCGAGCGAAAGGATCGACTCTTCGGTTTAATTCTCTCGCTAAGCTCTTTGATTTCGGAATTTCAATCAAAGGGTGCGTAAAATTGCTCCGTTTTTTCCTCCGACACAAATTCGGTGATCCTCCGGATGCTATCTTCCGACGGTTCGCTAATTGAAATCCTCCGCTTCTCGTTTTTATCGCGGCCGAGAGTGCGAATTCATGGCCTTTGTGAGAATCGCAGCAAATTGTCCCAGAGTTTAGGTTGCCATTTTCCGAATCCATTCTTTCCGCTCGGTTGTGACGTCGCAATTGGTAGCGTTTTGCATCGAAGATTCCCTATTCGGAAGCGCACTTTATTCATCCAGGGTAACGTACCCTCGTTTCGGTTATTACGCGAAGTGCACGAGTTCGTCGCAAGGCGCGGCGGTTGCGCCCTCCGTCTTCGCAATTCCAGTCTATTATTTCTCCTCAACTTCCGGAATTATCGTCAGTGATTCACGAGTCGAAATGGATAATTAAGTCTGCTTGCTTCCGAGTGGATCACTCATCGGTGCGGAGTCAAAGGGTTCTGTGATACTCCAAATGACTGTTCGACGTAATTTATAGTCTAAAGGCTGATCTGATACGTTGCATTATACACGTTAACGTTACACGGAGTTATTTTCCCGTTGCTCTTTATAGCAATTGCTTGAAAGAATCTATTTTATATACAAAGATTGAAGTTCTGAATTATTTTATGTTTAATTTACGATACACGTAAGAGGGACAGCTGCTTTCATAGTTTTTAATGAAAACTATAATCTTTGGATACCTTTCTCGATTAGCTATTATTTATTTAAAATAACGGCTGTGGTAAGCATCTCATACTGACTTTCTCGAAAACTTATATTTCTATATTAGGATTACTTAATCTGAGAATATTGGCTATGTTTCTTTCTACACTAGTCAATTCAGAAATCCAATTTTATCTGCTTCCTCGTTAAAAATTTCCTTCAAATATGTTTTTACGCATATACTTAACAGTTTAAACCTTTCTAAAGTATTCTTCTTCTTTCCTCTGGTGTAACAAGTCACTTGAGTCCGTAGTATTCGTTTTGAAGGATCTGGAAGCAGTTTCATTCCCGTATTCTTTGAATCCGTTGCTCGTAATCACCGCGACCGTTACGCGTATTTCGCATCCAACGGCGATGGCGCGATCTCTCGGCGCAAGTGGGAATTCGTCGCCCCATTCCACCTGCTGTTTAAAGCCGAGGGGACTTCAAGTCACTTGTTAAACTAGTCAGTCCGGGTCGATAACTCCTCGATTTATCGTTTGTTTTTTGTTTGTTCCATCCGGGGAAGATGGACGAATCGAGGCGGACTCGCAGGACAGGCTTCTCTCTTTCCATCGTTTTTTACTCATATTTTAATTCCGAACCGGTTCTGCTTCCGTCATCGGACAAAATCACTCCGTTGGCGTGCCTTCCTTCGAAAATTTTTATTGACAATCGCTTTCTGATTAATGCAAATAAGATTCATCCGTTTTCAAAGGAAACGGAAATCCCTCTTAACGCGTTATCGCCACTTATTCCACATTTCATCTACTTGTCGGTTGAAGATTATCCTATCCTTTTTAGGAAGTATCATAACTTCCGAAATTTGCTTCGTATTCGAAGTATTCTATTTTTAAATTCTGTTTTAATGATTCTAATAGGTTATCGTGTAATCTTCATTAAATATCTCATCGTAATATCATTATTTACCATCGTAATATGTTTCTTTATTTTAAACTGTTCTTGTATTTACTTCTTCACATCTGAATTGTACGACAAATAATTATAATTATTATTTGTTTGGATTGCTGTGGTATCTTTGTTGAAAAGAGGAAAGGAATCATGTGGTAAAATGATTTATCCAAATTCTCTCCCTGTTTTCGTAAAAGTTATTTCAGTCGGACATTACATGCATGCCTTTAATGGTTGTATTTTTTACTGCTACAATATTAGAAGCCTTTAAGTATTGGAATCTGCTTCCAAAAGAAGATTCTTTTTTATCCGAGTTTTATTTTTAACTCAACTTTAATTCCACCGTTACTTTAAGCTTACTTTTCGTCTGATTGTGGCGATGTTACGATAATCCTCAATATATAAGTCCTCTGAGATTTTTTTCGAATGTTCCCATAGATCAATCAGAGCCCTCAGCATTCGGAAAGCACCCAGATCCCCCTCCAGAAGAAAAACGATCCTTCCGGCGGCTTACGCTCTCTAAGCCTCTCTTTGCTATCAAATCGAGACAACCCGAGAAAGGGGGATTCGATTGCGCGTGGCAAAGCTATTAATTGGCGGGCGAATTTGTTGTTTCCCCGCTTTCTCTCTGCCCTCTTTGCATAATTGAGTCCAACGGAAGGGGGGATTCATTCGGAAGAAGGAAAATGGAAATGGGATTGATGGAAAACGAGTCACCAGAGTTGGAAAGAGGGCAAAAAACATTCGCGCTTTTCGCAGGGCGAGAAGAGGAGTAGAAAGTCTGTGCCGCAGGGTGAACTGGAGGCTGCTATCTGCAACGAACGAGGTTACTATTTCGAAGCTTTTAAATATCACCAAGAATCATCCTCGACAGGGAAGGTACGATCTCTTTCTCAGTCCCCGTAATTCCTCTCCCACTTCTGCATATGCAAGACAGCCGCGGTATATCGATAGCGCTCCCTCGTTAACGCCAGATTCCCCGTTTCTTTCCCCTGCGCCAATCCTTTCCATTCCCGGAGGCGCAGTCTGCAAATCGGGCGCGTGCGAAGGATGCGACGGGGTTCGTTCAGCAGCGTCCCGAAAGAGAAATCACGCCTTTAACGAGGCGAGATAAGGCCTTCTTATGCATCTTCCTTGGCGGGAGCGAATAATACCTCATTGACATTTACTCGGGTTTCTCCTACCATCCACGTCGTGAATCTCGGTAACGTTGGTTCATGCTAATGGGAGTTTCTCGTTGGAAGTTGAGACCGCCGAGCCACAGGCAGAAAGGATTGTACGTCTTCGGAGAATTTCTCTGGTTAGGCTTCGTTACGTGGCAGCTCTTAATAGACGACCCTCACCCTTTATCCGTGGCTGCGCGCCTCCGGCGTTAACATCACCCGCGTCTATCGATGGCCGCTCTTGGAACGACCGGACGAGTTTTTTCCACTCCGGCGGAGTTCCAACCGCAGAGAGAAGGATGGCCGGAATCCATCCTACCCGTGGTGGTCTTCTGGCCCGGTGGCACCTCCGATGCCCTTTTTTCCCTCCCACCGATCTTCCACCCCACGCTCATCCTTCTCCCGCCTAGAGCCTCCACGCACGAGGACCACAGGCTTTATGTAAGCGTCGCTCGTTTTTATGTGCGTGTTCTCGTCAGAGTCATCTTCTCCCGTATCTACGAGCCCATCACATTCCTTTTTTTCCTCCCTCGCCCCACTCACGTCTCCATCTAGGGCTTCCTCCATCGAATCGCTCTCCCGCGCGTTCATCTCTCCGGGCCTACCGGCGCCCGAAATCCATCACCCTGTCTCCTTTCCTATTTCTTATCAGCAACCCTTTGCTCTACGTACAACCGGAGGTTTACGGTAAGGGCTTCCTCGCATCGGTCCAATTAGCGATTCGCCATACTTGCGGAAGGGTCTGGCGTGTCTAAAGGCTATATTTCCTCCGTTACTCGTCTCCGAAGTTCCTGCTGCGCTCTCGTTTTATAATGCGTGAATTTTTTTTCGGAATGCGGGTTTCCATGCCGACGGGGGATCGCTTTAACGGCCCCCAATTATTTTCCTCATTTAATAATATTTTAGTTTTCGAAATCATAATGCGGCTCGGCGTCTGTTAGTTGATTGAAATGCGATTTTCGTCACCGTGGGTATTCTTTGACGAGATTCCAATCAGGGAAATGGATGTCTCGCCCCATCCTTCCGATAAAAGAGAGGAACTACTCGATTACATTAATTCCGTTGGAAAAAGCTCGCTGGAAGATTTGCGCGGGGTTCGTCTTTCTCGTATTTATTCTTTTTATTTTTCTCCCAACGGGAAAGCCTTTGTTCTTGCTATTGACCGGAATTATATTAACATTGAAAGATTTTCATGAAGTAGGAGTTTATCTCTCGTGGTTTATTTTCCTCGAGAGTTTTTCCATCAGCCCACCAAGTCCATTCTACCGCACAACGCATATGCAAACATTCTTTTATGCTCAACCGTAGCTGCAGTCCTCGACGGGAGGCGATCGGCAGATACTCATCTGGTATTCGGTCAATCCTCAGGCGGTCCGAGAGAAAGGCTCGATCGGAGGCTGACGGAAACGACGCCAGGGCGCCGCGACGGTTTAAACAGAAGAATAGCGATTGATATACATACACAGACACATTTCTATAATGTCGTTCTCTCCGCTCGGAGAGATAAAGTCACTGGGGCTGAATAATGGTCCGTCTCTCTCGGTCTATGTATCTGCCTCTTCCGATCTGTTTTTTTTTCCGATCCTTTGTGCGTGAGTTTCGCGATTGAATAAATATCAATTCCGCCGATTTCCGTGGAGTGCGCACAAAAGCAATCCTCCACAAAGGTCTCCCCGCTCTTATACATTCCGTATGCGCTTATCTTTTCATTTGCTATCGACTCCATCAACGCTCTCGTTTGTCATTCGCATATCGCAAAGGAGACCAGCAAAGGCTTTGAGGGTTTCTGAGGGTCTTTGCCGATAATTTCCGGATGATCGTATCTCGTCTTTATTTGTGCCAAGGATTCCGGAGATTCTTTTGTAGCTATCGGACTACCAAAATCTTTGAAATGAAGCGTTCAAGAATGGTAATGCTTTGGCTGTGAGCCTAACTCTGACTCACAGTCAGTTTTTTTATCTGTTCTATGGTGAAATTTTGAGATTAAATCTTCCAGCGCGTTTTATGGTAATCGTATATGTGTTTTAGGTATTCCTAAGTTTTTCTGTTTACCACGGATTAGAAAAGGGAAAGTTTTTGTTGTATGAAGAGAAGAAGTTTGAAGACTTATGTATTGGAATTGTTTTATTTAAGAAGACAAGTCCGCATTCTATTTTTATGTTAAAGTATGATGCATCTTACTAAAGATTTCACGCGTAGAAATTTTTTAATGCTGTGTAAATACTTAGATAATTTGATCCGATTTTTTGTAACCTTTACGCAAATATTCGTTTACGTCATTTTCCCACGTCTATATCAGTATCACAGTAAACCAATCAAATTATAGGTTTATTCAATTTAAAATTAGCTAAGATCGAAGAGGAGGTAATTAGGACCGTTATTCGTTCCGAGAATTATTCCTCATAGGTCGTCCGTGGAACGGAAATCACGTATAAATCACCCTCTGAATGGTGTCTCCTTATCTAATGATTGCCGTGTAATTTGACTTCTCCAAATTCGTCAGTCGTCCCAAAGGCGTATTCAATCCGAACCTCTCCCTCTGTTTCCTTAGGTGGCGCTTAATATACAAGTCTCTTCCCAACTTCCGTATTTTCCCCTTTGTCTCAATCTCGCGACGAGCACCACTCGCCGAAAAATGTTAACTGCCACCTCCTGGAAAGTCGTTAAAATGAAGTACTTGTTGAGCACCTGTTCAGCAGCGGCCGCAAGAAACAAAGGAGGACAACCGTGATTTGTTTATCCTTCCGCTTCCAATGCGCCTCACGTTTCTCTTTCGCTTCCCCAGATGGAGTCACGAGTAATTACTCCTAGTTGATCAATCGGTCCGTGACCATACGCACCGCGTAGGCCGTTTATGGACACCGTGTATGCGCCGTAATATTCCCGGCATATGGATCGAGGCATTCCCATTGTCGCCGGATAGCAACCCATTGTCCTCAAACCTGCGGCTGCCATGGCTACATTCTTAGTTCTAGTTACGTGAGGGTATGCCTCGAACTGGAATGCGCATTTACGGGGTCGAAATTTGGACCTATTTTGAACGACGGTTGGTGACTACTCAGGGTGATATCGTGAACTGAGCAGCCAACAGTAACGCTTTTATCGCCGATTTAACTGAAAAGGAATGTTTCTTTTTCTCGTTCTCTATACCCATACTACCATTTCGGAGCCTTAGAATTGTTGTTAAACTGTAGATAAATGTTTGGTCTCCATAACAACTGAAACCCAATCTTTGTCTCGATGACCATTTCGTTTCTATCCCCAGAACATTCCATTAGAAAGAGTTCCCACCGTCCCTGCGAAGGATCAGTGATAGTAGAGATAGTTATAATTTACAACTCGGAATTTAATGCACGCCATCTCCCGTGTTTATTTTTTGGGACATTATAAATAAAATATGGCTCAACACGTAGCAGGTGAACGAAGGAGAAAGGGTGTTGCCCGGAATTCCTCCCCGTTTCCTCCTAGAAACGTACCTCATCCACTTAATGGCGGCTTCGTTTGTGAACAATAACCAGCCCCGACCTCGCTTTTTACGATCGCCGCTAGTTTTGTTTCTTTTGGATGGGCCTTTCGATAGCTCCCGAGTGGTGGTCTGCGGATGGATGTAGCTTCTGACGCTTTTCCACCGAGTTTTTTCCCATCGTAGATTGGTCGCCTTAAATAGATTAAAGCGGGGATTTTCCGGCGGTAGAACTAATTGGATGTATGGAGGATGGTCAAAATATGGAGTAGTCCTACAAATTCCCTCGTTAATAGGGTGTAAGCTCCCAAGTTTTTTATAGACCCGATACTTAGACGTCTAGGTTTTTTCTCTGGTGAATCTTCGTTGCTTCCTACTGTAAGTCTTTAGTTGGAGGCGTATTTAAATTATCAAAGAGTCAGACTCTGGAAGATTTATGCGGCAATGAAGTGGATTGATTTAGTTGGCAGTCGAGTAACCGTATAGTAAGCACATTTCAATCAGGAAGGAGTCGGTGATCTTAAACACGGATCGCTTGCTTAAGTTGCGAACCGTACAAGGTGAATATAATTGTGGAATGATTCAAATTAAGTTGAAGTTATTTATGAGGTAGCTTACTACTTATATCTATAAATGAATTCCGTTATTTATATCTTTCGGTGAAAGGGATTAAAAATTTCACTGGAAGTTGTGATGAGTTCGTAATCCTTCCCAAATGTATCGTGTCCTAATGTCTTTTGATTAATGATTGGGTTATTTCTTGACTTCGCCCGTTTTAATCTTATTAGAAGCATTCTTTTCCTAAATTCTATGGTTATTCGGGTTTCCCCGGTATTTTAACCTGTTTATACTTAAATACAACTTCTTGAAACAGTCTGCTTATGTTGTCTCTCGGTCGCGTCAACAACCCATTACATGTGACGTATATATTTATATTAGAGAAGTCTAAAAGTATTTCCGTTCGAGGGGGGATCGATTTAGCGTGTCTAAATTCCGCGACGTTGGCAGAGGTTCCGATTCGGAACTTTTTTCGTGCGGGATATTCAGCGCACTCTGGCTATAAAGGCAAGTACCATTATATAACCTGTCTCGGTCATAGACGTCCGAGGGCGTCTCGTTCCTAGTCTGTAGCATTTATATTTGAGACCGAATGGCCTGGGCATCGAGTCTGAGCTGTTGAAACGGATTTCCTGGCAACGCTCTTGGCGACGCCTCGGAATCCCAAGTGTTCCGTGGGTGTGGCGGATTAGAACCTCCTTCCAATTTTCCCCGATCGTTCTTTATGGGAGAACGTTTAACTCCGCCAGATGGATATAATATCGGAGTCGAGATGTCTGGTCTCGAGTGGTCCGTTGTGGCTACATATCTGTAGGAAAATTGATTTTTTGCGATGCGAAAAAAATCGAAAGTGGAATGTATGGTTTCAGTGCTACGATCGAGTAAAAGTTAGTAAGTTTTTGTTAAAATTAAATTCGTATTTCTCAAAATTACTTTGATCTTTTATGATTGCTCATCTTATTGCGTTGTATAAAAAAGGGGGTTATGTCAATGGAGTTCAATAATGCTGGATAATCGGTTTTTAGCGTCAGATATAAATAATCACTTCAATTTTGTGGATATGCAAATTGGCAAATAAATTCCGCAATGCCTTGCAGATTCCTTTCCCCGGTGGTATTTCATCCCTTCATTATTCCATGTTCCATCAAAATTAAATCTTTAATCTCATTATTGCGCCTGTTAAGACAGGTCATTTACATCCAACGCCAACCATTTCGCGTATAAAATGGAAAAACTTCGTCCAATGCACTGTTTCGTGTCGGAATCGTTCGTTAATCGCTCATGGGAATTTGGATCGGCCGCAGAAAGGCGTCAGAAGAAAGATAGCGTTGGATATCGACGGAGGAGCGATTTCGAAGTAGATTCGTGCCACAGAGGAAACGGAAGAGGATTTCTATCGGCACGCAAAGAGGCGCTTCCATTTATTTTTCCTTCTATACGTTCGCCTCGACTTAAATGGCACCGACTGCGAATATCCGTAAGGATTTCCTAGGGAACCTCGCAGAGCCTTTCGACCCATTGTCTTCAGTCGACCAGTAATGTCGCACCTGCTAGCCCTCTTTTTCATAGGCCCCGCACGTGTCGCATACGAAGCGAGTGACTTATATAGTGGTAACACTGAGGCATGAGTTGTCCTGTTATTCCAAGAGGTTTTATCTCCTTATCTCTCTAAACTCTTTACCTTCCATCCTCCCCCGCGCCTCCCCCCTATCTTCGCATCTCTTTCATCTTCGCTGTGTGTTTTGTACCTTTTATTTGATAGAATATATTAACCATTCAATATTTTCCTATCGGCCATTGATATCGTTTTTCTAAAAGCCTTCATTTTGGTCTCACCTTGTGTTTTATCTCTCGATGTTTATTGTTTATCCTCTTCCCTTTGATTAAGGGTTTCACCGCCCGCGTTCCTCCTCGTTTCATCATCTCTTATTTGTCCTCTCTTTATTGTTATTTCTTTTACGGAAAAGCCTCGCTTTGAAGGGCCTTGTGTACAATGGTGGAAGGATCGTGATGAGTTTTGGACACGCGATGGGGATCCTTTAAGCCTCTCGCTCTTCCTCTATATCTCAGCTTATTACCATTTTCCCTCCACAATTATGACGTTTTTCTCTTTCCTCGACGTAATTTCGGGGTTAGGGAAAGTGGAATAATTTAGTGTCGTTTTCTTTAAGGGGATCCAACCTTTACGAACGCGATTAGTCGATAACAGAGTGAGTAGTTGTTTCGGCTTATTTATAATGCTTTTAATGGATGTATGGGCAACTGTTGTTTTGGTTTTGTGAAGACGATGAGCTTCTTCGGAATGAGTCTTGTTTGTTGTTTACTTCTTATCGGAGGCGATTTTTTTCTCGTTGTTATGGTATAATTATTGAGGTCGGGGTCAGTCGTAAACTTTGGAGGGAAATAAGACTAAAAATACTCGCGGAAGATGTGAATACGTTTGATGCATATAATTGTTTTGCTTTTAGCGGATTACGTCACCAATAGAAAAAACAAGCTATTGAGAAGAAAACGTTTTTCATCTCTCTTACATAGAAGTTATCAGCACTTATAAATTGAACTTGAACTCCACCGGAAACATTATTTTGAGTAACATGGTTTTTATTACAAAGCTTAACCTATTAGAGTGTATAATTCGTGATATTTAAGGGAATGAACTCATAAATACTTATCAATCAGTTTCCTCGAATATGAATTCAGAATCTCTAGATCCACATGGCCATTATACGATGTAGTTTTGAAGAAATATTTGCAAATTGCATCAGGATATTGCTCAAGCGTTCTTTGCTCCAAGTTACAATGAATAATAAACACTCGCTTGTAAGGCGTGCCTAGTTTATCCAGTATAAAATCCTTCCATATCAGTGTCAATCTGTATCTTGCGCAAACTCCTTCGCCACGTTTCTCCACTTCACATTCGCATCGAGTCGGAAGTGTAATCGCAAGCCAAGCGCTTAGCATTTTTAATCAATCCCAAGGACGTAGATCCTCGTTGGTCGATCATTTTTCCGTAAAACTCCTCCTCTGTCCTTGGATCGACGCAGAATAATACGGGCGTTGTTCTTCCAGAGTCATCCATCGGAAGAATACCTCCTCGAGCCGTCACTCGATACCCCCGAAAAAAAGATCTCATCCGGACGTTCCCAAGACGCCATTTTATAGTTTTAAAAGCCATCATCCAGGTCGTCCCGATCTCACCTACCGAACGCCTTAGCCACCGCAAGGAATGGCTCGTAATCCCTTAACTGCCTTTTTAATGGGCTACTTAATGTATTTTGACCTTTTTTATTGTTAATATCGTCCTCTCCAAAAATGTATCCAGCAGTGGGTGGGACCATCGTTCGATGGTGCTCTAATGTTAGCGGGATAATGGCCCAAAGTTCTGCGCTAGATTTATCGACTTCCTTTTCTGATTTTCTTTCTCGAGTAAGTGGGTTTTAAGTTAAGGAAATTGGAGAGGTAATGCTTGCGAGAGAGCAGTGTGGTTTCAGGTCATGCTTATTGTTGCATCATCGGAGGGACAAAGTACTTTACAGAACGTGGTATTTTTAGTAGCTAATTTAATTTTGCGCTGTTGTTACTATACCCAGAAGGGAAATGAGTTTATGATTCACATTTGTCGTCATAGATTTTCCTTACACAAAGTTACTCACTAACAACCTATCTTCTGTACAAGTGTCACCGTAATTCTAAACGAAAGCCTTTCTTACTGCATAAATTTCACCAAAGATTAGGACGCACATCCATCTATCTTCCCCTTGAGGCCTTTAAGGAAACCGCCATCGGTGCAAATTAATGCCCCGATATGGATTAATCTCTGTCTTGAACGCGTGCGAAACCGACCTGGATACAGCCGTGTCGTTGCGTCCACGGACTATGGCATTATCGCCTCAGTTGGAATTATCACCATTCGGATTGGAAAGTGCGTGCGCAACGCTGCAGGACGTGTAACGATGTCACCCAGTTCGTAATTGACGCAATTTTTACCCCGTTTCCAACGTTACTCCACAACGCGACCTTCGAGTTTTTTATCTCCGAGTTTTACGTAAGAACTTGGAGCCAGTCACGCCTTTTCCACGCTTTTTTAAAGCGATATCCACCGTTTTCGGTCCGTGTTTATCCGCTCGCTCGATGGATTGTCCTTCTCGAACGTGTGTATTTTATCTCGTTCCGCTGCGGATTTTTGGTTTAGCAGAAAAAACATCGGAAGAGATTGTTTTTTTTTTCGTATTTGTCGCCCGAAATTATTTTATTAAACGGATTTTTATTTCGACTGAATCTCTCGGCCGTCCGCCGTCGTCACTCGGCTGCGTCTCTTTTCACTCCAAACAAAACCGTTTCTCTTGATTTCGGTGAATAAAAGAGGGGAACGAGTCGCGAAAAAACACTGCGCGCGTGCATCAAATGTTTACCCGTTTTGATTTAACTTCGTATTATGTACACCAATAACTTCCTTCCGTCCGGAGGCCATTTATTCCTTCTCTGCTGGAACGAAATGCGATCGTGAATTTATAATCGCGGCGAACGTGTGGAGCCGCGATTCGGTTTATTAAAGATGGAATAGTTAATTCGTGCGTAGAAGGTTAATTGAGAGTAGAAAGTGCGCTCAAAGGGGAAGGGGATTCCGATGCATTTCTTGTGAAAGGTAGAGTGAATTTGGAGATGAAAAGAAATCTCATTAAATATGTATCGATAGTTGCGTTTTTTTCATTGGAGCGAAGCGATTGAATTGCTTATTTGCGACATAAATTTAAATGAATACGAATAAAGGTTAATGATATTATATTAAGAAGAAATCGTCTATAAATCCTTTCACTCGAAATAGTTTCCTGCTTTTATTAGCTCTCAAAACGTATCTTTCCTCTCTCCATCCCTATCATATCCTCTCTAATCTTCCATCGGTAATAACGTAATTGTAATAATAATGATCTCACGATCATAATTTTTGATCCCTCACCGCATTTATTCCGGTTATCGATTGTCATAAAGGGAACGAAGGGAGTGATATCGTCAAATATTCACCCCTCCAGACTTCGATGAAGTAATTGGAAGTTGCGGGGAAACGCATCACGACTCGATCAAGTTCAACCTTAAGTAAATGCATTAACTATTCATGTGGAAAGTCAGTTCCCATTAGTAACAAGCCGTTACGGGGAAAGAATATAGCGGCACAACAGTTATTCTTAATGGCTTTATTTATCTCTCCGTAACTCTCCACGGCGATTTATATTTCGTTTTTCCTCCGGGCTCCGTTGCTAGGCACAAGATTCACTTTCCCCAGTGTGGTCAAAGAGTCTCACGGCCACAGAACCAGTCGGGCACGCCCACCTCAGCGTGTCTACCTTCGGTTCAAGTCTGATAACCCGTGCCGACTCACGGCTCCCCTGGATTTCTCCTTGCAATCTCTGTGCTAAAGTTTCACGAACAGTGGTCTAGGCGGAGCTTTTCAAGCGTTTCTTCGGTGTTAGGTAACGATTCTAAATTTTGAAAGGAATAGATTTTCAATTCGGAATTAGAAAGAAAAGTTCTCCGATATCTTAATCTGATCTGATTCGGTCACGAATGCATCTCTGCCGTTGTGAAGAGAGATTTCGTAAAAATTACAAATATGTTGGTGATTAATCTTTTCTAAACTATAATTTTCCGCGAACTGTATTATCATCCGTCATCTCGAAGTAATGGAATGGCATTGGATACCTTGAACCTTCACTGCAGACGCACTTTTATGTTCCTTTGGTTCTTTCGTGGATCTAGATAAAAAGGATGCCGATTAAACCTTATTTAGAATTCAATACATCGCAGTGCTATTACATATTGCTCGTTAGTCTGGAGATGCATCCGCCAATGTACCTGTAGATTCATTCTCGCGATAGTCAAGAAGCGCAGAAATCTATTTTCTCATAATGACCTCTAATTGTAGGTGCTTCGACATTCGAGCGAACGATTTCAGTTCGACGAGCGACGCCAGTAAGCCTTGATGTTGTCCCTGATAGAAGCCTTTTAAACCGGATCTTTTATATTGCTATAAAAATGCTCAAACCGAAGACCTTAAAATAAATGCAGAGTCAGGCGTTCAGATAAAAAATGAACCGTAAAAGTCGAGTCATACGTGTATCTCGCTCTCAAATCGTGATTGCTTTTCGTCGGATATTGCTAATATCATTGTTTATTTCTGACGAAGCCTTCTTGCGGCATCTCGAGTTATCATCTTCCATTTCAAATCTCCATTACGTGTGAATCACCCCACAATTTACTATGACGTGTACTCTCATGTCCTTCGCTCGTTTAATTTCATTTTTCACTCTTTCCTCATCCCTTTTCCTTTCACCTTTTCAACCTTTTCTCGATTCCTTATCTTCTTAATGCCGAACTATTAAAGCCGCCAGCTGAGAATCTATTCCTGATTAACATTCCGTATGACCAGATTGCTACACTTAAGGCACGTGAAGTATAAATATGACGCTTTCGAGATGCTGCTTTGGCGCTCCTCTACGACTGGGATCGTTCGGGTCGATGCTTTATAACTTATTCGTCTATTTTAAGGCGACTCTGGATCAATTTCATTTAGCATGTGTATTTAAAGCCGATCAAGTGTCGGGTTCAACCAACTCCGATCCCTTCGGAGTGAGAAATTAAGACGGGATAAGTGTGATATTAGATCGTAGGCGTTCTCGAGGAAAAAAGTCTTAGGCGAAAACGAAATAGTCTCCCTTGTAATATATGTAATATTTCATCTGGACTAATATCTCCCCCATTGTGTATTTTTTGTACTAATTTTTGTAACTTCCATTTATTAGTGGTAGAAAATTTGTTCAGGGTTCGACCTGAAACTTTTCATGTCGATAGTACAAATATTTTATTTTGTTGGTGATATTTATATTGTAATATATTTCACTCCTTTACAATGTAATGTAGCGGAAAGATAGAATGCTAAATGGAACCTCTCTTCCTCTTGGGGTAGAACCCATGATTCCTCTTCTCGCCTCGATTATTTTTCTTTTCTATCATTTCCCATAGTTCCAGCTGTTTTACCCACCCCACTCTAAACGGTCGCCACATTAGTTAGGATCCCATTCCACAGCCGTCTTCGTTAATTTTAAACGACACCTCATAGCTCTCTGTCACGAGCGGATTTCGTCGCCAACTCTATTTCCGGGTCCTATTCTTTTTTTTGCCTCCAGGTACGATCCCTATCATAGGCGCATACAAATAAGAATAACTGTAAACAGTGAAGCTCATTTCCTTCTCCTTCAACCCTTCAAGGAGCCCACGTCCTGTGGCAACCCTCCCGAGCCAACCCTTAGCCCTACCCTTTCAATGCTCTCGGTAGTCCATTCAGTTTTGCCGTTGCGAAATCGCGTACGCTTTCACCGTTAGCTCGTGTTGATATCGGCGGGGGAGGCGAGCCAAGCGGGGCTACTAGGGTGGCCGTTTCCAGGAAGAGGACGGGGGGAGGATACCCCTACTCTCGCAGACGGCGGATCTTATTTTGGTCCCACGCTTGGCGGCTGTCTCGACGGCCAGAGCTACTTATTGCAGGGACGTCCCAATTCTTAGCGCAGAAGGGCTGGCTCGGTGCCTTTGGAAAAGATTCGCGAGGGCTAAAATACCCTTTCGCTGCGGAGCAATTTGGCGTTTGATCGATAAGTGTGGGAAATTCCCAATGTCCGTTACCGGGAGGCCAAGTTTAGGCGCCCGCGGTTTCCCCAGTGAATACTCGGGGTGTTTAAAGGGTGTGCGTTTTGAGCGTTGGAAATAAGAATCGAGTTATCTCGAACAACGCAAAATGTGTTTGTCGTATCAGCGAGGGAGTGATTTATCCATATTTTTAATTCGTTCAAGGCTCTAATTTATTGACAATCCAAGATCAGAAATAATTTTATGGTTGGTAATTAAGCCAGTGAAATTTATTTTAAGCAAATTTAAGCTCTACCGATATTAATCAACAGTTCTATTTCACCCGTGGGGATTTAACAACGCAATCTACTTTCTTTTTTATGTGATTAATCAGGGAAACGTACGGCTTTCAATCTGAAATAATTGCGTACATTCCCTATTTATATAATCCAGTGGAGATTTTTATTCATTTCCACTTTATTACTTAACGCCGTACTCTCGTAGGGTATTAAGTAACACCATTGCAGATTTGTAATTATTAAATATAATTAATTACATTTGTTTCATAATAAAAATTGTATTGGTAAAAAATTGAATGTGAGACTTATTTTTGACCCCAGATAAAACGTTTTCAGCAACTCATAGATATTCCGAGGGATTCCCAATGCGTCACGAAGAGTGAACTTTGAATTCACTTATTCATTCGTAGCTTTCCCTCAGAATTCCATAGAGAATTCCTTTCATACACCATTCTGCAATTAGCCGTAATAAGCCGTCGATCACCGAACCTATTAGCATTGTTCGGGAGAATACCTGCGAGGCCTTGTGACTTTTCTCACGACATCGAATCTGTATTCTCGGTCTAGCTGCTCTAATGGGCATGCGAGCCCTAGGGACTTAGGATGAAATCAAGGCCGAATTACCAAATAACCTGTTCGGCCCTCACCTGCATAAGCCCCGCACTCTTCGATGGCTTCCCTCTCGCATCGCTGATCAACTGACATTGACGTCTTCTCCTCACCACATCCTATGGAACCCCCGAAAACCCAACCCTTTTTTCCACCCACTAAACCTCTATTGCCCTCTTTCTGGTCGCCCCCGACTCCTCCTTGGCTGGAAACCTCTCCCATGTCACCCCCGCTGTCTTCCCAAAGGTGCGGGCATGCATTCCGCTTACCCTCTTTTGTAGACTCACCTGAAACCTTAGCGAGAACCACGTTATCGAACAACCTTCACAGGTGTTGTTTCTTGAGTGCAAGCTGCCTCGATGTTTTCAGGTAGGGCTTTGTAGAGCTTACCTATTTCATGTTTTTTTTATCAGGGTACTATAACCTCGTGCTATTATCATCTCAGTTGAGCTAATTCTCGATAATAGCATAATAGGATTTCTCGCCAATTTACCGATTTTCCATCCGAATTATCATGATTCTTCTCTTTGTTAAAATCACGGAATCTCATCCACGAGGAAGTATTTAGTCGTTGCTATTCTGGTACCAAGTTCAGTGGTATTTTCCAGTTTTATTTTTCACTCGAATATCTTTTAAGTATCGATTAATACTTAGAAAGATTTAATTTCATATTCTAGAAAGGTATTGGTTAATATTCAACCAATTGGAAGCAAATCATTCAGATTATAATTGATAAAATGAACGTTTAGTAGTCTATTGGAACGAGTTTCTTCACTCGTCCAAGTTTATATGTTTTCCGGGAAGGTTTCATCGTGGATATTAAATAGGTTTAGTAATGGAGTAAACTGCATTATCGACTTTATATTCCTATGGCTTCGTAACCACGAAACAGAATCGTTCGTTTGATTCGTTTGCGAAACGCACGATGGGATGCTTATCTACGGGACATTTGCAGTCTCTCGCGCGAAAGTTTATAGCGAAAATGAGCGCCAAGTGAAATGAATCGCTTAAAAATAATTTCCTGCTTAACATGAGTAAGCTATCCTAACCGTCAGGTTTTCATTCAGAGACGACCGGTTTCAACATTTACTCAAAAAATACGGCTTCCTGTCACGCATAACCGCTCCGACAGCGCATCGCTTCGCTCGTTATCGTTTTTGGTATCCAAAGCTTTGAGAATGATAACTCCTTCATCCAAACGGTCCAAAGCTCAAAATGCCTTCTATGCGCCTCTATGATCATAGTCCTCGATCCAACGGGATTAATTCTTTTGTCGTCATACGCACCTGTCGTATATTCCTCGTCTCTTTAATTCTCGGTATCAACCGCGTGCGGTTTCGTGTTTACTCGCAAGGAAAAAGTTGGCAGTTTTAATGGATTTGTGTTTGCTCTTCATGCCCATCTTTCGTTTCTTCATTCCTTCAGTTGCTTTCATTTTTTTCCTGTTTTGTCAGAATTCGCTGCGTTGGGGAAATCAACTCCAGAGGTCGCTCCATTGTATATTTCGCCGCGCGGTGTAAATAAAATTTTCTAGTCGGTTTCGGTAATTTAATATCCCCGCACAAGTCAACAGACCGTCCAAATATAGTAAATTACGCCTCGATCAGCCTCATCAGAAGATCTTGCGCAAACAACGCGTAATCAGAATGTTTAGTTTTATATTTCGCCTTTGCGGATGCTAGGTCTGGGAAAGTTCTCAAATTACCGTAATGACTTTCTGGAACGGGGAAAAGTTTTGATTCCCAGTTCGCTTCCTCAATGTTTGTGCAAGGCTTATGAATCAACATCCTGCAAACGTCGACTAATTAATTTATCTGTATTTAAAGGAACCGTTTGATTATTTGACATCCGTCTCATTGAACTCCTTCGCGGCTCTCTTCTTTTGTATTGGTTAGCTATTTTAATTATCCGTGGAAAAGTGTCTGAATATATATTTGGCGTTGAATTTTAGGGGCAATTAAATTGATATCAGATGCTGAATATCTTTTAGAAGTTTCAAAGACGTAGAAACATCCCTCCACGCACTTGTGTTAATCTGATCTAATCGAGGGATGACGATTAACGTCGTCTGGATTCTCATCGTTGCTCAGAGCATTGTTCTCTGTAATTACGAACGGCGATAGGTTCTCCGCACCGTTTACGTATTTACCGAAGACGATGTCGGCAGTCTGTCATGGGACGTTGAAAGTTAGACTCCGCCCTAATTGGCCTAAACAACTTCGCAGGGTCCCCTGTTTACCTTACGAGTCTCAAGGAACACGAGATACCCTAGGAATTCATTAAGGATATGTAACTACGCGAACCGTCTTACGAACTCAGGACATATATTTCTATATACCATAAAAGATTCGTTAATGGATACGGAATGAGATTTCTGAATGTTTAAATATTTGTAAATGTATGGAAGTATGTAATTACTGAATTTTTAATTATTACAGAATATTTAGGACTTGGCTATGGGCGCAGTTAACGGTTTTAAACCTAATATTTCGTTTTCTGAATTCATGAATGATATAATTCTTCCTTCTTTATTTAATTTTTCGTTTCTCTCTAGCATCCTAAGTGAGTGACATTAATAGGGAAGGGTATATATCGTATTCAATCGGATATAAATTTAAATTTAAACTCATTTCTTTAAGTTTTAAGAAGAAGAATACGAAATGAATATTAAGCTTCTTTTGGTGTTGTGTTTATAAATATTGGAACACATCTTTTAGTAATGATCCTTATGTGGCCAACTACAAGTTAATAAATCTGCACGACTTCAGCCATTATCGGCATTACTTTATGTGTAACCACGAAAGTATTTCGTTGATAATCCAGCTTACTTCCTTTAAAGGAAGCGCAATAGGAGTTACAAGAAAGCCAGCAAACTTACCTGGGTGATTCAGTATCCTCTTTGACATTTCTTGCGCGATGTTCTATCCCCTTGATTCACAATTTATGGTGTAGTTCGTCTCGAAATTGTTAATAGAGCACTTGACATCCTGGCATTTACTCCGTCGGAAACTCGGGAACGCTATCCGAGTGGTCTTATAAAGAATTGAGTAAAGCTGTCCACTCCTTTTCCGGGCGTACAATTTTCTTTTTATTTCCGCGGCCCATCTCATCAGAGACGCCTTCTCAATATGGATGGATCCGTGTGCCATCTACTTAGGGACGTTGCACGCTAAGTCAACAAACGTGACCAAGAGTTCCGAAAGGTCTTAGTATAGAAACTCGGTGGGAGGAAAGAGCCCGAGGGTAGCCTCGGAGTGTTGACTTTTTGTGGTGGCTTTCGTCTCTCCTTTGCGCGACTGTACTGAATGGATAGATTTTCGAGTCGCAAAACAATCGAGATTTTTTCCTCTGCTTTCCTTAGGATCCCACGTCTTGCGAGGTGTGCCTCTCCAGGGGGTGTTTAAGGGAGGTGCCGTAGGCCGGATAAGTTTTAGAAGGGATCCCTCGATGTTGTTTTATTTCTCAGGGGGTGGTGGGCCGGAGAGAGAGGAATATTATTTCGGCTTTTTTATATCTGGCCAAGTGCGAAATCTCTTCAAAGGGGACCTGTTTCTTCTCGGAGTGGTTCTCTGAAATTAAACCGATAGAGTTTTTGGGTGGGGATTCGTCCCGTGAGATATAATTGCTCTTCTTCCACTTTGAAATTTACGCAACTTTAACGAGTTCCCTTCCGCATTAATTGGCGCCTCCCAGAGGGAAAAAAACCTATCATTAAGTGATATTCGGATGCAATTACTGGGCGTAATTAACGGAGGGAAAATGGGATTGGTTAAAGAAGGAAAGATCTTTTTTTAAGGAATTCCGGATTTGAATATTTTTCGGTAATTCGTTCGGTTCTCTTGTTGGGTTCCCATGGGAAAGGTCATCCGGAATCGATCCGAAGGCGTTCGCGATTTTTTTTGTTCAACCCACTCGAGCGAGATTCAGCGAATTAGTCCTTGAAGAAAAACAAGGATTTTGGAGACGTTGCTTTGCTTCGCCACGGCGGATTCATTCCGCCTATTTGCGATTCTCAAACGAAGCATCCTCCACGTATTGCGGCGTCAAAGTACTCGAGACGAATTCGCAATCATAGTTCCTCTCTTCGCAAGTACCAGTCACTTATGAACGGTCGCTTTGAAATCCATCCGAAGAGACTTTAACGATTTTCTCGAATTTTCCGTATCGCGCGAATCCGAAACCGTTTCTCCGCGGTCATTAAAATGGCTTCCAGGAAAATCCAATCATCTGCAGAAACTTCAATGGGCGAACGTGTTTTTTTTCGCAAGCGTGAGTCAGGGTAAAAGGGGAAAGGTATTGGAAAATCTGCGAGTGAAAAATCGGTCCCCGGTACGCACCGAGAGTGGGTGGGAACAAAAGGGAAGGAAGACGCCGCCGGTGTTTGGTCAGGGTGGATATTGTATGCTTTGGAACCACGGCCGCACCCGAGTCCTCGACCATTTTACTCCATCTTCGTCTGTTAGCTCCACTCCCATGTTTCCTCGAGCAGTATGAAAAAATACCTGAAGAGGTGTTGGCGAAGTTTTCTCCGTATAGAATTTGACCGATTTCGGACTGGTTTTCGCTTAAAAAGTTGCGTAGTTACGCCCTGAATGGGAAGGATTCAAACGCTCGTCTCGTTCATCCATTTTTAGATGTTAATTTCCATTTATGAGGAATGTATTTATCTCTTTGATTTCAACGAAGAGAAAAGTAATAACCGCTTTCTTTAAAGATTTCTGTATTGGACTGACTGTTTCGAGATGGTTTATAGTACTTTGTAACATTAGTTCATAAGTAAGGTTTGAATCCTTCTCCCCTTTCATTCTTGAACGAATAGTTTGTAGCGTTCACCTCAACTAATATTAATTTCAATGACTTAAGTTTCTCTGTAACCATGTCAACACTACCACATCGTTATTTGTGTGTTAGTAGTGAGAAGCTATTTAAGATTCGTGTTTGCTTTGTGTCGTTTATTACGATTCAAATGGCATTTCCTTCAGTAAGTCGTGTGTCCATCGTCGTCTATCATAACGGTCGTCTTCCCCTCTCAACCATTTTTTTCGATTCTCCCCTATGCGGAAGCCTTATCTAATCCATGCATCCTTTTAAGCAAAACGGACGGATAAAAATGGCCTGTAAATCGAGGGTAGACAGAGAGATAGAGTGAGAATAGACGATGGTTGACGGCTTTTGTCGTTGAGGAAAGAAAAGGGTAGCGATAGGCAAACGGGCTTCGGATATAAAGTGCGCCTCCTGAGGCTCCAGGGCGGCGCGTCTGTTTGTTGTTTCAATGTCTCCTAAGTCTTAAAAATAAACTATTTTCCCAACCCCCGGGTTCGTGTGTGTCACAGCGATCATCGGATCATTTTTTAATCCTTTATTTAAAGTCCTCCTCAAAGATGTGCTAACGTCTATTAATAATTGTAGACGAGGTGGGTCCGGCGCCAAAACATTTGGATAGGATTAGGTGAGTCATATACTATTTGTATGCCGTGTAGAGGTGAAAGAATATTTTGAGGGATGTGGGATGTCCTTTAAACTGAAAACTTAATTCTCCCTAAAGAAAGAGGGTCGCTGAAAGCTAAATCATACTGCTCCACTTGTTTTTTACTTAGTGAATAAAGGTTTTAATTGTTCTATTTTATGAGTGTTTTCCCTTTGAATGACTTAGTGCCTGGTAGGTTTATCTTAAGGTTTCGTGTACTTAAATGCGAACAGTATAACTGTTAATAATTTTACGTTAATTGTTGATAATTATGTAATATAAATATATATCCATGGAATAACCTTTATCTCTTTGTAAAATTAAACACATTATATTCATCATAGTCTAGAGTGAAGGGAATGGAAAGTTCTGTTTCGTTTTACAGCGGCTTACTTTTCCGTATAAAATAGATATTTCGTTGTGTAAGTGTAAGAAAAAACGCTTTGTTCAATTGAGGCAAATTTCTATTCGTGGATGGGCTTGTTTATGACCGCCTAAGAGCTCCTCTTGCCCCGTTTTCATTACCATTTCCCGATGCGGAAAAGGAGGCCACCGACAGCTTTCAATGAAGGAGGAGCAAGAAACAAACGCTATGCGAAACCCGTCGCCGTAATTCTCTTTTTCGCCCCACAACCTTTTGAGAGGTAAAAAATATCTATATACCTGTCTTACAGGTTGGATAAGGCGAGAGGGGGAACTTGTCACCTTGTATTCAGATTGCCGCAACTTTCCCGTTTGTTTTGCCTCTTTCGTTCCTTCCATTCGCCTTCTTTCCGACGTGGATTTTCGGAAAGAAAGCAACCGAGCGAAAGAGACAGGGATGCTGGTGGCTTTTGTTTCACCGGTATTCTTTGTTTTGAATTGAAATATTCGTCAAGGAAAAGGCTTCCATCGTTTTCCATTCTGTGGAGTTTTTTAAAAAGAGATTCCTTCCAGTTCTCATTTCTCTTTTCGAATCCACAAAATACTTCCAAATATTTTCACTTTCCGTCTTCCGCAGTTACATCGCCGTCAAGGCAACGGAATGTTTTTATTTTTCCGACGCAAAGAAGCGAAAGGGTAAACGCGTGGAAGTGACGGGCCGACGCCATCTTGTCTCCAAAAGCTGATTGCATCGACTCGATACAAGAATCTGGAGAATCCGCGTGGAATTGACGTCTCGTAAAAATTGGCTCTTTTTATTTCGCTCGTCTACTATGAAAAAAAAAATTCGGAAATTCGCGGATGGATAATGGGTCTCTTTTCGTGACACGTCTGCTCCTTTAAGTGGATGCGAAACTGAAGAATGTTTGATTCAGCAGTCGTTTATATTCCGTTGCTACGGAAGCCAATTCATTGGCGGTAATTCGTTCCTTTGTTGCGAAGATGCGCCATCTCGCTTTGAATTATTTACGCCATCTCGAGATCTCGGTTTGTAATTCCGAAATCCTTTCGAAGGAAGCTGAGGATTTGGTTTCTGCGTCAGTCTTCGCGGCTCAGCCCGCATCTCAAGAGATCAAAGTCTAACGGGAAGATCTCGGGAGGGATTCTGGAGATGAGGGTCAGCCGGAGACGGGAGGCAATAGGCAAAGAATGGGAATAACGCAATGAAAACGTGTATGAGTGAAGGAGACGGTGTTATAGCGAGACATGGGATTTGGTTTAGATACTGCTAAGGTATATCCGAAACCCCGGTGGTTATTTCTTGCGGTGATGTCAAAAGGAATATAGAACCTAAAGGCGAGAGGATAAATGTTGGACCAACTCCAACATTTCTTTATACCTTCCTTTAAACCTGCATTCGAAGATGAAAGACAATGGTAGTGAAAGAGTTATTTTACAAACTCGTATATATATAAATTTTATATTAACGTATTTCACCTAATATACCGATTATATATTACGATTCCACGAAAAATATCGCATTAAAGTTTTTATTTGGGTCAGTTCTACTCTGTCCCATGTCCGCATATTACATTCCATTTTGTATTACTTCATCTTGACAAAATTTGCCAGTATTTTCCCTAAAATTTCTGAGTTCAGAAAACATAGCGAGTTTAAAACATAAAGGCATCGGCTCTTAAGCAGTGATGAATCAGAAAGCGAACGTTACTCTTCTCAAACAAGCTCTCCTCCGTTCGTCCGAGGCCCGTTTTAAATCCCGCTTACCTCATCGAAAGAGCAAATCCATCCATCATCGGATTTTTTTACCCGATCTCCGTCGGCTTTCGCCCCACGTCACGAAAGGAAAACACGCCCTATATAAGTATAAAGTGTATCGGAGGAGAATAATGCCGCCATCTCGGTGGGTGCAGAGGAGAAAGTAGGTGAGCCAGAGATCATCTCGGACCATGCAGTGGGCGAAAGACGAAGTTTTGAACGGCGAGAGTGGGTGGACAAGTTATCGGTGTGGACTTCCATAAAGTGCCCCTCCACTCTTAAAACCATCAGCATGCGTGGACTGCTTAGCTCTTTAAAGGTATTCGCCCACCAAGAGTAGAATGGGAGAGCAGTACTTGTTCATCTTTCACTAGCTTTAAATTGTACCTCCCATCTATTCTTTTTCATTGCCCATCGAGGACCTTTGACAACTCGTGAGCGCTCTGCTTGGTGCGTCACGCACTTTCGTACATTGTTGCATGTTTCGCCTGCATTATCGTCCATTTTAACAGTACCTTCAATACGATTATATACTGTACATTTAGTTATTCTCGAACTTAGTAGATTATATTTTTCCCATTAACGTATAATGTTTTTTTTTCGTATTAAGATGCAAACACCTTTCCCTTATCGACTTGAAAACTCTATCGGTTAGTGGCGCTGAGTTGTTGCGAAAGGTCCGCTATTGGTATCGCTGCTGAAAGTAGAAAAAAAGCAATCGTTTAAGTCCTACAAAGTTTACTCTAGATACGCACTTTTTATATTGTGTAACCGATCTGATTATCTATAGACCGAGAGATAGCAGCAGTGTCGCAAGTTTCGCAGTTCAAGGGAAGCGCATTCTTCGCTTATCTCGGATTTTTAAATTCCTCGAACGCATCTCTTAAATTATCGCATTCTTATCTCAGAGATTCACTTACGGGATTGCCAGCTGAATAATTCATCCCTCTCGCGAAACGTATTGCATTTAGTTTCTCGTTAGGTTAATTTAGGAACTCTAATAAACTTTCGCCTTCCAGTCCGGACCCTTTTTACGGCCGGTATATATCTCCTTTAACGCTGCCTCGTTTTAATTTACCTTTCCACATCTTTTCTTCGCCCTTCACATTATCCTCACGTCTTTCTCTAGAATTTTTTCTCTCAAAGGGTCACGTGATCACCCTTTTTTCCCTTCTCCTCCGAGACCTTGTCTTTCTCGTGTGTAATCGATATTTTAATTGGCCTCCCTAAATGGATAATTCAGTCTTTGATTAACCTCTCCTCGCTCCCATTTCGTTTGCCCTCTTCCTTGTTATTCATAGCGGGACTCGTTGCGCGCTTTAAAATCATCTCGTCACAGACGGTTTTAAGTTTCCTCTAATTTGTAGCTGTGACGGAGGTTTTTTATTTGGTCGGATTCTGCCGAAAAAATCGATTAGTCTCTCTCGGTTTCAAATTCGGCCCGTTACCCGATGCATTGCTACACACGAAAATATTGATGTTTATTTCATACTCTGCCTTCGTGCTCTCTCGTCTGAGCCGAATTTGGAGAGAAAAATTGGATGAAATTTTGTACAGATCATAAAAGGAGCACAAAGTTACATTAGAGAGCTTAAAATTTTCCATTGTAAAAATTAAAAACCTAATTAAATACTTCTTCTAAAATTATTGATTTTCCAATTTAATATCCCTGTTGAAGATAATAAAATGATAATTTATCATTGCAAAATATTAATATACGAAGAGTTCAAGACATAGAGGCAAAGCAATTAGACAACATTTAACCTTTAACGTACGAACGGTCCCTTTTGGGACCACTAGAACACGCTTCGTTTCACGTCTGCTTATTATCACTTTCTTAGCTCGGATTTGGCTGATTTTTTTTCTTAGGCTCTTGGAGTGGTCCTCGCTTTAAGCTCATAGCAAATCGTCTTACTTGATACAAGGTTTACATCCGTAATCGCTTTCGAAACTAGGCTCTTCTCATCACGGTGCTACCTACGCACAGTTTAGATATTCTCTTACACTTCATCCTACTTATTTTTGGTTGTTGTAAACACTCTTTGGTATCTCTTTAATCTTCTGTACAAGCAAGTAATCCATCCTTTTCCATATCTCAAAAAAATAAGGCAAAAATGAAAATCTCTCAATGCTTTCCATTCCTTAGTTCTCTGCTCGGATTCTTACTGTGCATATTCCATAAAAAATATTTTTATTTCAAATAAAAAAGCAGTCAGTGGCACAGTGGTGTTTTCATGCATATACTTTTTGTTTTATTACGCTATCTTACATAGTTTTCTAGTTATTTAGCTTTAACTAAAGGGATGCAGAGTTTCGAGATACTTCTGAGATTGAGTCCCGTCTTTTAAAGGTTAAGGAAGTTATTATAAAGTGAGTAATTGTTGATCGTAAGCAGTAGGAATTGAATGTTCGACAACCGGAGTAGTAACTGAGCGAGTGTACTTTAACTACAAGGTCGAAAATAAAACGAAAAAGGCAATTTTCCTCACTTCTTCATTAGTTTTCGAACTACACGAAAAAGTCTAGTCACTTCTCTACGGGGAAAAAGATTTCTCAAGAAACTCATCATACCTTATAAATTTCTAGAATTTCTAACATCCTTGAGGTTTGCGTAAGTCATTGATTCCTTGCAGCTTCCTCATTGAAGCATAAACGGGATGCATTCATATTCCTTAGGAAGCCGTTTTATGCCATTCTCAGAAAGATCTTAAATTTTCTCTTCAGACGCGTTAGAGTAAATATATATATGGGAATGGAACACGTCGAATTTCGTCACGACTTTTCCCAAAGAACCACGCTTCGTTCCCTCACGAAGAGGAAGTTATATTTTTTCACATTTCAACATATTCTCAGAAATTCCTCTCTTCCTAGGTACTCTGCACTCCTTCCAAATAATATTGGCAAAGGACACACACCAGTACGCGTTTTAAGTCAACGCGTGAAACTTCCCTTCTTGGACGAGTTCCCTCTTGCAGTGACGTTGGCATAATAGATATTCCCTTTTTGTATTCATGCGATTTTCCGAAGGTGACAATTCTCGCGTGACTCGGAAATCTGGGAAAGAGATCTCCGAACGTGAATTCCTCCATACATTCCCACGCGCGCAATATTTAGTTTTCCGATCCAGAATATGGCCACAAATCCCATTTTCGAACGCCATGCCGTTCCTTTCTCATGCGTGCGTGCGGCACACGCTCCAAGATTCGTGCGATCTCGTCGTTTACGAAGGCCTTCGATCTGAACCGCGCAGCCATGAAATCCCGCCTCGGGGCAGAAAATACGATTTTCTTTTGTCGAATCCATGGAAACGCTTTTGGATAGAGAGGCGGAAGGGAACGGGTTTTTTTCGGGCACGAAAATGGAACGAAATAGGGAACATGGGGGTTTATATAAGGGTTTCGCGGATGAAGGGGTTTCGGGACATCGGTTCAGAAGGGGAGCTTCCGGAAGATTGATGCGAAGATACCAGAGCAGCGATTCACACTCGCGGGGATTTATTTTCCGCCTTCTCCGAAAGGGAAGATGAGGAAATCGCGCCATTGTTCCAGCGTCGAGTTTGTTTTCCCTCCCGGTCGTTAAATATTTTTTCGCGATCTCTTTTATCTCTCTTCCGACTCGGAATGCGTTTTCTTTCCGAACCTGCCTTGTTTTCGGTCGTCGGAATGGTGACGATAGGGGCTGTTCTATGGAGGGATGAATTGATGTTGATTTGAGCTCTTGAGGTTTGTTCGTATATCGTGTGGTCGACGTCATTTCGGAGTTTTGCTTTAAGGAGTGAGAATACGAGGTTTATGGTTGTTTGAAGTATTTTGTGAATGCTATGAACATTTCCTAATGTTCCTTAATAATGAGTAAATTTAATGATACGAACTAAAACTATAGATATATAATCTATTCTTAACTAAAATGTAATGCTCTATTTGCTAATACTCTCTCATTTTTCTATCTTTTAGTATAGATCTCTTTAAGAATAAAACATTCAAGTTATCTGCAATGGAATACGAATTTGTGTTCTTAAGTTTTGTAAAGAATAGATTTATTTTTTGGAAAAAATCTGTGAGGTATATATTTCTTGCGTTTAAAAGGAGTATATTCATATTTCTTTAAGATTCCTACATTTCAAGAAAACAAATATGCCTCGAAGCACACGGATTCTGTAAAAACACGTTGTACTGCTGTAGCACTACGTAACCTCTAACAAACAGAATCCGTGACACTTCAGCGTTGGCAGTCCTGAGTTGAAGTGGTCCCTCATCCTCAGGGTGTGCGTGTTTTGCCATGAAGGCCGCAGAAAATGATGGTTTCTCTTTTGAGAGTCGTTAGCCCCGCAGAGAAGGGCCTAAAGGTGCCCGGGGTTAGAAGATGCTGGATAAGGGTGCACGCTGAGGGGGAAGGAGTCCTTCCATAGCGTAATGTGGGAGGGTGACTTTGGAGGAGATGAAGTGGATGTGGAAAGGGAGTATCCGAAGAAATGCTCTCGGAACAACCTCGAGGCGTCGTCAGCTTCACGGAATACGAGTGATAGTCTATTTCCCTTCTTTCTTTTCATCTCTCACACCCCCAAGAAGCCCTCTTTCCATTCTTCTCCTCGAGAGGCCAAAAAAATAAGAGAGACGAGAAATTTAAGCCCTAGAATTCTCCTCGAGATAATTCGAGGAATGATTTCCACCACGCAAGAAGAGGCGGGGAAAAGGGATTTCAGGTCGCGAATGTTTTCCTTTTTGTTTCGGAATCTCGAGTATTTTTATTCGGCGAAAATTTCCCGCGGCAACTAGAGCCACGAAAAATATCCGAGGAAACGTCGGAGAGCGTGTCTAGTCCGCGGAATGAAACTCTTCCTTCGGAATATTTCGGAGAAGTGACGGATATTAAGCGAAGGATTTCCTTAGCAACCATTCCTCCCAAAGCTGATTCCGGCATAATAGAGAAGGGTTTCGCAGAAAAGCAGATAAACAGCAGTTGAAAAAAATGAGAGAGAATTCTTGACGTGGATCCAGGAGCGAAATCTCCTCAGCGGAGTTATATGATTCTCGAGAAAGGCGTTTTTCTTTCGTGAAAGAAATGTCAGCGGCGTTTGTCGCGATGTTCTCATCCCGTATTTTTTCCGGAGAATAACTAAGACGACGGCCGAGGTGACGGGAAAAAAAAACGTACATAATACGGGCTCGCTCCTCATTCCGATTATGCGTTAGGGAAAGATTCGGTGGGTGATATCAATAAAGAAACAAACGCTCTGCGTAATTGACAGCTCTCCGGCGGAATTCGCTCGTTTTTGCGACGACTTCCGTTCGGAGAAATTGCCGTTCAGAAAGGTCACATTCGTGTACCTGCTCATTCGCTTGTTACCTTTCAACTTTTAAGCGTCGGATTTATCGGATATAGAGACGGAACGATGCTTCTGACGGGAGAAATGTGTGTCGTGCCACACTTTGGAAAAGTCCTATTTTTGTCTATTAGTAGATTCTTGTAGTTTCGCAAAATAATTGAGTCGTGTGTCTTCTTATATTATTATCTTAAATTTTATTTATGTAAGAATAAATGTTCGTATTTTAAATACTAGCATATTTTCATGCATAGGATACTCCGAATATCTATAAATTCTACTGTACTATTTATTTTATCAATTTATTCTTTAAGTCCAGAAAGCCATTCTCTTAGTTTCTCAGCTGAACTGAGGTTAAACTGATTACACGTGTCCCTCTGCGGTTAATGAATTAAAGGTCTATAGAGTCAAATTGCATTTGATTTTAATAACGTTCAAAGAAAGAAGTGATCGGGGTTTCATAACCAATAGAGTGTATCTCTGGGGACGACCCCACTTATATTATGCATCCTCTGGTGGGGAGTTTGACGGCGGGCCCGGATGGTCGGGAAAGAGGTCAACGTGTCCATTTACAGCCGTCCGTTTTCATTTCTGTTCTTATCAATCAAACGCGCTCTGGCTTTTCAGTCGTCCAAGACTTCCTCGTCGGCTTTTAAAAACCCTAGTTCCACGTAATCTGGGGCCGGCAATTCGTCATGATTAAATGTCCCGTTATTCTTCTTTTTTATTCTCTCCTTCGTGTTTGCATCTCTCAGAGATGCTCACGCTTTCGTTTTTCATGTTCCGACGATTTAAAGGGACGAACGAGTGTTGTATTCGATGAATGCTTTCCCTTTCGGAAAGCCGTCACTCATCGGTGCATCATTCCAGATCATTGTTCTGTTTGTGTTCGAAGCCGGAATAGGATGTTAATAAATCACTTAAATAGGGGAAACTAATCTGGAGCTCTTTCGAAATGGGAGCGGCGAGTGGACGGGAATTGATACTCAACTGATTGTCTTCTCATTTGTGATTATGATATACTTCTGAATAGAACGCTTCTGGATGTTATTTGTTATCGCCTCTAGTTGATGATTCATTTGTCATTTTGGAATCTCATAGAAGATAAATACTCTCAAATGTCGTGGCATCAAAGTTTATTCAGATGAGTGCCAAATTCCATCTTGTGCATTGTATTGTTGCTTCAGTTACTTTATTATTTCGTTTAAAACAAACATTTTCTGCACAAGAATGTGCTGAATTATGTTTTGTAAGCAAAAATATTTTCATCTGATTCTTGTTCTATTTTCCGCTTGTATTTGCATATTCAATTTCGATACGACCCTCCTTTCCGCTTATCTAGGCTTGCTAGTACACGTGGGTGGACCGGGAACCCTCTGTCCACGCGTGCGGTAAATTCTCCATTTTCCGCATCCTCAGAGTTATTCCGTATCTTCAGATTTATTTCAAGCGGACCGAATCCAAACCTTATCTGAAGAAACGTAATTTATATAACACGCGCGTGACTATTCTTCCCTCCCACGAATTCAGACTCTCCCAGCCATTCGTTAACAATGATCTTCCGAGCTAGGGAGTTTTGGGCCCCTTCCAAGAGTGCATCCCGCATCCTAACCATCACACGAGGCCCTCTCTCGGTCTGGAGACGAGAGCCCCTCTTGCACGCATGTCCCCTCAAGGCCCGTTCCAGTCCGGCACCAGTTAGGCCCTTCGTAAATCACTCACTCAACGGCTCAATCCTGCTCCTCCACCCCCTCGGGGACCAATTCCTCCCCTCCTCCGCCCGCATCCAAAAGACAATTCCTCTGTCTTCCCCAAGGGCTGCCCTCCCCGGATTACCGGTCACCCGTTCCTACATCTCTTCCCCGAATCTTTAACCTCAATTCCAGTCCCGAATCCCTCCGATTCGCTCCAATGCATTCTTAATCTTTCGGACGCGGCGGACTATTTGTCTGAATAAATAGGGTTTTACGGGCGCATGGACGGAACAGCCACGCTTCGTTCTCAAACGCACTTTTTTTGCGCCTGATTTCGGACGCTCCCAATCCCATTGCTCTTCTCCCGAAGGTCAGAGGTGTTGCGGAATTGCGTTAGACGAGGGTAAAAACGGCTGAACTTTAGTTGGGGTCCATCTCACGTCCGGTCGATTAAATTACTGTTCCGGAAGGAATTGTGCGGAGCGGAAGCTGTTTTGGGTTCGATTGTTCGTTACTACTATCTTGATCTTTTTTTCGCCTCGTTTGTCTGCCCTTGAAAGCTTGCAGACCAAATAGTAATGACGTTTTATGTTTTCCCATTCCAAACATAATTTTGTTACCTTACTAAAGTCACTTTACGACAATTCATTTTGTTTTCTTATTAAATTTGGTAGATTCACAAACATCCTTTTGTAAGATTGTTGAAAATGTTACCTTGGTAATATATATCGAGTTAGGCATACCTTCGTCTAAAAATAACTATAATCAGAAATTCTCTACGTATGAAAGAAAATTGTAATTTTTGTTTTTCATAAAAATTTGTTATCTGCAACGTAAAGCATCAAAACCAAAAGTTTTAGTGTAGTTTACATTACGTAAGAATGTTTCCTCTTTTCAGCAGTTAATACGATTGAGCCTTTCTTCGTAGTAGGGCGCAAGAATTAATATAGACATAAAAGGTCTTAAATTGGTGTTACATTTGCTGAAAAATTGGTGCTTTAACATCTCTGTCGCCCTCAGCATTTGTATGGTGCGGGTGTGTACCTCCCTCGTCAATTGTTCGGGCGAATCTCTCTGGTCATTCCCATTGTGTGGAGCACGCATGGAGAGGAGGACCAGTTCGCGTTCTTTTTTTTTATATCTCTCGTATATCTGCCCTCTCTCTGTCCCCCGCACTCCAGCCATCCCTCACCCGCTTCTTCCCTTAATCCTTTTCCCGTCTGTTATAACAGCAAACACCGTGACGTTTCTTTCCCCTGGCAAATCCAAGCCTTCCGTTTCACACTTTTTTCTCCTTCCGCCCCCTCTCGTAAATCAGCTGTGTGCAGTGTCGTGGAGATTGGCGAAGAGGCATAGGCCTCCTTATCTCTTTTCATCTCTCCTCCGTGCTGAAAGATGTGCTTTTTCTGCGGAAATATAAAAACTCGTGCGAGGGGTTGTTTAAACAAAAAAATGCGACACTCGAAAGTTTGGGAAATTTTTGTGAAGGTCGGAAAGGATTTGTCTCCTAGAGCAACGACGTATGTCCTCTCCGAACTTGCATGCCGGTGATTTTTCTTACCGTTCCCCAGAAGGAATTAAATTTACATTTCCCTTTCGATCGGATTTTTTTTGTATCCCTTCGGTCGTGCGTGGTGAAAGGTCTTGCGTTGTAATCACACATCGAGGCAGCAGGTGCGTAAGTTTTCTACTGCAGCGAAACTAAGAAACAGTTATAAGCTTCATAAATTTGGAATTCATTTAAATGTATCCTTACTATTTATACTATACTATTTTCCGGATCTTTAAGAACAAATCTCACTCTATATCGAGTTTTCTTATTCTGGTAATTTCAACGTGTGTTTCATAACTGGCTTCAATGTAGGACTTCTATCGGCAGGTGGTGAGATAATTGGTGTTTTACGCTGTTACGAAATAAGAATAAATGAAAGTAAAACGATTTTCATTGCTTTACCGTCTTTTTTAATATTTTATGATGAATTCCTGTACGAATTCCGTACGCATTCAGGTCCCCATTTCCTTAGCTAAATCCATGCGCATCGCAGTGTCCATGGTAGCATGTTTTCTCACGCATTTGGCATTCCCGAAGCGTAAGAGGATGGGGTCCATAATTAAGAAAAATGTACGAAAGCAGAGGTATACAAGATAAAACCGTGATATATTCTACTTTTTTTGCTCGTTTGAAATTCTCACGCGAAAAAGGGCGCGACCTGACTTTTATGAAGGCTGCAATTCGCGGGCACGCCCAGCTTTATACGCAGTCATGTGCTCGAGCGAACATGCATCCACCGCTGAGTTTTGTTCCACTTCCCCATCCTCTCTATTCCGCACTTTCGACTCTTATTCCAAATTAAGGCCGCCCTTGTATTCCACACACAGTTCCCACGACGCTTATCACTCTCCCATAATCCAATCCATTACGAATTTGCATTCACCGAACTGGTTTAACTGTATTTCTTATGGCAATCGTGAGCGGGTGGAGTGCTTCGCCGTTCGATCGGTTTATCGGAGAGACAGATTCGATTCTATTTCCGAAACGTGTTCTACCTTCGATACCACTTTATCTCGTACATACACCAATCAGCCATCCTAAGTATCCGTGTCCCTTTTCATCTCTTCTTTTTACTGAGAAAAAACATTTTCATCCACGGACGAGTTTTTGAAGCGCCTTTAATGAAGTTTCGCAATTCGCCCTCGATGTTCATAAAACCTGTTGGGGAGAAAAGAGGGATTCCGCGGAATTCCGTAAATGGTCATATCCATTTCCTCGCGCCGCTGATTTCCATGGAAGTCACGTAAAAGCCAATAAATCAAATGTGCGGCGAAATATCCCTCCCTTTTTGCCATTCTACCGCATAGAGGCCACCGCCTTCTGATATTTCGTCTCTTACCTGCAAAAATCGGTTGCATAAGCATTTTCCTCCCCCATTCGGCGCTTAATATTCCATCGAGCTCTCTCCAATCGAACCTCTGCGATTCGGACCTCCGTGACGTATACCTTTCACTTTTCGCATGATTAAACCGCAGCGCGGATTTCCCCGAATAGCCGCATTTTTATCTACACGATAGAAGTGTCGACCAAACAGATTTTCGGTGCACGCGCCTAGCTTTTGTTTCTCGAGCACGCCGCCCGATTTGGCCATTCTCCACGGCACTCCCGAGTCTTCTTTTTTCCGTCGAAGGACTCGCGCCCACGATCTTACGCGGAAAGCTCAGGTACGGGAGGCGGAAGTGGAGTGAGTGGCGTGCGTACGGAGTTCCCTCAGGGCGCCACCATCGACGAGTCTTCGAAGGAATGCCCACTCCCATTCTTGAGCGCTGACGAAAAATAACGCGGCGAGAAAGTGGTCTCGCGTGGATACGCAATGGCCTCCCGTCATGCGACCAATGAAAACGGAGGAAAAATCCCGAGCTCTCAGGTGCTCGTCATCATTCACGACTCCTCTGCGGTCATCGGTTTTCATTTTTTTCCATCCTCGCCGGGTTTTTTAAAAGTCCATTGCGAAACACAAACTTCGGTGTTAATCCAACCATACCTTCTTGCGGGTTCTCATGCGTGAAAAACATCCGTGTCCGTAAATGATTTCGCTATTCTGTGCTAGTCATTTTCGTCGTGCCACCTGCCGAGATTTCTTAATTTCTATTTTTTTACGAAGACTTTTGTCGTTTCCGTTAGCTTCGTTAGTGGCTCCCTTCGTCAGTTGATAATGCGACTCGCCCGAGGCGGTTAATTAGTCTCTCTTCGCGTGTTAATATATTCTATCGGTTTTCCTTTGCTAATCGCGTCCAAAGACACGATCCTGCCCTTCCGACGCTAATTAAATTTTTCGTCCAAGCTCCCGTCGGTTGGTAGCGCCGGACGGCGGGTCTAGCATACCGACTCAACGCCAACGCATGCATGTTAACAACCTCCAGATTATTATCGTGGGTGATTTTTATTGGCTTACGTTTCGCAGCCTCGCGTACGCAATGAAAATAAAATTCGTAGCGTAGGCCGAACCGGAGACTGGCTACGATGATGGCTGACTCGATTTCAAAAGATGGAATTGTTTAAAAAGGCGTTTCGAGCTGGAAATTGTATACTATCCAGCTTAAAACCAGATTTGGAGTTTTATGAGCGTAGTTTTAGAAATTTGAAGATGGCCTATTCGATCTTTATCACCTGTAGTTTGCTGTAGGTAAACATAATAGATACATTTCTTGCGAAGAATTCCTAAGTTTTATGTTTAAATAAACGTTCAAAAGATATATCATAGAGGAAGGCATCCTTGTGTTAGCTTTTGAAATATCTACGTATAAGAATGTTTTAATATCATTATGGTTAAAATAAGATAACGTTCACTATGAAACTTTAAATTGTTCACTTTAATATAATTCCAAATATTTTTATTCATTTTAAAAATCATTTAATCCTTCAGTTTCAAAGAAAACCTCCTTAGAATACTTAAGTATTCAAGAAAATTCTATAGTTTGTTGTCTTTAATTTAAAAATAGTTTCTATCAATATTAAATCTGATGTATTATGGTACTAAATTCTCATTTTTTCATCTCCTCCTTGGATACCGATGCACCTTGTTCCAATTGTGTTATTATTACTTATCTCCAGGTATCCGTCTCCGACTCCACCCCAACGAAAGAGAAAAGAATAAAAGATTGTCTCGATTCCCTCCATCGGCCTTACGACGTGCGCAGAGTTAAAGCAACGACTCTGACCTTTCCGTCTTTTATCTCTCCTCATACTGATCTCCGTTGCTTCAAAAAGCGGAATAAAAGGAGGGATCGAAAAGCGATTCAAAAGGGGTAATAAAAAAGGGAGCAAATGCAAAAGGGCCAGCGATATTTCCGCGTACGTCGGACGTAGTTGTTTCGAACTTCGTCCATTTTCCAGTCCTCGGAACGACCCCACGCCACGAAGAGGAACCCATATTTTCGTCTATTTTTGATTCTGCGGAAAGCCTTCGTTCCGATTTCGCATGCATTGCAGCGCTATGATACGGGAAGAAAGTTAATTTAGTCAGTGAGGAAGGTAAAGAAATAATGTTTACCAAGTAAAGGTTTCTATACTCCAAGTTTCCTCTCTCTTTAGCTCCGAAGGCGGACGGAGTCGCACGTTGACCCATTTTCTCGAATGTGATTCAATCGCGGGGAATCGAGTCGTGATAAATCGAGTTGTTATAAATTGAGCCGCGAGGCGATGAAAATATCACGAAAGAGTAACGGAAAGAGGGTCGAGTACGTGCTCGTCATGGAGTATGCGGCTTTAAACGCGCCTCGCGATTCTTTCATATATTTTCGTTTCTTGTTTGCGAAAAGGTTGCCAAACCTTTATTTACTCTCCCCCGCGTCTTCGCGCCTTAAACTGTTTGAATGTGTTGAATCCCATCGTGATGATGCGGATTTTATGCTTTGACTCTCTTTCGAAGATGTAATTCTCTCGTTGTGTTGTGTATTTTAACGTGTCGTATTTCATATCAAAGAGTTCGATGTGTATTTATCGCATTGTGAATAATAGTGAATTTAAACGTTGAGAAGAATCGATGGTCCGATTTGAATCAGGAAAGGTATTATTTTGGAACTTATTCCCTTTTTACTTGCAATGCACTCGAACTACATTATTCTTTATCAATTTTAAGAAATCCGCTAACGTAATAACGCTAAATTAGGCTCTTTTCTCTAAAAAGAACATTTCGTTTGGTCTCGGTGTTCAATTTAGTCTCAATTTTAGTTTCGGATCTCCGTTGATTTCTTGATAGCGCATTGCAGTTCCCCGAAAACCTCAATGTTCCCATTCCCTTTTGGAAGTTTAGCTCCGCAAAATTTAATCTATTTCATCTGTTGTTGAAGCCTTCTGACTACCATCATCACCTCTTGCTCCACCTTATCCCGTCCTTCAAACTTCTACGCATTGTCCGTCAAAACCGTAACTTCCTTGGAGAACCAATTACGCTGCGAATGCCATTTCCTTCGAGAAGCCAACCAAGGGTCCGAAACATTACCGTCCTCAATTCTTAAGTGTCAGAAGCGTAAGTTCTTGACAATGGTTTAGGCCTTATCAGCCAACGCCCGAACATCGCTATCTCCCTTTAACAGTCCTGTTATCCCTCATTTTAACCTCATCCTCAAAGATAAAATCTTGCGATAAATCTTGGCGCCGTAAATATATATGTTAACTCATTCTTCTGTTTATGATAGATAGTCGTTTGATGAGTAAGGCTATCAAAGATTGATGTCGTGATAAAGCTGTTAGTTTAGTAGATATTTTGCTATGTTTCAGTCGTATTCTTTTTGCTGTACTATATGCTATATTTCATCAATGGATTAAATAACTAACATTTCCCTTTTAATTTTACTAAGTATTCTTTTTATATTGAACCACATTCATTTTCTGGTTCTATTTCTTTTTTATTTCATCTTCAATGCATTCTTACGTCAATGGTTACTGAAATAAATTATCGGTTCTTAAAGAATATGTCAGTTGTAGAATAAGAATTCCTTTACCTTTCCAGCTGCTGGGAATTCCTCTACTTCAGCTTCTTTTTATCTTTTTTTGTTTACTGAGTTACTGTCATCTCCCTTTTCTCTCCTCGTCTCAAAACTTCCTTCCAAGATCATATTTTACGGAAAGGCCTCCGAAGTGAATTCATTGATATAATTTATTCCCCTCATTATACTCATTTACGAAACGTTTCGTATGATTATTTAAACGCCCTCACTTAAAGCCCTAATTCCCGGAGACATCTTCATAAAAAGGTCCACATTTATATATCCTTTATACTCCCGTCAACCGGCTTCAGTGTGAAACGAGGTTCCTTTTGGATCTAAAGAGGGAACGCATGGAAGACGCAAGAAGAAAGAGCACTCGATAAAAAAAGCCCTTCTCTCAACCCACTCTTGCATATCCTTTCATTTTTCTCCCCTCCCTTTCCAGTGGATGTACGGAGGCAGTCCGACAGACGGACCAAGGGAGAGGACTTTTTGAATATGAAATATGAATGAGGTTGAACATGCACCCTCGTGAGCCAGCTGTTCCTGGAAAAAAAGGAGTCGGTCGGAGGATCGTGGTATATAGAAGGGTCCACATGCAAAGACACGGGGGTGTGTAAGAAAAGATGCGTAATAATGGAAGGATCTGGTAGGGAAAGGATTGAAGGGCTGTTCGCGGGACGCTCTAGAGGATATTAGGGCGTGGGAGGGATGCCTCCGAGGAAGTTGCCGGCAGTTTCGTTGATTAAATTTGTTGTTTCTGAATCGGATTAAATTCTTTTCCTGGCGGGCGAGTTTTGTTTCGGCCCATTAATGACGCAGAGGGCTAAGATTATCCATATAACGAGCAGATGTGTGTTAGTATAAAAAAATAGGAGCGATGAAATATTTTCGTTTTCGAATGTTTCGTTATAATACATAGTAACATTCTCGATACGCCTTGTTACACTGTAATTAATGAGTTTATAATTATGAATTGATAATTCTCTCTTCTTTTTCCATATTAACTTGCTGAATTGATAATGATCGATTTAGCTAACCCCCGATCTCATTCTTGAAAAGTTTACCTCATTACTTCTTCCTCCTTGGCATCCCAATGTGGGTACCAGCCTCCCTATGAAATTTACTTACTGCTCTTTCATGAAATAATTACAATTTATAAGTTATAATTTATATTCCGAAGCGTTATGTACGATGAAACGTCTATCTTCCCTGCTAATCTAACTTTTCTCACTGCCTATCAACCTCTCCGAAATACCAATACATTTACTATCAAGCTATTAATGTTAAGATAAGCCATTTCCATGCATTCTTCTTGGTAAAGCGGAAGGGTAACTGCTATACGTATCTGTCTTCCTCGGTTTGAGGAAGATTGTCCATTTCGCAGAATAAAGGATAGCGGCTGGTATGTGCATCCTCTGACAATCTTTTGAGGTCGTGTTCATCTTGGCAGAAACTGCAGCTCCCTCCGTCCTTATCTTTATGGAAATGCACGACTATCCTCCCTGGAAGGTCATCCCTTCCGTCTGCGCGGCGCCAAAATTCGGAATGACTGAGAAATCTCGCTCCAGGGAATATTCCTGTGCATCCTGTGCCAAAACTTCGGAATGAGAAATCCTTAAGAAAGGTTTATTCAGCCGGGGGAGTACACATATCATCTCGGCGAAAGAGTTTCTTGGCAGAAGCAGTGGGGAATTTACTTTCTCCCGGTCTCACGCGTTAGAATGGAATTTGGGATATCAGCTGCCAAGAGCCGGTGGAGTGGGAAAGGATCCTCGCAAAGGGTTCATGCCGCGAAGAAAGCGGCTGACGAGTCGTGGCTAAGAATGCGGGGAGCATCGTGAATGAAGTCAGGGAAATTATGCCTCCTCACTTGTGAAGCGGTCCATCCAGGATATCATTTCAACCGTCACTGATGTCATTTCTGTTTGAGAAAATTAAGAATTTTTCTATTAAATGCGTAAACAAGTGTATAACAACATGCATGGAAACAGGCTACATATTATTTACTGAAAATATTTAGAAGATAAGACCAAAATTAGAATATATCGCAAAAACTAATAACATTTTAAGATATATTCGAATTATCCTAATTTTTATTGGGCAAATATATGGCTTTGTTTTGAGGTTAATATTAAGGCGATTTTGATTGTTCGGACGTGAATTGTTTGGCCGCTTTTGTCCAGAGTTACGACCAAATCGTTAATATGCTATATTCGAAGCAGTTAGGAAATACAATTACTATCTATATTGCCATCCACGATATTTACGTGAGACGACATCTCTTATGAGGGACGATTTATGACAGATATTAAATTTTATATAGCGATTCGTAATTAATCTAGGTACCCCTCAGTCCTTCTGTCATGCGGTAAACATCATCAAACGAAGCGTTCGAATGTCTTTGTTCCACGGGAGACGCAATTTCTGCGAATCATCCAGAGCTATACGGTCGGCAATAAAACCAACTCTGGCGGATATCGCGTGCGTTCCTTTCCTACCAATACATTTTTACAGTCCATGGAACGGCTTCTAACAGGCACCCTAATTCTTTACACTCGTCGAAATTGAATGAGATAGGGATCGTCGAAACTTCCTCCGCTTGACCATCTTTCACTTCCCTCAAAATCTTTCTCTCAGGTATGTGCGTAATATTCTCCTTCCGCTCCTCGGACCCTCTCAAATTCGTTCCCTCCGTTATTAATTCCGATCCCATTTCTTCCAAACATTCTGTCCCCGATTGTGCCGACAACAAAAGGATATAAAATACACCGTGAAGAAGTGGATGGTATAGAAGAGTGGGCTCCCTCAGCGCAAACGAGGGACGAACTAGAAGGATATTAGAATTGGAGGGTTACTCTCCATCTTTAATCCTCCTTCCAGACGTCTCCGCGTCCTGCCTCGAGGCGGCGCAATCTTTCTCCCTGGAAACCCATCCTCGCATCGTGATGGGCGCCATCGAGGAAAGGGGTTGATTGTGCAGCAGAGGTTGCGAGGGAAACTTCCAGAAACACCCCGGGGGTTGACACGGTAGAATGGTCAGTAACCGTTCGCCGAGGCCTCCATGGTCGGATCGCCTGAGACTTCCATATCCTACCTCATCTCTCTGGGGGATGTTCCGCTCTGATGGATTTAGTTGATGCGATGGTTCTCTATTTTTTTCAGTGCCCTAAAAGAAAAGCGAACCTCCGATTATACAGTCCCTGCACTGACCTGGCTTTGATATACGCTTTCTGAAACTTCGACAGGGATGTAACGACTAAAAGGGACGAGGAGAATCGTGGACTCCTTACATCTTCCTCGCTCAGGATTCCGAGAAACGCAAAACAGCTGCAGTAACAAGGGTCGGAGCGGTTAATTAAAATTTTACAATGCGCCTCTCTGGTCCACTGCTTTCGTACGTCACGATCACAGCACGGAGAGGATGTAAGAGTGGTCGAATGGGGCTCGTGACGTTAGCATAGGTAACAGAACGTCTTCGGAGGGACAAAAAACAATTCCCATCAATATGGATCCCGAAGGATTTCTAGGAACTCAACCTGTTATTACGGAAAATGTTTTGACCCTCGGTAGTCATACGTTTCGAGTTGGAGAGGTAGGATTCCAGGGAGACAATCACTACGATTTTCCCCCACGCGCATCCATTTTTTGTACCCTATTTCTTTCCCTTTTTTACCCTCAGGCCCCGAGAGAGAGTCTACCTTTTTATTTTCTGCCGATCCAAAAAATGAGCGCATCTCTCAACGACTCTTCCAATGTCTTCAGAAAGACGGGAACTGCGTCTTCTCGCCCGAGGCTTAAACGACTGGTTTCGCCGACCCACATATGACCCAAAATGCGGGGTCGCCCCGGGGAACGGAATCTTCTTCTCCTTCTCACTTTCCCGTACGTTTTATTTTTTCGAAAGAGTGGCTCCAGGGCTCGCATTTTTAGCGAGGATCGAACCTTCTCGGCATTTTTTTGTGACCGGCGTCCCCGAACCGACGAGGAATTTTCTTGTTAACCATCGAATAAATGAAATTAGGAACGGAACGCGCCTTAATGTATACGTTTGCGGAAAGAATCCCTTTTTTTGTTGATTTTTTCGGTTCGCGTGACTTTTTGGTGCTGCCGCGGCCGTTTGGAGTCGCACTTAACGATCCGTTTGCCTTTAAATTCTTCCGTCGAGACCTTTCGGAATGTGTAACAAAGGTGTTATTTTCGCTCGGATCATTGGATTTGCATTCGAAAGCAGTTTGGGCATCTTTTCCTAAATATACTGGGAAAGTATAAGAGAAGAAGATTGCCAAGTATGCCGTCTTACCATAATTTAACCTAACTTAATTTATATTTTACGATAGTACGTTTTTCTCCTGATGGTAGTTTATCTTTAACGTTGCTTAACCTAAGTACACGATAAAGTTTTCATTCCGAAGACTTTTATGACCCTCTTGAATCACTCTGTCTTTTATCTTTCTTAACCTTTTACGGAATATGAGGTTGTAACAATCGGTCGCTATGGAATTCAATTTCGAGTGAATCAGGCGTAAGCGAAGCATTCGGTCACACTTTGGATTCGAAGAATGTAAGCCTCCATTTAGGAGGACCTTTAAGCTTCGATTTCCATCCCTTCGCATTAGAGATCGACCATCCGGAGATACGCTGCGGTGAATTTACCGTCGCAATGTATTTATGCTTACCGCAGCATTCTCCTGATTTTCTCCTTCCGTCCCCGTTGATTATTCTGAGACGGTGAAAGGAGGCTAATCAAGTAATCCGGCGTACGGGACCGTGATTGCGTCGGTCATTATTCAGGGAATACCTTCTAGCGCGGCGATTGGCTGCCTTGTTCTCCGAGTGGACCCTTGCATTAGCCTCTCTGTTGAACCACGAATTTCTTTTTCGTCGCATCTTATTAAACTCCGTTATACGCGCAGACTACCCCACACGTAGACACCTTTTTCCCTAATTGACGCGTATTTCGCTCGTATTTCGAATTCAGCACATGTTCTCGCATCTTAAACCCTGGCCTCAACGCACGGAGCCGTTGAATAGGGCTGATTTGAGTCTGAAATATTAAAATTTTGATTCCAACACCCTCTGTGCCTCGACATCAGTGTTCACTTTTCCTATTTATTTTTTGTTATTTTTTAGTTGCAAGATTCGGTAAAAAGTGAACTTTTTATTTTCTATTTGATAGCAGATACGTAGGAAATTAATTCGGTTACGTCGCATCTCATGTGCGGATGGTATACCCTGCAAAATTTTCTTTGTTTTTTCATGTATCAAGACTTTGAAACTGAACTTTGACCTAAAATTTTACTAATTACGCAATTTTTCGAGAGAATTCAAATTTCCCGAGTTATTACACGCTCATCACGAATTCTAACAATATCCCTCGCTTTCTCGCGGAGTATTATTGCTCAGCTCCGAGTTATTATTCGTCACGCAGAACACCGCATTTCTTTAATGTCAGGCATTTTCTCACAATTGAGAAACGCGAAGAACCTTGGGTAAATCACGTTCCTTGGCTTCTTTTCCGCGTCCCCAATTCGGCGAGAATTGTTTTCAAATCTTACGACCGCTTTGAAAACTCCCCAGGAAATGGAGCTTCATTCTATATTTATTTTGACTGAAATCCGCCCTCAGGGGCACTGTTTATTCACGCATCGACGCGTCTTCCGAGAAACACCTCAGAGCTTTCGATCTATTGCTTTTGCCGCATATGATGAGGTAAAATTGTGTCAAACATTCGGGACTCCTGCTTTTACCTTTTTCTCATCCTTGAATTGTCTTCTGTGCTTCACTGAAGATGCGCAGTGACGTCTAATAATACACCTAAGCAGTTTCCCTTCGTTTTCTGCTTAGACGCGCGTTGTATTTGCACTGTCGACTTCCGTTTTTATCGATGACACAGTGTTTGATTTATAAAGACGCATAAGTCTGCATTCGAAAGTCGATGCTGAGTGTCATTTCGACGTCTCTTTGGTTGCAGAATTTCCATCATGTTCCGTGAGGGATCAATTAGGATTCTTTCGCCGAGAAGGCTTTCAAAAGAAATGGAAATGAATATTAATTAATTTCAAGGCTGTTGGATATAACCTCCATTTCGTTCCGAGCGATCACCTTGGAAACACGGGCCATTAAGAAAGCGAACGAATGCCATTAGTTCTGGCTCACGACGTCCAATAAGGCTGGCATTGGCTAAGATGCCAGCAGCCTCAAAGATACATCATTCTTTTAAGGAGACGCATTTTCATTGTGCAGAGATCGCTTTAGAGTTCCAACGGCCATTCAAGTTAGCCATTCCTTCGGATTCGCGTAAATTTTGCAGAGCGCGAATGGAATAAACAGCCAAGTTTGTCCATCAACCTCCGCTTTGTTTCGTAATATCGTTCTAAACCTCTATTCTCTTTCAGCGCGTTTGTTAGGTATGAGATTAATGAGTAATGTTTGACGAGTGCGGTTTGCAAGTATAGCGAGACAGCAGTTCTTCATGCAGATAAATTTTTCGTCAGAAAATAAGCCGGATATTTCTTTTTTCTCCTTATCATCACTTGTGCGTAATCCTTCTCGTTGTCGTTGAGAGGGTATTAGCGCGCATGCGAGGATAAATGGATGGCCGATCGTGCATGGGGAATGCGATTTAGGAGGAAAAAATTGTCGCACGCGGATTGCGACCATATTTCCCGTTCTAAAAATGTGGAGGATTAATTCGGTCGATGTAAACTAGGCCAACAACGCCATTGTCCCCAGAGACGAGTTTTTTCCCTCCCCCATTAATCCCCTGCACGGCCGGAATCAAACCAAATAATTTGATTGATTTTCCGTAATTAAATGGCAGAGAATACAATGCGAAACAGACGCAATAAATCGACCGGAAATATAATCCGAAGCATTCGGAAATCAAGCATATTTAGGTATTTTTATAAGCCGATAAACAATCCGTTAACATGCGAGGGATTTTTGCACTAATTCAGAGGTTTACCACCCCCTTTCTTTCCCGCGCGGAAATGTTTTCGCTAGTTTGTGAGACGCGTGATTTTCCATGTCCTCGGCAAATACGGGCGGATTCCGCACAGCGGTTCGAAAATGCCTCGCAATCCGCTGATTCAGTGAAGGGCGAAACTGAGGAATAAGGGGACAAAGGCTGATGGAGAAGAAAAGAGGTTAGTTGCTGTCGAAAACGCACATTCTTTCTTCGAGAGAATCACTTCCTTTCTGCCCTTCCTTTCAATAGCCCCTCTTTCTCAGTCCCCTTTCCGCCTTTGCCTTATCTCCTTTCTCCCAAAAGCCCTTTTTTATCGCCTTCCCTTTTGCCTCACATTTCTTTATCATCCCAAGATTTCGACCACTTAAGTTATGGGCCTCCGGAATGGGTGACACCAGGATATGATCGCCTTAATAGCGCCTCTAAATGCATTGCCTTTCGTGCATGGATATGTCACGTCTCTTTCGTTACGAAGTTGTGAAGAACGGAACGTGGAGTTATTAATCTATCCTGGCATTTGCGAAATGCGATTCTTAAAAAAAGTATCTTTTTCTTATTCATAATCATACATAGTAGTAATCATGTAGTAAATTTTTTAAAGAAAGAATATCTGTGAATCAATTTTCTTTTTCTAAATGAATAGAACAAGCTTATAAAATTCTCTCCGTAGTTTTCACGTTTTGCATTGGAGAGACAATTACTTGATTTCATACGGTTCGAATAGAAATTCCTCCCAGATAGCTTGGAATTTAATTTCGAGGAGGATATCCACTTTTTTGTTTCAACCCGAATTAAATTGGAGTCTGCAAATTAAACATTTCATCTTGCACGGAAACGTAGCTGGATTCTCGAATCCTAAGAATTCCCTCGAGTTCTTCTTCTGCTACAAATCAAAGACGCATTGTAATATTCTCCTTTATATTTTTTTCCTACATCTTGGAATCCAGGTGTATCATCTTTGAAAATATTCGGAGTTCTTCCGAATTGTATAATGCAGTAATTGGATCAAAGTTTCCTCTGAAGAAGTCAAGATGGAATGTATTTATAGCATCCTTCAACAGTGACCTATTTAGCCTGTATCCTCTGATGTCTCGTTCCTTCCCATCAACGTCTCCAGTGAATCCTGGATACGAACTTAGCAAAGCTGTCACTCCGCGTTACCATCGGCCTCTATCAGACCTTCTCCAGAGCACAAGCTTTCCTTCGCCTGCCTCATTATGCATCACACCGCTCCTTTCGAATTCTTTTTTCATTTTCTCCCTCCGAAATTCAGCACAGTTCGCGCGCCTCGTTTTATCCTCTCCTTTATAATATACTTTTAAAGAGACCTAATCGCCTAAGTTCTCCCCAAACGTGTCTCCCCGTACCCAACACGGATATCTGCAAAAGTCATCGCGAGGTAGACCCATTAGGCATCGGGCGGTCTTTATTTCGCAGCCGCCTGAGCCCTCGAGGGTCCCGTGGAACACTCGGAGCTTCTACCTTTTCGCAATACATTTCCTTTTTTCATCCTTTCAAGCACCCCACGGGTCCCTTTCCATTGTGTCTATCCGTAGTTCGATCCTGCCTTTTAGGCGGGTTTTCGACCGTCCTCCAACATAAGGGACCCTTATGCCTTTTACACCTGCCCACGCCGTGCGCTTACTCCGATGCCTTCGTAGGAACGTGTTCGGAATGAAGATATCTTTCTCTGCGTCTCTTTTCCTATCCCTTCGGTGCGTATAAGGATCGGGGACACAGTCGTGCGAACCCAATGGGATTTTACCGTAAGATCCTCCAAGTCGCCTATGCACACAATAAGACCGGCAGGGGTTTGAACTTAGCGGTTTACATCATTTTTCCCGTACAATAAGGATTTCGCGAATTCCCCCTATTGGGGACGGTGACTAGGAGGTTTAGAGTCAGCTGGAATGCGTGGAAAATACGCGCATAGGGAACCGTAGTCTCTAAGAATGTCATTGTGCAGACATTCACAAAGTTGAGGGCTGCTTTTGTGGAATTTTCCCTCGTCGTGCTTAGGGCGACGTCGCACTTTCGGAACATGGATGGACGCTTTGTCATCGAGTGGTTTGTTTGAATATTAAACCGGCTACAGTTCCAATCGGATTTCCGGTGTTTGTGGATACGCGAATAGAGTCGTTCGGCGGGACGGTTCTTTTGTGGCTGTCTGCATGAATGCATATCCATACTGCGGTCCTACCTCAGCGAAGTTTGTGAAAAAATTCGTTTCGCGCGGTGAAATATTAATCGAGGGTGCTTTATCTCGCAAGCTGCGTGGTTCATTGATCAGAGTTTTTTGTTTCTGCGGGCTTCTCTATCGGCAGGGGATAAAAAATTGATTTTATCTATCGGTTGCGTGGAGAGGTTTCATCTGCTGCTGGTTCCCATGAATATTTCTTGCAGGAAACTGGTCGAACTTTAACGGTTTTTGCCAATGCTTTGGATTTTTCAATCCGTGTCATATTGTATCATTCACCTACTATGCGGCCGATTATTTTGTCGATTCTTTGTGCCGGACGGGACCGGAAATTTTGTTTTCGAAGTTCCAAAATACGAGTATGGAGGAGATGTCTGTGATCGTGGATTTAGGATGCGTAATTAGTGTACCGTACTTTAATGATCATACGTTTTTAATAACTGTATTATAATGTAGATAAAGGTTGATTAAATGCTTAGTTACCCGCCATTCAGCAGTTCTTTAGCATAAGGAAATGTCCTGATACGAAATCACCATAGAATGATTTCATGATTTAATTTATTCAGATCATCGTTCTTAACTTGTCAATAAAGCTTAAAAGCTCAGCCCTACCTTGAGTACTGCATCTACTGGAATAAATACATCCCAAGAAGCTCAAGGTATATTTTGTCTTTTATCCTTTTACTCTCAATATTTAATTTCCTTCCCTCGCACGCTTAAACTCGGAAATTGGCTTCTTTTGCATTCTTACCAGCATCCATATCGAGGGTAAGAGCCATCTCATCTGAAATTCATTAGTGTAACACTCGCTTTTGTTCCTCCTCTGAGAGGTCAGTCCAGTGACTTTCCCTGCACAAGGCCACTTCGCCGTCACGAATTTCATCCATATTCGGAATCGTAATTCTCTCCTTCGGCACTTCTTGGCCGAGGTCGCACTCCTTAGTGACCTCGTCGGCGGCCAGTGGAGAAATCGCGTGTCCGAATCCATTTATTCCTCCGATTAGTTGGTCATGCCTCAATGTGACCGTTTTGAAAATAAAAGGCTCCCACCAATCGATCGGATATCTACAACCTCCGATTATTTTCGCCATTCGGAAAACCTTGTTAGCCCCTAAAGCTGCAGGAATATAATTGCCATTTCCAAAGCTGTGATTTCGACGAGCGAGTTCGGTTTGTATCGCTGTTTTTATTTTTTGGCGATAAGGATTATTTATGGATGAATAGATGATTTCGCGCGGCTAATTTTGCCCGAATAGGGATGAATAAAATTACTCTCTCGTCGTTTTTAATACTCCGGATTGTGGAGGATTTTGTTTTAGTAATGATCCATAGCGGATAAATAATAATTGAAGCATTGTATGTGTCGCGAAAATTTGATTTTATTAGTTAATTCAAATGCTAAATATATTTTATAAATACGGATAATATGAATCAACTGTTTTCGTGGTTTTGTATTGATAAATACATTATTTATGTATGATTTTACTTACTGCACTAGTATTTGTAAATTGGTTGACTATATTTATTATACAAATTTTGAAACGGCCACTTATAGAACTTTTCACATCTCGATAAGAAAGTTCCATTGATGAAAAGTATTTTTCTTATCTCCTCTTTTACTCTCATTATTTTAAATTAAAAAACTCCATGTCTTCTTATTTCATCTCGTTCAGTAAGATTTGTTGATAGTGAAAGCCATTATAGATCAGAGTTCCATGCTAGATATTTGTTCCATTTTGAACTTATAAAAACGTTTGAGTTCTCCCACACTTACGATCAGATTGATCCGAGAAGTTCGAAAGTCATTTTATTAGTAAAATAGATATCGAATCTCACGAATATTATTCCGCAAATTTAAATTGAATTTAATATCCTTTGATATCTTAAGTCGAGAACTTAACAGTTGTGGATTAGACGCCGTTTTTTGAGCTTGCTTTACCGCTCTTTAATTCCCACGTTATAAGAGGAAAAGTTTTTTTCTCTGAGATCCGATCGGTCGAATGCATTTCACGGTGAAAGCAGAAAATGCAGCCGTGAAGAGTTTTCTCACTTTCAGACCCAAAAGGAACGCAGGCAATCAGTTGGGAACAGAAAAGGAACGAAGAACTTCTCAGATCAATAGAGCATCACCAACCAACTCCTCTCCCGACATGCGCTGCCTTTCTTTTTAAACCGGCGGTGATGAAGGGAAAAAATTTCCTCTTCAATAATCTCTTTTAATTCGTTTATTTTCTTATGCCCGTTCTCACTCTCGAGATGTCATTTTTGGAGTGAAATTGAAAAAAAATGATAATTAATGCTTATTAATTGATTAATTTTTTCCACCCACTTCTTATTCGTATGCATGCTTATGTTCTTCATAGCGGGGAAAACTACCATAGCCAAATTTCGCCATGTTCCTTTCGCTTTATAAATTCTATGTTACAAAATTTAATTACTCTTCTGACTGTCTTTTATGCATGAAATTGGCCAATAACCAATTTTTGTTTAGATTGATAGTGGAACTTTTATTTATGAGATTGCCTCTATTCCTCTAACCTCGCTGGATATGGCCTCTCTTCTGCATGTAACCTCGTTGGGTTTTTGAGCTGGTTTAAATCGAAATTAGTTTAAAGCTTCAATAGAAGCCTTCCATTATCCCATCAGTTATGTCGTTCATATTCATTAAGAAGATAATACGGCTGCAGTAATTGGAAATATGTAGTTTTAATGCCATACATCGTGGGCTATTATGACTTATAATCTCTGTTGATGGAATATTGTTAGAGGTAATTGAGAGTTTAGGTTTTTCTTTTCAAAGTGTGTCGGATGACTTATAAATGTATGGTTTATATATTTTTATGTTGCAAATTGCACAAATCTGAGGTTCATTTATCCTCAGATATTTATCGTGATACTAACATGGCTCTAAGGTACATCGAGTAAAATTTATCTCCAAGAGAAATATATTCGTGTTCTTCTCCGCTTCAGAATTCGGAAAGGTGACTACTTAAAATTCGGTGGAAAAGGAAACAATTTCTCTTGCTAGAGACCCTTCATAATTGAGGATTACATCCACGCTGTGCATGAATCATCCCGAATGCCGAAATACGTGGATGGATGTGTTATTCCCATCACATCGAGCATACTCGTGGAGAGTAGGGGCAGTGAAATTAAATCAGGATGTGGATTGATTCAAAGCGTATGTTATAGGACTCTCATACAACTCTCTCACGGATTCCACCCCATTTCCACACTTCCCCCTCACATCCTGTCCTTTGACCGTCGGTTACGTGAGTATATGGAAAGGGTGGAAGTAAAGTGGCAGGTAGCGTGGTCTTCCATCTCACCGCATTACAAATGACCCTCCCCCGACACATCTCCATTACTGCGTGTCTAGCAATGGCTCATAATGACCTCTCCAGGATTCAAACCGCCGCTCTCCTAAGTTGTTTATCCGTCCGCTCTTCAAAATCCAATCTCGCGGTCACACTCTTCGCCGCGATCCTCGCTTACGTGGCCATTGTCCCGACTATTAAAACTGGGACATGGAGGAATGTTAGGACTATGCGCCCACTGCGACGTGAATTGTGAGCATGTAAGGCCGCGTGGGTGATTAAATTTTGGCTTGATGTAGATGTGGCTCAACACTCCAGTGGTTGTTTCGGTTACTGTTGCTCCAAATGTAATTGAAAAATTCCTTAGTTACCTGATGGTGAATTTCGTTTGGTCGACGAATATTTAAAATGGCTGATATACTTCCTTAGTATAGCCTCTTGAAATTTTATTCACAATTGTAATTTATTAAATAATAATCCCTTAATAGTTCAGGTGTATACTTGATCCCCTTACTTGATTGTAAATTACTGACCCCTCCATTCCTCAGGCGTTTGAAAGTACGAATAGTCCTCCTTGATTGGGGTAAACGTAAATATAATTATCGGGATAATTTATAATTCAAAGTATTTAGGTACATTTTTAATTTTATCTTTTAATATGTTTTGTAACACTAATCTGAACTGCTCCATATTTTCCGGAGTCTAAACTCATCGAAAATAATGAGTCTTTCGTGATTAATTAGAAATTGCAGCGTTTTGACTAAGCATAGCCTAGTTTTTCATGCAATTAAATTTATTAAAACCCGAACCCCTTAAATTATTCTTTCATTTGCATAATGTGTTTGCTTTAAAGGAACTGCTGATTGCATCAGGTTTTGCTTTTCAATTCCAACGGCTTAAATTTATTAATCCTGTAACGAAAAAACAATTTTCCATCATTATTAACGCGACACGTGATATTCCCGGTGCACCCTAATGAATTCCATTAACGAAAATTACTTCCATTCCGTTCATTCGTTCCCAATTTCCTAGCATAATAAATTCGCGTAGCCCGCCAAAGTCGAAATTATGATCCGCCCTCGAAGCTATTAATACTTTACGCGACCAAAATAATTTGGCTGCCATTAACAGATTAATCGCCGCTATTAAGGATTTACATTTACTGGCTATTATAGCCGTTCTCCCACTGCGATCCTCCCACGAACGATACTTTCTTTTTAACCCAGTGGGAAAATAGGCAGATCTTATTCGGAGATTAACGTGGGATACGCACGTCGGGGAAGGAAGCATAAAAAATATAATAAAGCCTAAATTAATTCCGTTTTCCTAATGAAGTTCCCTTTTAGGGGATACCCCTTCTACCCAACCGCCGTTCCTTCCACGCCTCACTGAAACTCCGCGGTGACCTGAGCCCCAGCTGTTAATATTCATGACCTCGGGGAAGCCATGGGATTCTGAGAGGGTGAGAAAGGGGTTGTCTTTCGTGTGGGGGAGGATTCGGTAGCATCGAGGCCAGTGTGTTTTTTATGCTAGGTACGCCAAGCTATGCGAGTGTGGAAGGGTGACCTCCTACCGAATTTTCCCTTGGAAAAATAATTCCGGAAGAACAAGAAAAAGGAGGAATTTTGTAATGCGTAGGAGTTACTCGTTAGTTTGTTTCATTCTTTATTCCTGTAAGATAAGTCTTTCTTGTATTTCCTGTATTGCTATGTGGGCGGAATCTTGTCTCCGAGAGGAAAACAAAGTCGTGGCAGCGGTCTTAATTGTATTATGGCTAGGAATTGATTATTGTTGTCGATACATCTTTTACGTTGAAGACCTAAGAGGTAATAACTAAAAAGTCCATGTTCCCAAAATATAAGATGATTCAATAAGGATTCAGTGACAATAGAGCTAAGTTATTATCCATTAACACGTATTTATCTCGAGAAGAAAGTGACCAGGCCGTTGGATTTACGGATAGCTAAGAGAATGCTCCTAAGTAGGTTATCGACTTCTGCGAAATTTGTCTTCCGTTAACATTTCTCAGTGTATGATAGAATATCCTAAAATCCCTATATAGGGTCACACTGTGTTTTCCTCTTTTCCTCATGTTATTCGCTCCCCATTTCTGCCTGGAAGGGCCATTAATTCGCCACGCATTCTAATTTCGGAAGGGAAAGAAGGATATTGTGTTCGAAGAGAGAAACGGTCAAAAAGAAGCTGACTATAACCCCTTTTTCCCTCTTTGGCCTATGGCTTTGAGGTTGCAGCCGCAGGATGACGGCTGAAAGCACTCAATTCCGAGGGCTTTTGGGAGAAAGAATGTATATAGAGGGATCAAATTCGCTGACGATTTGGAAATACGGAGTTGAGGGAGAATTCGAAAGGTCTTTATGTCCATTTTGCAAATTAACAGATTTCGGGTTTCTGAATCGGTTTTGGAGAATTATAGATGCATCATTTTATACATAGGTTTATATAGATGTACATTCTGATGTCCCTATTCATAGAGACGCAAACTAAATAGTTCAAAGTATAACAGAAAGAGAATAGATTTTCGAAGCGACGTTCTCTATTGATAATTATGATCGTATTTTTTCACTTCGTAATTTTTAATAAAATACGATGAAAATAAAATCTCTACCGTCTATATTCTAAACCTTATTCAATGGATTAGTAGTTCTTCAATTTTAGATTATATTCTGTCTACACAGGATTCAATTCTGTTTTCCCCTCTCACATAGCTACCCTGCAGTTATTCCCATTATCGTTGTTTTATTAGATTCAGTGCACATCGTGTTTCTAAACTCTCGTTCGTTCCGCTCTCTTCCCGAGAGTCAATGAAAAACTCGTTGAAATCAGCCAAGTTTATCGGCGTAACAATCGTATGTTTGAAAACCATTTTCCCGTGCGAGAGAAAGAATCTTCGATTGGAGAGATACGCTGCAGTTCTTAAGCCCAATTACAGACGAGTTTCGCATCAAAGGGAGGAAATAAATCCCAAAGCGATTCTCTTTCGCAGAAAAACTAAAATGCGATCCCATTTTCTCCCTTTTATTGGATTCTTCTCGACTCGATTTTCCCACCTTTTTCCTCGACAAAGTTTTTAATTACACCACGAGAGTGGAAAAAAAGGTCACAGGTGCATCCAACGACGCGCGAAGTTTGCCGGCGCCAAGGAGCACAATGGGAAAGCGATAAGGGTCGCTCAAGATAAGGGAAGCCTTTAAAAGCTTCCCTTTCCTCCGCGTGGATGATTTGCGAGCCACCGTCGCTTAAAAGAGGATCGGGGTACCAATCCCTCGTGGGAATACTTAAAAATAAAATCAAACGTCAAGTATCTGTCTGAGCCATGAAATCCCGCTCGGGAAATGCGGCACTCGAGTTACTTCGACTTTTCCGATTCCTATCGTGGACATGTTATTTCCGATTTAACACACACTTGCGATTTTTAAATTTTAAAAGTTAAAGCTCTCCTCCTTCCCTCTCTTTTATCATCCACATGCTAAAAATTAAATTACCTGTTAGTTGTTTATGATGTTAATCGGTATACTTTTCCGATAACCCTAATGCTTTCGGTCGTAGAGTTTGTTTCGTCAAAATTGCAATAATTTTTAAGGCATCCAATTTAGTCTTGTTATTGTCATTTGTAAATGAAATTGATAGTCATTAATTATTCATACATCTGTAATGGAAGCGATTTAATCGGAGTATTTTGTTTTGATAACTGTCGTATAAACGTTGGAATCGTTCTCCGATACAATGTGTTCCGATAAGTTTCCAATGGTGCCCCGCAGTCAAAAGCTTTAGGCATCTATTCTTGTATGTCCTAATGTTACGCGTATACCGATGTTCGCATGAAAATGGATGGGAATAATTAATACTCGACGAAGGGAATCTCCTTTCGAGTTTTGTTTTCGTGTCTGTAGTTGGTAATTTAGAGGCGTGAGAGATAGTGTTCTCAGGGAAGGAAACATCGCATGTTTGATCCATCGATTCGAATGCCTCTCATTTAACCTTTGCTTGCCCTGCTTCAAGATTAATAAAATATAGTTTGAGAGAAAACAAATATTTCGTTTTTACTCCCGTTTCTCGTATCTCGCTCTACTTTTTATTTTAGAATTATAATTTTTTTCAATCTGTAAGGAGATTTAATAAGAACGCCGTTAAATTTGGCTTTAGTTATCAATGCATAATCCCATTTAAAAAGCATCCACTACAAGTTGGGCCTGACCAGAAATAATCTATAGATAGGAAAAATAACATAGATATTCTAGAATGCTTAAAATAGTACCTTGTTGGATCAAGAAGTGACTTAATCGTATTTTCAGATAATTCCACGTCCACACCCACGCTTTGTTAAAACCAACACCAGAGCGTTATCCTCTTTTTCCACCCGTCATTTCCAGTCCGATTTTAGCAGATCCAATTCCCTTCGCGTGCAATTCGCCCAAGATTTTGATTATGGAAGTTGTTTCGCGAACGGAGAGGAAAGAAAGGGATAGCGCACGCGAAACCAGAGGAGTAATTCAGGAGAAGGGGCTCCTTTCATTTCAAAGGTGAATTAATGAGCTTGCGGTGGAAGGCTCATAAATCCCGCGGACTGATGGCCGAACCACCGCCTATGAAGATAGGGAGAGTTTCACCTTCTATATCCCTTGACAAGAGTAGCGTTTAACGTCGTCGGCGATTTGGGGAAAGCGAATTCCTGTGTTTTGATACCCTTTTCCTACCTTACCCGCCCCTCAACCCTCTTCGTTTGATATAGCTATTTGGTTTCCCCCTAAACCGACCTGAAGTTTTCGATGCTCATATTCTATGAAAGGGATCCGTAGATCTTTTCACCGCGCGGGTTTTTTTCCCGCTATTTATCTCTGGAGCTGGTTAAAGGGTGAAAACATTAACCCTCCGAGAAAATTAATAATGATAATATTTGCTTTAGCCCTATTGACTCTCACGGGGTAGTGGGTGGAAAGTATTCAAAATATTTTTCTCTTTCATTTCTAAAATATCCACCATAGGGATATAAGCAACTGTTGTATAACAGTCTAAAACTCTTACAATTAATTTTTACATTTGTGTAATAAAGAATGTGTTTTTGTCTGGTTCTTAAACTAATATGAAAATTTTTTTCTTTCTCTTTTTTAGGAGTCGCGCGGAAAAGTAGTTCTGAGGAACAGACGGATTGCGTCGGAGGAAATAACGTAAGTTGAATCTACTGACTTTTTTGTACTTATTTTATTGATGTCGTTACATACGCCTTTGAATGTTCGCATTAGCACTCGGGCAGTAGCAGAGAGTCATTCGGGGAGGGAATTTAGTGCCAAACGCTAGGGAATCTGCTTTAACTCTCATTTAAGAAGGAATAAGTATGAGATGTTGGAAGATGAATGGACCAGCTCGCATGTAGAGCGAACACGAGTTCCCCCAAAGATCATTTACTTTTCCTTCCCCTCTGCATTCCTTTAATGCATCGATTCCAAATTCAATCGAAAACATTTGCATACGAAATAAATGGCTGAATTCCCTAAAGAGTTTATTTTAAAAGAATCGTTGTGATTGCCGTATTATGGTTCACTTTCATTCTCATTGAATAAGAAAGATATAGTCTTCTTCAAGCTTTTGAGAAAGTTAACATTATGCTGCGTTCAGAGTGTTCTTAGATGTAGGAACGTTTGTCCATGATTTATCGCTTTTTATGGACGACTTTAAACGATTTCGTATCAAAATAAATTTTTCCTTTTTCTAGTATAAATAATGGTGGGCTTTCTGTATAGTAATTAGATTTTAATCTCACCAATACTTTTCTGGATTAGTGCCACAAGAATGCGATAGTCAGCAATGCTGAATAGTGAAAAGTGAAGGTTCCCTATTCTCGTACGCGATCCGCCTTCGCTGCACGTGGCACATTTCGAAAAGCACCACTTTGAGTCTACTTACTCATCAAGAAACTCTCAACTGAGAGAAGGAATAATTTTCGAGGTTTTTGATCCCTTTTTGTCTAAAGCTATAATTCAATCGACCTGATTTTCCCTCTTCTAAGTCAATTCCCGGTGGTCATTAAAATGCATCTTTCCCGTTTCGTGAAAGTTTGTAAATATAGGTTCCGCTCGGAAGAAATTCCGCTCAAGGTTCTTTATTGTATCAAATTTACACTTTGAACCTGTCATTAAAATCAGATGCTCGTATTCGAAGTAGATTCGATCTTTCTGAGAAACTTAGGTTTCCAAAGGTCGATTAAACAAAGTGCTCAATTCCCTGAGGCAGTGAAGTTTACGTTTTCAATATTCGTCGTGCTTAATTTTCAGAAATAAGGATTAATGATGCGGTCTGTCGCGGATATTAAATTTTTAGATTTACTCACCGGACTGTAGGAGTTTTTTTTAATATTTCGACGGCAAATTTTTTAATGTTTTAGATTTCTTCACTCGAATTTAATCTTCTTATTTTGGCGCGTTCGATCCAATTATTTTCATAGCATCGGTTATCTTTCAAATACGCCGAGGAATTTAGTCTACCGTTCCTAAAGTTTGTTCCCAGAAGCTTGAGGGACCCGGTGGTTATAAAGGTCTTTGCAATCAGCGATTTAAGGTTTCCAAACACTCATTTCTGTTCGAAAAATTACGCTTTCATGTACGGTTAATGCTTTGGCGTGAGAGCGTATGAATCGCTCCACTTTGCAAAAGAAATCGCCCTGGATTCCGGTCTGCAGATGAGAGGAATTAAGTGGACCGCCATCAAGGGAGATGGGAAACACCCCGAGGGTTTCCTCTGGGCAGATTTATTGTTTCTGGGGCAGTTTTCCATTGTTACATCCGCCTTCTTTCATTTTATCGACTCTGATATCTATATACGTAGCTGTTGATATCAATGTCCATGAAAGCCTAACTTTCGAGGGTTTAATTTGTATTTTTTCTTGGAGCTACTCTTCTCCTGTTGTATTCCAATTACGGAAACGTGCAGTTTAAAATCCTGTCCCTTCTGCATCGATAATTTAGATTCAATGCTTTAGAAAGGTATCCTTATGATCATAACTCATTGTATGCATTCATAGTTCTTTGATATCAAACTTTTAACCTTCCTCCTTACCATATGGTACAGGAACCTTTACTGTTTGTTTCGTTTTCCATTCCCCAAATTGACTGCGGTCAGAGTAATAAATTAAGTGAAATACGGAGCGACAACTTCGGGGAATCAAATTTCTAAAGGCCCCATTAAATTTAGTCTTTGTCCCTTTCCATTATAGATTATTAAAAGCGGCAGAACCATTAATATTAATTCCCGCCTTACATCTAATGCCTCGTGTCCTACAACCGAATCCTCATCAATCATCATCTCCGAATAAATCAGTCGCATTCAAAATTCCCCATCGTAGCATTGTCGGGCACATCTTGCGTGTAACACACCGCCAATTAATCCTAACACCAGTTGGAAACTGTAGCGACCATATCTCCAACCGGATGCATTCTTCCAACAGTCACTACATCACGCGGTGCAAAAAGAAGGGGAAACAGTTCGGGAGATCTTGCCGCATCAGCTGCGAACTCGCCCTCCATAATGCGGGGAGTTCAGTTGCCGGAAGCCGTGCCAAACCGCGCCGTCCGTCGCGGTTTCGCCCAAAGCGTCGAAGTTCAAACCCTTCCTCCGCAACACTTCAACTTCCGCCCTTTCCTTTAACCGTTCCCCCGCCGTCCAAAGACCCTCATCTCAGGACGCCCTGCGGTCTGCTTTCAAAACTTGATCGTATATACCTTATATTCCCCTTTTATCCCCTCCCCCGATCACTCTTCCCATTTTTACCACTACTCCTTTGGTTTCTCTCTATGAATTTCCCCAACTCCTTATTTGCTTCGAAATCTGTCGGAAATGCCTCGGGTAGAAACCCCACCGCACTTCTCAGCACCGCGATTATTCCGAGCGGGGAGGCGATAATTCTTCAGCCACCCGTTTTCCATCTGGTTTCGCTCCTTTGGAGACAGAAGGGGTGACCGAAACGTTAATAGACGGAGAAGCGTGGGGTGGGTGGTGAGGTAATTGATGAAATTTACGAGTCAGGAGAATAAGAACCAGACCTCGAGAGGATCTTAAATGTTGACAGGGACGTAGATTAAGATCTCAACTCCATATTACTCAAAAACGGTAGATTTTTGTGAATTATAAAACGGCTGAATTCGGATGTAGTGAAGGTGTGGAATTTATTGATGTTAGAAGGATTTTGTGAGTTTTTGAAACCGTTTTATTCAGTTTCCGAGAAAGACAATTTGTTTCTTTTCTTTCACCACTCGTTCACTTTTCACAAAAGCATTATCAATGCACATTTGCTGGCTATACATCTGTTTGTACTAGTTCTTTAGCTGTTTACCTCCAGAATTCACCCGCAAACGTACGTAACCGTGTGTTTTTCACTCCCAGTAACGTTAAATCCCACTCACCATTGTGATGCAAAGCTTTCCGTAGCGCGGATGCATTGATAAACCTCCCCACGGAGGACTTACTTAATGCATCCGAGGGCCGTAATGAAATTCTAAGGACGGCCTTCGACCGTTTCTCTCCATTCTTGCAAAATCTTTCTCCGCCCTCTTGTTTACTGTTTATCGTTTTCGTGAAACTGTTAATGATGATGGCGTGCCTCTCCCAAAAGGCAAATGGACCACTGTATTTTCCTTCTCCGCTCCATTACGCTCGTTGCCCCAAGATGCTCTCGCCTTCAAGAAGAGGAGAAAAAACACGTTGAGTAAACCCATCCTTCCCCTCCCGGAATGTTTACATTAATTATCGTTCCTCTCCTGCTTATGATATCGTTAAACGCCCACGCATATTTTCTTCGGTTTCGGGAATTTTTCGAGGCGCGCATTATGGGCGCATATCAACGGTTGCGAAAACATTTTCGCTTTCCCTTCGAAAACAAGGAATGTTTTTCGTGCGACCGAGATATCCTTGTGGAAGATATATAAAAGGTCCGATGAAGGATAAACGATGGAGGATTTAAATCCATTTTCAATCACTTGTTCGCTTATTTTGGAACTGTAATAAGAAACCTTAGCGAGTACACAAAATGTCATGTAATATTCTAACCAAAGTATTTATAATTCATGGTCTTTTCATTTTTATAAAGAAAACTTTATCGGCATTTCCCTTTCCTCTTTGGAAATGTCATAGAAGTTTGTATTTTTAGCAGTTCCCGTTCGAATATGGGATAATAATAGCTAATTATGTTAGGCGTTTCTTAATTTCGTTTCTTAAGGTCATGTGCGGTAAATGCGGAGGCGTTGAGTCGAAAGGAAAGAAATGAAGAGGTTCTCAAGTGAAGGCGTGAAGCAAGACAGTCTAAAATCAAGGAGACATAAATAAACTCGTTGGAAAGAGCGTAGGAGTAAGTAAAGAGGCGCGGGAGTGCGAAGTAGGCGGTGGTTTTAAAGAGGATTAGGACACCGTGGAAGCACAAGTATTTCGGGGGGTGCTATTGTTCTGCCCGCGACCGCCGATGACGCGCGTTTAAAAACAAGAGGTGATATTTATAAAGGTGACGTCTTTCTTGATGCCCTCCCGATCTCAGAGAATGATGAAGCAGCTTACACAACTCGACGTTTCTTATTTTTAACCTGTCGCACGAACCGTGAAATTTGCGCTCGCCGTGTTAATTTAAGTTTAATTTCGTGCTTGCCTGGATGGAGTGCTCGGGTTTTGCCCACGTTGGAGGAAAAAATGAGAGTTATTTCTGCGACGCGATTAATGTCAAGGGTCGTTGGTAATGGAGGTATATAAATTGCATTTAATCGTCTTGTAACTCTGAAATAGTATCATACCTTTCCCGAGTAATTTTGTTTACCGTGGTGTCCGGTTAATGTTACAGATTCGTTCATTTCTTAAAATAAAAAAGAAAATAGCACTAGTGTTATTGAAGGGAGTCTTGTGTTATGATGTACCATTGCATCACCTATAAAGTAATATAATTCGTGCAAGAACGTGTATTCGATTATAGTACGACTTCCTTTTGATTTGATTTTACTATTAAGTAATGGCAAACGATATAATTTCAAAGGTATTTTTTCTTGTACTCCGTTACTCGCACCATAATTTGAATTCCTATCAATCTCATTTAATGATTTTTAGCTCTCCTTTTTCGAATCATGCCCTCAAATTACGTTTTTTGCCATCGATCACGACTGATATACACTTTTCGTGAGAGAAAGCTGTGTTGGCAATCTACATCCGCAACCTCTTCAGATTGATTCGTAAGCTTTCGAAATGGAAGTGAATTTGTCAAAAAATCTCTGAACAGCATCTCTGCTTTCATCGCTGATAAATTCAGCAACTTCGATGTAAAACAAGGGATAGAATTAGAAACCATCGGTGCTTTGACCCGAGACCGCCTTAATTTCTTATTCTTCGCAAACCCAAGTTCTCAACTGAAGAGCGCACCCCCGCATCTCCTCATTCCCACTTAAAGATAGGATCGTGACCCTCCACAATTGCTGTGGCTCCTTCACTTTCACTGAAACATCGGATTTTTATCCCCAGACTTCGATATCTGAATCTCACGCTGCGCACGATCCAAAAGAGGGCCGTGTTTAATATGCACCGCGGGTGTCTGCAGTGGGCCTCGGCTCCTGCTGCTTCCTCTTCGCACTACGTAATAACGAATCGCCCAGTGTCTGGCAAAAATCCGGTGCATGCGAAATCCGTCGAAACAATTGCGCAGTGAATCCCAAACGAAAGCATGTTTTTGTTCTATGTACGTTTGTTCACATTCTATTTATCGTACAGATTTAATTCGAATCTGATTATCGCAGTGTAGGATAAGCTATCTCCCTAGTATTTTCAATTCGTACTATTTGTTGTACTTTCAGAATTTTTCATTCATTCCCACGCTTTATGTGTAATGGAAGTCATATACCTCTCAAATAATTAATCATGCCTGATAGCAATAGTGTCTCACTTGTTTATGTAATGTCATGTATGAACTTTCATTCATGTTTTCATTTTGATTGATCTGTGTTACAATTGTTTTTAGATCAAATTAAGAACGTCTTTGTTTAGAATAAAAAAACAAGAATTATGTGTTAGAGAATATGAAGTTAGCTTGTGTATTGAATTGCCATATAAGGAAACTAAAATTTTAGAGCAGTGAAGAAATTCGCTCTTATCAAAAGAGAACCTAAGCAGGATGTGAAAATATCTCTTCTATTCCTTGAGCGGTGTTTACGACTTTAGGCAGCTGTAACGGGCAACTGCTAAACCAAGTCTTTCCTTCCTCAACAGCCATCTCATGAAATTATCTTCGTGTTGGTACATGTTCCTCAACCCGCCGTAGCCTCAGGATACACTGCACTTACGAGTAGTCGGAGAAACAGTCGGCAGATAAAGGAATTATACTAGACATTTAACAACCCAGTTTCTCCGATTCCATTTTTCACGCAATCTTTGGAAGGAGGAAGTCCAGCGCATTCGTGATGGGCGTGGAGGTTCATTTTTCGCGACGAGGGAAAGGTCCGTTCACGTGGGGGTCGAGAAGGGCCAGTGAAGGGTCATCGGAAAGCGGCGGGGATTTCGACGCTCGGCTCTACGTTGAGTGATACGAGCTCAATACGGCGAGCGCCTCTCTCTCGGAGATCTCGTATTCCTACCGTTCGCCGATGGTGATTTATACAGCTTTCATCTTTTTTGTGCCGGAAAGCGGAGCGAATGCGTGTGCTCCGTGCCTTTCCATGGCGCGCTTTTCGCTTTCTTTGGCCTTTTTTTTGCAACGGAGCTGGCGGAAAATTGCGAGGGTGTTTTCTCTTGGTGTAAAACAGCATCGATTGCGAGCACGTTTGCTTCGCTACGGAAATTAGCCATTAAAAAAAGAGAGAAGATTGAAAATTTTTAATCTGCGAGAACGTGACGCATGGTGGATGTATAACCGCATTACGCCGCTTCTAGAACGGTTAGATTTGAGATTTTTTTCTTCTTTTTCTATCCCATTAGGTGACTTTATGGAGATGATTTAAGCCGGCAATCATTTCAGCTAGTTCTCCATGGGTGGTCTTTTGTGTCGCGGCGAACTTGTTGACTGCGTTATTTTAGGCCTACTAATCTCCCCTTTCATCCACTTTTGTTGCGCTTTTCCCAAAAAAGTCTCCATTCTTTGGCTAAATTTATTCTCCTTAATGCATTTAGAGGGATATGTATCGTTGTTTGGATGTAGAGTATATGATTAATCGTCAGATAACCTCGTTAATTGGTTTCCTCTCAGAAGTGTGAAGTCAAAATATCTTCTTTTGAAATTGCAATTTTTTGCTGTAATTTTGGTTGTAAAGATTGAGGAAGAATAAAAGAAAATTCAAAATATGACTCTACTGTCCGCCTTAACTGCTCTTACCTTCTTTTTTAAAGTCAAGTATGCAATAATAACTTTAATATTTTAGATATTTTTCGTGGACCCTTACACCGGAACACAAGAATATATTTATAGCTTTGATAAAATTATTTATTTCAAAATCCGTTCCTCGGCTTTCGAAGTATTTAACTTCTCAAGGATTTTTTTCACCGTTACTACTTTCTTGATGCAGTCGGTGTCATGCACATCAAATAATAGAAAAAGAAGGCTGCTTCACAGCGAAGATAGTCGCCTGGAAACATCTCGAAAGAGAATAAAATTCTTTCTCTAGTATCGGAAATTCTGTTACTGCTCCGATGGAAGTCTTAAGGCACTTAAGCTCAAGATCGTGCCTTTTTTTCCCGTAAAAGAAAGAAGATTTCCAGATCGGAGGATTAATAAAATTGCGGGAACTCTTATATCGGAGCTCGGTACATGATTTCGCCAAGGGTGGTCGTAAGAGATTTTCTCATGGCATTTTAAAAGGAATTGAAGTAGGTCGGTTGATCTCCGTCCGTACGCTCGTTTCTTTTAGAGATTCTAGTTTGTCGTCGCATGACCTTTCGTACGTTTCCTTTCTGTTATTTAATCCCCCTGGTTTCCTAATCCAAAAGGGAAACGATTGTTTCAAAGCACCGTAACAAATGTAGTTCATTGATTCTGTAATGTGTACCCGTTGCTCGGTTACTCTCCACTTAATGTATTATCTTGGCGCTTTATGTTTATAATCCATAGAAGAAAATTTTTATGTTTTATGTACGTGGATTGAAGTATTCGCCGTTGTCTTTTGTTGTATGAAAATCACACTTATAATTCACATTTTAAAGTTTCTCACTATAAATGAGCTTCGAATTCAAGAATTCGAAGGATGTTGATCTAAAAACAATACGAAATAATAAGCCAGTATTTCACAACTCGCCTTATTTTTTAAATTAATATATATTTATTTTAAGTAGCTATTCTTATGATTAGCCTGCTGATCTTTTCCCACTCGTTTCCTATCCGGTATACATTTCAATAATTCTCACATCTCCGAGTCTATTTTGTATATTATTCCAGGTGTATTTTATTGCTCCACCTTTGTGTGCTATATTTGTTATTGGTTTTCCTCCCCTCGAAAGGAAAACGGCTTGAATATCATCTCACCTCGCAAAAAGCCGCGAATAGCGAAAACAATCGTACACACCTTCCCTCTCCCGACTTAATTTGCCACCACTTTTGAATTCCTCATTTAGTTGGCACACCTCACAAACACCTGCTCCTAATCTGCTCATCGCTCGATTTTTTCGGCTTTTCTACCATCGATTTCGGGAAATGCTCCGCACATTACTCCTTATCTCCTTATTTCCTTCATATCTCGAGTGTCCTTACTTAAAAACTTTTACATCTCCCTTCATTATATTTCATCCGTCCCTCGCTCATTCTCATTCACCTCCGAACTTCGCTATATCTCTTCTCCGTAACATTTGTATGCATCGCCAAAGACTCATTAACCCATTTCCTTTAGATTCCCTTTATCTCCTCTCTATCCCCATGTCTTTTAAATGCACTCTATAGGAGGAGGAATGTAGAAGGGAGAAGGTTCTTTTATTCGTCTCATTGATTTATTTTTTTAAGTCTCGCCTTATTTAACTGTTTCGGAAAGGAAGGTTTTACAAGCATGGCATACTAGTAACTGATTGGTTCGTGCTATCCGAAATTTCCCTCTTCAAGTATTTTTTTTCAATCATTATCCACTTTATTTGTATTCTAAGGAACTCCTATTGTAATGTTATTCTCCAAGAATTATATTTTAAATTTAGGGACGTAATTTCAAATGAATCTTCCATCTTCAGAAACTTGGTATATTATAGTGTAGCATTAATAAATCTCTGGTATTTTTCTCTTAAAAATGAATATTTAAAAATTATCATTTATTGTGCCATTTAATTTTTAAAAATTATATATTTTTCACATGTTTTCGTAATTCGATGCATCTTTTTTTCCAAACGATATTTTTAGTTGAATCGTCGGAAGTCCTTTCTTTTCGTTCGAGGGTCATTGCGTGAAAACGTTATTCAAGCATCACTTAAAGAGCTGATTTTGCATCACTAAAGGAGAATCATCACTCAGCATTTTTTTGCATTCTCCTTTTGAAATCTGCTTAAAAAGATTCTCCGACGAAGCAGTCGGACTAAATTGAGTTCGAAAAGGACTTTAATCCGTCGAGGACTGAAATTACGTACCCTTTCCGCGTAACGCTCTCGAGATTACTTATCTAAATTGAATGATTAACAAGGACGAGTGGAAACGTCTATTCTCTCCTCTTCATCCGGGAGATGAAACCCACTCGCGTTTAAAAAGGACGCGGTTTCATAAAACCCTCGAATCCACTTCCGCACCTCGCACGGACCCCCACGACGGATTTATTTTCCCGTTCATTTGAAACGTCCTTTTTTGCCGTTTCCATCGCAACACGCGCTCAAAAAAGAAAACGCGGCTCTTCATAGAAATCCCCTCCTGCGAGAGTAGCAATTCGTTCCAGTCCTTTTAAAGTGCCATCGGACGCTCGGATCAGCAACATTCCTCTCAGCATGCTTCTAATAATTTTCCCTCGTTATTCCTCCCCTTTCCATCTCTTTTCTACGTTTCCGTAATTGCGAATTTCCCAGAGTCGTCCTTTTTCCGAAATCCCGCATCGCGGACTTCATTTTTATCGCCAGGAATAGTCTCCGCCGATGGCGTCCCCATCGGCCGTGTCCAGTACCCTTCTGGATAAATTGAGGCGTCAATCTACTTTTCCTCTTTTTAAAGCGAATGATGTTTCGAAACGTCCGAAATTGCGGTTTTCGACTTTCATTCTTCTGGTCCCCGCTCGATTCATTTTTTCCGCGAAAAGTTGCGACATTTTGAGAGGGAGTGGATCAGTCGTTTTTTATTCATGATCGAATCAAAATTTACCTCAGCGTCGTCACGGAGAAATCCTAGCCCATTTCGAATTTATCGTTATTAAGGTCAAAATGTGTAAAAGATTGCTCTTTCCATTAATGTAGAGGAAATTGTCCCGAAATACCTATGGATTCGAATTTGGAGTTTCTAATGCCCGCATCTCCATTAGCTAGCGAAATTGGTGCGAAATGGAGTAGAGAAATTCGCTAGAAAAAGTCTGTTCGGAATATAAGCGATTTAGACAATTAGATGCCCGAGGCGCTTAAACCAGTTCGATGGCCCTCAAAGAAATCATCGCAGCATAAAATCAAAATACAATTCTCACGAGTTATTAATATAAATAGCATCATGTTATTTTTCATAGATAATGGTACGGTTAATATAAATATTTATTCTCATTTTTAACTAACCAAATTTACATATTTTTGTATTTAATACTTCATAAGTACAGATATTTATTTTTGTATTAAAGAAAACAAACTTGATTCACATTTCCACGTGCTAAATTTTCTCATTTCGTTTGCTCCAATCTCGCTATCCATGGCCTACATTTTACGTTATGTTCCGTCATCTGAACTACTTTGGCGTAATATGTTATTCCTCTCTTCCTTCAAGTTCAACCTTCGTGTTATAAGACCTTCTCGAAACAAGGTCTATAGCACAACAATTTATAATTTACCCTCGAGTCACTATAATTCGAAATTGTTGAGTATTCTGCTTATATGTCCGTAAAAATTTCGAAAACTTTCGTTTAGTCCCCCTCCGCTGCTTCAAACTTCAGTGTGATTCCCCTCTAGGGATGGCACGGGCGAGGGGTTGCAACCCTTCCTTACTCAAGACATTCCTTCCTCAGGGGACGTTCCTCGAAGACCATCCGTCTTGTGGGTTTTTCTTCGTTATTGCCCTTCCTACGCATATGCAGAAACGAGGGGTTCCGTTGAGATTTTTCAAGGATTCGAGACACACACTGGAATGGATGGAGAGAAACCGATACTAGAGACTTGGAAGATTTTTCCCGTACGTGCGCGGAAAAGAGTACGGTTTGTTTTTTTTCGGTTCCGAAGAGTGAGCAGCCAGCGGTTTGCGGCAGAGAATAAGATATTATTTGGTCCCGAAATGGCTCTCTTTTAATTCGAGGAAAGATGGGAGTGCCGACGTGAACTGGGTGGTCCAATGACTTTTTATTTCCGCACGAGAAAATAAGTTATGCAGCGCCCAAGGCGTGGCCACTCGAAGGTGGTCCATCCCGGAGAAAGTTTCCGTTAATGACAGAAGAGTACTTTTTTGGATTTTTAATGGATGCCTCTCGGTCATTAACCTAAAAGAAACAAAGATATCGAAATGGCCGCTGTTTTGTTTTTATCCCCGCTTTTGATACGGAGTAGTTGTCCGCACATTTTCTACTTTTTTACAGGTGTGGCAATAGATTATTTTTAATTAAATACAACGCTCACCGCCGCGAGATAAATCATCGACTGTTTAATTAAATTCCGGACTTTGTGCGACAAAAAACGTTCGAAACCTGCTGAGGGAAGAATAACTGAGCGCGAACGGTCTAATTAGTAATTTGATTCAGATTTATCTCCATGTCTTTCTTGTTCGTTTTAGCCGCCGAGTTTAAATAAAAATCCCATCCGGGAATGAGATTAATTCGATCCGTCAAATTGTTTTGAGTCGCTCTGTACCGTTTTTCCGATTATCACGCTCGAATGACCGATTCAGATTGCTATTGAATATTAGATTTATTTTAAAACTGGATCGAAAAATTTTTATTTGACATTATTTATTACGAATACTTTCTGATTAGCCAGTGTGAAACAGCTTCTTCCATTTGAATTACTCTTGTTTTTGTTTCTACGTTCACAATTACAAAAGTTCTCGAGCGATGTTATCTCGGGAGTCCGGCACGTGCATTTCGCCCATATATCCCGCTGAGGCATTAATTCCAAACATTAGTTCGCCAATTAATCGCTTATGTGTCGATCCTTGTCGTCCCGACGACCGACCCGCATTTTAAACGCGAAAGGCTTTTAAGGGCGCGGATAAGGGAAGGGAAATATCCCCCCAGAAGGGTAAGAATGGGACTTTTTTGAAAACGGATGAGGGGGTTAGTCGCAAGTGGATTCGCCACGATGACGCTAATGGCGTGACGTTGAGAAATGTTCACGAGAGAGAAGCCGAGTTAGATCCGGATGGGGATGCGGTGTCCGGGAGACGCGGACATTATGCAAATAGATCGGGAGAGAGTGTTGAGGTAGAGGCATAGGGATGGGCGGACGGTGTCGGAGGAACCACGGCTGGAAGTGGATTGATCACATGGGGTTTGTGCGCCTCCTGCGTTGCAATCCACCCCCTCCCATAGGGCCCCTCCTCTTGTTAAAGGAGAACCCAATCCGTTATCTTGCTCGAGGAACACCTTTAAAAGGACATCTCTCTCCGTCTCCGAGTTTATTTGTTTTGTGGACGTTGCAAGTTGACTCGTAGGCGTGTCCTCGCATTTTGAGAATTCTCTCTTCTGCGATACGTAATCTTTGGAGCGACTCAATGAATATCGAATTGTACTCTGAGGATATTTGTAAAGGAGAAGCTCTGTCACGTTGTAATTATGTTTTGGTGTATATTTATGATAATTGATTGTTAATAATCATCATTGTTAAATTTATCTGCACAGAACTTCTTGGTTTAAAGTTGAGAATTGTTTCGATGTATATTTTGCTGAGTCCTAATTTGTTCCTTTTTAAAATAATTTCCTCGCATTTATATATATCCTATTCAATAGTATCAATATTTTCACGTAAGATATCCATAGTTCGGATATATATTGTGGATGCATTTGTATAGAATATAAAACTGAGGTATAATGAGATATCAAAAGGAAAATCCAACTCCAGTACAAACTGAACCGTATCCTAAACGTATTCCTAAATCATTCATCCTAATGAATCTCTATGTTTTCTCTGCCAAGTGTACCTCATGGTAGAAAAGGATAAATTAGTGGAATGGTTAGCAGATGGAAACTCCCATACCTATTTTTTGAGCATCTTTCCTAGGAAAAGAAATGGAGGTCATTAGGATTGGCGCCATGGCAGTCCTCACCCAGCGACACCTTAAGGTTTCGGGTGGTTAAACACTTAAATTAATAGGATTTTTGTGAGAGCGAAATCGTTGGTGCGAAGAGACTTCTTCATCTGAGAAAAAACGTGAGATACAGCAGTTGAGCCTTCAGTGGGTTTTGCAATCGACTGAGAACGCAAACATGAGTCACCTCAGGTTTTTGCGCGACTCTATTTCTACTTATTGCAGTAATCAGATCGAGCACGCTCTCTGTATTAATCGATTTTCTTCCTCACACCGATTAGTTCCGTTCGATTTATCTCAAAAGCCGGTTTCGTGTTTCATTACTTAAAGAGTGTCGTAAATTATTAAAGAGTTAATAGTCAGCTCATAGTTTTTTGCTCTAGAAGTTAAAAATATATTTTTTGCTTAGTTTCTCGATGGGTAATATCTGTTAGATATATTGGAAGCCTCGAATAGTGTGAAAAATAGCGCGTTCTTTAATAGAAATAAAGGTTTTTAGACGTAAACTGCGCTCTCTGTTAAAGGTTCAACCCTTTCTTAGGACTGCCTACTTTTTTACGCCAAGGGAACATGCCCCTCTTCCCGGTCCGTTTTCAGGAGTAAATTGAGGAGATAAAGTGAGTGCACTTTTCGCACAGCCCGTTAAAAACCCACTTCTTTTTGCCATTGACGTTGATGGATGGCGTCTCGGGTGATCATGACTGATTACAGAACCTCTTTCGGGCCACCCTTCCAAGGTTGGAGCCTGGAATTGAGTTGTGGGGAATAACACGGCAAAGGGGTACCCCATTCGGAATGGGCTTAAAGGGAGGGTTTTGAGTGGGAGTGTGCATTCGGTCAGTGCATACTTCGCGAACATTTTCTCAGTTGAGGCCGCGCATATAATTTTCGTATTTGGTGCGAGTTTCGTCCCATGGGTTATTATGGAAATGTTTGCCGAGGTCGCTCCCGGTACGTGCAGATCCCCATTGTGCCATCCGAGTCTCGCTGAATGCCACGGCTGAGGGCTGATTAGAAAGCTTTTGGAAACATTACGTGCTTTCCGCTGTAGCTACGCTTTTTTAGGATGCCGTAGAGAGACACTCGTTCTTACTTAGCAAAGTGCGGTGTTTGCATGTGAGTTTCGTGTGCTCGAGGAACCTCATGTGCTCTAGTGATGGCAAGTTTTCGGAAGTCACGTGATATGAACGACTGCGAATCATAGTGTGATATGATTGTTTGAAGAAAAACAGTGATTTAAGTTCCTCCATTTTGCGATGCATAAATTTATTTGTAAAATCTTGCAATTCAACTCATATTTGCCAAATTCTTTCGATAGAGAGATCATTTGTAGCTAACAGCCAAAAATTTAAATAAATGTTTATCCCCTTTAAGCTGAGTGAATGTTACATTCGTTGAACTTCAGTTTGGACTTATTGTTAGTTCTAAAAATAAATCCATCGTATTTTCAAAAGGTTTTTCTTATTTTCGTGTCTTCACTTCAATAACGTAAATAATCAATTCTTGAATTATTTTCGATTCCAGTACCCGAAAAAGTTCGACACTCCATTTCCTTTTTACTTCTCTGCAGGAATACCTTTATCCTCTCTCCGGCAAAACATTTCCGACTAATGTAAGCCGTAGTAAGAGCGGCTCGCAGCTCGTTTGTTTATTCTCGCGCATTCTTAGGGCCTTGGTTTTATCCTCGGACGCTCATCGGTCAGGATTCCCTAGGGAAGGAAAACGTGTCCTCTCAATCCCATAACACGTACTAGGGGCGACTCTTTCTCACACGGTTTGATTTGCGTCGCAATCCATTAGTAGCCAGCGAGGCTTGTGGGTTTTGGGTAGACGCACTCGTAGAGATGGGACTCGGTTCACGCCTTTCCCTCCGAAGGAATCAATCGTTAAAGGTTTGGATTGGATGGTTGGCGGAGACTGGTTGTCAGCGATGGTTCCTTGTGATTCTTGCAATCATTCAAATTTTCCGATTGAGTTGGTTGAGGGTTCGTACAGAAATGATTGATAAATGCGTATTTAGTCTCGTTGATTGTCAGAAGAAATTAAAGCATTACTATTCTAAAGGAAGTAACTTCCCCATCATTAGGAATATTTGAACGCGGAGTATATTCAATAAACACGAAGACTAAAATTGTTATTTTTCACACCAACGTTAGCTTTAAACAATAATACGAGTCAATTCAAAACCTCAAAAATGATACAAATGATAAAAATGATGATTCAATTGTTATAAACATCAAAATTTAAATTTATTTCGTTTAAATCTCCTCGAACGCAGCTCAAATTCGCAGCACTGATTGGTTATTTCCTCTGGACATTAAAACGGCGCTCTCTGCTGTCGATTGATGCAGATTTATCCGTATCGGCGTGCATTTTTTGCTTAATCCTCTCTCGAAAGGGACATCATAAAAACACATCTCTGTCACTCCACATAACGCAGTTTTCCTCCGCTTATTTGCTTTACTGCAGCCGATCGGTAATTAGTTTCCCTCTGCTTAAAATATCTGTTTTTCCGCCTCCCGCGCGATGGCTTTCCAGAATAAATATGTAGCTAGAAAATATTATCTCTACCGGCGCGATTAATTTACTTATTTATTTTTCGATCTCTCTTAGTTTTCCTCTCGAAATAACATCAACCCTCCCAAATTGGGCACCACCATTATTAGGAATGATTTTCGGAGTTCGAAAGCGCTATTCGTTTTCATTCCAGATGGAATCGCGCCCTTTCCGCGGAGTTTTTAATTGACGCTCCCTCGGGAAAAAGAAAATGACGCACCCGTTGTTGATAACCGCTTCACACGTAGGAGGAATTCATTCCCGCAGAAATCCGAGCCTCGGGGCGTGCCGGGATTGTTTTTCTAGGCGATAAAGCAGCGCATGTCGAAACAGTAAAGAGGCCGTCTTTCTTCGGAGGTTATGAGCAAGGGAGAAGATCTAGCGAAAGAACAAAAAAAGGAGGATTCGTGTTTTGAAGGAGGAGATCTACTTTTTCTCCTATTTATTTTCACCTCATACCCTTCGATGTTTGATTGGAACGCCCTGAAGGAAGTATCCCCGAGCGGACGTGACTCCGTCTCTTCACCATCCGTTTACCCAGCGTCCCACTTTCCAGCTTCCTCGGTCCGCCTGCACGGACAGCCATGTTTTACCTCTGGATCTGGGATAGAGAGGAACAATATCTCGGTTAGTTCTAAGGAGTGGGATTCAAAGAGATGCAGCGTACGCAGTTTGAGATGTAGGCCAAATTAGGAGGCAAAGAAAGGGTTGTTGTCCCTGCGGTGCAGCTCCCTCAACTTTCCTCCGACCCACATTAAAGGGTCTGTGAGCAATTATGCATTAGTTTCGAAGTGCATGAGCGAGATGCGAATTAAGATCGGTTCAGAAGGAATCTTGAAGCAGTTTCCTAGAAAACGCAATCTGATACACGAATTGAGGGCTTGGGAATTTAGCGGAAAACTTCCATGTTTGCTTTCCTTGTTCAAAGTTAGAGTTTACTCCTGAATATTGTAAAACGTAGTGTCCTAAACCGTATAGTGTTGTCAAAGCTGATTGTCAAATGAAATTTTTCAATGCCAATCCTCTATAGAATGATTCGAACGTAAACAGAATCCTTTCCCTTCTGAATACCGATTCTGATTTTGTGGAAAGTCAAAGTTCATAGTAGAGTTTCAATTCCACGATGGATTTATTTTTATTGGAAATTTTTACGGTCGCGATGACGCTGGAAACCAGAGCGAGTACATCCTACGACGGGGCTGTAAGCAAGTTTAAACGGATGCGACCGAAAGGAGCGATTCCTCCTCTAACATAATGTTAGATGAATCGACAGATTGCTTTACGTGCCCAAATCTCCAATCACTCCTATTTGTTCCGCTTTCCGTGCATGTTCCAACTTTCCGGTCGGTTGGACAGGAAGTAATTAATAGAAATCTATCGGTTTATTTTCATTGGGTTCTCGTAGATTTTTTTTCTTTTCCGAAAGAGCGTAATTTTGTTCCCGAAGTCAATTAATATCGACACCCGGGCGTGATTGGATTCAAAATTTTCAATAAAACGTTCGTTCGTCTTCTCCGAAGAACCATGGATGAAGGGCAACGAGCTTTTACCACAATCTAATTGGATATCCATATGACATCAGTTCATTACGTACCACCTGCCGTTTAATAGACATATCCGCTGAAGATAGAATGAGGATAGGGACTACCTATTCGGCATTTCAAGCGAAGTTAACTATTTCGCCGTGTGCGTGACCTTTAGGCAAATATGATATTCACGCACGAGGAAACGACAAAGAAAGTGAGCGCCTTAGGCCGAAATTAAACGGGTTCGCGGCGCTTTTCCTCTCTTTTGTTTTATTTTTAATCATTTTGATCCCCGATAAAAAGGGTGGAGGAATTTTGAGCGCGTAATAAAGTCAGCTGACGCAGAGAGCTTTTTTCCCTTCCCTCTGGATGCCTTTATCACTTTGCCTTTTTGTATCTTCCGATTTTTTTATTTATTACAGCGTATTTGTGCTCTCAAAAGGGCGAGTGATGTGTATTTGCGCAAGTTTTTGAAACGCGTATCTATATTCGCAGCCGAATGTAAATAAGGTACTGATTCAATACTCATCCCTCAATTATTATGCCTGTATTTATTTATTGGCATCATAAAGGAATATTATAGTTTTATACTCAGGAAAAATTTCTTTTTATTCGTTTTAAATTTATGTAGATGATAATAATAAATAAATATAAGTAAATAGTACTAAATAAAATATAATAAAAAATGGAAGTAAACTAACTGTTAGTGAACATTATATTGTTCTATCTCTATAATCTATCCTCGTCTTTACCCATCTCAACGATGTTATTATAATTTTTAAAATGGTATGTGTTGCCTTGCTTGAAGTCAATAGTAATATAGCATTATCAGATATGCTGTGCTTTATTCATAACTTGGGTTCATTACGTGTTTCTAATTTTTAATAATTGAAATAGTGTGGTACGGTTAAGGAGCATGAGAAGTGACGGGAAGAGTTGGGCGGAATAGAAAAGAGCATAAGGGAAGGAAAATAAAAAGCCAAAGTTTGGAGGAGCAAGCAAACGAAGGAGAGAAGGAGGGCGACTGTAGCGACACACAGTGGCCGTCCGGAAGCAGCCGAGCGTTGAACAGTGATGCCAAACCCGGCGTGTGCTCTTTTGGACGCATAACGAGCTGTATGGCGAGCGGGGATCCGGAAAGCATCCATTGACGCAATAGGGGAAGTAGAGAGAGAGAATTGGTCTAGGATTATGGACGAAGATGGGGTCAGTAGGGAACGAAACCCATAGCAGATACAGTCGATAGTTCCCGTGAAAATCGTGTTAAAATAAACGCAAAGAGGTGCTCGGAATACGATTTTTCGCGAATTTTTATCCGAACACTTTTTCTTTTTCCGTCTTTGAAAAACGATCACATCGTTACTGGAAAAGGCAGCGATAATATACAGTGTGTCCCCTCTAGCGAGTACAGAGCGCAGTCTGTGCGCCGGACTTTCTCGATAAAAGAAAAACTAGTCCGTAAATAAAACGATCTGAATCGCGATTTCTCTGCGAATGTTTTACATCCTCATTTCCCCGGCGTACCTCGCCCGTTTTATTTCATGCAGAAGAAAATCTTGAGACGAATTGCCTCGTTAGTTTATCTCGCTCAGCTTTTCTCTTCAGTTGAAATACAATTCCTTGGGTTTCCGTTGCGAAGACGGCTCGAATGCCCCGCGGGGCTGTGAGCCGTTGTTTCACTAGAAGGCCTCCGATGGACTTTTACCCTTTCGCCAGAGCTTTTTCCTTTTACGATTTCCTTCATTCTTCTCATCCTCTTTGTGTGGGAACGAAGGGAAATATATATTCCGCGGGCGTCAATTAAAAAAGGATCTTTTATGTCGATATCTAATAGTTAATGCTCCGAGATCATTATTTTTATTTAATAAATTTATTACAATATTTCTGACGGATAAAGTTTCGCATTATGATTTATGAGGAGCCTTTGAGGATTTATTTAATCGCTTGCTGTAATCAGGAGGCTTTAAATCTGCACGAATTCTTTAAAATAGTTTTATTTGGTAGATACAAATGTTTGAGTGTTTACGGACATTTTCTCAATTTGGGAAACCAGGGGATTTATTTTGCTTTGTAACTGTTTCATATCGCAATATTTCATCGTGTTTCAGATGAAAGTCAATCTTTAGTAAGTCGTTAAAAGAGGCATTTTCCGTTCTTTGCCCGCAACATCCTTAGCAACCGAGCTCGCGAATGCGTTTTTGCCTCCATCGGAGTTTCCTCCAATAAGATGCCTCATCGGCGAATTCCCTCCCGCCAACTTCCTCTCTCGAGAAACCATTCTCTGCAAAGCATTTCACCCCACTTGTCCTGACCTCTCCAAAAGAAAAAAGCCTTCTTTTTGTTCATACTTCTTTCGATTCGCCTGTTTACGTGTCGCAAGAAACGCTCTATTTTCGTTCCCTTAGGGTCCCGCAAAAAACTCCTTTCTTACTTCACAATGCACCCTTTCGCACTCTATTATGCCTCTTTCATTTTCTTCTCCGCCAAGTGCTCACTTTCTGGAGCAAGAAATGCGACTGCGATACACTTTTCGCTGAAAAGGAAGCTCGGGGAAAGTTCTTCCTCGAGTTCTCAGATAAGGGGCTGTATTGTTAATTTGCGCACACCGTGTGTGATTTGCTCTTACTCTGTTAGCTGTCATGTTTGAGCGTAAGCAGAGAAAGTATTATTCCTTATCTCTGAGACAATGGGGAGAAATGCGTGCCATCCGTTTGTGCCAGGCGCTAGGGGATTTTGTCTCTATGGTTACCCTGTTTAGGGAATGTAATTTTATATCTTTCCTTTATTTAATTTCAAATGTTTGAATTTTTATCTACTTTCTAACTAATTTTTATTATTGCCTCTTTTCTGATCTCTGTTATTATGACTTGTCATCGAAATAATCTCTATAATTTTTTTTTGACATTACATTGTTTACTGGAGAGATATACTAGGGATAGTTTTTTTCTTACTCTTTTCTTTAGATTCTTTCAATTACTATCGCCCTTTTTATCCTCATTGAATGTTATATTTAATTATCTCGATTCGATGTATTAATCAATACATTCTGAGTAATTATTAAAGATAAAAATCACCAAGAGGCCTCGAGTTAACTATACGGCATTTTTACTGCAAAGTTCCCGCTTGAAGGATCTCACACTCCTAGAGAGATCCCAAGTATATCTGCGTTCATTTCACCCTAATATCCAAGTGGATGCAGCCCAGCGTTATGTAGGATATCTCCCGTTTTAAATCTCTCGCCGGCGCTTCATTCAGTTTAGCAATTTTCCCTGAATTTTCCGCCGCCCTCACAATCTCGAGCAGCAGCGGAAAAAAGGCTTTTACTTTAATTTTCTTAAACTCATCTCCTTTTCCCCGTGAAATTTTCCGCCATCCACTTCCTCGATATCCCTTTCGAGGTATCATTCCTCTTCCCGAGTTTAATCATGTTAACTGCTGCTGATTGTGCTCGCCGCGTTATGAAGTTTGAAGAGGGTGCTTTTAAAAGGGGAGGAGGTTAAGGGATACGGAGGGGCGTAAAAAAGATGAAGTTAAAAAGAGTGGAAGGGATTTCAGGGAACGGGGTAGACGTCGGTGATGAAATGCCAGGATAAAGCCGTATGAAGGGAAAGACACTGTCCAAGTTTCTTATCTCCTATTGTCCTCCCCACGGTTCCCACGGATGCCTCTCCCGTGGAGCGGGAGTCTCCGAGGAGATGAAGAGGGAAGTGACGTAGAGCGAAATATGGGACGGGATGGGTCGAGAGGGTCTCCGTGGAGACGTGACGTATTTCCATTCGAGAGCAATTACGCAGATTATGAATTTTTTAATTGAAGTCTCTTCTCTGCATCGAGTTTTCTTTGATCGATCACGGTCGACTTTTTTTCGCTTCCTTTGCGATGAATCGATCAGGATTCTCGGGAAATAACAGGTTTGTTTTAACGGGATACTTAACGGATTGGTGTCCGGAAAAGAGATCTAAAATATTTGCTACTATCATTAGTCTAGTATTTTTAGCTAAGTTTTCAATATATTTATTTCGATCCAAGCAATATCGTTTGTGCCAATTTCAAATTATAAAATGGCTCTTTGAGGGCGGTAAAATATCCTTTCGGTGTGGTGCTATATCTTTCCCTCCAATATCTTGTCACTTATCGCCGCATCGCTTCCGTTCTTCACGGGAGACGTATTTTCACAAATAAGTGCGTAGGAGTATCCGCCGAGAAATTCGAATCAAACCGTTGGGGTCCGTTAGATCGCAGCGGGAGATTTAGTTGCGAAACTAGAATCATCCCCACGAGGGAGGGACTATTCGTCTACGGGGAATAACATTCGCAAGGGGAGGGCAAAATATTTGTTTTTACGACGGCCTCCCGGGAGCATAAATCTAAAGTCATTGTTTTGTATTGCTAAGTATTATGGGAAAGCAACATTCTAGATATCCAACTCAGTCGTTGGGAAGAGCTCATCGCCGGGGGAACAAGGATAAATCCGGTTTCAGTTCTCTACGTTTACCCTGTCATCTATGAGAAAGTCGACTCGTAAGTGAAACAAAGTGGTGGTTTAAATATTGCTCCAGGGAAGATGTGCTTCCTTTGAGAAGGCTCCGTCTTTTGGGATCCGTCAAAAAACAGAGGAACGGCTATCCTTGTACGTGAGCATAAAGGAAGGCCGAACTGTCAGCGAAGAAGATGCCGTGTATGAATTTGAGGAGAGATAATGGGGGAAAGATGGGATGATGGGGAGTAGCTAGGTAGCTCCATTGTTGTACGCGATGAAGTTAGGCCTATTAAGGCTCCTCCTACAATTAATCACGGGAAGGGATTTTCGCTGGAAAGGTTGAGGAGTTAAGGACGGGGTAACCCCTGCGCGGTAATAAGGAGACGGAAGGAGAAAGTCGAATGCCAAGGGTTAACACGCGAATTAGGGAAACCCCTTTTCCTTTTGATGGCCGCGAGAAACGTTTTGCGACTTTATACTTTTTCTCCGGAATGACAAACGTTAGCCGCATCTCAAAGATAACGTTTTATTTGTGGGGCTCGCGAAATGTTTTTCTCGTGGGAATATTTCCGCAAGAAAGACGATGCTTAATTGCAGACATTTAACAAATGAAATCACGGAAATATTTTGATTCTAGCGGTGATTGCGGGGCTTGTACGAAGTAGGATTACGGTTGTTAATTAAAATTCTTAATTGGCTTTCCCAGCATTGCGAGTCGGTAGTCATTCGTCCTTAGTTACCATGTCCTTTTCCCTGATCTTGCCGCACAGTTAGGATAGAACTTTTATTAATGCACTTAATTCTACGGGTGAATTTGTGTCGTTTATGAGAATTACTCATTTAACTTGTGTTTTTTTACTCTTCCGTTCACTTTTTTCCTTGTCGACATCTGAATCCTTCCTCAGCAAAATTACATTTATCAAATGAATCATTTAATTATAATTATTATTTATTTTCCTGTTTCGCGCAACGTTGCGTCAGAACATGAACGCTCCCCCATCCCGGAATGAGTCGCATTCAAATGTACGTTGCAGTTCCATTGTTCTGTCACCCAGTACTTCTGTTTCTAACAAACCTCCTGTTAAAATCTCTTCGCAAAGTGAACCGGCACACCAGTGCGTCATTTCCATCCTAACCAGAATTAAATAAGCGACCGCAATCTTGATGGGGAATGAAAAGAACAGCGTGAAAGCTCCTTGCCGGAAAAATTGCCCCGAGAGTAAAAATAAGTAGCAGGGGGGTTTAGAGGCCATAACAAGTAGATGGCGAAGATAAGTTAGATGGAGGAGGGGTCGAAAAAAGCAGAGTGAGATCAGGGCGGTGTTTGGTTCGAGATCAGGAGGGTAGATTGTTAGATAAAGGAGTGAAGGAAAAAAGGCGAGATGGCGATATGGCAGTCGCGCTGTGTGGGGAGAGATAGAAACGCCGTGTTTGCTCATCCTTGGTAAGGAGGATTTCACAGGAAAAAGGGGAGGTTTTCGCACTTGGAGTGGGAGGTGTGCAGAAGTGGTCCAAAGAGGCAAAGATTGGACGGGAAGTGCAGAGGAGAATGAGGGAGGCGAAGGAAATTTAATTTGGCACCGAATGGATTTTCTGTGGCGTGTTCACAGCCGTCTAGTTTGTATTCGTGACGCACGATGACCCATTATTCTGTTTGATGTGGCATATCTGTACCATCCTTCACCCTTTCTTCTCCTCCCGCATCCCATCGGCCCTTCCTCTCTTTCCATTTACAGTCCATCCTCCTTCCCGATCGAATATCTTTTTATTTCGTTTGAAAGGGAAATGAATTGGTCCTTTTCTTCCATCGATCTGTTTAATTCGATCGGACGGTTAAATATTCCGCTATGAGTCCATCAAAGGACTCTCTTTTGTTTTGCCCATCGATTCGCCACGAGTAGCGATTTGCAAACGGATCGGCTCTTCCCTACGAAAATCGTCCTTGAAACATCTTGATTGAATGAATCGATCTTCGAAATAAAGCGGCTGCGTGCCGCCGTAAAAATCCGAATCACGGCTAATTTAACGAGGGAACATTCTGTATTCCTCTTTCCCACACGCCGCTCGAAAAAAAGCGTCGTGATTGATGTTATTTAGAGGGACACTGAATAGCCAAAAGCTCGCCCTCATTCTAATTTGTGAGTCGTATGCGGTGAGGCGAAATAGAAAACTAAATTTGGCCGACCCCCGCAGCGATGGGTCTTTTATTCAAAGCCTCCATCACTCTTTTCGCCTCCTATACGCCACCGAGAGGCGTCATAACACTAAAAGATGTATGTTCCTCTTCAAATCCACCCCTTCCACAACCCCTTCAACCCCCTCATTTGGACCGATGTTTGTACAGAAGTAATTCGTGTCCAGAGTCGCCGTATTTGACACGGCCCTTCTCTACCCCGATTCCACACTTTCTTCCTTTCCTCTCGCATTCCCTGGGCGCCGACGACCATTTCCAGATCCCGTTTACTTTGTTACCACTCTCCACCCATTTCACCGGCGATCTCTGCAACATGGCATCGCCTGTCGCCGTGAATTATGACGGGTCCCAAGGGTTCAGCCATTAAGGGGATGAGGTTCGGTTGGTTTTGGGAGTTTGCGGGACAGAGGCGGTTCGAATGGAGTGGGTGGAGTCTGCGAGGATTGATATAAGTCTGACCGCGTTAGTTGTTCTTCCGCCATGGATTTACCCCGATAGGGAATCGAGGATTGTGCGGGGGTCCAAACCCTACTCTCATTCACGAATACTCCCTCGCGGAGCAACATTCGTCAGTCAAAGAACAATGCCCCTTCCCCTGCCGTGTTGTGGACCTCCACCGAGGGCTTCCCGACCGCAGAATCTGAAAGTGCCCTACCGAGGCGTGATTTCGCGCGTGTTTACCGCCGCTCGATGTCGATGTACACGCCTCGTTCACGCAGTTTGCTTATTCGATGCGTGTGTTCCGGAAGATTAGCGAGGTTTGTTGCTCTTCGGCTTGCCATCCGGCTCTCTCACAATCTCCCTCTTTGTTTCTGGGGGATTTAAACCTGCCATCTGGTGGGTGGTGACGAATCGCGTTGTTCAGCGGTGGTGCTTGGGAAAAGATATCCGTTATCTACCGTAACTTGGATCTTCATGCGTGGAATTGAATGTTGTGTGTTCTACCTCACGGTTGCCCCGGCGAAATAAGGGTCCTTGTTTGAAGAATGTATTGAAGCCTTTCAGCGAAGCCTTTCTTTTGGATTTGACAGCTTATTTACCTCCGCGTTTTTCTATTCAACATCCCAAAGAATCAGCGGCTAAGGGATCATTTTTTTGGGACACACCATTCTAATGGAATCTACATATTTATGTACCCCATTAATATTGTCTATGAGGTGGTTTGGGGTAGAAATTCTGATTAATGATACGTAATACCAGATATATCTGGTATTACGTATCATTAATCTTCTGTATTGTGTTTTAGAATAAATTGCTCCCATATTTTATTGTGGTGTGTTAAGCTTCGTTTCTTGAGCACTGAATTTTAATCTCACATCTAATTTGTATTACTCAAATACTATGATTCTTTTGTTATAACTGTAATATGAAAATTTTAAATTGGTTGGTAAAATGTACCTTATTTCTGTAGAGGTCTTTCAACATCAGGTTTCTTTTAAAATCAGGGATTTATCTGATTTGTAAAATAACGATGAAAGTAATGATGAAGCTACGACGGAAAAATTCATCAAATGTACCTAAAATTAATTCCCTTGGCATGTTCGATTTTTGATAGTGTGTTTAAAGGGCTTTCCTAATGATACCTATCTATTTCAGGATCCTCTGCCTTTGATCATCTGGAAGCACCACCGAGGATAACCGCGGAGGTCTTTCCTACGCCTTAAGTAGAGGAAATGGAGTGACTCCCAATCGTCGACATGTATCACCTGTACAGGTCACTGCGGCCGGTGGAGGAGGACGCCGTGCCGGAGACGCAATACACTATCACCAGCAAAATCGGGTCGGAAATCCCGAAGATCGGCCGTGCGAGGTCGACGCGAGGCGACGAAGATGGCGTTCTACGCCGACAAACCAAATTCGCCTTCAGTCTTTCGGCTCCCATCGTTCTCTTTATTCTCCTAACGCAGTGCCTGCAGGCTTCCGCCTGGGTCGAAGATGTGCGGACGAAGATGTACGTCCAAATAGGTGAGTACAACCCACGATTTTATTACTCTTTCCATTGCGACTTCACCACCGTAAAAAAACGACGCGAATCAATTCATGGGAATTGCTTTTATAACAAACAATAAAAGAGAAAATCTTATTAGATCGGGAAATTAATCAATAATTATTCGAGGTATTTATTGATAATAACAATTAAATATTGTTAAAGCGTTGGACTTAACTATTAAAAGATTTAAAAGAGAAGGGAATATCGTATTAATTTGGAGCATCTTCAAAATAAGTATTACTTTGGCTTGTTTGGCATGATCAACAAGACATTTTTGTAATTTTAGCCGAGAAAACCGCAGCGAACCTTTTAATATTCAGACTGAAATTATTATTCTTTCCTAATTTCATGATTTATAGATATTTCTTCATGCTTTTTTGAATTATTTAGAAAGTTGAAATTCCCCACTGTTGTGAATCGACTCTGTTATTCTAAGAGTTATTAGCAATGACCGTTAAGAATAACTTATTTCCAGCTTTATTTTCTTTGAATGGAAACACCTTATCATTCCACCTCTTAATCTCCGAGAAAAGTTGCTTTCGAAGGAAACGGATCAGGGAGTGGGAGATTAAGGAAAATCTTCTGTATCGGAAAAGGATAGAGGGGGATACCGTATAAACGAAGTTTATATCCCAAAATCCGTTTATCGCGCTTAACTCATTTTCCTCGCGTTCGCTAAAACGAGAATGCGAATTGGACCTTTATCCTATTCTCTAAGTGTAATTGAAAGATTCCCGGCGTACATGTTTTAGGAGACGAGTACTCAACAACCGATTTACAAAGGAGGCCATCGGAAAACCAGGCGTAATTGAATTGGCGAATGGCTCTTTTCTTATCTCGTGTGCGTGCGTTCTCTTCAAGGAAGGTATCACGTCTTAGTTCAATTCCGTTCTCCTAATTCGCTCCTCTCCTAATTTTTTAATGTTATTTTGATCAACTGAAGAAGGAAATAGAGGCAGGGTTGCGTGATAAAGCGCTCATAAAAGGTATTCTGAAGGAGCCGACTAGAAAAAGATACAAAGCATTGGGAATCGAACCCTGGACTCTCGGTGTATGAGTTGACTGGTTTATAGATAAACAATGAATACGAATCCTTTCAGAGAATCTCTGGTCGTTGTCGAAGGTGTGTCTCCAAGTAATATATTTAAACCATTCGGAAGCGAGTCAAAATGGAATAGCTCTATTTGGGAAGTCTCCTCAAATATGTTCCCCTCGTAATTGAGAGATTTAGGAGGCAATGGGAGGAGACTCTTGGTGTCGAGCAGGGGTTCTCCACTTCGGAAACTGCCTTCCGCTAAGCCTATTATAAACGCGGCTGTGATCGTTTGATCGCCCTTGGAAAATGCCTTTTCCGGCAAATCCTCTTCTCGAGTTTTGTGCATTGCTTGAAGTTGGTTATTTTGCTCGAAGTATTTTCCCTTCCCAACTTCTTTAAAGATGGGGACCCCCATACCTTCCTTGAACATCGTGCCAAGCTCCGAGTTTGTGTTTTGCGTTTCTTTCGAAGTTTAGTGATTCTAAAAGAATATCTTTTGTGGTATCTATAGGGAAATCTCGCTACAAAGGGACGAGAACAAATATAAAATATAAATATATTTCATCAACGACTAGCGTCATAATTTATTTACATATCAATATACCAATTGTATTGGCTTAATTTTTCTGTTCAATAGTCTTGTAAGTTTTACTGGTATTTATTGTTTATATAACTAATTACGTAGTATAAGCGGAAATGTTTAACCTTCTGCATTTGAGTCAACAATAGCTGAAAAAGTTCGCTATTGGATTAATGAAAATCTTCATCCCTTCTCAATTACTGATGAAAAAGCATTATTTTTACTCACCATGCATTATATTTGTTGTATCACTTCCTATCTTGTTTGCCTCAACGTTTATCTTTACCTTCATTTATTGACTCATTGTTGATATTTTTGTTCGCCGGCCTCGTTAATTAATTCTTGTAATTTGTTAGGCACAAATGAAAGACTAGAGACCTTCGTAATTTAATTGAACGGGAAAATAAAAAAATCCTTCAGTGCTATTCGTAATTGAATTCGGCCATGATTTGATGTAAATAAAAGATCACAGCGAGACTCGTCGCTGATTAAAAGGTAGCGCGTCTTGTTGATGCTGAAGATACGTATTTTTAATTCCCTTTTTCCCGAAAGTCTCTGCGAGGAGCTATCTAAATCGATAATCAAACAATCATCCGCAATATTTTAAAGTTTAATTACTCTTGCAATATTCCATTCAGCGTAGTTCATAAATACAGGCGGAGCGTTAAAGTGATCATCCACAGTTTTTTTGATCGTTAATTTTGTACCGAGGTAATTCGATAGTAAAAATTTGCCTTCCGTATGACCAATTTGCGCCGATTACTTTTAACTCTCTAAAGCTATTATGGCGAGTTTCACATTTTTAACGAAAGTGAAATATTCTATTTGAGGTGCCTCACGCTGCTGTAATTTATATCTTCATCCAATTTTTGCTTCATTCAAAAATGAAATTATTTTTCATTATAAATTTAGACTGAAATTGTGACCGCGATCGATTATGTTTTCCCCGTTCACTGCCTTTTCTATGTGCCCTTTGGCTCGTGACGGGAATTCAATATCCTTGACCCCCGTTCAATAGAACAGATATTTGAAAAGAAATCGACTAACTCGATGACATCCGTACACATCCTTTTATAACTGGCACTCAATTATGGGCAAGATAATAGAATCCCGCTTTTTTCCCTGGTCGATCGCCCTGTAGCGACACATGTAAGTGTAACCTTTTTTAGAAAGGAAAATTATCCGTTCGAAACTAGTCTCTCCTTCGACAATTGTGAAATGAGGAAAGTAGGGAGTGCTTTTCATGTTTTCCATCTCTTTTTTCTTCACGCGCGAATGTTCCATCCCGCTAATCCATTATGTACGTAAAATTAGTTTCTCCCTTTGCTGCTGCAATTACTGTTTTGAAGCCCTCACTTCGACATACTTTTCCAAGTATGAAATAGCCACTCCGAGAAAAGAGGAAAAATTTTGACGGTGAAGTTCGAATCCTGTTGCTGGATGAGATGTAGATTCAGTATTATTATATTTATTTTTTATCCACTTCGAATTGGGCTGTAAATGGTTAAAGTTACCACTTTTTCGAAATCATTACACAATTTAATAATCTATTTATACTTCAAAACCGTATCGCAGAATATTCAATTCTTTATTACGGCCAATTTTTAATCGTCGTGACGCAATGCAATTCATGAATTTTTTACATTATATTCATGATTAAAGGAAATTAATGATAAACGATTCACTGCGCATTATTATCCTTAGTTTAGTGACTAATTTATTGGAAAGTTTCAAATACTCGTACGACTTGATTATGTAGTCCCATCGGCTTTCCGTGGTCTAGAACGAGAGAGGTTTTGGGTCGGACCGTGTTTATACTGGATTATCGTTTATATTGTACCATTTCGGGCGTTCCTTTGGGATATGGTTGGGGTTAGAAAACGTACGTTTAGGTTGGAAGCAATACAGAGGTACATGGCGTCGCTATAAGTGGGGTGGCGAGGTTTTCCTGGTGAACGGGAATCCTAGGGGAGTTAGCGGTGGATAGCGGTGAACGAATGGGAACATCTTCCGAGGATGCGTGTAATAGGATTGAGGGGAGAACGATGGCGTAGAGAAATATTTTCGAATGGGTTTGAGCTAAAATAATACGCGCGTGAATTCGTCTCTCTCTGCTTTAGAGTTGCGACGTCTCCAACGAACTATAAGGAAGCGCTATGAATCCGAGGAGAGCGTCTTTATCATTGTTGACACACGCACGAATTCTGGAAATCACAATGAAGGGGTAATTTGCGCCTTTCATATCATGATTTTCGTCAATTGTTTTTATTCACAGCGACTCGCTAGAAATGTTTTTAGGTCGGAATGCATTTTTACAATGCTGTGAAAGTAAACCGTGAACAATCTTTCGAGCAAGTCATGCCCTCAGCTAAGTGCGAACAATTTCCCAACTTTCGCAAAATCGCGAAAATTTATGATATCCCCGTTCCAATCTGTTTATTTTATCGGTTTGAGAAATGGGTGGGCAATTAAAATCGAGTACGTGTTAGGTTAATAATTCGCGCAGCTATGAAATTTTAGTCACGACGTCGTAAGTCGGCTTTCTCTTGAAAGCTAAATTATCGCTCGTATATATATGTATACATATCAACTCATACTCTAAGCATTTATCTGATATTTACGTTAAGTCATCCCTTATCTAATCGCAATCTCCTTCAATATATCGTCTTATCATGGGCATCGTCTTTCTACGGAGCTCTCCTCTCATTATCTCTTCCTTTCTTAAAATTTCGAACAGAGCGATCCCTCGCTGCATCGGCCTTTTTGATACGCCCGTCGGGTGCATCTCCCCTTCATTCCCCGCTAATGACGCCTCGAGTCCCTCGTCCGGGCAATGAACCGGCGTCCTCCTCTGTTTTTTATCCATCGCGGTCGAGAGTGGTGGGGAGAAGTTGTGCTGTAAGAGTCGCCATTACCTTTCTGCTCTCTTGCCTTCATATACCTTACATCTCTTCCCCAAGCCTCCTTTTTCAACTCCCTCTTTGCCAGAGGCTATAAACAGCACGCGTAAACACAGGTGATTTCCTCCTGCTAGCAATTATCCAATGCGTTCATCCCCTTGCTTCATCATCCTCGTTTACTTTTTCATTTTGATAAACTATTGCGTCCTCTTAGCCCTTGTGGGATCGATGGTCTTCTTTTAACAGTCCTTTGAACTTCAGGTAGATGTTCAGTTTTTCAAATATCCTTCCACAATGAGTATATTATCAGTATGACTTGTAAATTACAAAATAAACAAATTTCATCGATTTCGTACTATTACTATTTGAACTATTTGTGAAAATGAAGTGGAAACATTTAAACCGAAAATGATTAAGATAAAATTTGTGAATTATTTTTAATATTAATACCATTATTAGTTTTATATTAGTTTACTATTGATATTTCTCTATGATAATATCACTTATCTTAAAATATAAGCCAAATTTAGAGTCGTTAAAAGTGTCGTTTGAAAAGGAGTACGTGTTATCATTGGCTTCTTCTCAGTCCCTGCATTATCTCCACCCGTTTCATGAAGATGATGCTTTAGTGTATTATCTCTGTGGATCCGATCAGACCACCTAACGTCTAGCCATTTTACGCTCTCCTCAAGTGGCAATATTTTTCCATCCTTTTGCCCCATCGCTATCGGGAACCGTTTTTCTTTTCTTCTTCGAAAGGGACCTTAATGACGGAATTATGGCCGAGATCACTTCAGATGCGGCGGCACCTCCATTTCTCCCCATTCGTATACTTATCATTCTATTCCTACTCGTTTTCCACCGAGTGAAAGCTGAACTCGGTTCAAATAGGTGTTCTACACGGAATCTCTCGTCATTTCGTGGTCGGCTCCTTTGCTTCTATTTTTTAGCCCTCTATAAATAACTCTGCCATCGGGCGATGCCGTATCAGGAGCATTCCCTCCCGTCGCCATGGGGATCCGTGGGAAGATATGTCGATATTCTTGCCAGATCCAGCCAATGTTATCATCGCAGAGAAAGGAATTGTTTCCGTCGAATGAAGGTGAAAGTGCCTCTAATATCTCTCTATTCGATTCATTTATGGTTTCAACGTCTTTGAGGGTAGCGTTAAGGATCCGTGTGTCACTTTCCCTTCGCTCGTCTGGTGAAGGGTAAACGATCCAATTAGTCGTGAAACTCCTCCCTTTCGGACTCTAAGGAGGTATTGTTGCAGATCTCATTCACATTTCGCTTCTTTTCTTGTCGACCATAACTTCCTAATGGCTTGTTCATGTCCACTCGTGGGTTTAAGATGTTCTGAGGAGAGAAAATCTTCTGCACCTTGCCTACGCACGAATAAGGGTTCTCAACTACCACATCTTCTCGATATCTGCTCTAAACACGTTGTTAACAAAGATCCTCCTTCGACACAATTGCGTTGTCAGGAAGATGAAACAGTTCGTTTCGTTGCGCATTGTTATAATGTCATCTAACACGGATACCTCCTGTTTCACGTAACGATCGACGTATCCTTTTAAAAAATTCCCGAGTGATAAAACTGTTTGGGTCTGTTTGATTCATATCTCGACGGAATCATACCTCGTTATCTGATCTCGGTGAAAATCGATGGCAAGATGGATGCGACGCTCCTCGTGTGCCCGTTTTATCAGCGAAACCGATGATTGAAAGTGTTCCATTAGCGGAGGTCATATGTTGTTTTTGTCGATCTCTCTCTCATTCGTCCCAATGAATTCGAGTGCCTGTGATATTCGCTTTTTTCAGAGGCCCTCTTCTTTACATTTCCGCAGGGCCTCGGTGACCTCGACGACGCAAAGAAAAACCAATCCACTCGCCCGTGAACGCTTTTTTTAAAAAAAAGTAGGATCCGTTGGGAGATCCTTAAAAATTGACTTCTTTCCTCCTTAACGCGGCATCTCTGCCTCTTTTATCCCTTTTGTGATCCTCTCATAAACTTCCCTTTCCAAGGGTGTCCCCGTTCTTCGAGGAACCCTCCCACGCACCCGACGAATCCGTCCGAAAAAAATTTCCGAATCAAATAGGAAAGATAACATGTTACGCCACACAATAAATTTCCCGGCAATGATGGGGGTTCACCGCTCTTCTCCACCGGTTCATCCACTCCCCGTTTTCGTCGGTTTTTCCTACCGTGTAGCAATAAGGACTCGCGTCTCCTTTATCGACCATCTTTTCCTATAGAAGCGCTCCCTCAAGAAACGCTATCTCGGCCACTCGCCTCTCTTCCTTCCTCAGACGCCTTTACTCTCTCGGCCATTGTGTCGAGCGTATCGGAAGATAGGCCCAAGACACGCCCGTCTACTTTCAAGGTGGCCTCCCCTCGACATAACCATGAGAACACAATCCTTCGACCTCCTCCACTTTACTGTTCTACATGAGATGAGATGCATGGCTGTGATCCTTTTACCCACATCTCCTCGAACCCTTATCCTTTTCTCTCCCACCACCTTTTTCTCCTTTACGAAGGCAAACTCCTCCCCCTCCCGCATCTGCTAATCCTTTGGCGACCGCAGGGCCCACACCAAGAAGAACCACACCTCAAATCTCCCTCTGTACACATTCACCCTTATCTCAAAGGGTGAGAAGGGAGCAATTTCTTCTTTTTGGAGATATCTACGGTGGTGAGGGATCGCCCGTAGTTAAACCACCCTTCCTCCTCTCAGTGTAAAGATCTTGTGCGGATCTCTCGGAGATAAAACGATCGCGTCTCAGGAGTGTATTTAACTGACGGAGGTAAATTAGAATGTGATACCTATCAACAGTATGAGTCGTTTTGTTTGTAGTTGAATCTTTTATTCATATTTTTGATGCTCATATTCTATATATATATTCGTCTCTTAAATAAATTTCCATTTTCCCACTCTAATATGTTATGCTATAAAATATTTAATGATAAAGATTACGAAAGAAGAATGTCTCCAACAATGATTAAAGTGATCTTTACAATCATTCGTGATCTTTAATTTCGACTAACTTCATCTTCTGCGTTTCACACATAAACCTAATTTATTTCATCGCTCGTTTGAGGGCCCATTTTTTACTTACCCATGTGGCTTTAATCAGTCGGCGTGGATTCAGAGTTTACGAGCTTCCAAAATTTTCTCATCGCTCTTCCAACTCGAGAAGCTTTCTCAGATCATTCCACTCCACAATAATATCTCTTCGCTCGTAAATTTCCCGAGGAAAAATCCGTCTCTTAGGATGCACTCTTCTTTACGTTCGTTTTTTCCCGAAGCGTGAATTGAGGGGAAGAATGGTCAAATGCGGTGGATTTTTTGCCCATCTCGCGAGATACTTTTAAAGGGTTGGACCCGTGATGCGAATGCTTTAACCGGCTTAAGGAAGAACACAGGCCCTCCGAGCGACGGCCATTTTTGTCCTCATGTCCTCTCCCGGGATAGTTACGTGTTTCAGTCTTTTTCCAAGAGGCGAGTTTTATCCTTAAGAGGCGCGTTGCTCGCTTGTTTTCTATCTCGTTTCTCAAGCGCAGCTTCCTTGCATTATCCTTTTACGTCTCTCGGTTCTTTTCAGCACGTTTCGGATAGTCATCGAGATTTTTACATCCCGGGGCATCTCGTCATGTCTCCGGAATCCATTCGTCTTTTGGAATTTGCATGTCTCTACACGCTTTTCCGGCGGTTATCCCATTGCGTCATCTACGGCCTCGGAAAAGTGTATGACTTTTTACGTATTTCGAGAAAAAGGTGAATGCAGCGGTAAATGCGTCGCTGCCTAGTTTCGGAAGGCGCTGTCTGCGCCAGAGGGCGAACTTGAGGACCGCGGACGGGAAATGAGTCGGCACTCAGAAAAAGCGCGGATTTAAGCAGAAGAGAGAATTGCGGTATTATTAAGGTGGAATCTTTCTCGTTTGAGTTTCATCGCGCATAAATAGGACTTTTCTAGTTTGTGAGGTGTTTTTTCCTTTATCGCTGAGATGCAACGATTTTCTCACTCCCTTTTCCCCCTTCTTCCGTGACGACTTAGCTCTAAAGAAAAGTAGTCATCTGAAATTTTTAAAAGCACTCTCGGCGCTCCTTATTATGTTCATGCCGGAGATGATTTCTTTAAAGTTTCAATATCTCCGTTCTTGTCTATAAGGTATCTTAATTTCGAGAGATGAAAGTTTCGATTATCGAAAGAGGATCCATGCGGAACGCTCCCTTTCACTTCTCCTGCGGCCACGGATTTTTTTCCTTTCCCGTCTTCCTTTTTCAATAATTACATCCTCCGTACTCCTTTGTGCCTCTTTGTGCCTCTCCTCACGGAGTGGTTTGATGCAATACAAATTTTCGCAAAGGAAACCAATTCCTTGCTACTCTACATTATATCGTTTATATTGCAATAGCTTTAATCAATTTTAGGTTTTCCTATTCCTACTTGAATTGTTGAGTAATTTCTTTTAGTAAACGAACGTCAATGATCGAAAAATTTACATTAATATCTAACCATGAAGCGATTTACATCCATTGCGTATTCTTTAAAATAATGTTTTACTCGTGTGACTTTTAGATTGGTATTCCGGTCTCAGAAATCTTTTAACGTACGAGATCGTTTATTCGTGACTCCATTTTAACCAGCCGTTAATTACAGAAAAATTGTTTTCTGAACTTTTTTCAGCGACCAAGACCTTAACCAGGCCTTTTCAATATGAAAAGTAAACTTCACCTCACGATAATCCTCAAGGTAGTAAAGAGAAGGGAACCAAAATGATGCATTTAATTTCGTGTTAAATTTTGGTTTTCAATGTCCGTTGTTTCTCTCGACGGAGGACCAAAGTTCAAAGGTGTGATTGATCGGGATTATGATGAATTCAAGCCATATTTCCCTACTCACCAAGTGGCTTATGCAAATCAACGGAGATACGCGTGAGTGGGCAGTTAAACTCGACGGCTTTAACTTGTAAAATTTAAATTTCGACCTTCGCTCATTCAGATGTCATGAATTTGCTGCCACTTAGCTGAAGGAAGGCCTCTGAGGGGTCTGTTGACTATTCCAGATTGATGACTTTCCCAAGTCGTCCTCGTCATGAAAACTCTCTTCCTTTTGGTCCAATGTTCGCCCGAGAGCTAAACCGCGTCGTTTTTCCTCTATAATCTAATTGACGTTCTGCACGAACGATATTTCAAGGCGCTCTCGAGGAGTCATGGTGGGTGATTCATACGCTCCTCTCCATGCCGATGACTCCTTAAAGGCCCATTGTGTACCACTCCTCCCATCTCCACAATGCTTTTCTCTAAACCATACAATCCCGCACCTTCTTCGTCGTGAGATCGCGAACTCCGCATTGTTTCTGCAACGTAATCGCACCTGAGAGCGTTCGTAGCCAAGGAATTGAATTCTCGAATCGCTACCGAATCCACGCTTCGGATCGTTATCGTCCCTTTGTCCGTCGCATTCGACATCGTTTAGCGTTCGTTCGACTTCATAATATTCTCGTTCAGAAACTTCATCCTTATGTCATTCATCGGAAAAGGAAATTTTTCAAAGTCAACGAAAACTCTTGTTTATTCATAAGCGACGGATATATTTATGAGATCGCACCCATAGTCTAATCGCTTTCTTGCTTTTTTTTAAGTTCGCCATCCGTTTGAAGTCGCTTTCGTAAGGATCTCGGGATGCAAATGGGGTCGTAATGCAATTCATGGGATAAGGAATCGTGTTCGAAGGAGTGGCGCTTTAGTTTTCTCCCGAGCAAATTGAATGGCGCGAGACACTTCTTTCAATTTGCCGAGAGTCGAATCCTTTCCGGGACGGTTTCTATTTGTCGAACGCCCATCACTAATAGCCCTCTTATCTCAAGGATCATCGCCGCCTATCGTCCAAGGATATTATGGGGATACGTGGAGGTGACCGAATCGAGAGATGCTAATCAGAGTGACATCATCCACGCGAAAAGAGACGGCGTCCCGCGGTTCGAATTCGTGTACATGCAAATGAAATCCTTCGTGGGATGTGGTAAGGGATGATAATAAGGAAAAGTCGGATCTTTGAGAGTCGCGGTGGGACTTATGAGTCTGAGGCGGCGAGATGGAGCCAAGGAGATCGCGTGCGTTAGCATCAACGAACGTTCGCTGACATTTTTAACGCTCGTGAGGTCGTGAATCTTAAGTAATGAAGTTCGCGGATGCGGGCGTTTCGTGCAGAAAAAGTTCCTTCCTGCCCTGCGACCGCCACCGCTCCTTTCTGCAGAAGGTCTTATGGTCTGGAGGTCGAGGCATCGGTGCACGGCCGTGAATTCCGCGGAGCGTGCAATCCTTCTTACTAAAAAGTAAGAAAACTCATCTCTCTCTCGCTCCGTGATTTAGACGTCAAAGTTTCTCCGCGTGAAAGATACAATCGGATCGGTTACTTTATTTCCTCCGTTGCGCTCGTGTGCATTTATTGGTTGCGACTGCTTTCCGAAGTGGGGCAGAAGGAAGCTCGGCCGATGTGGAGGGAAGTTTTTGATACAAAAGTAGATCCGAGTGTAACGAAACGTGCCCTAAATGGAATTAATGACTTAGTATAATTCTCATATCTAGAAGGAGTCATACTTAACTTGAGAGAAACCTTGACTGTAGTAGAGTGGCGTAACTAATGCTATATCAGTCTGAGGGATGTTTCAGCGTTGGAATTTATAGCCAGTGATCTAGAAATGGCTCGAATTTTACAAAAGGCGTATCGAAGATCAGTTTCGATGCGATTCTTTACGATTTTCTATTTCAGTGTACAGAAAAACATCGATATGCTCTAATTTTTCAGATGACTCTCTGTAAACTACCGTACAAGGGTTAGTTAAATACTATGGAGTAGGATATAGACTGGAACATAGTTAGCTAGAGTTTACAACCTGTGTGAAAGTTGTCTTCCCCCGTAAGTTTACTTTCTGCTGCACTCGTGTTTCCATACGCCATAGAAACAGGAACTGGCAGGAAAAATGTGGAACATTTGGAATGTGAACGTGTATAGCAGAACATGGCGTTTCTACCCCCTTACATTCATGAGTAAGAAACAAGTGTTGTTATCTATTAAATGAAAGATGAAATGATATCAGAATTTCGACAATGTATCTTAATTTTAATTAAGGTGATTCTGTTTATAGGTTTTTGTGCCGAACGATTCGGTCAAACCTATCTCTAGCTCACATTAATCTACTTTGGTCTAAAAGTTCAATTTAGATATCGTTTATATGAGAGGATAGCTAACTAAATTGTAAGGCGGTCATGCTTGAAAACAGTACTACTAGGAGGTTAGGTAAAAGCTGGAAGTAGAAACGCGATGTATTTCCAATCGTTAATAGTAGTTTTTTTTAGAACTCTCTCTTCAGTAACATGATATATCGCTCCATTTCTGCTCTGGATATCGACAGTTGTCGGAGAAATAGCGCCCATTCCTTGCAGCTCCACTTCGCCACCTCTTCTTACCTTCTTTTTTCCGCATCGCCGCCAACAGAGGACGTCTCTCTCCATCAATCTCCAAACGGGACATTAGTCCGCAGCATTTCCATGTTGGAAATGCCTCGTTTTCCATTCCAGAGGACAGATTTCGATTGGCTCCGTAGACACGTTCCGTCAAACGCAGAATAAACCGCTTCCTCTGAACCACGCGAGTGTGGGTGGAGAGTGGTCATATCGAGGTCTGCAGATGGCCGTGAGAAAGGGAGGCTCAGGTGAATCAGCGTAGGCTATCGTTTTTTCCTCTGGTGGGCGTCAATGAGATCGTATTGGTGAATAAAAGAGTAAGTTATGAATAGTGGGCGTGCTGGTGTTGGCGACCAAAGTGGGTGGAAAGACCTCGTTCCGCGAGTCCATTCGCTCGTGGGAGTTTTCGGTGTCGGCAGAACAGGTGCGAGCAGATGACGTGGCGGAGATTTGCTGCTGGTCTGCATCGTGGGCGACGAGCATTGCAAGTTCCTTGGGGACTAAGGCTAGTGGGCGATAAGTTGCAACGCGACCGGATTCGTCTACTGCAGTCGTTTAAATAAACCGAAAGGAAATCACTAAATCCATTCGAATTATTTACGCGAGTAGAGCACAACAACGTAGTATCGGAGTTTCACGGATGTGGTGGGAAAGTGTGTTAAACAGGTTTTTGAGCGAGTGTACGTTTATTTATTTTCGCTATTCAACGATGTATTTGGAATTTGAGTTGAATCTCGTTTTCCAAATTTTAAACATTGGAAATTAGATTTTGACCGACATTTTTTACAGAGGTCTTCTCTGTATTTGACCTCGGATTGTTGTTGATTTATTAATACGGATTTAATTTATCACATGGTGTTATGCATTTTCTCCTATTTTTCTCCTGAAACAGTTTCAAATGGCCGACCATTCTTATCGCAAGATTGCTTTCGAGGCTCCAAAGAAGGGGTTCTTCGGCTTCTTTAAATCACCTCTGGCCAATGGATTTCATTATAAAAGAGGTCCAAATGTTAAACAGAGCCTTTTTATTCGTTTTATTTAGATCGACCTCAAAAGACGAGATGTCTGAATTTTCTCGCTAATTTAAAAAAGAAAACGTTTGGCACGAGATTCTCTTTGTTGCCTTTCGAGAAGAGAGGGAAGGATCTTAAACACGGCGGAGAAATATTCAACTTAGAAATGTTTTTGTCGTCGCGAGGATTGTTTACACTTTTCAGGGCTTCCTTTTTGAAATTTTTCCTCGGAAAACACGAAATTCCTCTACTGTTACGACTCGACGGAAAGTTCCGACGTGTATGTTATCCTTGATACTTCAGGCAAATGAGCATCTTGTTTTTGCGACAGTCATGTTTTTGAAGCTCTTTCCTTTGATGTATTTATTTAGCGTATTTACTCGCCATGCCGTGTTAGCTTTCATTAGCCATTTAATCTAAAATATATTTCGCCATCCATCCTCGCCATTTTTTATTTCGGAGCGAGGCCGGCGTAAAAAGATTTTGCCGAATGGTTTTAAAGAACGGCATTTATTTTTTTCGGGAAAATCCCATCACTATGCAAATATTGTATGTGTGTCGAGTAAAGCGTGGAATCAAATTCACATTTATCCGAGGAAATCCATCGCTTTAATATTTAAAGAAACCTCCCGAGAGCCTCAACAATGGAAGATTACGTTGCGAGGGTTACAGCTGGCGAGAAGAGGGACCTTTCGATCTCGTACAGAGTATCATATAACATAAAAGCTTAGCGGCACTTCAAAGCGAAGTCCTATTGACGATCATCCCATCCGAAGTATAAACCATCGTTTTTTCTATCCCTTTTAGGGCGTTAAACTGACAAAAGGGTTTCTCCCGATACTCTAATCGAATGGGTTTCCATTCTGTCATCGAAAAAGGTTCTCCATGGAAGCTTTTTTAACTCTCGCGGTAGTTTTTCAAGAGCAATGGTCAGCTCTAATGCGTAAATCCTGAATGACGACCCCGTAACAAGATGTCAAAGGAGAGAGGGATGTTTGAGGCATTCTCTTTCGATGAAATTCAAGTATGGTAATGGGATAAAGGGTTCTCGCTCGACGTAGATCTGATAAGAGAGCGGTTGAGTGCAACCTATGCAAATTTTAGTTAATATTCAATGCACTTAGTAGCGCATAGTCTGTTACACATGTGAAATACAACGCTACATTTTTCGAATAAATGTTCATAAAGGCAAAGAGCACGCATTTCCATGCCTTAAACGAATAGAAACTGTCCATAAATTAGTTCCACGAAGGTCGTTCTGCAGAGCGGAAGTAACAGAATGAGCCAAGATGCGAATAAATTGTCGATTGAATAGGCAAGATAGGGGAAAAGGCAACTGGTATGATATTGAAATTGGCTCGCCTGCAAACTGATTGACCCACGGCTTCCGTGAAATCCGTAGGAGGTTTATAAAAGACCGTGGAATCGCAAGCGTAATGGGGATCTGCCGGCAGTCATACGTCCACCTCATAATCCAAGCGTATAGGACCGAGTGACACATCGGCTGTTTGTTTTCCAGAGCCTCTTCCAGAACGAAAGGGGAATTTTTTCACGGTTCAGAGAGAGGGCGTTGTAAAAGTACTTTGTCCGGGCTATTTGCCGCACTACGCTTTCTTCGCATGCTTAACCTTTGGCGCTTGAGTTATCACTCTCGTGGAGGGATGAATAAAACGAGCTCATTCATCCTCTTCGTCACGGCCTCACACCATTCCTCCGATGCATCCACACACACGCTCTCAGTAGCGGAAGATATCTCACTCGTATCACCGAAAAATTTCCTATCTTTCCATCTTCTCTCGTTTTTTGGCTCTCAGAAACAAGTTTCCATCAGCCAACTCACCATGTAGCTACATGGAGGTGGTCCATCCCGTACAGTCTCTGGCATTTATGATGAATGCCTCTTCACCAAGATGAAAAATTAATTCCCCAACCCCTTAGCGGTAAAGCTCCGAAGTTCCTGTGAACGATTCGGGGAAATAGTGTTTAAAAATACACTTTAAAAATAAGTTAGTCAATTTATTAAGGACGAGCAATACGAAACTGTTCTACATGTGTACTATCTAATTATTCTGTATAGTAATTTTTAACTTAAATGATATATATGAATATATATATATAGATTAATGATTTTTATCACAATTTTCATCATTTATATACGGAGCTCGTTTTCGTTTAATAAACTATAGTTATTGTTTGGTCTCTCTAATTCGTTCTAGTAATATATATGGGCGAAATTATTAGAAATACCTCAAATGAAGTCGAATCACAACATACTCTTTATTCCTGAGTCTCCTCAAAATGTATCCGATTCATTTCCTGTCGATTTCCTAATCCTTGGTCGTCATCATTTCCTAAAAATTCGTTTCATTCTATTCCTTCGTTCCATAGCGTATTTACTTCCTGGCCATTTGTTGAGCGTCGCCTGACAGACTACCGTTAACGCGATCTCGGCCACACCATAGCCCTCTGATACTTCCAATGGAAACTATCCGTTCTAATTGCTTTTTCCTCCCTCTATCCCGATGCTCGTTTTTTCCCCTCGAAACCCATTTGTGCAAGAATCTCAGGCTTCTGCCTTTTTTTTCCTCCCCCGCGAAACCAATCGTCGATTCGATTCCTCGGTGTCCCTGCCGACGCAACATCTATCTCCATATCCCCCCCACGATGGCCGAATGTCCCTTCCCATTTTAAAATTACACGTCCTTTCCCCCTCGGTAATTTAAACGCGCTAAAACTCGCCCCTGACGCGAAAGAACGGGCCTCCGTAATGACTTCTGGCTGCGAATGGGAAATGGGCGGCGACATCAGATTCGGAGGAAAGTTAAACCTAATTTTCGACGCGTTCCTCAGCCACCCCCTTCGCTATCTCCGAGGGCATCCGACAAATGACCATCGGAAAGGGGACGAAGGGGTTACGGGCAATTCTTTCGATTCCAAAAGAGGGAATATTGCATCGGCGATGAGTCGAAATGGCAGTTTATTTACCGTTGGCCTCCCCCTCCAGTCATTTGATTTGCAAATGGAAATCCGGATAGGAAAAGGAGGATTTGTTATTGGGGGAAGAGGACGCGGTATGAAACCCATTGTTTCGGAAAGATTTTTGGGAGCGTGCTTTTGAGAGGCCCTCTGCTCGGGAGGAATTTTTCGGGTTATCTCTTTGTTCGCATTTTTGTTTATTCCCCGTCTTTGTAAGTCCCTCTTTCTTCGCTCCAATTGACGTGGCATTATTTCGATTTTGATGGATTTGTACGTATTATCGATCTGTCATCGACGTTAGTTGTATTTCAGGGGACAAATCCTCGCATTTGGGGTCTTTCGGATCCCCAAAGGTAATGCATATTTGTATGAGATACGACGGCGTTTTTATGTTCGATGAATAATGGGAATGTTTCCCCTTCCTTGTATTTTGCCTATGTTCAAAGTTTGAGATTTAATGCTGAACCATTTGGGCCGTTATATCATTTGAGTGGTAATTTGAACGGTTGCAACCGAAACCTGTTGTGACAAATACTCAGCAGAGGTTGCACTTAAAAAATAATTACTCGGCAGATACGTATTACGAAACACAATGGGTCATAAATTGTAATGGCAGGCCGCGTCACTATATGGTATTAAAGCAATTTCGAGCGACATTAAGACAACTGAGCCCCATGCAGAATCGAGACGAATCCGTTCTTACAATTGGGTGTAGGGTTCTTGTTTATTTTTCGCTGTTTAAGGGAGACCCACGAATGCACGCCTTATCCCAGCCAATCCTAATTTCATTACAGCCGCCCACGTCCTCTTCATCTTATGCATTAAAGAATTACCATAATTTAGCAACGGCAAATCGGCACATGTGTCCCAAAACAAACGTTCTCGAGGAACACCCCATCGGACCAAAAAAACACTATTGTCCTCGACGGAACCTAAAGCTTAATGTCGCGTACGTTTTTCTAAGGAGGGGTTTGGGTCTGAAAGGAAGGATTTAGTCGATGGGCAAGATAGCTGTTAGAGCGGGAGGATTTTTTTTCCATGGAAACGCTTCGAGAGCGGAGTGGTATGGGGGCGTGTCGATGGGTGTCACCGTTTTGATCTTCCGCTGGGCGTCGCACTGTACCCCCTCTTTGGATTGATGTCCCATTGTCCTCTTGCAGAAAGGTCCTCCTGCCCTGTTATACGCCATAGGTGAGACTGATCGGGAGGGACGATGCATTCGGCAGGACAAAAAAGGGTGTAACCAAATACTCTGCAAAGTCGTCTGTGTGCACATCCTTTCCCTCGCACCCACATCCACTCATATTCCCTCGAATCAAGCTTCTCCTTTCTCCCGCTCGGTGGCGTGGGAGTGGAAGCGCGTGTGCGCGTGTAATTTTCGCGTGAGGTTCATTTGAATAATGGGATGGGAAAAAGGGTGATGATCTCCCCTCCGAAAGGGCTAGTGAAAGGGTTGGATTTTAGGAGGGCCGCGGGGGTGTTAGTTACTACGTTTTAGCGGCTGGAGCGCGATCCATAGGACTAGCGAACGAGGCCGAATATTCTATTTCCTTGAGTAGATAATTGAACTACCGGATTCAGTTACGAGGTACGGAGCAAGTGCCTTTTAAGGGTGATGAGTGCCATATGACGTACCGGAATAGATGAGGGCGTGGATTTCCGTCACACGATGCGAGCGCCGGTTTAATTTCCCCAAAGTTTTGACGCCTACACATGACGTACGCGCGCGTTATGTTCATTTAATTTTCTCTTCCCCGAAATTGTAATTAAGTTTTCGAATTTAATTCTGTATTTGTCATGAATTTATGTAGCGGGTAATGTGCGTAAATATCATAATTTATTATGAGCTCCAAGTATGTTGATTTTCTTTATTTTTAATGGACGTTATTGTGTTCATAATCGATCTACACCTAAGAGATATTCTTCTCTTGTGTATACTTCGCACAAGTTATTTTATCGAATGAAAAAAGGTTTATGAAAATCTCATCTTGTTGTTTGATTAGTAAGGTATTTCCGTTCTTGCCAGTTTACTGCGCTATCTCTATCACTTCTATAATAAATTAGCTATTTAATATGAAATATTAATGGTGTCGGAATAGTTAGTATTCTTATTTACTTTTCAGAAACATAAATGTATAGAACGTACGAGTGGGTCCAGTGTTCACTCGAGGCACTAAATTATCGCTTTTATGATTTACAAATCGACGATCCACTATTAACGACCGCTACTTCCAACCAAGCGATATCTATTTTCCCTAAGTAATATGTATGGTCACCGTCTAGCGTCCAACGCTTTGCCTATCGCCTCGGGAACCGAATCCGCTCCCGAGAAATATGTCGCTTCTGTCATATAATTTTCCGGTCCGATAGATATATGCGCACAAACACGGATGTTCGATTGAATCGAAAAGGCCGAGAGTCGATAAATTCGCCGACATAAATAACTCCACCCGTTTTTACCTCCTTTGCGCATTTTGAGTCGTTGAATAAACATTTTCACCTTCGTCGTACATCATTGTCAGGCGTTCCATTGAGCCGTCGATTTCCCAAATCGCAGCAAAGAAATAAACCGAAAAAAGTTCCATTTGCTCACACCTACTTCCCTTTCTTTTTCATCAGTTTTCTCCTTATTCGGTCATCCCGAGATTTTTGATTCTCCATCTATTAAGCATTAAAAAGTCTGAAAATCCACGATTTTATCATTCCTTCATTCAGCATAAACAGATTCTTGTTTTGTCGTTCCTAGAAGGAAAAGTAATATCAGGCAAATATTTTCATATGGAATGGAATGGATTCGAATCACTTTCCATGAGGAATATTATTCTTTTCTACGATAGGGAAGGACATATTCTTTTCCCGTCACCTTTCCTTTGATTTACATAACAGCATTCCTTGTATGAAATATTAGATACAATTATAATAAGAAATATCACCACTTACCACGGAAATGAGGCCAATAATTATAAGAAATTAGTCAAACTGTTAAAATATATCTTTATAAATATACTATGATGATATAGTATGCATCCATTTATGAAAATTAGGTTATTTTTCACATTTTCAATTCGAATTTTCCATCTCATGTATAATATGTAAATTACAAAGTTTACACTGGGACCCTTTATTCTTCACGAGTAATTCCTCCAGAGGATGGGAGACCAAAGACTGCTAGAGTATCATCTAATATCGACTATAAAGTAAATAAAGATATTTCAAGAGTGAGAAATAGTGTCTCATAGCTCCGACTTTTTTATGCAGCCAATGGATCTGAATCATCCCATCACCATTTTTACGACCGCTCTCCCCAAGCGATGAAAAGATTCGAAATGATAACACGAATTAAGGGCCCTAATATACACCGTCATGAAAACACTCATTGTATTCACCCCAATTCCGCATCCTCGCGTGGGAACACCAATGCGCATTTTCGCATATATTCCTCGAAACTTAAGGGCAATCGTTTCACGGTCGATAAAGAGTCGCGTGGCAGAGCGAAATTTTTCGTCTCTCAGGGAACGACCCACGCCAATCGTCGTGATCTTCTCACTAAAAAAGGACCATAAAAAGCCATAGATCTCCCCTCTCTATTTGCAGCCCCTAATCCCATTCGCACGCCAATTCCAACGCCGCGGATTTATTGCCACGGGACCGAAATGCGTTTTTCTCTCATTTGTGCTCGAGGGAGTGGAAATTGAGACAAGAATGGGATGCAGCGGAGGGGGGAGAAGAATGAATTTATGGACGGAATGTTAGTGCAGATCCATCTCTTCAATCCGCGAAACGCCCTAGTCCTTTTGCACGCCTGATTTTTTTTAGGGAGTGTTCTTTTCGCACGCGACGCTGAATATATATTTCCCGTTGTCACAGAGCAATCATTTTCCGCGATAAATAACTGTTCGTCAAGGAGGAGGAAGAATCTCCGAGTATTCAGGTCTCGTTAATGGACTATGACGGAATCGGTCCCTACGGTTTTTGTTTCATGTATCACCGTTAAATTTTTTGGTCGACTGTCATCGGCGGTAATAGGTTATTGGAGTAGTTTTTTAGGGCGGCGATTCTCCATCGATCTTCGCGGAATAACGCAAATTAGAATGCCTATTTTTCTTCTGGGCCATTCGTTTTCGCGTGTTGGCTTCAAAGAAAACGGAGCTCAATTAAAACGTATTGGATTTTCTTTCCTCTCGTGTTTGTTTTCACAAAAGCTTTTAAATTTGCATTTATTGTACCTTAAATTAAAACGTATGAGAGATTATGACATTCTTCAGGTTACTTCATTTTTCGTATTCGAAATCAATTGATTTCGGAAATCTTTCTGTTGCGCAAAACAAATCAATTGAAATCGGATAACTTAAGATATAATTTTTTTATAAAGTTATTACATCACTTATCGTTCATGGATTCAATGAAAAAACATATAATATTATTTAATCCGAACTTTAATTAAACATTAATAATTTATATTTCTGTTCTATGAGAATTTGATGTATGAAATGTATATACAGAAATATTTCTGAGGTTTCCTTTAACTCATAAATAAAGAAACCAGTTATGCGTTGCTTAACTAAAAGATGCATGATACAGGTCATAATATAAGTAAGAAAACTTCGTTATATAATTCATTAGTTTATTAAGCCCAAATTAATGGTTTCATCATGTTTAGTCTTCCTATATGTTCAATGTTTCCTACTTCCGAGATTCACTTGCTGATGCTGTTGGAAACCTCTCTAGCGAGCTAAATGTAGAAGCGAATCGGTGCGTGATAAATTTACTTAAAACCCTCATCTCATTAAATTACGTGCATAACCACCTTCAGAATTATGTAGAGGAGATAAGCTGCGTGCATTTTCGCCCGACTTCTCCGCCGATCCGATTTTTGAGGTGGTTGACCGTATTTCCAATATTTTTAAAAAAGACGATCGCTCGACACGTGCTCTCTTTCGTGCCTTTTTTTTCACTATCGCTAGAATTGGCGACCGTTTGTCGTTTGGCTGTGATCTCCCCCGAATGCGGTTCCCATCGTTCATTTAGCGCCGATTAGCACGCGAAGGCAAACGTATCAACGAAAGAGACCCGAACGGCGAAGATAAGATAAATAAGTACGCCACAAATTTTTACTTTTTTAAATTCATTTTTTTCGATCCGAAATCCCCCCTCCAATCCGTGAGCTCATATCGGTAATCTTGGAGACAAATGAACCGCATTAGCGTATTCAAAACTGTCACGACCATCTTTATGTTTCCTCTCGTTTCAGCGCGACATTTTTATTTCGAGTCTCTGTCACGAGGGACGATAAAATCTCAATCTTCCCGATTAATTGCGTTTACTAAAGGATTTGACGCCCACTCGGTATTTAACGCATCCGCTTGCAATGTGTCGCTGAAGAGCGGTTATTAAATGATTGCGTCGTTCCAGCCGTCACGCAAATTCTTCTTGATGGAGATCGATGCTTCCTGATGCAATGGCGTCGGAGGGCAATTCCTCTGCCGTTAGACGTTAAAAATCGAATCGAGGAGTTATTGGGGAGTAAAGAATCGCAGTCGCCCAAAAAAATCGACGATGTTTATTGAGTTAGCACGGAGACTGCTGGGATTCAGATAAGGGGAATTCAGTCGTAAGCGTCCACTTGTCAACGGATTTGACAGTAAGAAAGGAGTCGAGGAAGTGGAGGCCCGAAATATATACCCTTCGTTCCCATGTGTCATGCTTCAGGTGAGCCCCTTCAGCTGTTTGGATGCATGTGTTGGAGTAGTCCTTTGCCATACTAGATGGAAGTCTGTTTTTTCTATTTCGAGAACGAACGATCTTATTGCAACGTACATATCGACGTATGTAGGTCGTGATGAAGTTCGATTCGCTATGACTCTACCTCTTCATGGTCCCTTTACTAATTTCATTGAGTAATGCGAATATAATTGTTGCATCGATTTGTATTGAACGTTTAGTTTTTTTTTAAGACCACCATCCCCTTTGGAAATGGATTTCCAAAATTGTCTGATCCGCATTTTTCTTTAAATGAAGATAATTCCATTCTTCCAGTTTTAGATGGCACCATCTTTTATTGAGTTAATTTATGAATATGTTATATTTCTCTCTCAAAATTCATAATATAAAATTAAATATGCCAGATTCAGTCTCTAACGTTGAGGGCAACTCTGTGTTTACGATCTACGAATTCATCCGGATTTCGCCGCCTCTAATTCTACGTCCCTTCCAAGAACTTCATCACTAATCCCCGGTGAGTTGTACGATCCCATTTTCGTTACACGTTTTCTCCGAAGTCTTACCGTACTTTCGACCCTAAGTCGGAACCAATTTCGTGCCCAAATCGATTCTGAACGGAAAATATAGTGCCAGCAATGATCTAATATCCTCGTTTTTATTGCCTTCGTCATCTGCGGCTTATCGTCCCGAAGTGGAGGAACACAGCAAGTCGTAAAACAGGATTTAATTCCGAGGAAAGGATTTGAACGCGAGGATCACGCGACTCCAATGCCACCAGCAGGCGACGGATGGAAGATGGGTACGGAGGAAAAAAAACCAACAAAACGCGCTCTTAAGTTGGCCTTGGTCTCGGCCACTAGCTTTTTGCTCCTTCCTTTTGCTGAAAGGATGAACGCTCCGAGGCGTGCGTAGGCTTAAATACACGATGCGTGCGTGTGGGAAGGTACTCTCCTTACACCTCGTTGAAATAGACGACTGCTTGATCGGTCTGGATATCGTTTATGCGATACGCATTACTCAGCCGCGTATACTCCCTATGTTTGAGATTGCCTTTCGCGGTGACTATCAATTGAAGGGTTGCATCGTCATACGGAAGGGTTTCGCTAGGTTATTGTTTTAAACGAGTAGATATGGCTCATCCGATGCGTGTAATAAAGGAGTTGATATTGAATCTCCGTCGATCTCCAACGTAATTTTTCATTCTCTTATTAGGATCGCTCTTGCATTGTTTGTCTGCAATGTGCATCGGAAGGATGCTACTTCAGAAGGAGATAGCTACTGTCCCACACCCATACGCCCTTGAATGAGAGAGCAGGATCTGTTTGCAATATAAAGTACGGCGATAATACTTGCGTTCGGTATATTCTTTTTGAACTTTATTCAATGTCGATTATTGTTAATGATTTCTCTCACCATATTAAATATAAAATTAGTCTCCTATTCTATAAAAGTTTAAATAAAAGTTGGAGTGTAATAATGTAGTGGATTGTAATGATTTGGAAATGTTTCATCAGCTTTATAATAGAAGTTTTGTAACTTAAATTCACAGACTGACTCAGTGGTCCAACTCATTGGGAAGTTCTGTGATTCGTTTTGTACATGCCTTGGGAAGTATCAGATCTTTTTCCTTCATTCCTTTTCCTATAAGTATTTTTATAATGGTTCCTACATTACTCTCGCTATTTTTCGTTATGTTATTAAGATTTTCAAGACTCTCGTCAACTCAGGATTTTCCCTTTCGTGATTAGAAATCCTCAAACAGAATTAAATACACAAACACACTCATCAAAGACTACAAGTTATCCTCTTTGCTCTTCTCAATCTCCGTTGTATTAGTGTTAATTTTCGCTCGTGAATGCATTATTACAGCGATATCCGATAATATGTGTATTTAAAACTAAATTTTAATCGCTATGCTAATCTCTGCGAGAAACTCGAGGTCAAAACGCTTTCCCTGTGCCTTACGGGCACCTTATCTCTCACATCCTCCTCTTGCAACATCAGCGAAGGTGTTTTCTGCGAAAATTCCGAGCGAGGAAAACTTTCTTCATCGGGGAAGCATTCCGAGAAGAATGAGTAATGCTTTCAAACTTACACGATGAATTGGAAAGGGTCGATGCCGCACAGAGATAAAGATCCCAGCGTCAATAAATCTGGGGAAAGGTACGAAATCGGGAGAACAATGGAATTGAAGCTCGACCCTGAAAAATAAGCCGATAAAGTCGCTAAAATTTCGCGTCAGTGCTTTGTAAATTCCGCTCACTTCTCTCTCGCAAATCGTTTGACTTTTGCGGTCATAAATACCTTAGCGATATTACTACTCCATTGGTACTTTGAAGAAAGATAACCGGTGGAAAGGACATTCCTATATTTCATATCGGAAGTTGACTTAATCTCCATCATTTTTTCCCCGGAAACTTCTGTTTGTCATTGGATGCCCGATAGGTAAAGGACGATTCTCCCCTACGTAAGCTAGATTCGTTTTTGTTTTCTGTTATTTTTTAGAATCGGATAACTTCACCAGAACTAATATTTGATTGATCGATTTTTCTAAAGCATTCATTTCCTTTCTCTTGGTTAAAATTCGAATGTTTTGAACTCGGAAGGAGGAGTTATTTGCTTTCCGAAGCAATAAGATAACCAAAAATATTTTTATGTGTCGTGTCGTTATTCCTTTTTATGCTACGTTATACTTAAATTATGACTTATTATGAAATTTTGTACCAACAACACGAATAATCATTCCTTATATTTCGTTTCGCTGTAGATGGATTCAATTTTTAACCTTGCGGCTTATATTTAGCAACGTTATACCCTTGCAGTTTCAGCTCCCTTAATCTTATTTATTCCATTAGAGGAATCGATTCTCAAAGCATTGATTCGCCGTAAATAAGCTGTAGTTGGTTTCAAGAAGGCCTACTGTATTATTACTTCCATTCTCAGTCCTACACAAGAATTATGAAGTCATTAATGTCAATCGTCTGAGACATTGTTGCTAAGAAGCTCCTGTTATTGCGAACCCGACCTTATAGCATACACTAGGTACGCTGTAACCATAACAATATCATCTCCGTGTTTGTTTTTGTTCGCTCACTTCCATTCAATCCGTAGCTGCATGTCCTGCTGCTTATGGAAAGCGATCTCCCGTACCCCATCGTAAAACCTCGCTCTCTTGGGTCTCTCTATGTCATTGTTTATCCTTTTTGGCTTTCCGTCGTAGAACTCAACACATCTTGCGTCGTAGTAAAACGCGATCCTCACCGCGCAGGCGCAGTAGATCCTTTGGCCTCAAGACGCGTCTTCGAGCAGCACGAGAACAGTTACGTAACTCTCAAACCGCTCGTGAGGTAGGTGAGATAGGTAGAAGAAATCGCGGTGGTTTAACGAATTGCGCCTCATCTCCCAGTGGAGGAGGAAAAAATACGTCTGCAGAGGTTTGAAAAGGAAGACTGCGGTGAGCCGCCGACGCGGCCCTCGACGGTAATGTTAGGAAGGGCGGAAGAAAGAAAACTCATGCAAGACGCGCATGAGACGTGCACACGTAAGGGAGAAGTTGCGGCAGGGTGAATGCGAAACCGCGGCTGGGTTTTGACGTGCTTTTGAAGGTGCAACTGGGGGGAGTCGTACGGAGAGGGTAATTCGTGCTGTTTTATGATTACTTCCCTTGTTTTTACGATTGCAAGCACACCGAACCCGCACAATGCATCGGGAGTTGGAAAGAGAATCCGTTCCTTTGAAGTGAAGGGATTTTCCGTGTGGCTGATCCCTACGTGACTCGCAGACGTAAATGACCTCCGTCTTCTCCAGCACGCTTATGCACGCGTGTTTGGACACATCAATGATGAGAGGAGTTGTTTAGAAGGGTCGGATAAAAGTCGTACGTTTTATTTATACAATCGGAAGTTTACGCGGCGTGAAATGTCTGACTGAGATTCTCTTTTTATAGAACCAAGTTCTCTTCCCGAAGGTATCACGATCGCCTTCGTTAATCGCTCACCTTCGAGGCTGGAGTAGGTGGGAGTATGGTTCGCAACACGTCATCGCTAAAGACCTGAGAGTTTCCGGTATAGTTTCGATCGATTGCCGAATGTCTTTGTATTTCCGAGAAAGGTATGAGACCTGAAAAGGCCTTCTCAGAATTGGCTTTCTCTGCCGGATGAGTAGCTTTAACTTCCGCAGAGAGTATCCGTAAACGATCTCGTAATTCATCCAGTAAATAGATTAAAAAAAAAAAAAACAGAAAAATCATTCGATACCCTTATATATTGCCCGTAGAAATTATCGTTAAATGAGGCTTCAATATCAAAATACATCTTTTATATGTAATTATGCATTGACAGCGATTCTTTCAAGTTAATGTTCATAAGACATATAATATCCATTAATTTTTCGTTGAGAATTGATGTTTGTTTCGAAAGTTAAATCCGAATAATTGTTTTTAAATATATATTCAGTTAGTATTATTCGTTGATCCTATTTATTTTTCCTAAGTCTGTACCCGAATATCTTCTCTCGTTACATATCATGTAATCTGAGGTGTGTGAAATTGAAAAATAGTTAGAGCATCTATTTTATATGCTTTAATATTCGGTGAATATCTATGTATAGTTGAAACGGAGCCATCTATCGGAATCACCTTGAGCCTCACAGGAAATTGCAGGGCGTTTCTCACTATGCTAAACCGAAAGGAATTTTCTGGTACAATTCACAGCGTTCAGAATAGCGATTTTACAGCCATTAAAAAGATAGAAAGATAATACAACCGTCGCCATTAGGGAAAACGACCCCGCGAACAGTCCAAAATTACGTGCCATTATCCTCGGAAATTCCAGTCCAAACTCTGCGAAAGCAAGCAGAGAGCAATCAAGTAATGAACTCTTGCACACGTAACAGAACAGCATTTCATGTCGCTTTCACGCAAAAGAATCGTGATTTTTCTTGCCTGGGAATGGTTGGAACGCAGAGCTCCGATTTGATAGGACCGTAATAGGAAGGCAGAAGTGAATTGAATAAAAGGGCCGATTGAAAAATAATAGGCGCTCGGAATGTGGAGGGAAAAGTTGAGAATAAAGGGCGAAGTGGTGGGGATAATAAGAGCAGAGGGGAAGACCGCGGCACCCATCGTCTTTTTCCTCGGGCAGAGACCGTGGCGGGGCCCTGCGAAGAGGCTACGCCGTGAACATACAATGCATGACCTTGTTCCCCAGTCCGTGCGCGTGCGTACGATTCCGCGTGTCCTCTCCGCGGGTAAGTGGCGTCGTAAATCCGTGTCCCCATGCTAATGCCCAAGTTATGCTGTTGCCGTCTTGTACGAAGACGGTGAACGTCTTGCGAATCCTCAAGTTCTCAGAGGCGACTGGGCTTTCTCTTTGCGGTGTGTCAGGCGCCATGGGTCGATGACAACTTCATCTGCAGACGAATCTCATTGTTAGCGAGCGGTCGAAAAAGGAGATAATTGGAAGAAATTCTGTCGCGCGCGATGGTAGACATGCGATACTGCTGTAGAGTGGAAGGTTCTACCAGGTCGGGGAAGGGAATACGTTGCCCTGGTTGCTTTGATGAGCGCGGTGTATTGATAGTTGATACCTGTGCGGTGTTCCCTACGTGGTTATTTGGGCTGCAGGGGAACATATTGTTGGCTCAGAGATGCTTGAATAATTTTTTATCGTAGTCAATGTATTGAGGTTGAACCATAAAAGCATATCGTGATAATCCTTTGTAAACTATTCTTTTTTTGTGCTCAAAGCCTAATTAAGAAATGGCTCTAAAATGACGAATAACTTGAGTATATCTTTATAAGGTTATCCATGGATAATGGATAACTTAATGTTTACTTAAAAAGCAATTGATAGCTCACTGGATCATGATAACCTTTGAGACATTGCAAAGATAATGTTTCAAAAGTTATCTTAGGTTTCGAAAAGGAATTTAAATTCATTTCGGTTTGTTTTTACAGTATTCGATCTTAAACTATAGAAAGTTGTTGTTGTGAAAGTTGTATGCTATTAAATATTTACGACCTGTTAGCTCTTCTTTAATCGTAGCATCACTCGTAACGCATCAGTACCTCGATGCAAGACACGATAGTTATTCGGCGCAACGTCTGCGCGCATGGATTTAAAGAGTGTTTACTCCCTCTGAAGGAGTAAAACCATCGCCACTCTTATTACGGCATCTTTTTGCCTTTGAGAGGCGACTGCTCATCGTATAGGGATTGCGCTCACGTATCTCGGCGGCGTATCTTTTTCCTTTACATTATTTGGGCACCCCAAGGTTAGCCCTCCCCATGTGGCCCGTCGACCCAATGACCCCGCGTTGACCTATGGACGGTCGTATTCCTTCCTCTATATCTCCCTCCATATCTTCCGAATTCAACGAGTTGGTCCTCTCCCTTCTCAAGACGCTCTCAATGGCCTCTCTGCGAGGAAAATCGGCAACGCCGCATCCAGAGGTAGAGGATCTTGACCTCACGGCACGCTATACATACAGAGGAGATAGTTTTGTGTCCCTTCCAGTCTCCTACGGAATGAAAAGGGTTATAATTTCACCGGTTTCGTAGCGTAATGTCGGCGGGTTCGACTACGTGAAGGGTTACGAGGCGAATGTAAGAAATCAGATGCCGTTAGACGAGTTTAATTATGATTTAGAAGCAGAATACAGACTCATGAAGTTTGCGCCCTCAAAGCTTTAATGGGGAGTGAATTCAGAGGCGTTGTTACTCGTAGAAAGTATTCCGTTTTTCCGGAGAATATGAAACATTGATATTGCTTTTAATTGCGCTTTATTTACTAGTAGGTGTATGCCGCGTAAAAAAAGTCAGAACTGTTTGAGTAATATAAATGAATGGAAGTAATTGGCTATTATAGGGAAATTTCTTCAAATCTTTTATAATCATGGCATTTATAAAAATTCCTACCCTGTATTTAGGATTTCTTTATACCACGCAATATAGTACCGCTACGCTTCACGATGAAAAATATCCTTTAATTTCGTTGAAATATTGCTCCAGTGTTGGGATTTGATTAGGTAGCCGTAGAGTCGATGAGGACAGGGGGTCAACTTGCGGTATTTTACTTACTCATGGTAAATAATTAATCACCTGTCGGTGGGGTCACGTTGAGTGTTTCTTACGCAAGCACGCGTAGCCCGAAACTGGGAGTGTCATTTCAACTGCGTCCACGTTGAATTCAAAATAAAAATACGTTAAATTGAATAAACTTTCGAATGTTGCGTAATTACATATTTTTTCAGGATTTTTAGGCTGAGCTACCTGCCTTAGTCAACTAACAACTAAACAACAAGATATGCGGTTAATTATTGATACTGGTGCTCTCACTACTTTTATGCTGCTAACAAAATTGTATAACATGGGTGATAGGTTGTCCACTCGGAATGGATGTAATCCCGTTTAGATTTCGAACACGGGCAGATTTTTTATCTCGAATTCCTCTCGGTCGTATAAAATAAGACGGCATTGTGATCTCGGCAGTAAAACGTATCCCGGTGCTAACTCGCCAATTCCCTCGCTATTCCGTTTGCTTTTTTTGGCGAATATATTTCATATAAAAAAGGTACGAACATTTGCGAGGCCTCGTTGATTATAACATCACAAAAATTTTACGACTTTCGATACACATATATGTTTATACATTTATTTCTTCTTTACTGTCGTCATTTCAAAGTACGATCTTTTATTTCACGAATTCGAGCGAACCGTAAAAGCGAAGTTTTGGCGAGTTAGCGCAGCAATTAAAGGAGAAAGCCCGGAGAAGTGCCGGAGGTGAAAAGGACTACGATGTCAGGAATCCTGCCATACTACCGAAGGGCCTATCGTAGCGTTTCCGCGTACACGGCTTTTATTGGGTCGCCATCGCTTTCACTCGAGAAAGTTCGCTAACACCGAAGCAATTCGCGGGAATATGGAGCCTTACAGAGATACACTCGAGACCAGTGTGATAATAGAAAAAGCAGGCGCTAAAGAGATGGTGTATGACATACGTACCATATCGCGTGAGATGGGTTGTTTAATGTAATTTCAGTCAGTGTAGATTTCGAACACCTATGAGAATGTTGAAGTCCATCACGATCTTTGGTTTGTGTGTAGAGTGCTGGAAAAAGAAAAGCGTGTATAGAAATTACTCTCTGCATCATTGTGGTATACATGTATTTCTTCTTTATGCTTATCATAAGGGAAGGTTAGAAAATAAAGATGTAAAATGTATAAAGTATTTTACAATCTATAATTATAACCTATGGGGTATCCGATATTTTAATAATTAAATTTTTAAAATTAATAAGTTTAAAGAATTATATGCGGCATGAAATTATTTGCCTATCTTTTCCACCATCTTTCCCACGTTTCTTTTCATTTTCCGCTATCGTCACGGTACACGCTTCGCCTCACTGTGCCCTACGAATAGAACCACCCTTTTCACCCCCCGCGAGGCCTCTTCAGACCCTTTCTCGTATCCCTTATGCACTTCCTACTACCCACTCCCTTCCCTTTTCTGTGTGTACTTTCCAAGCGTGTCTTCGAATGCATTTCCTCTTTACCTTTCGTGTTCACGTCACGCTTCCCCTTCCTTTATCCCCTGATCTGCGTGGGGACCCCCTGCGACTAACCCCCGTTTTTCTCTAGCCCTACTCATAATACGCGTTACGGGTCTGCGGCTATGTCGCCCCTTTTAAATCCACATTTTTCATTACTCCCAGACAACGCATAGAGCAGGGGATAGGAAAGAGATCATTCTTTGGAAGTCATGGATGAATGGCGTAGGGTCCCTTTTTAAAGGCAGCTTTTAATACCGAACGGATTTGATTTTAGGTGTCATTTTTACCGTATTTTCGTCCTCAAAGATGGACGCTTTGTGCGGGAGATTTTCGTATTAAACTCGCCTTCTTTCCCTTAATGAGTGGGGGTTTACATTGAATGCAAATGACTCCCCGTGGCTTGTATGACGAATTTTAAATTTAATTAGACGGGTAGGAAATGGTTGCCTGGGAATATGGTGTCTTCATTTACCCTCCGAGTCAACTCCGCGGCCATTGTTTGTTTTTTTTTACGGTGGTGAATCACGCGCGTTTAATGCTCCGGAAACATATTATCACGATCTATTTACTCTTGAGCGAATGAATCATCTTAGTTCTATATCGTCTTCTATTCATAATCTGTTCACTAAAACAATATTTTCTTTCCTTTCAGGTAAGCACGTCGAACTTTTCATCTCCTTCTCGTATTATCCAGATAAAACGTAAGTGAAATCCTTCTGCACAAAAGAAAGCAGCGAGACATTCGACATGAATTCAATCAAAGGATTAAAATAATATTCGTGGATAAGGAAAGGACGTTGATTGGCTTTTCTTTGGAGAGAAGCTCGGATCGTGTCATGAAAGTAATCTCAAAGACCTCCGTTCAGACAGCTTAGGAAATGAAATTACGAATGGCTTATGGTCTTCCTATTTTCGCAGAAGAAATTCATATTTTCAGCGGCTCAGTATTTTTGTCGTCTTAAATCCAAAGAGGATTATCATAAATAATGAGGTTTAAGCGGACTTCATCCGTATTCCAACGTATATGAATCTAACCCTGTGTTAGGACATCGTGTCTCCTGAAATGAAGGCTTCCCCTTCCCCGAGGCACAATATCCTATCACTGGAGATTAACGGGAATTCTTCGTGGAAAATTCGCGGTTCACCTTATTCGCATGTCACTCCCGATTAGCGTTCCAGGAAATGGAAGCAGCGGTGTCTTACCTGGAGCGTGAAGTGACAATCCATTCTCACTAATCAGTGCATCGGGATATGCTCCAGTAGATTCAAGAAATTTCACTGTTCATTCATCTATTTTCTCACTTTAAATTTTCTGGAAAATTTTACCTCAAATCGGTGTCTCTCATCTTAAAATTATATCCCGCAATTTCATTCCAATTTTGAGCTAGCTAGTAAATTAGTAATGTGTGCGATATTTAATTAATAATAAAGTGTATGTTTAGATCTTTAATCTAAGAATAACCTCTTCATCTAAAACAGTACTCAGTAAATGGATTTTGCCACCGTTCCTTTTATGTTCTATCTCATGCTCTCAGAAGTACTACGATGAAGTTGTTCACGGAGACTGGCTTCGTGACAATGTGTTAGATTCGTCCTTCAAGTTCCGCGTCCTAAACCGCTTGTGTCACCGAATGGTGTCAAAGGTCGGGAATGCATCGCAGTGGGACGAGCTCCTAATGGAACGAAATTGGCTATTTCAATTTACTCCGGGAAATTCCTCACCATCCCTTACGCTTCCATCCTTTCTTCCTTATCTGGTCATAATCTCGTTTCAAAACTTCATTCCACGCATAAATGCCCCTGTTTTCATCATCTGAGGAAACGGTGCAGTAGCCAATGGTCACCGACTAATTATTTACTTCCCACTCGTATCTCTCCTCCAATAATCTCCGAAAGGTGTGCACCTTTTTGCTGCTTTTGTCCTCTGGTGTCGGTGGGCGTGGGTGCGGAAATGCCTCACGTTCGTAGTCACGTAAGTGGCGGTGTGTGGGACGATCGGCAGTTCCGCCGCATCACTCGACCGCTAAATGGGCAAACACGCCTCTTTCCCATCCTTCCATCGCAAAACGTGCCCAAAAGTCCTTCTCCGTCCTTTTTTTTTGATACGTCTTCCTTCGTGGAAATCTCTTCGGGAGGTGTGTTATCCTTTTGGCGCCGAAGCGGCGGCTTTTTTTCGCCAAATTCGTGTGTATGTGTAGGTGTCGTCGGTGTTACTACAAACGACAAAATTCGGTTTTCTTATCCTCTCTCTGGTCCAACGTTTCCTTGAAGTTTGATTTTAAAATGAGGCATTATCATCCGATTTTAATTTCCGTATTACAGATGGTTAGTGTTGCTTATCTATATTAGAGATCATTGAGATATAAACTTTTAATTCGGTATAAAGGGTTGTATGTTCCTATTATTTTTCATCCATTTGTGTTTTTGAAAATATGTTTTATAAGAGTAAATGTCATCCCTACTTTCATTCGTGGTTGTCATTTTAAAGTATACAAATGCATGTTTCCAATCATGTGATAAATACATATGGTTTAAAGAGTTGATCATTATTTCCGAGTTACTTTACTGTAATTTATCATTCTATCTATTCGCATTGCTTAGATATATGTTCCTCAAGTCATCTCTATATTTGATTAAAATGCAAACGAACAAGCACATTAACGCCCTCTTTCGCTAATCGTATCTTCCTAGAAAATGGGTTCGTTTTGAAATCCACCGAGAGAGATCCTTTCTAAATCCTTCCACGACGCCGAGCATAGTGTTGAACCTCATCACTCACCTTCTTCCTTTTCTGCACTATCAAACGTACTCTTTTGGTGGAAGCATCTCTCCCCATCATCGAAGTCGTCGCCGTTCCCGGGGGGCGTCAAGGAACAACAAATCAACCGCCTTTTCCTCCGCAAGAAATGCCATGAATCCTCGGCAAAATGGAGGAGTTGTGCGTTAGGTGAAGATTTAGTGCGGAGGAAGTGTATTGCCTAATTGGATCCGCTGTGACTGGTTCTTCCCTGTAGCGATCGAACCGGACAAGGGGATGGGGCGTGTCGAGGAGGAGGATGGGTGGGAAAAAAGGAGACACCAAAGGGTGGAGACGTGAATCGCGTGTGGTCTTTCTCAGAATCGAGTGCAGAATAGGACCCAGAACGAAGCTGTGTGGGACTCCGCTCTCGGTCATTATCCTACTATTGTTTCATATCCGATAGTAAAGAAAAAAACACGTGTAGGGGTCGCATCAAATCCGCCACTCATTATGCGATACAATGTTCAAGAAGACTTAATTAGAGAGGGCAGTTTTTAGCGAACCCCTTTTGCGGCGAGTAAGAATTGGCGAAGGGTCCGGGCGTCGCTCGAGAGCGTGGCATGTCAATTTTTTTACACTCGAGATAACACCCGAAGGTTTTGGAAGACTGCTCGTGGGCTGTTCTCTCGACCTGTATAGGGTGTTCAATGTAGCGGTAACCATTCAGCTTTTCAATGGGAGCATTTTACTATCAAACCGCATTAGATTATATTATTAGGTCTGGAAGGACGAAATTAAGTCTCTAGAATTGGAAGATGTTAAAAGTTTGCGGTTGGCTAAGTTGGAAAGAGAAGCAACTAGCTTATTCTGCAAAGGAAATAGCGACAACTGAATCTATGTCTTCTTTAATATTTATGATTATCAGCTAAGTATCTGAAAATCATCATAGCGTGTATCAATAATTGATTTGCTAATCAACGTAAAATATTAACACTTTTAAAAGTATGATTTACTCGATTTATGATTCTTATCTGATTTTATTTCATAAAATAATAATCTTTTAATTTAAGAAGAGCTTTACAGATGTATGTTATATCCTTTCAATTTTCTTCTAGTCTCTATCAACTCGAATGTTACTTATCTTGTTTAGCAACCTTCCCTGTATTTTTCGTGCAACCGAGAATGGATATACGAGATACGGGTGGATCTCTTCAGGCCATGCAATACTTTCTACGGATCGTTCATGAGTTTTCCATTTCTTTTCTTGACCGTCAGTCACGATAGGCTGCCCTCTTTGGCGAGGCTTGACCGTAACTCATGGAATGGGCGGACGGTGTGCGGTCGAGTTGAGTCATCCCACCCACACACAGATCGGTCGCAATTGCCGTTTTCTGCCTTCTTTTCACCCTCTTCTCCCGTTTTTCTCTCCTTTTGTTCGATATCATCTCCTCTCTCGGAACCTATTTGCCAGCAACCCTTTTCACCAATCGGGAACGAGAACGACTTCTTAAAACATTTCTACCGCCTCCGGGCGGACGCAAGAGCGGGAAACGGTCGATTTTTCATAAAAATATGGTGGAGGTAAAAGGAGAAAGGAGAATAAATGGAATATTTCGCCATACACTTTCGCGAAACATCGTCTGAGAAGGTAGAGAAAAAAATTCTTTTACGAGTCTTTTTTCGGCCCGTTTTCATTTCATTCTCGTCCTTTCAGCGCAGGACCAGGCAAGTTTTCAATAAAAGTTCTCGAGGAATGTATATTATGCCGACTTGCCTTGTTTTCCTCATCTTATTCTCCGTTTCTCTTCGCGAGCGTTTTTATTCCGCATCCTGTTCTCGCAATTTTCCACTTTTCGCGGAGTTCATTGTCATTATTTTGCTCTTCCGGTAATCTTCTTCGGTGTATATTTCTCTTTTAAAGCGTGTCCCCCTTAGATAGTAATGTATACGGATTCTGGTTTTCTATTTAATTTTTCCTTCGTACGATTTATTGTTAAATTGCTTTAGAATTTTATTGTTGAAATCTTAGCTTATTCAATTAATCCTTCCGCAGAAAATCGAGATGATTTTTTTTTGGATTTAACAGAAGTAAATCATCTGAGAGGAATAAAAATAGGCAAAATGTAATTGCTAGAAGTAGAGAAGAACTGCGGATATTTTCTGCCCGAGTGAGTCCAATACGTGACCAAATCGCCGTTTTTTTCATCGAGGGTAAAAATGAAAATGGGATTTGAGGAGATGGGCTCAGGAGGTGGTCTATTTTTTTCCTCCTCTCGTAGGGTTCGTTGATTTGGAACTGAAGGGTAAAGGGAGTATGAAAATCGGTAGAATATTGGTTCAGGGAATGTATCCTTTTGTGTGTGGAGCTGCTTGCCTAACTCGGCCGACCGCAGTTTCGACGTGTCTATCAAGAGGTACTCAACCGTGGGATGAAAAATGCATTTCCTACCCTCGAAGGATTTTTTGGATAAATTCATGCACAAGATCCCTTAAAAGCTCGTGTTAACATAAGAAAAGTTTTGGCTTTTTCCATATGGCCAGGAAAAGTTTTCTTATCTCCGGAACACTTATTCTCGCATTTTTCGGGAAATAGATGGAATGCTGAGGAATATCTTGTATCTTTCTGTAAATTTAAACTTGTTCTTCTGTTGTATTTCTTTGAGAGAGTTATAGTACATGATTTCTAACATATAGGTTTAATTTAGAATACTCTTCTATAGACCATTATTTATTTTGATCAAGAGGTATTTTATTTCAACTTCAAACACTATAATTATCAGAAGAAGAGTTGTATTTTAAGGAAAAGACTACTCAATAATTGACTTGACATGTTGAATATTTATTTGATAATTCAATTTTCCTTTAGTTTACCCTTATTACCACCACATGATACTATTTATTTAATTGGGACGTTCCCCTTAAGTTATCACGATGGGTTTTTTTAGGACTTCCATACAAAGCACGTTAGGAAATAAGATTGTAAATTATTAACACTAGTTGAATTTCGCTTTGCTCTTTTCCCGGAAAATCTTACAAGTTATCTAGTTAACCTCCCGCTGACCTCCTTCCGCAAAATTTCTTCTCCGAACTACTTCCTTTAGCGCCCCCGAGATCAATGCGGGAGTATCTAATAATAAAAAGTTTCTTTCGTTCGTAATTTAATCCGAGACTTAACTCAGAACTGCTCCCTAATGGCAACACCTCGCATCCCGGAAGGGCCTTCTTCCTTTAATAAGATAGAAAAAATGTATGCTTTTTTCAGCGCTAAGACCCTCTGATACTACTCGGTTACATCTTTCAGATCCCACCCTCGTCATAGCGCTCTCGGATTTAGGCTGCTAACGAAGGTACCCACAGACGGAGGGTTTTCTAAAGTGAGATATATCGCCAGACTGATCTTTTTCCCTCGTGAGAGGCACGAAAAGCTTCGGCCTTCCTTTTAAGGAAGGAAATCTTAAAAAGGGCGGGGCTTTCTTCTCTATCCTTATTCTTCCACCCTCTTCAACCCCACTTTGTAAAAAGCCTCGCTTTGCTGTTTCGTTCTTCTCCGACTTCTTTATCCCCCGCGCATTTTATCCCCTTTCACTTTTTAGCCCTTCTTTCACTTTTTTATCCCCCTTCACTTTTCCCCCCGTCAAAATAGCATCTTTATTCCCTCTCTTATACTCTCAGACTTTTAAAATCTAAACTTCTCTCTGTTATTCTCGCCTAATATTCGCGGTCCCCCCCGTTCCTCCAAAAGACTCTTTAGTTTCATTTTCTTCCCTTTTTTCGCATCGTTTGTTTCCCACGAAAGAGTTTGGTTCACCTCCTTTTACACAACTATCCAGAGACAATCGTGTATAAGAGTGAGAATTGAAGTAAAGGCGACGTAAAATTTGTGTTGGGACTGGCGGTTCGTTAAAGCGAGAGAATAGAATAATGCTTCCAGACCCCTGCGGTACTTTGCCTATGCATGAATTATTTTCGACGGCGCCGGATTTTCTACTTATTCATGCCGTCACTGTCTGTTCGGAGGAAGAGTGGATGATTCGAGGATGACATGATTTTTAATTTAGATCAAGGGTGAGTGACGGTTTATGATGGACTACGGAGTTCACGAGGGGAAATAAATGGGTCGTAAAACACTGAGAAACTCTTTGCACCTAACGTGTAAATTGAGGGTTCGGCGGCGCATTGCCGTTTGTCAGGCAAGTCCATTCTCTCGGGTTATTTGTTGAGGAAGGCGGTGTTTTCTCACCATAACATTGGAAACCGAGCACGGTTTTTTTTCCTTCGTGTTTCGCGTAGGTCGCGACCACGCCTACCACGGCTCCGAACGAAAGAAAATCACGCTATACTCCCTCTTTCGTGTTTAACAAGGTTCGCAGATGCATTTATAAATGCCCGTATTCCAATTTCATTCTTTTCTGGCGACATACTTACATTTCCACCGAGGCCCTCTTCTATTCGCGCTGAAGGAGAATTACATGAAAAACTTCCGGCGAATATCCCCCTTTTGCTGTGGGTATTTACCGGGCTCTCGTCCGAAAAAAAAGATGCGGTAAGCTGCGGATGGCCTAAAAAGAAAGCCTTGTCCAGAAGATCCTCTCGAGACTCCCCGAAATTCATCCCTTCCTTCGTCCACATTCATTTTTTTCCCTCATTACCGTTCAACGAGGGCCCAGTTCCTTTTTACACAGCACGCGGAAGTCGGGTTTTGCAATATCGCGAGCTTAGTCCGCCTCTAAATAAACACCACTCCCCCTTTGTTTCCGGCCATGTCGTTTTTAAAGAATCATGGCTGTTTGCACCCGAAGGAACTCGTGTTCCTTGCAAAAATTCGCCCTATCGCAATTTTCTTCTCGCATTTCCACCGAAATTATTTTCCCCGAGTGCGGAGAGTCTATTACCGGAAGTCCCATGCGAAATTAAATTCGCGTTCATTGAAAGATTTGTCGAGGCGATCGGTCCCTGACGTCCGAGGAATTAAAACCGCAGGCGATAGGAATTGGAGCAGAGGTGCTGCTCTCATTGTCGGCAATTTTATTGGCGCTGTTCGCTCGTAAATCAAGGAGACTCCCCTTCCATTAGTGGAATGAGATTTGGTGGATTTTTTTCTTCAAGGTATGATTGCTTTATCATATCCCACGGAACGGAGAGTCGATACGCCTCAATCAGGTCAGCGCGCTTTTTGTGTGTAGGCGTAGGAAGAAATTTCCCTCGAACCGTAATGTAAGCGTAGTTGCAAGATTTTTCTCGACCGTTTCTAGGCTTAGATTCGTGGAAGGTAGTCCACCGATGTAATTTATCGTGCATATATTTCCTGGAAATCCAATGAAATATTGTGTACGCTCAGGATATCCAGGATATTTTTTTGCCGTTTATCTGTTTCTGGATGATTTTCCTTCCTAAATAAGATACATCGTTTGTATATTTCGTGACATTTTGCTCGACATCAAAACAGATGAAAAATAGATTATGTAGATACTCTAGAATTTTATACTCCTACGCTGAGGATTATTCAGTTATGGATAATTGCATTTATAATAGAATAGTATTAAGGATAATCATTCGCCGATATTGAAGTATTATATATAGAGTTAGTGGTAAATTGTGGTTATTTAATGGTATTTCTGTAACACGTTCCGTATTCGAAAGGAATGTAATTGATTTTGCGAACATCAGTCATTATTGTTATTGGCGGAGAGATTCAATTATTCCCAGATTCTCGTAGAATTGGAATTATAGTGTGCCGAAGTCATGAGTGTTTGGATACCGTATATTACTATTCCCTGCGATGAGTTGGTGGACTGCATGGGGAGGAAGAAGTTCCCCAGACATTATTTATCTTTCTTTCGAGCCTCGCGGCTGTATCTTATTGTCTCACTAAGGAAATAAGCTTATTCACAATATACGCCACTCGACAGCATGCGGTGAGGGTGAGGAGTTGGAAATAGGAGTAAATTAAGAGAAGAGAATTGGAGGTACTTATTCGGCGGGGGGAGAAGATTGCCAGTGAAAAGGGGTTTTGCCGACCCGAGGATGGAATGCAAAAGGGGTAAGACAAGGGGAAAGAGTTGTGTGTCGGCGAAACCTTTAGGAGGGTGCATGAGACAATTACGTGCCAGGTTTTTGGGCAGCATCCCTCCGAGCATTGTGGATCGAGCTGGATTTTCGGAATGACGGGCCAAATATAAAGGTGAAGGGCGGCTTTGGTACATAAAGGGGTGGAAAAATAATCTCGTTACTCTCGCCATTCTGATTCCCACGAGGTTTTAAAGGGGGCGGTTTGCCCAATTCTTTCTCGCACCATCATGTGTCTTCATCCCCTTCTAGCACACAGAGCGTGAGGCGGTTGCACGATGCCTCCTTCGAGAGGGTGGTTTATATGACGATGACGCCCTTCCGTACCTCACCTCTCCATTTGAATCCTTCCGAAGCTCTGCGGCGGCCCCTGAGTTTAATACCGCAGTGGCTTTTACGATGTCCTTTTTTGCCGCTCATAATTTCGAGAGGAGGCGGGTGTTTCGGGAATCAAGGTCCGATTTAATGGTTTTTGTGGCAGCTTTCGATTAGCGTCTCCTTCAAAAGAGGCCAAATGGAATTTGTGGGAGAGTTCTGATTGTATCCGAAAAGTAATCCGCGTCAATTATTCTCGGTGCCGAAAAGGAATATGAGTTTTTATTCGGTCCCATTCGATCCGCAATCGGGAGAGGAAATGAGTTCATTGCCAATCGGACCTTGAGAAACAAATGAGCCATTCCGAGCTTCTGAGTTATGCTCGATATAGTAGTGAGCGATCAAGGCCGAGCGGTTTTGAAAAAACCGCTTTTTGAGGCCTTGTCCCAAGTTTGGGGAATGAAATCTATTGCCGTTATCAGTGCGATCTTCTAACTAGACTAAACTTAAAATTTTCTTTTCCTTTTATGGCGTATATACTGTGGAGAGTGAGAAGGAAACAAGTCAAGAGCTTCGGAAGCTGTTTACTGATCCAAACTATCCTCAAGTATCACTTCGAAAAATGGCAAACGCCTAGCATCTCTGGCAAAGAGCCATTACTCTGAACCGAAGAGCCACTTTATAGATTCAGTAAAAGCAGGCGCTCGAGTTTTTTAGTTATCAAATATTTGTGTTGTTCGACATTATAGCTTCATAAGTCTCTTGGGAAATTCTCCATCCGTGGGAATTTCTTTGAACCGACGGAAGCTCGGTCTACATGATGCTTTTTTTAATCTGAGCGAAGCCTTTTTATACACTAACACCAGAATGCAGCTTGCGGGAGATTCGGACTTACTTTGCCACAGCGAAAGTTATTTGATGTAATTTTACTTTACGAAAGCATGCAATCCAAGAAGTTTTCTCGAGTTGGCTGGTTTTTTTCAATCCGTCTCCTCACTTCTCATTACGAAAACGTATTTTCTAATGCTAAGAATGTCGCGCGATCTGCTAGAATGTTACGTAATTTCTCGGGCTTACTTAGGACACACTCCTGGGAAAAGAAGTAACATTTTTAAGGCTTAAAACGTCTGCAAATCTTTTTCCCTTCATCAGACTAAGGCTCTGTTAAGTCCTTGTGAATATATCCTTCTCGTAAGTAAAAAAATGGGGGAAGTAACGTGTGTGCAATATTCTTGCCACCGAAGTGTTTATGCAACCCCGTCTTTTCGCTCCACCCTCTGGTTTTGAACACCCGTTCGTAATCGCTTATTTTCCCAGGGCTTCGCGTAATATTTTTTGAGAAGTGACTAAGTTTTCGAATAAGGGGAGGAAGCAAATAGGCTTGTAACAGTTTATTCCTTTTAAGGTTTTGGCTTTTCAACGATAAAGTGATTTGTTGAAAATGTGGGCTTTGCGCATCTTGCGGAAGTGGTTTGAATCGAGCGTACGAAATTGAGGGAGATGTGGTATGTTTCGTGGAGTGTTATTCATTCATAATTTAGTTAGAGAGAAAATGTAGCATTTATTTCCGCATATCTTTACTTTGTTAAGGTTTATATAAATCATAGTGATATGAATGCTTCTTGCGAATGTGATGGTAAATAACGTGACTGATTGGGGTGATACCAAGTAAAAAAGAATGAAGTAGTAAAGTGTTACTCGTAGGTACTTCGACTTTTAAACGCGTTAAATTATTTTGCTAAATCCATTGCATTTGTCGATTGTGTATGTGATGTATTTGTTCAAATATAGGTAATTAAGAGAAAGAATCAATTATGATGCTCAGAATAAATAATAGAATACACTTGAAGTAGCTATTTTATATTAGTCAAGCAGTATTAACGTTTATTCATGATATGATAAATTAATTATAATTATAGCAATTTTTAAATTCTATAAATAATACAATAAAAGTAAGGCTTCAAGTGATTAAATTAATGAATAAGTCTTTTTATTACGTAACTATGAGGTAAGCGTTACTGTGGCATAACAGCGTTAAATTAACTCACATAATGTTCAGTAGAGCAACCTATCAAACTTTTCGTGAGAGTAAACAATGTTAGTTGAAGTGTGCGCGTAGTAAATTATGACCGAGTGGATATAAATAACCTCAGGGCTGCCGAAGTTGGCATAGAGGATATTCGCCCAAGACTTGATGTTTTTTTCCTCATCACACACTTTACGTGATGTTTCCTCATACTGCTTTCTCGCTCCTCATCCAGGTCGAAAAAAAAAATTTCGCTCCCTCACATTACCTCGAAATTGATTTTTGTTTCACTAACATCAGGAGACAAAGGAAATGAGACCTTTACATTTTCGATTTTTTACTTCACCCCTTCAAAAAATAGCTCACCTTTAACTCTGGTGAATGTGAGGAACGTTATTGAGCTCCTATGACTAAAGGATCCAAGTACCCGAAGGATTTTAGTGTAAAGTAAATAAGGGAAAGAATGTCCTATTGCAATTATGGCAGCACTTTACTGCTAATGAAGATTAATTTTAATGCTCTCGTTCCATTATTCTTTTTTGTTAGCCAGTACGCCGATAATACGTAATGTGTATTTAATCTTAACACATCCGTCCATATTTAAACACAATTAATTCATTAGAGATTTGGAATTCGTATTTTATTCTTTATTTTTTTCGTGTTAAATGTACTAGTAAAACATTTTTTATCTCGCACCCCTCCTTAACGACCTCAATTCATATTCACTCTATTTCGGTTTATCGTAGCTCATTTGCTCTACCTATTCAAGCATTCGTTGGTTAGCGATTCACTACTTTTTGCTTCTTCGCAAGAGCGAGAAGTAGGTCTCCACTTCTGAGAAGCGATCGCAAGATACATTCGGAATAGAAGTAGGGCACGAGGAGGAGGCGAAGGAGGAAGGAAAAGAACAGACCCTTTTTTATCAATCTCAGTCTTCGCCTACTTCGGTAGGTTTTCCTTCCTTGGGTCGGGAATTCGCGGTTCAGCTTCAGATTCAGAGGAAGAGATGTTTTAAAAAGGGTAGTTGGGGAGGACTGAATTGCAGAGAAACAAAGGGAGCGCTCTTTATGTCCTCCCAGATGGACTGTCGATGACGGAAACAGAGATCTGCCGGAATGATAGTTAGAGCTGTCGAATATCCTTTCCTCTCCGGAGGACTCGAAGCACGTTTTGTTATAACCAAACTTCTTTTTCGCAGTCCTTGGAGAAGTAAATTTACATTGCTCTCCTTTTTTTCGAGAAAATGGAATGCCCTTTTTCTTCATTCATCCTTCAAGATTCTTACTTACCATATACCTCACTATGTTTCATTTAAAGTAATTTTTATAATTCAAATATTTTTATGTTCATACAATTAGACTGTCTCATATTTAATTCCGAATTTGAAATTTTATTGACCATTTACGTGCCGAATTCTATTCGAGTAAATTATTATACTCAAGATTGTTTTCACTGTTGTAATATTATTATATAATATTTTATGTTATGCGTAGCACTTTTGCTCGTTTTTATGTTTTAAATGACTCAAAGCTATCTATGTTGAATATCAGGACAAACGTGGCACATAGTCTATCTCTGAAAGCTTTTCGATCAACTGAAGAATAGTTTTATCGGAAAATCTTTCGCACTAGGTAATACCAAGAATCAAATAGTGCGTGAAAGGAATTCCCATTTCATGAAATTTTATTATCTCCGGTATTAAGTGATCCATACAAGTGTCAATTCGTTAAATTCCCTTTGAAATGGATGGTCTCTACCGGAAGGTTAAGATACATACGTTTCGCGGAACCCAATTTCGAAGGCTAACGATCCCTCCATTTGTGAAGTCTTCCATTCTGGGTGATCCATTCCCCAATGCAAATAGACCAAACAAACCTGGAATCGATATCGGTCTTTCAATATTGCGATCTCAAGGTAACTGAGAAGGCATCGGAAATTATTCCGTCGTCCTCCATACAATTCCGAAGAAAGAAACGTTATCGCGCAATTTCCATATTTCTTCGCTGCATGTACGTACACGCGTCTCAATGAAAAAGTTTCGCGAAATGGAGGTTGGAAGGAATCGCCTGAAAAAAAGTCTTAATATTTTATGCATTCTACCACCCGCGCATCTTGTCGCGTATGGAGATATTGCACCAAATTCTCCTCAGTCACACTATCGTACGGTTACTCTTTTATGAATTCCAGGGAGTTACATTATTACGAATGAATCGGCGCTTTGCATTAAGAACGTGTCGCACGTACTTTCCACTCTTTTGTGTCCGACGATTGACTCGCACGGATCCGCCATTTCTCACATGTTCAAGAGACGTTCATCCTCCCTATACATCGCTTCATCTTTCTTATATCCTCCTGCAAGTATCTTAGACTCCCTTTCTCTATTCTTCCAATCGAATTCTGGTCACCTATCCACCCTCGAACACCACCCTTACCCTTTATCAATTCGAATAATTGTCAAATTTCCTCCTAAACTCTCACTCAAATATCCCATTTTAAGACGTCAGTGTGTTTATCAATTTTTTGTAATTACTTAAAATAACGATGTATTATATCTACCATTTCTTGGAATTGAGTCATGTATACCTTATCGGAAAAAATAATGAGTTAGGTGGCATTTATCGTGCAAACTCTCCTCTCAATGCTGCGTTTAATATCATATCGAGATAAATGAATAAATGGATTGTTTACTCTGTGCGATAAAATATTTTCCCAACTCCTCACATCCGAGTTTCGATGCATTTATTTGCGTAATTAGCTTTTGCACTCAATTAATTGAATTCCCTCCCTAAGGAATATGTATCATTAAACACGTTTCGAATCGGAGTTTGTTTAAAGACGAATTCGAAGTGAAATTTCCGCACGAATTAGCCCCCGCGCAACTAGTCTAATTAACTAAATCGCGCAACTTTTCCGCAATTAGTATGCATTAGAAGGTGGACGGCGAGTTTTAATTAAGAGGCAAGCACCAAGTCGCTCACCAGGGCTCGATTATTCATCCAGAAATCCGTTTAATTTCGAAAAAGAGGCTGCGAAAACCTAGCATCGGCGAGAGAGCAAAGGTTTACCGCGATAAAAATTGTTTCGCGTTTTTAATCACCGAGATCGACTTTGATCTCGAGGCGGGAAAGTCGCGATAATACTTCAATGCCTAACGTAGGAACGTTTTTTTCTAGAGCGGAATCCTTCTAAAAGAATGTTTTTGACCTCGTAAGTAACTGATTAACCTGTTTCTGTGTGTCTCCTTCCCGCATTTCGTGCGTCTCCTTTATTCTCTCGTTCCCTTGATATTCGCGGAAAGAATCCGTCGACTTATTGCTTGAAACCTCACACCCTCATCTCTAGTTTCAACGCTTCTGCTCCCGAGGATTTTTCCACAGACCGCGACTCTCCAGGATATTCCTTCTTTCAATCTGAGATTTCTTTTCCGTTGCCACGGTACAGCTATATAGCAGCAAGAATGTTTGGTGCACACATGTATTGGCGATGGCCTAATTTGAATCGAGTTGTGTTGCTTTGAATTCCCTGTATAATTTTATATTTTTCATCTCTCCGTTCTTTGATTAATTCTCCATAAACTTTTTTCATCAATGCAGAGGAACTTATTTAACTGCGAATTTTTTTTAGTTGTAAAAACTTTGATTTTTTAAAGTCTACCACGATTGACGAATTTGTATTCGATTTCTCTGTTTATAGTGGCTTCGTATCCAGTTCTAATTATCGCAAAGGAATTATTTGTTTTTGTCACCAATCGATTGCATTTGAGACTTAATATTGAGGTCTATCTAGTTACTCTGTTGTTACTAGATCTGTTAAATGTATCTATTAACTTGCCCATTTACTTCTGAATGTAGCAGTTTTTGGATCCATACCACGTGCACGTAATGAATATCCAAGTGACTCGATCTGTATTCAGCAGTTAATTATTCAAAGGACTCAGTGAATGTTTTGAGAGTCCGCGAAGTTAATATGTGCGCCTTGTTCTCAATACCCTCTGCTAATGAACGACTACAGATTGAACTCTCAAAACAAATCCGTTTATAAATTACTCCTTTTCTCGCTACTATATTAAGTTTGCTTTGTTAATGTCCAAATAGTAATCAAGCTTTTCCCCTTCAAACTGAAGACGAGGGGAAATTTTCTCCCTCCGTACTTCTCGAGATTGGTTTACTTCGGAGTTCTTTTGTCTCAGTTTCTCGGTACCCTTTAAGTAGCGAGAGGTCAAAAAACCACTTCCGAAACCTAACTACACTCCCTTATTATACCCACAATATTCGGTGGAGCATTCTAAATTCTCAGGGAGAAAAACGCCCTCTTCTTTTCCGTCGCTCATGGCGATTTTGCAGGAGTCGCGGTCGCAGGAAATGAAAGATTGAAGCCATATTACGGGAGGGTGACTGTGTCATTTCATACCCCTGACAAAGGGCCTCTTCCCTCCCATCTTCCTTATGTCCACAAGAACCTTTTTCCTATCTCCCCCTTCTCTCGTCGCCCACAAGGGCGGAACCGTGTTTCCTTCTGTCCTCCTCAATTTCACCCCTTGTCTCCCTCAAGATCGCCTCTTGATCGTAGCGCGACTCCAAAATGAAACGAATATCGAATTCCTTTGCGGCTCTTATTAGTTTTAAATTTGGCTCCGCCCGCGTAAAGTTTGCAGACCTCGGTATTACTGCTGTAAGAAACCATGTCGATGAGGCTGTCACTCCCTCGGTTATTGCACTTACTTTTATTTATGTCTACTCCAAGAATTTGTTCCTATATAAGAACCCCAGCCAGGAGTATTCTTAGATTGAGATATTTATTCGATATAAAGGAATTTGAGCCCTGTTGCAACTCTTAATAAAAAATAATTGAGGAACCTTAAAAATGACTTGATAATGCCTTTCGTATATACCTTGTTCTTTTCTAGTCAATAAGCTAAACTAACGGATCAGTTTGCTTCTTATTAAAAAGAGAAAAGTTTCCATATTCTGCAAGCTTTTCAATGCCGCTTTTTGTAAGAGGAATAGGAATTCCGAAAGGCTTACTACAGAATTAAGAAAGGATGGAAATAGTATACGGACAAATTCATAGTTGTAGGATTTGAAGAGTAGTTTGAAATGTTTCTTTTAATGATAAGTTTTTGTTGAAATATATCGATGAATAGCATCAAGCCGAATACTTGTACCAATCATTTATTACGATCTTTGCCCTGGGATTTACGACTTCGTTTCGAATCAAAACTCTTTTTCCGATAAATATTTTAAAGCCTGGCCTCCGAAAGATTATTTTTTGATCCCTCATTAAAAATATTTCATAATTTTTTTACGCGATTACAATTTATTCCTTGAAATCGAACGCCTTTATTAGGGCGTAATATGAATGTATATTCGTAAAAAATCTTACAATACATCCCGACTCATGAAATCTTTTTTTTTTTTTCAAATATAAATAAACCTAATAAAAAGATGGTTTCTCTTATTGTATTCCTCCCCTCAACCTGTCGATTTCAATTCTTGCTGCCCCCTTTTTCATTTCCATCGAATATCTAAAGAGTTCATCTCCCTGGAGAGCAGGGAAGTCAACCACCGAAGTCGAGAACGTCTTTCCCCTTGCTCCTTCAAAGGATGTAAAACACACGGCGATCTGCAAGGCGAAGTCTCCAGATAAAGCAAAGCGCTGGAAGAAGAGAAAGATCAGAAATAAAAAAGGGAGGGAAAGTGGGGTTTTCTCGGGATATTGACATCACGGCGTTTTCCCCTTTTTCTCTCGCACCCGGCGGCATCCACACACGTTTTCCACACACCCGCCACCACCTACGAATCCAATGCCTTCGCATCCCATTTCTTCGTCGCGCTCTTGGGCGAGCGTTCGGGAGGAGCCTAAGGGTTCGGTGGCGTTAGTCGTACGGAAGAGCCGCCTTTCATTACATTGTGCTCGCTATTGACGCAAGTAGGGGAGACCCTTTGTGCAGATTCTCAAGGTTGATTAGTTTGTAGAACGAGATATGCCAGTGTATCAGTTTTTCTCCGCCGGCGAAGTAGATCGGGTGTTTTAAGGGAAAGATGTTTGCTCGCGTATTATTTTCGTTCGTACATCACCCGAAGATGCTTCAGGGTTTATCTCCGCCGTAGATGCGGGGAATCCCCCGGTTTTATTAATGTTTCCGCTTTCGGAGGGCAGCTTTTAGTTTCCTCGTCGCTTAATCAATTTCTCTGCGCTATGAATTTCTGATTTTCATTACGATAAGAGAACGGCGTTCCTTTACAAATAGATCGTTCGGACGGAAAAATATATATATCGTCATTCATTTTTCCGCGATAAGGCGCTGCTTTTTGGCTCGTTTCGTCTTTATTCTAGAGCGCCCTTCTCTAAACATCGAAGGAGATTAAATATTTAAAGGAGGACGACGAATCTCTCGGACGCGGTCTCGTTTCCCTTCGGATGAAACAAGCTGAAAGACTAACTCATTTGCTTCCACTAGTTCCGAAGAATTCTCAGGGCCCTCCATTTAAACCGCATCCGAAAGAATGCGGTGTTTGATCTTCCCACTCGAACCTCCTTACCTACCTCTCCCCTACGAAACGACTTCATATTCCTCCGTAAAAAAAAAGGAGATTAGGATTTCGAGATTCCCTCTTTATGTGGGTGTCGTGAGAGAAGTGGGGTGTGTGTATGGTCGGCGCATATATATATCCCATTGCCATTGAGTGACTGGCAGCAGAGAGGGATGATCTGGAGAAGGGGTGTTTCAGGCGGCAAGAGATTTTTTTCCCGCACAAAGGGGTAGGAATTGAAAGGTTTCAGTTTGCTTTCCGTGAAGCACGCTCCAACGCCCGAGCTTTTTTCCCTCCATCCTGTTTTCAAATGAAGATCGAGGATGTAACTGGAGTGGTTTAAGGAAACTAGAAGGCATCAATATGTTAGGCCGGTATTTGGCAAGGGTCGATGCGATTCCATCCAGGATTTTGCGGGAAACAGCTAGTCGAGCAATCGGCGGCTATCCAAGGAACTAAATTATCTGAGTCTTTATTGGAGTAATAATGCACTTCAGAGAAATTGGTGCGCTTGACCCAGAGGAGACTTTATTTATGGGTCTTATCGGTGCTTCTCACATTGCACCCCTTGAATTTATGCTTTTTGGAAGTTTAAGGTATCCCACAAGCGCTTTACGTTATATTCTTTGTTATTCTTATACAACTAATAGGCGCTAACGAAAAAAAAATTTTGATAGTATCCAGCTCTACAACCATTATACAATTTTTTTCCGCACAGTTTAAAATTATGTTTATATGGGCGTTTATTTTAGTGTTCAGTTTTGTCTAAAATAATTTGTTTCATCAATTAGGTACTCATAAATAGTATATGTTTGCACAATATCCTTTTTTGGTTATTTTCTTCCTTTACGGTTAACTGTGATATTTCTATGTAAATTTTAAGTAAGTTACTTAATATTTTTTCACCTTTTGGTATTTATAAATCAGATAACAAAGTTTTTGAGCAACAGCAAAGGAAGTAATAAAATCAGATTTATTTTTCTCCTTTTCTATTCCTCATTTCTGTATCCATATTTCTGGAATTTTTGTCGATAAATCTGCTTTGGTTTGAAGAATTTTTTTCTTCGTTTTTCCAAACAATTCTCTTGTCTCAGGAGTCAGGTCTCGCATGTATCTTCAGGTCGGCATTTTTTGTTTGATTTCTATTGGAAAATTTCTTATCTGATCTTCTCCATTGATTGTAACCGAATCGACAAGAATCGTGCACTAGTTTTCGTGACTAAAAACACACTCTGTCGAACGCGAAACGAATAAATTCCTCCTCCGGGAATAGACTGCCTTCATGATCCACATCTCTTTCCCCCGTTTTTCTCATCACGTGCTTTCGAATTTATTATATATTCCGCTCCACATTTGCTTTATTCGCATTCCTATATATTCGTTTCCGCGGAAGGATTTGTGATCTATAATTACAGAAAAGAGATCATCTAGATAACTTAAAATATATTTGTCTTAACGGTCCGTTTACAAAAAATGAATCGACCATAAAGGAGCCCTCTCTCAGACGGAGTCGTATTTTTTGTTTTGTTAGAAATAACAATGCATGGCCGCTTTGGCAGAGAAGCTGGAATATTTACTGCTGGAACACAGTCTGAAATATGGTATCCAGATTTAGGACGACGGCCATGATTCGGCTAACCTTCCATTTTGGAATCGAAGGAAAATATATGCTCGATCATCTTGCCCTACCTTTGATGCAAACCGAATAAACCAGTTCCGATTGTTCTCCCTAAATATGGATCGCTGTAATTTACCCTCGGTGCCGTGCATGTCAGAACGCATCTATAGAGAAGCGTACGCAAATAATGATTGGAAGAGAAACCTTGACGCGATCATTTTTTTCCGTTTCCCAGTTGTTGTTCCCTTCTCAGACATCTTGTGACGCAGCAACGGGAGTTATGTCGATAATATTTATGAGTAAACATCTCGACTTGTAAATCTAACGAGGCTGTTGTTTTTTCCAAAGCCGTGTTATCCTTTCCCCGTGCGTGACCAGGAAGTCTCAATTTATGTTCCAATTCGAAAAAAACCGCTATCTCCCGGTTTTTATCGGATCGTTAGGCGAATTTGTTGAAGTCTCCGTAGAGATAAACATGCGCTCATTTCTTTCATGTTTATTCCAGAGTTTCTCGTAAAAAAAGAAGGGCGTCGTTTCCACGCGCGTGCATATCAGACGCGAATGTATATCAAAGCCGTCGGAAGAAAGCTTTCCGCGATTTTCGAACATGGGTCCATTACGGTCTCAAGGGAACGCGTGCGAGGAATTTTTACGAGTATCTTCATAATGCCCCCCTAAATTATCATCGCCATAAAAATATCTTAACGCCCCAAAAGGGTGGGGATCGCTTTAGGGAAACATCCTTACGCATGTGAGCGGTAAAAGTGAACTCTCGGAGCGTAACTTCCCAAATGATGACGCATGGCGCCACCGAGTTAGGGATAACACACTCCTCAATCCACACCTCTTTTCTCATTCCGAAGTCATCCTTGGAAAGCAAGTCGAGCAGAGAAAGGAGTCGGCAAGAAAAAGGAAATGAACGAATGGAAGAATGGAGAAGGATTTTTTCCCTTCGTTTCGTATGCGAGGGATTCTTACTACGTGGTGGCTCCCGTTTTTTCCAAAAGTGGGATTGAAAATGTGGGCGTGAAAATGTTCGGGGAAATTCGGGGGATACGCGGAAAATGTATCGCGTGCGAGGATTTGAAAAGGTGGGTCGTTAGACTGCGATTAGTTTTCCATTTCGACTTCACGAGCGTGGGCTTGAGATGAGAAATGATATTTGAAGCCCAGGAGATGAATTCGTCTGCAGAAGTATCGATAATACTGTGGAAAAGAAATATCATTGCGAGGTACTCCATAGAATTTTTATCCCATAGAATCCTTATATCTTTTATGCACGTATGGTACGCTGAACGGAAGAATATTAAGAATGAAACGCTCTCGTAGTCAGGTATCCGAACTTTTAGTAGTGTACCTGTATCAATGCTAGTTTAAACATTCTTATCTTCATTATTTTTCATGTAAAATCGACAATTAAATTTCTCAAGTTTATTTCGCATGAGAAATACAACTGTTACTTAATCAAATTTATACATAATAATTAGGAAACACTTTAATATTTATCTCTCAAATATTTTTCTAGGACTAGAGTGAACTTTCGGTTGAAAGACGCTAATGCTAAGAACTCGTGTTCTAAGAGGTGCAGATAGAATCTGCAGCAAACCGTTAGGTAATGATTACTTTTTATTCATCCATGAAACAAGACGACCTTTTTAAAGGTGTTCTTGGCAAGAAATTACGTAATCTTCGTAGAAAACTAAATACTCGGCGCTGTATTCGCGAATGCAGTCCCGAGAAGTGGAGGGGCAGAGAAATTCCCCTCTTTATACGCGGAAAGAAGGGCGCACGAGGCACGGAAGCTGGACGTAATTAGTTAAAATTTAGAAACGCGAGATAAATAGTGAAAAGAGAGTTTTCCGGGCGAGTTTTCGCCGCGAATTAACGCGAGTCTCGCGTCCTCGGAAATTTTCGAAATTCCTCTTAAAGCCCACCTTTAAAATCATCGATCCACACGCGGCCCCTTTAGAGTTACGTAACATTTTCCCCTCCCGAAATCATTGCCTTTTCGCAGAAAAAAAGTATCGGGCAATATCTACGCACCACTTTTTTTATCCGCGATTGCCCCAAGTGGTATGCGGCGAAAAATACTCCGAGATTGAGCCGTGTTATTCCAAGAAAACAGAATTCGGAGAACGGCGCGAAAATAGAGGAGAATGGGGAAGATAAGGTTTTTTTGGAGGAAGATGGGAACGGGTTCTGACACAGTTCTCGGCGGTCGATAAGGGTAGTTCGCCCCGAAGTCGGATGAAGGATGGGAGTGTGTAAAGAATGGAGAAACGGAGCCAAAGGGAAAAAAATGAGAGGAGGAACGTGATGAACGAGCCTCTTCCTACATAGACTTTAAGATTCGACCGATATCTCGTGGGCCTTCCGTTATTTTCATAGCACCCCCTTTCATCCATTTCCCCCCATTTTTAATATTTTCCACGGTAGTGTATATTTGTCTCCCGAAGAATTCTCTTCTAATCCATTTACGCGGTGCAGAGGACACTTTTTGGAGATGCAAATTCGTCGATAGGGTCGCTATGCAAATTTGCGCAATCCGAGGCTCAAACACCGAAGCCTTCTTTTTTTTCAGGAGTCGAAATTGGAGGCCCTCAAGATGTAAACCGTAGTTCAAACAGACGCTGCTCCAAAAAGACTTTCTTTTAAGGGATTCCCGGTCGTGTGTGTAGCGGGAGATTTCTAACCCAATTTTGAGATTTTTTCATTCGGTCTAATACCCAGGAAAGTGGCCAAAAAAAATGTTCTGAATCCGATTCACGTTCACATAATGTCGTATCGGTAGATTGTTTTGACAAAGTGTAATTAATGCCGGTTTTATACGTCATCTGTGACATCGACGAAAGTAATTACTACCGTGTCTTCTTTAGCAGAACGAGGTCGCAGGGAACATTATTATTAAATCACGGTTGTAGGAAAACACGGGCCGATGATGCTTTATCGCTAATCTGTTTTATTTTACGTCCAGAATGTAAATCCGTGTCATTAATTTATCTCGCAAAGTAAATCGACTCGAATTCGCGGCATTATTTACCGAACATAGCTCAATATTAATTGAGTTCTGAGGTCGGACAACAAACATAGGGAAAACAAATTAATTGACCAGTCCGCGATATCCTGTTTATTTAGATCCTTTTTTATACAAATACTTAGGGACGCAAATTCCGACGAGATTCGGTAAATCTGGCGGATAATGATCGTTTTGAGAGTTTTTATTGACGTAGATAAAGCGGTCGGGTCATTTTGAAAGTTTCTATTTAATTTCCATCCTGTTATTTATAATACAGAGATGGATATGGTGTAATATAACCTCTGTGTGATTTCCACATCCTCGTATCATATTTAACCGTTCGTTAATCGATTGATAGCAATAGCGCAATTACTCTTTTGAGAATGCTCTTCTTTCTTCCATTATACCCGTGACAATAATAATATCCTTTTATCGTTCTCTGATTTCTGTATCAAAGCTTCTCTCTCACTTTCCAATTCTGAATGGGCTAATACAAATAAGTTATTCAGTCATTCGTCGATTGTCGTAATTGCCATGCCAACGGAGGCACATTCAATAATGGAAACAATCTCCCGAACCGCTCAAGGCTCGACACAAAACAACGCTATTTTTTGCTTCGGCGGAATTCTCTCCCATTTCATTTATAACCGTGAAAAAGTGAAAGTTATTCGTCCATTGTATCGATTCACGGAGTCGGAAACGGCTCTTTCATTCGGTAGTCGGGTCACAAGCCTCACGATTCCTGGAAATCACGAAGCGCCCCTTTTTACTCGGTTTGACCACTCCAACCGCTCGTGACTTCCCAATTCGTGCGTCCTTCTTCCCGATCCAATTTTAACCCTTTCCCTGATAATTTTCCGATCTTCTCATTAGAAAAAAGGTGTTTTTTATGCTTTATTTTCATCCGGTCATTAATCACCTCCTTTCGCGAGAAGAATATCGTATGTAAATAGCGTCCACAAATGAAGGGTTTTATGCTTTAAGTGGCTCCCTTTTCGCCCTTTCCTGCCGTAATAAAAATCCCCCCATAATGGCGGTAATCTTGATCAGGTTCGACACCTCTCTCTTTTCTCTCGTAAAAAAAATAAATTGATAAAACGAAGCCGATCCGTTTTCATTCTGGAGAAAAAATCCCCATTTCTCGCATTCCGACCCGAAAATTAAAGGAAATATTTTTGGGGCTCGGGAAATTATGCGCCAGATTGACGGTTGTGCTTCTTCTCCATCTGCTATCGAGGTTTCCTCCGTCGCCAAATTGGCCAAGGAATCATTTGACGGAAAATTATCCCTGCGACCGACTCTTCGTGACCCTTATGGAAATGAACATCGTGGAAAGGCCCTCTGTTTGGGAGGATTTGCTCCTTTTTATTCGGATGATTGAAAGCGGTTGATTACGCGAGAGTAGGTGACAATGACCGCTGGAAATGGTTCTTTTCCTTTCACCGAATTCCTTCTCTCACGTCCTTTTTCCAAACCGCGCTCCAAACAAACGAACGTCGCGCTGCGGTCTCGGGGCAAATTTTCCGACGTCGTTGATGTTTATGTCCGCGGACGTCATTTAGGGTCTCAAAGAGAAATATAGGACCCATTCGGCCTCAATTATGACCGTTTGTGTATTTGTTTATGTTGTTATCATTGTAAGTCACATTAAGATGATCCATCACTTAAATATTTTTATCTTGAATATCCAAACACAAATATAATTTCCTTTGAAAATTTGCTCATTAGTGTTCATTTTATTCTCGAGGAGGAAAAAAAAGTTTTTTCTACGCCCTAAAGAGCGAGTTGTGTTTTCGAAATTTAACTCCGATAAAATAATTTTTCGAATTCACCATTTTGCATGTTTATTTATATTTGATTTAATAGAATGAGGGAATATTTATTCTGAAATTTTAATCGAGCCCGCGTCGCTCCAAAATCGTGTCAAAGGATCTGTTCGAGGAAAAAATTTCAAGCGTGTTCGTACATAATGGGGCGGTTATAAAGAGTAAAGGTTTTTTTAAATCAATGGGGCGTCATTAGTCGAAAATGGGAAAGTGGCTCGAAGGTCGATTTATGATGCATTGCGACGTAGCGCTGCATTAGGCAAAGATTAATGAAGCGTTTCCGACGCGCACCGCCGGCGCTGCGATCGCGGGAATAAAATGAAGCTATAACTAATTGATGTCGCGATTCACAGTTGCCATCAGCGACGCAGATATCACTCGTGGAAATAATAAACAGATGTCATAGAGTCAAGAAATAAGTGCCGTTGACCCTACCGCGCTTCTGAACTCGCTTGACTGATTGGTCATAATTACAGCTTCCGCTGTACGACCAAGTTACTAACCTCTGCCACTCTACAGCTCACTTGCTCGCTGCTATGGAAAAATCTTCCATTAAACTCCTATACTATTGGTTATGGATAAATGGACCGTTTATATCTGCCCAAAGTTATGATTTGGTGAATCCGTTTGCCGTTGCTGCGGAATATCCTTTTTTGGGTCAGACCGATGCGGTGATAAAATTTCGGAGCAAAAAAAATATCCGCGTGTGTTGGTCCTTTAAATAATCCATGTAATTTACCGAGCAGCTCTCGCGTATGACTGCCGTTCTTTATCACGCTATCGGCGTGCATTTCTCTTCATGCCAACGATGAATTTCACGCTGATAGAGCAAAAAGCTTATCCAAGAAGAACTTGTACAGAAGGTTAATTAATCCTGCGCTTTCTCCGGCTGATGGAAAATTCACAACTCCTTCTGGTTGTAGTTCTTATTGAATCGAAATCATGAAAATCCACTGAAAATTCGAGTTTTGTTTCGTTTATCTGTTCAGCTATTGTTTATTGTCGTATTATTATTGTACCTAGTTCCTTGTTTATCCCACGAAGCTGTTGCTTACCGTTACTCATAATTTACAAGTATATGATTTTCGTTCATATCAAATGTTTCACTTTATTCTTTCTAATAAAAGATTGATTTAGTTTTAATTTCGTATTTTGGTGATCTCTTAAATATCGCGTTCGAACGTTCGAATCCTTAGAGTAAAAAGGATTATATTCACCATGTGTACATATGTGTTACCACGGTATCTTTTTTATCTACTTCTTTATGTTTAATTTATTTGACGAAATAGTGTTTTTCAATATTAAAGATTAAAAAGGATTATTGTTGAGAAATAAAATATATTCATCCTTAGATTCCTTTTGTTCTTATTTTTCCGTTATCAATTTTATAATTCATCCTAAAGATGTCATTTTTGACACGTGTCCATTGAGAACTTAAATTCGTTTCGCCGTGTCAATTTTTTGGATTCTTTACGCAAGACAGCCAAAGATGAATGAAAGACTCTGACGTTCGTGACCAAGAGTGGCTTCGTAGTAAACCCTTTATGCACTGAACCGATCACTCTCTCACGCCACCTAATTCACTCTCGATATCGTATTAGAGAGAAACGGGGCACTTCCTGCTTAACATCTGGTTTCTTTAGCCCATTCACCTCACACGCCCCTCAACTTTCCGCGGACTTGAAATGCGTATACCCGGATCCTAATTAAACGGACGAAGTGAATGGGGTTCCCTGTGAAGGGATACTCGGAAGGGGTGCAGCAGTGAGTACTTTAAAAAAGGGAATAATGACCCACCGGTGCAGGGGGCAGTCCGGCTCGGTTGCACGTACAACGTTCGGGAAAGCGAACCATTGAGTTCCTCAGAAGGTCGTCATGTAAGGGTTAAATGTCCCGTCGTTCGTGGGGCTGCCGGCGAAGGGTACCGTTGTCGGGTTTGGGCAGCACTTAACACTAAATGAGGCTTCCCCTCGATATTCAACATCCCGAAAGCCATTGTCGACTTCCCTTCCATTCTTCATTTCCTACTTCCCCGACATCTTGATGACGGCTCTGAAAAGGGGTGAACGAGGGACGAAACAGGGCGTCGGAGAGGTCATGTGCAGTCTTGCAAGAGGTCGCGCCGGTAGGTGCGTGGGGTCAGAAGGCAATGCGATATCAATTGCCCTTCGCCCACATCGACCAACTGTCCAACGCCATATTGCTCGTCCAGCTGATGTGTGGGCTTCGCAGGAAGAGTGTGGATTACAAAAGGCGGACGGTGCAGAGCGCGCGGAGGCGTCCAGTTACGTTAATTGTGCCTGATTAGGTCGTCTCCCCCTTTAAGAACGAGTGGGGTGACCTCCGAGTTGGCAACTTTATGAATGGAGCTGGTGTGTGTTTGTATTGGTGGACGTCGTGAGGCCATTTCTCGCCATCCCGTTTTGGTTATTGTGTCACGAATCTTTCGTAACTTCCCCGTCGTGTCGAAACGGACTAATTACGTGGGACGATTAAAGGTTTTCTTTCTCACGTTACTTGGCGTTGCACTTCTAAACCTTATCCCCATTAAGAAAATGTAGATTTCCTGCTTAGCGATATCCGCTTCTGAAATTGCGCTATGTCACGTATAAACGGGAGGATGATTGCTAGAAAGGGTGTGAAGAACATAAGTCGTTAAAATGCTCGTTCATTCTGCTTCTATTCTTGTCTTTCATCGCCTTAAAGATGGATTATAAAAGGATAGCTATTGTCCTATGGGGACGCGTAGTCGAACATACTTCGATGCTGAATTATAATGACTCTTCGTGATTGAATGATCAGAGTAGATAAGATCTCTGAAACTTATCAGGATGTTTTAATCTTCTATAGGATTATATTGAATGTGGGGGCTCGATTAATTTTACGTGATCATCCTCTTAACTCTTTTGTGTTACGTCAATTTCTCATTATATTCTTCCATGAATATGATCAACGATTTTGTTGAAGAGCTTTTGTTTCAAGACCTCTATCTATTGCCTACGTTCTTTTTATATTGTAAAGGAAGGAGTATTTTTAAAATTGTAGAGTTTAAGATCTGTTCGTAATAATTTACATTGGCATTCTCGTGTCATAACGATTATCCATAAATGTTAATCATTATGTCAAATTCGAGTAAATTATGTTTTTTATCGACATTTATCGCACTGTTTATTTGCATCTTTGAAGGCTTGAGATGAGCCTTAACATCTCTAAATAACGGCACTCAAAAGTTTTTTTTCTGTATGCAACGACTTTTCTTTACTTCTCGAAGATTTACGATGTTATTTTTATTCCCCACGATAGAAAACGTGATCTCTGTCGCGAGAATGCGATTCACGCTCAAAAAAAAATATCCCTAGAAGCGTGAAGGATGTTCAGAATTCTCTACGAGTCCATCTTGGCCAGGGAGTTCTTTTTCGTTAGAAGCGCGTGTACATTCGGAATGACGTCTCGGAAAGAAGATCTCGTTAAAATGCTCATCCGTAGAATAGAGATAGCGAGACAACAATGTCGAGTACAACTCGGTCGTAATCTCTCAGCGAACTCTATTGAAATCGTTCCTGGGCACCGCACCCTCATGACCTCCGAGTAAATATATCGCACTTTGAGACAAGTGCTCCCGGGATAAAGTTGCGGGTCCGGGGAACTTAGACAAATGCAGCGCAAGGAAGGTTGATTTATGGGGACAAGGGGGAATAAGTGCCAGTGTTAGCCGACTACTTGGATATCTCACTCGCCTATCCCTTTAGCTTTCCAAGTCCATCTTCCGAGAAAGAGGAGGAGGGCTTAACTTCCATTCAAGCCGCGATCACCGGCACCACAAGCCCCCGTGTCCACCACTTCCTCCCCCTCGGTGCGATGGTACCCTCTTCGCATTCCGAGAGGGAAAAGGGGTTCCACGCTTAGCATTTATAATGGAGCTTCGTCTTGGTCAGGATGGTCACAATAAAGCCGGAGTGGAAACACAAAGCTTCATTATACAGTCGCTAGGGAGAGGAAATAAAAAAGGAGGGCCGTGACGAATGCTCGAGTGGATTTATGGATGTTTATCAATTATATTTAAGCACACACGCGCGAAACGCATATAAATGCGTGAAGAGATTCGGTTCGACGATATCGAAAAGTATCCTTGAGCGAGGAGTGACTTGCGTGGATCATATAATGGCATATGTGTATTTCTCGCAGTGCACGGATGCAAGACTTAATTCCATGAATATTGTTGTTATCGCTGTAATTTAGCGGCGATCTCACGTCTCGTAAATGTTACACTGCATTTAGAATGAAAGTTGCGTCTGCTACGAGTTGAGTTTGAGCTGTTGGTCGACTGCCAACGGCCATTGCTAAGGGAAGATATTTTCAAATACGTCTACTAGTATTTACTTTGTCTCTATTTTCATTCCTCATATTATACTATACGTAGCGTAAAAACTGCCATTTAAGAGTCAGTGGCCCCATCCAACTAATTTAAGAGAAACAGAAATAACCCAATGATAATTTTTACGTCTCTCATTTAAAGCATTTATTCGATTATTTGACTTCCGGGTACGCCCCCCTCCAGTTGGGATTGTCCAGACCTACTTTCAGCTCTTTCATATCTTATCCGAAATTTACCCGGAGAAGTCAAGGTTTGGTTGAATTGAATGATTCATGGGATTTTTGTATACAGTTTTACTGTATGAGATGGTGATCAAGTAATAGTACTAATTATGATTATACTTCCTTTTCGTTGATATTTATTCTTTAAGATAACTTTTCTTCGCATCCTTTTTTTTCTTAAGAAGTTGAAGTTACAAAATATTTTAACTAATTATATCAAAAAATTCATATGACTCCAGGTGTGGAGAACTGTGAAAATGACATTAAATTGTCTTGTTTTCGTAAAAATCGAGTCGCAAGCGTATCGACTCTCAGTTGTTGAAAAAGCTGGAAAAATATCCTTTATCTCATTGTTTCGACGCACACAGACGTCATTTCATTGGCGGCGGAGATAAACGAGTCGCGTGAAATTCACTTCCATCAGCCGCTTCTGCTTCCCACCAATCTCGAATTGTTTTTTTTTCCTTTTATTTCGTTCCTCTCCGAGATCTTCGTGTCTCCCCCAATACTGTTTTAATGGTCCTTTCATCTCATGGTCCCTTCTCTCTTTACCTGTTTGTTTTTTCCTGATACGCAAATTTAAGCGTCAATTGGTGTTTGCAAACATTTGCACCATATTCTAAGTGATCTAAAATTAAAGAAAAATTCTATTTTCCTTTTGAGAATCGCTAACGATTCGTACGAACATTTAATATGTACCGAATTCCTCGAAATTAGTTTCCGATAATTTTTCTTTCTTATTTTCGAAATATCTAACGAAATTTTCTTTTGTTTTTACTTTGTTTCATTTGATTTTAATTGCAATTGAATGCACATCTCTAGAGTCTCACGGTACGAAAGCTCTCATAATTAACCTCGTGAGAATGATTAGTTTATTGAATGTTTTCTTTGGTGCAAACGCTTAAAATATCTTCTAATTTAAAGACACTTTTAATTCCAGTGTCATACGGCAACTGCTGAGCTTTTTTTTCGGAGTAAAAATATTTCATTTCTCTCCAAAAAAATTCGAGTTATTTGAAAAATACATTTCCTCTCGCAATCCAGTTTTTATTCGCTTTGTTGAAGGTACAATATGGCTCACAATACGTGAATGCGTGAGTTGTATGCGCCAGTGCTTTTGGCAGTGCGGACAACATCCAACTACAATGTCCCGCCGCCATTGTCTGCGTGTGTGCACGCGCCTACGTGCGTGTTTCTTCCTTTGACCCTTGCGCGCTCCTGACGGACCTACGCGTTCGCCCATTTCACTCTATTTTTCCTCCGAAAGACGATCAAAGGACGTTCGTTACACCGACCGACTCCACTGTCCATCCGCCTCTTTCTTTGATCTCTCCACCGGTCGCCTGTTTTCCTTTAATCGTCTCCATCGCGCGTTCCCACGCGTTTCCCCATCCTATAGCCGATGAAATATGCGTAAAATGCACGAAAATATTATCAATTGCTTTGTCGCAGCGATTTTTTTCAGTATTGCCCACTCCGTTCATTATCGATATGAATAAGAAAAGTATTTGACTACTCGGAATATCTTATTTGATCAGAATAAATATTCAGGTTCACTTTTATGCGTTCGTACATTTCGGCTAATTTTCGGATATTTTACATTTGTCGTTTGTAGTTCACGACTCATGTCTCTGAGCCAATTCCGGAATGAAATCATGTTCCGCGTCAATTAAAAACGAAATTGAGCCCTCGTTTCCCATTCTCGAAATTCTGCCAAAATATTCACTCTTAGTTTTATTTTGTAAGATTCTTATATGAAAAAGAAAAAATAGAATGATTGAAATAACGGAGGTTATTGAAGCCGTTTATACATTTTACTCATATCAATCTGTAAAACAAGGTAAAATCATTGCTAGACTGATGTTATTTTGCCCAACTAAAATGCCTGACCAAAATTTTGGCGTAAATGCGTACAAATTATGATTATGTAGAACATAGAATATTACCTCTTAGGAATCACAAAGCAGTATCAAAAGGCACAGCAATTCCGTAGGAAAGAATAGAATCGAAAGAAAAGGGAATAAATGCGATTCGTACGTATATTTCCTGAGCACGCATTTACTTTCACCGAACTTCACAAATCCCCCTCGCTTCAAACGAGCCGCGTGTGCAGACACGTACGTTCAGAAGGATATACCATTCTCTCTGTCAGTCTTTTTTTTAATATTCGCCCTGTGTAAGCGTGTGTTATCCTCTCACCACTCAACCCCGCCTTCAAAAGCGTTTTGTCCCACTCCGACTTGCGATGGTTTTCGTATAATTTCTTTTTCCTCGTCTCCCCGCTCTTCACCCGTCTTTCATGTCGCCTTTCTCATTATTTCCCGTAAAAAGTGCGTGTGTGGGGCTTCTCTAATGCACTCCGATTCGCCCAGTGTGGTTTCTTGGCACACCGCGTAATCAGGGTATCCAACCGTCGTATTCCTCGTTCCGGTTTGCGCTCTGGCACAATGGAACCACCAAATGTCGTCTTGTTTCCGGTTTTTGTCCCACCTAAGCAGAACCGGTTATTTTAGCTACAACTCGAGCTATAATTGTATCCTTTGTCGTGTTCTGTTTAGACGCATTTAATTTACATCGAATTACACTCAATGTTACCGTTTACGTGAACATGTCGGTCTCCACTTGATTGTATCATGGCTGTTTCCTATTTAAAATAGTTCACGAATTAGTTTGTGGAAATAAAACTATTAACTGGTTTGGTTTTCACTCTAATAAAATAACGATTTTTTGGTGCATTTTTAGTTCGTAATTATGTCCGAAATAATTAATAGGTTCTCAAATTTTTTCATAAGAATACGCAGTATACGTACAGAGATCAGTATAATTCCATAAGATATTTTTAATCCTTAATGTTCTGATTCAATATTCTTATTGCACAACATGTGTATAGATATAGTGTATTGAGAAATTTACATTATAAATTAATTATTATATTAATTATATTGCTATAACTCCCCTGGATTTCTACATCTTCCACTACATCTGTTGTATCATTTCTTAATAAAAATATCGCACCATCTTCATGCAATAGTCCCCTTAGCGACGACGTTTTTAAGATTTTTAACACGAATTCATATTTTCGAGAATTCTTTTCCTCTTCCTAATTCCATTTAAGAGGAAACGTAATATCTTGTTATACCCATGGCGAAGCGAGCCATAAATCCGAATTTATTCGCCATGTCGTTCATAAATTATGAGAGGAACTGTATATACTTTCCCCAGCAGTTCTAATTTATGAATTTATTTCCTGACATTCTTAGCTCTCCCGATCCCTCAAAAACTTTTCCGTACACGCTTTTTCTGTCGGTTTGTATTTTTCGACTCCCTGACTTCCTCCCTCGTCACTCAAGTTTCTTTTATTCCTCCCGAATGCGTTTCCTTCCTTTTTCCCCTTCGTTTTCCTTTCATCTCTATCTTTCTGTTGACACCGAACCTATCCCCTATGTAAGTCTTTACATCCTAGCATTTAGAGTACTGCCGCCTCTAACGTACCTTTCCATTTGCCTCATGCATCATCTTTTTGTCCACCCTTTCTGTATTTTTTCCTCCTTTATAGAATCTCTCCTTCTTTAGACGACATACGCCTTTCACCATATTTCTGTATTGCTTTTTTGTGGCTAGGTTCTTAGGGACTTTGTTTTCTTTGTCTAATCCGCATTACATTCATTACCTAATGTTCTCAGTCTCACAAGCGGAGTCGCGGGGTGATAAATTATGGCTTCGGAGTGAGACACGTGTTTCGGAGCTAACATAAAAGGATTTCGTCTCCAGTTTACCACTTCGCCTTTTGGGAACACTAGTCAGCGAAAGTGTCTTAACCAAGGATCTGTTATATTATTTCATTCTTGTGAGAATTAGATGTATCTTGATTGTCACGGGCCCATTGGATGTCTATTTTCGTCCCGTCTTGAGATTTATACGAACCCTAATCGACCACTTCCTTTTCGTTTCCTCATTGTCCCTCTGTGGGACGTCAGCTATGCGAGGCATTCAACGTATCAATGTTCATATTTTCTCCCGCATTTCTCTCACACCGCCCACTCGAATTTGCTCTATTCCAACGCGTCGCTAATTCGCTGATACGAGACGTGCGTTCCTTCGAAGAGGCCGTGGGAGTTAAAGAGCGCATCTCATGGTCCATGATGATGTAGGGTCGAGGTCATGCGATACTACTGTCCCCTCTTAAAACTCTCCCCCACCTTTCTCCCCTGCTTATCTGCCCTCATTGACCCCGAAGGGTCGTTCAGAGAAACACTTAAGAATGTTTTACGTCCATCGGAATTGGTCGAGATCTCATTCCGAATGATAATTAAGCGGTTGAAGGGTGAAATTATGTGTGAATTATTCCCTCTGACAGAAATGCTTCGTTAAGAACGCTCGTCGGTCTAACTAAACCGGACTATTTTCTCTCAGCAGACTTTTCACATCGTGGTCTACATATTGCCGGTCTGAATTCCTTCGATTCATTCGAGATACTAGTCAGGGAGAAGGTTTAGGAGAATAAGTTCGATTTTGTCAGGCCGCACTTTAGTAGGTTTAGGAGGAATAAAATTATCTGTGTTCAAGCGATAATTTGTCTAAAATAACTCTGGGAAAAATTTTGCAACAGGAGTTCCTATTTGAAAGGTATGACATTACGGACTTTGTTTTATTTTTTTGCAACTATCCTATTGATAGCTGCCGTAGTGAAGTGTATGCCATTTCTGTTTGTTTGATATACATTCAAATTACACATTGAAAATGAAATATTGAAACGAACAGGGGCCCAAGTCACCGCCAAGCGGCCCTAAATGAATTAAGTTTTATATCTCGTTGACAAATGCGGGTTCTAGAATATTTACTGCGTATGGGAAAAAATTCCTTCCTGGCTAAAGGTTTTAGGGGAATGAAGGATGCCGCAGTGTCTGTTTTCTATCCTCCCATACATCAACTGCCTAGAGTTAGCACTGCGACCTTACCGAGCTATTTTTAGGCAGTAAAGACTCCACTAATGGGGAGGTATGGAAGCAGTCATGGCAAAGGATATGAGAAGGATTGAAATTCGTTATTTCCTCGGTGGTCTAAGAGTGAAGCGAGTAGTCGAGGGCGTCAGGGTGTGGCAAGTAGTATCCCTCTCCAATAGGCTCGCCTATAGTGTGGCTTCCTCATTATCGCCCGGCCGAGAGCCAGTTGCGTAGAAACGAAAAGGGAGATGCGTTGGGTACGTAACGAAGAGAAAAGATACGACAAGCCTTGTTTTTTGTTTACTGACATGTCGAGGTTTCTCTAGATTCAGCCAAAATCGTAAGCAATAGCGTGTACCGCCCCAGGGTGCGTCAGTGTTGGGGATTCTCGAACGTTTGATTTGGGGAGAACATATGAAAGAACTTACGACAAACATAGCGTTTGTGGAATCGAGGGTGCCGGACAACAAAGGTGAACTGTCAGATGTCGTCGGCCGTATCAATTGGTCTTGTGTAAAAGAGGAAAGGCAATTTCGATGTCGCCTGAGGATGAGCGTATTACTGTGGTTGGAAGGAACTGCTAGAGCGACATTGACACGTCATTCGTGTGCTTGTTTATTGTCTAGGGTGTGTTACGTTTGATACGGTCAATGTTTATTTGATGCATGGTCGCAACATGCACTAAAAAAGCTAAGATTCACCGTATAGATTACTTTGAACAAGTTGATGAATTATAAAAGATGCGTATTTTGAAAAGAGCACAGTGTATAGAAATGAGTCCAATATAGATGTTTCAGGTTAACCTAGATGAGTAGAGTTGTTTCATATGATTGGATTATAGATTTTCAAGCTATTTTGAGTGTAATAACATGTAAATCGCACAATTTTGCGAAACGTAAATCCAGCCGTTTCCTCCGTAATCTTTATTTACTTCAAGTGTTCCCTCAGCTGTTTTGAAATTCCTTCCGCGCACAGACTATTATTTTAAACGCCTTTCCCAAATTCCTTGGCTATCTAAATAGAGCCTCGCCCCTTCAACACTTTACAACGGACCTTGTCTCGAGGATCCGCCACCGGTAAATACGTGGAAACCTTCGGGAGTCGCATCTAGCCGAACCCCTTTCCCCATAAATAAATCTCGCCGAAAACGCCCCAACCGAAAATTCTCACGTCCCATTACGGTGAGAAGCGCCTCATCGAAGTATTTTCTTTTAAGTGCTCGGAACTTTGCTCGTAATCCCTCATGGAAAGGTAGTGTTCCGGGAGTTGTTTTTCGATCCCAGTTTCACGAAGGTGGTGTTAATCTCCCTCAATCGGTGCGGAGGCACGCGCGCCTCCTGACTGGGATAAGGCAAAATTGCTATCCCTTCATTTTCCCACTTAAAAACATCCCACGCAGTCGACTTTCGTCCTCAGGAAAAGGTCTTCCCGAGTCCAGGTGAGGGAAGAATTTTGGGACACCTTTTCTCCGAAACTTACCTTAATGGTTTCTGGGTCCAACCTGACCCAAGTCCTTTATGTCACTTCCGTTCGGTCAGAGTACCGCTAAGACCGTAGTTTTCGCAATCTATTACCGGATTTACGAAAATTCTTCCCAAAAGTCAGTTGTAATCTCCATTTCTATTGTGTGAAAGCTCGACGCGTTTTCTAATCCATTCCTTTTGTCAATCTGTTAGTTTTAATGGATTATAAATCATTAAAAGTCTCTAAAGTTTTAAAATACGAAGCGAATAAGGTAGAGAACGAATATTCAATGCATCTACATTAATTACAATCGATCCATTTTAGTCTTCAAATACTACTCGGTTTCATTTTAATTTTAACTTAACTTCAAATTTAAGGAATCATAATTAAATAATAACGCTATCGATTTAACTCTCATGCAATTAATATGTTAATTGTATGTCATTATCCGGTAATCAATCTTATTATCTAGAATTTCTTTGATGAAGTCATAGCTATAGCAGTAAGTAAACTCTCGTATCTTTGCAAAGCAAAAATAACGCAGTAGAGAAGAGAATTCAAAATCCCTTCGCTTTTGAGTATTAGTTATCTTTTGCTGCAAATCGTTGAGCTATATTTTGCAGAAATCTCCATTGTTAACTTCGGCGCCGTGAGTATTGTCGCTCTTATGCCCTCAGAAGTGGATTGTTTTCTACTCGAGGGATATTCTTGATTGACGTCTCTTATGCCTTCTCCTCAGAGGGGAAATATACGAAGGGATCGTTACGTGAGTACGAGCACCCGCCACCTTTTGTGCTCTCGATTGCGTACCTTTTTATCCCACACGAGTGTGCCTCTGAAAAGGAGATTGGCGAAGAAAGAAACTCCGAGAAACCTACGGGATGCCGATCCTCCTTTCAACATCTTAGACAACATCCAATTTTCTTTCCCCTTCCAAATCTGATAATCCGCAGTTTAGAAGTGGGCAGGCGAGGATACGGACAGCTTAGGTAACGGCGTACGCCTTCCTCGCGCGGTGGTTCCTCTGGTCCCATAGGGAGCGGCTCTCCTCCTCGGGTGGTGGGGAGACTTCCTTCCGCGTATCTTCAGATGTTCCTTCCGGAAGGGGATAAAAGAGGAGGTGGGAGTAATTGACAGCTCTTCGACAGATGGTGAGGCAGGTGTAGTAGTTCTCTTGAGCCTCCCCCGAGACGCCGAGGGGTTGGTAAAGAATCTTACTTACGTGATGTTAGGCGTTCTAGAGGAGTTGTGGATGAAGACGGAAGGGAAGATTATGCGTGGAAAGGGGTGGAAACAGCCGCGCGTGGCGAAGGAGATATATCTATAAAGTCGATAAGATCTTCTCGAAAGGGAGGAGTTGAAGGAGTCCTCGAACCTCTTTTAATTGCCTATTTATTAGGGATTAAATATCGCGAAAATAAACATCCCTCTTAATGAATTTGGACTTTAATATCCCGAGAGCGTTCGAGATTCCATCTTCCACGAAACAATCGGCAGATTTAATCGGCCCATTATTTCCTAATGGAGCCGTAATATGAAAGCGAGTTCTCATCATTGCAAACTGATCGAGTTTGATTCCTATTTCCCGAGTTAAATTCGCGTACTTCCTGCCGATCGTTCGCGGAATACGAACATGGGATTATGGCCATTTTTCCAGCCTCGTGCATCAATCAATTCGTCCATCGCAAACAGCAATCGCTCACTCCTTCATCGAGGCGGAAAGCGGCCATTCGCAGGGGAGGCAATTTCCGGACCGAGTCTCTAGCATCTCACCTTGAGTCTCAACAGATAGAAATAATGGTAGAGCTTTTTTTCTAGTTCCTGTTTTTTATTTTCGAGGGTCAGATAGAAATCTCTACATTAATTATCCAAGCAGAACCAGCCTTCTGCAACGGATCCTCACCGCCTTTTTTTGTTTCTCGATGGAGAATTATGGAGACCTTATCCCACCTCGCCGGAAATTCGAGAGGTCTCTTACCTCGTGGGGTCGAAAATGGTCAATAAACCGGGATGGGTAAGGCAGAATATCTTCCGGGCCGCAAATGGATATCGTATTTCCTGTTTTCCGAAATCATTAGTCGGGTCCCTTGTTCGTCCCGGAACGTTGTGCGACTATATTTATATATGCCACGACTCTGTTCGTTTCGCTAACTCTGTTCTCTTCTTTTCTTTCCAGGTGAGTACTCGAAGGCACCCGCTGCTTTTATCCATAATACCCTCTCCACGGAGGTGAGTCACTGCTCGACGCAGCCATCCATCTCGTGGTAATAGGTTGCGAGCACGCAAACTCGGTCATGGGACCGCATCGCGGTCGTTAGATCTCGCGATGGGAAAGAAGTGGAAGATTCCTCGTCACGGCTACCGGTAGACGGCTCTTTGTTACCCAAAGAGGAGTCTTCGATGCGAGTAACGAGCTCTCACATCCACAAGCGTTTCCATTTTATATTGGTCTAATAAGGCACTCGAGACCCGCGCATTCGAATGTCGAATTGTGTTTCATGGGTCATCTGGGTTTCGCTTTAACAATAGGGGAATCGATGCTGTCGCAATAAGTCAAAAAATTTCCTGGAGACGATAGAAATGGATGAATTAAATTTGTCTGATCCCCCTGAGAATTGTTCCGCTCGAATGATGATCTGTATGGATTCTTTGTATTTGCAGCAAGACGTAAGTAGCATTTTCCCTTAAAATGGGTTCAAAGATGCGGAAGATATATTTTGAAATATTGCTGTTTCTCTCTCAAAGTAGTGAACTTTGTATCATTATGAAAACGCGATTAATTTGCTTAAATTTAATAACATGATGAGTCGTGTACGAAGCGTTGATTAATATACGAATACTTTTCTGGTCTCTATCAAATTATTTTTATCACAATAATATCTCTACATTTTATGCTTCCAAAATAGAGTTTTATTATTATTTAGTAAGTATCCTATCATTAGTTTCACTGGTGAATAATTTTTGAAGTCCTTTACGCAGTCGACTTAAATTTTCTGGCAAAATCTTTTCGTCCTCTTAAACTTATTCACCAGGAGTACACCCAACTCCCCTTTTCCTAAAATAATTACCTCTCCAAAGCACGCACGTCTCGAGTAGATTGCTCAGAATAGAGTACAGTCTCACCTAAGCTTTCCCAGGCTATTCCGCCAATGTCTCTTATTCTGCGAAGGGTCAAACACCCTCCTCAATTCCGCGTGCGCCGAAACGTGAGGCGATATTTATAGTGAGGCGGTTAATTTGTGTGACGAGAGATGGAAATGAGTGCCCCAAATCCCTCTTCTCCTCTTTCGTCCTTCCGTACTTCCTATCCATCCGATGCCTTCTTTCCTTACCGCAATATGTCCCCTCAAAAGTCCCCACCCGGTGGGAAAGGGGTGTGTCTCTCCCCTTACGTATTTCCCCCGCCATCTCTCGGTAATGGCCATGTGACGACGAAATGGGGATTTTTGAACGTGCCTTCGAAAAAGGGAAACATCTCGCCGTATAGGGGAAAAGACATTGTTTGGGAGAATAAGGGGCCCTCGAAGAAACCCACCCACCCCCACGTGGCCGCAATTCCACCCCTCTCCATATATATATTGCATACACCGCCCCCTCACTTTTAGAGGGTTGATTTATGTCGGGGGAAAGAGTTCGAACTCCAACGTGAAGCTAAAGCGTTCGAAAAGGCAGCGAGTATTCGTGACTCGGATTCACCGTCTCCCTCATCGGGTCGTGATTTCGTGGGAAGATGACGCGATGCACGTTTTTCGAACGCTTTCCGGTGGAAGGGATCAAACCCCGTCGGGAGCGTTCAGAGCGCTGTGGATGAACGCTACGCCTCCACTTATCACCTCGTTAACGGGTTTTTAAGTGTCATGGTTTCGCATGTGCCCTACGAAATATCATTCGTGAATTATCTTCGCGAGGTACGGAATATTTTTTCTTTCCTGATTTCTTAAGCTCATTAACTTTTGTAACTTTTGAACTATTGGTCATAGAACCATTATGAGATCGAAGGATCGAATTTATTTTGCATTTTTTAAAATAAGGGAGTAGATATCAGCATCATTCTAAAATTTTGTTGTACCTGAATATATATATTTTTCTCCATATCTTTTTCAAATATGACGCCATATACAATTTAAAGGTGTCTATGCACCCCTGTCAAAAGGTTAACAAGGAATACTACCAAACAATAAGATTAAAGTGGTTAATATCGATAAATTAACCCTTACATTTATTTTTAATTTGTATATTTTGAAATATGTACGTGTTTTGGATGAAGGAATAGTTTAAAGCATTTTTAAGAGTTATTTGATTCAAGTCGTGTTCATGCAAATTGTATCTAGTTCTGGATAAGTATAACGAAGTTGTTGAGTTTAGTTCATGTTGAGATAGTAAACATTTATCACAATTTGTATCCCTCCATACTTCCCGAGCATAATGGTGTAGTATAATCGTATCTAAGAAGATTTTTTTTCTAATACCTCATTTACATACCCTTCACCGACCTCTGTTTCCCTAAAACTTCATCGTTTCATCCGCTTTCCAGTATCGCTCGCATTTTCATCACGCTAATCCCTTTTAGGAAATCCTCCCTATCTCCATTAACCCTCCACTTTTTCGACTCCGTACGTAATACCCTCGCTCCCCACTCTTAATCCCATTTGGCTTGCGCGTACACATAAAGAGCACTCGTTTTTGCGAGGGTTTGAAGATTTCTGCCGACACGCACCGGGGAAAAAATTAAAGATCCGAGTGCATACCCTCCTCCATGCTCATTGCGCTCTCCATAGTCAAAACTCCCCTCATCAACTACATTCAGCACCTCCCCTTCAATTCTACTTCTGCAGTTCTTAGTCCCTCCATGATTGCTTTCTCAGGTTCCGGAAAGCAGGTCTGAGTTTTTCGAACCCCTGCACTAATTATCCGGTACCACTCCTATGAATTGATTCTCGGGTAAATGATTTAAGAGTTTTTGGCGTACGCTAGGTTTTTATTCTTGTTCATCCCGTTGAAGGTACATAATCGCGACAGCTGGCAGCCGAGCGAGTATGTCGTTACCAGGGTACAGAGACGTTAGTAATCAGCATTCAATGCATAGTTGATTGAAGTTCATTTATCGTTCGTTGTGAATTGTGTTCGAAATGCACGCGCAATCTATTTCTCGCCGAGACTGAGGAAATGATTTCCACCGTTAATAGCTGGTCTACAGTACAATAACAAAGGTGGATTTATTATCCATGGTACCCTTAGTTACAGAGAAATCAACTTTTTCAACGTAAATAAATTGATTTGGAAACCCTTCCTAAATATGATTCATAAATTTATATTTTAGTATTTGTTTTAATTAATAAAATAGGATTAAGAATGATAAACTCCAAATTTCTTTAATTAGAAAATTATACTGGAATAAATATATTTACAATAGTGAAGTTTGGTCCGAATAGGATCTACTGCTCTAATGTTCCATGACGGATAATCGGATCTATTCTTTACTCGAACAGTCTTTGTTATTCTCTCAACTGTATAATGGCCTGTCACCTTCAGGTACTCAGACTTCGACTACTTATATCCATTGGTTACTCACGATCATCGAAAATTATATATTTGGAATACTGGTCATTCGGTTAGTTATTTCCAAACCATTGGCCAGCGTCAATTTATCATTTGACGTAGGGGATGTAAGAATTGTGACATCATTTCTGTTCTAAATGTATTCGTTGTCGTCAAGGGCTTTCTAGAAGGAGCCTTTCTTTCAGGAACGTGATCATAAATCTTCCTCAAGGGCTACGTTCGCACCCCGCAATACATGGCTACCATGTTCCATTAACCGCTCCTTACCTCCGATCTGCCACTCCCCCGCACATCGGCGGGTGCCATTCTTCGGTTGCAGCGGATACGGAAATTCCCGCCCCTCAACGTTTCAAGTGACTCCATTTGGGGCATTTACGGGGTCTCATGTTCTCGCAACGGGCGCATTTCTCCCATGCATTTTTCCCCATCATCTTTCTCTGTCGAAGCCACCCCCCATGATCCCTAAATAGGGAGTTTTTTGGTGATCCCGCCCCCTCGCTCTTGTCACGGATCGCTCGCCAAAGGGGGGAGCGGACGCGTGCACCTCCGCCGGGGGGCGTCAAATCTCCCCACTCCTTTCGGATATTCTTCTCGACGCCTCTCTGAGGTCCACTCTTGCGTCTATTCCACCGCATGAAGTATCTCGCGGAATAAAATAAAGGGCGTTGCTATCGGTAACCCTACCGGAAGGGGACGGTCGGTCAGGTTGGAGTTAAAGGGAATCCACTTTTTTCCCCGTGAGAGTTTTCTCCGCCGACGACAGCGGCGCTTTCGCGGCATTGCGTCCGTAATGAGCCGAATCGGCTTCGTTCTGGGTCATTCCCGTCCGTCGGAATAGGGAAGCGTGCGAAACATAGGCTCGGATCTAATAACTCGTTTCTTTTTCCGAGAATGCGTCGTTTTATCCGGCAACGGACGGCTTTGGTGTGGTGATTAATGTTCCGGGGAGGCTCCTTGCGCCGGAACAAAAATGTATCTGGGCGTAACGCTGCGGATATTTTTCTCTCCCTCGGCATCGTGACGGAAACACGCCGAAATATTAAGCCGGACAAAGGGCGAGGGGGGGGCGTTAATTCGCCTCCTCCATTTATAACGATTTTTTTCGATTTTCATAGCGGGGTGTACACGGGGGCATTGGTTGCAGTGCGTGTAACTAATCTGTTGCGATATCGCGTCTGCCCCAGCCAGTCACTTATGGTCATTAGAGGTCAGAATTCGTTCATAGACGGATTCCTTCCGAGACGGACAGCTTGATGGTGATTGATAATGATGGAAAGCCGGAAAGAAATCATTCATCACCGAAGGCCCTCGGCAGTGGTTCTGACGTGGCACCCGAACCAGAGCGGTATCCGATTGAATCGCTTAATAATCTGGCTAATTTGTCACGGAAGATGGTTGTGTGTGGAAATAACGTCAGCCATCTCCACTTCCAACCTTTTGTCTGTGGGGCAGAAGTCCTCTTGAGTCATCTTCTTAAGGGGGCTTTTGATAGCTTTCCAATAGTTCGAAGAAACCATATTTATTTACATAAGGTGATACTTCTTCCATCAACAGTCCAGATTGACGAGGTGTGATGTATCGTAGTCTCCATTCACATCGGACGTCTGTTTTCCGAAGTTTTTCCCGTGTGCTAACTTAGGAATAAAGAATGGTAGAGAAAATATTTCCTATTTAGATAGCGAATAAATTAGCACGCTTTCTAGAAGTCACGGTGTTTTCGCTCTTCTGATTACATATTTACTATTCGATTCGCTTGAAATGTAAATTCATTCCATTCACCCAGGAAATATTCCTGAAAATAGTCTACTTCCGAAGCGTCTAGACATTGTGTTCACTGTGCGAAATACAATTTCCTTATAACTCATCGAGAGAATTTCGAAGAAAAAAATTATTCATCGAGTAAATAGCGTTCTGTAAAGAACTCCCCCTCGTAATTTATATTATCAAGCATTGATCTCACTCGGAGTTCTATCCTTTTAATTCTCGAAGTTTATCAACCCTCCCAGCTTGACTTTTAGATACGAACATCTTAAAAAAATTCCTTATCATTGGGGTCACATTCAGAAATTCTTCCTTTCCTTGCAAGAAAGACAGGTTTTTTTAAGTCTTCCGTTCTCATAAGAGGGACCGGGAAATACGAGGGATAGCTGCAAGCAGCAGTAAACGAAGTCATAAAGACCCCTTTATGATGCCTTAAAAGGGGAATATATTTCGAAAATGTTAAATATAATAAAATTTTATGCGTTTTAAATCAGGAAAGGGTAGTTTACTATTTCCGGAAATTTCTCATTTATAATTTGAATTCTCACATCCACCTGAATTTAAAAGAATAGATCGTAAAATCAATATAGGAAGTAAAGAATATTCATTTTTTATGAATAGGCTTTCTGTATAATATTTAATATGTCCTTATATTATTCATAAGTGTGATTAATGTATTGCTTTGTGTCTTTTATTCCTGATTTGTGGATAGGCCTTGATGGCATGTATCGTTACCTGAACGCGCACTGTCTGCACGCGGAGGCATTCAAGGTGTTTGTCTAGAGGTCCTCATAGTCCCTGAGCGAAAGCGATAGTGTTGTGACTGCCCCGCTTATCTCTTCCTCGTATACAAGGAGTGAGTCACTGAGTAGCCTACTCTATTGCGCGTGAATCGATCCTGATTTCACCTCCGTATCTCATCCCATAAGTGCATCTTGCTGAGGGAAGATCTGCCTGTGGGTGCCATTGTCCTCGACACGCCTTGGTCCCCTTCACTCCGCCTCTCGACTCCATCTATTGTCGGGACAGGAGTCAATCTTCCGGTGCAGACGTACCAGTCGCTTGCATCAGAGGGTGGCGTTCTCAGTGTACGTAGGACACAGCGTCGTGAATCAGTGGACCCAATCTCTTTTGTCTACTTGCCGCCGGCCCTTTCTATTTTCCACGCCCCCGTCTCGGCATGAGCGTGCGAAAAAATATTCATTCATATACGGGCGGCTTCCGAACCCTTTTCCGGTCCTTTCAGGGTTTTCGTTCGTCATCAGGTTCCGCTCATTGTGTAGTGTTTAGTTGATGGAGGAAAGGTAACCAGACCTCGGCTGTTTAACCCCCTTTTTTCTAACGGACCATGCAGATCCCCTCCGATGGCTTAGGGTCATCTCGTACGGGTTTCACCATTCACCCCTCGGGCTTTAAAAAAATAAAAGCTGGCATTTCTTTTTTTGTCGTCATGAGTTGGTTTAATGGACCCCACGGCTGATCGGTTTGTGTACGATGGCGGTCACGGCAGAACAAGGGCACTTGAAAGAAGGCAGGGGGTATTGTGCAGCAAGGGGGATAAATTCGCGTCATGAACTTTCAATGGGGGATGAGGGCAATTTTTCGAGCATCTGCCCGAAATTTTCGCCCATGAAAGGCCGTTGCCTGAGGACGGGGGTTAGTCACACGAATATGACTCCGGCGTAGGTCATTTCTCTGAATTTGAAAAGTCAATTTAAAGCGTTTAAAAGGGTCGAATTGCGGGTTCATCAAAAGGGGGCAGTTTAATAAGGATCCACCTGTGTGATTGCTGCATCTATTCCAGTGTTAATTCACTATCATTTAAATACTCTATGGGTTATAGCTTCTACATGAAAGAGTATATTAGAGATTTTTTTTAAATAAAGCTTTCTTACTGATTAAAAGTGAATGCTTATGAATGTTTATGAACGTTTTATTTTTGTTGCATAATAAAACGATTCTTGCTTAACCTAGTTCGTATTTACTAAGTAATAACTGTGAATTCTATATTTTAAAAAATACTATTTGATTTTATAGGAATAAATTTACGTTTTCTTATAAATACTAAAGTTTATCGTAGCTAATGTTTCATTTTTCGATATAGCTGCAACGAACCCTTACGCATTCAAATACTACTTTTCATTTACACTTTTTCGGAGGACACGAAAATAACGGCGATAAGAAGAATGATGAATATCATAAATATACGAATGGTCTAATGTGCTCGCTCCTGAATGAAACAGTTTTTCTCTGACATATTTGTCGTATGGAAGAATGATAGGTTTCCTCGAGGAATGGTGAGAAATGAGGCTATTTAGATATTGTTTTCAACAGCTGTAGATGTTTCCGTGCCTCTGGAAATCGCTACCGTCGCAGAGTGAAGAATTGCATCGATCAGGCGTCAGTTTATATCGCTCCTTTCGGTCTATCATCAGCACCTCCGAAGAAAGGAATAGGAAAGGTGGAGTTATGGCGCTTCTGGGGGAGGGGTAATAGAAGACAGAGGATCCACGTTGCAATATCCCTTGTTTCAGCAATAGCTAGAAAAGGGCGGTGGGATGAGGTAGAGAGAGAGGGAACTTGAGGGACACAGCTCTCCTTTGGGAGCCGTAAAAGGTGCGGCACTGGAAATTGACGCAGTGGTACAGTGGGAGGTGCGGGTGGCAAACGAATAGATGAAAGTGGTGTGCGTATGTGTGCGAGAAGGTTTAAGGGACGCCTGGGGCACAACCGCTTGAGGACCATGTGTCTACGGGAGAATATTTTCGGTTTCGGACGAGGGAAAGACGAGATGTTCCGTGTAAGGGGTGGGAGATGCATTTTGATGGGCAAACTTTTTGGGGAGGAAACTGCGGAAAACATACACTCGAGAGGAAAAGGTGTCGCAAGTTGGGTCATCCGTAACTTTTATTCCTGAATATCGGGATATTTTTGATGGAGGCTCACGCAGGAGATGTTCCCATTTTGCGCGTATTTTATGGGCAGCTTTGCATCGCTGATAGAGGAGTAAAAAGCGACGGATGGACGAGATGGCGAATTGGTTGGGCCCTCTTTCCTTCTAGGTGGGAATAAAAAACGTTTTTCGATACGCGGAGAACGTATCTCGTTTTCCATTTTTATTTTTTCCCACGCGTTTCCGGTTATGTCTCCAAATGGTTGATCGTCGTTACGAAGGTGGACACTCATTGATGAGAGCAATTCGGAGTGCCCTGAGGCTGTAATTTTCCACAGAAATTGACGAGTAAATTTAGGATACTCTTTTTCCTTTTGCGAGATTGATTTAATAACAAGTTACCAGGGCCACCGACGTCGAAAATATTCGCGCGAGGAGATAATTCGAGCACTGCGAACCGCAGCCAACTAAAACTCCGGTCGTGCAGATACAGGAACCGGTGATTTATTTGAAAGGAATATGAATAGTGTATTAACGGAGTTTCTGCTCGAAGGGCAATACAAGCTATTTGTCACGCTCGCGAATTTTTCATGCGGTTCGCATTTTTATTGCTTTGTACGGAAGGCGTCCTTCATGGTTGGGTGTAGTTTTAAAAAGGGGGGCTCAGAATGTTTCGACTTATCTTTCAAATTAATTGTACAGTTTCAGATAAAAGAGTGGATTATATTTGGAGATCATTTTGAATTTCTTACGAAGGAGATTTTTTTGTTCCATGAAATGTTTTTTGGAAGATTACGGTGTAACTAAATTTAAAATTTCCGCTAGGAGTAGGTCAAATTGAAACTAAAACAATTTAAATTAATGGATACTTCAAGACGTTTATATTCCTTTTAGCTATTATAAAGAATCGAATCATTGCGTTCATGGTTAATTACTATTTAATACGATCACTATCTTGTTCTTTCGGAGAAAACTGTGCCTTCGACAGCTATTTTGTTCCAAACAAACGAAACCACGCTGGAGGTCGGCGACACTCCCATCAAACGGAGAAAACATACCTTTGCCAGCAAAGAGTTCTCTCGTAAAGAATTCCAGCTGTCGGTCTCTAAATTGAAATATTCAATGAGCCCCGGTAACTTTTCTCTACACCCTAATTACGCTTTACTCTTTATCGCATTCCTTTCCCCTTTGAGTCCTTAAGACCCGCGTGGATGTCTTTGTGGAACAAGAAAAAATGCGCCTTTCTTTATCCCTTCTAAAAATTTTTAATCCGTGCAAGTAAAAGGCGGCAAAAAACAGCTGTATTTTTTCCTCTCGTTAAAAAAAGAACGGCTTGAAAAGACGCGGAGCATTCACTCATGAGCGCTAGGTGGGTGCGGGAATGTTGTTTTTTCCCTTTTTATCCTCTGAGGGTGGAGACAAAACGCGTTGACCTTTCCGCCCGAAATATGCGTCGACGTTCGCTCAACCCTCACGCACTCAGTGAATCGCACGGGGACTTCAGCCGGCAAACAAGTCGGTGCAGATTTTATTTTAGCCCTCGAAAGTGCGTGTAAATAGCGGGTGCATGGCGTTCCGTAATGGGCATCTAGACGGTCTTCTGCTGTCGTTATGGTACTCGAGGGCTCGGCCGCGCGGAGTGGAGGAGCGGACAAACGAATGCCGCCTTTAAAGATAATTAAAGTTTATCTGTTCACACGAGAATCGATTCTCTCGCATCGCATGGGTTTACTGCATTAGAGGTTTTCCACATTCTCTCTTGTTTTTCCGCGTGGTTAGCGGGTGGGTTGAGTTTAATAACTGGCGCCTAAGGTGTGTAGCTCTTAGAGATTAGTGTTTGTTCCGCATCAAGGAAATATTTTCTAGAGTTTGTACAAAGACTGAGAGGTGAGAAAGCTCAACGTAATGCTTCGCGTGTACTTCACAATATTTACCATTCAATTTAGTTTCGATATGAATGGTTAGTATGAAGATCTTCATTCTTCTGTCCACCGTATAGGATATATCATTATGCGATAGGCACAGTTTATTTGCTCCCTTTTGTATTTGTATATATTTTGGAGTACAGTTTGCTTTTTAAATTTGTTTTAGAGTTAAAATATTATCTTTTTGGAATTGTGCAAATATTTATAGTACATTAAATTTAAGAATTACCAGAGCTCTTACTTATCGTCAAAGATAAAAATGATTGATATTTAATACTGATACCTTAATTTTTGGTAGAACATTCCATTCTCCTGGTTCAAGAATTTAATAATCATCCATCTCAAATTATACCCTTCTCTTCTGTACGATATTCAACATTTCGAAACTTCACTTTCACGAAAGATATGAATTATCCTACTTTTGGATCCTCTCGGAATGCCACGAGAATTTCGCGTGTTAAAGCTCTGCCATGTGCAGTTTTCTCTCATCGATTGTCCACGTGGTGAAACTAAAGTCTCCCCCCTTTAGCCACATCTGTCGCTGCTTATTCCCCGCGTTCCTCTCACGCATACCGTCCTACATATTTGGTGGCTGGTCTTCAACCCTTAAGATCCCTCCCATTCCTTCTCCGGAGTCTCCCCCCGGAAACCCCGGACACCCTCGGCGGCAAGAGCGGAGGGCACGCGCTGCACTCTTCCGTGTTTGCCTTTCCCAACTCCCGCTTTCTCCAGGAATGCCACGGCTGCCACAACTCCTCCCATCCTCCTCTTATTGGACACGGACCTTATAGGGTCCTCGCATTCCTGTATCTGCCCTGTCTAATGGACCGGACATCTCGTTTGCTCTCGTCCCCTACCCTCAACCCTCTCGCCCCCTCGGGGGCCGTTTCCAAAGGATGCTTCGTCGGTCCCTGCGATCTTTCCCCAAAGCGCCCCACGCGTATCGCCCTCTTATATGTTTGCTGTGGACGTAAGTTTGATGTGGAACCTTCCTCCCCCTTCCAGAATCCACGCTGCTCTTTTCATTCCGTTTGGGTTGAATATTATTGTGATCTTTTATGAAGGAGGAAGGGCTACTCGGTTTTGTTATTGGATTCCCTCACCGGATCCCCGCTCCTCTTCCTTGGCACCCCTTCCCCATTCGGCCGCATTAAAGTCGAAGTAATTTCTCGAGAGATGTTCGTTCTCCCGAACGGGTAGGGATAACAAGGAATTCGCGTGTATTAACTTCGGTAAGAGTGTTATACATTGTTTGCGAAGAGTGGGCTGTAGAAGACTCAATTTCGCTTTAAGTTTTCCGATGAAGATTCCGTTTCCAATGTGGGGGAACCTAGGCGGAAGATGTTTTTAAAGTATTTCTAATGTACGGGTTCAGTATCATTTATGTAGAACTATCTCTCTGTCTGTTATGCTATAGAAGTTACTATGTATTTTTCGGAGTTGAAGTTTATTTTTACTGCAGAGGATAAGCCTATGTCCTTAGTTTTCCGCCTCATTACAGCCTGATGCAGGAGTGGATTTATGAGTCTATCATAGTGTATGTCATTGATCTTTATGTTAATTTAATTTAATACAATACATCATTTATGAATGTCTTATTTTCGTTAATCATTTGATTTTTGACTTTCAATACGCATTTTTGAGATGCAGTTGATTTCGAGAATGTTTTATATTAATTTGTTCATCCTGCGATTTTGTAGCTATTGGGGTTAGTGAAATTTATAGTCCATCGTCATCTGAATTCCTCTCCATTATAAATTTAATAAAGAAAGAATATTCAATGTTTTATAATCACTTAAAAATAAACCGCTGTTGGAGTGAGATGTTACTATAGAAAAGCCTCTGCAAAGAATTACTTATCAATAAAAGCGGCTGACATCCCTATTCCCATCTACTCCATGTGCTGAACACGATACCTACTCTCTCATTCCAGCCGTTTCCACCGTTATCCCGCGCGTTTTTCAATTTTTCTCCCGTCATCCGTCACGGAGGACCACGAAGACGTGGGATGGGTTTAAGTGGATGGGAAAAGAAAGGATAAAAAAGGATAAGAGTGTATCGTAGGAAGAAAGGATAAGGAGCTGGAGTGGAAAAACAAAAAGAGGGGATCGGTAGACGTGGCTGTATCACACGCGCACGCTGAGTGAAAGTAAACTCCCGTGAGACTTGCGAGAGTCCTTTTCCAGCGTGTGCACCCTTGTCTCTCCTTACAACTCGGTAAAAAAAGAGCTTTTTTATCTCTTGCCTCCTCCGAATTTTCCTCGTGTTTTCTCTCCCGCGTTTTTTCTTCGCAGGCCTTTTAAAGGAAAAGGGGATGGAGCTCCTTGTGACAGAAAAGGAGAAAGGTATTGTTCCCAAAGAACGTCAATCGGGGTAAAAAAAGAAGAAAGTTATCCCCTCCGAATATGTGACTTGTTAGCGTTTTCGCTGCCCTATTATCGAATTTGGACTCGTATCGAAAGGCCCAATTCCCGCAGAAGGCATTTTTATTACTTTTTATCCTTCCCCTTTATGGTCTGATTTTCGTTAAGTGGGAATTTTATGCCGCGGCTCTCTTCACGTCATTTCGTGCCTCTATCGAAATCTCTCCCGTGCGCCCCTAAGGGCCTACGCCTTGTTAGGATTTTCCGCTCCATATCGGGATTTTTTTCCGTTTTCTTCCGATTCGATTTCGGGAACTCGTTTTTCGCGTCTTTTTTATTTGAGACTCCACTCCCTGTTGAGTCGGTGGCGCTAAGTGCTTCGGCACATTGAATGACTTCCAGTGCGCATGCGAGCCTCACGAAGTGTGAAGGGAAGGTCTTGTTTGTTCTCCTTTTCTTCTCCGCTGTTATTTATTCGCTTTTTATGTCCTTTCTCTCGAAATTCGAAACTAATTTTCTTTTCGCCTTCAATACCGTCGGACTCGTTCTAACCCAAACCCGTATTTTTCGAATGTTTGCACTCGCTTTTCGAGATTTTTATTTTGTAACCTAAAGACTTGTTCTCGGATGATTTCTTTAAAATAATTGAACGACGTCTCTCTTTCCGGACCAATGAGGCGTGTAGAAATAATTTCGTAGTTTAACCTATAATTCAAAATGATAGGAAGGGGATGCTGTCGACTTAAAGTCACTTTTAATTCCAAAATATATTTGCTTTTATTTGATTTCATTACTTTCTTAAATGAGTAAGAACGGTGCTTCTAAAGTTGTACTTTATTTGGTTTTAACCATTTACTAACTGATCGTTGAAACTCAGAAAGTAATGTGCTTTCTTAAATTTTTTAAAGCTTCGATTGGTAAAGCTCGTCCCAGATTTTCAAAATTATTCCGTAGCCCAACAGCTGGGTTTCAACAAGTGATGAATATTTAAAACTTCCGAAATATTCGCTCGAAAATTATTCAGAAATTGACAACTCTTCAACAATGCCTCGCTGCTAATTAACAAGCGACGCTAAAATTTTCGCCGTCGAATTTATGCGACGCATCGGCGATTTAAAATTAAAATAACCCGCTAAAGAAATTAATTTTTGGGAGATTACCATTTTCGCCGTATTCAAATGAGACCTAATCCATTGTCAAGGCTGAAGAGATTGATTTTTCATCACGCGTGCATCTCGATGAAGGACACGTGGAAAATATATTAAAGCCGCAATTTCCCACAGAACATCGGTTGTTGCGTCGTTCAATTTGTGTAATACGCTCTCTTTACTGTACAGTTATACCTGCGTGAAAGTTATTCATTGCGTTGTCCCCCGTACCGCATGCACATACTTTATCGGTTCACACGCGTTTCATACATATGTATTTCATATGGGTTGAATAAATCATATCGCGAGTAGAAAGCGAGTTCTCCATTATTGATCATTTCTTTTCCTAGCATCTCGGTCGCATCTCAACCAGCATCTCAGCGAACGAGTCAGATCCTGTGTACATAAAGTAACGGTTTATCCTTCTTTAATCCTTAGCAACGAGGAGGGAACAGGTTCGTTCTTTATGGCGGACGACTCCGAACTAATTAACATAACATCCTTACGTCTCCGGTTCTTCTCCATCGCCGGAGCAGATGTGCTCGCATCACGCCCACCGTCTTTCCCACTCCGTGCATCCCACCGTCCATCTGTTGGCGGATATGGCTGCCCCATGCGTTTTGCTATTCTCCGCGGGAGACTATCTCACCTAAACAACCCCCTCTCACCCCCTAACCCACATCCCACCCCTCCGAAGACTGGATATGGCCATTGTCTTCTACGCCGTATCCAGCTCGCTTTTTCATCCCGTCTCCATCCCTCTAATTTCTTATTCCATCCCCATTTTATCTATCCCACGCAGTAACCCTTTCAATTTCTCCCTCGTAGGCGGTCCTACGTTACGCCTCCCCAGGGTTTTTCCACGGACGATTACGTCACAGGTCAGTTCCCTTTAATTGAGGGTGATTCGAAGAGGTGGGGTGGGAACCGCACGCGCCCCTCGAAAAAAAAGAACGATTGCGCCCCCAGATTTTGCATTCAAATTACACGTGGGAGCACGTGTTTGAAAGGGCAGGAAAAAACCAAAGGGACGTATCGAAATAAGGACGACGAAGTTTTTGGATGCAGTCGCCCCCGGCAGAGGCGCTACGTGAGAATAGGCCGACTCTTTCGGGGAGCTCTTATTATTTATATTAAGCGAGCGCGTTTTGCATACAAACTCGCGCGTCCCCGATTTACAATTTTGTCCGGACTTCCTCTCTCTTTCCTCCGAACACAATAGGCGAGAGTACGGCATTGGATTTTGTATGAGGAAAAGATTAGAGGATTCTAGAGGCGTGGTGAAGTACTATGGAAATCCCGCTCGAAATACTAATGGGATGGGTAATCATTGGGAGTGTTTTTAGAGTCCTTGAAAACTAGGCGTTTATCTCGTGTTCTTTGGTGTAATATTGTCCCTGATTAGGCTGTGATTTGCATCTGAATATTTTTAGGGAATCACAAAGGTCTTTCAATTTATCTTCGCATCTAAAATTACTGTTCTCATACGAATGATTATCTCAAGTGAATGAACCATCGACGAGTCATGTTTTAGAACGAAGTAATATTTATCTGATGGTTCTCTCAATGATTATTCCAAAAGAAACTTAAGATATGTTTTCCGAAAGCTATTTATTAAAAATAATAGTTTGCGAAATGTTTTGAACGCTATGGTAACGTAAGAAAATTTCATATCGTATTACATATTGCATGGCACAAAAGCTTTTCATCATAATATTACATGGAAATAAAATGAAAAGATAAAAGTATAGTGTATACTACGGTTATTCTTTATCATTTCATCTACCTAGTAATTGGACTCAAGTACCACAGCAGTCGGAAATCTCGTAGCAGAAGCGCTTTTCGTAATTTAAGCTCGTAAATGGTGTTAAAGATGTCGTCACGCCCAACTGCGTTGCATGCAGAAGGCCACCTTTTAGACCCTCAAGTGCGTATGATTTAGTGCTGGGCCGTTTAAAGTGATATATGGAGACATCATCCGTGTGACAGCCCACATCCATGACATTCCGTGGACCAGACAGCGAGAGAGCTCGTCACACAGTCTTTCAACAACGACCCCTTCTGGAGATGGTCGTGCATTCGATTAGAGGAATCAGAAGCCGTTGTCTGAAGGAGGAATTCTCTTATGGTCCACATCCTCCACTTTGACCCGTCTTCGACCTCTCTTAATATTCCTCCCCAGTAGGAGATGATTCTCTGGGCGACCAATCACGATAGTCAAAACACAGCAGTGATTATAGGTCGATTACCGAACTTCTCCTTTTGCCCGCGAGAGATTAACATCGATTCCATCGAAAGGGGCGATTAATTCTAGAGGAACCGACCATTATAGGGGAGCAGTGGCTTTAATAGGCATCTCTCTCTCTGTATATGGCCGCACAGAATCTATTCCGTTCGCTTTTAACCGTTAGGTCTCTGCGAAGACGCCATACACAGCAGCCGCAACGGAAACTGATTTCCGAACCCAAGTCACCTATGTGCTTATTACGTTCGAGTTTCTTCAGAGCACGAGAATTGATGAGAAATTAATGCTTTCGAGGGAATTTTCTCCCGTACCGCTTCCTTTCTCGACCGTTACTATGGAATCTTTCTCAAAAAAAGCTTTGAAACGGGAGAAAAAGATAAAATAAATAGCCTGTAAAGTACTCTGTGGACCCTATAATCACGGCACGATCAGATTAAACGTTTCGTAAATAAAAATCTAAATTGCTCGGCTTTCATAAGTGCGTTTACTTTATTTTAAGTTTATTTTGTTTTAGTGGAGGCGAGGTACTCAATGAAAAGCTTCCCCGTAAATCAATCGTGGCCGTATAAAATAACGCGGATATCATCCCCGAGGAGCGAAAATTCGCAATTGAAGTTGATTCGATCGATAAACGATAAATCAGGAAAATACTTTTGATTTTCTCGCGAATATATTCATGGAAACCGGTCGCCATAAATTTTGCGACGCCGTATAATTCGAGCATTTTAGACTGTCACGCAGCTACTTCATTCCTCCGAAGGGGAGCAAATTTCCTTGGGAATCATTTAGTCCTCCACCCCTGACTAGCAAAGGGTTTAATGGAGACCCAAGAGGGATTTTACAGATATTGTCGAGCAAGATACGAGGATAAAGGGGTACGGAATTGAATTTTCATGGCGTTAGGTTGATTGACGGAGGATAGCAAACGGAATCGAGCAGACCTCGATGCGGATGAAGTTTTGATGAAGTGCATCAGCGCTCCGTGGAAATAGTAACGAGACTTTCCCTTCCAGAATCGTAGCGGGTGGTGGATATCACGGTTTCAGCCGCAGGAAATCGAATGCTCGAACACGTAAGGAGAAGAGGCGGATTGCGGGATGTAAAATTGCAGACGATTTGAGGTTTCCTACTTTTCGCCTCGTTGATGGCGATTGTTATTGGATAGCGTTGAGGCGGTACCACCATGCACTTGGTCGATCTTTTTGTTGTAACGAGACATCGGTTTCCGTTACGTAAAGATTCGTTTTAAGGGAGGAAATGGATATTTCTCAACAATGAATCTTTTTGATTATTTCTGAAATGGTTTCGTGCTTACGCTATCGTGTATGGTTCAACCCGTAAGGTATAAATGCGAATAAAACGGACGAACAAAAAAGAATGAACTGAATGACTGAATCAAAGTGTAACAAAAATAAATATTAAATTTGGAATGATAACCGCCATAATTATCTGATTAATTCCATAAGTATACGTTTTTGTACGTCGTAAAATCCATAAGAATGTTTTGAAAGATATTCAAAGTGTTATAATGCGAAAAATTTTCCTTTTTTACGGTATTTTCTTCAAAAGGAGCGTAAACAGTGTTTTACAAGCGACCGCATAATTTATTAAACTTTTGTTGAGCATATGAATAATAAGGCATTCACGATCGGCACTCAAAGAAAACTGTAAACAAGTAAGGGCAACGACGCGTTAAATACGTCATAAATATTAAGTCGCAAGTCGATAAACTTTCGACTTTAAAATTCAAACACTTCTTTTGGCAGCGCATGTGACTGGAACGAGTACCTAGAAGTGCAAAGAAATATCGAAAAATACGCACGCTCATCGTGATTTCCCACGGTTTTCGATGGTGAGGGCCACACCCTCCCTATCGTCCAGTTACTTAAACAGAGGATCTCCCGATGAAGTGGCTGCCAGCCCACGATCTTCCAACACACGCTCCCGCATTTTGAGATGTGTGCGCCATCTTTCAATCTCCATCTAGTTCGAGAGGAATAAATAAGAAAAGACGCTGAAAAAGAAGCTCTCACTCCGCCATTGTGGAGAGAAACAAGAGGCAGAAAGTAAGAAAATACATATCGCTGAGTGACTTCCAAGGCTACATTTGAATCGTCGTCGGTTGGTCCGGTCGGTGGAATGGTTGCCCCTCTCCCCTCTTTGGTCGTCCTACTCGTGCTCCGAATGACAACGGGCATATGACTATACCCCACCTCTTCCCATCGCTGGCCTTCAACTACCTCTTTCATCCTCTATTTATCTTCTTCTTCTCTTGGGAACCTTCTCTAGCTCACATTTAAATGAGTGTGTGATTGATTACGGGTTACCGTGACTATTCATGCGTGGATAATATCTTCTACATCCTATTCCCAACTAAGTGACGTTAATAATCATCGAATGATAAAATCGGAAGGATTTTGTTATATTTATACGAACATGCGTTGAGCGACTGATGACAATAGAAGATACATAAATGATAAAGATGTAAGTAACAGCGGAATTTACATACTTAAGGTTCGTCTGAATTCCTAGAAGAGTGAGACTTCCTAACTCTTATAAATTGGATTTATGTATAATTTGCAATTTATTTAATTATTGTAGTAAATATGTTCCTATAATTTGGTATCTGTGTCATAATTGATGTAATACCCATGTGCTTCTCTTCATATCTGTACGTAGACCGTGGACACCCCTTCCCACGCTCTCCTCATATTTCAATCTCGTCGAAGCAGTTCTCCCCAATAAAAGCACATCAGTCGAACTCCTTTTTCGAAGCGCGAATCCTCTCCTAAATGGTCTCTCGAGATGTAACGCGTCCGCGGAGACTTTTTTGCGGAAAAAAATGCGGAGGTAAAATGTCGGCCGAGAGAATTTCATACATATGCTTTCCATTCACGTTCCTCGAGCCACTTCTTCGAAGACATCCCAAACTTTTCCGAAATTCCTTCCCTTTTTTTCCGGACTACGTAAATGCGAAATTACAGGCCCTTAATGTTCCGTCTATTCTAAAATAAAAGCGTTCCGATCGAAGTTTTCCTCCGCGATCACCTCTTAGGAGCTCATTTCCTGCCGCGGAGGTCGCTGATCTCGACCGCGGTAAAAGGTAAAGGCATTCGCGATTGGAAGTACCGGGATCCGGTCCCGACCACACCCTCTCCGCCTGCGCGGAATCTTAATTCCCCACCTGGCTCATCCATGGAAAAGGAGAGTTTTTCTCGGATGTGACTTCTCTCGGTTCCGGAGCAATTTCTAGAAATCCGCGGACTGAAATGCGGCCACCTGCTCGCAGATGTCATTCCAGAATCCCTTCTCCTCCGCTGATGTACAATTAGATAAATGGGTATCGGGAATCTCGTCGATAAAAATATCTCGAGAGAGATTTTTCTCCCCATCAGATTTTTCATCTTCCTGCTTTATAATTGACTGCTTCTCTCGAAATATTTCATCCCGTTGATTATGTGATCTTCCTGAGGATCATCGGAATTAATTTTCCGGGCGCCGGAGGAAATAACTTCCAGATGGCGCGATTTTCACGAGATATTTCCAAGAGGAATATAGTACTTCCTCGTCGAATTCCTCCTCTTGATGGACCATCGCGAGAAATGCGATAATCAACTGGGAAGAGAAGAAAGAAAATTCTTTAGGATTGGATAGAAGGCAATAGGTAAAACCAACTTCATATTTTTTAGGATTAGAATTCGTCATTCTCGGAATTCTCTTCGATTCAAAAATCGAGAATACAATTTATGAATTATCCTCACAATTAATGCCCTCACTATTAAACATTTCAGTATCAAGATAAATCGATGATCCGCTTATTTACAATAATTAACAATTACTTAATCATTTTAGAAGATCAAGCGAACAAATAATCAAGTTTTTAATTATATTATTTTATATTCCTAAGTGTTTACTTATAGATAGAACAGCAAACATTTCCCTCTCAAATTTATTTAACGATCCGGATTCATTTTTTAAATCAAAGATCAGAAAATACGATATTCCATCGTTGGAATAACGATTCCACGCTGTTGATCCCAGCATCCGTGTGTACTTATTTCTCTTCTTATTGAGATGTGTATCTTGAGCACACTCCTTCTTTTGAGGGTCTCTTAAGTGAATTCCCTCGATGTTTTTTCGTGTATTTTCTAACTCCGCCTCCATCCGTCGTGTAGTAAGCATACCCGCTGAAAAATGAGTTTTGTACGAATTCCCAAACTATACCGCGGAAAGAATTGTTTTTCCTTCTCTGTCTTATTATTTCATGTTTGTCTTGTTTCGCTAGGCTCGTAATTTTCTTGTCTCGCGGAGTCGCGGTAGATACGCTTCCGAATCCCTTTAGGATTTTTCTTCTTTTGGCGATCCCTTGGAAGTCAATTGTCTCTTCTTACTCCTCCACCTCCCATTTGTAAAGGTCGGAGGTGAGTCTATAAAACCTTTCCCAGTGCTTAACCACCGCCTCGTTTTACAGTTCGCTTTATTCTGAAGTCATTCGGAATTCGTTATGATTAATTTTAGGTATCGCTGTTCATTTTAAATAAAGTGTATTCTACGTCGGTTTTAATTTGAAAAATTTTTAATGAGTTTAATTTAAGGTTATTTTCCATTAATATACACTAAGGGGAGTTGTTAAAATTTTCCCTGTATTGTTATAATGAAGATATTAAGTAAAGGAAAGCAAAAATTTATATTTAAACATACCTTGAATTTAAACATACCCTGAAAAATATGGATTCATATTCCATCTTCACAGTTCTTAATTTATCATAAAATCATGCGGAAATTTTCAATTATATGCATTTCATTCGATCCTCACGTATGATATTACGTATAAAATTTCCAGAGGCTTCTTCATTTTCGAATTTTCGGCGAGAGAATGAAATGCCACTTCTCTTTCCAGTCTCTATGGAAACGATTCTTTATGGTTATTACTTTCGTGACACTTGAGATACGGTCGCGTAACGAGATGAAGTATGAATCGTTCTTACGTGTCGCCGAGGTCGTTGGCCGGGTAATAGCCCTGTACGAAAATGACTCTTGTTAACTATCCCAACGGTGTGGATTTAATGCTATTGCACCATGTGACACGATTTCTTCACTTGCGATCACGTGACCCGTTTGGGTCATGATGGCATTGGGCAGCGGAATACCTCATGCTCTTTGTTTTTGACCGAACGGATGGAAGTAGTTAGGTATATAGTTTCTCTGCACGCTAACAATGCATGTGGCTTCTTTGTGTGTTGAAAGGGCGTATGCTTCGTTAAAACATTTGATATTGTGTCTGCATCTAGCAAGGTAGTAGAAATTAATTATCTCCTTTTCATGTTCATTTTACAACAATTAGAATCACGTTGAGTTATAATATGTAGAGATCTTCGATTAATCAATAGTGGCGACTTTATGTGCTAACCAAGCATTCACGCCGTAAATATTTCATCTCAAGCCTTCGTTTAAAGGTCATCTAAAACCATCGATCATTTCAATTCTCACACTGTTCAGCAGTAGTTTTCGAATTTATCCTCACAGATAGCGTAATTTCATGACTCATTCCCTCTGTGTCCATTGTCTATTAATCTCCAATTTGCAGACGGGAAATTCATTCCTTCCCCATTTTTTCCCATCGGTCGCGGGACCTTATTCGTGTTTGCAAAGCATCGACTCCAGATTGAAGCCTTTTATTACTGTTATTGTTTGCTCCCGTCGTTCCGTGGCGTAACGAGGTGCAGAACGGAGCGGTCGTGTACCGCCCACACCCATTTCAACCCCCTCTAAACTTGCCGCCATGAATACACTTGTCACGGTCCCGGTGGCGTGCGTGTGAACCGACGGTGGCATTAAAAAAAGCGTATTGGAGTCGCCAAAGATACGAGGCGGAGTGAGAGTTTTTTTTTGCTATTTTTTGTTTGGATTGGTCCAGCGAAGCAGTGAGAGGGAAAGAGGGTCGGTAAAGGAGAGGGTGCTATTGGACGCAGTGCGTTCTTTGTTTAGTTATTCGCAGTCTTTTATTTTTATATCTCTCTTGATTTTTTCAGGACCTTTTTTTTATTTTCTTTGTGGATGTGGACTCTTCAGGAAGCTCATTGTTTTTTGTGTTGCCTGGAAATTTCGATTATGGATCAGAAGGGGTTTAGTTTTATTTATACTTAGGATTTTCGTATAGACAGAATATCCTGAGAAGGATGACATTAAATTAAGGACGAAACATTTTTATGAATTAGTTATTGCGTCTTTAATCTCGATTTTTGACCACTTCTCGTGGGGACTTTGTTCGTACAATACAGGATTATAAATTTTTATAGTATGGTTTCATCGATTTTTACCATAGTACTTAAATATTAAATAAGAAGATCAATATTTAATAATGTTCAATAATTTATATGATATATTATTTATAATATTACATTCACGTACATTTTTAATAATTAATAAGGAGAGAGATTTAAATAATAATAATAGTGATTGTTGTATGTGGATTCTAACCAATTTTTGTTCCACTACATTTTATATTATAATTCTACATTAAAAAGATGAAGCCCTCTTGCTTAATATCCGCTTGAATATTACTGTTTATTAAGTATTTAAATAAATTATATTAATTAAAATTTATTTTCGTTCCTTTCCTAGTTTTCCTGGTATATTGGTTTACACAAGAGCTTAAAAAATTAAGATATATTATAATATATATACTATAATATAATATATTAGATAGTTTCTCTTGTAGACTCTATTTCCGAAGAATATACCTCATCTTAGGATTTCCTACAACTCCTCTCTCCTTGTCAAAATCTCGTCTCTGGCGGAAGAAAATGAGGAATCCGATACCCATTCTCCAATCATGCTGTTTAACTATAACTTCCATCTTCACGCCACCATTACATTACCTGTGTTTTCCGCACCCGTCATTTCGTATTCATCCGGGGTCTCGGAAGTAGTCCTGCCCTTCCATATGAATATGTAAGTTTTCTCCAAGTCGGCATATGTTCTCCCTCTCTGCTCATCTCCCGGTTTGTTTCTTGCTTTTGTTGCCTTGCGAGATATGTGCCCATTATATGCCACCTCTTCAATGTATTTCCGTCTCTTGCGGGCACATGTTTCGGAGAAAGAATTTCTCTACGTTTGCTCCTCCAGAATCTATTTGCTCACAGAATGTTTGAAGTCATACCCACATTCCTAAGCTCTCCGCCGAAAAAGTCATCGATAAGTAAATATTTGCGACAAGATGGCGGTGTTCTTTCCCATTACATACGGTAGTTGCTAGTGCCGCGATTCGAGATCCTCTATTTATGTCATTCCTGGAAGTATTCATCCTAAAATGACAACGTTTCCTAGAGCCCTCAAATGTTTGAGATGACTCGTTGATTAGATGTGCGATTCGACTGAACATAGTTGCGTTAATGATCTCAAAGCCCTCGTTAAGGCAAAGGAACGTACATTTTAGTCTATTTCGGTACAATTTAAGTGTCTTTGTATGCAGTAGGAGCACTCCTCGGTTCTATTTGTCTAATTTTCTTATTCCTACTTCTTTGAAAACGCGAAACCGTTCTCGACAAATGTTGGTACAGCCTTTTCCATATAATATTTTAAAATCCTTGCGGTAGTTCGTGAAGGAAAGAGTGTTCTCCAAAACACGTTATTCTGTAAGAATTCCTCTGTTTATGTATCACATTCAGCTTTTCTTCGATATGAATATCGGATCAGCGCTATCTCAATCGAAACTGACCCCCCAAACACACATTCCGAACACACGAAGACTTTCTACAGTCTGTCGCCGGAATATTTTGGCTGTTATGAATGGCGTTTTGGAAATGACATTTTCCCTTCCATTTCGACGACGTATCAGTGGCAAGGAGACGCCGGGCGCCGTCTCGCCTTTAACAAAAGTTATGTTTTCTTTAGTCAACTAGCACATCTGTGCGGAAATGTTTGCGTGGTACGAGAGGTTTTTCGTGTATTTACATAATAGATTCAGGACTTTTCCAAATATATCTTCTCAGAGTTTCTTCTGCTTCAGAATCAAACTATATCATTTCATACCAGTATCTATTAACGAGTTCAGTTTTCATACAGTAATGTATAGCTGCAGTTTTAGTTATGGATGTGGAAACTACACTTCATTCATATGGTATCAATTATTGTGACTTCACCATTCTATTCTTGCGATAATCAAATGAAGTAATTTTCCTAAATAATTATACTAAAATAAAAGTCTGAACTATAGCAAGGCTATTTTAGCAGAGGGTGTCGTTTTCTGAAATAATATCTTCGATCGCATATCTGCTATTTTGATAAAGTATATTTTATTTTGATCTTAAAGATTTGTATTTCAAACTGAACCATGTGGTGCGGTTCGTTATTAGATTTTATACTTGAATTTCGAAATGCGTTTGAACATTTGTTCCCCCATATATTTATACAATGCTGATTAAACAAATCTCGTAAATAAAATCAATATTTCCTTTTGGGAACTCTTCATGTAATATTAATAAGTGAAACCGCCTCCCTGTATGATAATATTCCCTTTAAGGGTGGGTAGATAACGAAGGAATAACAAACGGAGAGTTTGCCCCAGATAATCGGATTATCTCTTTATCTTTCCCACGTTCTCAAACCACCGATACACCTTCAATATCACCGATAAATCCGCCCACGCCATATGACCGTTACAATTACCATGTACGATCGGAAACAAGACACCGAATTAAGAGCAAAAGAAAGTACGGGTTAAGCCTCTTAAATTCGATCTCAAAGTGTCGCACACGCAAACCGATCTTAATATTTCGTAATATGCATATATAATCCGGTCTGGGCGGCTCTGTTTGCACGGCACTCCGTTATGGAGGCCCGTCCGCTAATCACCACACCCACTGTTGACCATCCGTTGTTTTGGAGTGCTGCCGATTGTGTGTCGCGGTGGAGTTGTAGTAGGAGGCCTCTCGCAGCTGTTACGTCGTGGCCCCTGCTCGATGTCATTAGGGGCCCCGTGGGCGGGGCCTTCCTGGTTAGGGGGTGGTGTAGGAGGAAGGCGTGGCAGTCCTGGAGGAGTAATATATATCGAGGGTGCGGCGACGGTGCTCCCCCCTCGTGGCGTTGCGTGGAGGTGTGGAGGAAGGAGAAGGGTTGCGAGATTTTGAAGGGATGAAGGATGATGGGAACAAGTTTTTGGGAGATATGAGGGAGATGAGAGGAATGGCATGAGGAATTTGTTGAGGAAGCAAGATGACAAAAGTTAGAGAATGGAAAGTTGGGGGAAAGGAAACGAATTTTAATTTAGTTGGCCAAATTGCTCGCTTTTTTTTCCTAATTTTCAAAGGGAAGAGTTGTTTCGGAAGCAAGGAGAATCGGCATCCTGTTATTCGCGGCTAATAGCTCAGTTAATCCTATTATAGAAAGAATTGTGGTCAGTAGAAACTCTCGTTGCCATCGCAAATTGGAGATTCATTTTCCAGAGGTAGACGACCCGCGAGAAAAATACTTGCGGAGTTTTTTTTTCGCGTCTGTTTTCGAGAATCTGCCCATTTATTCGGAAAATGAATGGTTCCCCGCTCTAATGGCCTTTTAAAAAGATAGTTACGGAAAAATCGGGAAAAGAGGGACAGGTAATTTTCAAAGGGGTGAAAGTGTGGTGGAAGAAATAGTAGTCTTTAATAGGCGGGTTAGAGAGGTAGTTATAGGGAAGGCAGGAAATCGTACTCCGCCATTCTCGGTTATTCGAGAAAATCGAAAAGCTAGACAAAAGAAACGATTATGAGGTAGTGAACATTTTCTATTTTATAATAGTGAATAGTACTTTTTAAAAAGTCCATACTGTGGTTGTCAATTCATGTGGAGTCAAAAGATACTTAATCTTATGTTAAGTGGAGATTATGTTGAGATTAGGTTAAAAGAATTTCGAATTATTAAGTTTCCGAGAGATTATCTAGTTCCTCAGTCATGGTAACATTATCTGCGCGGCGTAACGTACACATTCTATCGCAAAGATTGGTTGGCGGGGTGACAGAAGAAATTTACTCTCGGTAAACACGATAAAAGTGGGAACAGAGGGGAATGGAATTCTCCGCATATATGCATAGAGGGTTAGTGAGGATGAAATGATACACACAATATCCAGCGGTGTGAGGCGTCATCACCGTGTCCTATCTATTCCCTCCCCATCCTACCCTGATTGCCCTCGCGAAGGGCAGCTTATTTGGGCAGCGAGGATGGGCAATGCGGTCGAATCGGTGATGGGCACAGGGATCAGTCGTAAGGGGGAGGCGATATGAACGTATGCGGATCAGTCCGTGTGGTTTCGGGTGTGGCCATGAGGTTTTGGGGATTGAAGGAAGGGAAAGGGGTTTCTGGAATAGGGTATTAGGTTGTTGTCCACATCTGCCAGGATATCTGTCGGTCATTCTTTCGAACCCCACCCACGCCCTCGGTCAGAATGTCCCTTCGCACCATTTCAATCGTTCGGAAATCACCTACTTTTCTCGCCCATACTTCTCTCCCCTCGTAGACCGCTCGTTCCACACGTGTGTCCCCAAACACACCCCCTCAGCTGCTCTACACGCGTAATTGTGAATCCCTCGGCTTGTCCATTTAAATTCATTGACAATGAGCTATTTTTCCAATCTGCCCTAGTAGGGACGACTCTCATTAAGGCTCGGTAACAAGAAGTGAGAATGAGGGAGAGCAGACGGTTCGAAAACGTTTTGTGGCCGTCGTTTGCGTGCGGAAGAGAGATTCGAGCACTCGTGCCGTTTTCACCGTCCGACTCTAAGCATTGTCGCCGTACGTCGGCATCCCTGATTGTTATTATGCGTGCACTCGCGTCGTTAACCGGCGCCTATTTCCCATGATTCCCTAAGCATCGGACGAAATGCTTCTATCGTTCCCCTACGATTCGCTCTTTCTCCCATCTCGTTATCTACATACGGCGTTAGCTGTTGCTCGGTCGTAGTTATGAATCTTTAATTCGTACGAATAACACCAATACTGCTTTTGGAGTTCGTGTCCATTATTTGTATCGATCAACAATAATATTTTATGATAGCCATCAATTATTCTAATGAGTTGGTTTCCTAGAAAATTATATTTTGTGTATAGTTCTCTTGAAATTCATAAAATAAAATGAAAATGTTTGTTCTTCCAAGTCATATATATAAGTTTTTGAAATAGATCATAATTAAATATATCTAGTAATCGAAATGACTATGAACGAAGATCCACAATATATTGCGTAAAATAATCTATTAAAGATTTCTGTGGAATTGAAATTAATAGAGGACTTCTTCATTTTAATTTTTAAATACGCTCATAAGAACGTGCTCCAGTTCTTTTTACTTTCAACTCTTCCAAGTTCCTTTTAGAGGTATAGTAATTAAGCTAACGAATTCTTTATCCGCCTGATGATCTCGGAAATTCCAATTTTATGGACGCGTCCACCACTTCTTTATACAGCATAATGAGCTCTCCTCTTCTATAAAGGGGGATACATATTGACCTTCGTTTCAATTATTCCCGATCCAGATTGGATGACTGCCGCCCCGATACGTCCACGCCCGTTATCACAACAACAGTCTCATTTCCCTCTGTTTCTATAGAAACATCGGGAACATCGAGCGGCGCTAATTACAGGTGGAAGCGTCTTTCCGTCGCTAATAAACCGAATCACGGCCGATTTGCGTTCGAAAGAGAAGTGGCCACCGTCGCCGCTTCGTGTGCGAAAGGCAGATATTCTCCGGATTCGTCATTAGCCTCGTATGTGCACTGCGGTTGTATGTGTCCGCTCGTTACCCCCGTTCCAATCGCTTTCACACGGGGAAACATTAAAACCCTTTCGGCGTCGCCAGATATGTCCCTCGACCAGAGCCGATTTTAACATGTATACATGCGAACGAGAGAATCCACCCGCGATTCCCGAAAGATACGGTTTAATAAGTACATATTGGTTCGCGCGGGTTTAATTCCGCGCCGAGAGAATTTTCGTCCCGGTGCAATGACACCGTCGCCCACGGATACAATTGTTCTCATGCGATTGTTTTGAAACCAACGGCGATGAAAGCGATTTTCGCCGAAACTCATCCCGTCGGGAATTTTCGTATTTGCCAATCCGATACATACTCGTGGCAAATATGTTTGTTTGACTCATGTTAGACTTTTCTAAAGGTTTAGGTAATCTTTTTAAATGTTTTTAAATTCCTCTTATCTCGAAATAATTCTGTTAGCAAAGAGCGAGCAAAAAATTGTATAGAGAATGCGCTATTCCGAATCAAACGGATGTTCTTTATCGTTTTATTATCGTTTCGCTGCTACTACTGCTATGATCTCTACTCCTTTGTCCTTGCCGTCTAGTTGCAGATCAAGAGCAGCTTCCGCGCATAACTCCATTGCGAAAGGAACTCGTACGTGGCAGAGAAAAGGTTCAACCGCGTATCATTTTTAGATTAAACCGTTCAATCACTCAGTGCAACATCTGTGCTTTAGATATTCAAGCCCCATGTCCTCGCTGTGACTGCCTACCGAGCGAGCTAGTTACACGCTTCATCGAGCCTCTGACAATAAATGCCATTTGAAGGGTTTTTTCTACACCATCGGGCATTTAGGTATTTAGGTTTCGGTCTTCCGATCAAGCGAATAAATGTGTCAAGCAAGTGTTACGATTGTCTGCCGTTACTGACCGTGCGAAAAACAAAGCTAAAAAAAGTGCAGCTCAAGTCCCTATATGGTTTCAAAATGAGTTGCACTGGAAAGATTGATGCCTACCTTTCCGACGGATGAGGTTTGAATTTATTCTCGGTAGTCGATTTAATGGATGTTGTGTCTTTTAGCAAGTTAATATCCCTTTTTTATCCCAAAATAATAATAATAACAATAAATGTCCTATAATAAACATCATTACTCTTACTATCACAGAATAGACAATAGCAAAATTTACAGTTTACTTAGTCTAATTTTTGCTGAGAATAATGAAGTAGATAATCAATAGAAAACGCAATACGTAAGTATTAATGAAAATATATCATATATCTCTTAAATTGGGGCTTAGGCTATAATTTTATTCCAGAGAATAATTGCCAAGGAATTGCCAAGTGTTAAGGAGGTGGCTCCGGTAAATGAATATCTCCAAACATGTTTCCTTATATTTTTATCAATCTATTTCGTTAATTTTGCTCCTTTTATCATCTCTTTTCTAAGGCCAAGATCCGGCTGGCTCGCTTAATTAGGTTTGCCCGCCTCCAAAGTAATATCGGTATCAAGGGCTCGATGTGGAGGGTTTCATATAATAAGATATGCATGGCCACATTTTAATACCTCTAACGAATTTGTTGGACGTGACGAGAGAAGATGAGAAAACCACATTTTCACCGCCGATTGCGATTAGATCGTAAATTGCGCCCTTCAAGGTTCTGTTTTTGCCCCCGCCCTTTTGTTACAGCCTTAAGAGCCTTTCCAGTTCCTAAAGATTAGCTCTTATTGCCGCTGTAGAATGCGGAGGAGCAGAAATAAAAATACGATGGCTTTTACCCATGGTTACTCCTTAGAACTTATAGGACTTGAGCCCGGATGATTGATTTCAAAATCCTTTTATTCTGCATCCTAATTTCTATGGAACATCTCCTTCTGTGCTCTAGTAGATAGGTCATGATCGGACGTGGGCACTATTAGATTATGCTCTCTTCATAGATTTCTCTGTATCCTATTCAGTAGAGTTTTTCTGCCGATAATTGAGTTTTCTCCCAATTACGTAGGTGGGTATTTCAAGTCCCAAGAACGAAAATTATATTCAAGTTAAGTGAATAGTTAAGATGAAGTATCAGAATTTATTTCAAGGATATGTTTCCGAATTGACGTAATTATATATAGAAAAAATGTTCGCAAAAAATTCGTAGGGCTATAAATTCAGTTCAAAATTTTTCATTGGAAGTGTCTCATTCTTCTGATCGTATTTGAAACGTTTCATTGCAAATTATAAATTACCTCTTACTTTTTTACGTCTTCACCAAGCGCTCTATGTTTAAAAGATTGAGTTCTTGGCGAGTTAATGATTCCAAGCCCATCATACTTGTCAAGCCCCTCGCACTACCTTTGTGCCTTCCTATTATTCCCTCTTCTGCCTATTTCCCATCCACTTCTTTACGCCGCCTTTTGTCCTTTTATAAATCCGACCTTAATAATCTCCGAGGGTCACGTGATTCCGCAGCTTTTCCACTCGAGTCCAAATTGCGTGCCTCTCCGCCTTTTCGCACTCTCACGCACACACGCCTTTTCACTTCAAATTGTACGTTCTTTCTCACTCTCAACGAGCTTGTTCTTTCGCCACGTTTTATACATGTCCAGTCATTCGCACGCGTTCAATTAGTTTTGGGTATCGCTCCGGAAGGCTTTACTAATGCGATTTAATTATATCATTCGACGAGTTATTTGTGCTTTATCTGTCTCGAGTGACCTTTACTCACGTGGATGTTAAGTGGTTTGATGCTCAGCTTGTAGTCGATTCAAGTACCTATTCTAGGAATGACCAACCTTTTTCAAGAGGAGTAGGGCATTGTCAGAAACAAATTGAAACCACTGTGAATTTAAAAGAGTATATATTTGCATCTATAACGTAATCGACCACTAAAAATCAAATTTAATTCTGTTTGGAATTTGAAAATTAAATTATAATTATATATTTATGTGGATGAATTGAATGCTTTGTTGTAAAACATTATGCTTCCTTCCTACCGAGCTATATTTCTGTCTCCGCATATATTTCTGAAGAATCGGTGGGACGGATTATCCCTTGCCTAAAATTCATCAGGGGATTTCCATCGTTACGTGGTGTCAAGGCATATGCCGGCAGAGGAGTGTTTTATGGAAATCAGTGTTGCCGTGGACAGTGGATGTCACACACATTATTCCTGCGTTGAATAATCCTGCGTCCGTGAAAAACTTATGAATATTGAAGCGTCGTCTTCTGAGAATTAGAAATTTTTTGCTCCGCACCTTCCATCAAGTGAGGTCGGAACGTGGAGTGGTTCTCCAGATAAGAAAAACGGTTACGAATTCAAAAAAGGACCTTATAAATAAACATTCTTTCTTCTTCCTCTGGAACCTTCATTTGGGTCTCGTATTAATTCCAGGTTGCTTAAACACTTGTCCTGCAACTCTTTCTTTAAAGCCGCCGCTACTTTTTTTTCCACCCGAGTATTACTGGGAGAGATAAGACTCATTTGTAAACCAAAAAACTCATTCCATCCCTAATCCTTCCTTTCGTAAATAAATGAAAAAAACCAGACGGATATTCCGTAATCGGCACATTAAAGCGGCACTCCGAAAAGCATTTTTCTCTCAGCAAATATTTCAGTATTTGTTCCTCCAAAACGTATCGCTCGGGCGAATCATCCATTTTGTCGAGCACATACCTCTTTTGCCTTTAAAGGAATAAATCACTTTTCCCTCTGTCATTTTCGGCCGAAGTTTTTCGAAAGCTTTTTTGGTCCGTTTGCACGATAGAGAAAAAGGGTTGCGGAAAGATCATTTAGTCTCCCCAATCGCGCCGATCTCCCAAAAAAATGCGTCGGAAGTAGCCATCGTGAATATGCATATGATGTGAGTCAGAGTTTCCTACGGCCCATTTTGCCTCCTCCGAGATCTTTATCGCAGTCGAATTCGGAACAGCGCCACGGCGTGCTCGGTGGGTGGATGGAAAAGCACTGGAAATGAACGTCGCATTCAGTTCGTACGTTATTCGTCGATATTCTTTCATTCCTCAATCGCTTTGGATAATTGACCCTTGTCAGTATGCGGAAGAGATATCCCGTTCGGAATCAGTCTAGTTTTTTCTCCCTTTTTATCATGCCTCGTTGGGGATTTGCATTTAGAGGAGTCAATCTTTTAAGGTTCGCCGTGACTCATTTCCCGATCAATTATTCATCGGTTACCTGCGTGCGTTTGGAGCATCTCTCATCCGTTTTTTATCAGCAATTTTCGGCATCTGTTTATCAGTCGCGGAATACGGAGCATAATTATGGGTTACCCATCGCCGTAATCATCGTGATGCATCGGAGACGTGTTTTTACACGAGCCTTTTATCTTTTTAATTTCTTCTCAAACGTATTCTCTTTGTTTTTAATTCATACTGCGTGGATTATTTACGATGGATTCATTATTCATTCGACCGCGAATTTTTCCCTTCTCCTCTTGTTTCGTTTTTAATCGGTGGAGAAAACACGTTTGTTCCTCTTGGATTCATTGACAGTGATTTCCCGTTTGTTTCGTTAACTCTAGCGTTGCCTCGCTTTAACAGCGTTTATTTTATCCCTTTGAAGAATTTTAAAGCTCCCATGCAACTCACGAATGCGAAGAACGTTTAGAAGTGTATTTCAGTTGCTTTCCTGAAAAATTGGAGTTATTCGAATGTTTTTCCCAGAGTTTTGCTTGTGGTAAAATTTTCCCCTTATGTTAGTTTGGTGTTCGTATACATTTTTTAACGTCTATTAATTCCTGGGGTTATTCCAGCCACATGGGCATAATTACCTTCCACCTTTCTGTTTGTAAGTTAGTTCAGGATATAATTAAGGAATTAAATAAAGACAAATGGATTTTCTTTTTTACCTTTAATATTAAGCCGTCCACGATCGAATTAATTTTTAATATTAAGCATTTCGAAATTACTTTTGTCTGCCTCTGTCTGCACTTTACCAATATTTGTTCGCGAAAATTCTCTATTTGTAGATACGTTTATGAATGAATGAGTGCGCATAAATCAATTAGAGACCAAAAGAAATAATGGCGGAATTTTCTTTCTCTCTTTTATTGGAAGATTATTATGGTACGTATATAGGGGATCACGATTTTCGAAGCATTGTTCTTCTTGTACGTATCGATCTTCTATCATACCTTCAATTAATTTCCGCCGGAAAATCTCTCCGACATCATCGAAGCATAACGAGAACTGATCTCTCGCATGTACTTCCTTCGCCAATTCTACGTCCTTCCAAGTCCTCCGCTTTGTTCGAATCTCCTCAAACAAAAGATTCCGACAATGGTTACGAGGGCGTCCTTCCTGTCCGTCTGCTCCTCATCCCTCGTCCGGAAGGCATTCCCCTTCGGTACGCCCTCGTAACCAGAGGATGGCTTCAGGCGGAGTACAGGTTATGGAAAGACGCCGGGAATGGAGACGAGGTGGAGTAGCTCGTGCCGCACTTGGGAGGAAAGGCTGCACCACCGAAGGGCGGCGTCGTTAGCGACCGCCGTTGCGTGCCCATTGGTTCTCGGGAGTATTGTCGTGTAGGCACCAGGTGCTCGCTCTTCCACCTGCCTCCCTTCAGCGTGCCCCATCCCAGAAACTGCTGTCAATTAAAGGAAGAGCTCTCCAGAAGGGATGAGGCGAAGAAAAAGGACTCCCTTTCAGGGAAACGGGGTGATTTATGAGCTAAGTACGACCTCCGTTTCGGTAACGAAGCTAGACAAAAAGATCTAGGCCCCATTCTTTCGCGTGGCTTTGGAGCGATTTTACGTAAGGCCCCGATGATTAATTTTACCCCATTTTAATGGGTATTTCGCGAAGGGTAAGAATTTCCATCAGAATCAACACCTCCGTCGTGGCTTCTTCCTTTTTCCGCGGGGGGGCGTTTTGTTGTTCTTGTCAATGCGGAGGATCGCGGGTGATTGATTGCGACCTTTTGTTTGCATTCGAGATGGAGATGACGCGTTTTAAATTCTCCAACGTGTGACACGTCTGTGGTACGACGCTCTCCAAACAATTTCTCTCATAATTAGGAGTTTCGAAAGGTATCTATTAACGTCCAAGTTCGACCGTAATTACTAAGGAAAACCCCGGTAGGTGACGTTAACGTACGGAAGGTATCTATCAGCGTGGACGTAAAATTAAATTTTGGAGTGTGCTTAAAGGAGGTAATGGATTGGGTAAACGCAGCATGGTGAGTAAGCTCGGTGTCCCCTCTTCAAGGAAATGTCTCGTCACCTGTGGTGAAGGTGAAATCGGCGAAAGTACGGTAGCGAGCGTTAAAGGGAACATGTCACGGTTGGGACACACTTGAAAGAATAGGCCAACCGATGAAAGCGTATTTCGAGTAAGTAACACATGTAGCGTATGCATGAGTATGATTCACCGTGGACCTGCATTTAATCCTACTAAGAAGTTTATCTCTCTACAACATTCTCGTTTCTCCTTTATTCAAAATAAACTCGCCCCGATATAATTGGGTTGTCGTTTCTCGAACACTAGCTCATTATACTTATCTCGAAGTATACTCTTCTCTGTTACTTTGATTTAAAGGGATTTAACGGCATCGGTGTTTATTAGGAAAACCCCTTTTAATGACGCGTAATTTGCTCTCCTTTAAACGTTTTACGTCCAACTATCGCAAGCCCGTTATTCCGTGCAAACGGAGGCGTCTTCGAAGTCGTTTTGGGGTCACGTTACCGTGATTTGCGGAGCGGTAGTCGCTCGTGAATGAGTCATCGCGGAGGGAGTCACGATGATCAATCTGTGGCGTGCAATCACGGCGTCTGCAAACGTCATCGTCAGGGAAATCATTTCCTTCCGCTAAATCCCTCTTATAAGATTTCAAGGGAAGCATGAAAAGGAGTTGCTCTGAGTTAGTCATTGGAAGGGGGGCATCTGCGCGATTACTTATTGGTGATTCCTTCGAAGCAGGAAACGGAGGAGGTATTTTTTGCCAGCTAATAGATCGGAAATTCCTCGAAAAGGGATTTTCTACGTGAATGACTCCAGTGAACGGATCATTCCTGGGTGTTGAAGGAGAAGCAGTAGTCGCAGATGATTACTATAGAAGTGGAGGGAAGTTACGTGATACCAGCAGGGTGGAGAATGAACTTGCTTTAGTTTCGATCTTAAAATGTTGCTTTTACTTCTAAAAATAGAAAATAGAGGCACTTTAAAACCTTTTGTGAGCTTCTTACACATGAGTTGGGTACTTTCGTCACTAGTATTCATCGAATTTAAAGGATAATCAGAGGTTAATTTTTAATGATAAATTGAAAATTTCATATTCAAACTCGTTATTAACTATTATTATTCAAACTGGTATAGTGAGTTTATATTCAGTCAATTATTCATGTTTATTAAAACCCCATCATGCCTCCTGATTTTTGATATCCCCCAGCGAATCTAAACGATAGCTGAAGTATAATATACAAAGGGAGATGAAAAGCCGATGAAATTAATGTTCCTCAGCTCAGTGCTCCAAAAGTCAATTTCCTCGTCTCGATGCGTGGCTTCACAGCAAAGGCAACTCAGAGGGGAGTACTTCTTTAATTTTTCTCATCCTCCAATTATTCTTTCGACACCCTTAACGCTTGGCCAAGCGACGTCCTTCGGAAGCAACGTTTAATTTTTTTCGTTCTCTGACCCGTGTCTTCCCTCTTTTGTTTCCGCCGGACGTCCATTCCGAATAAAAGCCCCCGAAAATCACTTTCGTGTGTTCGGTGGCTCATGTAAGGAGGCGTAATGGGGAAGGGGTCATTCGAAACGATGAGCGTTTTGATTTATTCCATCCGTCACGGGTTTGGAATTCCTCCCCTCCATCGAGAGAGAAAAAAATCTCTCGTGCTGATTTAATTTTTTCCTATCGTTTTACGAGTTATAATGAAAGGAGGATGACTGGAGAATTCCCCTTCCCAGAAGTAGAGAATAATTTGAAAGGGACTTCTAAGAAACCCTGATCACTCGACGAAATAGCCGGAGATTTAATCCTTAGTTCACGGACTGTTGACTACGTAAGAAAAAGAGGAAGTACATTAACCGTCGGTTGGCGTGCACGTGAAACTATTACATTCATGGAAAACAGAAGCTTAGCCTAATGACGGTCTCCGCTTGATTATCCTTTCGTTTTTTGTCGCCGCATTAGACGTTGATTACACCGGGTTTTGCTCCTTCCCTCAGAAGGAATTAATTCATAGAGGCAATTTTCTCCCAAAATGATCGTTGATTTAATTCACACGCAGTTCTCTTCCGTCTCGATGGATAGATACGGCGTCGTATTCGTAATTGAAGCGATATTATTATTATTATAATCCGTGTGGAAGGGCTAATTCAGCCCAGGGTCAACTTACGTTTCTAGAGGTGAAGAAACTAAGTCGAAAGCTATGTCTCGTATCGAAGGAATGAGCTCACCGTGCAATGATTCCCTTTTAATAACAATTGATGCGTGCCGCTGTTCTTACTCAACGCCGAGAGACACTCGAGGAATACTTTAACAATTGGAGTCATCCATTCTCTTGAAAACAATGAGTGTTGAATTCTTTCACGCGGCGGTGCCTTACTCGTCCTTCCTGTGAATGCACTCCAAATAGCCTCTGAACATTCAAAAAGCCTCAATGACAGTTTATTTTAAGATCCACAATGAACTGTTTTACAGTTATAGAGTTATTAATTACACATAATCTGCATAGCTTACTCGGAACAAACGTTAAACGAAGTAAAGAAATTGAGCGATACTTTTGTTGGATATTTTTATTTATCGTTTATAATGTGATGGACGCCTGATTATATATTTTTTACGTCCTCGTACAACTGTTTCACTTTTTTGTGTATTATAATGCATCGATGTATAGAGTTATCATCCGTGGAAAGCACTAAGTTATCAATTCATTATAATTATAGTATTGCATTATCATGTCCCTTTAGTCGTTATTCCTACGTTTGAGTTAAAATATTAGTTTTTATTTACAATCCATCCGTTATTTATACAGGCTCTCTCTAATGTAAATTTGTATCCTCTTTAATTCTCATTTTTATGTGTTCCAATACCGCATTATTGGCCTATGAAAAAATCAAGGCTATTATTAACGATATTTATGAAACCCATAATTATAAAAGGTAGAGCAGCGACTATTATGCAAAACTGCTCATCCTAAATGCACAAAAGGACGATGTGCATTGCAATCATTAGGAATTGACTGTCCCAGTGACCCCCGTCATTATCCTAACTATGATTAATAGATGATTTTATTTAATGCTATCGCATAGAATGGCAGCCATTCAATTTAATATTGTATTTTGAATAGATGAATATCTAGTCTAGTTTAATTTGCATAAAAATGCTTTTCATTTTGTCGGCGAACCACAATTTAACGATCCAATACAGATTATAAAAGTAAAAAATTGCTAATAGTCGATTAGGATCTCTCGCGCGAATGGCATCGTTCTGTTTAATTCAATTATAAAAAAGTTTTTAATTCTCTTATCTATCGAGCAATTAGTATTAATCACCTCATATTTTCCTCTCTAATCCGTGTATTGAAAAAGTCACCCTCGAAAATCGATATATTTCTCGTTGGTGGTCCATATTGATTTCAAGGTTGTTCCAGCTACTTTCTTTACGTTGCTAAGTGGTTTCTCGTGAATCAGTTCCTTATATTCAAGCACGGGTTGGAATCATTTCGCCGAACCTCATTACCTTTTTCGCCTTTCACCACCTTCCTTTTCGCTCTTGTCCCATAGGGACGAGTAATAATTGACGCGTGGGAGGGCCGCTCCGGAAATGGTTGACCCCTTGCACCCTGAATACCTTTTGCTTCATCCCATACACACTCTCTCCTTTCGTAACGCCGCCTTTCCTCCTCCACTCCCACGGCCTCCACACACACTTTTCCGGTTTCTCGGAGCTGCAAATGCCTTCGCCCAACACGCTTCCTCTCCCTTTTACGGGGCGAAGTTCGTTTCGCTCGAAAATTCGAAGTTTGATGCGATTTCCCAACGGATCGGAATCGATTTATCAGAGGTGTAAATGTGCGTCGCACGAACCCCGTTCGCAGATCTCGTTCCCGAGCAATATTTTCTCCTTCTCGATGGTCGCCACTCGTCTGCATGCGGATGACGCCGAACCAGGAGCCCTCATTTTTATTTCTAATTCTTTTCCACGTAGGACCGCAGTCACTCAATTGTCCTCTCGCGTTTTCCCACAGTCAACTCGTTAACTCTCCACTCAGAGTTGCTCGTTTCGACGGCGCCGGCGAATTGACTCGCGACTCATTTCGACCAGCTTATTATTCCACCGAATCCGCCTTTCTCTTTTCCGTGTTTTTTGGTTGTACCACTGCGTTGATTGTACCCCGGCGCCTATCGGATTTTCGTGGAGATGAAGCGGCGATCGTATTTCGAAAAAGTCATCTGCCGTTTTATTTTTGCCCGTCTTCGGGTGCATCACTCGTAAGAACCGAACCTCCTTAACTTTTTCCTCCTTACTGTTCGCTATTCACGGCCATCGCAATAATTGGCATGTTCGCAGAAATCGATTCCCGTGAGCGATTTTTCGCATTCGACCACTGATCCCCTTCCTTCCCATAAGCATTTTTCCCCTCGGGTGATGCCGAATGGGAAGTCCCTGGCCTTCCCCAGGTGATAGCATCCTCGGTTCGTTACTCCGCCCCCACCCGAAATCACCATCGAACAATAAATATAACACCCCGAGGCTGGCCTTGGATCTCGGCATCACGTACCTGCCTCTTAAATGCCGGATGATTTATCGCGTCTTTTTGGCTATCTGATGGCGACGCTCCCTCAGTCGCCATCGTGACGGACGTTAATTAAAATTCTCTTTTTTTCCTTTCACTTTCTCCTCCTCCCGAATATGGATGCGTGGAGTCGGTTTTCGTTGCTTTTTCGGCTCCCTCTATTGCGTACGCCTTCCAAGGTGTAATTGGTAAGATGGGGTATCGGAGGTTACTCGTGTAAATTAACGCTTGAACTGATTAGGTGTTTTCCTCAACGGATTATTTTCTTGTAAGAGGGCCTTGTTCCGAGCTCTTGTCGAAGTCTTTTTTTTAATTTGTTGCCTGCACCGAAGTGTTAAGAAATTAGTAGATTATATCAGTTTATTCTTGAAGTGTGAGGTGTTGTCTGTAGAAGATGCGTCTGGTAACCGAGTATTTTAAACCAGTAATTACTACATTCGGCCTGAAGTATGAACGTTATTTTTCATCGTGACCTTTTCGGTAAATCTCACGTGCTGTCGTGATTCATTTCTCGTCACATTTAAAATGAGTTTCTAAATAAAATTATGCTAAATAATTCTGATATTTTTGTTTCATTGATCTCATTCTGCTCGAATACAAATTAGAAAGTTACGATTATGTTGCGTCTCTCCATTTCGAATTCTGTCTCCCTTTCTGTCATAATTCCGCGAAATTTAATCACGTGTCACGGAAAGGTCATTCGGTATCATCGAGTCAAATCCCGAATAGGGAAGGCCGATCACGCAGTAGTTAGTGTTCGGCTGCTCGATTCAGCCAATGATTAACTCGACCAAAACTTTAATTCTAGTTTCGCAGAGTGGTTTTTGGAAAAATGCGGAGGGTGCTACTCTAAGTCAAAATTTGAAGCGAATGAAAGTTCGGTGAGTGGATGTTATCCTCCACCCATTATCGGCGTTATCGATTTGATGGAAGGACATCGGGATGTGCAGATGGATGGGCTGAACTGTGCGAGGCTGGAAAGTTGCTCCATTTTTACCTCCGGCTTCCTATCAACGCACGCAGACACACGCAGAACCCTTTCACAAACGGATTCCCATTAGCAAGCTCCGCTGTTTTGTTTGTTCGTAAACCCGATGACCGTCTCGTTTTAATGGCGTCTCCCGGAATCGGGCAACAGAGAGAAAAGAGATGACAATCGCTCGCCGTACCCTTTTCGCACAAAGGACCCTCTTTTTATTTCTATTTCGAAATTTCTTTACCGATCTTTCCGCCCTCTTTTTGTTCGAGAAACAAGCACTTTGCCTGCGACTTCATCCGGTTTCCCTTGCGGTTGGCAAAAGATGCGATTCATAGAGGCGCGATGTCTAGTGATCTTCCTTCCTTTGATTCGGATGTGGTGTTAAATACTCCTTCCTCTTTTTCACGCTCGATTATTCGAGTGAATTGCGTTCTGAATTCTCGCAGAATTATTTAGGAGTAATTTTTTGATTAATCTGGTGTGGGTTTACCTTTGTCCGAATTCACGACACGATATTTATCTTTTCTTCGTCAGGCTTTTTCACGAAGTCATGCCAACTCATGTTTGTTATTTTAAGATACTTTTTACCTTTTCATTTTCTTCGTGTATGAATTCAAATTTTTAGCAGATTATCTCTGTCACTGTTCTCGTTTAATTATTATTTTATCTTATTCAAAGTTAGGTGACGTTTGAAGTCCAGCTTTATAGAATTAATCATTGGTTCCATTTCTTTAATTATATTTATCTCTTTTTTGTGATTTTAATCTATACATACTGTAATTATTTCTATAATTGTTTTGTAAATTCGAAAGAAACATCCATTGAAACCGAAACGTACGGAAACTTTTACGAATAAAAAATTTCAAATATGCTCTCAGAAAAGATGTAGCTAGAAAATCGCTTCATTGGAACTAAATGTTTCATTTAAAACATGAAGATATCTAACCTAAACACCGAAAGATATGCTAATGAGGCTAAAAGTGGAATCAAGTCGTTATTCATTGTCATTCATGGCATCGGCGATGAAATTAGCGTTCTCCTATTCTAACGAAATTATTAAGTGCCGAGGAGACAGACTCGTTTGTCATTCTCCTGTTTCGAGATAGAAGTCATATCGATTAACTGTCGCGAATCGCTTGTGATCCACGGGAGTTTTTACGGAAAGCCGCTCCTCCATTAATCCTTAGCTAATCCTCGGCAGGACAAGCGTGGGGATTCGAGACCAAGGAATCATAGCAGCGATTCGCTCCGCATTAAGTCACCGTCCCTGGGATCATTTAGTTTCGCGGGCATGTTGTCAATTATGTCCGCGAGGAAGTACCGTCTCTATGGCTGTTTACCGCTACAGATCAACAACGAACGATCACGTGCCCACCTTTGTTGTCAGTTGCACCCCCTTCAGACGGAAGTAGGAATATATTCACCTCGTTGGTCGATACGTACACATGCCCCAATTTGCGACGCATGTCAATTGTCTACTGTTTGGATGGAATTAGCTATCCTTGTCGTAAGGGTCTGATGTATACCCCGAGGGTCGAGAGGGGAATCAAACAAATTGATGTGTAATGATAAGAATCTTTTGAGATTGTATTTAAAGTTCATTGAGCTATAATACGTTTTCTTTTCTAATTAATTTCTGTATGCGTCTGAAAGTAAGCATCTATAATCTGAAATTTAAGCGCAATGTTCGTCATGGTGCTTTTCAAGAGCACGTACGGTTAGGGTCCTTCACCTCGTGCAATTTTCATTTACAGTCGTTACTATAGGAAGGAACCTCTCCAAAGACAATGAGAGCAAATGGTCCGTTTCGTCCGACTGGCAAATTTTCGGTCGGCAGAAGCGCGACCCACTTAGGAGGCAAAGCCCAAGAGTAAACGCTTCCATTCGACCATCCCATTGTGTTTACGCGCCAACTGTCAGTTGCCCGTAATCCGACAGCTTTTAAGGCCCGTCATCACTTCCGTCACGAATTCAAAACCTACTAATGAACACCCCCGAAACGGCCGTGGCATTTTAATCACCATTCGGATGCTATAAACCTTCTTTATCTCTGTTTTTTTCTCTATAATCCCCCTCCGTGGAATACCGATTCGCGAATCACGAAAGACGTAAAATTCGAAATTTTCGACTTTTGGCGACAAAGCCCAGCTCAGCGTTTTCTAGTTTCCTCTCGTATGCGGAAGAGTCGGCGGTGGGAAAATCTCGATGTCGAGTGCGGAATCGAAGAGCCATTTGCCGCGACGGGAAATTTCTCGGTCCCGCAGTAATCTCTATCATTGCTCCAATTGCAGTGGTCGTTACGCTCTTCCAAAGTCTGGCACCATTGGAAGGGGATTTGGTAGCGAAAAACGGTGTCGTTAAATAACTCGGTGATGTGTGCGTGAGCGGAGATTTTTGGGAGTCCGTTCTTTAGGGGTTTCGTGCGATAAAAAACTGGGTCGAATCGCCCCTAAAACGTTCGATCTTTCCAAGGGATTTGCCCAAGAGTTCTTTCAGCACCACGAAAAATTTCAGTTTGTGATTATATTAGAAGGTTGTCTAAAGGTGTGCTTGATATTTTAACTCATCTTCAGTTTTTTCTTCTGGAAGGGATGCTTTACATTTACCGATGATGCGCAACTAGTGTAAAGTTAATTGTTTAAATGTATAAAGCATTGATTAAAATAAATAACAAACTTATCAGTCATACCATCCTAGTGTTTTTTGTTGCAATTTCAACACATTTTCTATATAGTTTCCTTAATCGTGACCATTGTCCGGCAGTTTCTTCCGATAGCTGCTAGGAAACTTGATGGATCGAGATTAAAGTGGTAGTTTTTGTCGCTACAAAAAATGCCTTTGCCTCAAATGCGAAACGGATGTTTCCCTTAAATGTATTCGGCTTCCAGATTTGCTTTCGCACTTCCGTCAATTTTTGTAGGAGCTCGAATTGTTTCCGCTGCCAACTGCCATCGGAAGCGAGAACTCCCGACTTAGTTCAGCAGGTGTTGCTTTAAGTGTTTAGCGTAACCGTTTCTGCATTCGACCGCTTGCTAACTAAAGGAAGCCAAGGAGGCGTGAAACAAAAAAGCCACTTCTCCTCTGTGGGAAGAATGGGCGAACCAGGATTATTTCCCGCACAAAGAATCGCTTCTGCGAGGGACTATTGTAGTGCACGGTTAGGGAGACTCGGTGGAAACAAGACACTTAAAAAAGCATCAAAAGAAACTCTTCTAAATCGATGCTGGAAGCGGCCAGATGGTAACTTTTGCGTGGGTGCGATAGAAGGCAGTGGTTTGGGAAGATACTTGACCATCTTACTTTTCTATTTCTCCCTCTCCAATGCTCATTTCCGGTGTCGATTGGGCAGAGCACATGCTTGCATCGCCATTGGGAGTGCGTGGGCAGCACCCGAAGGGAGTGCGGCCAAGAGTGATGGTTATTGGGAGTTCCATGTAATAGCGACCCCACTCACGACTACGTCGCCCTCCCCAAACATTGTCTGAATTTATGTTCGCTCATAAAGCCAAGTGCGAATTTCGTATGTTTCGACTACGGAGCGAAAGTGGCGGTCTGTTGTACGTAACGCCCTCTTATGGGCGCTACTGAACCGCCTGTTAGATACGTTTATCTTCGAGCTAATTTGTATTGCCGCGATCGAATCAGGCTAATGTTGTTTTAAAGTCCTCTTTATCCTCTCTGGGGTATATCTGTTTTCTTTAGATGCTTGTCTATCCTTCAGTGGCACGTTGTTATCTTCATATCTGAGCCGCACGAAGGTCTATCTCATCTAGATGTGAGTTGTAGGAAGTTGGCAGGCGTTGCTCTAGTTCAGCTTGCCTAAAATGGTTATACAGAACGATCCAGTTACTAATATTAGTACTGTTCAAGTTGAACAATTTTCTATATTTGAGAATTTTGCGAAATTATATATTAATTCATTTGTACATATTCCTTCCTATTATTCTCAAAATTAAGGATATTATTTATCTTTATTATTATATTATCTTTCTCATCCAATCCCATATTTTAATGATTAAGTTCGTGAGTTAAGTCCCGATGGAGCAAGATTATATTAATTAATATTATAATTAATTCTTAAATCTTAGCAACTTTAATGATTATCTCTCAGGAAAATATAAATTTTGAGTCTTATTGGCTTTTAGGATAACTGAGAATATCGAAAACTGAAATAAGTAACCCCCAGATCAGCCATCGATGTGTGCTCCGCATACTTTCTCTTGCAGCACCCATTCGAAGGCGAGGGATGAGTTAAGAGAAAGAAGGGGTCCCTCAGCCGCACCTGGTCCACTCTTAGCCCCGCCACCTTCCGTGGTCCTTAAGCACCCCTTTCTCTCCTGAATTTTCTCTCCCCAGCAGTCATTTCCTTCCGTTTTGTTATTCATGCAGCGCGTGTTGTTTTTTTACTCTGGGAGTGTATTTAAGAGACGAGCTGTTTTCCTCCCGCGACGGAATATGAGGAGCTGAAAGCAGATCGGGCTGACGCTGCCTCACAGAGATAAGGGCGACGTCTTCTGCTGATGAGGATCCCTTGTCTCAAGGGGTCCAAAGTAACAATCGCCGCCGTGTGAGAAGGAATTTTATATGGATCACTTACATGCTAACGAACAACATCTCTTAAGAGGACGTGAAAATGAGGCGAGACATTTGAGGGATTAAATTTAACAACCGTTCGAGCGATATTAATTTGTGTTACATTAAAGTAGTGGTGATAAAATTACTTTAAAGCGATTACTACCTTTTAAAATCATAGAAAATGATTTTTAAATATTCAAGCCTACATTTTAAACCTCTCTAGCGATTTCTTTTTAGGGTTTTCTACAAAAAATCTCGATTATTTGTGAAATAAACACGTAAGACAGTTTATTCTTCATGTAAACTAGAATTTTTTAATTTTTGAGTGAAATGAGAGCTTTTATTTATAGAGTAATATACCTACGCGCAGTTTATCCAGTCTTAATATCCTTTCGTTTGACTCGGGCAAACTTTGCTTGATGACCGGAGTAGAGAAAACAATTCACGAGGTCATCTTAAAGAGATCGCCTTTCTGGTGATGGTAATGAAGAAGAGGCGGAGGGGCGGTGGAGAGGTCGGTTAAGGGGAGGATATGAAAGAGGAGTGGAGGCGTGTTTAATTCATGTCGGTCGAAACTTGAAAAACTCTGAATTATTTAGAAAGATCGATAAACATTTATGAGAGTGGCCTGCGTCAGGTAAGTGCGTGTGTGTGGCTTCCTTCGTAAGAATGGCGGTTTATTTTAGGCCTAGCAAAAGGGGTATAATGACTCCGGACGTTTATTTTTACCCCTTCTTTAAAGATTCGCTTCGTTGCTTCCCGGACGAATTATCTCTCGAGAGGGCGAAAAAAGTGTGGATGTGGTGAAGCATCATGGGAAATTATGTCACGTCGTTTATCTCACTGCTGACTTCCTCAATAAAGAAGCATAGATATTGGAATCTCCAATTTCTATTTGGTCAGATTATTTAAGTATTTACGTATGAAACCAAAATGTTGTCGTGAAAAACACTTTTATTTCTAACGCATCCATTTGATTCATGGGAAGAGGAGCATTGAAACGATCCGAAATCTCTTTCACCGGGAATCGTTTCCAATGTATTATTAGCATCTTTCGGAGCGGGTCGGGGATTTTATTTATTTCCCCACGTTCAGCGGCGCTTATTTTATCCAGCCGGATGTTGAGCGATAAACAGATGTACCACGGCCTTCATAACACGATAACAACGGCCGTAGAGGAGAAATAAAACTGGTGGGGCCATTTCATTTAAATTTAATCATTTTGAATGCAGTCGAAATGCCCTTCGCTGGCCGAGTTCTAAGAGCGTATCGTTCGCATTCAATATTTCATCCGATATCCGATAATTTTAGCGAATACGTCTCTTTTGGCGAACCCACGGTAGAGGGATTCCCGTTCGGTACTCAAAGGGATATCTGTCTATAAAAACTCGCAGAATAAATATTTCGAGTGCGTGCGGGGCTCCGAGGTAATTTTTTATACCTTTTCCAACTCTCTCTAAACTATTTTCACCGCGGGCCTCTGCCTTTGTCGGCGGAATTTAATTTATTAATTTCACCATAGGAGAAGGAAATGACGGTACTTTTGCAGCCTTTTATATCCCTAGCACACGAATTAAGGGTGGAAGTGTGGGTTTGATTGTTTTGTGACCTTGCGGAAGGTCAATCAATATCCTATTTTCGGGATTTTTTTTCCTAATAGCATTTTAATCAGCCCCTAGATAAGTTGGAGCTTTATCTCTCATTCCTCTATCATTTTCCCATAAATATCAAAGAGAATATTAAGTGAAAGTTAAAGAGTTAAGTAATATTTGCTAGCTTTCCTTGCTGAACCTGAATATTATAGAAATTTGAAATTTCTCAGATATCCATAGCAACTCATAAGGTGGAAAAATTAGGATTTCTAGAACATTTATTTCGATCATATGCCTTTATACGTATGAGATGAGCCGTATACTGATTGGATTTGAAACGTTTTTCTTCAATACTTTTGTCATCCGTTAAACTAACCGGATCGATTCTTATTCGTTGAAAATTGTCCGTAGAAAGTGTTGTTGTAATCCTGTTCAGTGCATTCGAATGTGAAGATCCAAAGTATTGCAATAAAAAACAATAACTGTAGTCTTATGTTAGGACGGAATAGAAAAAAATTTCATCAAAAGTTGCGGTGTTCGAAAATGCACTAAAAACCCTAGAATCGAAAACAGGAAAAGTCTTTCCGAGTAAGAATGTGTATGAAAAAGAAAGTTTCTTCGTTCCTCCGATGCTCATTCAAGCAGCGGATGTAACGATTCGATTCCTACACCTGATTGGCCTCCCAACTTTGCTTCCTCATTATATCTATAAATTGGAATCTCTTTTTTTACGCCCGTTTCCATCCTAAACACTTCCACGGAAAAGTTTTAGTGAGAGTAGTTCGTAAGTATTCTACTCTCCATATTTAAGGCGTATGATGAAGGTGTCAGGATGTGATCGCGACAAAAAAGCGACGACACGGAAGTTATTTTTATGGCGAGAAATCGCGTGAAATGCATCCGAATGCCGTTTTTTCCATTTCTCTCGATGACGTGACGGAATCGGTGCCGCTAACGATAATTTCTTTATTCGCTTGGAGGTTATTAGTTTGAGTTTATTTTTTGCCGAAAAGGACTTTTAGGGTAATATCGATCGAATTAATATGCCGTATCTCGACGTTGTTCTATCTTCATAGTTTGTGCCATGTTGTTATTTGCTTATGATTACTGACACCTATCGGCAATCTAACTACGGTATCAGTTAATCGTTCATTACAAATGCTTTTAAAAGTTTGATTTCCTTCCTCATTCTTAAGTAGATACGGGAATTTTTGTTCCAAAATCATAGTCAAGTCGTTTTTAGTCAGTACTTTGGCTCATCTAAACAGAAAAGTAAATCTACAAAGTAGTCATGAACGATTTCATTGTATATCTCCCTTTTTTCACCAACATTTCCAAAATGAAAACGGTTTCAATTTTGTAAATTTATACATCCCTCACCATGGAAACGCACTTTGAGTAATTTATTTATTATGCGGAAAGGATGCGAGAGAAATATTTCGAGTCAACGGAAGCGAAACACAAAAGAAAAACTAGAAGCTAGGAGTCATCCCGTTAGAATTCGTGTGAGGAGGAAATAGGCAAATAAAAGAAGCGTATGTAAATGAGCGGTTCTTCCTGATGCACTTTCAGCGAATGAGTGCTTCCCATTCATAGCCACCGACACAAAGACGCCATCTATCTCTTTCTCGTAGAGTGATACAACCTGCTCTCGATCAACCTGTACCCATTCCGTTTCTCCTTAACGGCGTAGGATTTAAAAAAATGCGGAAATAAGTTACATTCCATCAGTTTGTTGTCCTGATCAGAGATTGGAATAAGAAAAGTGGACTGAAGGGTCTCTGGTTGGGGTTCGATCGCTTACGGCAGTGGAATCAAGTGGTTTTGGTATTCTCAGGCAAATGGGTCATCTCGATTCATTTGTTTTTGGAGAATTTCCCCTCGAGTTTTCGGAAAGTTTTCGATGATTGGATAATTTTGAATCATTTCAGTCCAGTTCGCTCATTCTTCTCAAAGTCAAATCCGTCTTGTTTTAGTGAAAGGCGTCTTTCGGTGCTCTGAGGTATTCGTTCCAAATTCATCTATGCACTTCATCGTAATTGCCGGATCTTTCACTTTTAAAGACCGTTCCTAATGTGATTATTTCTAAATTTAGCTTCTGGAAATGTTTTCCCCCGCTGAAAGAAGGCAAGAAACAAGTAAATATCTTGTTTAGCAGGCGCAAGATTTTCAGAGATTACTTGCTTGACCTGATTTGCATGATGAAGTAGTTTGGCGAAGCGGATCTGATTTCCCGCATTCGAAACAGGAGTGGAAACTTCGCTTTTAGCCGTTCTATTTGGTCTATTTAGTGATCCGTCACGTTGTTATGCTGAGGAATATCTCGTTGAAATAAATGCGAGTTTCAAACGAAATAAAATTCGCGAATCAAACTTGGAATTTCTATAACATAGAACGTTGCGGTCGCGATAGAGATAAATTGTACTGCTCGTTCCCGTTTGGAATCGTATTCCTCTTCGGTTGAATTTTTCATTCCGGATGCATCAACCGCACTAAATTAAGATCGGAGTCCTCGATGGTATTCCTAGTGGAACCTCATTTTCGCTCGCGGTCTTCGAGTAGTTCAACTCCGGTCGGCGAAAAACTCTTGCTACGCACGAGGCAGGAAGTTCGCAGACGGCCAACTTTAAACCTCGAGTGTTTTCATCTCTGATATGGCGAACATCTACGAGTGGTTTTACATGGGGAAATTATAATTCTCGTCGAAGTAACTTAGCGTACTATCTGCTGCACAAAAACCATTGGAAGTAGTGTTACGAAGACTTGGAAATTATTCCGGGCAAAATTTTGAATTTTAATAATGGTTTCAATATTGTAACAGGGAGTTATAATAAATAATGTTAAATAACTGTTGATAAATTTCCGTGAAAGTTTGCGTGTTTAATTTTTAATTACTCCTTTCATTATTGCACACTCGAGTACTCCATCTATTAGACAGGAGATGTCATTGATGATTTTCCCATTTCACGTATATTTGTCTATTAGGAACTTTATGTGATTGTCGTTTGAGAGCCTGTATAGCAGCGATGATAAAGGAATAGAACGAAGTAATGTTAGTGTTTCGGAGCATAGAAAAAGGTAATGGAATGGGGAATCAAATGAGGGGGAAATGGCCATCGTGGAGGGAGTAAGAGATGGTTATGAGGCCAGGATGAAAGTTTACGGGCAGGGACGCTTCGGATGGCCTTAAACTTTTAACTTCTTTTTCCGGAGATGGCCATCGGGATGCTCTCTCGACCCTTTCTCTTCCACCCGTTCCTTTTATCCTAATCCTCTACTTATCTTTCGCATTTGGGCGTGGCGCTCAGCAGTCCGAAGGCAGCGCCCCGAGTGGCGATCGCGTGCAACTCTTTGCGTACCTTTATCTCCTTACATCCGGTGGGCAGCTCTTTTGTTTATGCATTTAGTGGAACGTTCTTTTATTTCTTATACCCTTTTCACAAAACCGTCTTAGCTCACCGCACGAGGTAACTTCGTTACATGCTCGGTAAGTAACCACGGAGCTATGAATCTGCGAAAGGCGACCCTTTTTTTTTGCTGTATGCCATTATTCCCTTCGGAACGGATGCATCGCCGTTCCATGTTCCGAGACTTGCTTCTCAGCGCGTAGCTTTTCGCCAGAAAAGATCGGAAACATTTTCTAGTTAAAAGGAAGTTCCTCCTACAAGTGGAAACTTTTTGAAAGCCGCTAAATTGCGAGGACAGCGGTAGTTCTGTTGTTCCCGGATTGGTTTGCTCTAATTTCCAAGGTTAACTTTAAATGGGCTGCGGATTTGAGTGTGTGGTCGAATCGAAATTGCTTCTATCGAAAAAGAAAACGAGTTTAATTAACTATGAATTAGAAATAAAATTCAAACGACTCTTTGTGACTTTCTATTAATTACTTTTTCTTTCTCTCTTTGCAGGTGAGTACCTCTTGCAATGCAGTAATTCCAGACCTGCGGTTTAGTACGTAAGTAGTTTTAGTTAATGAAGGAAAAAATGCATACTACAGAATCATGCTACCTCATGATGGACATTAAAAATTTATATTGAGATAAATATATAGTTTGTTTATCTTAAATAAATCAAGTCTTATATTCAGAAATTATTTGTAGTAAAATCAATAAGTAATACTTCAATGGTCTCAAAATCCCTTGAGAATGGGTGGTTACATTAGTTTAAATATTAACAAAATTATTGAAGGTAAGTAATAATGTAATATTCCATGCCCTATTCTGTTGGAAGTATTGATTGCTAATTCTATAGTAAAATGGTGAAAACCTATTAATGAATATCTGAATCATTTATTACGTCAGGAAAAGGTTATGAATATGTAAGTGTTAATGTCATCGATTAGTTTGAAATCGATATTGTTTTCGCTGCATAGAATGCATTTCTTCCTGTTATCCGTGCATACATCTGCATTTCTATCCAGCTTCCCATAACACACATCTCGGCAGCACTTCAACTTTAATCCCGCCGCATATTTCACTCTCGTGTATCCTTCGCTGGAAAAAATCTCTCGTATTCCGTCATTGTGAAGGAACTATTCCCGTTTCCTTTGCCCATCCTTCATAATCCCTCCCTCCACACCAATCCTTTCTCGTCTGCCAATGTCTTCGCTGCCTTTCATCTCTCGTTACGCCATCGACGGTGCCAAGGGATGGCCCATTCTCCCCAATGCATTTCCGTCCTTTTCCCGGAAAATGCATTCCGGGCGACCCTCGGCTATCTCTCCCAAGAGAGCCGTCCCTCTCCGCCTACGTTATTATCGAACTCGTCCATTCACACCCTCTGCCATCGTGCACCGCGACTTTTTCTCCCCGACGAGGTCATCTCTCCGTCATAAATCATGCCATCTAAATCATGCGCTAGTATTTTTTGCTGGGATAGCAAACTTCTTCGTCTTTCTTCCACTTTCCCTCGAGCGACATGTTTTATAATCTGAATTCGAGCGCTTCCTCAAAGCGAATTAAAAAGTAGGTTATGCCGGTTTGTTTTATCCGTGCTGGTTCTCCGCAGGGGATTATGCCTGCACGTAATCCTCGCTTTTTTCCCTCTAATTTAAAAAACGTTTCCTTGTTCTGGCATTCCTGACAGGTGATTTAGGGTCAGGATGAGCTAGACGGGTGATCGTTATTAATTGGACTGGAAATAGGTTAGCGTTCCTGCGAACGATCGATATTTGGAAGGCCCCCGTTTACTCTCCGCTTCATTGCAGGTCGATATTGTGTATGCTTTCGCACAATCGGTGGTTGAGAAAAAAAAAAACGTAAGGATAATTTGTAAATATTTTCTATATTCCCTCTTGTATTCAATATAAATCATTAAATTATAATAATATAAAACTAAATATTGAAGTACTTATGTTTTGTCTTAACGGAATTAACTGAGAAAAGTGAAGGAATTTCTATAATTACTCGGGAAAATTACAATTTAACTCGATTTATTAGGCATTTATTTAAATTTCGTTTTATTTTTATTATTTTAAACATTATTTTCGATCTTATAGTCTTTGTGATTGATTGCAGCATCATAATTATTCATCTTATCCTCCTTCAAAATCTCTAAGAAAGAAACATGCCACGTATCAGACGAAAAACAAACAATGTCCTCAATGTCTTTGCATCCAACCCCCGCCGTTTCTTCCCCTCATCTTTTAGCCCTCACACCTTCGCACAAGTCGAGTTCGTTTAGCACAAACGCGCATTATGTCCCCTCCCGTCTACGAATTCGCGGAGTGCATGACAGGTGAAGAATAAGAGTCCTCTTCCCATCCTCCATATAACCCACTTCCTCCCCCCACTCCGAGGGCCTGCAAGTGGATGCACCAATTTTTCCCCTTCTCGTTCCATCTCTCGCGAGACGCTTTAATTCTGCCCGTACTAAAAAATACTCCGCAGTCTGGTTAACCTTAACCCCTCTGCTTTTTAAAGAAATTGTTTGGAGGTCGGCTCGTTTCCCATGGTGACGCAAACCCTCTCACGGGGTGATTAAAAAAAAGCACCCCCGTGCTAAACGACGGCGATATGTTTTCTCGCGTGGAAAACACGCTCGAGAGGGCGTTAACGCGACGCGTTTTCGTAATCATCCTTCTCCGTGCGGATTATAATGATCGGAAACGGTGGAACTGAATTTCACGGTCATTCTCCTCGGACCATAACTTCGCACCCTCCGAAAAGACGTTAATAGCGCCAGAAATATTGTGCCTTCGGAACATCAATGCAATTTTACGATAATGCCGCACTCGGTTTCTACTATTAAAACGCAGGCGGAGTGAAATTTGATGGAAGCGTAAAAAGGAATCGAGGATATTATGGAATTTTACGTTTTCGCACTTCCATTACAATAGCGATCATAAGATAGCGATCGCATAAGACGGTATGAATACAATCCAAAATGGCTCTGTTGTACGGAACATTTTTCAGGCCGATTCCCGAAACGTTATGGTTTATTTTCTGTTGGATTAATTGGCATAGTAGCAATTTATCGCAGCCCTCCGCATCTGCTATCGGTTTGTCACTCATTGTATATTGTGTAATGAGTGTAATGCGGGTATCGTGAATTATCAGTGGCACAGCCTCCATGAGTCGTTATTCGGCATTCCTTTCTATTCCTTTCTTCTATTTTTTAGCTTATCCTATGAGATCTGCTAATTATGCGTTACGAAAAGAATCAAGTCAAATAAAAAGTTAAAAATACCAATGAAATTAGTAAATTTTCCAACAATTTCATTTTTATTAAAGGACAATAAACATTTATTAACGTGTAGGAATGTTCATTATTGTTTCGAAATATATTTGTGAAGTAACAAATCATATCAAAAATCTAAATGTAATAATTTCATCACATTCTATAACAGTGTTTCGAAAACCACTCAACGGTAAAATTAGCAAACTGTTATGCTCGTGTGTTTGATACCTCAATTCCGGTGATACGTGTCGTATAATACCCAAGAGTTAGTTTTCCCCGACAAACCACTCAAAGTCAAGAGATACTCGTGCTTATGGCGGCACTAAGAATTATTAGCCATGGATTGTTTCAATCGATCTCTTATAGTCTCCATAGAAATATCGGGACGTTAATTTTTTTATGTGGCAGAAGGAGGCAGTTTTCACTTCTGCCCCTTAATTCGATCCCGTTTATTCGACACGAAATCGCATGACTTAAAACCTCCCAATCGACTCTCCAAGATTAGAACGAGCCTGGAAAAATGATCCCGATAAAATTATTTTTGACGGGCCCTCAATTTTTTTACGTCCTTCTCTTGAATCGCTTTTGGCGTCTCCTTAACGACCCCGGCGAAGCACGCGCCGTTAAACAAAACAGTCGCAATTTCCTAATAATAGCCCCCTGGGTGTGTGGCGTGCATCCGGCCCATCCACAGTCCCCGTAATGAAACCATCGCACCATTCGCATGCACCAGAAAAAGCCACGTCACGACGTCCGAGTAATCCCCGGGGATTGAGATCGTGCGATCCGCGGGGACGGGATGAAATACGCCCCTGGACTCGATGTCGAAGAAGCACTTCTTTATGCGGTGTCGCCCTCGTTCCTTCCGCCCCTCCAGAGCACCTGAACGCCGCTTCTTGGGTGGCGGCTGCGGACGTCACGAGCGAATCCTCTGCCGAAGGAGGTAAATCAAGTGCGGATTTTTAGAGCGTGGGAAGGGAACCAGAAGTCCCTGTGCGGAGGGTGCGTCACCGTCGTTAAGTATCTCCCGAAGGAGACGTCGCTAACTAGCCGTCCTCGACCGCCTCTCTAATAATCCTCCACTGTCTAAGCTGCGGATCTGTCAACCCTTTTGGTTAACGAACGAAAGAAACCAACTCGTTCTAATTCGCCGTCAGAGGACGGAGAATATCAACGGCGGATCGGCAACCTTACCCAGAAGGACTGCCCATCCGTCGCGTCCTTCTCTAATGAATGGAGCCGCTCGATCTGTAAGCTATCGCCGTCATCTCGTCGTTTAAAAAAGCCGCGCTTCCTTCGCGTTTCTCACGCGGTTCGGAAATCTCCTCCGGTGTATCCGGTTTCTGCTTACCGAAGAGTATTTAAGAGATAAAAAAGAGCGAACTTCGGCCTCGTAATTTAAGCGGCGATTCGATCGGTATGAACGTGAGCTTGTTCGGCGCTTTTCCTTTCCCTTCTGGTTAATCTAATCTCCTTCGCCTCTCGGAATGCCTCTTCGTTAGCGGATGCCTTCCTCAGGCACGGTGTCGATAGGCATTCTAGACGAGAGACCATTAAACAATCCTGTCTTTTCGAAGAGATCTGGAAAACTGCAGAAACCCAACCCTCGCTGCCATCTACGCAACCCCTTCGGAACACGCCTCGTTTCCCACTCTCGACTCCATCATTGTCCACGTCTTCCCTTTTATTTTCTTTCCCTGGATTTGCTCCTTAAGGAGTGCCTTCACCGCATTATATCTTCCAGCAGCCCTCTATCTACATCGCCCTACGCCTTTCTCCCATTTTTCGACTCTTCGCCTGAAATTGCGTTTCTCCCCCACCACGAGGTGTTTTCTTACCCTCTCGGGACCCTTTTATCGCGTCTCTTTCTCCGCCGTTTGTTCGCATCCCTGATATTTCCGTTCTTCTGCCCGTGGATATCTACCACTTTCCGCTCCATCTGAAGTCGGTGCTGAGGTCCGCTGCTTTTTATCGCCCGATTTCCGTCTTGGATTTCCAGCCTCTTCTAAGTTTTAACCGCATTTTTACGTTCGCGTAACTGCAGTGAACATCCAACCTTTCTACGCTGCCCTCGCAGTAGTAGTGGTTTCTCGTAACATTTTCTCTCGCGTTCTAGCTTTCACCCACTGATCGTAATTTATCGCTGTGGTTAAACGAATAAGGAAAGCCTTTGAGCAGCTTCTCGAAAAGTATTCGTATTTCTCAGAAGTTTTTAATTCCACCAAGACCGATTCCATTCTTCGTTCTTGACTTATTCATTCTTCCTTTCTAGACGGGTCAATCTCGTTATAAATCTTTCCCTCTGGATCCTCCCCCACTCCTTCGTCGCGAATCCCACGGTGCCATTTCTCCCGTAGACATTCGGTTATCCACGACCTTTTTCTCTTTTTTTTCGGTGCTCGCCGAGAATCCGGCTAGTGGGAAAAAGGGCGGTCGGTCGCTTGGTTGGGTCCTTTGTCTTCCTCTCCAAGGAAATGTCTCGCGGCCAAGAGTAATAGGCATTGATGAGCATCGATGCCGAATCCGAGAGCGTCTTGTTTCCTCCTCCCACGTCCACCCAACCCCTGCGAGTCACTGCTCCAAATCCGGTCTTTTCCACCCGCGCGCTATATCGGCTCTAGAGAAAGATTCTTTCGGTCCAGAGCTCCATGGACCGATCGAGTAATCGGAAACACTTCTTCCCCACTAGATATCCTTTTTTTCCTTCGTTTTGAAGGATTCCGATACCTTTCAAGATCGCTGTACCGATAACGACCTGATTCGGGCATAAACGACGTCAATGGAACGTATTAAAGGATTTAATTTGAGTCCCATCGTCTTTCGTTGGCCTTATTTGTTAATCTTCCGCTTCCGAAGGATGTGCTGTGGAATTCCTCCGAAGCCCCAATCGCTGCTGTCGAGACGTCTTCGCTCGTTTTTGGGAACCGGCAGCCCAAAAGGGATCGGTAAAGGACATTGTTCCATTGTCTCCCACGTAATAAGTGGTCTCTCCCAAAGACTGCCAAACCCTACGCGTCTACTCCTCGTGTAGCGTACTCCTTTTCCCCCATAATTGAAAAGACGTATATTGCCAAGTTTCTTATCTGCTATCGAACAATGCGCCCGGGTGGGACGGGCTCTCGTGGGAGGAATATGGGCGTAGGAAGGCCGAGGAATCACCGGCTCTTTTCAGCAGCAGAAGGGCAACTACAGCGCTAAGACTCCGCCTCCATAAATAACGCAAACATCCGCCCCCTCCCGTTTCACCAGTCCAGAGAAAGATTCTCCTCCATGGTAAATCCCGGCTTTCGGAGTCTGCGGGTTTGAGCGACTCCCGATCCGATTTCGCGTCTAAAGTGATTGCATCTTTCGCGGCGCGATTTTTCCGCAAAAGTCGATGTGACAAGTCCCTTCGAGACAATTCCTCTATAACCACATTTTGAAGAGCTCTTATCCACTCCTCTTCCCTGCATAGACAAGTGCCTCGTCGGTATCACCAAAGGATAGCATTCTCTCAAGATCCTTTTTATTAGGGATATCTCCTACCCTTTTCAACCCTTGTATTTTTTTCTAAAGGTATTTCAGTCTCGTACGTTAAAGACCGGAAAATCAAAGAGGTTTTCAACATTCATTTTGTTTGAGTTGAGCTCGATGGGTCGTAAAACTCTCGATATTTGAACCCACCTACTCTGATAATATATCCGCTCTTTTAAGCGGATGCATGACCCAAAGGATATGAAGAGAAGGATACTTGGGTTTCCGTAAAATATTTACATTACCTCGATCCGAGGTAGTGTTTCTTCCCCTCAGCCAATCCAAATTCCCTCTCGATAAATAAGCTGCGGAAAGAATACTCGGAGCGTTGTAAAGAAGGCAGAGGAGGCGTAAATGGCAATTGGGCGCAGTTTTAGATTGTATAGGCGTCGAAACGGCTTGTTGGCATAGGAGAGAGGAACGAGGGTTCGATGGCATTAAAGGTAATAGGAGTGTGAGCGATGGTAGGTTTGGATTTCGCTGTCGTAAATTGGAAGCGGTTTTCAGACTTTGAGAAGGCACGAAAAGAAGGGGATGTTTGGATAAATGGTCAGGTAGGGAGCGGGTTTGTTTCCTATGGACCGCGAGCTATATCTTCTCCTTATCTCATCACGTGAATCTTCCCTGTCCAGTCCTTCCGTTCTCCCACACAGACTCCCATCCGAACCTATCTTCTTTCTCTATACCTCCGATAGAAGAGTTGCCCTCTCGAAGAGTTCTAAGGCGATAGCGTCTTTCGCCTCATTCTCGATAGAAGTGTCGAAAAAAAATAGCCGTAGATTCAACACAGGTTCGACTTATCCGGCCAAGGTCGCTTCCTATTGGAAATCTTCTTTCTTTCAGTTTATCCCTCGGTTAGCCGTGAAGCGTAACTCGGAGGTGTCGAAAAGAAGCCCAGTTTATTCCCGTCTTTTCTCGCGGCGAAAGAATGGTATCTCCGCCCCCAAAATCGATCCATCGACGAGAGGCTGGAATTTCGCAATCAAGTTACCGTTACGAAGGTTTAGATAATTGGGATGACGCAGGAGGCTGATTACTGTGCGTTGTTAATTTAGGCGCAAAGGCAATCTTCCGCGGTCTATCGATCCTTAACGGATCAGGATCATGAGTAAACCTATCGCTCGTAAAATATATAATTATACAATCGTCGATAATTGGACGCTTTTCCTTTCAGTCTTAGAATAGCCTTCATTTCTTTCGGGGCGTGGTCGTCGCTATCTATTCGTTTGTTCCCTCACTCGAAACTCATTTGGCAGTTGTTACGTCTAAAAGTTAAAAGAGTCCATCAGCTGCTGATAAAGAGCAGATCGTGATGGAGTCGTTAATTTAGAATCCATCGTCGTATGTTTAATTAGAAATGCGATACGAATGTTTGTGGGATTAATCTTTCAAGTGATTAACGTAGTACGTTGTCGATGGATACGGGAATTTGTCGGAGGTGTCTACACAAAGGAATTACATAGAGCCAAAAACTTCATAATTGAATATGAAGTAATTTATCGAAGAAAATAATCTATCCGAATTAAACTGAATTTATTGTATTTTTATAAATTCCAAGCTTTTGTTAAATTTAAGGATACACTCCTTTAATATCTGTCGCTATTTTTATCTGTCTGTAAACTGTCGGAATGAAACTTATTATTATTATCAAAGCTCAATTAAACGAAGAATCTTTATAAATGGTTCTTGTTAAATGTAGATACTCCTCTTCCTTTCTGTTAGGGAAGCGATAACTCTTCCAGTGGGGCTTAAGGATGGAACGTTCTTTCAAGAATATGTTCAGTTCGTTGAAGCGTATTAGAACTCGGCTCCGTGTCCATCCTAGTTACACCTCACGGATTATCTTCAGCCGTCGACTTCCACCGATCGCACGCCTTCTCCCAATCACTTCTTCCAATTCAGCTCTCTCGCAAAAGGAACCTTTTACTGCCAGATGTTTTTACCCTCCGAGATACGCTGCAGGCCTCTCTATCCTCACCCTTCATAAAAATCCTCTCTCCCGAGTGGCGATTTTCGGAAAGCGGGCCTCAAAGGGAAGGATTGCCCCTGACATTCGCTCAACCCGCACGGCAACTGGGCCCATCTGCCCGATTCGCACAAAGGGGCGAGACAATTTGTCAAAATCCCGAGCACTGGAATTAGTGCGGTTGTGTGTATGTATAGGGTTGCCGATGATGCCACGCCCACCTTCGGACCGTCTTCCCGCAAAAGGGTCATGTCTTTTTTACGGAGGGATTCCGAAGAGGTCCAGAAGAGATCGTATTTCATCGAGATCGAGGGGGTCCAAAAGGGGGAAGAGTTTTTTAGAATATGACGACTCGGAAGCGTCGGTTTACAAGGTGATCATTACGATGAAGGGACTCTCGCATTAATTCTGTTTCATGGGCCACTCATAAATTGGGCGCGAGGACCATCGGTGGAGAAAGGGGATTGTAATACACGGTCTCCGGGCATAGGATCTCGTATTTAATGGCACAGAGTGAAATATTCACGGGAGAAGGGTTGCTTGATATTTGTCGCCGACGACTGTTATTTATTCATTAGTGCCCGTATTAGGAGAGAATAGCAGGTGCATAATCGAAGTGGCTGCCTACGATTTTTAGAGGGTCGCAGAGTAGCTGTGACAGATTTTAATGGCCGCTGGGGCTACTAGTTTGCCATTCTTGATTATGTCGAGTTAAATGGATGAAATGGCGTATTAAATGATAATTGAAGAACCTATTTTCAATTTATTAATGAGCATCTTTTTCTAAATGAGTATCCTTAAATTTAACTTCGAAATTATAAATAAATTTTGTTCCTCGAATTCGTTACAAGGAAAGATTAGTTAAAGTAAATCCGTTCGCTTGATATTTATTCCTCCGTATCAATAGAATTATTTCTTGTGTAAGCGATACTTAACGGTTACTATAGATACAACGTGAGGCATGTTTCGATAAGAGGGATGAATGGAATCGCCATGGTGGCCGTTCATTTAAATTCTCGTGTTACTCTTTAACAGCGAGTTAGCTGAGGAAAAAAGCAAATCTAAATCTTCCCCAAAATCGAGATCCTCTTAAATTCGGGAAAACGATCCTAAGGGAGGCAATTTATGGCACACGAACATTTTCGCGAAAAGATTCGATGATCTTATCAGAGCTCCTTTTAATAGCTATCCTCTCTCGTCGCCTCGGAATTAAGCGCTTCCCCTTCTCGTTCGTATCCAAAAGGTCTCCATTAACGCAATCCGATCCCCGAATTCATCCTAAGCGAGATAAATCCCTTCTCGAAAAATATATTTAAACCGCAAGATATATATTTTCGCTCGCATGTAATGCCAACGGAGATCGATCGATATCCGGTGATTTGTTTCCATCGTAGGCGGCCTCAACACCGCAGGGTCGGAGGACCACGTGGTAAGGGGCCCCTCCTACGGTCACTTTTTCACTCAAGGCCTTCCCACCCACGCCTCCATTCATCCTCCGCCTCGAGGCATCGTGAGGTAAAAAGGGTGGTTTTTCCTCCGAGGGATGGTTCTGAGTTATGACGCGGCCGGTGGGCGGAGTCGCCACCATCGCATCCGTCTTTCTCGAACCCTCCAAACACCACACCCTGGCGAATTCAGCGCTTTCCGATGCATCCACCCAAAAAATTGCGACGTCCACCCTCCGTGCCTCTCGCCGTGGGGGCACGATTCCTCCATCGAGCGCATAAATTCATATTGCCCTTTTCCGCGATACGTTTGAATGTGAGGACTCCCGCACGGCCGCTGAGACCGGGGTTTATTGCCGTGTCTTTTGCCAAGCGGTTTATTCTCCACGGGATTTCCTAATAAAGCGTTGCACTTTTTACTACGATAGATTTACGTGAAAGTAATGTTTCATATTTACTGGCCTGTTTTTTTTGTCGCCTCGTCGAAACCTTATCGAAGGAAAAGTTTCTGGTTGATGTTACGAATACTGAATCGAGAATTCTCAAATACTATATTCGGAAGAAGAATGGTTCAATTGAAATAAGTAATTTACATTCCCCTTTGTAAAAAAACCTCGTAAGTTGGGAATGTTTATTTTCACCCCGAGAATGATACATTCGCATATTATTCGCGAATAATTTCTCGTATCTAATACATTTTCGGTGGGTGGAGGGACGGAAAGAATCCGCACAAGAAGAAGTCTGAAGAGGGCGGGAGTGTGGGTTCAGAATGCACGTTATATGACATCAAAGAGCAGCACCTTTCATTACTCCTATTTTTCTCTTTCATTTCTCATTCAGCCTCTTTATCCCCTTCTTTCCTAAGGCACTCTTCACCCTTTTTTCTTCAATCTCTCCGTTTCAAATGATACTCCTCTACTTTTCCAATTCCAACTCTTTTATCCCATCTCTTGTCATGCGCCTGAGGTTCACCTATTCTTTTGCTCATCACCTTCTCTAATATCTCCCTCCTCCATTTCGATTCCCTCACTTTCAAACTTTTCTCCCGCGTAATTTTTTGCGAAAGCACTCTTCCTTTGTTTTTACTCCCGATTTATTACCCTTGGCTCCTTTTTTAACCGCCCTTTGATTGTTAATCCACACTTTTTTGGGAGCTCTTCATTCATGACTTGCCCTCTCTCTTTCGTTCGCTTTACAAATAGAACTTCCCTATTAGTTCGACTTGTTGGATACTCCAGTGCTTAATTATTTCTCTTTTTTTTCATTCCCGTCTTGTGTTACTCCATTTCAGCCGACCATTCATTTACAATTATTTGGGGCGAGCCGAGGTTTTGCTTTTTTGTCCCTTTTCACTCTTAATATTTACTTCTTCTCTTAATCGCTGTTTTGCCTTACTTTCCACCTTTAAAAGTTTTTTAAGGAAGTGATTGTTTCATGCTTATAGTTAAGATATATTATTAGAAAAATAGGTTGTCGAAAGTAATTTTTAAATGGATTTTTCCTACGATATCTAATTCTACTTCCTTCACTTCCTGAATTCCTTTTCTTCTTCTCTCTGCGTGTTATATCTTATCTAATAGTGACTCTTATGACTTCTCGTGCTTCTATAATTTAATTCGTCCTTGCGTCTATCTGTCAAGCCCTCAACCCTTCACTCGTTATCCAAGGCGCGGTAATTAGCATGAGGAAGGCTCGTCAGAATGAAAGAAGAAGGAGGGAGTTTTTTGACGGTCGGGAAGAGAGTGTTGTGCGGTGGTAATGGCTCTTGGAAGGCAGCCAACCCGTTTTTGTTGGTGCGAAGAGCGGAGAAAGGAGAAGAAAGGCGAATGGAGAGAATTTGACAGAAATATAGACGTTGCTCGTGAGGACTGACAGCGAAAGGAAGAGACCGTTTGGGATTGACTGATTGAGGAGTCTGTGGGGTAAGGCGTTTACGTAGGTGACGTCACTCTACTACTACGAATGGCTCAGAAGGGTTTGTAGATCGGTGCAGGTGTCGTCACCTCTATGTTGCTTAGATAATGTTTGAGAGATATTGTGGTTCTGACAAAACTAAAACTGCTTATGGGGAAAGCAGGTTGAGTATTGTTCATGAGATAATCAGTTTTGTAATCTATAATTTAATAGTTATTTATGGTAATGTAGTTAAAATTCCATCGTTCAGCTCAAAGGCTGAATTGATTTTATTCATTAGTTTGTTCCCATTCAGCTTTCTTTTAATTTATTTAAGTATCTCTATTTTATTAAAGGAATTTAAATCTAACCATATCTGTCGGTTAAAAATAAACATCAGAATAAACATAAAATCGAAGACACATATCCGGAACTCTCCATATTAGCAATCGTTTCTCCTTTTGGAGAATCTCCGATTGGTCACGAGAGCATGAAAGGGAAGTCAGACAGTTCTTATAAAAGAGTTAAGAGGCAATTATTTAAGGATGAGCCATTGCTTGGGCGAATAGTACCGAAAGTCGTAACCGCCTTTGCGATGGAATCAAAAGAGAAATCCGCCCCACACGACTCGTGACGAATCCGGTGGATGCGAAATAAATAAAGGTGCCCACGGAGGTGTTGAAGGCAAAAGGTAAAGCTCGTTTTATTTCCCAAAGACAATGGGATGATGAATGAGATTCGAAGGCCGGTCTCCACGAAGCAAAACAGGAGAAATGGAAAAAATCGAGTGGGAAAGTCTCGTGAGCAGAGACAGGATTGATGAAAGACGGTTTTTTTACGAGGTGTTTTGAGAGACAGAATGGGCGGAGGGGACAGCGCAAGGAGAAATGCGAAACTGGTAATGGATGATCGAGGATTGATGCGGGCTAAAGGGTTAATGGGACCGGGTCTACGAATTTCTTAGCCGATCGGACGAGAGAAGTTTTCTCTTAAGCCCGCGGCACGTGTAACCCGACGCATATTTTTCCATCATGACGCTTGCATTTGCCGAGGTAATTGCTAGAAGACGGAGAAAGTTCTCACTCCGGAGGGATTCATTCCCTCGGGGGTCGGATTACGGTGAATCTTTTAGGTGATGGATGGCATCTCAAAAGAGGCGTCCTCGGAAGGAGCTGCTGCGGCTATCGTCCCGAACGTGGCTCTATGCAGATCGGGTGCGATTCAAACCGCAAACGCATTTTTTTGTACGTAGCATGCGGTCGTGTCTTAAAACGGATGATTGGCGTTTTGAAACGATCGGGTATTCGATGAAGAGATTAAGCACTCCTTAAGAAAATTAATGGTCTCGCATAATTTACGGACGAAAATTATCTCGGATCGATTTGGAAGTACTCGGAGGTTAGGTAGAGGGGATGAATTAACATAACAGTTAACCTTTAATGGACTTCCTTTAAACGGATCATTTTCCTTTGCACTTTGCGAATTCTATCCTTTTGGTAATCGCACGTTTGGGGCGTTTTAATTCGCACAACTAGGTCGATTTTCCTGTCAACATTCCGTGATGTTGATAATATGCCATGATTAATCGCGTTGAACATTGTTTACTGTTCGGACTGTCTGTTTTTGGAAATGCTACCAATCGGTGGAACTTATGCATCATAAAGAAATAAGTCTGAATAATACGGGGAAGACCTTAGAATATCGTTGCCAAGACTTCCCTGTTTCTGAACAAAAGCCAAAGAAGAAAACGAGTTTTTAAATTGCCTCGAAAAATTCCCATAAAAATTCTTCCGTCGTAAAAACGATATCAGAATTTATTCGCAAGACACGAGTATAAGGGATTCGCTGCTCAAAGATTTATAATTTATATTAAAGGGAGCGCTCGTAATCCAATAACCATCCAAGATGAAACCCGGAATATTTCTGGTACAACGTAAACAGAGAAGCTTCAGAGAATTCTTCAAACTTCTATTGTGGTAGTCCGAAACATCGGTGCCAAAACACGAGAGATTCGTAAACAGGTTATTTAAAGAAGTAATTCTCCGAAAAGGATACAAGCAAAAAGGAAAAAGGGCCCGTTTTAAAAATCTGACTCCTTGACAAAGGCTGCCTGCCTCCCCTTCCTCGGTTTATAATACAAATAGTCCCTACCGCCTCTGGGATCGTTATTAATAGATGAGTGAGTGTTCCTTTTTCCATCCTCACCTATATCCTATTCACCCTCAATTGCACTCTCTATATCTCGACGAATTCACCCCTGTGGTCCAGCGAGGTGATCCCAAAATGCCTTTAATGAGGCGTATACCAGATTATGCACCGTGTAGATAGGCCCCGAGTAGACGGGCCATCGCTCCAGTCATTCTATGGAACTCTCGATTTTTTCATCCTGTTCCTCATCTTCATACGATGCTTCCTTCGCATCTCCTTTTCAATTCTTCCTCATCTTTCCCCTCCTCCACAAGACCGCCCACAGCTAAATCACTGTCTGATCCAGGGTCTGGCAATCACTTAGGTCGCCAGGGGGACGTCTTCAAGAATAAGTGGTGGGAATGCTCTACCCCCGGGGGTGGAAGCGGACGGGGTTTGAATCTTCCCCGGAGAATATCTTCTCCTTAAAAAGATAAGAAAAGTAGTGGACTCGGCTGTTTTTCTCCCTTCCCAGTGTGGTCCCTCCTATTTTTATTGAAACAAGAGTCTTCCCTCGGATTATTATTTTCTTCCGTCGGACTTATTTCGGGAGTCCGAAAGATTTAAGTGGGCGAAGAAAACGTTCGTCATCTCTTTTTCGCAAAGTTTCCCGCGGACGTTCATCAAATTAAATTGAAGGAAGAAAATTGGCTTGTTTCGCGTAATTTATGGCTCGAGAAGCAAAAAAAAGTTTGGCTTAGTTTTCCAAATCCTTTCGTTAGATGGTCCGGCCTTGAAGACTGCGTCGGAGTAATCGTTTTCATCGAATTAAATAGTTAGGCGTCGTAAAGTACGTCCCGACAGCGGAATCCAAACTATGAAAATCTTCGGCTTGGAAACCGTCCCCCGTCTTTAGCCAATTCCGAGATCTTCTATGCAAATATCTCCAGACTTCAACTCCGCTTTTCCAACTTCATCTCAATCTTTGCTAATAGGAGAGTTCTTGGAATAATCTCTCGACGAAAAATGTTAATTGGGCCATTTTCTGACTTCTCCCTTTTAATTTATCGTGGACTCCTCGAAGAAATTTCTCGGTAAAGCGCCTTAAACATATTACTCATGTCTAGACGCGCTCCCGAGTATTCTTTGGGGCTTTAGCCTCATCATTCTGCCAACGCTCTCTGAATATCATAATGCCAGGGAGGTTATTCTTTTGTAAAATTCCATCCCTGAACACTAATTTCGCCCATTGATATCCCCAAATTAGACCATTATCACACCGTAATAAAGCTGCTATATTCTTTGATAAATAAGAATTTTTTATTTAAATTTCGTTCTGATAATATAATTTGTTCTGTGTTAAAGCCTAAATAAATTATAACGCTTAATGAGGAAATTAAGGAATGTTATCCTTGATAATCCCTTCATTACGTATCCAAAGTTTATATTTACGAGTTACAGGAATATTCGCAGGGAACGGACTTTAACAAGATTTAAAAGGAGAAGTTAATTGACAAAGGACGAGAGATTGTGTACTTTCATTATCGCTCTAATAATAAATTTACTTCTTCACTATGTTTCTCTCGCGAGGATTCTCTCTAAGTGGTTGCGTTTTATTAAATGATCGCGTAATTCATCGGCGAATGTTATGGGAAGCGACGGAAGATAAGAAACCGATCGTCGCGACATCAGCGGGGTCTCCAACTCGTGCCGGACGATCGTGATTTGCTTGGATACGCTCCGAAAGCAGACAAGATAAAAGGAGGAACACATCCACCTATCGCGCCCTCCTCTGCTAACCTTTTCAAAACCAGTCGCTCATTTCTTTGTCTTCCTCTCATCCGATTCCTTCTATATCATTCCATCCGAGAGTCTGAATCATCCGCTGCCATTTGGATGCCTGTTGTCCGATATATCGGCGTATTCACGTAAAATGCCAAGGCATGTTAGAAATTGCAGAAAAATTATCATTTCATGAAATTTTCAAGAAATCGAATCAAAGTAACTCAGTTTCTGAAATTATTTATGCGGAAAGGATTTAAATCGAAGGGAATTAATTAAGTGAAACACGTTTAAAAATCGCGCATTCAATTTGAATGTTTTTACTAGTACGTCCATTAGTTTGTAATATTATCCTTTATAATAAAACTCAACCCAACAACAATTCTCTCCTGAATCTTTGATCAAAATATATTTGGAAAATAAAAGGGGCGTTCAAGGAAATTAAGAGCTAGAAATAACTTCAGAACTTTACGAATTTCCGGGAAGTCTCCGCATATCCCATTCGAAATGGTTTCGCAGAGAGACATTCACGAACTCGATCTCTCGGAGCAGACCAGATTCACTGTTCCCACACGAGTGTACACCTTCAGAAAAAGATAAAGGGATGCTACCCAACCTCTCGTTTTTCTCAAAGGAATATCTGTACGGAACATCGCCCAACCTCTTCTTCCTCTTTTCCTAAAGTATCTCCGTTCGCCCTTCAAGTCTTATACGATCTCCCTTCTTCACTTGCATAATTCACTTTGCCTCCCGCTTCGGGAACGCTCTCCTACATTGATATCCCGTTTCAACGACTGCATTTTCTATTCTCTCTCCTCCTCCGTTCCTCATCCTTTCATTTCACCTTTTGCATCCCCCGTTTCTTCGTCCCTCCGACAGTCCCTGCGGTACACCTCCATGTTTTCTGGATATTGTATATCCCTCCGTGGGCGTCATTTGGGAAAGATTGCCGGCAAGAAATTGTGCATCGAATATTGGTTTTCCTAAGAGGATAGAGGAAATTCCTTAGAAAAGAATAGCTCTTGAATATCTGATCCATAAGGTCAAAAGCTTATTCCGCCTCCGCCCCGAGTCGATTTTATCATATTCGTAAATGTTTGGATTTTGTTACTGAGCGTTGATCTACGTGTTATCAGTCAAGAAGAGTTCGACGAAATTCGGTTCCCTCGCTTCAACTATTTAGTAACCTTTCCAATTGTAGTATGCGAGCGGTGCTCGAAGCCACCCCTGTTTTCTCTTGAGCTTTATTATAAGCGATAATCGAGGGAGGGGCAGGATCAATCAGTACTTGCTGCGTTCGACGCGGATTAATGAGAATGTGAACGAAAAAACCGTGGCGCCCACGTGTTTTAATATTTTAACTGTTACGGGAGACGTCTATTGGAAGTAATAAGATATAAAAGAGGGAGACGTTGATTAATTCCCGGAGTGAAAGTGTCCGGAGGGGAGTAGAAAATCGAGACCGATCTTGACGAATAACGCAATTAGAATCCACACGCCCATTTATAAAATCCATCCGCCGGCGCAATGATTTAAGCTGGGCCACCTCCCATTTGTATTCTCTTCTTATTTGTCATCATTTGTAGCCGGCGGCGCGGTAGGAATAACATTGACACATGCTTCGAACCAGCGCCCGTCAACCCCCGATGCACTCCCCTAAGAAGAACCCCCCTTCATTCCGCATTCACTCCTCATCCTCCACATTGCATCCACTCCCATCGCGTGAATAATACACGCCGTTCATCCCCTTCGCGTGATTCCTTGCGAGACGGATTCGGGAAAACGCAGCCCTCGTAGAGAAAAAGCAGGGGAATGCTTTCAGAGGGTACGGATTTCACTGGGTAATGGAGATTCTTATTCCCAACATACGCTCTCCGATTCCTCGTATCTAGGATATGGTCCCCGCTTATCGGGAACGTGACGCCAGCCATTGTTTAGCTTTTTATTCCCTCGCCGAGTCTTTCTATCATCTCCTCCATCATTGATAGAGTGCGTTCGGTACACATTCTCCTACGCTCGGTCTCTATCACTGCTCCGGTATCCAGGCAATCTGTCATGTCCCGAACGCGTATCTCTTTTTCTCTCCCGCCACTTGTAATTTTTCACTCCAAAATGCCCACGTCTTGAATATGTTTTCGATATGAAACACACTCATGGTATATTACGTTAAATCTTTGGAAGGAAACTAATTAACTAAAAACGCTTTCACATTTCAATAATAGGATTTCAAGCGCAGTGGTGTTATTTCACCCCCATTGCAAAGGAGATATTTTAAGATTCAGAGCTTTGAATAGATTATCAATTATCAATTCTTATTAAAAAGGAAGTAAGCTGTCAGTGTAGGCAATAGTCATTCAGTAATCCATCCTTCGTTACGAATGCAATTGAAGTCGGTTCCGGAAACATTGAAACACCATCCATGTTTGTCAACTTTCCAATCGAGTCTCTCTTTTCGTTTCTCGGTCATTCCTTCGCCAAAAAAGTTGACAATCGGGTCGTTCGCCCCGTTTCTCGGAAATAAGGGCGGTTTGGATAGCAGTCACAGTGAGTGTCTCTTTTGGAAATAAGAAATCCCGGATTTCGAATCTCTACCTGCTCTCCAAGACTCAATCCGGCAGATCATCGTATTTCTCAATTTTACGTGTTTTTATATTCTGATCACACACAACGCGGGTACACTTCTAGCTCATTCCCCAGGCGCAGAATCCATCTCACCCGTTTCTATCACCGGATCCACGTAGCCGACAATACAATCTGCCTCGTGTACCACCTCTCGTGCCCTCTTATCGCTGCTTTTTTCCTCCCGAGATGCTCTCAATGCGAACGAAAGATTTAGAGATCGCGTTCACTCCCTTTGGCATCAAGCATCATTCCCCTTTTATAACATTTTTTCCGTAGGACCGCGTGATTTTCGCATTCGAATTGATTCTCCCCATTCACCTCTTCTCTTTTCTCCTCGTGTTTTAAGTGAATCTCCGCGGAAGATCCAGATACAGAGCCAAGAAGTTTCCTAGCGTAATTGCTCGCGCTTTTTTGCATCCCCCTTATTACTGTAGTGGCTTTTTCCATCCTCCAGACCAGACGGGGAGGAAGATAGCGGCTATTTATTGCAGCATCGCTCCGTGTCTTCTCCCCTTATCAGGTCCCAGGCGTGGGAAATTGAAAAAAGCGCGGAATTAACGAGAGGACGTCCGCCGATGGTTATTTACGACGCAAAGGATCCTGCTTTTTTCCCACACAGTCCGCGGTCAACGCGATAAATTCTGCAATGGCTTCGGAAACCTTTTTCTCATCATTCTTCACGGAGTGTTCACAAGAAACATAGGGCATTCGAGACTCATGTAACCTCTGATTCGATATACAAAGACGTTCTTCTCGCATCGGCACAGATAAAATGTTGTATAGAGCAGAGTTACCAAAGATAGTTTCACTATATATTTATATTATTTCATCCCGAGAGTGAATTCTTCCGTATCTATTATTCGATAAATATTCATCAATTTCAGTATCTACATCCTATCGCGGATTCAGCACGGATCAAGTCTGTTTTTGATACCTAATTAAATATTTTCTGCGACGCAAAACCAGGGTTATCCACGGAGATGGAAAGAATATAATACGGATACGAGAAATATATAAACGGAAACGTGTGCCGGCATCGTAATCTGCACCCAAATCCGCGTCCCCTACCTCGTTCTACCAAATGTCGCGCAGGTTTCGCCTCAGTTTGTATTCATACCCACAAATACCCGATCAGCCGCCGGATTCCTTTATCCGATCAGGCGCCAACGAGGGACGCGCTTTCCAATTCCATCCCTTGCGCTCACGTACCTCCTTCCGATTCCCCCATCATATCCTTTCTCCACTTTCTCCCTTTCCCATCTGTCGCGATTGCATCCATTCTTTCCCAATCTTGCGTCCTAATCTTCTCTTTTTTACTAATATCCTCCTTTTCTGCAAGTCGGTCACGCCGACGCACTATCTCCTCGTGTGCTTTCCATCGACGTCGTCCCCCGGAGACTTCACCTTGGGATGGCCAAAGACGCGCCCCTAACGGAGAAAATCACGTACATCTCGCGCGCTCTGCAAGCAGCGTCCTTATAAAGCTCACAAACCAAAACTTTCCGTCCCTTTTCTGCTCTCTTTAAGGTCACGAGCGGTGTGTGCGGACACGTGCCTTCTCCGCGAAGGAGATGGACGGGGAAATATCATCCTTCGTGTCTTGACCCTACGAATGCAAGGACAAATCACGTATTGCCAAGGGGATCGCGAGTCGATAGAAGGTCATGAGATCAATGCAATCCGGTCGATAGGAAGAATAATTGATTCAGATGCATTATTTCTATATGTCGTGATTTTGAAAGTTTTATTTGTAAGAACCACTATTTACGTATTATATCGATATTCTTCATAACCCATTACATTCTCATTAAATTTTTCTAGTCGCAGTTCTCGTTATTTTAGAAATCAGATAGTATCGATTGAAAACGGTCAAATATCCGTTTAATAAAAATATTTGGAATAATATTAACTTTTAATTGGACCGAAATAGAGAGAAAAGCTTATTTTAAATTTAGACATGATTCGCTTCGTATCTTTAATTATTTAGCACTAGCTCAAAAGGAAAGAATGTGACGAACATATTGTTGTGAAGGAGATTTTTGATCTATCATTCATTATTTAAAATTCATGAAATTAAATTATCGCATCAATTTGTTTCAAATCATCGAATAATTCTCTCGCGTAATCATAATGCAATCGGCCTGAAGAAAGCTCCTCCATCCTCAGCCCGTGCCAATGGAAGTTCCGTTAAGCTCGTCATCCATTTGCCATTATAAGACCTCACTTACGCTTTCCTCCTCATCACGTACGAGCAAACCGTATCCCCTTCTCCTATTGCGGAACTCGTGCAGCTGCACTCAATTCCTCAGAGCATTACGCTTGCAAGTGCGCGTCTATCCCAGTGCCAAGAACAGAGGCTGATTTGCTCCACTAATTCTTCCCGCGTTTCTCATTCTTCCCTACGTAACGCATCTCCTCGGAAACCATAAAAGATTCTCCTCCGAGAAATGGCCCCATCGAGAGTATTTTTAGACCCGTATTATACAACCCGCGATCGGCTCCGCTCATTCGCAGCGACGTAATTGGTCGCGTTAAAGATTTCCCGAAGATGATTTATTCGAGAGAAAATAGATTTGGCCAATATTCGCACATCTCCCCTTCGAATCACTCGAGCGATTTTTTTTCGCGCATTTACGATCCCCAAAAGGCGTCGTTAAAGTCACGTTCCATCGGCCGAGAATCAAATCCGCAAAGGAAAATAATAACACGCGCCCCCGCGAAAAAGAGAGAACGTTCTTTTTTTTAGGCGTTCAAAGGATATCGGATGCGACGCTTTCTTTAAAGTCTCGCGACTCGAAACATTCTCAAACAAAAGATTTTCTCCGTACTTTAGAACATCTTACGCCGGAATGCTCTTTGTAGTGGTCTCGGCACGAATAAAAGATTGCGGATGTTTTTGTTCACCTCTTTCATCCTAGAGGGACTCATTAAGCATGCGCATAGCAATTCACCTCCAAGGCCGTGGTATGGGGAGTGCGCTAGTTTTCGACGCTCAAGCCAAAGGATTCGGAGTTGAAGTATTTCGATTCCGCGATGTAGTAATTAAGTTTCCGTCAGCCTTTTCTCGGATAACCTCGTTCTGGAAAAAGTCATGTTTATCGCGGAAAACTTCGTGCTCCGGATATCCGTGCTAATTTCTCATATTGTTTCATGGACGATGTTTATTTTCCTATTACAAGAATCAGGTGCGATATAATAGTATGTATTTAATCGTATCTTTTCTTTCTTATGTAATGTTTTGAAGATATTTATAGTTATGAAAACGTTCCCACGAATAGTTCGTTACTTTTTAAGTATACGCGTTTGGAGAATGAAATATACACGTTTTACTCGTATTGGACAGCTGTTTGAAATTGATTTACAAATGGCTGAATATTAATATTAAATATCACGATAAGACAAGCATTTTCATTACTATTCTTCTAATCAAATGCAAGCCTTCAAAATGTAGCCATCCAGGAGGAGGAAAGATCCCTTTTTATCGATCTTTAAAGTGGAACGCTGTATCAGATAAAGTTTCAAAGTTATTATTATTATATTTACATGTAATACTCTTATGATTTATTTTGAATAGTTAAGATAGGATAAACGCGCGAAAGGTTATATTTCCTTTACGTGTTCGAGTGAAGGAAGGAGCTACCGTCTCGTGGATTTACACCTTCTTAGCGTACAAGGCCCTTAGCAGAGCGAAACTAATTTTTCTTGCCGCCGCCCCTCAAACTTATCCCATTCTTAATCCTCGGAACTGATATTTTCTCGCGGAAATGAGCTGCGGGCGGAGGGCGAATTTATCAATTTCCCGAAACAGCCTCGGAATAATCGCGAGGCATTCCTCAGCGGCAATTAATCCTCGCGACCCGGAGCCTTTCTTCGGAAAAGTAACACTATGTTCCTCCATCCGTCTTGAGACAGACACCCTCTTCGTAGACGCCTCCCCATAAACGAGCCCCCGCCGAAAATTTACTGCCTCCCTCGGATGCTCAATCACTTTCGTCGATCTTTGTTCTAAAAAGCTCCCCACCGCAGACGATGAAAAGGGAAGGAATTACTTCGCAGGTGAAACTATCCCCTTAAGCGAACATTTCGGCTGCGTTGAAAAGGAGAACGCGGGGTTATCGGTTTAAATAGAAGGGTATTGTAATAATGAGAAGGGTCGGGAAGTTTTGCACCCCTTCGAAAAGGGTTGGCAAAAGAAGGGGGTGGCGACAACGCGGAAAGTCTGCAATGGCTATTGAAATAAGGGAGGATGTGCTCATAAAGCGTGGGGGTTCTGCTCGGGAGAGCCGCGCTATGTTTAGACGGGATGGGTTATTCGGGAGGGTAAAATAGGCGGTTAATTCAACAACTCCGCAACATACACCCAAGTTAACTCGCTACGCGACAATAGCGTGGAGGGACGAATGTCTCTGGGTTGAAGGGGTCCTTCATATACTGCAGCTGGACCAGATATAGTTGGAATAGAGGGGTTGTTTTTAACAATAACCGTGCGGTCGGAATGGGGGCATTTTTTTGTGGGTTCCGCCTCGAGGGTTTGTAGGTAATAACGCATCTGGTGTCCGTTGCATTTGTTATGCCACGAGACTCGATTGTCGTATTGTTCGGCGACTATCGAGTTTCCGTTCATGAAGGCGGCGTCTCCGGCCACTCAGACATCCAATCATCTGCCATATAGGAGTTCTGGGGTAAGAAAGGTAATTCTCGAAGAGAGGTTTTCCACCGATTGAACGACTTTTTCATTCACCCGAAGTTGCCGAGTTTCACAAGAGGGTGTCTATGGGTTTCCCTTGTCTGCAGTAATTGATTGGATGCGGAGAGAACTTATAGTGCTTATTGCGTCCTCTATTCATTGCCTCGCCGATACAGTTCTTGGTGGGAATATATGGTATACTTAAGGGAGTAAATCGAATCGACTTATGCATTAGGATTAGAAGGAACCGAGATGAAATTTAAGTTTAGTAAATAGTCCTCTTAAAGTATTACAGTTTAATCATTAACTCTGAAGATTACAGTGAAATCGGCATTAATAATTGCAGTAAAAAATGATCCTAAAAAAGTAGTATTTATTTGGATGAAAATCTGTTGTTAGCATACTTTGAGAGGAGGTTTGACTTGTACCTGTGATTTAATAAATAGCTGTCTATTTCGTCTTAGGTAAGTTCTACCTGAAGCTTAAATAAATAAGCTTCATTATAATGCATGCAAGCTAAGCTGCTCGAATACAGTTTTATCGCATCAAGAGAAGGATAACGAATTTTCTCAAATAACGAAGGAATTCTCAGTATCGTACAATTTTAGTGGCCCATGTCATTAAGAGGGAATGGAGGATTAAGATCGCATCGTAGATCTTTCTTCTTCACTTCTGTAATTATCTCTCGATGGAGATGCTATCGTAGATGCATAAAAAGAAATCGTTTCTATCTCTAATGGGCATTTTTCTCGGAAAATGGATCATCAAAGTATCTTATTTACAATCCTTTAAATTGCATAACAAGGGCAATATTAACATTTTTGAGTTTTTTTGGAATAAGTTATTTTTGAGACGGAGTTTACCTCCCACGTTTTCCATCTTCAAAAGGTTCTGTAAGCTAAAAATAAAATTTTATTCGGTTATTCTGAAAGTATAATACATCAATCCTTTGATAAATGGCGTACTTTACAAAGGGAATTGATTCGAAAGCTCCGTACATGTGAGAGAAATATAGACGAGCGAATAATACCGGAGTATGGGCGGTACGTTTACGTGGTGTGGATTCAGTCATTTTTCCTTATCCGTGTGTCGCACGCCAATCAAAATATTGGGTCAGGCAATCCGTCGTTGTCAGTCCCTCCCATTTCCGCCCCTTCGCAACCCTCGTGGAAAACTCTCCCCACCTTTTACCTCTCCAATTGAAACATCTGTTTGGCATCCCTGAAGACGACGCCTCGGAGTGAGAAAAAAATCGGAAAGGGGTGATGCAAATGCGTGCAATATGCACCACATAATCTCTCACTTTTTTATATCCCCGCATCTTCTATCCGAGGCGTGGTTAATGAAGCGGTACGCGCGAAGGCGTGACACACAATAGTCGTATGAATAAGAGAGACGGGCTCAGGGGGTGGAAAAATATGCACGAGGGGAATATATCACTCTTTCAGAGTTTCTTTTCCTTCACACCGTTTTACGTTTCTATTTTGTCGAAATTATTATTTTCCCATCAGTCCTTTTATGTGATATTCTCACAACTGGATATCGCCTCCGTCCCTATGCGTGCGATACAGCTCATGCCGAGTGTTTGTTCTAGTCGCTCGAAACTATTTCCATCGCTACAGAATCAATGCGCCGCTCGGAGTGTTTTTGTTTTCGTCCGTGGTTATATTGCTCCCCGCTCTCGCTCCTCATTAGCATCTTCATTCTTCGCTAAGATCGTTCTACTTTCCGTGGTTTCCCACGCTCTCAATTTACTAGTTCCTAACGTCACCGTGCGAAGAATGGTATTGGTATTGGTGGAGTTGTCAATCGGCGGGTTATGACTATAGATGCTTATTTTCGATGTAAGATTTCCGACTTTAACCCAAAACAGCGGTATTTGCAAGGAAGTTATTATAAAAATGTATATTGGAAAAATTCCTGGTTTTTGAAAAGAAATTAAAAACCCAAAAACTGTGTTCGCAGCTGGAACAGAACTTTTTAGACATTACCAAAGTATTTAGGATGCCATCTTATCTTATAAATAATCACATAATAACAGATTAATTGATCAACCGATGAATTAGTTTTTCGGTGACCAAATGAAAGCATCGAAGAACTTTTGATCGATGAAACTGAGCACTAGCCGAATCGTGCGAAAAAAGACAGGTCGAATAACAAAAGCTATTACTTGGAAAGTTAAGAGTCTGCAGTCAATTAAACGATTGTAACAGAACGAGAGGGCTTAATGTGTTTCCATCGACCCTTCCTCGATGTCCTTCATCTACGTTTACATCAATGATCTTTTAGATCTCTCGTCGTGCCGTATTGCAACTACTTTTAGCTATGTCTAATTAAGCATTCCGACAGGTTTGCGTGGACGTAACTTCTCAGGTCTAGTAAGCGCATGATTCTCGGCAGAGCAAAAGTTTCAAGGGATGACGAATGCCAGCAGTTTAAGCGGAGGATATTATATGGACTGAGTTATGAGTCACTCCAATCTCGACTAGGTTGTTTTTTCGAATTCTCATTTATTCCCATCTTTATTCCGCCGTTGCCCTACATAAAAATATTAATTCCGTTTCCTCCGCCCACTTCGTTATCTATGCCCCCTTCTCATATCTCCCCTGACCTCCATCCCCCTCTCCAAGTGATTGATGCCCTCTAATGAAGAGGCCCACGGATCATACTTCGTGCGACCTTTTTGTTATCCTCTCCTAAAGTGCAGACAAACGATTTTTCTCCAGCGTATGGGCGTAGCTAATCCACTCCGCTCCATTTTCCCCACACCCATCGGCATTAAACTGAAAAATAACAAAGCGTTAAGGTTTAACTCCGTCGCGTACGAGTGTACCTTTGGTAACTTAGCTTAATGCGTTCGTCCAGCGTCCGGCTCGTGAAACAGGATGAAAGGAGTCCAAAGGGTTTGTCGCTTTGTTTTGCTTTTATTCTTCACGCGGGAATCTCCTGGGACACAATGGTTGTTTTGCTTCGTGCGGAATAATTGCGTCATTAGGGAGTCCATAATGGTGTCACGCGAAACGTGGCACTTTTATCGCGCACTGTGCAGATGGAGCCATCGAGGGCCGCTCGTTTAAATCCTATTGTGGCCGCTTTTTCGGGCCGACGATGAGTGAAACATAATCATCGATTTTTCAGCCTCCGTAATGACGGCGTTCATTTTTCCCGGTCGTAGCTTCAACTAGTTTACGGACGCATCTGCAGGCCGCGCTTTGAGTCCGCGGCCGACGTGCGGTAAATGCCCTCGGAGGATTTCTTTGACCGCGTTTCTTTCGTCTGCAAATTTCAACGGCAGAAGCACTCCCTAGCTTCGTCTCCGAGGGACGTTTTTATGCATTCGACTTCTAAAGGCGCTCTCGGGATTTGATGGTCCAATTTACGGGCAACGCACAGCCTCGCGAAAGGGTTCTCCGCCTCCCTCAATGGGACATCAGATGCAGCGTTAATCAAGTTTCAAAAAGGACGCGTCTTGTCTCTCTCAGAGGAGCACTTGTGAAAGGTTGCATAAAGGAGTGCACGCTTCGTGTAGCATCCGTTTTACGCTTTAACCTCTTTGGGATAAATTTTAGCAGATGAGGTTAAAGCGGATGGTCAGCGTGTCATTCCCAGTCGAAGTAATTTTGTGCAACTATTGATGTAGATTTTAGAGAAAACAGAAATATAAATTCGCCTGAATTAACTGAATGGTTCAGTCGCTATGGATCACAGGATCTATATAATCGTTTTTCCTTATTGGTCACATGTCATATCCCTCATTCCAACTTACGGAGATCATGATATTACTCGTAAATAAGCGAAGGTTGTAATTGCTGAATTGCGTACTTTACACGTTAACTGCTCGTAATCTAACTCGTTAGATATAGGTTAGAGAGGGAGACGAGTTTCTTTCCGCCTTTTATTCCTTCCCTACAAAACGTTTTTCCTCTTTCTTAGTTCTCAGACGAAAGATCTTTCAAATTCTTAGTCACCAAATGCGCTCCAAGATCGAAAAAGCGAAAGAATCAGTCGACAGTTTGGAATTCTTTTTTGAAAAACGACTTTAAATTTAAATCATATTAATTACTTTCAGATTCGTGCCAAAACGAGTCAAGCGACTATTTCTATCCATTTTAAATATTTCCTCAAAACTCGTTTCCTGAGAAAATTGGGGAACGTAACTGTGTCAGCGAAGAGTTCGGTTATAATTCCTACCTAATGTTGGCCGGGGCAAGTTTTTCCTGGGGTTTTATGGGGGCGGGAAAAGAGTGAGGAAAGAAGAGGGTATCGGAGGACCCTCCCACGAAAGGGGGGTCCCAATCCACTCCAAAACTCAGCCCCTCCAACGCATCCTTCACCTTTTCCTCAAGCGAGGCGTTGACAGAAAGGTTCCAGAGGTCGTGAAAAGAGCAATTGTTGGTTCATGAGAGTGGGAAGAACATCATTCCAACATCAGTATACCATTTTCCTTTTTTAGGCGACTCATTGCTTTCGCTCTGTTGTAGACTCCATAAAGATGCTGCCATATCCACTCACTTCAGCCCCGAGCTATTTCTTTTAAGTTATCGTCTTCTGGAATCTATATTTTTTCTCTCTCATTATCCATGTAAACGTATTCTTATCAGGAATATTACTGTTAAGATTGCCATTTAGTTTATACACGCACCACCTACAGAAGCTGTTTTAGTGATATTCATTCAGAAAAGATTTTCCTGAGTTACGAATATTTGATTATTTTTTTAATATTTACCGATTTGTTTGGATACTTATTTAGAACGTAATCTGTTCATTTATTGCACTCTTATTAAAGTGGGTAAATAAATAAATCTATAAATTAAAATATATTTAATATACGTAAATAAGCTTTCTATTAGAGTAAGCAAAAAAACAATGATTAAAAATAATTTATTCAATAGTTTTGAAAGCGTCCTATCAAAGCTAATTTATTTCGTAGTATTTAAAAGGTCTCAGGTGGGAGTTAAACAGATCAAATATTGAGATAAATTCAATGAGAAATCATGTTAAAACGTATTGTTAAGGTATCATCCAAAGGATCCAAGCGAAATTTCTCTCTTAGGAAGGGAATTAGCAGTTTTTATTTCTTCTCACCGAGATCAAGACCCTATTTTTTAGGAATCAACCTATCTTCCAGCAGCTGGGAAATTTCCATCTGACTGCCAGGGAAGACTGATTAGGTTGACAAGTTATTTTTCACGCGAGGGATTTCAGTGCGCTTTTTCAGATTAACGAAGTTAAGTTGGTGGAAAAGCTTTTGATTTTTTTTCGCTCCCGTTCCTACGCCCGCCGTGGAAAATAAACGGAAAAGTATCAATCACGGAGTTGGGGAAAAAATCCAATTCTCCGTTGATCAAACAGTCCCATTCTAATTCCATTCCTTCGTCCATTCTTCATTTAGCGATCCCCGATGTCAGAGGAAAGAGCTAATCCTCCTAACGAAGTGAGCAATTTGCGTCCAAGGCAACCAAGTGGTCGAAACGTCCCCGAATACTATCGCATGACCGCCCTTCGTCCTTTTTTCTCGTATCGATCATCCACCGTTTTAAAATAGAACTCCTTTTTATTTCTCTACCGAATCGAAGGAAAAAATGGACTCATCGTCTTAACTCTTATTTACTTTGCTTCTCCATGCGACTCCTGCCTTATCGCTTTCAGTAATGACCGTCCCTTTCCGGATCCTCGCGATCTTCCTCTTCCATCCGGATGAAGAATCTAGGACGAGAGGTCGATTCAATCCATCAGAGTGAACTCGGATATTAAGAGCGCTTTCAAAGAAACGCCAGTTTTCGAGGGATTGGTTTCTTTTGGAATCGATCACCAAGAACTATCCTTTGGTCATTTAAAAACTGCGGTTTTAATTATTTGATAGGATTTTCGCTCTTTGATTTTGTGTTTAAAATGAAGAACTTAAGTATCGATTGTAAAAAGCATCTAAAATTTTCATTTTTAAAATGATGTTGTCCTTCTTTTGTATTTGACGTGAAATTTTCTCTCCTAGGACGAGGATCTTCCACAATTTGAAGTTGACTCTGATGTTGTTTTTATCACAACTCTCTGTTTATCCGAGGAAGCATTACTAAAATTGTACCAAGTGAATGCGAAGGTCAAGTAAACAGGAAGTGCACATCAAACCGCTGAAAAGTTTCTTGCTGGTTCTTGCGCAACATCACTCTCTCGAGAATTTATTTGAATTGTATATTTCGAGAATAGACCGTTTTAAAGTCTCGATTACTTTTACGTCCTGTGGTAATCGAAAATTCGTTAAATATTATCAGCTTTCGATCAATAAATTCGTGTATCAGGGATTATGCGCTCGTAACGGAAGCATAATCTCAAAATATCTTGCCTCAAAGTGAGTCTTAACATCTTCGTACACATCCGCTCAGTGTAATGAATTCGTCTGTGAAATGAAATCCCAGAATAGGTATCCGGGAAAGAGTCTTGCTGCCGTAATCTCTTTCTTTAATGCTCTTCTGCAATTTCTCATTTTCCCCTAGTTCCCCGCCCGTCTTTAAAAAGATAGTCTTTGCTCCTTCTGGACTCGAGTCGATGACGTCCGTCGGAGAGTCCGAGAATAGCATGCGATATCGAGAAGGCGCAGACAACACAAGGCGAGGAATGGCCGCCTCAGACTAGCCCCCGCGAAACGAGGACTGGTTATTCGTATCTGGGGATGTTTTCCAGAGGGTGTGTCAGACGTAAACACTCCGTTTCCCCCTTTTACTCCAACTCCTATCATCGAACACGTCGAGTGAGAAAAAATTCTGTTGGGTTGCGGTAAGGGGTCGGTAAGACTCGGTGTAGAAGGGTATCTCTCACATCTGTGCCCGTAAACACCGGGGTCTTTCCGGGAATTATATAAGTGTCCTGAGACACTTGAGTAACTTCGGTGGCCTTATTGAATGCGATGACATGTGTTCCGAGTATCATGGGAAAAGTTCTCATTTCTAGAAAATGTGAAGACACGTGTAAACTGAAATGATTCTTAATTATTCGTGGTAGGTATCTTTGATAATTTTATCGAATACTCGAGACTTTTAATTTTTGTATATTTGTGTAATAATAACCCTATGGGTTATAAGATATTAAATATACATCGAAAGTATTCAAAATATTTACGCATTCAATATACACACAAACTTTCTTTTATATTTTTGATCGTATCTTTCGAATTGTTTGTAATCTCAACTTTTATCCAAACCATAACAGATTTAGTGATGTTAAGACTATAAAAGTAAATACATAAAAACGTATGAGCTTGTGATCGAATATTTTGAATTGCTATAAATAGATAGTTATTTTTATCAATTCGGATTGATTTCTTAATTAACTCTGCTACTGGCGAGGATCGTTAGAAGCTTCCTTTGAAAAAGTAGACGTGTTAGGATACTACAAATAAATAAGCTGTAAATTTAGAGCTTTTAGAATTGGGAGAATAGAGGATCTTAAGCTTCCAAGAAAACAGGGTATCAGCCCTCTTCTTCCTCTAGGAATCTCCGATCTGGACCAGATAAACAGATCTCGGATCGAAGGCACTGTGGAAAACAAGAAGCGTTTTGATTATTTGGTCGAGTCCGCATCTTCGGTGAAAGGTCTCAGCACGCGCGTGCGTTCTTCGGTGAGACAAAATTAGACCTCTTCTTCGAACAGACGGTGCGTTTCGTCACGGTTCTGACGGCTTCTATAAAAATCCCTTATTTTTTATTTCGTATATTCGGGTCGCCTCTGGCGGGAATCGGAGGGGGTTTGCGAAAGGGGATACGCGTGTCGGTGCATAATTCCACCAGCCTTTCGCGTAACACTTTGGCGTGGGATGAAATACGTGAGAATAGGTGATGGAGGAAGGAAGCGGTCCTGCAAAGAGAAACATTCATTATATCTTTCTCTCACGCCCATTGTTGCTCGCAGACAACGGTTGCCATGTATCTTTCTATCGAGTGCGAAACACAGGGAAAGCAGTGGGTCGTTACGCCACCTTCCCACGCAACGGCACCACTTTCGTTGGTCAACGAGGTCCATTCGAGGACAGCGATGGAAGCGTAGGAGACTCGTGGGAGCGGCTAAAAAATTTAGTAGGTGTGCCATTCCTAAATGTCAGAATGCCTCCCTTCGCACTGCCCTGTGAAGTGGTGGAATGCCGTAATGATGGCTGTGACCACGAAGTTTCAGGGCTCCTGATTCGGTTCAAGGGCGTAAAAGCACTGATTGGACGGAGGAACCCGAATTCATTCGCTAGGAGAGTAGGGAATAGGAGTGGTAGTTTTTTTTTCTCCCACCTGTGGCTGTATTCGGATGATACTCTTTGTTATTAAAGATGTCAACTTTGGAGAGAAATAGGAATATAGATATTTATTAATGAATCAGATTGCTTAATATTTCGTACAATTTCATCTTGAAAAAGAAAATAGACAATTTTTGCTGACAAAACTTGTTAATTTGTCTTTTTTCAAATAATAAGATTATCCTTTATTGTAACAGATCTTAATCAAAAAATGCGTTGTGAACATGGGAAACTGTTCTCTGCCGATTTCCCAAGACCTATATTAATCTATTCTTGACATTTAAAGTACTTGACCTGCGCTTCGTCTTTCACTTGCACCTAATTCATGCGTTTATAGGAAAACATATCCAATTTGTAAACGGATCCGTACATAAAAATCGGGGTCAGATGGACATCATAATAATTTGCGTATCCACCTCGTTAAAGCTTCTTTTCGCCAATAAATTCATTTCCGTTCATTACTCGGGACCCATTCTTCGGGGGTCATCGAACTCGAAGATAAAATGATCGAAAGGGGTTTTTAAGGGTACGCTCGAAGAGGCGATGTCCTTCCAGTTTGTTTGAGCGAAGCCCATCCGTTTCTTTTCCAACGCAGTCTTCCGAGCCGCCGACTCCTCAACGCCTTCATTTCACCAAACTTCGATTTTTCCAATCTCGTTTTCGCACGTTTGTCCGGTTTCATCATATCTCCGCCGGACACCCCGCTTTCGCCCCTCCGTTAATGAAGCGGTCGCTCCGCCTAATTCCACGGTTTGCAGGATGACAGCAGGCAGATTGGATATGGGGAACAAGCGTGTTTATGAACGGGGGATCGCGCCCTTTTTATTATTTTCATCCCACCGCAGCTCCCGAAGTTTTTCATAAGCTCCCAATAAAATTAAATCCGCCGAAGGCATCTGTTGTTTTCACCGCGATTTCATAACTTGCACACCCAGAGCTCCCTTTTTTATTCCGATTGGATTAAAAGCTTTTGACGTGAATCGTATCAATCACGTACCCTTTCGCGAAAATTACCCGCAGAGAAACGCTGACGGAGGTATTCGCTTTTATTAGCGAAAGTAATTCAATTCGAAAAAAGATATCGTAGGCGTGATGGAAAACATCATCGATCGCTGTAATCTGGCAGTGATATATAGAGGAAAATGGTGGATAAGATAGAATTCACCTGTAAAGGATGAATCGCAGGATGGATTTTTCCCAGAAGGACCTTTTGTGTCGAAGGAGCACACCACTCTATCCAGTAAGTAGTTTGCTTCCTGCTTAATTAGGCACCCTTGCTGCGCTCGTCTAATAAATCTCGTTGCCTTAGTGTGAGTAGAGCGCACTACGGAGCTTAATAAAGGCCGAGAGAATCACCTGTGAAACAGCAGAAGCAGTGTTTGCAGCTCTCCTCTAGCCCTTATGAACCAAGAAGATTTGCATATCATCAATTCCCTCAGAGGTATTCCTCCACTTCTAGATGTTAATTGTACTCATTAGACGGGTAACTAATCCAATCGCTCATGAGAGTAAATTTTAGACGAATTAACAGCCGTTGGATTTTTATACCTAAAATAGTACGGATGGAAATCCGAGTTAGATCTATGCGTCTTTCAGGGTTATCAAATATTAACACGGTCCCTCACTTAGGCAGAATTACCGCCATTAATCCCAGAATACCCCTCCAATTTACGAGAAATCTTTCCTCTCTTTTTTGTTCGGCTATTTATATTTTTTGACGCGATCCGTAAGAAATCGCTTTCAAAATTCCGCCGACACGGCAATGAAAGCCCATTTCCGCCTTTTTTTTAGAGCGTAAGTAGCCGTATGCGCGAAAAAAAAGGGAGATCCAGGGAAGAATCTCAAAAAGCCCTAGGATATTAAATCACCCGTGTTTTTCATTCCGGAAAAATACGAAACAGAAGAGCGTCGTCATTACGCAACCCGCCTCGTTACCGAACTATTATCGCAAAGACTCCTTTGTCATCCCCTCACGCACCGTTGGAGAGCGCGTGCGTGTTTTCCGTGCGAGTTAATCTGCGACTCTCGTTTGTACAAGAAATTTTCGACCACCATAAAGAGAGAGAACGTCGGTAACTCATTGCCTTAGGGGAGAGATTCTCTTCATGGAGGAAGAATAATGTCTGCTCTGGAGTGCTTCTCTCTCTGCAGCTGAAGGGTTAAAAAAGAGAAAAAAAGTTGGCGGTCGGGGGGGAGGGGCGGCAAGTTAATGAGAGGCCCTCCCGTGTCACTCTCTGCCCTTATTACCACGAAAAAAATAACCGCGCCCCCTCATTCGGTCCCTGGGTTTGAGTGTCGGGAGGGAGGATCCGGTGCCAATTCGTGACTCAGTATTAGCGGGCGGTCCCACAACCGCTGGCTACATGAATGGAGTGCACGAGTAGGTTAAGGTTCGAGTCTCGCCGCTCCCTCATTACACTGTCACGAGCGGTCGATACGGGATTTCCTCCAAATGCTCACGATGCGGATCGCTTTGTGGATCGTAAATTAATAATCGTAGTTTATTCACGAGGTTCTTGTTTATATAGTAGAACCCTTATCTTTATTCCGCTAAGTACTAAAATTTTATTGATGCCATAAATTGAATAGTATTGTATAATGAGAAGGTAAAAATAAGTTTTATGAGGCTATATTTCTGGAAAAAATTGCTATTGAATTAAATTTGATATAAAATAAAAACTTGATAAATGAGCGCATCTGTCTATTACTTTTTTTAGTTCTCGAAGCTTATTCATTAATTCTTTTCGCTGTTTATAAATACCAGCAAGAATTAAATATTTATCTGAGAACTGTTTTGATACTATAATTTGATCATGTTCCGTAGTAGCAACATTTATGACAAGAGCAATAAACGGAACGTAATTTCAAAAGGAACCAAAATAAACTTTATTTGCTCTTAAAGCTTATGTTTATCTAATCGAAATAATATTTCTTTATGAAGCACGTCCTAGTAATTAATATTCAATTTTCCTCATGGAAAATTTAATGATAGCGATTGAGTCATTGTAATAATTCTGTCGTACTTATCCGCCATCTTCTGTACAGCAAATTCAGAGTAGACGTCTGTTAGCTTTGAGTCCATTGAAAACTCCCTAAACAATGACAAGAGAGAGGCATCGTTGAGTGGGTTTCATTCGTATCATACTCAATGGTGCTTCTCATGATTACTTTCGATGATCCCATATCAGCCTCCAGCAGGGACGGCCATTTGTCCTTAGCGAGGACACTCCAAGCGCTTAGTTCGCGTACGCGGCTGTGGGAACGTCTCGCTACACTTCCTGTGGCCACCCCTTCCTAAGTTTATTGATAATGGAAGGCCTCGAGTTTTGCTTGAGCAATGCAAATTGCGTCTTTCATTGGAGTGCAATGTTCTCCGCGGATGATCTTAAATTGGACGGATTAAGATGGGCGTCGCATGACGGAGGCTATTAGTGAGATGTCGTGCGATGAATACATAGATTTGTAAAGCGACTCCGCTCTTAATTACTTTCCTCTCAACTCCCTTCTTTCACTGTTAATCTAGATGGTTAGTTGCGGGTCATTCTCCTTCTGTATCATTTGTACTTGCTCGACTGTATTGTAGATGCATGCGATTTATTTTTTTTATATTGACTGCCTCTAATTATCTTTAAGTTCTACTAAAATGAATAAAGTACATAGATCTTTCTTTCCCTCTTTTAATAACTTTATAGCGTGTTTCGCTTGGAGTCTTTCTCCAAGGTAACTTAGCTGTTTCCATTTGTTCTACGGTAATTATCCTCCATGATCTTTTTTTACGAGCATCGAAACTTTTATCGGTTTTTATAGCGAACCCGTTAGAGATTTACGATCAAAAAAGCTAATTTCTCGCAGTTTAACTCGCCTCACGTCAGTGGTTTATTTCCAGCTTCGAAGTCATTCATTGCTCACAGGTCTCTCTTTGAGTAGCTTTCAGACACAAGACTCGAGCCAAGTTTACTTTCCTCGCATTTCCTGCTCTAGGAACCGGACTGAGATGATGTAAACTTTGAACCATTTAAGGAGTCATCTCTAAAATTGGATGCGTATTATTACGGACACCTAATAACGTACTGGATTGACCAACCCTCTAGAATCGTTGGTTTAAATGAACTTTTACGTGGTATCGTTTGGTACTTTTTAAGATTAACAGTATTATCGTACCTTTATTCTTTATTCATTCAAGAAGAAAGTACATCCAACCCCGACTCTTTCGACATCTCGGAAAAATAAATTGGAAGAAAAGGTCGGATCGGAAGAATCGATACAGCAGTAACGGAAAAACAGATGCAAAAAAAGTTACGTTTAAAGGTCGCGCATTCAAATCACTCTCGATGTATCTCAAATTAGATCTCCCCGGAGGAGCTCTACCCCCTCCACACCTGGATCCCCGGCCCACAGAGGCACTGTGGAGGACTCGAATAAATAGCAACAATTCATCTTTCGCCGTCTTTTTCGCATCCCTTCTCCGGGAGCATTAAGGCGAGCGGAATGGATTTGCGAACGGAAGGGGTGGGTCGCTGTTTCTCTTTCTGCATCTCCCTCGAGAGCTCCCCGTGGAAGGAGAAGAATGGCACGAAAGTAAGACAAAGGACCCCTTCTCCTCACAATTTACGCAATAAGGCCGACTGTAATTGAGACACACGACCCGCCAGGTGTCCCCTTTCGCACCTTCCGACGTCTCCCACACATTCCCTTCTCCTAGCTCCCTCTCACTGAATTTGTCTAAAGGGTTTGTTTATTCACTCTCGTTACCTGGCGGCCTAACGATTTATCATCACCGATTTCTCCTTCTTCTAGCCCCATTAGTCTACTCCCCTTTATCGCCTACTTTTATCCGCCGGATTCATTCGATTCCGCTCGCTAGCGATTCCAGAGTCATTTTTCCGCATCTCTCTTGAATAATTCATCCTTCATTCGCATCGAATGCCCTCCTTTTCCCTTATCACCCTTCCCCTCGGCGCCTTCCGCGGATGCTTTCTCCCCGTAGATACCTCCCTCCTCACTAGTAACTACCGATTCATTTGCACCGATTGCATTTCTCCCTCTTCTCAAGTTCTATTAGCAGCTAATTCGTTCCTTCGCGGGGATCGCTGAAATCCTCTCACTTCGGCCGCAAAAAATAAGAAAGAACGTCTCTCGTGAAATATCGGTCCAAGTTTTTTTTCCGAAAACTTCGGGGAAAGTGAGAGGAGGTGATGTAGGGTAAACGGTATGGTGAGATATGTACGGGCGCGGAAGAAGAATAGACGTTTTTTCCGGAGCCGTTCCGGTCGGGTCGCCGGCAGATGGATCGCTTTCTTTTTGCGAGAAATTCAGTCGGTGCGGACGTATGCATAAACATCGATTTGTTGGATAGACGTCGGGTCGTTTCCCTCGCGAATTCAGCGGTTCACGTCACTTAGAAGCACGGATATATTGTCGGTGGCACGCGGGCTCTTGGGTCTCCTTCGATCGAAAAAATGGAAATTGAATTCCGTGACCCGCAAAAACCTTCGTCTCTTTCCTTTAATCGCTCCATCCCCTGCATCTGATCTTCCGTGAGCCGCTAAGGCAGTCGCTTTTTTAATCTCTCGACGTCCTCCTTTAAATTACTTTCTTCGGAATCGCATGTCCGTGGATCGGATTGGAAAAGTACGAGAGAAAAGTTTTCCTTACTAATTTTCGCGGCAAACATTCATAATTTATGTGTTCGCGCTTTTTTATATTCGAGACCCGCTATGTTTTTTTTACTCGACAAAAAAGGACGAACGTAACAAATGGCCGTTTACCGAAAAGTATCGTGGAAAAGCGCGAGGAAGGAAAAGACGCTCGGGAAAATGAGCAAAAAACGACTCCTTGTAAAAGAGTTTCTTATGGAAAGGGTTGACTCTTTACGCCCCGTCTCCATTTTTCCCTTCCATTCTCTCGAGAACGCCCACGACGATAAGGTTGTCGCCGATTTCGTGTCGCTAATCTCTCGTCCGCCATCTCGCCTCGAGAACATTCCATCATCCACTCCATAATCTCCCGATTCCGCCTTTTTTCCCAGACCGGCCTTGTAATCTGGGATCTCGGCGTATTTTAACATATATCAAGAGGTAATGACATTATATCTCACCGGGAGGGAGGAGGAGTTCTTTCTTCCCCTCTTTATTTAAAAAAATTCCAGGTGAGATTAATTGCCCAATCTCGTAAAAAGCCATTCTTTTGCGCATTTTCTTCCAACCGGGCGGTTGATTTTCGGAATGCCAGCGGTTCTACACTGCCCTCTTCGGGGAAGTGTCGGAGATGATTTGGAATCACGTGGTCGGGACACTTTCCGTGAATAGCACCTCTGTGTAATTGGTTATCGTGACTTCTGGATATTCGACGCCGTCGTGTTATTACTGGATTATACGGTCTTCAATAAAGGGTTTTTTATTGCTGTTAGGCGAAGGGGTTATTTATGATGGTAGGATTTGGGAAGGTACCCTATTAAGGAGTTTATAGTTAGAATCTTCTAAGAGTGCAAAAAACGTCCGAATGGATTTCTATCACCTCGTGCACCTCTTTTTGCGTGAATCATACAATGATCTTTATATTTAAAAAAATATTGCGAAAGGTATCGTGAAAGTTTTCGGTTGAAGGCTCTATTTTTATATTTCAATCTGCACAGTAGGTGGATTATCTGCAGCCATTATACAATCTTAAGCATTTGAGGATAAACATATTATTTATGCAGCTTATTACTCGGTGTATATTTTTTCCTGATCTATTGTAACTTTCTTATCGCATTAAAGTTAATACCTCGCCTTGACGATCCAACTTTCGATATCCTTCATAGATCCTATAGTTGTGCGGAATATTTTAACCCATTCATTACACGTTCTGTACTTTCTCCGATCGAGGCATGGATACATCGGAATCGAGCTGGCGCACGCTTCGCCTGTTTTGTAAACCGTACCTTCGTGTTATACAACGCCTTCGCCCCATTTGGAAAGAGCACGAAAACCTTTATTCCCCTCCTTTGTCTGTCTCAGGTGCATCATAACGTTCCTTCACTTTCTCCAATTTGTCCGTCTAATCTCTAACGAGAGAGCATCATAAAGCCTTTGAAACAGGTAGCTCGTATAGCACACGTTCTTTTAGATGTTCTTTGAACTCGTCTACTTCATTAATAACGCCCCATTCTCGGCTCCGTAATTGATTTGCTAGGCGAATGGGAGAACTCTTATCTCCCTTCCGGCATAAGTACAAGTCCCCGCGAAAGGTATGGAAATATGCTAGAGCGTTATCGCGGACGAAAATAAAGAAGGGAAAAAGTTTTTGGCGCGCATTCTAGTTGAATGGTACCTTTGGTTATTCTTGCAGCGCGCGACTATCTCGCAGAAAGATCGGGTAACGAAAGAGCTCCGGAGGGTCGAAAGGACTTGGCTGCAATCTTAACCTCACTTGGCATCCTTCCCTCTCTCCATCTCTCTCTACATCATCTTGGCGACACCCAGAATCCCCGTCGGGAAACGCCGTCGGAGACAGGCCTTTGCCACGAGAGATCGTCGCTTGTAATACGACCGACTATGGACACGCAGTCGTCGCTTAGGATTTATTCGACGGCGATCCTTTTAAAAATTCAAAAGAGTTCTTTCAATGGCGGTATTATTAAGTTTTTGATCAAGAAGGATGAGGCGGAGAATGGATAGGTGGAGTCGGAAGGAAATAGGCGGAGGCAGCGAGATAAGGTGGAAGCTAAGACAAAGAAGGACGGATTAGATTGTAGAAAAACATCAGAGGAATTGGCACGAGATTTTGCTTTTTTGCATAAGGTGAAGGTCTTCCATTTCTCGATGAATCCGGTCGTGGGGGAGCGGGTCGCCTGGGCGTACCGTGGGAGGTTCGCTCCGTTTCCTCTCGTGACACTCCCGGAGTCGTTCCCAAAATCCACCTCAGCTTCGCCTCTCTCGCGTTTCGACTAATAAATACGTACACGAAAGGTATAAAAAGATAAAGTAATATTTTTTGCGGATATAAACCTTCGCAATGTAACTCTTCTTTCCATCTATTCGCGTTTATGCATCGCCAATGCTCTTCAAATATTTAATCCTCGGGTCCTAGATATGAGCCTTGATGAACTCACCGCCGAGCTCCGCGTACTACCTTTCAAGTTGTTGTTTATTCAAATCCTTGCTTAATGCTATCTGCAGCGAGGTTACCTTGCATCCAAGAGGTTTCATGAGATGGTTTAAGGCTGAAGGTTATCCAGTCGTAGCATCACATGAGTATCAACTTCTGCTCGCGACGGGTATATTTCCACCTCCATTAGGAAAAGCTCACTGTTGGATCGCATATGTGCTTTTATTCTCGGGAAAGGTTAAACTTTACTACTTCATCGCAAATCGCAGTTTCTCTTCCGTATCGAAACGGTACATTCAATACCTTTCCTTGACAAGTCTTTTATTGTTTCAGCAAATTGATAATCTTCCGAGGTCTTGAGGTGGTAATATGTTAACTGGTAACGGAATTTAATTTTTCGTTCTTTAATATCCCTTCGTCCTTGAGCTTCTCTACATCGATTTATCGTTATGAAATAACCTTCTTCATCTCTATCGTCAATTACATCCCAAGACATTCTTAGAGATTAGATGCAATTCCATTGTGCTGAGTCATATATTTACTCGAGCGATTTCTTTTATAAATGTAATGGGTTTATCGTTCCTTTCTCTTGCACATAGCCAATCGGATTCCCGCGATTGCATGAGAGTTTGGGGTGATCTTTTAGAATTGAAGTAGAATCTTTTGTTCCATGTTCATGTCCTACCTGCACACAGCATTGATTTACTTAAAAATTGGCCCTAATATATAGAAAAATGAAATATAAGGAACCACAAGTATTGTTCTCTTCGAAACGAAAGAAAGTATGATTGATGTGGAAGTGTAGACCGATAAGCACCTGAGTCGTGTAAGAGGCCGAATCAGATTTGTCATTCTTCGGAGAACAATGAAAAATGTCCATCGCCCAACCATGCAGAATTAACAATCATAAGTAGGCCTCTTCCGCATCGCGATTCCGTTCCTATCAATATGTTATTCGCCGCGTACGTCATGACCTCAAAATTCCTCGGCTTTCTCCTCTCGGTAGAAAAAGGGAATGGAAGACTTCGTCAACAAGAGTACGGCATCCGAGGAGACGCCCATCAATATCAGCCTCTTGGGCTTCTATTTTCGCGCGATTTCGACTTACATTATCCTCCTTGGTACTAGACAGGAGTGGAAACTCCTCCTCTAGAGTGCTCCCAGTGGCCTATCACTTCTCCTAAAACTTCCGCATCCACTCCGTTTAGCATAACCCGCCACAACCCACGCTCTTCCACGCCTAATCACTAAATGGATTTCTCTGGTACTTCTTCCTGAAATCTTTCCCTTCAATCGCTTCGGCCTTTTCGCATTTCAAATGTCGCCGTTGATTTGGACTCCTTTTATATCGCTCTCTCGAGTTGCCGTTCGTCTTCTGCAGGAAAAGGTCACGTGTTCCCGCGGGTCTTCAGCGGCTTTTGTGTTGCTCATTTACTACGTTATCTTCACCAACAACTACTTGCAATGATCTCTGTTTTGTCGTGTTTAAATTGAACAATCTAAACAAATACATAAATCTCACATTAATGGTTCTACATAATATTTAATAATATTTATTAATTCAATCGTATGTATTTAATTATAAAAAGATCATGATGGGCGTTTATAAATTATTTTTTTGTTTATTTTTAAACAAGTAACGTTTGTGTTAAAGCAGTTTTAACTTTCGTGAGTCTCAGTGCGTTGATATTTAATAGTTAACTTTACTTGAGACTCCTTTATTCATTCTCACATTCCGTCCACACAAGTGTGCGGTTGGAAATATCTAAATATTGTTGCTGTGGATACTCATCCGTTAGGATCAGGAGACGATACATTCAGCGATGCGCTTTACATCTGAATTCGTCTTATCACTTTTCATCTTCGGCATTTGCGATTCTCACATCACCGTTTTTTGCTCAAGATTCCCTTTGCGAAAATCTGATAATGCACGTTGGCGATGCCAATCTTTTGGAGAAACACTCTCTCCCTCCAAAAGCGGCCCCTAAACAGCGAAAGAGGGAAATTACTCGTCAAATCGAATCGGAAAAGAATTTCTCGATCGCGAGTAAAGTGGTGACGAGACCCTCACAAGGGTGAGAAGGCAAAGAGAAAGATGATCTCGTAAATTATTGACGCAGCCTCTGAATATTTAACGGGACCATTACCGTCTCACACTTGCCATTCGATCATTGGCCAACCGACGGGATCAATCCATGCCTCTTCATTCCTTTTAACGTTCTACAAGCTCTTTAATCTTTCAAACTTCCTAGCGATCTTTAATGCGATGTTTTCGCTCTCTGAGGAATGGTATATCTACATTCCTAGAGACAAGTATTTTCATGGGCTACCGAAAGTTAACATTTTGATAAGGGAAAATTGAGTCTTTGATCAAATGCTGGTGTTTAACCTTTAAATGTTATTGATTTTATACAAATATACAATTTTTATTCGTTAAATAGTGGAAAGAATACTTTTTAAATGAAAACGTATTGGTTTTGTGTGGTCAATACCTTTTATCGCTTTATATCTATTGTATTTTTTTTGTTGTTATTTAGTTATTAGTCGCGGACTTTATGACATTATCATTCCTTTCTTTCTGATTACGCGAAGGAAATTTTTTACTTTTATGATGTTCACCTCTTATTAGAGTCCATGATAAAAAAATCAATTTCAGTCCTTTCCTCATTTTCGCTCAACTTCTCTCGTTCGTTTCGTTATTTCCGCTACAGATCCATGACCGAAACAAAAACCAGACATAATGGAATAAGAGCCTTCTGTCTAAATGGCAGCGATTTGATTTCCTTCCTTTCAAAACTTATTTGTCTCCGACTCCTTTGTTTTGGCAGACACAAGCATCCTACTCCTCTTCCGGAATCCGAGTTATTACAAGCGCAAAAGCATCGGCTGCATGAGAATCTTGCATCACTTTCCGATCTGTTTAACGACAAAGGGCGGCGCGTATACGGAATTTTTGATGTTCTCTCAAGAAAGAATCCCGACTTCACGACCTTATTCGCTCCAAACTTGGTCGGGATTCCTCTTGTTTTATAAACATAGCCGTCTCTTATCGGATCGCTCTTTTTTCTGCAAATTCACAGAAGCGGTTGGCATCTTGCCTTCTGAATCGCTATAGCCCTACGTCAATCACTGCAATTGGACTCAAGGGCAGAAGAGGAAAAAGCAGACACTTCGGCAACTGCGCACTCTGTCGGTGGGAACAAAGGCTGATGGAGGCGACCTTGATTTGTGTCTTTGTTAAGGGAATGATTCCTCCCCCGGAAATGAAAGGGGATGGAAATAGATCTCTGTTGGGAGCTATGATTTTTCTCTCCTGTTGCTCCTTTGTAAGCGCCTCGAGCCAACTGAGGTCAGAGATATACGTTGACTGCTAAAGCTTACGTCTCGACGTTGATATTTCAGTCCTCCACCCTGTTACACACAATTGCTCACCTGTAACTCCGTAATTGTCGCAAAAGGTTGCATGATTGTTCGAACGCCCATAAATGTAGCGCTTTCTATCTTCGTACACATCGCACTCGACGAAGAAATGCGTGTTTAAGGGTCGCTGATCGTTGTCATGTTGCTATCAATTTCAATTTGTTTGTTGGTCTAAGATTATATTCTATAATATTCTTAATTATTGTCTATAAGTTATTAGATTTACTCTTAAAATGTATAGAGTACTTAATTATAATATATTTACAGAAATAATTGAAATTGGTTTCTCTATCATTTTCAGTATTAATTCGTAAGCTGTTTGTTAATTTAACTTAATAGTGTTTGCTAATAATTCCTTAAGTAATTATTAAACCTTAGCTGTAGGAGTGTATAGATTTAAAAGTATGCGCATGAACCTGTTTCTAAAGATTTTCCTCTTTTCTTTATAGGTAAGTTCCAGATCCAGAATGGTATCACGCTGTCCTTCAAGACTCGATTGGAGGCCGAACCTCGAGTAACGTAACTCTCATCAAGTTGACATTACCTTTTCATAAATACTCCTACGTCTCTAAAACCCACGATTCCCTCGAACCGATCACTCTTTTTAAAAGTCACCCTCAAAGTCAACCGAATCGATATAATTACTCCCTCCCTTCGAAGACGGAATAATCGCCCGTATTATCAGAATTCTCCCCTTTCGATCGGAGATCTCCAGGAAAGGCACCATAACAAATATAAATGATCCCTCCCGCGAACGTAACATCCTCGTCTCTCGATTTCCAGCGGCGATAACCCTTTCTTTCCGCCATTAATCCGAGTCCCAGAGTTGTCATCGTGACTTTCGGATAAGAAAAGTAACGCGAGAGGAGATGTTTTTCAACACAGGCTTGGGAGTGGTCCAGCGGTGGTCCTCGCAGGTGCCTTTGAAGAAGAGATGGGTAAAATTCGAATCCTCATACTACTCCGGAATGTTTCCCCACTCTCGTACCCTTACATTACGCAAGTCGACCATCTCGTTCGAACCAGACAAGATGTCGCCCTGCCCACAGCATTTCTCCCCGTCATCTACAGCTGCGCTCTTTATCTCTCCTTCGCACTCCTTCCCCTCTCATCATTTCCTCCCGATCTTCTTTTTTTTTCAATTCCAGACGCGTTGTTAACTCGTCCTTGTTCATTGTTTTTCTCTCACCGACAAAGGGCTCCGTGTAGGGAGTGTGGGAGGTCGGGGTAGAGGATTAGGAGGCCTATTTGGCGTATAAAAAGATCCATTGAGGCTCATCCTTGGATTCAAGGGGAATAGGGTACCATCTTAGAGCGAGGAAGCCTTTCTGGAGCGTATTTCCCGGATCTGTTTGTTATTGCTAGAGTTTTCTTTATGCCCTAGTCCAAACATATTCCCCAGGAGGAGTTTTTAAACTGTTTATATCCCCGATTTTATTCCCTTGATGGCTGTTAAAAGTGCTCCGGAAATATTTGCGCGAGGTATTTTAATAGCAGAAATGGAAGTCGTCGGGCGGGGCGTGGATCTCGGGGTTTTCGTTTATTACGTCATTCCAAGAAGGTTAACTGATTTTCAGCTCTACGCTGTCTCAGTTTTATCGTCGCGAAGATTATTTTGTCCGCAAAGCCTTCCCCCGAATTATTAGGTTAGAGAGGCGAATAAACGTAATTTTTTCTCCGAAACGATCTGGTAAATCAATTTCCCAACGTTTCAGTCGGCAATCAGGAAGACGTATCTATAACATTAAGCGTCCCATCTTTCCTTTACTCGATCGAATTTCCATACAGAAGCGATTATCGGAGAAGATGGGAGTGATTTGAATTAGAATCCCCCATCTCTCCGTTTCCCCGTCTTTCATTTTCCGTGTCGTAATTTACTGAAATGCTTTCCTTTTCAAGGTTCCGAAACTAGTTTACATCCTCAACCTTCGCTGATATCGCGAGCTGCGCAGATTAAAGAATTCGATTCCGAAACTGCACGCTCTCGTTTTTGTGCTGTGATTCAAAGGAAAAAATGCGTCCTTGGTTCGAGCTCCGCCTCCAGTTCCGAAATATCTCCATCTTGTTATTTCTTTTGTTTGATTGCGCTATCGAAAGTATAAGTTTTACCTTGACTATTCTCGTGATGGACATTTCTACGATGAATTGTGAATTATCGCGAAGTTTATCATCACTAGTTCCTATTACCATAATCTATTGCTGATCAGTGTAATGGAAAATCAGGTTCTTACTCAGCGCTAATCATGAATGCACACGTCATACTCACGCGGTTAGGTGACGTAATGGACAGGTAGAGAGACAAGAGTTCTCGTGATCATTTTAGAAAGTAATTGCAGTCCCCTTTCTCTACCGTAAAAAAGTTTATAATGGATTGATACAATCTCGGTACTTTAAAAAATAAAATATTGGATATGTGGGGTCGTTTTGATCGTTGAATAAAACGCAGTTGTTAAAGTTCTTTGTCAATAGCTTCTTATTTTAAATCTTTTCAATAATGCGTTTTGAGGAGTAAAGATGTTGAATTTAATTTTATATTCTTTCTGTCCATTATCCGAGGCTGAGTCCTAATTGTTTTACTTAAAAGAGTGCGTTGAAATTATTTATGGAGTCCCCGAGGATTAAAAAATAACAACCAAAGAGTATACGTTCCTTCAAGAGTAGTTATCCTCGAAGATAATACGTAGCGGTCGTCGAAAAAGAAGCTCTTGTCGACTGCACCAATCTTCACCTTCCTCTTGTACACCGCTGTTCACGTGGATGAAACGAGAGTTAAAGGTTCTTCAAATCGACTCCATAACAGCCCTCGGTGCTTCTCACTCCACCAGAGGCCCCGCACCGAGGTCCTCCGTGGCCACCGCATATGGACACACCCTTCCCCCGGGGAACTTTTTCCACCTTGCTCGTTCCATACCCCTCTCCGCGACAGTCTGCACGCCCTCTCGCGCCCCACCCCCTGCTAACTTTTTACAAGGCCATCGGGAGTAATAGCTAGCGTAAAGACCTCGGGCGGATGGATACAGAGCTGTTGGTACGCAACGGCAGCCGGTGCGGCGTCCTTCTTAGCTGCTCCTCGCAGAGGTGTGGGCTAAATAGGACGTGGGAGCCCCGCGGTCTGCTTATGAATAAAACGAACTCGAAACCAGAAAAAAAACTTCGTGGTTCGCACGCCCGTTTCGCAATTTCTCCCTGGCCATCGGCCAAAGAATCATCCTCTGGAGTGAATTAGGAGACTTAGCAGAAGCCTCGCCCCCAGATTCATTTCCATTCTCACCCGCTGTTCCATTCATGGCCACTCCCGCATTCTCTCGTCATGGGATATTTTCGTGTTTTCCAGAGGATGAGATAAGGGTATCAGCCGTGTATCCTCGCAATTGAATAAATTTCGTGTTCTCGCAGATTGGATTGGGCTTTTATTCTGTAAAAATATTCACATGGTGTGTTTCTTATTTTAGATGGCTATCTTAGGGTTTATATATGGAGGCAGTATCAAATCTCACGGTTTTGAAACCTTATCGAATTAGTTGAGGGATATTCGTTCCTCAGATTCAAATTTCCTTATCTGGTTAACCCGCAGAGAACGTTTAGAAATACTTTGTCTTCCATATAACCTAAGAGATTGTGAAGTTTGTCTTTCTTAAAATTGGTCCTAAGTATGGCGTCTACTTCCAGTTGAGAATTCCATTTTATTATCTATTTCTCAGCATTTTAGGAAATAAAGTACTTCAATCTCACCTTGGATTGAAAGTATCTTATTCTTTTGGTTGCATTCTGCATTCATTTTAATATATGTTTTTGCTTTAATTTTGCAACATTATTTAGTCAAAAATAGAGCGCCTTATTGACAAAATCCTTCGCCCCATTGCGTAGTTGAACAGATGAATTTATCCTTAGGAATTTACGCCATGAAATACTCTTGAGCATCGTCATCATTTAACTCGTTCATTAAGAATGCCATCTCAAACTCGTACGATGCGCTAGCCTACGCTCAAGCTTCTACGCATCATTTGCTGCCACCTTTACGCCATCTATGGGCCAGAGCGATCACTAGAGCCCCGCGGTGACGTTCCACTGCGAGCGTTCCTTCTCGCGTCTTTCTTGTTTTTCCTTTCGCCTACCTGCGAATGTCATTTGTTATTCATACAACTCGAGTTAGGTATAATAAGAATTGATGTATATTTTTACTCAAATAGTTTGAATAATATCGGACACTTCGTAAACCTTTAAGTAAATATATTTTTGATTAGTTCATCTGTGTTTATAATATTCATCTGAGGATGATTTGAAATAATATAGTTTTATATGCCTACCATCCTGAAGTTTATATATTTAAATTCCTCGAATGTAATTAATAGTTATTTACATTTTTTATCTTATTATTTGGCTCTTTTTTCATCAACAATCTGAAGAAACGTTTAAAATTGTTTTCTGAAATTTCTTCCGCAAATTATAGAAATGCAAAAGACGGAACTTGTAGACCCTTCCATTTAACGTCTTCTCTCTCCGTATTTTTTTTTTTCGTTCCTCAGAAGCAATCTCGTGCATAATTTATAGCAGCATTATTCCTGAAACATTAATTTTTTTACCTCCACCTTGGAAATCTCTTATGCCGTCCTTACTCCGGTAATAGCACTTCAAAGGTGGATGCCTTCGGTCTCCAGGTGTTTTTTTCGACTGGAACAAAATTTAAGCGTTCGGGAGATATAAATTACCGACAAATGTTTTAATCGTGTCTCGCATTTAATGCGGCGTCTTTTTTATTCCGTTCCATCGCCAGAACTTTCGGCGCGTCAGTGCCCCTCCTGCGGAAGTCGTGCGTCATTTAATTGCGGAGTTTTAAGCATCGAAAGCAGGCGTGGTCGATTTCGCGAAGATCAGAATGCAAACCGCGGGGACACCCGTTCTCCTTGGACAGTGCCTTTTTCGGGTGGTCGCCGTAATTCAACTCTACCCCGGAACTTCGAAAAGTTCGGGAATGAGACTTCTGGTGGGTCCCGAGGGAATTTTACTGCCCATTCACTATTTCGTCGTGATTAAGCCGAAGTCAGTTCGCCGAAGTTTACCTAGACTTCCTACAATTCTCGATCCAGCAGTCGTTATTTCTTTCAGAATGAATTTAAAGTGGACATAAGTTGGAATCGGAGACTTTTTCTTCTAGAGAAGTCGAGGTCGTGTCCGGTGTCGGTTTCCCGTCTTCATTATTTTAGATCCTTCGTAGGAGGATTCACAAGATATCCTCGAGGCTTAGAATTTTTAATGAGCGCATCGCGGTCGTAAATCTGAAGCTCCCGTCATTTCGTAATATTTTCATCGTCCGACCCGAGCTATCTTTCGTAATTTACGACCACTATGACTAGTCCTAAACGGGCGATAAAACTCTAAGTTGCGTCGAATGTTTTTTACGACATCATTTGCGTGATTCCGCATTCACGGGTCGTGTTCAGCAAATGAGAATTGTCGAGATATTTGTAAACTCAAGATTTTTGAGGTCCAAAGAGTGAATTTGAAAGATTCCATTAATCACTGAGCCGAGATGTAAATATTTTGTTTTCTCGATCTCTCTATCAATCATTTCCTCTTCCGTTCAGATCCGAATCGACCGTCAGAAAAACGGATAAGGCGATATCTCCAGAACCTCGAGTCTGCCGATGACGTAAAATTATTTATGATTGAGTTTCGCTTTCGAATTCCTCAGCTGTTTCAGGAATTCAAATCATTAATTATATCCACTCCATCTCTTGGTCACTAAGAACGATCAGGATTATACTCCAAGAAGAGAAAACAAGCGTAATGCTCTCGTCGTTGGTTTGGCATCTAAGTTATTTCTAATCGAATGAGATCAGACATCTCATTTTGGGGGACTATAAAAAGAGTCGATGACAAAAGTAGAATCCTTCTTTGCCTCTTAATAGAATAGACGAGATTAATCTTCGCAGAAGAATCTCGTCGGCTGTCGGACATTTGGAGCGATGTCAGGAAGCTGTCATTTCAGAATACGTTAGTTTTTGCTCCCCTAATCTGTACATTGCCTCCGTTGAGGGAACCGAAGTTGGTCCTCACTTCTTACGTCTTCCTCTCTCTGCCAAACTGTCCCCTCTTTCGGAGAGAAACAGATGAAGTGGGCGTGATCTCTTCCAGTCCTTTCTGTTTCTGAAGATTTTGATTCTTAAGCCACTTTGGTTGAGTTATAGACTTATTTTAATACCATAACCGATCTATTTTTAACTTTTTACAAATGCATCATACTTAGTTAGACGGAAGTATTGAATTAACTGCGTTAATAGTTAGGAAAATTAATAGAATTAAAATCAAAAATTATCTTAAACAGAATATATTACAAATGCGTCTACAGTAACAAAGTGATTTTACCCTCTCGGTGTTTATGCTCTGATGAGCTGCGTATTAATGTTGGCACACATTTACGGGTTTTGAGCGTATTATTCGTATTAAGTCAATGTTAATGAAAACTAAAAACCTGGCCAAATATGTAATAACACCAATCGGAATGAAGGTTCTTTCTTTTAGGTCCATGTTTATTTCAGCGATGCTCATTCAGCGGTTTCCAGGATGGGATTATGATTATCGGGACCATAATTCTCGCCGATTTATTCCGCAGTTTCGTTTGATGTTTCCGCCGCCGATTTGCATGATATGTTAACCGCGAGCTTTTTCTATTCTGCGGTGTGCCGAAATTGCCAGACCGAGTGGAAAAGTTGTTTTTCGGAATCATGACGCTGAAGCTCAACGGCGCGGAAAAAACGTGGCTCCAGTCAAAAGAGTCTGCGAAAAAGCGGCAATGCAGACTTCTGAAACGCTTTTCTAAAAATTCTAGTTTGACCCCCGAGGTAACCGAGAGTTTTAATTTCTAATTTTCCTCATCTCATAGCTGATGCATCGGATGTAACTGCGCAATCATTCGCTTCGTATCAGATTCGCTCGCGGGCTTCGTTTATCCGTTCCTCGGCAACCATCTTCTCGTCCCCTACATAACGAGGCATTTTAATTCACCCTCCGGATCTCCTAATAGTTTTTCCCGCATCCCACATAACGACGTAAGGAGCGAAACTCATCGGGCGTTGTTTATTATCCGTCGGGGGGATAAATCGAACCACGTGACACGTTCTTAATGGCTGCCCCTTAGGGTTTAGATACTTCATAATGCCCCCGCACGTCGTAATTGAGATCGGAGAGCATAACTAGATGTTCAAGGTTGAGGGAATCGAAAGATAGACACCCGCTTTTTTTCCGAAGCGCCATAAGCATCTCTGTATAAGGCGCGAGGTCTTAACATGCGGAATTGCATCCGTCGATTCGGAGGATGTTTCTCGACTGTTTATTCCCACGCATCGGAACCAGTGCGATCCAGCGTTATCATTCGAACCGTTTCAGTATGCTCGTTAAAAAGCTTTGGCGAACCGCCCCTCGAGTTTTTGCTAATTAAGTTGTAATGGCGCAGGAAATGATCGCGGAGCAAAAAGGAGCCGTTTTAATGCGTGTTTTAGGGAGATTGATACCTACGCTCGGTACTTAACTGCGGTACGTGGGGGAGAGTCACGCGCTGTGGTGAATCGGAGGCTCTCGGGGGCAGTAAATTTCCTATCCGCACTTATTAGGAAGGCATCGCGTCCTAAATACCCCTTCTTATTGCATTTTTATGCGCCTCGTAAATGCCGGAGATAAACAAACCATTCGAGTACGAATTCTTTCCGTTCGTATCTTCGAGTTCGAATTTTACGACGTAATGTATGCGAAGGCCAGATCTGGCCCACGGAGTGTTCCTTTTTTTTCCTTTCGATAATGAATAGGACGCAATCAGTCGCGAAAAAGTCGTGGGAAGGAGCGCTTAATCAAGGCCAAATCACTTCTCTGTGATAGGTTAGTGTGACTCAGGTCGCGGGAGAATAATGACGTCCATTCAGCATTGTCTGCCATCATTCGCGAAACCGCGCTGCCCTCATCCATCCCCAGGCGCTGTTACGAAGAGTAAACCGATGCCCACGCGGTTTTTCTTTCTCGTTTGACGTCACGCAGTGACAGCAAGAAGTATCGCCATCGGATTCAAACGCGTCAAACATCAATTGGGAGGCGCCGATGACAAGTTCCTCGAAAGCTTTTTAAAGATTCCCTTCCACTCGAACTCTTCACCTCTGGCAAGTCACATGTCCTCCAGAGTCAGTTTTAAGGACGAATCGCTGTGTGGGCGAATTGAATAATAGCCATGGAGACCTCCGGTAAGGTCTGCTTCGAGTGACGGGCCATATAGTCTGTCGTATGTCAAAACTCTAATGATGAATGAATTCCTCACTCAAGTCTTTCAGCTGCTAATATTTCTCCACCAGCCGATTTCTTATAAAAAGACGACGATTAATTCTCTGAATATTTTATTATAAAAAGGCATTTGTGGAATTAAGTTCTTTAATCGTGACAGCTATTTTCGTTGTGAAGCATAATTTAACTATATGTAGGTGTAAAGAAATATGGCGTTAGGTTTATACTAGAGTTTTAAATTGACCTTAAAAATGAACGAGCAAAAATAGTTTAATTATTATGGCACTCATTTATTGGAATATTCATGATGACAACTCATTTCATTTTAGCTTATGATTGATACTGCGAACTCTTTAAATTCCGGCATTCAACTTCTGATGTATTTTTTGCGAATCTCTGTGTCCTTTTCCATTGTTTCAAATATATTCGTCTCCCATACGACGATCGCATGCAGACCGATGCATTTCCCTGTTTGTACAGTCTCTCTCTTTATGACTTCACATCATACCTCCGAAGTACTGGCGCCTTTCTCCAATAGACGCCATTGGCATAAGAATTAACAGCACATCTCCTTGATCACGTACATTCTGCATACTAAAGGCGGATGCCTGAAGTCGATGAATAGCTGGTCCAGACGTGATTTGGAGAATGGAAGATGGCGGTAAACAGTTTTGGAACTTTCGGAAAATTATTGTAAAATTTATTCGCCAACTGGAGAACTGAAAAAACATTACGTAGCCTCTTTCTCTATATTTGAGAATATTTTTGGCTCTTGAAGAAAAGGAATGCTTTTATAAGGATTTTATAGTTTGGATTTTTGAGGTATTTTTCTCGTAAGATTAATTTGAACATGTCTTCAATGTATTAGGTCAATTTGGTTTCGTTTTTTTCTTGGGATGAAAGCAGTTAACGCCATTTCTCTTTAATGTTATGGAGCGCAATACAGGAGTGCGATGTCTATTTGAAAAATAAAATTGCCTAGTAGCGTTTGTTAGAACCTAGAAATAGCCCGATAAAAGGTATAGAGAATTTATCTAGTTGTTTTCTTCAACAAACATGGCCACCTCAAGATGGCTCCACTGCGTATCTCACGAAATCCGCGCGTTTTTCATTATTTATCGGTAGCAGCCATTCGCTGAGCAAATCGCCGGCGAAGATGGAGTGTGATGAAGTCTGGAGTTGATGGTTAGATATACTTTTACGGATGCTGGACATAAAGGGATCTTTGGGCGGAAGGGTTAAGGCCTTTGAGGAGCTGTTGCGGGGGTGGTCACGTCGGAGGATGTGAAAAAACACCGTCGCCACCAAAGGTACGTGACCGGGCGCAGAATGGGCCAAACGCGTCCCGAGCAGTTGTAAATCGAATCAGAGAAACCTTTTTCTTCCCTATATCTCCCCCACTCATCCGTTTTCTCAGTCTTTATTCCCTCCCTTTACTCGAGGGGGTGATCCTCCGTTATGTTCCACGTGGAGCGTCAAAGTGGCGGCCTTACCTTAACATAGGGTTTCTCATAGGAAATATTGAGATGCTTTTATTTTGCTCTCGAAGTGGGAGTCATACGCCGATTCTTCGTTCTTTTTCCGTTACCATGGCTTCATTTGATGGCCTTTGATGTACTTTTTCACCGTGTATGTAGATGTAAGAGAGGTTCTAGCCTCCTTATTCCTTTTTTATGATATTATTCAGACCGATATCGTTATCCTTCAGCCTTGTAGGCGCATTCGAATATAACCTTAATTATATAAATAGAATCGTCTATTTTAATTTTAACGCGATCCTTTTCTACCTCAATTCTATAAATAACTAATTACCTGACTACGCATATAAAATATAATTTTATCAATATACCGGTGTATTTTATACTGGGAGAAAATATCTAGAACGGTTTTGTCCGTTTGTAATAATAGTAACGATCATATTCGACTTCGTAAATGGGAAGGATTGGGACTGTAAACTCCGTTTCGTAGATCGATGAATTCTTCCTTCGTTTCATAGATACACGTGTGTATTCTTCGAATAAAAAATATCGAAGAACCGTGCTTCCCGAAAGTTCCTCATTTCCTAGGATTCCATTACCGGAATATATTCACAAAAGGCAGAATCTTATCTCTTGGATAGCCTTTCATTTTTCTTCGCGTACCACTCCTCCTGCCGCCATCATTCCCCTCTTCCCTTCGTGCACTGGGTCAAATAGTGGAAGGGATCTTCTGGAATATAGTTGAGTGGAAGGAGATAAATTCTTCATCGTCTTCTTCGTCTTTTGTCGTAGGGATTAGTCGCCGACGTGACGATACACTGGAGAAGAAAGGAGGCTTCATAATGCGCGGAAGGAATGACCTCTTCGATATTTTTTCTCTCTTCGGGATCGCACCGTATTTATTCTGCCATATCTCTCCTCCGAAAGAAAGGGTAATTAAAGTGGGAAGAAAAGGCAAAAAGGCGCGAGCAAGAAAGGAAAAATTTCCTCGTGTTAATACTGGATCTTTTCTTAAAGAATGTATTGTCGTCCAATATCTCCAACGCGCGTTCTTTATGCTCTCGTATATTGTCATGTGACGCGCGTTCTCCATTGTATTCTTTCGGTCCCCTTCTTTTTCTTCATTTCCTTCGTCATTTTCCTTCTCCTCCTTTGGCTTTATACCACCCGCTCTTCTGTCGACGTGAAATAACTTTCTTCATCGAGAAACTGCCGCCCCCTCCTATAGATATTGGAGAGCGTGACGAGGATGCAATAGCAAACTAATAAAGCGCTCCTGTGCCCGAAATACAAAATTTCGTTAATGGCACAAACACAGTTAAACATCCGTACCCTCATTACGGCTTATTATGTTTTTCTCCCGTAATTACCCCTTTCTATCAGGTTGCCGTTTCATTTTCGTCCTTCGCTGTTTTAATTTAGATAATTTTTGGTAGGAATTTCCATCGCCGACAAAGGAAAGTTTTCGTGGCACAGCTCGCGAGAGGAATCATAATAGGATTCGAATTAGAATCGGAAAGGAAAATATTCGGGAAATTGACGATATTTCATTTCCTTCAGAAGAAATAAATGGTCGAATGAGATGGATTTATAACGTTTTTTATTAGCGGTGTGTGTTGATTTTTAGTGCTTTTATCTTCAGACGGTATCCGTATATTTTAACTTAATTTATGTGCTCGTGCAGTATGAATTTAGATATTTGATGTAACACGACCCTTGGGCTTATTCTCTTCGGTCTCTTCACAATTATGTCGCTGTCCCATTCTGTCTTACCACTTTGATCATCTCTGGAATCCAATTCGAGCAAACTCTCGGAAGATAAAGTTTCTCCTTGTCTCTCTAATCTCCTGTGTCCTCTTCGTCTTGTAACTTTGGGCTGCTCATCCCTCTGTCCGTTATAGCAATCTTTCTTCATTGCTCAAGAACGTAACGAAAAGGTTCATAAATCCAACGTACTATTCTGGTATTGTCGCCGACAAAAATAAACATTTGCACGCAGTTGCCAACTTTATATTATACTTAGCTATTAAATTTGTGTGATGTTGGGTATATTATGAGTTAATTAAACTCGTTTCATTCTAAATCCAGTGACGGAAATGAGAATAGGTTTCAATTCCCATGTAAATTCCTGAACGAATGATTCACGATCTCTTCCACAAAGTTATTCTGGGTCCTACAGAACTCGTCTTTCATACGCAAGTAATGTGACTGAAACAGTTTTAGTCCCACGGGTGGAATGAATTTCTGAAATAGTTTTCCTCGTATGCATTATCGGGTGAGATTTTCCCCTCCTAGGCGTTGAATAGGCGAACCTGGATCACTTCCATTCAGTCGTGAGCTCCCAACGGGAGGAGGAATTTTCTCTCGCGCGTCCCTTCACAAACTTCTTCGTCTTTCTCCATTTCCCTCCGATACACTATTCGCTATAACCCCACACTCCAGGGGTTTCTATGAACGTGACGAGAATCTCAGTGCAACTCTCTCCACTTGCTCTACTTTCTTACACTTGCGATTTCCTCTTCTCGGAAATCGTATATCGGGTAACTTATTGATACGATCGAAGTCAACACATTTTTCATCCTCGAGGAATGATATTTGTTCCAACTCTAACAACGCGATGGAACTCAACAGTCTAGAGATTGATTTATCAAGATCATGAATTTAATCCTTGACAAAGCTTAAAGGGAAAGTCTCCTAAACGTTCAGGATATAATTTTTTTTCAAATATTTATATATTAAATTTCAGAGGTTAGGTTAGAAATTTCACTTTCTAGTAGGGTAGATAGCAATGAAAATATAAATGATGATTTTCTTTGTAAAAATTGTCCTAATAAAGCAATACATCGGCACGTCAATTTCTTTATTGCTTTTTTCAACTTTCTCTCAGATTTAAATGGCTTTTTAACTTGAAAATCCAGAAAAACCTGTCAGATATGTCTACTGAATGATGAGACTCCATTCAAAAGAGAGTTTCACTGCAAGTTTCTTTTACGACCGTCCTGTGAATGAAATCTAAAGTACAAGATAGCGAATAAGGATGGTCGTCACATCACATTATCAATTCTTTCCGTATAGTATTCATATGTTAGATAAATATATTTTAGGTGTAGCTTTGTAGCTGCCAGTCCATTTATCTTCTTCGTGAAGCATTAAACCTATGATATACGATCGATGATTATTTCCCACGAACAGTCGAGTTCTATTGGCAAAAGACCTAAAATGAGACGTATTTAAGGAGCGGATTTTAAAAACGGCGGCAACTTCGGAAACCATTGCCCAAATGTGGCTCCATTCAATTTTCCAACCATAAAACCCTCGGCACTAAACCTCGTCAACCTATTAGGGGTGCCTTCGAATTTATGCTTCGACGGAGTCGTTGGGTGCGGTTTCCGATAAATTGATCTTTCGCCTACGCGACAACCAAACTTTGATTGTGGGCGGGGAAGGTACTAATGGGCGAAGCTCCAATAATCTATTCGATAAAGAAAACGCCCTCCACCCCATCGACGCTCTATTACGCCTGATCTCCATTACGCGAAGTCGTTATGTGAGCCAAATCCGAAGATTCGATACTTCAAAGGCCTTAAACTTAGAAAGCAAACACAACCTGCTCCACTCAAGAGACCCGAAATTTCCGTTGGAGGACAAAGACAAGGGCTCTGTCCATTGCTTCAGAGAACATACAACACACCGCCCCCAAATGGCCTCAACGCTCATTTTATATCCTTTCTCCGCTCATTCTGGGCCATTCTCAAAATTTCCCATATTTCTTTCTGCGATGTAATGCCGATGAAATGGTCGAACTTCTGTATCGCCGAACTGTTTAATCTCCCTTAGTATTGCGGTGTCCGCTGTGTTAATGCCTTAACCCTTACTCGTAATAAATTGGGTCAAACATCGTTGGCGGAGTGTTTGCCTTCTCCGTTATCGTTTGTATTATACCGAGAGAAGTATATCGCGTATTTGGGTTACATGTTCTTTTAGCGCACATGTTTTCAGTGCTAGTGAGAGGAGTATTTTTGTGTACAATATTAATTTTCCAAAAAATCACCCTTTTATCCATTACTGCGAGGGAGGTATTGATTTTCTCATTTAAACTCCAGAGCAGCTTTCTGGGAAGTTTTCCTATCTCATATTATTGTTCTAATACGAGTAATAACACCATAGTATTATGTTTATTCACGGAACTCTTTGGCTGTTATTCTCCTTTTTCTGTCTAATTTTATCCATCCGATATAATTTAATTCTATATGACCTCTACTCCATCACTAATAAACAATTCACTCGTCTACGGTCTCAAATATTTCTCTTTCTCATCTTCTACTCGGTACTGTACGGCCTACTTTTACCACGTTCCCTCATTCAAAATATTCCCGTTTATTTTCTCTTCTTTTTTCCATCTTCCGAACCCATTTTCCCCTCATCTGTAACCATCGTCCCCATCTCCTCTGCAGCGTTCCGCTCGATTAGTGGTCGAATTCTTCCCCCTCATACGTATGACGTCCGTTCCCTTGGATACGGCTCCTTTTTATCGCGGATGTTCCTAAACATCGGCAAGGAAAGGGGATATGTTCTTCGCACGAAAAGTGTAATGCGAGTCGCGTAAAGGCCTCTCAAACCTATCTCCTCGTGGAGGAGTTTCGAAAGTAGGTAAATGGATAAAAGGGGCGGTTTGTAAGGAAAGGGAATAAAGTGAGGAAGGGATGATGGTATTGAGTGGCGATAGGTGTTTTCGGTTTTAAGGGGTTTTCTGATTCCGATGTTTTCTTTTCGTCCGTCGAAGCCTCCCTCGGTTTTCGTCCATCAGACCTCCCGTTTGTTGTTTCTTTACGGGGATTCGCCCGTCCACAAATAAATCGTTTTCTTCTCTATCATGTTTACTCCTTGGATCCTCTGCTCTAGGAAGAAAGACGTCGCTGAGTGAGGTTTTTCGCCCTCTTTCCGAAGTGCATCATGGTCATTAATCTTAAATCGCACAGAGGCTCATGAATCAGCTTATACTATACCCTGTTTCGGCTGCAAATTTCTTACTTTTTGGACGAATATTTTTTTAGAATAAGTGGCCCTCAGTGGCCTTTAAAGTTCTCTTCTTTCATTATATATATTTTTAATAATTTTATTTATATTTTTGCCTGGAACTATTTGGCATTAAACGATTATCTTCCAAACTCCTCGCCTTAAATATCCTTCTACTTTTCTAAGATATTGGTAATGATTAGCCATACTCACAGTTTATTATAGATGAAAAGGTTTCTCAAATCTTACGTTTGAGGAATATTCTCTTTGAATACATAAATAAACATTCATTGACATATTAGTTGCTTGGATGATTAGATGAGGATGGTGATAGTTACCAATAACTTCAGCTACTAATAATCTCTATCTAATTTATATGTATCTACCAAACAAAACTAAATAGTATTTTATCTTTTGTTATTTCTGTTTCTCTTATTTCTGTTCCTTTCGTTTTCAAAGGAACGTGTAAGAATATTTTTCTTCGGAGATGAAATTCTACGATTTCGGATAGCTTCGTCGTAAAAATTTTACTGGTAAAATATGACGGAACTTTTATATTCATATTAGTCCCGTCACACGTAACCCTTTCTACGATTAACGCTCACGTATGAATTCGAGATACGCGAGTATCTCAAATGTATTCTAACACTTTTCCGCTTTTTTCCCCATTCCTCCTCCCGCAATTGATGTCCCGTTCCTCGAACTTAGAGGTCTTTTTCTTCGCCCAAACGGAAAGGAGAGCCTCGTAACTTTTCATTCTTCCGAAAATAACCTTTTTTTACCCTCTTACTTTCTTCTCCCACGTTTACGTGGATATTTCCTCCATTTTACCATCGCTTCTCCAAGTCCTCCTTCCACCTCTCGCGGTTCTTTCTATTCAAGGAGATGATCCACCGTTATCTTTTATTAATTCTCTTTAAAGTGTTAGAAGTCGTATGGACTTTTTTGTAGACGCGCATTAAAATGAGTATACCGATCCTTTGCTGTTTTTTAAGCTCTCGAAAAAATGGGTCATTGATTTAAATTAAAGTTTCATGAGGCGGTAATGAAAAAATTGACCCATCACAGTGGAATATCCGCTGTCGTTAAAAATTCAATTTTGCCGCGCTCGTTGATTCACCGTGACCCTTTCGATCGATTCCTAATTCGGTAATTTTCTCATTTTCGTTTTTCCACCGCTGTCGCAATATAATCTCACTAATTCACTCGCGTTAACTTTTTAAAATTCCTGTTATAGATGGCGCGGAATTTCCGTTTAATCCGGAAACGTACTAAAATGCAATTTCGCCCTTCCCTTTTATGACGCGATGAGTATCTGTGTAAGCGACGCAGTAATTAGCTAGAAAGCAACAAATTGGAGGTACCAATTTTCGTGTATTATCGTCCTAATTAAGCAGCAGTCTTGGCCTCCCATGATGAGGTCCTCGGCTAATTTCCACCGAATTCAGACGATCATTACGTCTTAATAATGCGAGTGTAATTGTAGCGTTTAATGACAGCTCGGATCGAATTCATGCTCGTTTTTCAAGCAGCAATTCAGAACTCGATATGCTAAATAAATTACGGATTCGAGTTCTTATTGGGTTTAAAATAGAATCCCAGGAACGAAGCTAGTTATTGCCGTATTTCTCAATGACGCGTTCCATTTGCGATGTATTTTCGCGACTAATTATCTTTTATTATGAATATAATTGACTAATTGGTTGAATGTTTATTTGAGCTCTATATTGAATTACAATGAATTTTCCTGATGCGTCATAATTAACGTTTTTGTGGGCCAAGGTAACGTTTAATGTAATTCACAGCTGACTAATTTCAAAATGTCGTCATTATAGGAGAAGGAAATAAAATTAACTAAACATTTTTCGTTGTCTTGAATAAATTACTCCTGTAAATCCCAAAATGTTTACGTATTTTATTGGTGATCAAGACGAACTCGAAGGTCAGTTTCCCTGACAGCTATTTATTTACTAAAATGACTGTCGTTTCTTTTATTTAGCTGCGAAATCGCAAAGGTCAGCGTCGTTTTCGCATGTCATCCTAATTTCTCAAGATTTGATTAATAAGTTTCCGAGAAAGATCTTGCGTTAATCATCCTTGAAAAAGCGTTCGAATGAGCGTTAAGATGACTTTCAGGTATTGGTCGTTAGGTTTCCAAGGGAGATTAGATTATCGAGAAGTTGAGAAGCTTCGCTACCGGTTTTCCGTCACGGTGTGCCAAATAGGAAGTGAAAGTGTGGGGAACCGTGTTTTGGCAACCGATGGACCAACGAATGGATTTGTGAGCGAGTCCCCGAATTGTGTCGTAATTGTAAAAGTTAGCGAGGGAAACTGATTGGCAATTGGGGATCTTGTTTACAGACCAATTATCTCTGCCGCTCGGATGGCTGTTAATTGAGAAGAAATGTGTTACTCGAAGTAATTATTATTAATAGTCGTTTATTCTGAATTCTTCACCATCGGCTCGTCAAGGCTCTTTTATAAAAATATAGCGCAAGAAATGTCCCATGTATTTCTTTTTCGTAAGTTTATTTAGACTCCAACTATTACGGTATTTAATATGAGAAGACGTTTATCATATATAATAATGTTAAAAGTCTTATAACATAATATTAGTTTTCGGTGAATTATCCATCAGCCTTGTTTCATTTTGTTATAGAGGGTTCGTTTAGTGTTTACCTAAAGAAAGAAGATCCGGGAATGCGTGTTGCTAGCTTCACTTTATTTATAGAAAGCGAATCAAGAGTATCGTTATCACACGATTGTTGTTGGATGTCAATTATTCCCATAGTAACTTAACGTTGTAAGCGATGCTCAATTCGTCGAACTGAATAAAGTCAGAATCCCGGAAAATTCATCACCGAAAACGAAGGGCGTATGTGGTAGAGAAAACATCTGTAAGCGAATTTCTAAATAAGATACCAATCCAGTCCGTGCTCATCACACTTTAAATGCAATGTCGTAATTCGCGGATCTTCGCCCCAAAAAGCTGTCCGATTTCACTGCACGCCAGAGATGATACGCCTTTCACATCCGAAGCTTCAAACTTTTAAACGCGATGTAAAGGCTCGTTTTTCTTCCCCTCGCCCCGGATTTTCATCCCACGAGGCTGTTCTTCTGTCAGGCTTAATCAATGAATGGACTCCTGTGCTTGTTTCTGACACCGGCCCTCGCCCTTTTCTTTTATATTTATACACACGTATAAATATATAAGGGAGATTTATTTTCGAGCGAGTCATTTTTCAAAATGTTCCATTTCCACCGGACACGCTCTTTAAAAAGTAGTCGGCTCCCTTTTGTTTTTCGGTAAAAACGAGACTCCGTCGCTAGGAAACGCGTCGTTTTTCCGATCCTCTCTACGTTCTCTTTTCGCGATTTTCATCTCCCCTTTGCGATCTCACGAAATACGACTAATTAGGACGTTTGAATTATTGGGGTGCATCAGAGAGAACGACCTCCCCATGATGGAAAAGGACACTTTTAAGTGGATCTTTTAGACTAAAACCTCCTCCTTGGCCGGCTAAAGCGTGCGTAGGAAATGAAAAGAAAAAAAAATAAAATCGGCTGAATTTTGCGGTGGGATGAAACTGACTCCCAGAATCGTTTGTCTTCTTTTTTTTCAAAGAGTCCGATTTTCCCTCCCCTTTCGATCAGCTCTTGGGATATCTGCTGCTTCTGACACCCGTCACTTTTTTTTACAAGTTAGCCCTTCTATTCCTCCTTACTCATTGTTGCGTGCTTTCACCCCCTTCTCTTCCACATCTCTTTCATTTTGTTCCTCGCATTTCCCTTTCATGTCCCACCGATAATGCGCCATTTACGGAAATTTCCGAAATTCATCTGTAAAGTCTCTTTTATTGTGCCACTATCGCAGTTTTGCTCAAATATATTTCGATTCGCTCTGATCTGGAAGTTTAGAGCTATTCCAGAAAATACTCCCCTGAGGTATTTTTATCTCTATCTATGATTGGTAGTAGTTTTTAAATTTCGGCTATAAAATTGGGATGCAAAAAATAGATGCGTTTGTACAGTATCGCAGTAAATTTATACATGCACAGTAAATAACGTTGAAAAAAGATGGAATCTAAATTAATTTATTATTTTGTGTGATTTAGTGCGTACGGGTTAGTTGTCCCACGTTAGAATTCTACACTTTTTTCTACGTTTGAGCCTTTTATTCGTTGTAGAAGAGATTTCAGTTCCTAGGTTGATACTGAGTGTTTGAGTTCAAACCGGAAATTATGACGTAACATGTTCGCAGTTTTCGTAAGGAATTGGCTTGCGTAAGTGGGTGAGTAACATTCTGAGGTTTTCATAAAACCTTGTCCGTTTACAGCGTTATTTCTCCCCATTTCCCAGTCACGCATTATTCGCTTTTACGGTCTCACGGCGTGCCATATTCCCGGAGCTTTATGCCCTTTCGTATTTTCATATTTTCCCTCATTTCGCGCATTAACCTATTTTCCTGGATTATCATTTATGTGGAAACTTTATCCGTCGGCTCATTCTCCCTACAAAACGCCCTCAAGAGATGGTCTCATAGAAGGGGTTTAATTTTGTCTTTTACGGCGAAATCCACCATTCAAATCGAACTTTTATTATACAAGGGTCGGTAAATCTACTTGATTAGCTTCTTAGGTGTCATTAAGTGGGCCTTTTTAAGAGTTACGAAGGAGTGCTTCCTTCCGTCTTCTGCTATCGCATTACCATAATTTTATTTTTTCACAATTTCATCCTCCATTTCCCGTTTCCTTTTTCCCGTATCGTTTGCCGAATCCTGCGTAAAAGCTTTTTTAAAATGACCATATTCTTTTCTTTCTGCCGAATACATTTTTGTGATAGTGTTCTGCGGCGACCGAATCATTCATCGCCGTAAGTTAAAGTTGAGCACCAGAAAGTTTAATCACGAACATTTATTCATATTGAGTATCAGTAAATTTATGTTAACTAAAGTGTGGGCAGATATCGAACATTGCAACGACTCAGCGATTGTTAAGTTGTATACTCTCAAACTTACTTTTAAAGTCATCATTATATCAATTCTTCAATTGTTAGGCGACTTCTTTCCTTCGCTTCTGCAACAATGTCACTTTTGTTGCAGCAACCGCCTCCTGCTCTTGAATCAACTCAACTCTTTTCGTTCTTCCATAAAATCTCTCCAAATTCCGTCTTCAATTGACAATCCGTCCGTCTTCTTTTTTTTGCGAAGAAAGAAACTCACCCCAAACCACCCTCAATTCGTGCATTAAACCGCATATCCCATTGGGTCCTCCCACATCCTGCCAAACCATTCACTCCTCCCATTGTCTTCTCATTTCTCCCCTTTCACATACTTCAACTTTTTTCCGTCCTCAAGGAATAAATTATCCCTTTTAAAACTCACGAGTAAAAGAGGTAAAAAATTTCAGGTGCCCTTTTTACCGAATTTTATTGCAGACTTCCTCCCCAATTCATCCCTTTGTATTTCGCAATTGTTTGTATCTTCCAATACTCATCGCGGTTTTTCCCTCGCAATTTCTTGTGCGTATTTTCCGACTTCTTTAGAGGCCCTCTCCATGGAAGAATATCTTAGAATGCCTCTCTTCTTTTAACGTTTTAATGACTTCAAAGCATTTTATTATAATCATTCTCCGATTTGACTCTTCTCTCACAAGCAAATCCTCCATTATTAGCTGCCCTTTTGTGTAGTTTATTCATAATTTCAACTAATCCTCATCTATTTGTTTTTTCCTCGTATTCATTACTTTACTTTAAATCTTTAATTGTGCAGCGCACGTGTACGGCAAATTATTTATTAATTCCTCTCCCCTTTCAAACATTTCTATGTATGTATAGACCATTTCTCTGTTTATTGCCCCCTAATCCCCTGGTTTTCTGCCCATCAAATCCGAATCTTTCTCGATTTATCCTAATTATTCTACGGTTGCGTTATTCGCATTCTTCCTCCGTACGCCGTTTATCCTTAGGGTTATCTTTCCCCTTTTCTTGGTTTTGCCTTGGAACAGACATTCGCCGCATACCAATGCACGAGAGGATTTCTGGGGGTCAATCTTTATTTGGCATGTCCGACGAGGTAGCTCTCAAGACAAGAAAAGGGAGGCCTGTATTTGTAAAATGGGAAAGGTCAAAGAAGGGTAGGGATTAGAGAGACATCTTTTTTCGTGTGAGAATGATCCTCGTCTGCCACACTTACTGGAATTGCGTCCTTTTTTTCATTCGCGAAATATCCCAAATCCCTTTGATTCACGCTAATGCGGATAAGTCAGAGAGGATATTTAGCGGCTCGTTGTTCATTTTCATGATTGTTCCGAGAAAATTCACTCGAAAGCCGTTTATGAGATTTACCTGGACCTATTATTTGCAGGTACCTTTTCTGTGTGTAGCGTCAATATCCATCGGGAAGTGGCTTACAATTTTTTTTACTACTTAAAGGATTAAATCCATTTCATTTGAATTCAGACAAATGTGATAGTTTAAACTATATTCAAGGAACTTCCCCATGTTTCCATTTCATTATTAAATTTACCTTCGATACATTTCCTCTCTATTTCGTGTTATTAAAGCGTTAATTCAATATCATTTTCCGTCTTCAACTGTTATTAATTCTTTCTTAAGAGGACGAGCTTCTGCGATGTATCCTTTTTTGTCGTTGAAATTTTTTCTGCATAATCCGGCGTCGTCTCCTTTCGCTCTGATGTAATGGAGGTGAATTTTTTTCCGGCTCATGACGCAGTTTTCGGGGATTGGATGCATCCAACTCATTCTAGGAAGTTACTGTGTGGTGGCATTAAAGCCAAGAGTAGTGCATGCCACACTTCGTTGACTCTTTCCAACGCCCCTCCGCAGTGGACTTGGTTCTTTTTTCCCGAAAACTTGGTGAAAAGAGTCTACGGAAGTAGTTAAGGAATCGGTGGGCAACTTCCAAGTGGTCCTTCCCCTCTCAGGAATTCTTCGTAAATTCCGTGTACCGCGAAAGTAGGAAAAGTTATGCGGTACTGCCGAAATTTCATTCCTGTCATTGCGTTGAACTAACAAAAAGAGGTGGATATTTTGCAATTTTCTCCGAGACGAAATACATTATCTCCAAATTTAAATTTCCTTCCATAAATTTAGAAAGATGTTTCGTTGATTTTCTGTGGACTCATCTCTTAAATGCGTTAAGAGAAAAAAATAAAATCATCCTGACCTTATCGAATGAGAATTTTCATTTTAATTTTCAATACACTACTAAATTTCTATGATGTGCTTTTAAATTTCATTCTCGGACCTCAGTCCTCAGATTCAAAAACGGAATATATACCCACATTTTCTATCCTGTTTTGTTACGGAATATTATAAAAATTTTCCATTTTCATTAAAACTTTTCACCAGAAATCCGTAATCGTGAGTGCATTATTTCTCTAATACGCAGTCATTCTCGGACGTCGCTCATGTACGCCTCCGAAAACAAGATTTTTGAATCCGGAGTTCGCACTGGAAGACTCAATTTGCGCATCTCGGAAACACATTTACCAATTTTCCAAATCCGCAACGTGTGCCTCAAAAAGCAGAAGTTTCCGTGATGACATTCCGAAAAGTACGAATCGCACGCTTCCGTTTGTGAATTATTTTTTTGGCGCCAAAGATTCGCTCTAACGAACGATTTTCCCTATCTCTCAAATTGGTCCATCGGTTGATAGGAATAGGACGCTGAGGACAACAGCGTTGCCTCCATTTTGCAAATATCATTTGGCGGACTAAAATTCTAGTATTTCCATTGCAACGCCCTTTTCCTCCACATTCCCTCCTCTTTCCATTCGGAGAAAAATCTCATCTCTCTTTCGTTCGCTCGGACTTCTCAAAAGCACGAATCAATTCCAGTTTTTGCCTTCCGCCACTTTCCGAATTTCGGATGCTCCCTTTTGCGAACGTGTGTTCCTTGCCTTTGTATAAAACGCGGATAATGAATTTCTGTGCCTTTTTCCTCTCGTTTATCGATCCCCGGGATGTGGCACACTTACAGCGCCGCTTTTTAGATCTTTCTCTTTTCGTATCTTTTTCCGGTTTTATCTGTTTTCGTCCCCAATCCGGAGTCCGATACTCTTACTCGTGTTTATCGCATTTCCCATATTTCCTCGAATGGTTTCGTGTTATTTCCCTCGGTGAACTTTTTTGGCCCACTCTGATTTCCAAACCCTTTCCTCTTTTGTGGAATTTCTACTTTTTATCTCCTTTTCCGTCCATATATAGCTCCAATCGATTTATATTCTGTCAGCTCTATTATCATCTAACATTTATGTCCTCTCCGTCATCGCCGCTCCATTCAAATCTCTCGACCCTAGCTGTCCTTGCCAATTTATTCCCATCCGTTTGGAAAACCCCTTTTCCTTCCTTTAATCTCTTATATTTTTTCTATAAATGTATTTGCATGAAACCCTTTCTATTTATATCTCACCTATCATTCCTATTTCTATCAGCTCCTATAGGCTTCAATTATCATACGAAAATATAAGATATTTTATAAATTTCATTCGATTATTACATTTGTATCTTCTCACTGTCTGTCTTTATCAGTTTCGTCGTTTCGTGTTGATGTCATATCTTACGTTTAATCCCCAAAATTTATTTTCCTCGCCTTTTCATATATTTCTGCTTTAACTCCATGCACCTTACATATCTTAATTTATCCACTATAAAATTCAAACCGGTAATTTATTAAACTTATTTAAAAAGTTGTTTTTGCCAAAAATTTCAATTATTAACAAAATTTTTAATAAAAAAGTTTAATATTCACGTACTTAAAATATTTTATTATAACCCATTATGGCTGCCGGTTTTTACTCATAGATCTCTCATTCTTAGCTTTCGTTTTACATTATCCCTCAATATACTCATCCCAAGTTCAATTAACTCAAGCATCCATTTTCACCCTTTTCCACAATTACGCATTCGATTCTGGAACGTCTTCTTAATACACTTTCATTATCTCGTATAGCGCCTAAGGAAAGGAGCCGAAGAGATTTCCCACTCTTTTATCCTCTCTTCGTTTTATTACTTCTCTTCTACACTCTCCGTGAAGATTGAAATCCCTTCGCTGCATTCACACATTCTGGTCGAACTCATCGCTCCATTTCACTTTCTTCTTATCACCCGAATCTCGTGACCATCACCCACTCAACGGGATTGATGCCACTCACCACCCACACCTAATCATTCCCTATGAATGGGCAAAAAACTCTTCTTCTCCCGAAGGGAACATTTGCCCTCTTAATTCATTCTTCGACTAATATCACACTCTCGCCAACCCGTCTTTAAATTCAAGAAGGTTCGAATACTTAATGTCCTCTTTTTTCTGAAACCCATCACATCTCTATAGTTACGGTTCTTTTACAGCACCTATTCCCGAATGCTTTAACATCGAAAAGAATGGTTGAGGTTATTTTTAGAGAGAGAAAGGAGCTTTAAAATTCGGATGATGGGTGTATGACTAAACGCTTCATGAATGCATTCGCATCGTAGAAGACGTTTCCTCTCGCCGCCGCGAACATTTTAATGAACTCATGATGGGAATTAATGCCTCGTAATATTTCGAATGTTCACGATCTCGCACTTTCGAATTTTACAAACCGTCTTCCCTTATTAGGCGTCGGAACATCATCTCGTTGACCCACTGACATTACGAATATCATTTCACTTTTCTCATCGTCTTTTTATTTGACGTATATTAACTCATTATTCGCCTTTTATGAAGCCACCGTCTCCCAGTATTCCTTCCAGCAAAGATACGGGTTGCATTAGCAAGTCACCGCTCTTGTATTTTGCCTCCGAATCTCTCGGCCGTTCTTTCTTCCGCATTTTATCCTTCGCAATCTCATTCTTCGTGTTTCTCTTTCCCTCCGAATCCTATTTTGGGTTTTCATTTCTGGACAGAAAATCTTATCGATCAGACATATTTTTCTCATTTCGCTGTCCCTTTGGTTTCCTTTCCCTCGGAAAATTCCTTTTCTCTGCCTTTGACCTCTGCTCCTTTCTCATGACCACCGATGAATCTCATTTTCTCTATTTATTTTTTCCGCCGCCTTCCGCTCAGTATTTTCCCGTTATTTCCTCCCCCGAGCAAATATTTTTGTTTGTCTTCGCGCATAATTTTTTGTATCGCCACTATGTGACTTTTTAGCTTCGTCCAACATGCTTTTTTCCACTTCGTTGTTCTATGTTTCTGCAGGAGGGAAGTACGAATTTATTCTGCGGTCAAGTGACGGCTTGAAAATCCACCTCCATAACCTTTGACGTCAATTTAATTAATCAAGTAAATGATAAAATCGTCGGTTTGTTATTTCGCTGAAAATTTAATTATGTACGAGGTAAATTTTTTGCTGATAATTCTTATTTATAAATATTGACTGATTACGTATTTTTTCTAGTGAAAGTTAAATTGGCTTTCATTCCATTTAAAAATGCAAAGTTTTTGTTTGTTAAAAAATTTGCAGAATCTAATATTTCACGTCGAGTATAGACTTGCAAAAACTCATATTATAAAACGATATCTTCGTCGCATAGGCGGTCATCGTTCGGTGTGTGAATTAATGGACACCGCCAGCGATAAATTTCACCGTTCGGTTTCCTCTCGCTAAAAATAACGAGAACTAGCTCTCCGTTTCAATTATCTTTGTGGGTGCACCGCGTTGCACGGCTGCGTGTTAACGGAATTGATTCGTTTAATTCTCCACCGGCAGAGGGTTTCATAAGCCGCATATTGTTTTCTGGATACTGCCGCAGCTCGTAACTCGCCGAAGGTTTCAGATGCAAGGATGCTTCGGAAATTTTATTCCGATACAAATTCCGCATTACATCTCCGCAGAATCACCTCCAGGTCTCAATGCCACGATATCCATGCGTCGAATTCAATTAAAATAGCCGATCTGCAGTGAGATTTATTTAACGACTCTTTTTCGAAACGCTGCATTTTTTCCAGTTATCTCGACTGCGGATTCGAGAATCGGATTCCGAGACAAATACAGCAGAACCTACTTTGCTAAAAGTTAATGAGAAGCTACCGCGGATGTAGGCCAATGAAATCTACAAAATGCTGCGCGGAGCGCGTATTAGATTTCCTTAAAGTTGCTCATTTTTAGCCAAAACTTTCGATTCAATTGTTCTGAGCTTTATATTCATGCTGTGTTTACTTTTATATTCATCTTGATGGAACACATTTTGTCATACGCAACGAGGTACTATGCTCGTATTTCTCTTAATTCCATTTAAGGAAAAATATCCTGTAAACAGTCGCTTGCCAATTGTTCATCCTATACCCTTCTTTGTTATTTACACCTTTTACCATGTGTGCCAAATGGAAAGAAGGAGGCCTCCAACAAGTGTACGGATCGAGATTAATTATTGAGGCTAATTCGAAAGATTTCCTTGCACCAACCCTCATAACCGAATTCCAACCTGAATTTAATATCTTTTAGAGATTTTAAATGACCTCATTTTTTTATCTCGCACAAACCGTGATTCCGCAATAATTTTGCAAATAAATGACATTTCGCCAATCGGATCGCATCGGGATGTTTTTGATTGAAAAAGCTTTTGACCCGAAAGTCTATCTCTATCTAATAATCGGAATCGGTAATTGAAGTTAAAAAATCCAGATTCACATCGATGTATTTCCCAGTTTTATTTTCCGAAATGAAATGCTTCCCTTTCTTTTTATATAGATTCCTAAAATTTTTTCCTGTTTAGATGCCTTCTGTCGATCGCCTTTTTTTCCTTTTATCTGATCTTTTGATTTCATCTAAATCCGTTTCTCTTTCACATTCCCTTGCGTCTCTTCTTCGTATTCATCACCATTTCTCTTTAGCTTCCGTTCATTCGCACGTGTCTCAAAAAGGCACCGGAAAAATCGACTCCGCTATTTTTCTTTTTCGCATCAAATGTTTTATCTGTATGCGACGTTCCTCATGAATTTTTTCATCTTGTTATTCTCTGTAACACACTGCGCTTGTCCCCATCCACATATCTCCCCTTTGAAATTCGATGGAAAGATATCGTCCACTCCTAATATGAAAACGTTCCTCCTCTCCTATTTGGCTTCTAGGAAAGAGCTATTTTTCCGAGAAGAGAATGGTCGCGTTTTTATGTAGCTGCTTTGGTTTCGAAAGTGAGTATTCCTTCGATGATAGAGTGAGATATCTCCGTGTAACTAGAGGAATTCCTCGGAATATACGCCCATCCATCTCCAGGTGAGATCGATGTAAAGACCGTAGGGAATGCGAAAGGAGGCGCTCCTCGTAAAAGAGCTATCTTTTCGAGGTAAGTGGAAAAAATATGACTGCATCACGAGCCTTTGTTTGGAACGCACGGAATTCGCTCTCGAATTAATGCTTTTAATTCATAGCGGCGTTTCGTACACACGCGCGATGAATCCTTTATGCGTTTTAATTTAGCACATGAGGAAGCTCTATCTGGAAACACCTGTTAAAGGTGTAATTGTTCCCTCCTCGCTTTTACCAAGAGTAAGCCTCTCTCGTAAGCTATTCGGCTTATTTGAATGAATTAAGCCAGCTATAAAGCTTGTGTCGCGTATAATTTTCTCTAGAAATATTTAATAACTCGTTCCTATTCAGTTCTATCCTGCTTTGTCCAGAAGTACTTCGTTGAAGTTTTAAAATTACCGTTTCTACGAAGTAGATCTTTGACTGCAATCGTACGGGATTCTGTAAAATGGTCCAGATTTCCGTAGTTGGTTTCCATATTTTATTATTTGATTGATCTGAATTTTTTATTATTTATCTATGTATTTATTTTAAATATTAAGATAGTTTGTAGAGTATTTATTCATGTGTAAATTTGTCCTTCAAAATGTTATTTTTTTCCAAATAAAGAAAGCTTCCAAGAAGTCATCGAGTTAAATCCGACTCCCTTATCAATCATACGAATAAATTCCTTTTTCCGAAGGATTGAAAACTCTTCTCGAAAATTAATTCATTCATAACTTTTCGTAGAAGTTTGACATTCAAACTCGGAGCCGCCTTCGCCCGGATGGTAATAATTTTCTTCCCTCGAGATGACATAACCGTTCATTGCATGCAAATCCGGTGGATTTCCGTGTTTCCACGGATACACATATCGATCTGACCTGTTTCTTCCGGCATATGGACCCAGGCGGATATTCCCTTAAACCCTAGAGTGAAGGTCCCCTCCGAATCATTTCACCGCGTTTAATCCCTTCAGGTTGATGGAATCCTCTTCCTCCCGCTGACCACCGCTTTCTTATTATGCGAACGTCTGCATCAAACGCCGGACCATTAATCCCGTACCGGCTGCATGACTCATAGTTTCCTCCAACCCTTCCAATATCACCACCCGATGCGGTAACTCCCCCACTCTGCAGCTTCGGGCATTTAGCATCTGCCGCATCCGTTTATGGCCCTTCCCGAGGGCCCCTCTGCCCCGAACCACCGCGTGTCGATGACCGGGGTCAAGTGATGTTCGCTCCATCACCGGTTCCTCCTTTGGAATGCCTCTGTCACACCCTAATGCTAAGTCGCGGCGGCGCCTTCGGTCAAAGCGACTGCGATTGTGCAACGTCCTTTCGAGAGCAGATCGACAAGTCCCTCGAGGATTTTTGAACGTCCGAACGCTCTCTAATCTTCCCTTCTATCTTTTAGAACGGGGATTCTTTCTACGGATTTAGTGAAAACATTCAGCTTCATCGAGAGACACGTTTTTCTTGCAATAAAATAAATTTTAAACACTAAAATTAATAAGTTCATATCATAATCATAATATTATTACGAATATAAGGAAATCAAAAAGTTTTATTGATTTTCAAAATTCTCCATAAACGATTAGTTGTTCGAATTTTTATAACAGCTTAACTTGAAAGTTTCCTTTGAATATTAAAAAGGTCAAAATTTTATAAAATACGCTTTCCCTGATTTAAACATTTTTTCACTCCAATTTCCATTTTATTACCAGTAAAGATAATAGTATCGTTTCACTTCAAATTGTAAGAGTATACTACTCCAAGATTGACATTAAACACCCAAAATGTCTACTCTCACCGTGTGCTTATTCAAATACTGTGTTCAAAAATAACGGACGATGATTCATTTCCATAAAAGGATAAACTCTGCTAATAAAGTCGCCCAGTTATTAGTGCCGAAAACATGGTAGCAGAAGTGAACTGTGGCGTCGCATAGAGCCATGTGATCCCAACTTTAATGGAGATTCCCTTAAGCGAAATATGTGCATGTAATCAAATTTCCATAACTTTCAATTGCAAAAATGGATAATTCCGCCCTCTCTTTCCCAATCCCATTGAGCCCTCATTGGGGTTTCACAGGGAAAAGGGTCAAGAGACAGATTATTACCATGTCACGGTTTGCGGTGGGAGACAGCAATTTCTCCGTCGTCATGACTTTTTATCTTCCTTTTATATCCAATCCTCACTGAGAACCTCCCTCACACACACCTTACTCTTACATTTGGAACTTTATTACGCCTTTCATGACGTACGAGACGAGTACAGTTCATAGCAATTTCACTCATTTACGCGTCCATTGAAATCTGTTTGAAATACTTCACCATTACAGGGATTATCAAGTCCATTTTTTGCCTCATAGATTATTAAAATCATTCGACACTCTGATGAAGCTCATCGCTGCGGAATTCTGTTTCGCGTAAAATATAAGAGAAATGCGATATCTCTGCGATCTTTTGGCTTTGATCTCCTCGAATCCCTTGTCATTTGCTAAAAATCTTCGGCGAATTTTCCGGCTGTAAACTTCGTATTTTTCGACTTTTCCAGAATTCCATTCCCCGCTCCTTTGTACTCTTCACCTTTCCATTTAATGGCTCCATTTTAGAAACCCGCCTCTTCTTTTTCCGCGAAAGGAACGTACAATTTCATCGGGTTTTTCATTCCCGACCGATACTCTAATCTTCCCATTTTTACCCCATCGCTCCCTTTCGGGCCAATTTGTTATCCGACCATCATCGAAATCTCCTCATACGACTTCGTTTCCATCCCTCATTCTTCGCAGTTTCCCTTCCATTTCACCCCGTTTTTTCCCTCCCAGATGTCAAGTGGACTGACTTCTCACCCCATCGAAATGGATTAGGGAAAAAATCCAATCCTCCCACTCACGGCGACCTCTCGCTGACCTCACCCGAATGACTGGGTCGCGTAATTGACGCATCGTAATGACCACGGCAGGGATGGCTGAAGTGGGTAGGGAATTAAAGTTAGTAAAACACTGTATAAATGGGGGAGAAAGTTGCTGGCGACAGTTGGAAAAAAAGCTTTCGGAAAACATTTTAGGAGAATAAATGTAAATATTAAGGACGTAGAAATCAGTACGGACACTCCAGAGGTAGGATATGGTATTATCGGAATTATAAATTTGCAACATAGTGATTCATGAATGTATTATACATAATATTTATTATTAAATGAGTACTTCATTTCAATTTTAAATTTCGGGCTTTCTTGTAAGAAGCGGAATTTCGATTATAAGTTTTAATAAACATAGCCGTATTACTCTTTGTATTTAGTACATTCCTGATAACAACTAAAAACTCGTAATTTATCGACTTTTTACTTCTCATCTGAATCATCATTGTATTCCATTAAATCCATCACTGGAATCGACAGGCGGCTGATTCATACCCTCAATCCGTCGCCAGGGAATAATTAAATCCAAAAGATAATTTATGTCCCCCGCGGAATTGCGCATTTTTCAAAACCCCGTCGACCACGCACCCGGAAAATTTTGAAATTACAAATCGCAACCACCTTTTACATATTTTTTAACCGAGTTATTTTTTTTCGGGGGCAAAAATCCTCTCCAGTACGGCACGGTTTTTTTCGGACGTAAAGTGCGGAGAGAGCAGGGGACAGTATTTCACGGCCGTTTAAATTGGTAATTCAGAGTGAATTACGGCGTTGAACGAGCGTTTCCCTCATTAAAAGCACGGCTTCAAACTGTGACCATTGGATATTCAGTCCATCTGGGCGAGTAATAACGAGGCTTAATGGCTATTGCTCCACTCAATCCACACTTAATTACTCAAAAGGATATGTGAATGTTCGCACGGCGGACCAAAGGAGCCACGGATAGAGCACGTGGACCTAAGTGCTATTAATGACGTCCTGCGCACGTGGACATAGTAGGCCTGCGGTCGTACGTACGAATTTTCGATACCTTTCGCGCAATCGCATTTGCGGGATCTACGAAGTGAAGTAGACGCAGTTTTTTCGATAGGTCGAGATTTCGAGATGAGTTTTCGATTGGAGTTCGATGGGCCTCCGAAATCTGGTCCATAATGTCGATTATCATTGGAGAGTGTGCTCAAACACCCTCGCAAAGGCTGAATGATTGAATTATTTGCATAAATTTTATTTGATTTATTATATCCTATCTTCGTATTCTTAGATTTTTAATTCTCATTTTGCAACTCATAGTATTTTTTCTTTTTATCTACTTGAATTGTATTTGTAAGGGTTTTACGGTTTTCTTCGTCTTACCTTGTAATGAAGGATACATTACTACTTTTCATTCTATTTTATATTTTATTATGTTCGTTTTAATTATTTTATTTTAAAAAATCATAACGACTCATCTATGGTTTTGGTGTTAAATATCATCCATGATTGTGATGAGTCAAAATAAATGTGAAAATTAGAAATCATAGGAATGTAGGAATTTAGATGAAACTTATGTAGGTATCTATCTAGAACTGCAATTTAAACGAAGAGGAACCCTTCAGCTATTCACTAGAGGTCCCCTTTAAAAATTTCACTGAGTCCGAAGGGAAAAAGTTCTTTATCTTTGCCTTCATTTTCTGCACCAGTCCAGTCATTGATATCTGAGAAAGGCAGAGAATAGTATGGACTCTCATGAGAAAGGATAAGTCTGGAGTGGAGACTGTCTAGGATGGCCTCATAGACTTTAAAAAGACAGGAAAATGGCTGACCAAGTCTCATTATTCGGCTTTCACTCGCACCACTTCATCATCTCTTTTCTTGGCTCGATGACCCTCTCTCCTCATCATCTCCTCTGACGATCGTACTCTTACAAAGAAGAGAAAATGTCGCCTCAATCATTATGAGGAGTCTTTAACTAGAAAGTGTCGCTGAAATATCTAACGTTGAAAAATGAGAGATAATATGAGTTTGACTGAATTGAATGCTTTTATATATTTAAGTTTCTAATGTAAAAGAATATTTTAAGGATACAAATTAATGTTCAAATGTTTGTCCTCTAGTTATTTTTATTTAATGGCATATTAGGATTTAAATTCGTAATCTCGAATCAATAACATGTAATTATTATTAATTATTAAACTTACACGTTTTATTTATTTCCTTTGTAGAGGAAGGATATAAGTATATATGTTACAACCTTATTTATATTTCTTGTTCGAGAAAGTATTTCTAATCGCGATTCTCAATTGAGGTCAGTGTCGTTACTCCAAATGTGAGATTTAGCCTCAAAATACACATTTTATAATGAAATCTTTTGAAAAGAAGTCGCACACTCTCTCTTTCTTTCCCCTGCGCTTCTGAAAGCGAATAATGCATATGTTGTGTAGGTGCCAAGTTTACCTCGAATCTTTATAATAGCTGTCCTATTTTTGGCACCATTATATTCGTGCTCCAAATTTTTATTTAGCATTTCATTCGAAGCTAACGAACTGCCATCACCTCCTTGGAAAAGTAGAACTCGCACAGAGCGAAGTCTCAACCGCGAAAATCTCTCAGAAAAACAAATGAGTTTTAAATGGAAGTAGCGTGCGTGAAGTTTTTTCTCTTTCCACGTTTCGCTCACGCTCTGCGCAGCACATTAACAAACCGATTTCGCGTCTCCTTTGTCACCTAATTTGCAGAGCCTCTCTTGTCTTCTGCATTATGTTTCCATTGCCGTGACCACCAAGAAACCCTCCGTTTTTCGAGCAAATAGGCAAATCAGCCCCATCCGTCATCTCCCATTAGCATCCTCCCCGTGACGTACGTTCGACGAATTTTAAAGGCCTCTCATCAAGGCCTCACAATGCGTGCGTATGCGTGACCGCTCACGCGAAAGACCCTCGTAGTGCGTGCTCGCATTTTTCTTTTATGTCCTCCGTTGACATTTAGGGAGACCCTCCTTTTTCCTTCAAACAAACCGACCTCTCTTTTATGTCTGTTTCTCTCACTGCGTTACCCCGCTTCTTCCCAATCGTACTCTTTCCGATTACGGCCCTCGCAAATCACTTTCTTTTACGTCTCATTTATACGTATCCATCGCATTTCACTCCCTTCTCCCTCAGTAATCTGCGGTTTTCGATCCGGTTTTTTCGATGAGAGTCGTTATATTCAAGGAATTCATCCTTTCAATTCTAGAACATCCTATGGTTCGCTCACCTTATGCTACTTATTCCTTAATTCGGAGAAATAATCGAAAGATAGCTGTGTAGTTTTCACTGATATTAAACCAGAAACAAATCGAAACTGTCTGTTTGTGAACCATTCTAAGAATTGTTGGAAATTACAAGTTGAATAGAGTTTTAAAGATGGTTTTTGATTGTTATGTTAGGTTTGGTAATCCAATGTGTTACTTAAGAATCAGAAAGAACTTATAAATGCGAGGAAGTTCAAGTAAACAGTGTCACTACGCTCTCTGCTTGGGAAAAATAACAGAAAAATACGTCTCATATATTCGGGAATCGAATCCGGATGTTTGCGAAAGGAAAGGCGGACTTTCTCATCGATTCTTTCCGAAAGATTTCCCGCACAACTTTATGCGTTACATTTATTCACGCATTTTCCAAAATCGTGATTCACTGCAGGTCTCGGTTCTTATTTCCCCCTCTGATCTCTCTATTTATCGTGAAGAGGAGTTTATCGCGTGCGGCAGAGAAGGAAAAATGGTGACGTACATTCTTAAAAAGGGAGCGCTCCGTAGTCCTCTTTTATTTCACGCCGACCTCTCCTCTAACCTCGTTCTTTTTTATTGTTATTTTCTTTCCTTTCTTCCCACCTCTTCTCATTCATTCTTACCTCCAGTTCCTTAGCTGCATTTCTTTTCTCTTCTTTACGTCCTCCATCTCTTTGTATTCCGTTTTCTTTCTTTACTGCCCTTTGTTCTGTGCACGGTCCCGCCCTCTTTCTGTACAACCATTCTCCGAATTACCGATGCCACCAATTCTGTCCCGCATCTTCCCCTCTTCAGCGGGCGCATCATTCTTTCGGTAAGAACCACCCACACAAGTCCATCGCGACTTTCTGCTGCTAGGGGCCAATAACACCGAATTTATGGTTTTTGTGGGAGAGGTGAAAGGCTGCGGGACATTCTTATTTCGCTTTTTATTTTTCCCCTTTTTATATTTATTTTTCTGCGATCGTAAACGTCCGAGAGCTCGCCCATTCGAAATCGGGAGGCTTTTTAAAAATGGATATGGAAATGTCCTCTCCCAACTGCCAATTCTCCGGGCTAAGGAGGCGATATTTCTTCCTAGTCAGATTGTCCATTCCACTGCTTTAATACGACCTCATCCGGCTGTATATTTTGGGCGAGTTTACGGTCGGATCGGCGATCAAAGTTTAAAAGAAAAAGGTCGGGTTTTCATAACGCGAGAGCCAGTAATTTGGTTTTATCTCCCGACTTAGATCTTCCGTTGTCGTCATTAAAATTAAGTTGCGATGTCAGAAGGATTTGCTCTTCTGATTAGGAATACGAACGGAGAGACACGATTGTGTTCCGTTCAGGGTTATAAATATGCAAATAAATTAACGATACTGTAACTTTAACGGTTGTCGGGCTTCTTCTTCGGTGTCTAGAAAGTCATATATCAGAACGTGTCCCTTACGGCCTAACCCTCGCTATGACATTTAGGGCGGTCGAAGAAAATGATATTTTGTGATTATTCGGTGGATTTCGTCATCTCCATTCCTACTCACTGTTTTGGCCTTTATTCTGCTCGGATGTCGTCACCTCGGTGAAAGGAAAACCATAAGGTTAGCGCGAAGGTCACTCTTTTTTAATGTAATGATAGAGAGTGGTGTAGGCTATTGTTTCTCCCCCGCGAATTTAAAAGATTCGCTCTCTCCCTGAACTTTAAAAAATTGACATTTGACGTAAGTGATTCTCCTTCCGTTTAGGTCGTTAAAATGTTATTGAGTGAAAAAATTGGATGATCCAGTTCAAGTTTTACTCAGATGAATGTCATTCAATAGGATAAGTTTCCGACTGTGTTGATTGAAAGCACGTTGATCCCGTTCTATCGTATTGTTTATTCCTTCATTATTTACTCTGCCGTAGAGAAAATTTAAAATATCGGATTATAATTGATGGTCTTGTATTTTAAATAAATTAAGTGGACAATTTTTTCCGTTTCAGTTCTATTAAGTAGGCTCTATTTCTTATGAAATACATATTTTTTCTATGTATATGCTGATTCAGTCGAATTTTCAAACTCAGTTTTAATCTTTTCATCTCGAAGTAGCGGTTAAAATCGATCCGATAGCTTTGAATTCCTTTCTCTTCTTCTAGTGATAGCTAATCCACGCACTGCCTTAGCTTTCCATTCGGTACGAACGAGTGTTACCATGATTTATCGTCGTTTGATCTTATATGCATGACTCCCCTAAAAAAGGATCATAGTGAGGAAAGGTACGACCAGAAAGAGATTTCTGGCCACAATGAGATAGCGATTCGGAGAAATGCATATTCATGGCTTCCCACGGAAGACGCGGCTGCATATGTGCGTGTGTTTTAAAGAGAGAAACGGATGAGTGTTCGACCGCCGTAAATTCTCCCTCGGGGCGTAAAATTCGAGAGAGAAATGAAGTTCTGCGAATCGAACGGCGTAAAAAGGAGAAAGACAGAGCAAAGAATTATAGAGAGAGATAACTGGAATGAAAAGGAAGAAATCAGGGTGGAGACTCATCCGGTGTTATGACGGTTTTGACCTTTCGACGCTGGGATAACCCATACAAAATCCCATGCTCTCGCATTCATTCCCGCTGCGTTCGCCTTCCGTCTCCTTTTTCTGGCTGTCACCGGCTTTTTCAACGTTTGATAGGGATTCGAATTTTCATCTCACTCCGCATGGGTCGATATTTCCCTCGTGCGAAGTAAATGACTAGTTAAAAATCATAACCTTCGTGATGCAAATGCATAGATTACGACAAGATACAAATAAACCGTCTTTTATTTTATTATGTGGTTAAATAAATATTTTTGTAAATAAGTAAACAGTTCAGATTCAAAGGAAAAGAACGTTTAAAAATGTAATTATTAAGTAATAGCTTTCCACTAACATAATTTTGATGAAATAGAAACCATACAGAGTCTTCCTAAATACCTATTTTAAATTAAATTAAATATATGTATTCTGTATACTTATATTTATCTTACTTAAAAATTCGTATCGCGTTACATATTCTCATATACATTTAAGAACACGTGAACATCCGTATTATCGCTCACGATCTTTCTCACACTGTCCTCCGTACCGAACTTCGTATCTTCTGTGTATGTGATTAGTTACATATGTAATTTTACTAATATTATATTCCTACTTCTTTTCTATTGTGCGTTTCGTATCCTTTATTCTTACAAGACAAACACTTCTTCCGTTTCAAATCCTTTCTATCCCGAAACTTTTTTGCCGTCGTTTCCATCAGACCCTCTTCTATCCTTTTTATTCCGTATTTATCGACTTAGTAAGCTTTCTCCCTACGGCTGAGTGTATTTCTGCCTTTTCGTGTCGCCTTTTCTTCCCTTTACTAGACAAACGATTAATCGTAGATATACTATTCATACAAACTTCGGTTCTTCGTTTTCCTTACCCAAAGACGAAATGGAACTTAAAAATTACCCATTGCTTTCATTAACTGTTTCGGAATCTCGCGTTGATACTTTCCATTTGTTAATCTCTCTTAATATACATTTTCTCTTTCTTAATATCTTATTAGACATGTCTCTCGAAACCTTTGGTAATTATAATCGCGAATCGTGAATTGTATGCGTATCTTATTACTGTTCTTCAAAATTTAGAAAAGTCAATACTTATGTGGATGTTATTCATAAATATTATATGTTGATATTTTTACCATCAGTATTACCATTAATGAATAGTGACCACCGTGACGCATTCAGTCCATCGTTAATTCCAATCCACTATCCTGCTCGCACATGCAACCAACACAGCTTAAGAGCAACGCGGGTTGCGAGAATTCTAGGGGTACCGATTCCCCTCAGTGTTTGAATTAAAATGGACTGATTTTCGACTGCCATAGCATCGCGTTTCCTTCATACGACTATGAAATTTCTCCTGCATCAAGCACGTGTACATATTCACCAATAAGAGTAAATTTGCGGAACTGTTGATAAAAGGATTGATAAAAGACTCCGAAAAATATTTCGCATCGCTCTCAGGATCACGCTCAATTTACTGCTACAAATAGCGAGCAGCATGTTCCTTCATAAAAGCGACGGGTAACAAATGATCCGAAAATTTTCCGTCAGAAGTCGCCTCTGCCGTTATACGTCGATGCGAAACAAAAACAAATCGCAGAATCCGCCTGCACTCCACCGCAACATGTTGTGCATAGCAACGCTTTTGTCTCCCCCTTTTGTCCCACTCATATCGGTCCGTTGTTTTCATACAGAGGTGGCGTTTTAATGGAGATAATTTAGTCTCGGATCGCGGTGGTCGTCTCCCTTTGTATGGAAATACGTTAAAAATTGAACTTCGAGATTTAAAATAAATGAGGGCGAGATGAAATTTTTCCTTTATTCTCCTCTTTTAGCAGTACCTCTCCGAACATTCTTTTGCAGCGGTGCCTTGTTTTTAATCCCTTTGAGTCGCGTACATCGTTCCATTTTTGCCGTCATAGGCTTTACGGGATTCGACGGTCCAAAAGACTCGGAATTAGAAAAGCATGAATAATTGCTTGGAAAATGAAGAAGAGTGTAACTGGTGGTTCCGTACATCCTTTACTCTCAGCATTTATTCAGCCATGTATGAACAATACGGTCATGCATACTTGTACCCATGGTGTGATGGATAGGAAGGATTAACGCATACTTTGTAGCGCTCTCTCCTTACTGTATTTATAAAGAGACTCATTTTATATAAATTTAAGCCAAGAATATCAGCACCGTATCCCTTATCCATTTCTAACTGTATATCTCCTTCAGATGGATTTCCATTTTTATAAGTATTCGAATCTAGTCTATCTAATCGAATCTTGATCAATGCCTTTTTAATTTCTATGTAGGAATATGTTATTTCTCTTTTAAATGGAACGATAAAGTTTCGGTTGACGAGGTATTGGATTTCCAATTATATGAAGTTGGAAAAGTAGTATCTAATATATATTTTTATTCCATGAGATCCTCTCTTATTTTTACAACGATTGATTAATCCATTTTGATCAAAGTTTAATCGCCCCACGCTGAAAGGATTTGCACTAAATATTTTTGGAATAAATATTTGGCTTCTATTTGTCGTTCCATTTTATCTCTTTGAAACGCATTTTTCGCCAATCATAGTGGCTAAAATATCTATCTTCCCATTTATTTGGAAAGCTGCTTATGAAAGATTACACCGGAAACCATTCGCGAAGTTAATTGGCTTTTTGGCCGCGACGCTATTGGACGTTTTTTATTTATAATCGAGAGCAGTTTTGTTAATTAATGAGCGAGATGATTTAACGTACAAAGTAATCGCCTAAGCAATAAATTGACATCAATGTAATGCCACAAAATAACCACGAAACTCTAAGTTTCGAAGGGAATTCCGTAAAATAAGTATCGTTTGGCAATTCCAAAAGTTAACCAACCCAATTAGCGTCTTCTTTCATAATTCGCTTAGTTGGCTTCTCCAAAAAGGTCATCTTTCAACTTTTTCACCTGGAATGTAGTTCCCTCGTTGCCGTTTTTTAATGCGAGGAATAAATAATTCACCTAAAAAAATGTAACTTTTTTGCGACTCCACCCTTTACCACGCCCTCTTCTCAGCTGTTAAATGAGCTAGATATTTAATTGCGCATGTGACCAACACACTTCTATCATAGCGTCGTTAAAGTAGATTTCATAGCAACTGGCCGACATGAGATTAACGCAAAAATTTTGACGTCTCTAGAAACTCAAAGTTCCCTTCTTTTTTTTCCTCCCAACCAATTAGCACTTCGGCGTCATTTCTTTCTTCATCCCGCATTTGATTCCCTGACTGAAGTAATATACCCTTCTCTTTAGAGTGGCTTGGAAAATCCGTCTGCCGCGTAATGAGACGAACATTCCTCCCGTCGGATTGTATCACTCCTCCTGGCGGATTTGAGGGATTGAGATGGGTTACTGCTCAAGTCTTCGCAGGAATCATAACTACAGCTCCTGCATCATTGTTCTTGGCTTCTTCGCCGACATTAAATAAGAAAGGAATCCCCTTACCACCCACAACCGCGCGATCCCGTCCCCTTCCGCAGCGTTTTTCATCCACGACGCGGATTACAGCCTCCCTCCTTGAGCGCGGAGTGACGTTTAGGGCTCAGAGTATTTCATTTTCGTTTAATTACTTCCGGATATTTGTTTTATTTCCCCTTCTGCTACTCCGCCCGTATTTCCCGTTCTTCATCCACCACCTTCCATCTCGCGCCGTTTTTTGCCCGAGCGTTCTTCCGGTAATACGGAACCGGAATTTTCGCCATTTTTCTATCCGACCCTTTCGCAATCCTTCGCGTAATTAAAGCAATATTTCGGGGATCGTTTCCCCGGTCACCTTTTCCTCCTTTGTACCGTTCCTAATTCTTTCCTACCAATTCTCCCGCTGCATTCTCCTTTTACGATCCGCCCTCTATATTTGATGGCGACTCGCGTACTTTTCGGCATTATCGCTTTTTACGCTCTCTTTCCTTTGTAAGTCGTGAGTAGGGATTTTCATTATGTTTTACGACCAATGCGGTTGTCCTTGATTTCATGAACGAGAAAAATGCGCAAGGGAGAGATGATAGCTGCTTTTCTCTCAGGAGGAAATATTTCGGCTTACCGAACTACCGTTTAGGCTTATAAACGGCATTCAGGTGCAGGTTTATGCGTGGAAGCGGCCTCGCAAATTTATCCCCATTTTGCTTCGACGGATTTTTATTAAGGCAAGGGTTTGCAAATATTTCGTGATATACGTAATAAATATCTCAGCCACGATGTGGTCTCATGTATTTTTAACGTTAAAATGCTAGAAAGAATCCTGCTGAAGTAAAACTTCGTGTTGTATATAGATCCAGTCTAAAACTCCTAACTCTAAATCTACCTTAGAAAAAACGTCTACTTTAAAATTTCCTCTACACTTCACTATTTCAACTTGTCGTAGTAACTCTATTCCTTTTTATATTCTTCTAAGATATGTTTATTTCGTCTTCCAAAATTTAATTACCGTTAATAAGAAACTCGCTCCTGCTAGTAAACCTCGATGATCCGCATCTTAATTAGGTCCTCCAAATTCACATTTCCATTTTATTTACCATTTCAGCGCGTCATTTAAAAAACCTATTTTTAGCATTTCCGCCGATTAATTTAGACCATCGCAACCAAGCGAGGTTTACCCACAGACACCATCACGCGCCCAAAGGCGAAATCTTCGCCCTTAATTCCTTTTGATAATAAGTGAATATTAACGGTTGTCAGACCAAATCGCGGGAGGAGCCTACGCTTTAACCTTCATTCATTCGACGCCCTTCCCTCGTTTCCTTTCAGCGTCCTCCCCTTTCCAGCCCTTCTCTAATGTCCCTTAATTAATACACGTCTCTGACTTTGTGCTCTCTCTCTCTCTGCTCCGTTTTAATCCTCTCTCTTCTCTCATTTCCTCTTCGCAAGGAAAGTGTTCTCATTTGGAAGAGAGATACTATTTGCATTATATCCTCTCTTCTAGGAAATAGGCGGAATTTGTGCGTAAAAACACTTCCGAGTATCGAAGAATGGCGTTCGGCTAAAGAAGGCCAGCGGATACGACCGACTGAAGTAACCGCCACTTAAGAGGGTACAAGGGTTAGGTATTCTCAAAAGGAAGAGTTCTACGAAATATTCCGGGAATTTTCCGCGAAAGGTTTCGATGGAAGGGGGAAGTGTCTGCTCCCGTCTCCGCGAGGTCGACTTCCTGGTCTGGTTATTGGATTACGGGTCCGGAGAGAGATAAATCAGCTCCGAGGGTCCACAAAAAATACTCATATCTATCGCTTTATACCCTCTTCATCCCTATCGTATATTACTTCCTTTCGAAGGTTTCTTATTACAACACCTGCCGATACTCCTATCACGAGTTTTTTTACGGCGCAAGGTACACGATATTTCCAGGAAGCGATTCGAACGGTTCGTTCAACCGAATCTGTCCGAGTGCAATCGGAAACAAGCGCTTTCGGTCCATGAAGCAATATTAAGGCGGTATGCGTGAGCAAGCGACGATGGGAACTGCCAGATAACGGTATTAATTACCAGGAGAGAGTTACAGTTTTGGGAAAAAAATCGTATCAAATCGACTCAACCCTCGATATCGTCAGAATTATGGGGATATTAATTTTTCGTCAAATCGGGTCGATATGACGTCGCCAGATGGGACTTTCACTGTCGTCGCTGTTTAATCCCTCCGATCGGGGAGATGAAATTCATCCAAAGTTTGCGCTGGCACGTTGTTTGTTCGGCTCACGTGCGTGGATTCATCGCGGCTCATCCGCAGATTCATTACGCCCGGCGGAGTCGTTTTGATCGATTAATTCCACCGCGGAATAATAATCCGGGGATATATATCTTGGAGCGATTCCTTCATTTCCGCAAAAATCGCTAAAATCGTCGTTTCTCGGAGAAAATAGTCGAATCGTAACTATTCGGTTTCACGTCCGCGGAATCGTTTCGTTTCTTGCGGAGAAGCGACGTTCCCTCGCCGAATTAAAACTCCGTCGCGACCGCCTCGGGATGTAAACACTCGCGTCTCCCCAGGGGTTCCCCGCAGTTTTTTCTCCCTCCCACTTCCCGCTAAAATTTAATCCGGGTATGGGTTGACTGTTTTAACTCGCTTAGCATAAATATTGATCCTCACCCTAGTTCGAGAGATAGAATCAACAAGCGGCTTTGCTGAAACAACTCCGCAGTACGGGCGGATGCGGTCCAAAAAGCAATCCATGCACCCTCGCAAATAAAGAGAAAAAACAAGCACGCCGGTTACTCCCGCAGGGTCCCTCTCTTTGGCCGCAACCTTTGACGGAAAGTACGCCCCGGATGGATTTCGTAGTAAAAACGCGCCTTCGCATAGAGTCAACGTCACAAAGCGACGCTCTTGTGCATATTCCGGCGTCAATTGAAACCGTTTCCATGGAAGCGCATCGGCGTCGAGCGGATTTCCCGCTCTTTTTTCGGTCTCTCCGAAAACACGAAACCAGTGGAGGAAAGTTCGGGAAGGGAAAGAAAGTCACGTGATTTTAAAGCATCGTAATATACGTGCTGATACAACGGAGAACACGGGCGCATGTAGCTTTAATAACGAAAGCATCATTACCCGTTGCCATATGGATTACTAAAAGGCTCGCGTCGTACGGCGGGTTTTGTTCCACCGTATGATCCGTCGCTGATGTATGTTGAGAAGTGTCTGCGGTCATCCCATGTATCATAAGCAAAGTTCTAAAAAATATGGGGGTCACCTGCTGCTAACCTCTATTTAAGTGGGGTTTATTTCCCTGGATATGCTTCAGGGCTCAATAAATACGAGAATAACAATTGTGCGCGGCGATAAAAATGTATCTGGTATTGATTTTAGTGACGATTATGTGAAATAATTACAATTCACGTATATAATTTTTGACTAATTATAGATTAAATGTTTCATAAGTTATTATGGTTTTTGCGTCTTGGTTATTATTTATAAATATGTTTATATACTTTGACGTGTGCCACGCAATTATTTCGTGCATTATTTGATGTACAATTCAAATTCAGTTTATCGAGTAGTATAATGCAGAAAAAGGACTTTTTGATGACGTCTTACTTTTTAAGAATTTTGAAGAAGCACAATTACGGCTTTATTAGGAAACAGCCGTCTGCTCAGTGCTTCCAAATATCACATGAACAGCGGAATGTTTGATGAACGCGATAAACATCGAAGGATCGTCAAAGGTGGGAAATTCTCGGTCGCAAATTCAACGCATCAATGAGCATAACTGTACGTATCATCTCGTCGCTAATTGCTCCCGCACGCCACCCATCTTAGCTTAAGTTATCGAGCTAAATTAGTACCTATTTAGCATTCCGTTACGGAGACATTTTTGCTCGTCTTTACAACCTCACATGCACACACTCCCCATTTGGGCAGAGACCCTCTATCGGCAGAAGACCATATAGAACCGTGCTTTTAGTAAGAGTGCTCGGTATGGGCGTTAGTCAAAGAGAAAGCGGCGAAGGAGGGGGATATGCATGCGAAAACATTCTTCCTCCCGTACCTTCCTAATAGCTCGGTTTCTTTTTTCCCTATTAGGTCTCATGAGCGTAAAGTGCTTCCGGTCAATTCCCTGTCTCCGACCAATTTCGCATCCCTTTATATTCCGCCCCACTTCAACCCTACGAATCTCACCTCTTATCCACGAGAGCCCTAAGGAGTCCTAACGAGAGAACAGCATTTAATATGAGTACCGCTGACGTACTAGGCCTTCTCCTTTTGTAATTTTACTCGTCCCATCGCAAACCCACGCGTACACACGTTTATCGCGGGAATTTACTAGTTCTCGCGAGTTCAAACCGTCGCGTAAGGAGGCAGTTAAAATCGTACTCATCCCGAGAGTTTCATCGTTGCTCCATAAGGATTCGTATTAATTCGGAGATAAATTGTGCGTGCCTTGGATTCCACTCCATTCCAGCAAGTTACGATGGATTCGGAGAAGTGGGGGTTTATAGAGGTTCCTCATTATGTCGTTGAATTTCTCCCAAGAAAGGTCCTCAAAAGGCCATTCATTACATTTTGAGGTTAAATGAACCTTCCATTGGTTTAGATACTGAATTATATTACTTTTTGAATCGAACTTTTTTCGTTTGTAATTTCATGGAGAATGGATCCGTTTTTAGCGTAATGTTGAGAGTAAAGATGGAATGAATTTTTAACGTATATTAAAATTATTAAACGTATTATTTATTATTACTATTTTATAATATATAACTCTACCCAATGAGAGCCTTTATTGATTTCTCTTATCATTTTTCAATTCTCAAATATTTATTTTGTTGAAATATATGCGTGGATATTGTTCGATTCATTAAACAACGTACCTTTCCTAACGTTTATGCTAAATTTATATTTGATTGAAGTTATGTTATCTTAAGTTTCTTCGACTGTCTGAATGCGCCGCCACATAAGATGATATCCTCTCATTTCATTTAGAGGGCTGTGGAAAGAATACGATTTTACAAAATTTTAAATTTTTTTAAATAATACCTTCGACAGTGCGAAAAGCTTTGTACTGGAGGATTTGGGATTAAATTCAGCGACGCACTTGTATCGGGATTAATATTTATCGAACCTCCTCTTTTCCATACCAGTTGGAGATAGTGTTTTCCAATTTAAAATTAGATTGAATCCACTTAGCCTACTTCCACTGCACATTACGTATACTCGCGCATATGCCATACGTATCTCACAGACGCCACACTTTCATGATTCTGTTCGAGATACTCTTATTAGAGGAAAAAGACAATTCAATTTCCCGACTCCAATTTCCGTGAGGACGACATATCAAGAAACTGGAGCGTGCCTTTTTTACGCATCGCTTGATATTTCCCTCTTCTTATCTGTCGACGTAATGCAACTCCCGCGTTGCATGATGTGTAAATGAACCAGTCGCCCGATTAATGGATAAGGGAAGTGCCTTGTTCGCGAAACGGAGGTGCCAGACTAATTCCATTTGGATCCCCTTTTTTTCCGATTCCTCGGAAAGCTGGGATATATTTCCGGAAGCGGCTTTCCGATGCTTATCGCTTCCCTCTGTCTGGGTTTCTCTTTGTGCCGAAGGATTGACGCATCCTCTGACCATATCGAATTTTGCAGCGGCTGTTTTGCGAATGTCAAATTAGCAGGTTACTCAGTCTGTGTACGTGCGATATTCCCGTCGAAAACTTTTATTCCGTCTTAAAATTTATTCAGATCATATATCGTATCATATCGTGAGTCCATATTGCTTTTCTTTTCTTAAGACATTAAAGTTTTCTTAAGACATTAAAGTTTATAAAGACATTAAGTAAAAGGTACTCGATAATAGTTTGAAATATGGAATCTTAATTTTATTTAGGCTCATAACCGCGCAAGTTATTCTAAATTTTCATACTCGCCCTTTAAATAACCGGTTAATTAATTTATAATCAGAATGTTTCCCCGGGAAATACGGGTCTTACTTTCTTGTGAATTTCGAAAGTTCATATTTTAGAAACTGTTGTCCTTAACAGGCGAACTAGCCTCGTTTAAATGGAATCTACTTCTAGAGAAGTGGTAGATTGACTTTTCTAAAAAAAAGGTCTTTTTAAGGGAGAAGCGATGGATAATTAGCGGTAGAGCGACGCTTCGTAGACCATAACTTGGATTCGAACCTCGATCTTCCATCGCAGGAAAAGTGCGTGGGATTGTTGGGGAGGATGATGTCGCGTGGGAAGCGAACTCGGTTCTGCTGTTACGAACGTGAGTCACACGGATGATAGCACTTAGGCGTTCCCAAGTGGATCCGGGATGAAAGAACTCGCTTTCGTAGAGATTTCAACGATCTACAGGCGCGTTTCGAAGATAGTTAGCGATATTATGACTAATTTAGGGATTATTAGGAAATGTATGGTATCCGAATTCGATAGTTATCCGGAACGTTCGAATTATACTGAATATTTTTTCTTTTTTATTTTAGGTTTACGTATGTTTTTGATATCAGTAGCATGTCACATCTGTATAGATTAAATCGCTGTCTTCCCGTTCGAATACAAAATGATAGAATTGATTATTCAAATGCGGAAGTGGCTGCTCTCGCAATCCCGTTCACACAACACGCATGATCGATCGACGGCCGAACAATCTGATTTTTCGAGCCCAAACATCAATTAAAAAAGATCGCCAAAGAGAAAGAAACTCCATCGCGCACGTAATCAATTTGATTCACTCGGAGCGAAGAGATCTACGTGAAAGGAGGACAGGTGAGACAGCCTCCCTTCACATTCCCCATCTCCGTGTAGTATCTGTATCGGGCGGAGATGGAGACGTGGCGGTTTTGGTGTATGACACATGCCTCCCGAGACCCGAATAAAAACTGTCGAAACGTGCACGAGGAGAGCGTGACAGATCCAGTAGCCTTTTCGCTTCGGCTCACAACAGAAGGACGCCAACTTTTTTCTCGATCGGAAACTCTTTGCTTCGCCGATTCTCAAAGACATTTCCTCCATTCCGATGTCCGATTGTGCCCCATCGGCAACGGGATGGTAATCGGTTCGCAGAGGGGACCTGCACGGGATTATTCAGCGACCGTATCAATGCTCTTTATGGCCAGATCCATCGATAAGGCGCAGTTTTTCTCAGCGTAATCGACGCAGGGGTTTGTATTTATGCCTCTCTTAAAGCCTATTCCTAACCAGCGATCGCTTGCCGCCGATACCGGAGCAGCGGTTTGTACGGCGATGTCGGCCAATCGTGTTTCATTAATTCCACCTCTATTAATGGCCGATCATTCCAATTCCTGTTAAGAACAGTTGCTGGGACGTGTAGCGATTGTCAAAGTTCGGCCCTTTGAATTACTGTTATCGGTTCGGGAAAGTCTCTCGAAAGCTGGTTGTTATTCTTATCTGGATTTCCAGAGACTACCGGAAGGTTTTTTAATATCAACTTCAGGGTATCGGTTCACCACCCGAAAGATATTGGCGCCCCTCCATAAATTAACGGCTCCAGAATTTCTTAGGGCGTCGATTAAATCAAAAATTGGATTGTTGTGGAGTTATATGTCGTTAGATCTGCATTTAGGGAAATGTTTAAGTTATCCGCACATTATTCCGGGGGTGCCTCGCTCCCAACTCGGTTTCACCCCTTTTATCATAGTATCGTAAAGAGGCCTTCTCTAGAATCCAACGTAACAAATCTCGTTAATCTCTTAAAGCGCTCAATTAAGGCGGAAGCTCGATTGACTAATTCGAGACGACTTTCCAATTCCCTTAGGCGAAACGGGTATGAATGTCGACTTAGCTCCTGCCACGCGAGATTCTTGAAATTCCGGTTGAATAGACATTCAAATTGGCAAGGAATCTGACGTAAGAAAGCCCACCGAAAAGGGATCTGTTATTATGCGCTTGTGTTTGTATAATAATGATATCTTTGATGAAAGGAGCATAAGGGCTCATTAAGTTCGTCCTATACTCTGATTCCATGAGTAACTAAGAGATTTGCGTCAACCTTGATCATTTTCATTTGGATCCCAAGGTACGAAATTAATATCCCAATTCACCTAAAAATATAGAAGAAAGAGCAGTTTCGAAGATTCTACAGTCACGTACTTCGTTCAGCAGTAAATTAACATGTATCAGTGTTTTTATCGTTATGATTTCTATCATCCATTATTTGTATAGAGTTCAGCCGATCCTCAAAACAAAAGACGCTCAAAATCTGCATGCTCATCGCTAGAAGCGTTCCGGACGTTTCGCAGACCGACGGTTGTCTGCTAAACTGACTAGGGAAGTAACGTATTAAGACGGCGAGAGGAAATGGCATTTCTGAGAGTTCCAATTGACGAGGAAGATTGGAGAAGAGATATCTTCTTCCAGCTGACGTGGGAGGTTAAGGAGAGAAATAAAATCAAGGGATAGAAAAGGACTGTCAGCATGACGCAGAGTTATTCCTATTGGGCGGAGTCATCCTTAGCGTATGTTGCCGTTTCTAAAGCGCAAGAATAATCCTACTTGCCCTCATTTCTCCATAACCTTTTACGCCTTCACTCTTTCGTAAAAGTTTCGCCCAAATCATTCAGATCCGCCTTTTTGTTTTATCTCATCCTTTCTAAACCCCCTCCGCCGTAGTAGACTCCCCTTCCGAACCCCATGTCATCCACGCCCTAATGCATAATGTCATTCCATTACGATTGTGACATCAGAAACGAGGCCTAACGAATTTTTCACTTCCCCATTTCGCTCTCTCCACAGTACGTGAGTTGTATAGGAAATGTTTTCGTACTGCCGTCGAATGCATCGGGAGAATGGCTCTAATTGGGACGATAAACGTATTATTCGGGGATACGCGCAATTCATCTTCGACTCGTTTGCTCACATCGAAGTTGCTGAATTTTTTATCGTCATTTCAATCGTCACGAGCCATTTGAGCGGGCTTAGTAGAGATTCGCGTAGGTTTATGTTGTCGATGGATCGTATTTCAACGATTCTTACTGGAAATTCCCAAACTGTTTGTTTACGGAATATCTATCACGTTCCGAACGCGGGTTTCGATGTTTAAATGCTATATTTATTTCCTTACGGAATCATCTTATATTTCGCGTAATATTGTAAATTGGAGAGAAAATAAATGATTTGTTAGATTGCTGTATATGACACAATTATTGAAATGTAATAAAAATAAAGCATAAGCCGTAATGTCAATTCTTAGCTAGCCAAAGTTTGTGCACGGTAAGAATTCAAGATCTTTAAAGGATTGCTTCATTAATATTTTAATGATCATCAACATCGCGGGTTGACTTCTTGTTCCTCAACTTTATTAATGCTCTTTCAAAAGTGGCGTCACTACCCAATGAGTTTTTTGATCAGTGTGAGACGTGTTTCTCTCGCCCAGCTATTCATTCCATTAGGAGTCACGCCATCCTTCTATTTTTTCACCTTAATTCTCATCGTGGTTTTGAACGACTCATGAATGTATCACTTTCAGGTGAGCCGTAATTACTGAAATGTATTCAGGGAGAGACGGAGTAAAGATGTAATGAATTCTAATGCGAATTCATTAGTTCCGACCCCGAGAATTACATTTCGTTCGCCCCGCAACTTCGGGTGACATCGGAATTAAATTGGAAGGGACAGCGACAAGTGCAGAGTCTTGATTTAGCAATGGAAAGGGCTTCCTCTGTTTACCACCCTCAAACTCCCACTTTATCTCCTACGAGATTTCTCTTATCGGTCTAAAAACACTCCATTTATTTCTCGTATTGAAAACTCTTTTTGTTGTCAAGGCAACAATCATCATTCTATCAATTTCGAAATTGACGCTCGAGAAAGTGATCGCAAAGTCACGAATCGAGTCTCTTTGAACCGTTTTCAGCAAAGTCATGCGACTATGTGTTAAGAGGCGTGTGTTCCATCCAAGGAGAGAGGTTTAATTATCGAAAAACGTTCTCAAGTATCGGTCTTGGAGACCAAAGCAAGTCATCTCCTGCACCTCCAAACTCGTCCTCAAACGGTCTCATTTTTCTTTTTCACCCTCTTTCCTTCAAAGCCCATTTCCAAAAGATTCACTCGTTCCTCATTCTTCCCTCGTTTTCCATTTACTCATTCCTTTCGACCTCTTTTTCAATTTCATCTCTATCGCACAAATTTCTCCCTACTCTTCTTCTGCACAAACCGAACAAATTAAAATTCAGAGCCCTCAGATCCCTAGTTCATGTCGGGAGCAAATGAGAACGCCTTTTGCCACGACCATCTAAAAGTCGCAGGGATACATCGCTTTTTCTCGTGTTTCTTTTCCGCTGATAGGTGTCTCTTCCCAACGCAATTTTGTCGCGTTCTCTTCGCACGTCAGAGGAAATTTATTCCGATGGTCATTTCTGCGGCTCCAAGTGTTTTTATAACGATTATATTAAAAAAGGTTATTTTTCACGAATTTCAGCCCAAAACTTTATTAGATATAAAAGAATTTGAACTTTTTATGGTAAGGGGTATGAATTATTTCTTGACAAAACGTTTAATATTATCTGTTATTATAGACTGATACATTAATAATTCATAATTTTCATTACTTATTTGAGTACCGCACATTCATCTGAAATTCTACAACTCTTTCCGCCTTTCACATCAAAATCCTTTCGATGCAGTTCTTTCCCTTTGATGTTAGCTCTTCATGTTCGCGAAATAAAATTTCTTTATTTTTGTCCTATCTGACGGAAATCTATGCATTATTCAGATCCTATCAAATATCGAGGAATACTCTTCATGTCTTGAAGCTTTTGAGAAATGAAAAGCTCATTTTTTGCGGGTGAATAGGAATTGCGATAAATATATTGGGTTTTTATCATTATTAAGTTCTTTTCAATGTTTTATTTTTATTACCGAATTGAATCAAGAATCCGAGAGCCATAGAAATAAAGTTTGCTTCTCATACTTTTCGATTCATCCCTTTTAAAGAAGGTAGAATGTTTTCCAGACTGGTGGAAAAATCGAAACTTCTGCTTGCGATATCTCGACCCTCTGGAATCGATTCACGGCCTCCGTTGCGACTGTGACGATTAAAGAGGAACTGTGATCCATTCTCTGCCATCTGCAGAGCGTATACTTTTGTCCCAAGAAGCACCACACGAACAGGGGAAATGAAACCCTCATCTTGAGAATTCAGCTCATTTGTTTATCCCTTCTCATTCCTTCGCCTATCGATACTTTCTGTTAAGGGATCCTTTATCCAAATAGAGAGGAAACCATTTCCTTGAATATCACTCGGAAGAAGTAGAAAAACCGATCCTTTTCAATATGGAAAAAAGGAAAGGAAAGTTATGTGCTTGGAAATATAGTCTTATCTAGGATTTTTTTTAATTAATGGCGGAGTGTTCATGAGAACAGCTAAAATTAATGAACCTCCGCGAAATATGAGGATGTTCTTAACCTTGGAGCAGAAGAAGCCCACAGCCTCATAATCGATCTTGGAAGAGAAAACGGAGAAATGCCTATCTCAAGAATTTAACTCACTAAATTCCACTTCTTTGTCGCTATCGTCAAAAAATTTCATTACGATGTCAATCGAGAGTCTTCTGTTATTCTTTGAGTAGAATAGGTAAAGCCAAGAAATGTATCTCAGCAATATTCGGAATTGTCGAAATATTACGCCATTACAATCTATTGCTGAGGACATTCGCTGTGAATTTCGTACCGAAATGCAGAATTATCCTTTCATTTCTATAGCTCCCATAACCCGTCCATTCATATCGATCCATGTACATAATGGCTATTTGACGGCAATTTGAAACTTAAATTGCTAAAGCGCGATGGACCGTCAATTAGTTTTTTATAAACGCTTTGGATATGCGATAGTTCGCCGTATAAAGTGGCTCCCGAGAGAGAGTCCGCATAACGCTGCATTTATTGCCGTAGATGACGCTATTTCATGCTATTTAAAGCGACTGTAAATAGAATAAAAGCGATTATTCAACGGAAAATACCTCGTTTTGTTTTAGTACTCCTGAACGTTTGGATGCTTAATCAATTTATGTAATGCGTGTTTTATAGATTCTTAATTTTATTTCGAATTTCGTCAACGAGGTAGACTCCGATATTTTCTTCGACTACGATTTTCGGAAAGAAATAGAGACAAATTCCTTCGCTACAAAAACTCAGAACTCTCGGAGATTTCAAAAATAATGCATATGAAAATATTTCGTGCACATATTGCTTTCTGGAAGGATAGGCATTCTCCCAAAATAACGAGAGGACCCACAATGTCTCATTTTCGCGGAAACCGGCTCGTTAGCGTCTTTCTCCTCGAACCACAATGCACCTCTCTCCACGAACCCCCGAAATTAATTCGCTATGAGAACCAAAATAAAAAGGAGCACAAACACTTGCGCCGTCGCGTAATTAAACGTGACTAACGCACGGGGCCATTACTCCCTTTAAAATCGACTCGCTCGGATGAGCTAATGCAACCCGTATAAAAAAGAGAGGCGTGCAATCGCGGGAATGAGGCGCGTCACTTACGGGGATGAGTTTGCGGGCCCCGGATTCTTCGTGACGTCTTCATGCGACGGCGTCTTTTGTGATCCACCGGAGGTGGAAAGAGTTCCCGGAAGCATCGCCTCAATCAGGCGCCTCGTTAAACCTCGGCCCATCCCTTTTTCGGCTCTTCGTTTTAAAGAGGTTTCATAATGCTTTTTTCCACCGAAACCGTCGACTCTAGCGAATCGTTAAGTGTGTGCTGTGGGAAGTGAGGGGTTTTGGGATGGTTTACCTTAATAGAAGACCTGTTTGCAGCGTAGGGGTTGCTCTTGCGATGTTTTCTTTAGTCTGACTGTTGAGAGCTACTGCTTATTAGGGGTACATATTAAATGGATGATATCCCACATCACTCAATGCAGGGTGTCATGCGTGAAGCTTATCCTAAAATAGCTTATTATTTTATGTCCGACGAGGTGAATTAAAGGACACGATTTCTTTCTTTAAGTAAAATATTTATTACATATTTTCTTTGTTCAGTTTTAAATGTTATTTCTTCAAGCTCCTGGTCCGTCTCATAGCCGTTCTCAATATTTTATTGGAATGAATTTAGTTATGCTTTACCGAAAATAGTCATCCTCATTAGATAGTTGATGGCAAATCGTAAGAAAACTTCTTCGGAAATGTATGATATCCAACACAGAAATATCTCTAGGCTCCTTCTCGGTGTTTGTATCCTATAACTTGCTTCAGTTCAATTTTCGCTGCGTTCCGATCACAAATACATTTTTTATGATTTCCTGTTCTTGCGTTACTCTCGAAATTCCAACTTCATCGCACAGACCATATTTTGTAGTCTTTCAATCAAGCGCTCCAACCAGTTGATTTTTGCGCTCGCGATACTCCAGTTGCTTTCTCTTCCATATTTCAAGAGAATCCATCGGAAACTCCCTCCCAAGGTGAGGTTATTATTGACGATAGCGAGATGAAAAAGTAGCGATGTTTTCCTAGTTCTTGAAGAGTCTGACTGTGGATGGCGCCTCGAGGGAATGCGGCCGAGGTGCGGAAAGAAAGGGATAAGTTTGCGAGTCTCGAATTCGCGAGAGTTGGAAACAGACGAGTGTGGTGTGAGAGAGAATTTGCAAGAAGATCCGTAGTAATTAGCGATCCTCCGACTTCGCTCGCACTGTAGTCGTCTTTAATTATTTATATAACGGAGTGTATTTGTGAGTTCGCGTGTAGATGCTCCTGTGAGAAATGAGATGAGAGTATCACTTCATCCGCTATCCCACGATGCTTTCGATTGCGAATATTTTGCTCTATCGAAATTCGCATCGAAACGGGAATTCGGTTCCGGAACTACTGAAATTAATAACAAGTGCAAACAAATTATGATACATTGATGATAAAAATCAAATAGAGAATATTTATGAAAAGGAATTCAACTATTTATATGGATGTGATCATTTTATATATTTACGAAGTGTGAAATTATTTAGTTTGGACTTTATCAATTCAGTTCATTTTTCACGGAAAATACTGAATGACTGTATGATGATAACTGGCGAAAATATTAAATTGCTCCACCAAAGGTTAAATGAAAAACTCGACTACGATTTCAAATTCGAAGCGAACTTTGAGATGAAGGCTCAAATTCATGCGACGTGTGTTTACTGCGTGTACGTGGTTGGCATGTCCTCGTCTTGTTATATACGCCCTCGTACTCTGTTACGTATTGCTCGCGGGCACAGCCCTGTTTAATCTTCATGGAATAAACAATAAACACATTAGAAACTTGGTGTATGGAGCCAAAGTAAACACATGAGAGGGTTTGCGTCGATGTTGCGACAGGAGCAACGATCAAGTTAAACGTGCCCCTTAATATTTAGTACACACTTGTGGTAATTAAGTTAATTTCATCTTTCCAACATATGCAAACTATTCACCTTTCACTTTAATCTGAAGTCTATTCATTTTGATGTCATTTATGTAAGTTGATATGACACGTTAATGCTATTATTCCATGATTAAGTGTAATTTATATACTTTTAATAAAAAGAATTGTATGTTATTTTTAAATGGGGTCTATTTTGTGGTTAACTATGCTTCATTTATTTATTTCAGTAATATAATGTGTTATTTAAAAATCGTATATTTTATTTTTATGATATCCTTATTTAACCGCGTGATAAATCAGACTCGTAATTATATCTCATTCTCAACTCAATATCACTCCAAAAAACCGCCACAAAATGAAGACATTAAGTACACGAACTAGGGACATACGCGAGTACGGCTTCCTATAAATGGAAAATGCTCTACTTTTTCGCGAAAAACTGGTTCAGTGCGTACTTTCATCAAACATTCACAACAGGTGATCTCTGTCCATTGATCCCGTGCATCGCTCTCCTTTGGTGACACTCATTCATATTTTCTCTTTGTCCAGGCGAGGAGCGTGTTCAGAGGTTCCTTGGCAACCAGTCTCACAAGGACCACTTCAAGCTGCTAGAGAAGGATCAGAAATCCCTGCTCGTCGGCGCACGGTAAGTCATTTTATCCACTTTCTCTCGTTCTATTTTTGACTCGGAGGGGTCGGAGAGATGCTTTTAACTGCATGCTAATGAATAGGCTGGAGAGAGCTCATGGATCCCCTTAGAGGCAGTAAATTGGATTCTTTCTAAAAGACACCCGAGATAAGTCCCCTATATTGAATTAGACTAGCATCTGCATTCAATTACGGGAGGAATGCCCGATTTTTCATTAGAAGGATCAACTTTCTTAAAGGGGAATTTACGTTGCGCAACTGTTTTGTCGCGGAATGATTTCGGGTGGGAGGATAGTTAAGATCCATAGTTGAGTAAACAAGGCGTTAACGATCTCGGATTCCCGATTTGCTGTTTTATGTAATGGGCATCAATTTACTCGTAAGGCGATCCTGGAAAACTTTTTTTCTGCGCGTTGAAGTCGTTTTTTATTTTCGATTCTCGTCTGATCTCACGTAATTATATTGTAACGGATCGTTATTATTCTTAGAGCTGCTTCTAAATATGATAATTTGGCCATTTAAAATAAGATATTCCTAAAAATATATATGCTATAAAATAAAAAAAGCATAAAGATAAAAATAAATATAGATAAAATAAAAAATTTAGAAGAGTAAAATTGATAACCATCTTGGAGTTTGCTTGTTTTCTGGAATTGAAATATTTTCTAATTCATTTCCCAATCTATTCAATGAATTTACTCTCAATACTTAAAATTTTTTATACAATTGAAATTAACTTAAAATTTCAACATATAAATTGAGTTATGTTCGACTATTGATGAGGAAAAAATTCCCAATTAAATAAAAATTAGCTAGATAATTCAAAGGAATATATTTAAACTTCATCATTGAAAGAGATAAGTATTTGCGTATTTATCTAAGTACTAAATATAAAGTCTTTTTGCAGAGTAAAAGTATCAATTTCACCAATTCATTTTAATACTACCAAAAAAGAGCTGTTACGAAGCAGGTTTTTTTCGAGTACTATTCTCGAGATGCGTATCTTCGGGATTCAAATAAGATGTTCCGTTTACGTACGCCGCGTAACTCAGGCGTATAACTATCGAAAAACGATCGAACCCAATGGTAATGATTTTCTTCTCGTCCGATAGAACGCTGCTCAATCTGTCACCTGCGTCTGATCGCAAAAAGCCAAGAGAACTTTCAGTTAATGATTATAAAATTGATACTTCTCGAGCACGTCTCTTTTCAGCGGTGGAATACCAAGTAATCGTAGCCACATCTGTTCAGCGGTCGAAGGAACAGCTCCTCAGGGAGGAACATTAATCTCCTCGTGTGTCGATCGTTTAAATTTCCTTAAATGGCATCGCCGTAAAAACCACGTTTCGAACGAGTCCTCCCTCTCACTTTCGCTTTTCCACTTCATACAACGTAATCTAATGAATGTTAAGCATTGGTATTAAAATGTCTCACCCACCAATTCCCTTTATTTCCCTGTGGATTTTTCTTTCGCTCAGTTCGATGTCCTCCCGAGGGACCCCAACAATACTCCAGCGATAAGATCAATGATCTTTCTTTTGTCCGTGCAATTGATGTAGCCAGTTGGCGCAAAATTCCATTTGCGTCACATCTCTTTTCTGCAAGAACGGGTTTTCCGCCTTTTGCCAGACGCCTCGGTTTTCAAGGGGTTATTTTTGTTCGCGGAGGAAAAATAAATAAGTTTTGAAGTAGGGTTTTCTCTGAGAGGCTTTCTTGTTGATGAAAACGAAGTCTCGTGATTCTTCCATTAGCTGTTATCAGCGCCGGAGAATGGTGTTTTCCAGATCTGGAAGGAGTTCATTTACGGAGCTTTTCATTGATTGGTTGCCATGGTGAGGATTGATTTCCGAAAGAAAAATTGCGACCGATTTAACACTCTCGAAAACTACACCAAAATACTGTAAGGTGAAATTCTTTATTTTAATATAATTATCGTTTTTTAATACATTTCGATTCATAATGTTTTATTTTAAATAAGATACTTAGCTTTATCTTTCTGACAGGAAAATAATTTAAATATTGAAAATGATGGCGCTATTTCTATTCTTAAGACTTCAGGGTCACTTCATGTAAGATTTGAATTAATGAATAGATTAATCGGAATTAATTCAGCATTAGAATGGAAAAAATTCATGGGATAGGCTATTGTATGGTAATTTTATGCGGCTCATAATGAGAAGCCATTTTTTTCAAGTTAGTACCTGAATGCAGGTGTGCGTTATTGAGAATATGTATTCATTAACATATAGTGATTCTCTGTTAACTATCTTAACTAACTTGTTACTAACTTAATTATGTTTATGGGCTCAATATATAGTAGACCTTTATCTTTTAGGATTTGTGGAAACGAAAATGAAAGAATCACTTAAGAAGAGATTTACTCAAAGAATATGTGAAAAACTAAAGTCATAAGCGAGAATAACTTTAACGCAGAAGTGAATTCCCTCTCTAATGCGTTTCTGAAGTGAAAAGGCTCTATTGATGAATTTTAAGTATCCATTGTGGATGCGTTCAACTTCGATTTATCTCTGATATCAATACTGGAGGCGATGATATAAACCCAAAAACTCTTTCGTCGAAGTATCCCTCCCTTTCGATGAAAAGTAGCGTATATATATTTATGCGAGGAATCCCTGATAAGGCCTTCTTTCCACGTCGCTCAACTCTCACGCTTCATTTGAAATGGAAAGTTCGGAATCAACGCCCATCCTCGCGGTTCATCCCTCCTTCGGAAGGTAATAATTCCGAGCCTTAATGGGTTTCAGTATTTCCCACGAATATCGCATAGTAAAAGCGACAAATCGCGGATATAATCGGGAATAGCTGAGGTTTAATTCTCCTAAGGAATTCGTAATTGCGTCTGAAGGTATTTAGCCAAGTATTTAATGTGCATCGGAAGAGTGCAGATCCCGAGGCGTTACCCTGAATCCTGGGAAAGGGTGAGATGTAGGAGAAAGGGGAGCGAGGGTGGCGCCTACTTGACGTTGGGACTACCGGTTTTACGGCCGAGGGCGGCGAACCCAGCGGACACTTCGACTGGAATTGTAAACAACAGACTCGGCTGCCTTTCTTTATGATCTCTTTTTTCCCTCTTTCTTATCTTCCATTCCCTTTCCAATTCCTTTTCTCCGATTCCCGTTCCTTTCACTTTCATTTGTGGTGCCTCTTGTTTACGGGCTCTCCCCCTGTATTAACCGCGGATCTGTTTTCTTTCGGTTGTTGGTTATTTATCGGAATATATACGTCTAATGGATCGGCGAAGAAATGAGCTAAGGTTTCTCTTATTCCGAGCAGGGGCGTTTTTCATTTCTATATTTTCCAATGTAAGGAGCGTTATGAAGCCGGTTTCATAAGCTTTCATTTGGAATTCTCCCAAGAAGAACCTCTTTAAAAAGGGTTATAGGAAAGGGTATTTTTATCCTAAGACCGAAGCGTGTATACTATCATGTTGTCATATATCCTGTAAATTTATAATATTATGTAGTAATATATACTTTAAGTATTTACAATTTAACATATATATGTACATATCTTCTGAGCCTTAGGAAATATCTTGATTAGATAAATTGGTAACAGTCATACCCTAGCTGACTCCAACAGAATAGTAACGATTAAAATAATTTTATATTATCCAATTTCTTGAGAAATTAAGATATTATAGAGATTTTAAAATTAGACTTCGCCTTAGTCACTCGTATGTCGATAATATTTCAATCGTGTCACCATTACTGATCCCGTTGTACCACTTACCTAACCTTGCGTCTTGTAAGCTTTAAGCGTCCCATTTATCTTAGGGCCGAAATCGATCTGCCGTCCCACACCCCTCTAGTATGTCTTTCAATTTGCTCTCATCGGAAAACGACTTTCGAATGGAAACCAGTTCGGATTTAGTTCTTCCCGAATGGAAGATGTCGAACGGTTTTTGGGCTGGATGGATTAGGGAAGGGAAATGTAAGTAGAGGAGCTTAAAAAGGAAGTGAAGTAGGCGATTTAGCATTCTAACCAATAACCCGAATAATAGCCCACTCTTGTCGTGCCATTCTGGGAAGCACTTTTCAGGGCAGTGAATTCCTACGCCGGGAACCATCCCTCATACGTTCACCCCTTCCCTTTTTCCGATCCACCATTACCTGCATATTTTCCGGTATAAACACTGCCATTTTAGGGAAGCAAGGATTTCTCCATTTTGCCAAACACGTGTGTCAGCTTTTGAAAACAGAGATCGTCATCATGGAAAGTGAGTTTCATAACGAGAAATATCGAATTCTACATTTTTGACGTATCTTTAAAAGAGGGAAATCGGCAAATGGCTCGGAAATTAACGCTGCAATTTATAAAGCTTCGTCGAAAATGGAGTTATTTGGTCGCGCACTTCCGACGACCGTAAATTCTTCAATAGGAAATGGAAGGGAAAGTATGCGGGGCATGCGTGCGTGGTCGACGTAATGGAGAGTCGGCATTTACGTTATTGTCGGGTCGATTTTAATTGTGCGTGTCCGTCAATTCGGCGTGAGAATAATCAGAGGCCGGCATCCGCCGATTTTTTTTGTGTCGTTTGTGTGCATACATTTAAATGTATGAATTGCGTCGTATAATGTAGGGACATAACGCCGGTCGGAAAGGTAAAGAACACGATATCCCGGCTTTGATATTTTTGCTCGCATATAATTTTTTCCTTTTTTTGTTTCCCGCTCCAGCTATTCACCGACACATTTTTGCCTTCGCTTTGTTTCAGAAACTCTGAAAAGTTGGCAATCCTTTCCCGGAGGGCTTTTATTTTGCCAGAAAACGCAATAAATTAGCCCTTCCCCTCCCACGGTCCCCTCCTCCCCTTTAACCCTTTTAAGGGCAAACACAATGCCGCAAAAATCTCCCAGTATTACTCGGACTATTTTTTCGGACTGAAGGACGCGGGAAACAATGTTCTTGGACGCATTTCATGGTGCAGTAATTCATCGTCAGCAATGATGAAAGAAATATCCCGTAGGACAAAAAAATAAAGGCAAAAATGAAAGCGTAAATTCTGGGAGAAAAGTGTAGTATGTATATAAGTAAATAACGTCACGCATTATCCAACCATTGAGGTGTTTCAAGTTTTAACACGTACGAAATATATCTGCAATATCTACGTCAATAATTACCGTCGTACTTTTTGTCAGTCTTCATTAACAATTCGGAATCTCTCTGATCGAGCTATAGGAGCTGCTTTGGAAACCACACCACGTATAAATAAAAGCTTCCCGAAGACGAATTTTGATTGGTTGTTTCTTTTGCGAGTTTCATTAGGGCGGTGAAATCGACAGACTCCCTCCTTAAAGGGAATTATAGTTTCTATCCAGGATCCTCATTCGTTATGGTCAACATGAAAGCTCGGAATTAAACAACGGGAAAAGCTTTGCACGGTCGGCTTAGCGTTGCTCCACCCCCACTCCCTCCGTGACCCTCACTGCCAACTCTATTCCGGTGAATTTCTCCACGGGTTCGTCCCTCGAGTCCAAAGTATAGCAGCGTATAACAACGACGGGTTTTTTTTATTTAATCCTGGATTTATTTTTCCAGCTTGTTCTTATTCCTGCCCTCCACGAAAATTGGCCTTTTTTAATTCGACATGAGTGAAAAATCTCGATATTACTTGTTCGTGGTCGAGGAATGGTAATTTAAGTTTCCACCGTTACTTTTGTGTAAATGAACGTTATGACTTCACCTAGATTCATTCCCTTAGAAAGTTGATATATCCTGCTATTGTTGCGAGAGAATCTCATGAATCTATCATGATTCTTCGTAATACAGCTGCTTTGTTTTACCTATAAATATTCCCGTTACTAAATTCGAAAGCGAACAAAATTAGAAATGGATCATGAACCTCGTCTTGCATCGCTTTTCACGAAGTTGTATTTTTTTCAACCCATTTTATCATAACGGTGAGGCAAAGAAACAGTTAATTATCCGCAAACTGGCGTTAATTCCCGAGTTCTGTTTGTTTCTTCACACAAAAGTCAGCTGTCCGCCTTTACAATTACTCGAACACGACCGTTCGTTTATTCGGACATTATTTATGTCCTCCAGCGGAGTTGTTTTTTCCCATCGCCATCCATTTTTGCGCCTCGGAAATTTTATCGCCGTAATAAGTTAGGAGTTAGAAATAATTTGCGCGCTTAATTTATTACCGTCCTGCATTCATATGCATATTCCGTGTTTTTGTTCGAATGCCCTCCTGCGGTTTTTGATCGTTACGTCCTGCGGAAGGATGGCCTACGCGTGCTTTTTTGTAATATCGCAGAATTCTGTACGTCGGGGGAAAGATGAGGGTCATCAAATGTCTGCACGCTTGTCCGATTACGGATATTTTTTGCGCATAAGCGTCCCTCGTATATATCTGGATCCGCAAAAAAATGTGTACCCCTTCTTTTGTACATCGCCTTCGGCGCTCGTCAACCTCCCTCCTCCCCTCTGAATGTGCTCTGGAAGTAAAGAAGGGTTGAAGGAACCCCTTATGAAAGAAGTCCGATACAAGAGTTATTGCTAATTGAGAATCATGGGGTTTAAAAACCTTAAATGACTCGGAAAATAATGGACCAATAATTGGCTTGATTCGCCGTTTGAACTCGATCGTGCTGAAAATTTTAGTCGGGTCACGAGTATGATCAAAGAATTTGTCGGAGAGAAATACAACTGTTGCCTCTCGCTTTTCGAGATTGGAAAAGAGGCTCCGTTCGCAGCATCTTTCTTCTGCTCATCCTTTGATATCCTTTCTCTTCTAATCAAAGGAAAGTCCTCAGCGCAGGTGACGAGTTTTTGCGTTTTTTTGTTTTAAAAGAAATTCTAGAAGAGAAAGAGAGAAATTTTTCTTTCGATCCTTGGTGACCGAAGAATTACGCATATTAATTATTTATATCCGTTCATGGAATGTCGGATACTTTCGCTGAAATGTAAATATGAAACGGTAACATTTCGTAACTTTCTCAGTATCTTCGGAAATTAGTTTAAGATGGAAAAACTAGAACAGCTCTCTCCATTGTCTGGGCAAATAATTAAGCACAGTATTGTGTTAAATCCGTAATTTCGTTTGGTCCCTCCTCACATAATTTAAAACATCCCTTCTCAGAGGATTTGGGTACTCCGCCGATGTCTGGTTCTTCTATTCACTTATTTAGTCTCTGCAGTAACTTCCGAAACTCGTTTAGTGTCAACAATTCGGAATTAAGTCGTCGAGTAGTGTGTCCGGCGATGGAATATTTGAATTCTTAACGAAAGCTCGGATATCGTGTCCACAGTCTGCTCTTTCCGTAGTCTCACAGACAACACTTTATCGAAAGGGTTTGTTCGCCCTTTTTCTGTTTACTTAAAAATTCGACTCTCTGCTCCAACGCCTTCTCTATTCCGCCCACTTTTTCGTTTCGCTGAATCTCGAGTTTCAGACAATAGAAACACGTCTTCCTTGAAGGATTGTATCGTTTTGCGTCGTCTTAATTAGCTTTCATGTTTTTATCTATACATTTCCAAGCTCCTTACGCACGCCTCAGTAGCCTCCCTTTATTCCCACTTTTATTTCTGCTTACCGCTCAGCCTAGCATGCGATGTTTACTCTCTCCCTCATCCCCTGCAAAACGTTTACGGGCATCGACGACTTTGATCTTCCTTGATGATCCCCATCACCCAAGTGCTCTACTTTCCGCCTCCATTTACTTCCTAGTCATTTTGTTTTATGACCTTCCATCGTATCTCCATTGTCTTGTATTAGAGTCTGCTTTACTCGTACCTGTTCCACTTCAGTCAAAGAATGATTTGTTGCTCCCATTACACGCTCATCTTCCTCCAAGACTTAATTTGCAGATAGCAATCTGATTTTGTCTCATTTTCAATCGTTTCCTTTTCTCATTAGCTACTCAACTACGAAATGATTTACAGTTTAGCGTAACGTAATATATTACTGTGTTTTCACCCTATATTCCTTGCCGAGAAAAAAGCTAGCTTATATTTTTAGCGGTAATTGACATTTTTGTGCCATTTACCTATGATATATATTCTAATAGGATTTGATTTAACGTTTTTTATGTCATAAAACCTTCTTAATTATCATATTTTCATACATATTTTTACTCAGCATGATCTCACTCCAAATTACGATAAATTCCTTTAAACCGTTGAATTGTGTGAAAATATCATCTGTACTTCTATTTCAGAGTAAATAATTATGAAACTAAGTAGATATTTTCAGTCTATCATTTAAAGGTTTGATTAAGATAAATCAAATCTTTCCGTATTTGCCCATAGCTACCGAAGTACGTTGTTGCCATATATATCAAAGACAGTTGTCAAGGGCAACCTTATTTTTTTCTTTTTATTACGAGAAATCGCATTCGAGCAAGAAGTCAGAAAGCGGCCTATGTTTTTGCTTTGGTTCGACAGCATAATTCCCCCATAATTATAAACCCCCCTTTTTCGGAATGGTACGTGGGCCAAACAAGCATTCATTTGCGGCCTCGATGCTGAAACGAACGAAATCCGCGAACCCCCAAAAAGAGTCGTCTAAAAAGAGCTTTTTGGCTGATGCTCTCGCTTAGATGATCCTGAAAGAGTCCCTCCAAGGGATAAGATAGTGCGCTTCGTACGCGAAATTCGCTATACATACACCGCGTCGAGCATTGTCTCTTTCGAGTATACTTTTTAATTTTGGAAATGATGCTTTTTGGCCGAATGAAGTCACCTTCGTATTGGAATCTAGGTGCGCCCTTAGATATACCCTCTTTTGTGACTCGGGTATTAATGAATTCGTTTGAATTTCATCAATTCCTCGACTTTTTTCTCACGCATTTGCTCCCTGGAATTGTATAATTCGCTCTTTCGATGCCCTCGTTCGGTCTTAACGCAATGCGCACAATTTTTACACGACTGCGAATTGGGTTGCATCAAATATTCCGCGTCCACTCCGCTCTCCTAATGAATCAAATCATGGCGGATTAAGAGCGTGCGAACGGGGTGACAAAACATCAGAGCCCCGTAATGACCTGCGCTGCATTCAATGAGACAAGCTGCGAATCTCTATTTTTCTCCGCAAACAGGAACCCGAGGTTTGAGTAATTAGGGAAAAAATTGAATCACGAGTTCGGTAATGGAAAAATAATAAGACAAGGCCTAGAGCCACTCAGGCGTAATTGAGGACGTGAAATGGCGGGGGAAAAAGAGTAAGACGGCTAGCAAAAAAATCTAAGTGGCGCTGGAGGCAAGTTGCAGGATTTCCACGTACATTTAGGGTGTGAATTTTCCCTCTCGCGAAATGGGGAAGAAGTTGTGAATCCAGACCCGGTCGTAAATAATTTCGATAGCCCAATCTTTTTCGAATCTGCGCTCGGATTTCATTCGTGAGTTATTGTTTTCTCAGAAGAAGAATTTCCTTAAAAAATTAAGCGAGCTCTTTCGTGCTCTTTCCAGAGATGCTTGTTTGCTTTAAATGCTCCGTGATACATCTCCTCCAACGACTATTTACGTCAAATATATTATCTGAAAGAAAGCGCTCGCTGTTATTTAGGATGGTGTTAAATTTCGAAATTCTCATCTCTCTAGTCCTCTAACTCCAGTTTTTACTCTTCTCCTTGAAGATACACAATGCTGTAATTTAGACTTTTTCACCATATGTTTCGAATGAGTATCTGATACGAGTCCTATCCATCCACAGCCCAAGTGAACCCTTATTCTTTTTTTTTAAATTCCACTTTTTTTCTCCTTACGATATCCGAGAACTTCCCTTCTACGCCTCAAACCTTACTCAGCGATTTCATTATCAAAACACCCTCCTCTTTTTTCGTTTCGAGCGATTAGAACGGTTTTTCCAGATTATTTTCCGCGCAATTTTATGCGTAAACTATTTTTTCATCCCAGATTATCAGCTCAAGAATCCTCAAACTCTTGGGCGAACGATTTTCCGGCAAACATCCCGCATTTTTCTTAATCCGTTTCCCGGGGCAGTAACTTTTCAACTACCGATTTCTTTTCCTCGTTTCGCTCTTTTTTTACGGACGGTCCCTAACGACGCGAGGACCTGTTATGGGCCTCGTTTTACACAAAGCCTCCTTTCGTTACATTCTTTCCAAACTCCCTTTTCCCGAGCTCAATCAGAAATTTCATTTACGCGGATACTCTTCCGCCCCTCGCACCCTTTTTCTGTGTTTGCACTTCCTTCTTGCTTCTCTCTGCCAAATTGTAAGCACTCGTTCGAACACGGGCTGCTCGAAATTAGCTCCGTTCTTTTGAAGGATACTCCCTTATTTGCTTATCTCTCCCACGCCGCTAATTTCCTATTCTCACATGGTCTCTTTCTTCCCGTTGAATTATTTCGGTCTGAGAGGGGCGGTTTTTTCGCTCCAAAAGGGAAACGAGAAGGAATTGTTTTTCGCCCTCATTTTTGACGTCTCTCCCTCCAACGCGAAAAAACATGTTTTCCCTGAAATGCGAAATATATATATGGGAGAGAATTCCTCCGTGTCCGCAACCTCCCTGAGAAGGCCTCTTATCGCATCTCGCGATTCCTCATTATGGAAAAATGTCTCGCATTTAACGGATGGCAGTGTGCGTCATTAGCGATGTTCGATATTTATATAAAAAAGGAGGAAATCATGTTCCGCGAGAGATGTTTGAACAAGACGGACAACCAAGTGGAGTTTTTCGTCTTGCTTAATTAGAATCCGATGTTCCTCTTTAAATTGCTCTTTCTGTAGCTCGGATTGGAAAATGTAGGTCCTCAGCGTTGACGCGTGTGTTCTTCGCTTGAAATTGCTTTAATTTCGCTCTAATTAATTCAAATAACGGCTTGGAATATTTTTAACTATGATCGTTAAAACTTGGTCTAATTTTTCATTATCCTTATCGTGACTACAAAGTAATGTGATTATATATTTAATATAGTTTGAAAATGTTTTCACTATGTAAACCCAAGCGCGTCAGAGATAAGCTATTCTATCCATGGAAATATACGATTTCATATGAGAGTGATTCATAAAAGAATAGAATTTTCTGAACGTACATCAGAAGGTAGAGTCTGCCCAATCTCAGCTGTTATATGTTCTCTGTATTATCTATGAACGTAATATGGAAAGTAAGCGAATCCTGTTATATTAGAAATGACATAGTATAAGGTTATTTATAATCTCAAAATGTACAATTACAAGATCGTAGTGGTAGTGTTCGTAATATTCATCTCGTCTTTCGTAGACATGTATTTACATCAAATTGTCTAGGTGACGGTTTGCATTTCATTAGGCATCGTTTCTCCGCAACTGATGTTCGTTCGCAGAGAAAGGCACTCCGAAGAATCATTCCTTTTCTCCCTCCAATTACCGAACCTCCACCTGAAACTATTTCGGAAAAAATCCTTGCGGACGCTCGTTAAGAAAATTGTCCCGAATCGCATTATCGTTTGAAGGAGGTCAAGGCGGACTTATTTGGAGCGAAATGCAAAGCAAATATCGATTTTCGTCCTTTTTTCTCTCGTCGCTGCGACGTCTGTCGGGAAGCAACGTGTTATCACTCCCGATAAAGGGAAACGACTCCGTCGACATCCGCGTAAACATCGCCTCTCTAATGACTAAAATGTCGCCCTTTGATCGCATTATCCTCCGGTTATTAGAAACACATCTACTCCCGTAATTTGGGACTCTCTGGTGTGAATGTAGGTCTCCGAGTATGGATTTCCCTATTCTCTTCGCGCCCGTGAACAATGTTTATCGCACGGCATTCCTAGAGGGCCTTTCGTAAGCGGCCGTCCGTCATCTCGACCTATGGAGAGTGTTCATACGACCGAGATGAATGTGTGTACACATACCTCCATTGTCGCCATTCCCGGCATATGTATCTAGTTTTCCGTAGACTTTCTCGCCGTCTTCCCCTGATAGGGTACGTGGGGAGTGCGATATTTGGCAGACATCCATCGTCTCCAATCTGCTTCCCATTCCCATCATGATACCGTCGAATCGTTACCTTTCTTTACCTGCAATTCCTAACTGGAGCTATTCGTCTTTGCCGCCCACGTCAATGCATCCATAATGTAGATTCGAAAGTCGTGCGGTGTTTGGATGTGTCGGTATCGTTGCGTCGGTGGTGAATGCCCTCGACGGAAAAAGAGATGGTATCGGAAGGCGAGTTTCGATGCGTTATTGCGGAAGACATTAATCATCTGTCGTGGGTAAAGATTTTTCACCCAAAAGGCCATTTAAGTTGATGTATCTGGAAAAGAGGAGAAACAGGTTTTCTCGGACGCGATTTCTCTCGTAAATGACGAAAAATTCCGTGATGGCGAGCCGTTTTTATTTGCACCTGAAAGTGGCCTTGGTTGCCAACAGGAAAACCATCATCTTTTTACACATCTTGTCCCGTGATGAATTTAATGCGGATGCATATGTTAAATCTTAACATGTATCCTTCTATTGTTAAAATGACTTCATCTATTTATATATGAGTAATTCAACAGTGCATATTCGCTGTGAAAAAATAGTAATTAACACTCACAGTGTAACAAATAGTGGAGACCTTCAAGTGGAACAATGCTCCTTTCCTCGAAAACATTTCACGAATCCTATCTTTAAAACTGCCTCCTTTCAATTCCGTGAAAAAGCTATCTCTAAAACTTCAAGTACATCGTAGTTCCCTGTGGAAACAATGGGTACTATCAAGCTCCCGTGATTAAAGTCAAAAAGACTTTAAATATGCAATCGTGGAAGTAGTCTTTTTCCCAGAACTCCGTCGACAGCCACATCCCTCACTCGAGTCGACCTAATGCCTTGCTGACACGAAATACACGTCGCTGCATGAAAGTGGATGATACATAGGTAAACATTGAGAGGGTTCTTGGGGCGGAACGGGAAGAAATACAAGAATGGTGCAGAAGGTCAATTTCTATAGGTGGAATGCTTTTTTTTAGCCTTGGGCTCCGAATAAAGATTTTCCGTATCCATGGCGAAAAAATACGTCCCGTCGAAGAAAGGCGAAAGAATGAGATTGGGTACATGCTGCGTTTCCCTCAATCTCCTAGAAGTGTATCAAAATTTGGTACGTCATAACAGCCCTCATACCGAGCTATTGAATAATCGGTCGTCCATATGCTTCGCGGTCGATTGGTATTGCGAACTCGTTTATTTTCCGTATCCCGTTTGTGCCCTCTCGTTTGAATAAAGGGTTTTCTGGAAAGGGCTCCTTCTCGGAAAGAATTTTCCCGTTATTGAGAGAAACGTTAAGATGGAACCATGTTGGCCGTCTTTTCCGTGTCGTAACTTCGACCCGTTACCTCTTCTCGCGAGATCACCTGTTTTCGTTTATTTGGAAAAGAAATGAGAAAGGCCTGCAATTCTTACAGCTTCTTATTGCTCGTCTATTTCCTGACCTTTGAGTCTCTTTCTTGAGAAAGAAAATCGTTCCTCTTTCAGCCGCTTATTCAGAAGCGGCATTCCGGCGCTTATCCAATTTTTGTCGGGAGAATTGGTTTGACGTGTCAAATCAGTCGAAAGGTAATTTGCGATTGTATATAAAGGATGGATCAAGCGATTCACTTTGCATGGAAGTAGATGACTCCAGCTTATAAATGTATTTTACATTAATCTTGTATGTGTTATCTTGTTTCCTATTCACAGTATGGAAAACGATAGTTGATTTATGATACTCTTAACTAATCATTTCAGAAGTTCTAGAAAATACTATAAACTAGGAATATTGTAGGAATTTCAAATTTAGCATAGAATAACTTTTATCATAGAAACGTGAAAATAAGCTCTTCGCCTATTTGAAAAAATACGTACTTTTTTTTAAGTACCCATTATTGATTTCTATCGTTGTATCTATAACTTATTTATGAATATACATATAACGGAACTCCTAGCAAAAGTTCCCTTTCCATAACCATTTTTTACCCAAAATCAGAGTCAGCACCTTATTTTAGGATTTTTTTCAAATTTTCGAAAATTTGCAGATACCGGCACGAAAACCATTTGAGGTAAATTTTCTCCCCCAAAGTACTACTCACCACTCAAAGCATCTGAGCGCAATCCTGATCTTCGCATTTCCTCCACCGCAAGCCGCATAAACCAATCAGCCCTTTCAAACCGCACTTTTATGTTCTTTCCCACGGCGCGAAAAGTGCGAAGTATCCCTTGGTCCCTTAAGGGTCCGATGATGATAGGAAAAGCTCTTGTTTTTGTTTCAGGAAAAATGGGAATTCCGGAAATAGGGTATGATAGAAGCTGTTCGGTCGCAACTAGTAGCTGTGTTTGTAAAAACGCGGAAGAATGAAGATAAGGGTGCCCTCATAGACTTCTTTATATCGTTACTCTTTCTTTAACTAGTTTCTCGTTTTTGGTGGAGATATTTAAAAAAGCATTCTAGATGTGTTTGATATAATTGAGTCCGGTAAAATATCTAAATTGCAGAAAATAACTTCGTATATTAGAAATTATATATATATATTATATCCTTCCTATATTATAAACTCTCAAATAGACGTATTTCTAACTTCAATATTATTCATTTTTAGTTCCGATCAGTAGTTAATGTAATCTTTAAAATCGTGCCGTAGTAAAAAATTCGTTTCTTATTTCCTCGTGTCAAAATCTTCTGAAATGAAAGCTCAAAACCGATGTTGGCCATGTTAAGTTCGCAATTCTGCTCTGGGTACATAGTAGTCCGATGTGCTCATTTTTACCCCACCATTCCTACTCCGGATTCGGTCGGCGAACGGAATGAATACCGAATGGCAGCTTACGGAGCAGTATACCCAGAAAACGAAGCATTTTCGAGGCATTTTCCTAAAAAAATAGAGCCGCACAATTGGAGAAGAACACTTTCGGAATGAGCCGACAAAAAAGTAAATTCGGAGGGGAAGAATCCGGTGCGGAAGAATGGAAAGTTTCCGTGTAGGCATCTGCCCTTCCATACACGGCCGTCCCTTTTCCCTCTCGTTATTTATTTTCGTCTTATTTCGCGATGCCGAAGAAGGCGAGGCGTTTTTGCCTCCGTTTTGGGGCTGCGGTTGTATTTCATCAAAAAACGCCTCGATTTCGGAGGAGAAATAAAGATATTCCGCGCGGAACGTCTCCCCGGTTGATTATGCCTCTCCCACATCATCCTTTTTTTCTCCCATAACGCGGATATTTCCCATAGGCAACCGCATCTCGGAGATGATAACCGCGCCTCAGCCCTTCCGGGCGAATTCTCCATTCCCTCCCCATTTTGCGTAGGCTCGTATCCGTCCTGATGTGCCATAAAAGCCTTCGTATGTATTTTTTCGCCATGGCCTCGGATGGATGGCCGTAACCTGCTCTGCCCGGAGGTGTCTGCTTCGAACAAGGCATTTAAGATGTTCTTGGTTTCGTTGACTGTTTTCCCAGAGGGTATTCTCTCCGGGATTAGTGGTCGAAATTGGAGGGTGCTTCCTATTCTCATTCTCAGAATTCAAACCAATTTTGTTCGCATTTTCTCGGAAATGTCGGTTGGTTTTCTGCAATTCAAAAATGCTTTTTAAACAACTTCTTGTGTTGGAACGAGCGTCTTGATTAGATGAGAAACCAGGTTGGGCATGTAATGGGGGTTAAGAATAAGTCGAGGAAATTTGTATTTAAATGTTTGTTATTTTAGTGGAATGTTTTTAAATATATATCTTAAAATTAATGTAGATCAGAACATGAACTGAAAACTCTAGAAAGAAAATATATTACTATCTTATTAAGTTCAACAGTTCTCAGAGTTTAATTTTTAAAAAGTATCACTCTTTATTTATTACTAAATAATGACTTTTATTCTTTTAATCTTGAAAGATTTCTTTCTATAATATTCTTTTCCAAATAAAACAATATGTTTCCTTAAGATCTTCTAGCTAATGAATTGGATGCTTATAAAAGGGATATGGAATAACGAATAGAATTCAGCTTTCTTATATTCAAAAATTGTACCTTAGAGTGCTACTTATGGTTGCACTTTTGTTTTTGTGCTTCGGGAATCATTTCACAAAAGCTTTAGTAATCATTTAGGATTGAAGATTATAACCAAAACTTACTGTAATAAAGCTGTACCCTTCCGGAGGGAAACGGATTGCTTTGTTTGTATTAGAGTAAATTGGAATTCTTTTTCCTCGACAAGAATAAAAGACCGCTGATGACGAGCCTTCATCAGTTTACGAGGGAAAGATGTGAAATCCTTACGTTGTGCTCTCCCTAATAGCCATGCCGCTTACTCCCCGAGGGAAATTGTATTATTCAGATTTCGAATGCAACGACGCCAAAAAAAAGACGCAAACCCGCTTTGAAAGAAAATAAAAGCTGCGAAACTCCGCAAGGAAAAAATATTCCCTTTTCATTCGAAATTAACGACCGTCCCGAGAGGTCGAAATAGTAGATGAGAATGACTCCTTATAACTTCCTCTTTTAAGTTGGCGTCTTTCTTTCCGACGCCCCCTGCTTTTAATTTGTGCGTATGCAAAGAGAGGGGGGGACTTTAAGTGCACTCTTAGATGTTCTAAGAATTTTTCCAAGTTAATTTCTTAAGATTCATCGTTGTGCAGACGGAGCAATTAAGTGAGGCAACACGCTGTCATTATTAAGTTTTCTTGTGCCATTAGAGCTTCGGAAAAGAGCTGCTAAACAGACTAAAGGAACACTTTCGGACAATCAAAGCAACGTGGGGACGCCGCAATCGAATTTCGCTATCGATCAACAAGACAAAGTATGCGTCTTCTGGAATAATCACCAGGTATTGTGGATCCACCGGCCCTTAAAATCAGCCCCCCCCCAACGAAAAGTATCCTGGGGAAGATTAATAATCTTCCGTAACGAGTGCGATTTTTCTCGGGGTCCATCAGAATTTTCCGTCGCATGACGAATTGGCCCCGAAAATCCCATTACAACTCCGAGTACTTCCTTCATTACTCCCACAACCATCTTGCACCCCCCACGGGGAGACCTCCTCCTTTTTTCATCTTCTCCCCTCGACTTACTCCGTTTTTTACTCCCGAGGATTTAGAGTAAATTCCCCCCCTCCCGAATGCCGCCCTCGAGATAGAACAACCCAAGCGAAACGCGTATGCTCTCCATCTTTTATATTTGATTCTTGTATCTTTTCTTTTTATACCTTTGGCATTCCCTATTTTGCAATCAATCTCTTTCTTCCCCTCATTTCTTTGTCCTCTGCTTTCGGCGATCTTTTTTTGCACCTTGTTTCGATCTTCCGCCTGAATCTTCCCTTTTTCGCCACTGCGCCGTTTTGGGCTCCCCCCACAAATCCTCCTGCACAGTCCCTTTCCAGAAGTCTTCAGATTCTTCCAAAATGCGCTTGTATTATTTTTCAATTTGATCTTCAGATTTTTAAAAATTTTCCGTCCGTGAGGAGACTTTTTGAAGCCCATGCTCGTCATGGGAATCTGTTCGTACTCCTTGGAGTGGTCCACTGCGAAGATCTATGTTTAACCGGGAAATCCCCGCTCCTCTGCGTTAAATATCCTTCTGTCCGTCGACGTGAGATCTGCTCCGCTTGCTGAGAATGAAGCTTTCGGTTGAAGTGCTACCGTTAATGGTGTATTTTATCTACGTTGTTGAGGCTTAAGAGTAAAGTTTATAGTATAATGGCTCATTAGCTTTTCTGGGAATGATAGTTGTTATAGTGAAGGTAGATCTTTTTTCTAGGAAAAGTACTTTAATTCCCTTTTCAATCGGTAAATATTTAAGAATTATTTACTATCTCTACTTGAAGTACTATAATCGTTCTCCTCCATCGTGAGAGGATTACCTAATGATGGGTTGAAATATGAATCAGAAAATTCTCTATCTAAGCATGGCTATCCGCGAAAATCGTTGTTCAATCGTGTACGATCTTCTAATTCTTCGTTTCCTTACTCTTGCTTGTATTTAATTAATTTTTGAATCTTCAGCGTTTCCTTTTAACTCCTTTTTTTAATATTTAAAGAAGACCCATCTTCAAACCTCTAATTTCTCATCCTCCTTTTGACTTCCATTCCTTCCTTTTCCCTATTACTTGCATTCATCTCCTTCGACTTCTTCTTCTCATCTTCTTTTTCTTCATCCTCGAGTATGAATGTCCTACCCTTCTCATTTCCTTTATTTCCCTCTTCTGTTACGCTCCTTCCATTTCTCACTGAAATATTCCCTCTTGTCTCCGTTTTCCCCAACAAACGCAGTTAACTCCGTTTCTTGTCTTTCGCTGACTTCGCCCGAAATGAAGAAATGTCCATCTCCCTTTCTCTTCCTTCTCCTCATTCCTTAGTCTCTGCGGACCCCCTTTACATTTCTTCGCGGGATCTTTTTCCGTTTTTCTCACCTCCCTTTCTCATTAAATACCGGTTTCCCTCGTCTTCTGACCCCGTCCTGCTCTCTGCAAACATTTCCTCCATTTCTTCCGAGATTGGCTTCCGCCCAGACTTTTTCATTCCCGAAATTATATGTCACGCATTTCTTTTTCGATTCCCATTCCCACGCGTTCTTATCTCCTCATTCGTTTCTGAAATATTTACGGAATTCCTAATGAACATTCCGAGTTTACTTTTACCCGTTAATAATCGTGTGTTGTACATCATCACCTCGTTTATATCTAATCTCATTCGATTATTAAACTCTCATCGATCTCGAATATATCCGAAGTGTTCTTTTTTAGCGATTCCACATCAAATACGTTTAAACTCGGTCTCACAGTAATAAGACCCGACGTCCGTTTAACCCCACTTTATTAGGTAACCCTATTATAAATGCACCGCTCCGAAATATATTGCTTCATCTCGGATCCGCCCCATATTCTAATTGACTCGGTCGCAGGCCTCGGGGTTGAAATTATTTTCACCCTTTTCCCATAATACGAAAAGACCCGCAAAAAATACCTTGTAATAATTCAATATTCCAATTTTTTCATATCCGCTCTCTTCCCGTTTTATTCCAGCTGCGACGCGCCCCTCACTTTTAAAGCTTTTAGCGTTTTCATCCATTTCGTTTCTCTTCCCTCCTCCCCCTCGTACACCTTTTCATTTCCCCGAACATTGTATCTTCCTAATCTTCGTTCCCCTCATTTCCATGGCGCCCGCATTGTCCCTCATCCTTCCCCATCTCATTTCTCTCTTTTTCCCATCATGGCTTTGATCACCGCCTTTGTGTTCGCAACGATACAGGAATTTCTCTCACCTCTCTGTCGCAGATTATCTCGGACTAAGGAGCCTTTCACCGTCTTCTCCCGCGATATCTAATTTCTGCCGAATTCCATTTTTCCGCTTCTCTAAACCCCCTTCCGCCTTGTTTCCATTCTCTCCATACTGTCATGCACTCCTTCTTATTTGCTTGCCCTTGCCGCGGAAAAATGTTCTTCGTACTCATAACTACGTCACTGCATCTTCTGTTCCGTAATAGGAGACGCGTAAAATGCGATATTTCATCCTCTTCCTTCCCAAGGACTCTCTTATCATTTCATTCGCTTTTCTTCGATCTCTTTCGGAGGCCAATCTGCTGGGAGAATGGTTCGCAGAGTCCGGGCGAAATTTAATCAAAAGATGCAACCGCACGATATAGTTTCTCTCGCCGATTTCCTCGGATATTTTACAGCTCCAAAAAAGTGGTGTGTTTACCGGTGCAAGTATTTGATCTCTGTAAACACGGACCTCCTTTCATCCATTCCTATTCGGTTAAGTTTTTCAGCCGCGTTTCTTTTGGTGTATCGTCGGAGCGGAACGGCTGGCTGTTATTAGGTCTACATCGGCGTAGTCTCGGTTGCATAAGTCGCAGGAAAACCTGAGAGGTACTCTTTTTAGCTCGGTGCAACCGAAAGATGCTGGACGAAATTGAGTTTGCTTTTCGTTCATCCTGGCGTATAAATTCTTTCTCTAATCTCTGCGAGTTAAATTTATGGGCCATTGCGAAGGTAAAAATCTTTATTCAAGACGTTTATTTCTCGAGCAAGCTGCTTTTGTGTACCAACATCGTAAATGTTAACTCTTTTTCGGGCAATAAAATTTGCTATATTTTCGGATCTTTCTCAATGTTTCCGTTTAATAAAATTGAACAATTTATCTCGTTTATACTCATTATTATTCCTTACTATCCTTATATTTAATCTCGCTCTTTATTTTCATTCCGTTTCATTCATTATCATTCCCATTCCTCAATCTGTGTGGTATTTTCTATAAATATCGTTGGCCATTTTCCTCGTGGTTTTCCACTTAACCATATGTCTCTCTTTGTCACTTTCATAACCGTAGTAACGCAATACATGCCGGTCCTGAAGCGTTCCCTTGTGTAACCACTTACTTCGTACGATATGTTGCAGCACTTCCTCGAGAGTTCTCAGAAGCTAGTACGCATCCACTTCAAAGATAGTTTCTGATATCTCCAGTGCCAAAGGGGTCTTCATATCTTCTCCGCAAAAAATATTCTCGCGGCGTCAATCAACTCCTTTTGTCGGATTAGTGCCTTCGAGTACTTCTCTGCATCTTCCCTATATTCGTCTCACGCGCCCACCGTAAAAAGCAATCGAGCGTACGGCTCTCCCCATAGCCAACGTCGCATTTTCCGTCCTTTATATAAGACCTCGGAAAAGAGAGAAACTGGCTCGCGAGTCTGTTCCAAAGGAGTTTTTTTCTCTTTAGCCGTCAGCCCTCTTCTTTTTCCGTAAGACTATCCTCTGCCCGAGGCAGCTTCGCGAGTATTTACCCCGAGGCGCCTTCATTTCGACACCTCTGCAGCCCCTTCGAGGAAATTACCGTGTGTCCGTGCATCTACTGCTTCTCTCTGCATCACGATCGGATTTTTTTGGTTCGATGCCCTTTTTCAATTTCTTCGCCGCTCTTTATTGAACGCATTCGCTGCATCAGCTGTTTTGCAGAGAGCGCTTAAGATGTGTTTCGTGCGAAATTGTCTCTCTCTTGAAATTTTATCAACAGTATTCTTGCCAAGTGTCAATGATCCGTACAGTTACTCGGCTCCATTTCTATCATCCTTGAATTTTAATTTATACATTTTTTAGATCTTAATTTTTTTATTCAATATATAATTTTATAAAATATAGTTTATGTTTAAAATAAATTAATAATTTGCTTACTTAATCTGTTTAATTCTTATCGCATTGAATTATAATATTCTCTGAAGTTATGCATGTATATTTAAAGTATTTCACCAAAGAATAATCACATTATGAATGATATTGCTTAAATAAAATGAATGTTTTTCGAGGTCTATAAATACAATTAAGAGATCATCCTAAATTGCAATGATCCAAAATTATTTTAATTTTCAATAAAATTGTTTATCTAGTTGAAACGTTTATTTTGAGAAAAGTTATCAACGAAAAGTTGTAACTTTTTAAGAAGATGTGGGCTCAATTTGAATATTTACAACACAATACTCCTTTAGTACATACTTAGGAAACGTTGAAGCCTTTCAACGAACAATTCTAGAATAACGTTTACGAAGTGTTTGCTGTTTCGAGTGTACGATTGCCTCACCATTATAAAATCGAGTGTTCTACAAATTCCGCTGCACGTTATTGCTGACGTTTGGCCCAAAAACACATGCGCTCCTTTATTGCCATTTTGAGGTCTTTCTCTTTTCGGTCAAGAAGATGGCTGTGTTAGGGGAACTTATAAAGACGGAATTTAAAACTATTTTCATATTTTCCGGATGACGGTCTCTTTTTTATGATACGTTACTTCTCCTCAGCCGTTATCGCCTTCCGCTGTTTCGCATTTCGGAAGACAATCTTCCCTCATTCATCTCAAATTGCCTTTCTTTCGTCTCCTCGTCATGCATCTGTTCTCAAAGTTTCCTTTCTTCCCGACGAGCCTTTCACTCCTGTTTCCTGGAGCACCTGCAAATACAGACAAAAGACTTTATTAGGAGCGGAATTGAGATTTAAAATTTCTCGGCTACATTTATATCCAGGGTGGAATTAAATATGTCGCCGATATTAAATCACAATATCGCGCACAAGTGGATACAACCGTAGCGACGAGACTTCATTGTAAATGGGTGCGTGTAATTCGATAAGAAGTATTCTTAACTACTCTTTATGGACTTATGAGAATTACATTTTTTTATGAATGCTGAGTTTTAAAAAGTAACTAAATTTTGTCCTTTCTTCAATATTGGTATTAATAAGTATTCGAAGGTTGTATTTTCGTAAGAGATTTATGATTTTTCCACTTTATACTTTAAACTTTTTCTTGTTGTTTATTTTTTTCTCCACCTTTAAATGTTTAAATGTTTCCCTTACTTATCAATGTATTAAATAGATATTATTCAAAAGTGTTATCTTTTCAATTGTCAGGACTAGTTCTGTTATATCTTACGTCATGAATGTCTGGTGACTACATTTTGTCTCATAATTCAAAAAGCTATCAAACAATGCTGAAATTTTCTTTGCTTAGAAACAACAGATTTCTCTTTGTAAAGTCTTTTGTAATATTTTCCTTTGATTTTTCTATTTCATATTTTTTCAATTTGTGCTCTATTCTGCCGCATCCTCTTCATGCAATTCAAGTGTATTGAAAACATCCTGTGCACTCCTTCCGGTGGCCACTTCCCTATTCCCGCCTCACGGAATCTCTTTAGGATTTCACGCTACGAAGAGGAGACCCTAGGGTTTTTTTTGCACAGGAAAAAGAGGACAATGGAATCCCCAACACGGTTGACCTGATTTCATATCTCGAGTGATAACCGTAATTGAGATGGGACTACACACTGTGGAGGTCATCTTCCCCCCGAATACCTTCGCAAATTCCACTTCTTTCTCCACATCGCTTTGGGCTCTCACGCTCCATCTCTCGGCGACTGCCGTAGACTGCTCCCACCCCCCCTCTGTGATCCGAACATGGAATCTACAGCCCTCTCGTCCCTTAAATATAAAAAGGGATTTCATACGAGTCCCGTTTACTTTCTTCCCTCTCATTTCTCCTCCCCGTCGTCTAGGAGACCGTGTACGCCTGTTTTCAAAGCGAATTCTTTCGTCGCTTATTAATATTTGGTCGAAATCTTCTTCGTCGTTAAACGAGTTTCTTTCGGAAATCTTAATCTTTAGGGTGAGCCTTGAAATTAATCCGTCGGATCGAGGTTCCTTGGAAGCAATAATGCCTCTCAGGGAAATGCTGTTCTCTCTCAAAGGCTTACCTGTAATTTCTCGCAAGAGAGTCATTACAGTACCTTTGCCCCGTGAAATTTGCGGGCAAAGCTTCACTGGAGCCTCAATTTCGGGTGCGCATAAATGTACGTCTTTAAACGTCGAAGGTTTTTAAGTAGAAAGCGCACAATGGGGAGTATGATATCAACGTAGAAGATGTATCTTGGAAGTCTTTCATTTTTGATAAGAGTATGAATTTTGTTTTCATAGTTGGAACATTTATTATGCTATCTTTTGTGGATGTTTTGAAAGCTGTTATGAAACTCTTGAATCTCATTCATAAACTGTAAACAGACAGCAAAGCTAATAAATACGTTTTGCAGGGATAGTCTACTCGACGGAGGAATAACTTGTTTGTTACGGAGAAAGAAGTACCTCTTTTTTCATCACTTGCGGTATTAAATGAGTCTTTCTGGTTACGCGTATGGAAATTTTGTGCTTTACCAGAAACACTGCGCTACATAAATAAACTAGGCGAAATCTTTTTAATACCATCTTTCACTCACATCAACTTCCACGAGGTAGTGAATGCGTCAAATTTTCCGCTCTCCGTTCAATAACTGAATCGGATATTTGATCCCGTTTCTTTCGCACATCTAGTTCCAAATAAGGCGTAAAAATTCATTCTAATATGTATCCATTGCTGACGAAATCAATTCTCTTTTCCCTTAACACTTGGAGGAACGATCGCTAAGGGGTGGTGCAATTGATTTCGAAGTCATCTGCGCTCCAGGTTTTCATAAAAAATAAAACATCTTCCGAATTATTCCCTTTTAAATCGCGTCCATCGACAGGTGTAGAAGCAGTTCGTGCACCGATTAAATAACAAAAGAATCTCGATTTTTATAGCTGACGGAGACCTTATGGCGATATGCAATATCTATTCTCTCTGCTTTCCCCCGTTCTTCCCTTTTCTCCGCGAAACACTTCCCAACTGCAAATTATCCCCTCCCCAACCGAATGCATTCCTGCCGAGTCATCATTCCTATCTGCTGGCAATGACATCGTTCCCGTAGAATGATTCTTCGGTTTATTTTTTTACGAATCGATTCAGCCTTTGTCCCATAAGCCACTTCCATATTCAAATCTTGCCGTTCTCCCATTTTCCTCGCTTCTCATTTCCCAAACTATCGCTTCTGTGTAACTGCTTTCCAAGGACTCTCCGTGACATACTTGCGCAAAGCCTCGGCTTTATTGCGAATGCATCTTCCGCATGTAATTATTGCGGTTTAATTTCTCCCCGACTACGAACATAATCACCCACGATGCATATAAAAGAATGGAAAAATTGTTTCTGCGCAGATATTCAACAGTCTATGGGCTCGCTCATAACCCAATCAAATGAAGATGCAAATTGTATGAGTATACGAGAGATGTTCCAATTTGATTTTCTTTGTCAATTTTATAGAACAATAAATCCCAACTCTATTATTTTTATCCGTGAATGTGTTGAAATGTATTCGAAGAGGGAATTCTAGAATGGATGATCCAAAGAAGCTATTCGAAGTGTTCAATTCATTTAATCGTCTACATTTCCATAGAAATTCCTGAGAATCATGAGTTATCTCTTTATGCAGTAAATAGTAGTTGATTTTCTAATGATCATTTATAAGAAATTGTTGATGGTGTTTTATCGATTGTAAATAGTATCAAAATATTTTGCTTGTTCGGTTTCATGTAAACCAATTATGTGAATGGGCAGAATAAAAACTAAGCTTTAACTTTACTTAAAATGTATGTTGTTATTCCCTCTAAAGGAGGATAAATATAAACAATCTGAGAAGGACCAGAAAGTCTCAATCTAGAATAGAATATTTCTAGAAAAATCATTGTATTAAGAGGTAAATAATTCTATTTCCAAATGCGACTGCGCAAAGTACCTCCTGGGAAAGACAGAACTATCCGAATTCTCTTATCTGGACATGGATGCACCGAGCGTATGATAAAGGAAAGCGTGTGGCACTTGGATACAGAAATGGTTGGCAGCGTAGGGACTCTCCCCATGATCGATACACTTCCTCCATGGACAGACGGACGCCGTCGGTCGTTGACAGTTCCTTCCCTCTCCCTACGACTAAAATGCCTAATTTCTTAAACTCGTCCTCGGGTTGTTTCCCCGTGTTCGGCAACTTTTTGTGTTATTCGGAATTTGAATCATCCTGTCGCCCTTTGTCACAGTTTACGCATTTTTTCCTGTTTTAGGACTTCCCCCGCATCCGTAAGGAATAAGTTTTTGATCGTTAGCCTCTCATTGTTCAAGGTATCCTTTTCCGGTTCATAGGGATGCGGATCATTCCTCGAGCTAATTAAAAAAGAAAGGGAACAAAATGCGGGTTGAATAAAACATCTGCGCGTGTGAAAGAAGCTCTCGGGGGCCTCGGCGACTCCTTAAGAATTCTCATTGGGTCGGAAATATAAATTTACGGGGAGTTGGGAGGGCAATAAGCCCGTTTGTTCTCCTTTTTCAGGCTCCCCGGCAGGATTCGTGGGTAATTCCATTCCCTTTCCGGTTTTATATTGGACGGCGGTGACGTTTCGTCTGCCTTATCGCTAATTCCCTCTTGTTTCTTTTCCGCGGTCCATCCGTCGGTTCGCTGACCGGTCCAAACAAGACTGATGACCCTTTCTCTTTAAGGCATCGATTCCGAGTCCATAAAAAAGTTTAGTACACGTTACGGTTTTTAGGGCAATAAAGTCGCCGACAATCAACGCGGAGTTATTGCTTCCATCTCAATCGAAAAATTACACGGGATGCGAAATAACCGCTAGCGTTATATGTTTTATAGAACGAGACAAAAATCGAGCGGATCGTCATTACCCATCCCGCACTGCGAACGTAATAACTTTTTATAACTCACGATTTTGGATCCGCGCTGTTTTCTGAGAATTTTCCGCCGCTGGATGTGTTTCGCACTGGACGTCCGTAAAGTTCCGCGATGCGGTCAACGTCGGGAAATCGTCGGATATATTTTTACGGTCGCCTCGAGATTAAATGCAACGACGTCCCCTTTTTTAACGGAAATCCGACAAAATCCCTCGCCGACGATGCGGTAAATTTTGGAAATCAATCCGAGCCTTTCGATCGAAACGTTTTTTTCCGCGTTAACACCGAAACAGTGCCAGGACATAACTGGAATGGCAGCGTGGGCAGAAACGTCATGTTTCCCTCCGAGATGGGCGTCGCTGTTGTAGACGGGGTTAAAAAAAGTGTGACGCGGGAGGGACGTCGCTGGGTCCACCACATTGTTTGTATTCCCTCACATTCTTGGAATAAATAACCCTTTTCACTCTTTCATCTGGTACACATCTGCATACATACGCCCGGCGGTGAGAGCATTTTTTTCCGACGAGATACCGCGAGGTCAGCCCGACGATAAACAACGGCCTATATGCGGGAGGCATCAACCTATTGGACGCAAAACTCCATACCGCACCCCAGCATTTTACTACTCCCCATTTCTCTCCGCTTCCAGATTCCACCCCAATTCAGCGCTCCACGAAAATAAATCGGGAAACATGGCCGTAGGAAGTTTTAGAGGCAGGGTTTTTTAGGGGTGTGTTACACAAGTGGATCACCCCAGAAGAGGGTTGTAAGAAAGGAGTTTTTCCCATCGGGGGAGGAAAGTTGGAAGCCAAGGGGTTATAAAAGGAAGGGGTTCGTGGTAAGAAAGGGACAAAGAAGGGTATTTTTCCAAGGCGCGCGCGGATTCTCAAAAATGTGGTCCACGACGCAGAGATAAGTCTCCTCCCCGGATACATCGCTTGACAAAAACAATCCCTCGTTCTCTTCCGCTTCTCCTCCATTATCCCTTTATCATCCCGTCCTCTTCATCCCTTTCTTAGTTACACCCATTCTTTCTCCATTCCCCTACCCATTCTTCTACAATATCTTGCTCCATCTGTCCGTCTCTTCCGCCACGACGAGCATCCTCCCTTCTCCTGCCCATTACCGCGCACTCCTTAAAAACCCCGTCTTCCGATACCTCCATAAATTTCGTTCGAATCCTCTTAAGTCTCTCTCATCTTGCGCTCTTAAAGGAGTCGTTTTCCTTCAACTGCATCAATAGGAGTGGAGTGGTTTTTTTTTGATCCACTTCAAATGAGGGTGTGTTCGGGGCGCTGGAGAATTATTCCGCTGTTCCCCATCCCCTCTCTCCCTCGTTCGTTTCGCTTTTGTTTTGTTTTTCGCTAAAAATAATAAGAAAGGGGCGGTGCGAGTTAATAAATGGCGATTACTCGAAAGTTTAGTTTTCGCCCGTCGGCTGGGGCGCCGTCGGGAGATCGTCAAAGCGCTTTCCGCGATTCTTTTTTTTTTATTTCCCCTGCAGAGGATTGATTGGTGTTCCGCCGACTCGTTATTCTTCGATATTAATCCCTCGCAGTGTTTTAACAGCTGATAAATTATGATTCATAAGTCATTCGCTCGAATGCGTAATCCTGTTTACCTCTTCTTTACGCTCCATATTATTTCTCTTTCGTACTTTTTCGTTTGAAAACTGATTTTATCGCTCTTTCTCTTTAATTTCAATGCGCCTATTCTCTTACTCGCTCTCTTATGATTCGACGTAGACCATAATTGCCCTTTTATCCTAGGTTTTTTCAGCGGTGCTGGATTCATAACGCGAGTTTTAAATTTTTCGTGAATCGGTAGTCTCCGAAACGAATCCGTAATGGCGGTCATTTCGTCGCCTTTTAGTCGGTGCAATGCTATGGTGAAGATTTATGATAATTTTGCACAGTCGTTTGGAATCACGATCGGCAAATATCTCGACTCAATCGAAGCTTAAAAGTAACTCGTTTGTTTCGATTCCTGTACATATCCACGTCAGCGGTATTTCCGTATGACTCAGTACCTTCGAACCAGTTACGCGTTTTCGTAAGAATTTCGGAACATTCTCGCTCGAATTCCAAAAGCTTTAAAAAAATAACTCGTTGGCCTCGTTTCGAAAGCCGTTAAAATTTTTCCTCGCTTTTCGTCCTCATTTTTCCGCTCCTTATTAAAGTTTTGCCGATAATGGAATTAATACAGTGCTCTTTTTTTCTGGACTTACGTAAGAAGCATCGCTTGGGTATCCCTCGCGTCTTGTCCTTTCGCATTACCATATTCATGTCCATTTCTTCATGCACTCTTTCTTTCTCCACTCCTCTAAAAAGCCTCTGCTTTCTTCCTTCTCTTTCGCTTACGTAATCCATCCCTCCAACCCCTCGGAGGGAAAAAACCGCCGTCCTGCAGCTCTCCATCTTCCCCGACACACGCATCACTTCTCCCCAATCATTACCCGCGATATCTCTCCAGATCTCACCCTCCTTACATCCCCTTTATTATCATTTTCATTTTTATAAACCCGTCCGCATTCAGGTCCATTATCCCCTCTCGGTGGCGTGTTATATGGGTTTTGCATGCGAGGAAATTTAAAGCTCTCCAAGATAAGGGGATGACGAGGGATGGAAGACGTCGCGATTTCATTTTCGATAAGTGTGCGTCAGGGCTTTGAAGGGTTGGGACCTTGGAAAGAGAATCTGGAATGAAGGGCGTGTGTTTTTAATGCTCGAACAGCCCCTGCATGGCTTTTTAGTAAATTTGGGCCGAAGATGAGTCATCACTTCGTCAAACAGCGACCGCCCGATATGTTTCGTCGTTACGAATTAATAACACGCGCTTTCATCAATATTTGATGCTCAGTGCGATACCCCCGCAGAGACTTTCTTCTGAGCCTTATGTTTTCACGAAGGGGAATCGGGGTTGATATAGAATGGCTCAATCAGCATGCTCGATCCTTTCGTGCCAATACTCTGGAAAGATAACACATACACCCCTTCACTTCTTCTCGTTGTACTACCAAAGATCTGGCAAACCGTGTTTATTCAGAAACCCACTGATATCGTCCCTCTCGTGTACGGACGCGTTATGACGCGCACCCTAAAGCACGCCGTTCCCTCACACGCGACTCTTCACTCTCGGTACAGTCACCCTCCTCATCCCCCTTATTCACTCCCCCCGTTTCTGCATCCCCATCACTCTCCATCATCCGATTCAATATTATTTTTTGCCAACTACGACCTTTTGTTCCCTTTAACACATTCCTCGATCCGGAGGATTTAAAGTTAATTTTTTCCACTCTGGATAGACTTGAAGAGTGCGAAGGGTAAGCCGGTGGGCGTAAAAGTTTTCCCAAAGACGCCGATTTATCAATCACTCCCTTTTCCCATATTCCATCTTTTTCGCCGGCGGCGCATTTTTTCGGGACTGTTTTGGAAGAGGGAGACACCCCGTGGGGGCTCGCCCATTAAGCAACAGAAGTGTTCGAATCAATCAATACAAATGCTCCCTCTTCGTCTGTCTCCCTTTTTTTCCTCTCCACCCATTCGGTGGGATTTTTTTCGTTCCCTTCGAATGGTCTCCACCTTTTCGTTCCACCCGATTATGATCCCGACGTATCTAATCAGAATAAGAAAGTATAATGATGGTCTCGATCTGTATTATTCTCGCAAGGAGGGGATTTTTCCATTCTTTATCCAAAGGATTGGTTTTCTTAGAAAGGGATGTTGATGGAGCTGTGCCGCTGGAGATTACGTATACGGCTCTCTGCCGAAGTTTATTCTGATTAAATCGATGATGAATGGAATTTGAATCGAATATTGGAATGCAATTCAATTTATGATGTGATGATAAATTGTTCATTTAGGGAATGAGATATTTCGTCTCTCGCATTGGTGACTCATTAAGTTGTTCCGTATTAACGGATCGCAATAGTAGTTATATCCAGAATTTATGGTTATCTAAGAAAATTAACTTCCATTCAACGTTGACAATTTTCCATTTTAACTCCTCGACACATTCAAAGGATATTGATAGCAATGCATGTACATGTACTTTAAATACTTCTATTATGGATTCGTTGTATTCCGTTCATATAAAATAATTTTAAAAGAGGTACACTAAATATTTTTATCTATTACGGATATTCAACCAGTGAAAGAATTATCATTTATAGCGCAATTCAACTGTAGGAAAAAGTTGAGTCTAAAAATTCGTTTTTTTATGGAGAATGTTGGGTCGCTTCCTGACTATAGAACACTCCACTTCGGAGTAAAACTTTTATTCGACAGTTCCACCGTTTTTCTTCCCATTTTCCTACAATCTTATCATCATACCAGCGTGCGTTTCCTCTCACTTAAAAGATCTGCCTGACGGAAGATTCCCTTCATTTCCTAAGCACCAATTCTTCTGGAGCTTTTCATTTTTTCACATCCTCTCTGGATAGTCCTTCCTCACCGCTCGCAGATAACCCTCTCCCTTATCTGGGATTGCTCTGCGAGAAAATTTCGGAAGTCGGGTGGATAGCAATGTTCGTCTGAGAGGAAGGCGAAAGAATCATGGGAGCTCTTCTTCTATATCACAACGTTTTCTTTTGCAAAACCTCACCCTCGATAGGAACCACCGTTTCGTCAAACCACAACTTCTTATCTAGTTCCAATTGCTGAAAACCGCCATTTTTATCTCTGCGGAGGAAGGGGCCTCAAGCCCCGGGGGCTTCTTCTTAAGTATTCCGAGAAACAGAAGCTGGAAAGAAGAGTTAAAAGTTTTGTTAATGAATTCCTTTTTTCCCCTCACACAGCGTGGGCTCTTGTAGCGAAATTAATCGATTAGCGACAGCGGATGACGGAGAAGGAAACCAGAAAGTTTGGCGTCTTTCATTTCGTCGCGGAATTTTTAATTGGTGGGAGGAATAAATTCGCCTTAATGTCACAAATTCGGTGGCATTTCGTCTTTCGAAGTTGAGGGAAATAAGTAAACACTCAAATCGGCTCTTTGTGAGGATTCTTCTCGGAGAGGGAAATTCTCTATTCTTCGCTTCGTAATTTCATCGGAATTCATTAAAGTTGTACGTTTTGATTTCAGGTTTCAGTTTTATGATTCCATGTTTGTGGTTTCTTTTGTGAATTATGATTCTTCCGAGGAGTTAGTAACCCACTTCCGCAATCAGAAGAGATAATATTTTCCCTCTTTTACATAAAAGAAGCTCAATATGGAGATAAATTTCATATCTTACTGTAAATTGTGTAAGAATCGGCTGCATTTAGCGGCTCTTTTATCTTTCGTTTCAAGCTATTTTCGAGGGAGATAATATCCCAAAATTATATCTTAACGTCTTCATAACCGTCAGATTTTTGACCTTTTCACTCTGCTAAGTTTATCGATTATCTTCCCCGAGAGATCACAAAAGCTCGCCATGACTTCGCAAAATGTTCCCCTTCCGAAGTAGCCGAGAATACATTCATCCCATGAAGGCGCTTTCATGGAAGTCGAATTTCTAGAAGTCGTTCATCTCTCTCGCGAAAGAATGCGCACTTTTCCAGGTGATCGAGAAGGATAAATGGACGGGGGCGGAAAAATGTTTGAGTTGCGAAAACGGCGAAGGAGCGGAAGAAGGTGCAGGCGTGGAGATCTCTGCTGCAAGGGTGCGGAGAAGAGGAGAAAGTTAGAGTGTGGAGGAATGCGAATTCTCGCTTCGGGAGATCTTAATGGAGAAGTTTCTTTCAAGACTTCTTAACACTCAGTTGCCCGGTCACCGGAAACTATTGTGACTCTCCCCGCCTCGGGGTTTTGATGTAAGAGGCTGTGTTGAAAGAGCGTAGTCATGGAAACAGGAGTCTTGATGAATCTGCTCGCGTCCTTTCACTCTCTTTCACTAACTGGCTGATATCGCGGTGGAGGTCGAGATGCGCTCAAGAGTCGTCGATAAACACGCGTAAAAAAACTCATTTGTTTCCGCGATGAGTTACGCTTGGCTTAGGACCCTATCCCGGATTAGTTTGTTTTGGAGATACGCCCACCCGATTCCCCTCGATACGTCGCCAGAAGATTGAATCCGGAGAGATTAGGTTATTTTTATCCCTTAGGAATTTCAAAGCCTCGTTTTTTACGAGGTCGATTAATATTGGGATGAGTCCCGATCCCTGGGGAACATCGTTTGTATACTTCGCAGCCATCGACTCTATGTTTTCTAACGCTCAAAAACAGCTTCAATCTATGTTCTCTCTCGTCTATGCCGTTGTCGAATTTATGCTTAAGTGCCTACAATTTTTCCTCTCCCGCCACCTCTAAACAGTACTTAGTATAATGAACCTCTCTTATTCTAAAGTCCTTTTTAAATGAATACCAAAGAAAGTTAAAATAATATTTATCAACTATCGTATCCCAAGTCTAAGATGGCTCATCCTTGATTAATTAATTTATTAATTATTTCGTTGTATTATAGACTCATCCTCTTACAAACTTACTCTTACTCTTACAAACAAGATAACAAAAAGTTGAATATATAATTCTCAAAACTAATTCTGAAATAAGATCTATGGAAATAAATATTTCTTCGGATGTCCAGATTTTTTGTGTTCTGATATTCTGTGACCTAATTCGAAGTATTTATTTCTCGAATCGTATCGAAATTCCGTCGCATCGTTCGTTCAAAAGGTTCATCCTCTGTCGAGGAATCCATGTCCCAAACCGAAACTTTTGTTCGCCAACTGCAGCTTTATGAAATCTCACCACAGCATCCACCCATTTTGAGTGTGGATACTTTTCGGTAAGTGGTTTTTCTGTAGCTTTCATCGCCGTGTCCTTCGAGATGCTTTCCACAGAATTAGGACGCGCTGCATAAAAGCACCGCCAACAAATGTCTTGCGAAGTCTTTGATGCAACTCGAGGAACATTCCAGGAACGCGAAACCTCGAAAATGGGGAAGAAACAAGCAAAGTATATTATAATCAGAGGGTAGTATCTGGTAGGGGATTAAAGAGTACATAACAACCTCCCTTATCCATTTTCCCCCTCAAGCTGAATGGCTTTCACATACAAATCTCGGTTACGTTATTTGTTCTCGTGTACTCAGCACTCGTTAATATCCCTTTTGCAAAGAACCGCTTTTATATTCCCTCCCCTTCATTTCTTACGCTCTTTCATGTCTTACAACTCCTTTTCATTACTTCGATGATCAGAAAATCCTTTTTCCCCACCATCTCCAAGTGATAACCGAGACGGGGGTAGGGAAAACGCCAGCGATCGTTTTTTTCAATTCGCGACGTCAAAAACTCGGTTCATTTTATCGTTACGGATATCTTCGTTTTTCTCTTTTTTCCCTTCCTCTTTTATGCGCTGGAAAAAGACCTCCGCATATGTTGCCTTTTTTCAGGTTTTCGACGATGATACGCTTCCGAACAGTTCGATAATACTCGAGGAAAAACGAGGAAATAAATGAACGGGAAGGAATTTCAATTTTTTCTGGGAGAGTTGCGAAACGAGGGAGTTCCGGTCGCTTTTTGATTTCATTTTTTGTCGACTCGGCTGAATGGCATAACAGGAAAATGAAAATTTTAAAGGCGTATTAGTATTCATCTATGTCTTGAGCGTACGCTCCTTTGATTTTCGTTTGCGTAGGTGATAGATGTGTGCTTTCAAGCCGGTTCTTTGTTCATACCGTTTAAAGGGAACTTAATGTTCTGCGTGAAATCACTTTAACGTAAGGTTTCTTTCCTTGATATTCCTCGCACATTTAAAGCTTGATAATTATATTTTCACCAACTATGATGATAAAATACAATGTATTTATAAAGAAGATATATAAATGTAGATATATAGAAGCAATATAAATGTGGGATTACTAATCCCAAAGATTTATATAATTAAAATGGTAGATTCTTTAGGTATATATATATATATTAATTTCAGTTGAATTTCAGATGAATTGCAAATTGAAAGTAATTCTGATAACCGAAACTTAAGAAAGAGTTCTTCGCAAATCAAATTTCGTATCTCTTAAATCAATTAGAGAGAGCGATACAGCCGATACCGTTCAATACGCAAATCAATATCCTGGAACCCTTGGCGCGTATCCTTTTTTTTGCCTAACTTTTTCCTTTTTGCCTTTCATCCTTTTCATTTCGCCATACAACCCCCTACAGCCCCTATCGAGATCCAAAGGAGTGAAGAAAGAAATCACCTTTTTTTCTCGGAGCAATTAAGGGTGCTAATGCCAAGAGTGGCCCTCTGAAAAGAACTCTCGGATGATAAAAAAATGCGTGCGGAATTATATCCTCTTATAAAGAGCATTCTAAGCGTGGAATCTTCGGAGAGAAGTGTCGGGCAAACGAGTGAAGAATGATGGAGAAGATTCGGTGCCATTCGCAAGACGATGCGATTGATTTGCAAAAGCTTTGCTCTCCCAGAATCCTCTGTGCAAACTGAACCCTTGGGAGTCGTTATTTCCACCATTTCGCTTCTCCCACTTCTTCAATTCGTCCGCCCCTTTCTGCGAATATTTCCCTTCTCAGACCACTTTCGGATGAGAATCCTCCAATACTTTTCCTCTCCACTTAATCAACTTTCTCCTTAAGGAGGAGTTGCCCATCTTTCGCTCTCCTCCGTGCAGAATATAGTTGCGGGGCATTGAACCGGATCGAAACCGGAAAAGGACTTTACTGTTACCGGTACAAAAAAGACTACGAGATAAGTGTATACTCGGACGATGATGCAGATACAGTCAACGGAAAATTTGTTTTTTTACTAAAAGAATATTATAACTCCAAAATAAATCTTTGTCGAATCCACTTTTAATCGAGAACTCTCGGTTGTCGTTTAAATGACGCCGTTGCAGATAGCTGTGATCAGGTGTAGTAATGCGGCACAAGATTCGCCTTCGCCATCGAATCCGCCGCTAGTGAAAGTTTCCTTTCGTCTTTCTCGGAAATGAGCCCAAGACAAAGTCTTCTTCTCCGCCCTTTGGTGAATTATGTGTTTGGAAATGTGATTCTCGTGCAAATTTCGGAGTTGTCCTCCGAGAACGTTGTTTAAATTTGTCTCTTAAATGTTGAAATCCTAAATTCTGTCTCAAAAAATCATCAATCCGGAATTCATAATTTTGTGGTTCCAATTCGTATATTCATATATTTACTGCAATTCTTATAATAAATATAAATCTCAATTTTATGACTTATAATTAGTATTCTTTTGCAATGTTTTTAATAAGAATTAGAGTTTATGCAGTAATATTTCAATCACTCGCTTCCGCTAATTCCATTCAAGATTGAATTCACAACTAACGTTAATTAACTATGATTTATATAAGCTTATGTAAAAAGAAAATGAATATATGAGTCAGTTTTGCCTATCATTGTTAAGTACTTCGCTATTCAAGAACATCCATTTCACTAAGTGTACGCTATTCATTAATCTTCGTTTAATAATGTCTATCTTTATAAGATTTTTCTCTCATTTCTCCTCCTTTTGCATTGGAATGGAAGCAATATGTAAATGAAAGAAAAAAGGGAGACAGGAAAATACCTGCGAAGGGGAGGTAATACCGAAATGATGAGAATTAACAGAAACTCTGGCATTTGATTGAAAAGACAGGTTTTGAGTGACGCCCCGGACGAAGTTCGATTTTAATTTATAGTAAATGGCGCCCTATGACATATGGAAAATGGCCCTAGGGAAAAAAGAGAAGTGACAGAAGAGATGAAATGCGCGTGTTGATGGGAGAGAGAATATTTAAATATCGTTTTTTGTCTGTTTCGTGGAACTCCCTGATGTAATTAATCTCCGTCGGAGGCGACTTCAGTGTCATACGCGGGACTGACGCATTGTTCGGGAGAGTGAAAATAACCTAGTTAAGTGTATTGAAGGGAGAAGGAGAATCCGTATGGTTAATTGGCTTAGCGAGGCTGGAGTAAGGAGATACCGAAAGCTCCCAAAGGGTCTCGAGGTAATTAGTAAGTCTTCGTTGAAAAGGACTATTGATTTGAATTAATTGATCGAAGAATCAATTCACTACCATATTCATTTTATTCATTCCTGGAATGCAGGTGTGTGGTTGTCGGATAAGGAATGTTCGAAACGAATTATTTAGGAGCCCACCTTCTCTTTTCTCCATTACGTCCTGTTACGTAAATGCATCGAATCCTATTAACGCATTTTTGCGAATGGAAACGGAATTAAGCAGCGGCCTTTCCATCGAGGTGCCTCACAGTGAACGGAAACTTAATTTCGAAAAACTAATAATTTTAGTGGACCAATAATAAATGTTTCAATGGTTAGGTAAATTTTTAAAATGATAGATATTTTCCAATGTCGGACACGCTCTGGGAAAAGGGGTTGGTTTTCCGAGAACACCGCCGTGGCCTTTGCCGATAGCGTCCGGTGCAATTCATACTCCTCCCGAAGTCCTTTTGTCCTTATTATTTATCTTTTCCTATCGTGAGCGCCCATAGCGATGGGGTGCGTGACGTGGAATGGCACACATGGGGCGGAATAGATGAATGGCAAAGGGTGCACCGATCAACCCCTCCTCTAGGCGTATTAATTAATTCCCACATTATTTCTACCCCCGGAGTAACTATATGTTTGCATTAGTTATAAATGGTTGGACGTGCATAGCGGGGTTCCTGTTTAAAAAGGGGGATTCGAAGGGAAAAGGGTTTAGAAGTGCACTGATGGGAGGAAGGAAATTGATGCGAGGGATTTACTGATTCATTTTATCCGTCTTTTTTTATTCTCGCCTCCTACGCCCATCCCTTGGGCGCGGGGGATAGTAGAGGCACTCAGGATCTGTTGTAAAATTCCGGGATCCCTTATGCGGGGCGTTTTATCCACTCTCGATATTCCGTGACTTATTTATGAGATTGGTGTTCCATTAAATTTTCCCGTCGCTTTTTTCCGCTTTGTCTATTTTTTCGTCGAAGATACGGTCTTCTTTAAAAAGATAATCGCTGCAATTACGAATCCATGATCCGCCACAACTCTATTAATTTCCCCGGATTTTCGAAGGCGATCGTAATTTTTTCTGCCATGTTTGTTCCACTTCATGAATATGTATTCCGTGTTTACGTATCATTATGTAAATTTGCGTTTCATTATGAGCCGAACGCCGCGGAAAAAATTATTTACGCGAGATGGCGGGAGGGAAAAATTTCGACCGTTGGGAGGGTAAAATAATAATAAAAAATAAAGCGGATGCATTTTTCGATTATCCCAGCCACGGAGAGCGAGTCATTTGCACTCCTTAATGTAAATTTAATTTAAAATCCCGCGTCGCGTTATTTTTATTGCTAATGGAACTCGTGAGCTCTTTTTTTATCGTTACTGCCGTCGGCGCACCAACTCGTTGTCACCCCTAATCTCCATTCTTCGCTTGTTTTTACTCCGGGGCCTTCGTTTTTAATGTTTAATCGCACTTTCCCGGTGTTCGACACCATCCGCCCGTCTTCGATGCTCTCTCGAGGCCTAAGAAGCAACAAATCCGCTCCCGACTTCTCTATTATTTACACACGATCTCGGAATTTGTTTAGAAGGGGGCTACAATTCCACAGATCTAGAATCAATTCGCTTTTGAAACTGCAGGTTAGAGTTTAATCGTTTTTTCCGTGCATAAATTGTGCAAATTTTTGTTCGCATTTTTCAAGGCGACGAGGGCATATTGAAATGTAATCGTGGGATAACGACAGGTATCCATTTTTCTCCTTCGGAAACTCTTTGTTCTATTAATTTTTCATCTCTCTGTTGCGGTAGTAGACACAAAAGGTTGCAATTCATTCTGCCTTTTCGCAGAGGGTGCTTTTTTAAGCGTACATCGCCCTTCCAAAGCATGCTGCCTAACATCCGGTCTTTCGCCGGACGATCGGCCCCTTTAACTTCCGACGAAAATCGTTAAGGGTGATCGATATTTGGAACCCATTCTTTTGACACCAAACATTTCAATTGATTCCATCGTTTGAATTGGGATCCGACGAAGCGTTTCCCTTTGTTCGCCTTCGAAGGGAAAAATTGTTTCCGGTACTCGAACGGGATTCTTGCTTTTTCAATTAGTCGTCAGATTGATTATCAATCCATTCTCTTTGTGATCACTGCTTTCCCGGAGAGGGAATACCGTGCACGTCCGGCGCCTGTAAATGTAAATTTGATTCGATCACATCTGCCGCATCACGTAACGAGTGTTTTATCCTGTTCGCACGCGGATTTCGTGATTTTTCTTTTTTACCGCGCTAATGGTTATGAGCGCCGTGATTATTAATTCAAGGACTCGCGGGTTTCAGCAGAGCAGTCTGTTTGTGCAAATAGGAGGTTGTACGTTCGTAGACTGAGATTCAAGCTATGTTCATGTATTTTTAAGGATTGGACGACTTGTCTCAGTGATTCCAGTCTAGTGAAATCAGCAATAACAATATCTTTAATTTTTGCGTAAAGGTTTTAATATAAACGAAGTTCGCTCGTTATTAATTAATATAATAATCTATATTTAATCACGTTTGGTGGAAAGACCTCTCTTATTTTACTCTCGTTGTCTTATTGACTAAAGTAGTTTGAATGCACATTTCGTCCAAACGAACCCATATTCTTTATATAGATTCGAGACGAGGCCAAACCAATCAATGCATTAAATCCAATATTTTAAATCATATTTGTTCCATCATCATCCGAAAGGCATCCCTCCACCCTCCCCGATCACATAATCCCTCGAGGCCATGAACGCATCCTTCAAAAACAATATCTCCGTGTGCACGTGTTTGCGCGCCGTATGGCATACGCACTCCCAACAATGCACCAGCATCTGCAAACATATTTACATCTCGATCCAATTAGTTTACCTTTGTGCGCACTCGTTCCCCCATCTTTATGCGTATCCTGTGGCTATCTCTCGACTTATCACCGCGATTCTCTCTTATCCACTCTTCGATTTCCAACCTTTTTTCACTACGAATAACGGACGTCGCTCGCGAAAGCGTTTTTTCTCTCCGAAAATGATTATCACTCTTCGACACTCCCCGAAGGCTCTTAAGAGGGAACGAATGAAACTCCGGGAAAAAATTCTTCATCTCTCCGTTAAATGATTGGATTCCGGAATATGGAAACGGCACGAGAAAGTGGTTGGGGGTAAGGAGATCGATTGGTCAAGTTTACCTTTTCCATTCTAAAAGCTTGTTTCGTCCGTTGATTTGCACACGCACCGATTCCACGCACCTCTTTGCATTAGAGGAGGGAAATGGAAGTGTGCGAAAATGATTTTTCATTCGGATTTCAATCCATCCCGTCTTTGATTGGAATCGCCGTAAAAAAGGAGTGATTCATAAGAGCGATTAATATTCCGTCACTTGAATCCCTTTTCCCAAGTGTCTCTCATAACTTTCCCTTTTTCGTCCTTAATTTCGGTCCCAAAGTCTCCCGCGATTTTTTTTTACGACCATTCCGCATCTTCATCTCCGGAAGTCAATGTTTGGAATTCCTATCTTTACTCCTAAAGAAGCTGTTCATTTGAATGGCTCTCCTCGGAAGTCTGTTGTTTTTGGGTCGATAGGCGGTTGTTTGATTTACATAATTATGCCGACTGTATTTTTAAAAAATCGATGGCTTTTCATAGAGTTACGTACACTGAGATTCATTGTCAATAACTATTCAATGAGCTGCTCCAGTGAACGATGTGCTGAACATTACATATGGTGCGAATAATAATTTGTTGAATTTGAAAATTCAGCTTTTTGTCAACCTAATGCATAACCTAATGTCATTATTTTACACCGATCACCATTTCGTTATTTTTTAATATTCTTACGTATTACCTTTCTTATATTTCTCATTCCGCCATAAAAACAATCATAGAGTACTTTCATCCCAGCATTTCGAGGCACAATGTCTTTATTATTCCTGTCGTTGTCCCGGAATTTCCACTGCGGAACTCATTTGGTCACGGTGGAGATGCCACTTTGATAGCACCCTCCCCATGCACCCATAGGTTGGTGACTCACGTAGCAAAAGCACCATCCACGGCCTTTCTTTTAATTTCCACCCCTCCCCAGAGCTTCAATAATGGATTCCTTGATTGTGCCTCATTACTCACTCAGAATGGGGCATAACGATAACAACCCACCACTTTTCTCTCGGGGGTGGTTCCGAAGGGTGGATCAAAAGGGATGGAAATCGACCGGTTTCCTCTAACGTATCTTAAAGGGGTTGAAGCTTTAGGTCACTATCCCATGGGACCGCCCAAAGAACGACTCCTCCTTATTCGGCCTGTTTTAATTAATCCTATCGGTCGTGGTTGATGACTCAGATATCGTGTGACAAAATGCGCCCACAAGGAATTTCACGCTGTGGGATGAGAGGAAATGAATTTTCCGAATTTCGAATCGTCGGATGGGGTGAGAGATTATGACGAACGGGGACTGTGCGGGGGACCGTATGATTTTATGTTTGAGAAGAATAGGCTGTCAGTACTACGAGAATAATCGATGTGTTTATTGTACAGTAGAAACTCGAAGAACATTTCGCAGTTGGTGACTCCAGTTTAGATCATTCGTCATGATTCATAGCGGTGTACCATTATCAAGTATATCAATCTACGTCCTTTATTAACAATGGAATAATCCAGCTTTAAAAATTTGAATTGTTTTAAATAAATCATGTATCCCTCACTATTCTTTTCATGCGCATTAGGATCTTGAAATGGTTGTAAAATTTTGAAATGAAACTATAAATGTTTACGTACATCTTTATGAATGGCTTATTTTATAACACGCTCATAATCTTTACTAAATAATAAGTTATTGTGTATATTTGTGAAAATATCTCACGTGCTCGATGAATGTAATACTTATTTTCTCTTTTTTTACTTGCAGGAACATCGTTTATAACATCAGCCTTTACGACCTGACGGAATTCACGGACCAGGTAAGAATTTTTTAAAGTATTTATAACTCTCTCGAATTATAACGGTTTTCGTGATAAAAAATGTTCGGTAGTATGTTACCACTGAGGAGAAAACTTGTGATGAGGATGCGAAATCATTTTTTGCTTCCTTATTATATCCCTTTTATTAAGTAGTTCTTATGCCAGTAGGCTAAATTTCATGCTTTTTTACTACACTTCCAGATGTCTTCTAGTCTCGACCTTTTTCTGAGCATTTCGAAGTAGATTTAAATCTTTGGAAATATTCATAACTTTAGTTTGTAATCTTTACTCGCAAGACAAATTTTTGGAAGGATATTGCTAAAGACAAACATCTTTATGCGCACGTCTTAAAAGGGCCTTCTTATAGAGAATCCGTTTATAAGGAGCTACTGCTCCGTCGATAAACACGATTTTTCGCGTGGGCTTAGGTGTACATTTCCCTCCCGTTTCCTACGGCCCATTTTTTCGAGACCAAAAAACACGGCTCTTGAGATGCACGACTGCTCCTTAGTCACCGTGGGAGATTCTCTAGACTTCCGTCTCCTGGGTCCAGTCGATGCGGTTTCAGTAGGAAGTATCTCCTTCGGTCACAGTCCACCAAACCTCCGTCGGGAGGCTCGATCCGGGCTTCGACCACAGTCCTCGAGAAGGGAGTGTGGGTGTTGCATGTGGTCGCAGGAGTCGATTTTCAACCCCTCCACCTTCACTGTGACTCACACAGGTTTCCTTCTTTGCTTTAAAAGTGGACGGAGAAAAAAAAGACCGTGAGAGATTGAGTTTTACGGTTGTATTTGGCTCTTGGTTAAGGAGTTTTTTCTCAGCCCTCCGCCTACGCTACACTTTTATGGTAATCGGCTCCCTGCCGTATACAGTAAGCGACAATGAGGCTCGATTTGTTTACTACTCTTTGAGGATATGTCTTGAGTCGAGGGAGTGGGCGGCTACTTTAGACGCATGTATCCCGTCTTTTATCGATGGCTAGAGATCAATTAATCCCCATTCGTTTTATTGGTTATTTTTTTAAAGATTTTCGATAGCCGTATGATATCGTTTGTACCAATTGTTGCAGGAGTTGATTGTCTACTTAACTCGTTGGTGTTTTGTAGTATGATTCACAGAAGAGAGGTTATTTTCAAATGATTTATTCTACAGTTTGTGATAAGTCATTAATTTTATCTCTCGTGTTTTGTAAACGGATTAAATCGCGAATTTTGAACGGTTTTCTTATTTGATTTCGAAATTTTTAAAATTTCTTCGACAAATAAACACGTTTTCCCGTACTTCAGCACGTGTGTCCGCATAAATACTGATTTATTTATTTTAGAGTTTGTGTGCGTACGAAATTTCATGTCTGATCTCGGAAAAATCCTGTTTTTAATATTCAATTTTTATTTTAATGTTTTATGCGTTATGAATTTTCATTGCATTCCTCAAAATCTAAATTGTTTCTCCGTTAGATGTGAATGATTTCATTCCATTGGAAAATCTTGTCTAAGTTGTATGAGCATTATCAGAGATCATTGTAAAGTTCCTGCATCAAATCCTTACCGGCTTCTTCTGCTATTCTTTAAGCGTCTCATAGCTCTCAGGTATTATATTGTGTCATCGCAGTATAAAGTTTAACGTACTTTGCAAAAGGACTCGTTTATTTGCGCTCACTGGGGAAGCGGATTGGATATGCATACATTTGCACGTGTGTTTACGTCTTCTCATTCGTTTTGCCTTAGCGACTGTCCTCGGCCAGCGCGAATCGGCTTACGACCTCATCTCCGAGAGAAGTAATCCTCGTCTCAGACACCACGCTAACCAGAAAGCTCTCTTTACGCTTCAGTCGAAGAACCTCCGCTAAGTAGCGGGTATTCTTCACTCCGAATATAGTCTTCTTTCTATTCTTCTTCCCTTCATTTGCAACCCCATCGAGAATTCAACTTGAGTCTGCGTTATTGTTTGAATCTCGATCGCTTCTATTTCTTCCTATGTTACTTTTCTTCAAACCCTATGTTCTAATAATTACCCATAACAGGATAGGAGTACAAGCCTAAAATTAATATTTTCCTGTTCAAATGACTGTTCAAGTTTCGAATCAATATTCGACTCCCATTACTGTAAAAAATTCTTACTCATTGAATGCTTTAAAGAAATTGTACATTTATGATCCGTCATTCTGAGGGCGTGACAAAGATAACAGTGAATTGCTCATTCTGCGTACGCAATATCACCATCTAAATGTTAAATGTCCTAAAACGACAAGTATATTTATTTAGAAAAGAGTCTGAAACTATAATGTAGAAAAAATAATAAATATGACCTCCCTTAAAATTTTAATACGAAATTGTTTTAAGAATTTTTGCAAATTAGTTAATAAAATTAATTTGTAGTCTATCGTGGGAAATTTCTTCTGGGGCTGCGATGTATCTCATTAATTAAAGATCTCCAATAAATTATAACGGAAGCGGAAATTATAATATTTCGAATAATAATTCTCAGTATTAAAGCTTATGGTCCAATTAACTTATTTTTGAATTCTTAATAAGATTCGTTTCCTCTAGAACTCAAAACCTCTCGAAAACTTTACTTTTATAATAGGCTCAAGGAGCCAATTTCGTAGCGGAGAATTTTGCGAAATTCGCTCGCAAATGGGGAGAGAGCGGCGTGATGAAGAGCCTAACGAACAAAATACACATTCGAATAAATGTCTTGACAAAATAGTTGATTCTCATTCGAGCGTTGAAGTTTCCGCCGGCGAATTCTTCTTTCCCACCCTTTGCGATGTGTCTCGAGGGTTTTTTTCCGTTATTGTCTCACGCCGCAGTGCCCACAATTTTATTTATTAAGACTCGGATGACATTACGCCGCCGCGCTCTCTTAAATTTTTTCCCTCTTCGCTCATTATTTAGATAAGAATGAGTTATGAGTGCTCCCTCCACAGAGGTGACATCGACAAATTTTTCGCTCCGCGCGATTCTTTTTTGTTCGTCGCCCTTTAGCGAGAATTCCTAACTTAGTTCAACGTTTCCGTCACGTGTTCATGATATGTTCTCGGCGGAAAATAGTGCCAGCCACCTAAGGATTTTAGTGTAGTTCATTTTTATATGTATGTAAGAGCAGTGAGATACTTCAATAAAAACATATTATTCGTTTTTGTTGCTGATTTTTGGATATTCTTATTCTAGTTTTATTATTCATGAAGCACATCATTGGGTTTCTATTTTATCATCTGAGTATACATTATGTTACTTATATTATACGTTTCTTATCGAAATAGATTCTCTTGAAAGACTTCCGAGTGTGTATTCGGGACTCCTCTATTATTTGCTGTCACAAGAAACTCCTGTTAGTAGCCTTCCTACCTTTCCTCGTTTATTAGCGTAATCTGGAGTTTCTCACAAAGTATAGAACCCGCTTGTTTGCCACTGAGTCACGAAGTTGCTAGGTAATTTAATAAATCGATCGGAATTCGTCGTCTTTTTTCATTTTAACTCTCTTGCTCTCCTTTGTTGGGAGTGGAATACTTCTAAGTGCCAGGACCACTGTTCATTGGGACCGAGGTTCCATATTTCTCATTTTTTCTCTCTCGAACAAATTGCTTCGGCCCTTATTCCTTGATTATCTCTCCCGTGAGGGTTATTATCTCACCGTGACGCTACGCGAATAACTTCAAAGTCCACCTTTTTCCTTCGTCTAAAAGCCCCTTTAAGTCGTCTTCTATCTTGCGATCATTCTGTGTTTCCATTTTGTCTTATTTTGTTTCTTTGGTTTCTTCCGATTTCTTCCATTGCCCTCGTGCACCTGTTTGTCCTTTGTGCGTTTTACAGTGCGATTCTCGAGGAAAAAAATGAAGCCTATTAAAGATTTCGGATGTTCGAAATGAGAGGTCGAAATAGATCATAGGATCTTATCAGTACTTTTGAAAAATCATTATCTTTTCGGCAGACTTTTTAATGTATCTGTAATCCGAAAGGAATTGAATAGTAGTTGTTTGTAATTCTAATTCATCGTCTAACCAGCAGATGAAGTTGACCGGTTTTATATTAAAATTTTGTTTCTTTATTCTTATACTTTGTTCTATGCTCTTTTTACCCATTGCAAATTTAACAAGGGAGTAACCACCGTGCTTTAAGGTCAATTTTGTAATTTTCCATTTTAATTTATAGTCTTCCTAATAATGGTCTCCACGTAGCCCACCTGATGTTTAGAAAGCTGTTATGATTTCAATGTAACTTTATTTTCTCCGCCTTATTCTCGTACGGGGACAGTGGCTCGACCCTTTCTCAAACAGACCTCTTTTCCCTTGTGTCCACGTCTCCTACATCGGAGTCTGCCTCCGTCACTACTCTTCCACTTTGAAAAAATATAAAGAGAAGCTGCCCTTGTGTCCCGGCCTCTTTTGTTTTCAACTTTCAAACACCATTACCGGAGTCTTTAAAGAGAGAAAGAGCAGCTACACTCAGCCTTTTTTGCGTCCCATTTTCCCTTTCGCTGATTGTCTCTGAGGAGGATATCGCGTTCGTTGTTTTATTCCTTAGAGTGGGGAAATAAAAAGATAACGAAGTTTCCGCGGGATTTTTTGTGTTTTTTTTCATCAGGCCTTGCAGGTTTGTTTCACAGTTCTGCTCTTTCTTTGCTCCAGTTCCACTCTGTCCAGACCTTTCAAAATCGTTTCTTCCTTTTTCGTGCTCGGATTCCGCACTAGTCAAACAACGCGATGGAAGTATGTTTGATCAAGTAGGTGCGACATTCCTCTCCTTCCATATTAGGCCGTGTTATGCCGTGTGCGAAATTTTGCTAAAACAGAATCGGAGAGCTCGGTTCTTACCTTAGAGGTTTCGCTCTTATACCTCTCGCAGATACGTTATAAATCGCGTTTATCGTTACAACATTAGAACTTCTTATATTCTTCCCACGCATGGATACGAATCCCGCACTCGTCTTTTAATCTTACGATCCGTTTCCATTTTTGGAATTGCAGTTGTACGCCCGAAGCGAGAGACCATTATCCTTTAATTTACGTTACCTAATTTTATCTTTCCAAACAGCTTCTGACTCACTTCTTAACCACGAGAACGGAGAATAATAGGAAACGCGTTTATAACACAAACCCGCAATTCCATTTCATTCGAAAAGAGCCTCAGAGTCAATACATCGACTCGCCGACAACATAATGAAACAACCCCCGGCGGAAAATTTGTCGCGCCCGAGTAAACAAAAAAAACATGGGATTAGGATTTATTCGGAGGGGATAAAGGGAGGGGAATATTGGTCCAACCCATCGGAGGGTTGAAATTTACAGTAATCTAATTCGTGCGCCATTTGCAATCGCGCCAGGCGGTCTTCGGAAGTCGTCCCCTCTGCGGAGGGTCCCCACCGCTCTCCTTCCCCTCAAACGAAATTTTTAGTCAAACTTGTGTACCGTCGATGGAGCCGTTCGACCATCGCCTTCACCACGTGATGACCGTAGACCGGTTTGACGACTTCCACTCTCGGCAGAAAAAAGGGGACGGAAAAAGGAAAGATGGCCGGAGGGAGACATTGCTCTCGGCCGGAAAGGGAGAGGGGATAAAAAGCGAGTGAGACTAATGGAGGAAAAGAGTAGGAGATGTTTGCGTCTTAGGTCTCCGAAGACGATGACCCGACGCAGCTTCCCATACCCGCGGTGGACCGCCCACCGAAACGGGGCTTTGAAAATGCGTTTGCGCGTACGGCAGGGTTGCCAAGCACTTAACATTTTTATTCAGAGCAGTTACGGTCCAACGCCCGAAGGTTTTTTCTTTTTCGGACGTGGGAAGATAGGTGTGGTTTCGGGCATCCACGCGGCAGGAAGAGGTCTCGAGAGGTTGTAGACACCGGACGAACGCTCTCATAACTTTTGCGCGGAACTATCGATGACGTAATCCGCGTTCTTTTTTCAATCAATCGGCACATTCCCCCATCGACCGTGACCGGGAGGTGTGGTCTTCGAGACGAATCCAGACCGCGGTGGGTTTTGCTCAAGTTTTGCCCGCATCTAGATGAAAGTGGTTCGTAAATTATGGTGGGAGATTCCCGAGCGAATCTCTGCAGCGGTATAATTATACTTTCCGATACGATAACGAGGTCCGAGGGGAAAAGTCGATGAATGATTGCAGAAACGGAGCGGCCATCTCTGCAAAAATTTCTTATCTGTTTCTTTTCATCGCTGTCTCAGACGATGTCCATCCGTGGAGCGATCGCGGGATATTCGGAAAATGATGCCGGAGGTGATGAATGGATGAAATAGGGTTTGCGATAACTCATCTGTCGAATTAACCATGAAATATTTCTCGAGATTAAGAGGATTCTATCATTTTTTACCTCGTTGTCCGTTAGTATTTGACGCAAATGCCCTTCGCAAGCGAGAGATATTGCTTCAAATTCCGTTTTTAGTCCGCATCGCGAGAAACGTAATTTCTACCATCTCTCACGTTTTAATTTGAATATTTTTTACTCGCGATACGAATATCGCTCTAATGTAATTCTCATAGCGAAGCTGTCATGTCACGGAGCGTTTTTCCGGCGAGTAAAATTCTTTTCGCCGTTTCAGAGCTGGAAGTCATTAATATTTATCAAATTCCTCCACAGCTAGTTTAATCGAAAAAATGAATACGTTAGGTGCAATGTTTAATGCAGCCACTGCTGTCTAAATTCAGACAAAGTAATAATTCTCATTTTTTCCATGCAAAGTTCTGAATTTTCCCGCAACTAGAGAGGAAAAATCGCGCTAACGTAATTAATTCTTTCATCATGGGTATGGCGTTTCGAAAGGAAAAATGCGAAGTAAAAGTATGTCGCCCTAAACCGATCTGACACATCATTATTCGATCTCACAAATGGAAATAACCGCCGACGAATTCGCCAAGGAAATGCGTTTTTTCGGGAGGAGTCGTGGAAAACTAATCGTAAAAGCATTAATAGCCGTAGCGGAGGTTATTTTTCCCTCTCGATCCAAATGCTCGAGGCCTCCGGGAAAATGGAATCGAAACCACCTTTCGCCGCGAGCGAATTAGAGAGCTGCAATTTTTCTGAGTGCATCGCCCGCTCTCCACCAATTCGTCATTTTCTTTTTTCGTTGTCTTTTCGGGATGGTGGGAATCATCAGCACTCTTTGTCGGATAGGTTCGCATGTGTTATCGTGGCGTACGAATGAAACAAGGGAAATGATTGACAAAAGCGCGAAGTGTGGGGGAATAGCAATTCCCTCGAGAATATTTATCCAAGAGGAGGTGTGTTTGACTCCCTTTGCCTCCGTGTCATCGGTCATGATGCCTTTGACCAAGTGCAGAAATTTCTTCGTTTACGTCTTCCTTCGGTCCACCGCCCTCGGTCGGCCACCAGATGTCGTTGCGAAATGGATTTCCTCCCCCGAAGACGTGTTCTAGATGCCGTATCTGTAATGACGCCTCAAAGTTTTCGTCGGCGCCGGGGAATGAAACGTCACGAATTTCATTTCGAACCGCGATGCAGCTGTTGTTTGGGATCTCGAAATTTTTATTTTTCTGTTTTAGAATGGAAGACGGCACGTGTTTCCGATACATCTTTGGTCGGTTCGCGGATTTATCTCCTTGAAATCGTTTGACTCTCGCTGTGGAATCGTGCAATAACCAGAGGTGGGGATGCAATTTGTAATCAGTCTCGTTACCTCAGAACAAGGTTCAGTTTCACTTAACGATTGTAACGGTTTATGATGATCTGGAAAGATGTAGCGATGCAGTACGGTGTTGGATCTTTTATGTATTCCTTTTCTGAATTCTTCAACCTTTTCGACTGAGTTCGTTATTCATTTTATAAATCGTTTACATATATTTTACGCTTAATTAATTTTCTGTTTAAGTAGCCCTTATGTTAGTCTAAAATCCTCGCACAAAAAATTATCGATAAAGCATATTTGCATTTAATTCACTTTCATAATGTACTATGATAGCTGAAATACTCACTTTGTATCATCTAGGTTATCATTACGATCGGAAAGGGCAGTTATAAGTACGTAAATTGCATCCAAAGTGTGGCGAATACCACCCATTACACTTTGGCTCGATCCCAGAAACATTGGAGAGGAATTCGTTGAATTTGCATCGGATGCAAGACGGATCCCCCCGAAGCCTTCTGTTCCTCTGGGGATTCTATGGGAGGAGGTATCGGAAGCTTTGAAATCTGGTAAAAGACCGCCAGAACAATGGGAAAGGTCTATCTCTCACCGCCCCCGCGGCAGAGGCACGCACGCCCCGCGGTCAGCCGACGGGGAGCCCAGCCTGTGTGCTTCCGCGGAAAGGCATTAGTCGACCTTATTCTTTTCTGCCACGCCCACCGTCCCCGAACTCTAATGGAAGTGGTGTTGTCGTGAAAGCATTGTGCAGATAAAAAAGTTTATCGTCGGGTGAAGCTCATTCGCTCCCGTTTCTGAGAAATTCCTTTTATGGGGATGTTTTGCCGACGGAATGAAATAAAGGAACATCTGTGGAGCTCCGAGGGGAGGAAATATGGACTGTTGCGTCCCGTGGGATTTCATTAGAAAAGACGGCCTTTGTTTCCCATCGCAAAAACGTCGTTTCTTTTGGAGTAGGCCTTTGAGTGATTTCAACGTGTGTGGATTCGGCTGTGTTCCGGAAGAATTGCTTCATATGTCACATGCGATGTAGGAGTGGTTAAATAACTTTTATCGCGAGAGATTTTTACGGGAAATTCGGATTTGGCTCGTTACAAATTTAGGTGTACGTCTACAGCTCCTCTCCAATAACTTGAATACCTGGTTTCTTCTAAGTATTTTAAGATATTCTCGTTGCAATGTCTGAAAGAGAAAACTCGATCACGAAAGCACTGCAAAACTCTTATGATTCGTTTGAACTATGAATTTATTACTTTAAATATAATTCCTATTGGATTAATTGACACGCGGAATTCAATGATAAATCTATCTTTCCTTTGTTTCTTACTCTTTTTATGATAATTTACTTGCGGTAACGAGACATCCAGTTTTCAATGTTTAAATTTAATTAACACGAATGACACGCTCTAACACCCCGAAGGGGTGCCAAGAATTGAAACTTTTCCCCGTCTCAAAATCTCTGCCTTGTGGATTTCATTACAACTCATCTCAGTATTGTGGAGGAATTACTTAAGAAATCTGGCGCGACGCCTTCCTGCCAACTTCGCAAACTTCATCCAAAAAACATTCCCGGTGCATCCTCTACCGCCTAGGATCCTTTGAAATTCAAGCCAACTCGGCAGACTGCATAAGTAGCCATCCTCTCCCACACCACCGCTCGCTTAAGTTCAGTTTTTAGCGAGAAACTATCTCTTGGCGCATTTTCCGTCCATCTCCGTCCGTTTCGCTTGATTTCTCTCCGTCCTCTCGACTTAAAAATCTGGCTTAATTTTTTCTCGTGGAAAGGTCGATGCAGGTGCTGCAATTCCTTTCGGCCAGCTTATGCACCGATGACAAATTTATACGATGCCCTCGCTCCTGCCATCTGTTTAAGTTGCTCGGGAACCACGTACGTACCTAGAGGTACGCGGCCGATTCCAAGGTTACGCATGTAGGCGTATTGAGTGAGAGTGGGGATAATAACAAGAGTTGGATGGGATGAGGAAGATGACGGGTATAGAGTGGACTACTCGCCATTATTTCCTTCTCTAATGTGGAAACACTTCATCGACCTGCGCACTTAATCTTCCTCTAAGAGATACGACGTGGATAGAAATGAAACGCGTTTCAAAACAGAGATTCTTCGAATGTTCTCGTTGTATATACTTAATCATAACAGTATTCGAATAAGTCACTATTGGAAGAATGAAAGCATATTAATGATATCAATAGAAAATGATATTTAATCCTCTAATCTGGCAAATTGTTTTACGAACTATTATCCATGAAACCTGAGGATAAACTCCATCATTAATGAGTCCCGAAAAGGAGCATCCATTGCAAATGAAATCGCCGTGAGAGTGGCAGCTTTGATTTCTCATGCGCAAACATTATGTAATCGAGAAAAAATGTAATCGAATACCCGTTGCTTCCATCATAATGGATTCGGAGTGTGTTGGGCGGCCCTTTACCGTCTTAACCGTTCCCACCCTTGGGGCATTTCCGCTCTCCTCCATGATCTCGGCAAACTTGCCTAATTGCAAAAGTAGAGGCAAAACGACCTCAGATGCGGCTGCGAAATCCATCTTTTCAAACCGAAGTCTGTCCCTTAACTCTTTTATTCTCGCTTCCTTGAAAGATTTCTCGTCTTCTTCTAGACCTTTGCATTTTGATGACTCGCGGATTGAAAGCGCTTTCTTTCGTCCATTTTGGGCGTCTGCTGCTGTTTGCGGCCAAAAAATGCACATCGAATCGGCTTTCCCTCATCCGTCGGCTCAATATTAAAGTTTTCCTAGCATTTTGGTTACATCACAGTTAGCTTAAGTATGCACGCGGAATTAGTTCGCATATTATCATTTTCGTGGCGAATGAAATTTGAAAACAATCCAAGTTTTCTCCTCTGTTGGTAATAATCCGTGAGAAAGTTCAAAAGAAAGAAAAATTCTGATGTTTTGGTTTTTCTTTCTATAAAGATGAAGGTGGAAATTTAGTATAAAAAAGCATGATTATGCGGAATGATACTCACAAAATGATTAAGTTTTTGAACAGACAATCCTAAATCTAATAGGTATTTGAATAATTATTTTCCACCATTTTAATTAGTGTTTATTTCATCATTTTGAATTTTTTTAACAATAAGAAAATGTTACCAAGTGGTATGTAGAAATTAATGTTGATGCACTATGTAGCTAATCACTAACATATTGTCAATTAATTAGATGATACTAATCAAATGTCCTGCTTATGATAGCACTTTGAACTAACATACTAATCAATCTAATCTCTGTTCTCTTTCAACCAGCACGGATCTGCACAGGTGGGTATTTTTTTATCTTTATCTTTTGGTGTTATTGGATGGCCTATTCAGTTGATGACTCTTTGCTTTCACTTTTGCGAATAATTGCACTCGAAAATCTATAATTTTGTTCACCGAAACGAAACCTTTCTGTGCCCCTTTTCGATGAAAGAGCCCTCCGAGTAGTGTCCCGAAGGATCTCATTTTTCGCTCCACTACTATTCTTCAAGCACTGCCCTAATGAACCGTGCGCCCTCGATCTTCGCAGACAGTTTATCGAAATAACGATGCCCACGTACTCTCGAGAATTGAGTTAAATACTTGCGAAAAAATTAATCATCCATCGAGGAATGTATTTTTTTGATCGCCAATTTATCAGGATTTTAAAATTAAAATTCATATAAATATGCGTCGCATTAAAAACTCCTATTCCGATCATGTCAATTATATTTTATTAATATTTATCATCCTTTTTTATGAAATGGAAAATGTTTATAAAGAAACGTTTTGCCAGATCTCTTTATCTATTAACTTTTTGCATAAAGTGATTAATTTAAATTAATTATTAAATTATTATTAAATAAATTACTAATTAAATTAATTAATTAAAAATTAAAGTAAATTGTTTTCTTCGGAATTCTCAAATGTGTCTATAATTTACTATGTAAATTCGTGTCCCTTCTTTCTATTTAACTCGCTCGCATCAAATGTCGCAGAAGAATTGTTAACCATCCTCCCATCACGGGCCGCACTGAAGGGAGGCTCGCGTGATTTATTAAACAGGCGATGACGCATTCGCGCGTGGGCAGTGGGGTTCGAAGGGGCAGAGAAAACACACCGCGGCCCCTTCTTCGTATACATTTAAGTGTCGTAGTTGTCAACTCGATCCTCCTTTTGTCGAAGTCCGTCCCGTTGCGTGGGGTGCGATTGAAACAATGGGCCGATTCGGAAATCCGCCAATGGTGAGTGTGTTAGCTTGCCGGGGTCAGTCTGTTAGGGAATTAGAGAACATCAAGGCCTGCAGCTGGCTGGCTTCGTGATGCAAATCACGAGTGCCCTCGAGGGGTGAACGTATGCTGGGGTGCACTGCGTCCAGTGGCCGAGATGGACGGAAGAATCAAATTTTTCGACGTCTCGTATATTACATCGTTAGCTCCCACTTCGACCCATCCTATCTCCTCTACCGTATTAGTGAATCCTATGGGATTTGATTGACATCTCTTTATCTTTTTCAGCTTAAGGTGACGTCAGGTTTAGCCAAGTACATCATTCTCTTTTACTGCAATATTTGTTGACAGGCGACGATTAAAGAGCGGAGAACTATTTCAAGTAATGTTGTATCACAATTATAATAGCATCAATGGCTAAAATAGGTACCTCTTATCGAATGTAAGTAATTTTTCCAATCAAAACCAATTCTTCGTACCATATCATGATGTCATTGATAAATACGATGAAAAATTGTCCTTCAAAAACATTTAATTCTACTGATTAGGACTAAAAGTTTCGGAATAATAAAATTAAATTTTGCAATCATACCTAAATAGTCTCCCCTCCTTTAAAGCATTATAAACGTTAATTTTGTCTATTATTATGTCTCATAAACATATCATGTGGAAATCTCATAAAATATTCATCTCGGATTATGCTAAAATTAGCTAAGAGTGAAGCTAACAAAGAACAGCCGTGTTTGCTATTTAAAGCCATGTTCCCTAGTTCTGCTATTTGAGGAACTCTCATTTAACCAAAAGCCATAATTTAAAACTAGGTCCTCTGTTCTGTATTTAGCATCGACTATAATATCTGTTTGGGATATGAAAGGCTGACTTAATTTGAAGCGGGTTGTTTTCTTTAGATTCCAGTCACATTTCTAATTCCCTAGAGAAATTATCCCGATAGTTTCCAGGAATTTATTGTGGATGCAGCAGCGCCTCTATAGTTTCCCAGAGAAAATGTGGCAATCTCGCACTTTCTTGTGACTCCTTTTGCATTAAAATGCATGGGCCTGTTGTCTTCGCGACCTTTTCTCAGACTGGGATTTATGGAATCAGCATTTTCTTTTCGAGTAGCCTCTTCTCGTTACGCTTGGGAATATGAGAACGAATTTGCACACAGATCTCTTGCTGCGATCGGGATTTATATTCGGACTCTAAAATCTCGTGAAGAATCTCTATTATGTGCTCCGAATAGGTGTGGGTGGATAACATCATGTACCAGTACATTCTTTAGAAACAGAATATACTGTAGCATTTATCTTTGAAAATCAACTGTCTTTTTCGCTTAGAGTATCATATCATAAAACCCTAATTTATGTTCTTTGATAAAATTCAATTTTATCGATGTGGCCGATAAATTTTGAAACAAGCAAATTATCGAGGAAATAAATGATTAGGTTTCCAGGATAACGATTTACACCCAATTATCAAATTTTTCGTGCTAAGAACCCCAAAGAAGGATATTAAAAACATAAGATGAATATTTTTACTACTATTATTTCTCATTTACTCTTAGCAAATATCCTAATAGTGAAATTTATCGGTTACATCTCCTTAATTTACGATAGTAATCGTTGAACTTTTACTTCACCGATCAATCTCGAATATGCAAATAGAGGAGATCAACTTTTCGCCGCATCTGAGGGAAACTAAGCACTTCTTAATAGTTCCACACCTCTGTCCTCCATGCACAGGTTTCTCGCTTATCTATCACGCGCGCACTTAGAAAGTCGCCTCGTTAGGTAACATCTTGCAGCCTCTCATATAACGTCGTATCAATCTTCCCGCAGTCCAGCAAAGAGTCTAATAAGGAGACGAGTGAAGATTCCGTCGGAGACATTCAAAGGCTTGTTGTGTGAACTTCGTAAAAGTGTAACCGATGTATTCATACTTGTTTGATACTGTAACTGTAGATATTTATGTTCGTATGATAATTATTTAGTTTTATTTGATTTGCTTTGAAGATTAGAAATGATGTATGTTTATGTAGATAGTTGCTTTGTCTTGATGTCACTTTCTTTTTTAAAAAGAATTTCAATTAAAAATAATGATTAGAAATAGATATCATTATATCTATTCAATAGCTGGAAATATGTATTTTTGACTTTACTATACTTTTCTTTAACTCTTAATACAACAGTCTTTAAGGATAAGTTTATTTCAATTTGTTTTATAAACATAAAATTGTTTAGTCGAATGAAAATAGTTGTAGTACTTTTGCTATTAATTTGTAGTTACATATCGATGATTGTGAATTGAGCAATCAGATATATCAATTTGGAAACAACCCATTTCGATTGAATTTGCGAGGCGATGCAGTATTTTATTCCACTTCCGTAAATTACGATCAGCGACGTGTCATTAATCAAAATGAATTTCCTTCGCGAATTTTCGTCGGACTTTAAAAATTAATAATCGAATGAGGATCTACGCTCCGATTGGAGTAACCTTAGGGAGATTTGGGTCTCCAATGGGAAGCCCTATTTCCGTCTAGGCAGTAATGCGAATCAGCCTATTCGAGTTTGTTAATTTCCTGATAGCCCCTTATAACAGCCTTTAGCGGAAGGATTAAGAGGAAGGAGCGGGTTAACATACGCTTTGAGATGGAAGGGGTTGAAATCGAATTCCCTTGAGGGCAGGAAAGAAAGGGGCTCGGTGAACCGGTCGTAATTATAGGATCAGCACTGCGGCAAGTTACGACTGATGATGACGTGGCCGCCCTCTGCTTTGAATCTCTCCTTTTCACTCGGAGTTTACTCAAAACTTTTACACTTCGTCACCCACACTGCGCCGAGACGTTTCACTGCACCGCTGCGAGATCTCGAAAAGTCCGAATAAAAAGAGCTAAATTTAACTTTTTTAATTAAAGAAGATCTCCAGCTTGGTAGGATAGTTTTCGTTGTGTTTTTATCCTTCCGCTTATGTTACCACCCCGACGTTTTTGTCGTCGCGTCTTTGTAACATCTTTGACTTCGAAGTTTTTTCTTAGGCGCCTGTCTTCACAGAATGGTCCTCTAAAGTAAAATAAAATATGACGTTGATAATAATTATAAATAGGAAGAAGTGATGATAACAGGTTAGACTTCTGTGTCTATAATGCGACGAAACTTAAGCAAATTGTTTAGAGAATTTGCCATCTGTCACATGAAGCATACTTCGATGGATCTGATGTTTGAGTAGAGTTATCAAAATACTATTTGATCGCGTCTCACTTAAAATTCATCCCTTTTTATGAGCCTTAATGTTCAAAATCAAGATCTGTGCACTAATGTAGCTGTTCCTCAACACTAAATAATTTCTCTTTTGTTCAAAATTCTTCATATAATGTTAGCGATAGACCTCTTGTTACCGATATCTCGCCTCTCTCGTAACCTTTAATCTTCAGCGCGTTTCCAACAGCGAACACTCAAGATCCTCGCTCTCGATTCCGCAAGTCTTCCCATTTACTCACACTAAACTGAGTTCATCTTCTCTTCTGCGAGTTTCTTTTCGACCCATCCGTCGCTGGTCCCTTTTGTTACGCCGCTGCTCCAGCATTTGTTTTCTTTCTTTCCGATTTAACTCGTAGCCCATCGGAATTATATCCCATGATTTTTTACGCTCAGCTTGAGGCTTCTCGTTTTTTTTCTTTCATATCCATTCCCCCCTTCGTCTTATTTTTCTCCTTTATTCCTTTTCACGTCCCCCTTTCCACTTTTCTTAGGCGGGCATCCTTTTCTTTTGATGTTCCCTTTTTGCAAAAATTGGAAAATTTTGCACAATATCCGGTAGTGATTACGTGCACATGATTCCTCGAGATGCCGTCCATGCGCTTTCGGCGATGAGTTTCGTACGTCTTTCGTTCTTCAGCACTTCCTCATTCTCGTGGAAAGCTATAATTTCCCGGATTTTTCTCGATCATCTTCACAGTCATTACATGTTTTTCTCGAAAAATGTTCCTTACTCTGGTTGTGGTAAAGATAAACCAAGAGGTTGTTTCACCTTCGTTTCTTCTGCTCAAATAATTCCACAAGCCACAGATATTGTCTTCTTTTCATGATTTTGAGTCATGAATGTTCTTTAAGGTGTGATTTTTAATGAAATGAGGCATAATACGTTAGAAATATAATTTAGTTTTTCTTATCGACTTTGAAGACAGTAATCAAAGTAGACAGTTAATTCCTCGAGGCATTTAAAGTTTCTCTCTCGGAAGACCTCATTTCAAAAATGGGGTGGAACTATGGGAAAAGAGAGTTTTTCTCCAGAATAGCCGGAGTTTAAGGGATAATAAAAGAGACGAAGAACATGCGTTGGATGGAAGGAAGTTCACCACTTTCGGCATTTTGGCCACAACCCAAACAAAACACCGCTCCAAGCGGAAGGAGCTGTTTGTACTCGAAATTGTTTGTTTGTTTGCGTAGCAGGATTTACGTCCACTTTATGGCAGCTGAAGGGTTAATTGGTGGCATGCGAACCTACGGAGTTTGGAGTAGTGCGCTGAATACAAAACAAATCTTCCTTCGTCTTTTCGCGCCGTCCATACGATGGATTCTTTTATATACCGTTTTATGACTTCGAGGATATATATTTTCGGAAGTTTTTATACCCGTCAATTTCCAGCCGAGATATTTATTCAGGTCCGAAATTTCCCTTCCAACGCCGTTTTATTCGCGGCGCTGCGTTCGGTTCTAAGGAAGCGAAAATCCTTGGGAACAAGAGGCAGGTCGTCGGTTTTTAGCCTCTCTGGAAAAGTTCTGAAGAGCATTACTCCATCCGGTCGTTTGAAAAAGTCTCGGTCGGCAAATTGTGGAAGTTTTCCTAACCTCGCACAACCGGAAGAATAAGTGTCAGGAGAAATGCCCCTTTCGTCAAAAGTGGCGAAGCGAATCGTGAGGAGTTTTGAAGGACACAGCGCATTTCTCAACGCGCCAATGTTTTCCGATATCGATGTTTTTCTTCCTAAAAACGCCATTATGGCTCAATTTGAGCGAATTACAACGGTGAGAAGCGCTTATTTTTTACTCTTAAAGATGTAAGTCGGAGATTTTTTCCCCCGTCCATCTCCCAAGTCGCGTCTCGCTTGATTTATCGCCTTAGGAAAAAGCAAAGTTAACGGTGTTTGGAAATACACGAGTAATTATCGGAATCTAAACGGAAATAACTCGACGTCCGTCATCTCGTGATCGGTTCCCGTGCGGGATTCCGTTCCGCAAACACGCGTCGAATATTGTCCGAAAGGTGTTTAGCCCGCGGTTAAGAATTCCTTCACGCGTCTTCCCTTTTTTTACTGCAGCATTTTCTCCGAGACTCCCTTTCTTTAGCAGTGACAACCATCTCCTCCCACTTGCCGTTTCTCATCCGACACGCACGTCCACGGAAAAAGAAATAAAGGAACCCTTTCCTGCCGTCCAAAGGGCAGCCCGAGAAGCTAATGCCCTCTGCTGCTTACTTTTGACATCGGATGATAGCGGAAAGATAGCAGCTGAAATGATCACATTCATATGTAAGTCAGGAGCCGTATGAAGGTTTGGATTCTTAAAGCATTTTCCGTTAGCGGCTTGATGTTTCGAATGGATGATATATTTATGATGAACTGTGTTATTGATTTCATATCTAAAATAAATGATCTTAGGATATTTTTACACGGTGTAACTTGCTCTAAAGCTGACATTAATCAGGTTTAATGGAAGGATGCGTACAAATGTACGCCAAAAAAGAACAACATTTTTGATTACCCAAAAACGTTCTCCTTTATAATACACACTCAAATTATATTCTACCTTTATATATTAAAAGACTCACTTCAGAAATGAACGAGATGCGGTGTACAGATCCAACAAAAACCCGTGCGGATAGTGAGAGGTTCTTGCCATTGACTTGGGTGGTCGGAAAGTTTTCCACGCGCATTTTCAGGTTCGAAACTCGGCGGTCGCTGTGAAAGACGATTCATATCTTCAATTTTTTAGGCCTTACGTTTTAATCCTTTTTTTACCTCTCTCTCGATTCCGTCTGAATTTCCAAACCGTTTCGAATGAATAATTCTCCCGCTCTAAGTTTTCCCGAACAAAAGCCGGGATTCTTATCATCTGACGAATATCTCGGGCATTTTTTTGAGGAGGCGTTGAATATTCCAAAGGGATTCCGGGAAAATGAATTACGAGGAACGCATTAAACTGAGATACAATTTCGAGTGCTTAAAATAATTTATGCTGTGAAGAAATAGTGGTCGGTTAGCGGAAGAGAGAAATAGTATCAGTCCCGGTAACTAAAGATGTTAAACGGGAAAAGTAGTTACAGGAGTGAGGTATATGAGAGTGATCCAACACGGAAGAAATAAGTAGATCCGTTCTCTCTGCTAATCATTCGGTTCTTCACGATATTATTTACTGAAGAATTTGTTTTCATCCTAATCAAAGAATAGACATGGCTATTTCCCTTTCTAATTCATTGCTAATTTAAATGTCTTCACTTTCATCAGTATGTAACATTCACGTCCCGTCGATAGTTAATCACAAATCTCTTTAGGCATGTTTAATGAATGTAACCCCTTTGCACGAAAGCAATCTCAGCTCCAACGATAAAAGCAACCAACTAAAGAAGGATTTCGTGAGATTTTGAACCGCTCAAATCGGAGAATAATTCACCACCTTCCTCGTAAGCTCCATCACCAAGGAAAGAAACCGCTTTTAGCATTCTCCCAATGAATCGTTAAGCTACTCCCGAAGATTTCGTTATTTTCTCTTTGGCCCTCGGGAGCTATCTTCCTATGTTTTTATCTCTCCTCGTTCCAAGAAGCTACCCAAAAATTAAGGATATTTCTACTCCCTCGGGATATTAGGAGAGGGAGTCGAAGGAGTGGATCACGGCGGGATCTTCCGCCTTTTAAAACTTCCAACTATATAATAGAGGGAAAACGGGAAATTAAGAAGCTGATTCTGGGATAAAATTTTGGATGGAAAGAAAATGGTGGGGTAGTTAACAGAAGACCTAAGGATTCTCGTGTGCGTAGAATCATTCTTTGCAATTGATGGAAGTCGGTTTCCCCTCGAGCGACAATAAGAGTGACGAGGAAACGAAAAACAGGATATTCGGGGGGTCACGCGTGCGATTGGAAGTTGAAAAGCTTTGATTATCTTTTGACAACATTTCTCGAAAAATAGGAGGAGAATCCAGATTGCGGGTTAGGGACAAAACCCTTTCCTATGTGGGAAGGACATCGTCGACCCCACACTCCTGCCTCAATTTTCACGGCGAAGCAAAAAAAAGAAGACGTAAGCTCCAGATGACGGCGTTTGATGGCCGGATCAAGCGCCTCGGAATGCGAAATTACCGCCGGAGGTTTTTTTCTGCGTGCGTGTGTGCTGAACCATGGAAGAGATTTATTCGGATAGGCGCCATCATCCTCCGATCAAGATGATGCGATATCCCCGAAGGAGAAAATACTGCGCGGAAAAAAAACGATGCGGTGTTGGTTTTTCTGTTATCGAATTAGTTCAACCGGCATTTCACGTCCGTGTTACGTAACGAATTCAAACATTGGAATGTCGTTCATTCCACCGCAAGAATAAATAAATAAATCTTTCCGGTGCTCTCAAATTAATCCTCTCTTTTTTCGTGAAATTCGTTTAATTGTATCTCCAAGAGCTGCACTCCACCGCTGGATTATTTATGCCTCGGTCGTGACTAATAAACTCTCGAGTGTTTCGTATGCTTTCGATACGCCATCTATTGCGTCAAAGCGCCTTAAGCCATCCCTCGAAAAGGATATTTGCGAGGGGAAATTCCGCGAGAGCGTTCACCTCCATGGAGGTCCGAAGACACGCTCTAAAAAGTTGGAGATTTCAATCTCCGGCGATGACTTACGCATTTTCTCACTTTTTTCCGGTAAGAAGGCATTGATGGATGCTCCGGATATTTGGGCGAAATAAATGTATAAATGAGGGCTATCAGAATAATGGTTTAGGTTATTGAGACTTCTTATTCAAAAGAGTATTACTGATCTTAACACGAAATCGCACTTTCTATTCATTAAATTATACCCCACAATTTTATCTCTGCTAATATTTATCTTTCTCTTAATAATCGGGCGAATATTGTAATATTAATTTCTCGAGATGACGAATGGGATGTAATGAATTTAGTTCGTGCCGTAGCAATTGTTTGAGATGTGTCATCATCCCCTTCTACGGAAGCACATTTTCCCCTCTCTATAATAAATAAGCTCCTCGCAGCAACGGTTGCAGATCTCCGCACCCTAGTCTGATCGCAGACCCCCTCCTTCTCGATGCAAAGCACAGTCGTCAGCTGTCATCGTAAGTTGTGACGTGGCCGCAGGGAACCGTCACGTAACGAGACGGTGTCATCGGTTGGGGTTCTTAGCGCTGTCGGGCGAAGATGAAGTGGGAGAGGAAATGAGGAAGAAGGGAGGGAAGTGAAAGTCTGCGCTAGTGGGTGGTGTTGATGTGTTTGTGGACAAGGAGTCCACGATCGGTCGGTCTAAGGTACATTTCCAGACGCATTCGACCCGGAGTATATTACCGTTTTAGCCTTTACAGTCCTTCTTGTTATGCGAAGCGGTCAGTTCCTTGCTTTTAAAATGCCCGTTTAGTTTCTTTTGTAGATAAAATTCACCAATCAAGCTCAGCTACCGTTCTCCATCAAGCAAATCCTTTCTTTGCGATTTAAACTTTCGTCTTTTCATTCTCGAAGGACTATTTTTGGTAGAATGACTCGCCTCTTTACGGGCGTGACCCTCGATAGAAATCCATTAGCGACCTCAAACTCGATCCAATCAGTCACGTCCTTTCATTTTGCCGCACATCGTATTTGTACTGCTTACTCCGCCATCATCGCCAGACCTCTCAAATTAATCACGTCTTTGAGTCTCTTTTCCCCAATGGTTCTCCTTTTATCGCTTTAAGTGGAAACAGTTTCGTCAGGGTTTGATAAATTTCTTTCTCGAGAAGCATTTACATAAACTTATCCATCAGATTTCAAACGGCGCATTCATCCTCACCTGCGGAACTTTTCCTCGCGGCGTAATCTCGATAAATTCTCGCCTTTAACAGCCCCCATTGACGTTCGCAACCGGAAACGACGTAGGGAACCCCTTCTTCGAAATCGGCGAAGCGTCAAAAACTCGAACGCGTCTGATTCAATAGAAGGAGATGAATAATTGGACCGCGATTTATCCTCGGAAACCCCGCGGGCGCACTTCTCGGACAATATCCCGGTCGTAAAAATAAGAAATCGGCCGAGACGAATCGTCGCGGCATATCTAAACCGCGCAAAGCGGTTGAACAAATGACATGCAGGACAGCGAGCAAATTATCCTTCTTAGCACTGGCGGTGCTGGAGAACACCTGCCGTCTTCCTTCTTTGGACTTTCGACTGAGATCAATGCCTGGCTATTCGTTGCAGAGAAGAAGAGGATTTTTAGGGGAGTGTAAATGAGACGGAATACCGAAAAGGAAGGATTTGCAGGAGTGCGTGCGGAGAGGGAAATGGAGGCGAACGGCGGGAATAAGGAATAAAAAAAGGGACCGAAATAAAGACCCCGCGACACTCCGGTTTTTAATGAGAGGTCTCTTTTTGTCGTTCGGTTGGATAGTTTTCTCCCTTTATCCCTGCGGGGGAGGTCGGGGAGAAGGGAAATAATGATTGTGTGGGTAGAAGACGCGAAGTAAGGGGTTAGCTTCGGGGAAGATGGGATAGTTTTAATCCCTTAGCCGGAGTGTGGGGTAAATGGATGGGTGGGGAGCAACTCGGTCGGATGAAGTCTCCCGAATGAGTGGGGAAGGTCCGACCCTGATGATGGCCAACAATCCATAACCCATGGAGTCCTCCTCCTCCCTGCCCCCCAATCCCTCGCCCCATTAACACCTCCTCCTCACCCTGGGGACGCCCCAACCGACGTTAGTTGCATCGGATGGAGACTTATTGCGGTGGAAAGCGGATCGGATGCCGAGAGTGAAAGGATTCGAGTGGAGGAATACGTCTGAAAAGGTCCTATCGCTTTATAATTACCGCCCTCTCTTCCGGAAGAATCGAGTATCGGATATAGTTAACTACGCCGCTGATTGCTCCGATGAAATAAACAAGGGCGATTTTTCTGGAGTGCGGATTTCCTTCTGCTTCCACCTTCCGCTGACGAGAAAGGTTCTATGAAAGGAAAATGAAGGATGTTTGATATGGGATTAGATGATTCCGTCTGTTCCATTGCCCTACGAGATTGAGAGTGATTAGCGATCGAATTTTTGGTCGATTCTCCAATTCGCTTTCAGATAATACGTCCCCTTGAAGTTTTTAAAGACGCGAATTCCCGGAAATGCTTCCGCAGAAGGAAGGAGACCCCTTGCCCCCGCAACCTGCTTTTCTCATGGCGCTGGCTGCTTCAAGTACCGCGCCGATTACCATAATTTCATCTCGAACGCCTTGAAACTTAATTTCCCTTCGATTGTCAATTAGTCAAATCGAAACGTCGGGATTGATTGTGGCGACATCATTTCGCTAATTGACGAAGGGGATGGGAATCTGAGGAAGTCCGTCTGCTGAAATAATCTACGCTCAGGTTTTGTTTCACCGTTGATTCCCTCCGTGTTTGCAGTCTCTCTTTCGCCGAGTCCTTTCCGGTCCTAGGAAAATAATTATATTTCGATGAACACATTCCTCGTAGTATATGTATTAAGGATATTTTCCATGATTACGGAAATATTCGTAAGGGAATGGAGGAGGGAGAGAACGGAGGAAGAATGAAGGGTGGTGGATGCGGGAGTTGGGCGTGGCAGAGAATGGGGCGCATGGGGAAGAGAAGGAGAGTAGTCGAAGATGGAGAGATTAACGGCGATTTGGCCTCCAGGGTTTTCTTCCCCAGATTGGGTCAGGTTGGATGCGGAGAAGATGCGAAAGGGCCGATCGATTGGGGATAGAAGAAAAAGGAGAAGAAAGTGGGAATAATGAAGGTGAAATATGAAGAGAGGAAACAAATTGCGGGATGAGGGGACGGGAAGTTACGGATGGGACATGAATGGAGTATGATACATGGCCGAAGAAGAATAGATCGATGTGTATCTAAAGGGGGAATCGCGTGAGGAATGGAGGAAAATTCCTGGGGAGGAATAGAGTGGGACAGAGTGAAAAATGGGGAAAAAACGGAAGGGTTTCGAAGATGAGTCGAAGGGCTGCCGAGAAGGGATAGAATACGGAAATGACGCGTGGAAATTCCTCTCGTGGAAAGAGAGGCGGGATTAAGCAAAGCGGAGTTTTTTCCTCAACAAAGGGATATCGAGGGCGAAAGTAAAAGATGATGACAAGGAGGTTTAAAAAGATGAATGTTTCATCGTCGCTGTTGATGTTGTTGTTGCTGAATTGCCGGCGTATCTTTCCGAGGATCGTCTCTTTCGAGATAAAAGAAGGCTTTAAATTGCGGATTGTCTTGTGCGAATAAAGGAGGTATTCTTGAGTTGTCAGATTCTTTTGAGCTCCTTGAGTAAAAGCGTTTCTGAACGACTAAGAAACTGAAAATTTTCGCTTTAAAGAATTTTTTTAGTAATTTTTTCTCATTAGCAGATATCTAAAGAACGTAAAATGTCCATCATTTAATTCTCCCTCTTATAATTCGTGCGCAAATCTACTCGTAGGTAAACTATCTATTTCCTGCCAGTAATTACCTTAGAAAGACGTGAAAAGATTATCCATTAGCTTCCGGAATACATCAGTGGCGAGGGATAAAATGCTTTTGGGAAAATTCGCCAGGACCACCCGCGATGCCATCGATTTTAGCGTAAATCTTAAGAGAAGTCGTTCCTTGCAGTATAATGGAAATGCAAATTTGCCGAACGAGGAAAAAGAGGACTTAAACCCTTTCGTTATCCAACCTTATATTTCCGTTTTTAACCCCTCGAGATCCGCTGATCTCCGAAAACTTTGATACTTGGGAGATTATACATTTAAGGCGCCTTTTGTATAAATCCTCAAACTGAGACACCTTCGGAGAATAGATTAGGTGGCCGACGGAAACTTTGAAATCACAGCCTTCATCTCCTCTAGGAATCAATGCGGAGACGGGGAGAGAATTAGCGGAACTTGTGCCTCGGGCACCGGCTGAAGACGACTGTAGGGATAGATTGGGTGATGAGATAAGAGAGCGATTTCTGTGGCCCACTCCAATGCGACCGTTTATTTTTCATGAGGCGAACTAGGAGCGGAGGTTTGAATGAGATTGGAAAGAGAATGCTTTGAAATTCAATCATAAGGGATCTTTAACGATAAAATGATCCGCTATTTTATTACTTAAACATATTAAGTACATTTATAAAGCTGAGAAACTATTTACTAGTTAATTCAAGAAAAAACACCTTGAAATTTGAAATTAGAAGCAAGAGATATCGAAACTGAATGTTTAGTTAACCAACTGTATTTGATAAATAAAGGATGGGAAGTAAAGATCATCATCAGAGCTATCTGATGCAACAGTAGTGTTGATATAAATAGAATCCGGTTGATCTCTTTCCTGATTTTGACGATCTTATCTAACATAGGCGTGTGAGCCCAAAGAAGTGTCTCAGTCATCCTGAATCCCGTCTTATAGAAAATCTCCTCCGATTTTGACCTTCGCTCGATTCTGAATCCGTCTAAAGGTAGAGATTCAGAAATATTTACAAATCTCGTCAATGCCTTTCCCTCGAAGACGTAAACACTTCGTCTCTAGAGTCTTCTCGATCCATCGACCTTTGGCGCCTGTCACTCCTTCGGGAGGCAAAATAACGAACTATTTAACGGCCACGTAAAGGTCGGGCGATGGAAAAAAATGTCAGCAGTCGTAGGAGGGAAACCAAAAGGTTTTCCTGAAGTGTCCCTCGTGACGAATCGAGAAATAAGGAACAATAGCCTTAGGTATCGAGGGAAATTCGGTGCGATTTTTTTGGGGCGGAAACCTTTCGGAATAATGGAAGGCTGTGGCGAAAAGGAGAACTTGTGGGAGGCGTCGAGGGAACGAGAAAAGGCGAAATTAATAAAGAAAAACTTATGAGAGATGAACGGGGAGATGCGCGTCTGCAGGCAACTACGCTAAGGAAGAAGGAGTGGACCCAATAAAAGGGAAACGAAGGAACTGGAGATATATTGCGTGTGAGGAAAGGGAACGCAAAGAAGAATGGGACGTTCGTGGCTGAAGGGACATTCTAAGTTCTCTCGGTTACTACGAGAAAAATCGCGAGGTTCCATTTACTATTGATACAAATACCCGTCCTATGTCTACGAAATTAATCGCATCGGATCGTAAAATAGAAAATAAACCTGCTTTGTTTAGTTTCGCGGTCGAATTGGGAAAGGGAAAGTTCGGAACTATAAAATTAATAGGCGATAAACTGAAAACGGCCCATTCTCCAACGGCCTAGTTAAGGTGTATTTCGAGGAAGAGATTTTCTATAAAGAGTTGTGGGAGGTATTTTATACGCGTGGGCGGGAATCTCTGGATAAGAATGAGGTCGTTCAAAGGTCATCCAGTTTAACATTTACACGAATCGGATTAATTACAAGAGACCGAATTTGTTTGAGATGCTCGAATCAAGAAGGAAGAGAAGGAACTACTTGTGGCAGACATTTACCCTTTCTTGGGTGTTTTAATTTTAATTGGTCCATCAAATATTTATTAAATTCTTCCTCGACTCTGAATACGGTGGCGCAGAGCGTAAATGGCGTTAATGAAGAGGAAGCGAACGAACATGGAGCGGCACTATTAGAATAGATGAGGCATGAGAAGTACACGATAAAGGGATTAACGGGGAAATTAATAGTGAGGGAGAGTGGAAGGACAGGATAAGGGATGGAAAGAAGGGGAAGTAATTTGGAAGGGCAGATATAAAGGATTACGTAGAAGAAGAGGAGGGCGAACGGTTAAAAGATCGGAAGAAAGTACGAGAGGGTAATAAGTATGAAGAATATTCAGTGGAGAGATTAGGAGGGCAATTAGATGAGAGATAAGGGAAGAATCAGAGGGCGGAAAAGAAGGCCGAATATTTGGGTAAAAGAAAACAGTGAAATGAGGGGGTGGCAAATAAAAGAGAATGAGGATATTTAAAATGACCGCGATAAGATGAAAGAATGAAATCCAAACGAGAGAGAGCAACAGTTTTCATTTTCCTAGACATTTCATGAGCACAATTAAAGGGTTCCTGTGGGAGTTTTTCGGCGAAGCTTCTGGTTAATAGAGAAGAGGAAAAATGCAAGCTTCTGCGAGGAGGATAGTTTCCGTTACTATCTTTTTAAGCTACTTCTAAGGCCACGGAGATTTTAATCCCTTTAAAGGTACTCCCTCTCCTCGACTGGAAATTCGGCGGCCAAAAATGGCCGACATATGCTTCATGTACGCTTTAGCAGGAGGAGGATATTTCGCCTCCGGGCTATGGATCTAATAAACCCGGCGAGATAAGGCCAAGGAGTGGGTTTTAAAGGTTTACACCGTGCGATGGGGAAGATGAGCGGGTTGCGGGGATGTTAGGCGGAGGAGCTCCTTTTGTAAACGGCTGATTTGCTGCCTCCCTTTCCCATAGACTTTTGACGTCCCCCCACTTTCGGAAGTTACTAGAGCAAGGAGAATTCTAAGAGGTCTCGGAAGCCATTCGCTTTAAAACGCCTTTATCGCGCTGAAACGCAGCTGAGAAGTTTGGATGCCTCACTTTAACAGATAAGGATGATACTCTTAAATCTTGGAGCCGTGTTTCTGACGGATTCAAAAGTTGCTGGTGAAGATGGCGATCGAATGAATTCAACCCTTTTCTCCGTTTCTATCTATTCTATCTTCTCGCTTTGACTTTAGTATTTACACGCTCTAATAATCTACCTATTATCATAACCAGAGAACGTTATAAAATTAGTACAATATAATTAATTGTGCAAATTTTTTAAATTTTGTGGTTTATTAATCGATAGGTTTCATTAAGTATCGCTCACTAATTCAATAAACGTATTTTAAAGTAAACGATTTCCATACCCTTCTATTTCTGATGCTTTTATCTAATGCTGTCTTTTAAAAATTGTTCACAAAGTTTAAACAACCCCGTTTTCCAGGAGTTGCTTAGAAACGGAGCTTGTTAATCCGTGCTCGTGTTAAATTCTTGCATGTATGACTGTGGGAGTCTCGTGTATCAGAGGTGGCGTTCCTTTTGAAAAGGCCGTCCTTGATGTATGGTCAGAATACTGTTTCGCCTTTGTTTAGAGCCGTTCTCAGGAAGGGTTCGAAACCTCTTCCGGATGTCTTTCACGCAATGCGCGTGCAAGAGCGCACCATCGCGGCCGTATTAAGAGGAAGCCCATTTCCATCGGAACCTCTCTCAGTGTCACGAGGCGTGCATTAAGAGGGAGAGCTCATGCAAATTTATACGCAAAAGCGTGCACCCTCCAAGTCTTCCAACGGCAGTATATACGTCGGCGTTTTTGTCATAAGGACGCTCTTCTTAGGTGTGTCGTTGTATTTCCCACCGAACGTTGTATCTTCTTCCCCTCCCTCGTCTCCTTCTCTTTAAGCTAAGTGAGTCCGTCCTTAATGGCTGCTTCATCAATCAATGTTACTTTAGCCTCGTCGTCGTTATAAAAAAAAGTTCGGCTCTTTTGAATTGCGGCGCAAACTTAGAATAGGATATCTCCTTCCCCAGAACTATCAGTTACGGCTGTTCGCTTACTCTCTATGCTCGGTAACAAACATCCGTTTGTACACGAGCGTAACCAAAACAAAATCTGGCTAATAATATCGTGGCTAATATCTTTTAAGTCCGTTTTTAACCCTTTTATCTTATTTATTTGCAGTTTTTTGAATTATTTTTTCCGAGTCTATACTTTTTATTTCTCCTCAAAGAAGAAACTGAAAAGTTAGCTGAACTTTAATTGTATTAATTCTACTGTATTCTACTTAATCTTCACCGCAATTACTATTTACATAATTTAAATTCATCAAGGTTTTTGCTTTATTTTAAACTCAATTGCGTTTTTACCCTTCATGTGAGTTATTCCCAATGTTTATATAATTACTCCAAGATTAATCGTCTCCCATATTGTTATCACCAAACCCCTTCATTTATTGAATGCATTCTTACCATTGGGACGGTTACCTAACAATGATTTAAAACTTCCTGCTTTGCTATTACGAGAGAAAAGAATTCTCTCTCCCTCACGTCGTTATAGCTAATGAAATTAGTTTTATACCTCCGGAACCCCGAATAAATAGTGCGGGAAATGATTAGTTGCGAGGGAAATGAAACGATTCCTCCGAATATAGCCTATCGATCGTCTATTTCTGAATTGCTGACCCAAGCGTGAGTTTTTATTTCAGTGGCTCGAGTGCCCCGCCTCTGCCATTCATCTTACATCGCGTCTTCCTCCCTCTCGCATCCCTTCCTGCACAACACCTCCCAAATTTCCTTCATTTCCTCCAGCCTTCCCTCTCTCCCATTTCCTCACACATCTCTCCTTCGTCATCTCCTCCGAAAACAACCTTCTCCTCACCCTCTTCGCGTGATTAAGTCCCATTCCTCACCACGAGGCCGCTTTCCCACTTCTTCTTTGCCACCCGTACGCACTCTTCGTTTCAACTGTTTACCGTATCCTCTTCTCAGTTTACACCTTACTAAGCAAGGAAAATAAGGACTTCTTACCGTCGCTACTTCACTCCTCATCTTGTGTAATGTGAAGAGGAGATAATCGCTTCAGTTCACTAATAATCGTCTTTTACAAATGTACATAACTGTTCTCTAGTCATATAGATACGATATCACTACAAAAAGCGAAGATAAAATGAACTCAATACGATGTTATCCACCTACGTTATATGAAAGTTTTCCGAAGTTTTGTTAAGGTACATAAGGTGATAGTCCCTCACGGTCTCCTATTTGCACCGATGAATTTCATAAAACACCACCTGAAACTCTGTCTCACTGTTTGAAGGATTCCTTCGTAATAATAAACATCCAATCGTGAACTCTACGGGCAGTTCCTTTCGCTCTGTGCTTTTAGACGTCGTCATATCCGGGCAGTCGTGGATTACATTAGCCCGGTCATTGTTTTCGACCCCTCTCCGATTCCGGACTCGCTGACCTCTTCGGAGATTGTGGGATCGATTTTCGATACCTTCGATGTCTCGTAAGGAATACGATGTGAGGACTCTACGATTAAAAACTGGTGTACTTTTGCAAAAGGATTATGGGGATACTTAAGAGGCGGCGCTGTAGGTACTTGGATACGGTGATTTCCTCGATGCATTTCCCCTCGAGAATTACTCAAGACTGCAGCCAACTTTAAGTGTACGACCCTCTCTCGAGGAAATAAAAGGCTCATGTTGGAGTATTGCTCTTTCAAGAGGATTTAACTCGATTTCGCTTATTTTATCTCCTAACCCCCCAAAATTGGTTCGTCGACGTATGAACTTGTTATTTTCGATCTGAGACCACGGTACTTGGGAATCTTTCAAATATTATACCATTATGAATAATATCAATTCAACATTAAATCCATTCTTGAGGAACAATACAGTTTCATCATTCATAATATTTTCTTTTATTATTCATCTCCTATATATATCATATATATAAATTAGTAACTCAATTTTTATTTAATAAAAATTCTCTAGCTTATAAATGTCTGCGAAATTGAATCATAGCTTTTACCTAACCTTTCTTGAATTTTTTCTCCCTCTCTCAAAAATCGTAGCTCATATCCTCTTTAGAAATTCTGCCCTTGACTCCATTTGTAGGGAAGGACATATTTCTATTTATATTATCGCTCTGTGTATCCTTTGTGAGGTTTCGGAACGGTACCGAAGAATTCCCGCTCTTTGTATTCGAGCATCGATCCAGTTCGGTTCAAATCTCAACCACTCCCATTCCCCCCTTCACTCCCAGTTATAACACTCATTTCGATAAAGAGTGAGTCACGGTGAGGCGATTTACGTCTGCAACAACTGTTTACCAAATACGGCCAACGCTGAAATTGACGCCTGCTCGGCGTACGTGGAGGGAGCTTCGCTGCACGCTAGGGTATGATGGCAAGAGATATCTCTCCCCTCTCCATTCAATTCTAAAATAAAGGTGATAAAGAATTCATACACACACATGTAATCTCCCTTTGTTTGTCCACGAATGATTGGATTCCCTTTCACATTTAAATATTTTCTGTTCCTCTGCCGCTATTGCTGTTTTCATTATTCGTGAATTGTAATTAAACTTTTCCCTTTGTTTATTCTCCTGTTATTATTCGATATTGTAGACAATAACTACCCCTTCTAAAATTTTATTGCTGGTATCGATTCGAGTGAAATAATGTTTTCCCTTGTCTTAGTTTTGGTGAACTTATGATCAAAATTTTAATCATTTCACTCGTGTGAGAAATATGTTCTCGATCAGGTAATGAAAGGTCATCTTAAACTGGAAAGTATATATCAAACTAGTTATATTCCATAATATTTTTCTCTTCAAGTGTTCTAAGAACCTCTATTTGCGAACTTTCATTTCTAAGAAGTCTTCCTCACACAATAGGCTTCATTATTTGATCCATTTGAGCTTTAAAAGAATGTTGAAATGTAATATAAAAGTCCTTGTATTTTACGACCAGTATCTTTGTTATAACTTGCGCCAAGTCGTAGAGATTACAGCACGTATGACAAAAATACCAATATTTGAGGAAATGTATCTGCAGCAGTTCTTTTTAAGGACACCTTTCTCCCACCTTTTTTCGTCTTTCATGCAGCTTCTCACTTTTCCTCTTTCATTCTGGACCTTTTCGTGTATTTTTATCGCTCCGACTTTTTTAAACTCTCTAGTCCGCAAACATTTGCTTTCGGGACGAGAAATTTTCGAGCGGAATGCGGCCGAGAAAAATCAACTTTTATGTATACGAGATTCTTCAAGAACCGTTCGACATCTTGGAAGATGATGTTTGCGCAAGATTTTCTTTCTCCTGTCAAGCTTCGCCAAACTTTTTCGCTTGGAAATTGCTTCGCAGCTCTTTCTTCCCTTTCTTCTGCAGCCGATCGCAATTCGTGAGGCCAATGAAGTGCCCCGCTGTTGAGGTTGAGTTGTTGACGTTGCCCTTTCGCAGAATTTCCGGAATCGATTGTCACACTTTCCAGAGTGCCTTCTGCAGTTAATAGTTGGAAGTACACGTTTCTCCCTCCGCGGGTTAATTTCCTTCGTCTTGTTGCCATGTTCAATATCTGAAGGAAGGCCTTTGGGATGGGGAGGAGTCTTCTTTTCAAAGTATGAAATGTGTAAGTCGAGTTTTTATTGTTTGCAAAGCAGTTGGTCCTTCGTTCGTCGTGTAAAATTCTAAGACGATCATCAAGAAATAAAATTCGAAGATGTCAAAGTTGCCGAAATACTTTTCGATCGGGAAAGATAATTTATGATCTTATTCAGTATTTTTAAATTTCAAAATATTAGACTTATTATATTGTATCTATTGGCAACATAGTCCACGAATAACATCTGTAAAATATTATTTCTCCCAATAATTTTAGAACATTTTTTATTACATTATTTATTTATATATTGCAACATGTTCAAATTCGCCGAAGTTTCTCATTTCAAGTATTTTCATCGGTAAATTCATTTATTGGTCTCATTCATAGTGAAATTATCTCACCACTCCCAAATTTTGTTTTTGAATCGTACTTTTATCTCGAAGATTTCCCAATAAATTATTTTTCCGCTCTTCATATTCCAAAATCCATTCATTCGTTATCCCGCAAGTCTCCTCCCATATCCATTTAGGTACAAACCTCTTCGGACCTCCGCAGCCTTAGGATGGGTAAGATTTACTGACCCATATATAGTACAAGAGTCAACCACGCACCCACAATCACTCAGCCTCTCTACTCCCACATCCCATAGCCCACACGTTTTATCTACTCGCATATACATTACCATCTAACCCCGCAATTGTATTTCTTTCCACCCAGATCTCGCGCATTTATAAAACACACATCCCTCCTTCGGACGATTTTTGAACCCACACTTTACCATGTCCAAATTATCGCCATCTCGACTCCGTTCACACGTCAACCTGTAGTTTACTCCGACACGCCCCCGTATAATTCCCATCTTCACTCTACCAACAGTGCACCTGCTCAAATTGCCGAGTATTCAAACGCTTTATATGCCATAGTAATATGCTCAACGCATTTGCACTTTTTGCTGCATCCACCTGCTGTTACTCCAAGAGGTCAACTTTTCCATATAAATATTTATGGTAGCGTTTTGCAGTAGTACGTGACTTCGGGTCTTTTATCGGAAGGTTGTATGTGTGTTATTGCAGGGATGAATTCTGATTAGCAATTCGAAGATATGCAATCGTAGCTATTAATAGGTACTGGAATGACCTACTTCTTCATTTCACCACAAAATTTGCTTTAAAGCTACGAAGTTCTCTTGAACTTTTTACAATGCAATTCAAATGTGGTAGATATTATGAACGGCGAAACATCCGTTGAGGTCATTTCCAAAATGCGCATGTTTATTCGCGAGTATTGGCGAAACGAGAAATTCAAGATGATATATTAAATGGGAAAGGGCATTTCGACGCTTTAGCGTTTATGCATATTTAATATGCAAATAGAATTTCATACCATTATGTTTGTTACAGGGTAATTGGATGTAAGGCCAACAGAGAAAATTCCCAAATATCACGTTTGACGCATGATGGGAAATTGCCATTTTTTTCGCAAGTTTTGACTTTCTTCTAATTATGTTTTATTCATCATTCGCGGAATGTGTGAAAGCTACTGCTGACAAATTTTGCGTTTAATAGCGTGAATTTTACTCAGGACGAGTGAGTGATATTTTATAATTTATTTTGTGGAATGCGTTTGAATTTCCGATTTGATTATCTATTTTCGTAACTTATGAAGCGAATTCTTTTCCCGCTGTTTCTGTAATTGCTTTCTGAACTTATAAATTGAAGAGAAATTTTTGCCCTGTTACTTAGCATCAAAAATACTCCAAATAAATTGTAATTAAACATTTATTTGTCGCTATCATATCCATTTTAGGTATCAATGAACTTATTCAATTGAAACGTATTTTTATACTCTCACGTAACCTTAAATTCAAAGATACGATCATTTTTAAATGCACTTTAATGTTTTATATAAATGATCATAGGAGAGGAATTATGCACTATCCATTCTTTTTGCATTGCAATATCATGCTGGTCTCATAGCTCAGTACATGTCCCGCATCAGAGAGCGATTTCGCTCTTTATTTGCCATTCAGTTGTTGGCATTAATTCTCATTTGCCGAAGAGTTCAAATAAATATTAGCGCTCGATTTTAAAATGCAAATTGGAACAGACACGTCTCATTTGAAAGATTTATAAGTCTAGATATCCCATAAACTCGGACAGCAGTCCACACAAAATCCGCCGCTTTTAATATTTAACAATCGGCATAAACGCGAGAAGCAGAAATCTATAAACACGTGTTCCAAAAAATAGTCCCGAGGGCTCCTTTCATAAAAATGAATAGGTTCGCCCATCGAGCAAAGCTATTACTCCGTCGTTGTTTAGAAAGAGGAAGAGGATCCGTACGCTCCCTTAAACAATTTGATCTGCAAATATAATGATCGGTTCCAGAAATTCCATAACGTTTCGTAAATGCACCACCGAAATGCGATTAACTTTTCATGCCGGAATTTGAATGGAAGAGCGATGTATTTGTTTTAAATCACCCTCCGCTATCTCGACGATTTGAAAACCATTTCCACGGCTTCATCTGGGGAAAAATTCATCCCTTCTGATTTACGAGATAAGTCAATCGGATAATAGAAGAAATGTAATCTTGGAGCTCTTTCCTTCTCCTCTCCGACGGCCTTCTCTCGGGCAAGCGAAAAGTTTTAGATCCAGTTTTCGGAAAACTTCTTCTACTCGTAACCTTTTTTCATCTTCATAGGAAGAGGAAGGGAGAAGTAGAAAAATATCGAACGGGGATATAAAAAGACGGGCATCTTATCACATCCGGGGCACCCTCACAAAAGAAGGGCAAAAGAGATCCGTCGCAGGAGCAATTTCAATTTTCTCTCGAAAGAATGAGGAATAAGTTCTCTTTTCTCTCGGTTCCGTTCAATTTTTCTCGTATTGTCGATAATTGAGTCTCTCTGAGGAACTTTCGAAAGAGGATGCGATTGCAGTCTTCGTGAAAGTGGTCATAATTTTCGTAAGTTTTTAGTCTTCAATACGATTTCTATTTAAATGAAAGGGAAATTTATAACATAAAGAAGCAGACTGTTTTATTCTCGTTCAAGATTTTCTTTTTTTAGATATAAATACGTGGGAGAAGGGAAAAGGTTAGGGATATTAGGAAAAGTCAGGAAGGGAATAAGTTACCAGATGTGATTGGCAGATTTCGAGAGAAAGGGCGAATATGCCTTATTGAAATCACAAGAGGATGGATCTTTAAGCAATATTTGGGGGTATATAATTATTCATATTATGTTTGTTATCACACAGGAATCATATGCTCTCTCAAATTGTTCTTCATCAATTATAGGCAAATAGTATTTCATTAAATTTCGACTTGTATTTGCAAAAGTACAAACTTTATTCAACTATTTACAATTTCTATTCTCTATAAGCTTCTGGTAAAATAATTTTAGTTGGAGAAAATAAGACAGAACGTATTGACGAGCAATCTCTTTAAGAAATTGAAATATAATAGTGTAAGTTTTGGTAGAAAAGTAACCGTTATTATTTTCGAAGTTCTTCGCAGATCATTCTTCTTGACAACCGAGTCCTTTACGATCAATTTATCTTTCGATTCGAAAAATTAGTTCCCTTTAATTACACGCGTCGGATGATCGCTCCGTATTGAGGCGGTCATCTGACAATGGCTCCGAAACACGAATCGAACCCTATCTCCGATACAGATGGTCTCATGCCGTATTGATTGGAAGAAAATTCCGATGTCCTCCGCAGTAAGGAACGGGAAAAAACTCCCAAGATTGCTTATCCCGTGGAAAACACGCGCGAGTAGACGCATCCAAAAGGTTGTCTTCTCATAACCTCCGCTCTCAGACTCATAAAGACCCACTCTCGTTTTCCATTCACCAAATTTACGTCCTCTTCGATGTTTTCGTTCCAAAATGGAGGTCGGCTCTCTGAATTATGGACGCGTAGTTTGAGGCGGCTAATATTAGAGTGGAATTTGGAAACTCTTCCGCGAGAGAAACTCAATGTAGGAAGGAATTATGTAGTCTCGTTTATCTTTTGAGATTCACTCCCATTTGACTGAGATAACCACAGCTTTTTAATTGACTGGGAGAGGTCTCATATCTTCCTTCATATTTCCCTTTCCTCCGGAGTTCTCTAGGTCTTCTCAATCGTCGAAGGTTTCACCTTTTCTCCCATTTAAGATTGTTAAAAAAGGAGACTGGGCGATTTAGGAAGCGCCAACCGTTTCCTTGTGTGTGTCATCAAAATTCCATCCAAAATTAAACCGGTCCCAGTTTTAAAAGGGAGTTTCATAATTCTTTCCGCAAAGAAGATATTCTGTTTTTCTGTGCGCCGTTATTCGATTGCGAAAGGTTTTGACGGCCGCCCATCGGCGTGAGTTATGGTGTTAGTTTTTAGAAAATATTAAAACCTGCGGAGGAGAAAATTATGAGGACTTTCGAACAACTTTCGTGTGTCATCCTCCAATAACATATATTTTTTGTGTACCCAATCTTTCTGGTCGATTAGTTTTTCTCAGTTGGAGGGACGCGAAGTTATTGCTCCTTCGAACGTTGCTTAAAAAGTTCACATGGATGGTCATGAGGTGGGAAAGTCGAAAAGGTTGCGATACTCTGCCAAAGATACAATACGTAATTGGGAATGTTCTCCTCCATTTTCGAAGATCATGACGCGTGTTTATAAGAGTCTATTTTTTCAATCTCTGCACTATTTTACGCAGCTCCGAGGTATCGTTTATCGCCATAATGGACCGGCAGTAAATTTAAAGCTCCCATAACCGTCTGCGAGATACAGAAAAAAAAGGTGGCGAAAACCGTTGAAGGTTACTCGTAAAAAAAAGCTCCAAACTCGTCTCAAAAAGGTCAAACGGGACGTGGCACCAAAACGGTTACACATCGGTCGCAATGAGGTCGGATTAAGGGCGGAGTCGTACCAATTCCTCCCAACCTGTCCTCAGCCATCGAAAGTATACACCGAAACGACGTCTATAACAGCCCTTTATTCTTTTCCACGGACGAGCAGAGCGAGAAAGGTTAGATATTAATGAATAATAAAAGAGCGTGGGCGGTAAAGAGAAAGGGGAGAAAACCTGCTGGTGCAGCCGCGGAGGCGGAGTACAATCCATCCGTCTGCATCACGCCGCGGCCACCTTGCGCCATCGTGCGTGCACTTTCCCCCCACCCCCGTGTATTTCAACCCCGGATTTTTCCCTAATGCCACACTCTCTGGAGACCATGACGTTTCAGCTAATCCCGCTCTCACAAGTGCGACGCCCTCGAGTCCGCGGGTGAAACGGACTGACGTCAGAAGGGTTCGTTTCAGCGGCTGCCGACAACGGGGAGATGCACGTATAGCACGAGATATGAATGGTGTCTATTCTTGTTACGAGCCATTATGCAGGCGCTGCATAATGAAGGGACTTTTTGTCTCGTTTCCATGGTGTCTTGTTTGCAGACGTCAGAACGAGTCAATTTCGCGCTAAGGAGGTACATACGTAGGATTAAAAGGTCTCTTTGCTTCCTTTGATAATCATGGGTTGGTGGTCACACGGGAAAAGATGCCCAATTATCTTTTAAAGCTAACTATTAATTGCTCCTGTTATTAAGAGGAATGAGGTTGTATTATGGCTACTGTTTTCAGATGTTATGTTGAGCTTTAAAGTAATTATTTGATTGAAAAGGATTATACTTTTTGCTTCTCAATGTATTCTTTCTAATATTTCTATAGCCTTTAATTGACTGAATAGTGACTTAGAATTAGTTTCAAATTAAGTATGCAGTTGATTTTCAAATATAAATTGTGAAAATAATTTTCATAAGTATTAAATTATTTATCTCAAAATTACCTGCATTAAACACTCAAATTTCACTGTCATTTCTCTGTGTTCCGTTATTCTGATCGCGTTAAAGTTGATTCCTTTAAATACTCAATCGATCAAACTTATTGAATATGTATTACAAGATTTCAAATGTCCAATAATCGCCAAATTTACGTAAATTCTAAATCACTCTCCATAATTTCCCTTTGGGGAGATGCTCTCTCCTCTTTAAGTCGAGCTTTGGTTTTTACGATATCGAACGAAGCGTAATCTTCCATCTCCCATCCCCTTTATCCGTGTTTGTCTTCGCGACCGTCAGACAATGAGTTTTGGAATAAGGAGCAAAAGATGAAAATTCTCTGCAAAGAGAGCGGAGATATGCCCACGGAACTAAGATAATGCCGGATTAATCGACGCCAGTCTCCCATCGGAACAAAGGGAGCTGAATTATAGCCGTTTATTTTCTTTCCCCAGGATGTGTTTTTGCTCCTCATCGGTTCGGATAAAATATATCCTGTGGCGTCCGTGTCGTGCTTGCTCTCCCGATTTGCTCTGTTTGCTGCTTCGATACACGTGATGTGTCGGTCGCGTCATTTTTTAGCGTCTGCCGGACTATGGTATTTACTGGAGTGTGGGGAGGACATTTTCGGCCGCGCTTGGCCAAATATAGGCTTTCCACTATTTACGCGCGGGTTTTTACGGTCATCCTCATCCACTTCGCATAGTTGACGCGATCCGTAACGCAGCTTATAAACAAGTCCTAAGGACGGAAAGTCAATTTATGACGCGATTAATTTATTTATCTTACCGTGCACTCGTTCGAAGTTTCCTTTTGAAGAAAGTTCCATCAAAGAGCTATTTGAAGGTACCACCTTTGCCGTTCGGCTTTCAAAGTCAAACACTTCGGAAAGACCTTTGAGTAATAAACGAATAAATAAGAACGCTCTGAACTATCGAACTTTTTACTTCATTCGATATAATAAGCGGCAAGCGTTGGAGGGAATCCGATGATAATGATGTGAATCATCACAAATCGACCGAGGCGTCAAAATCCATTCACGATTCTTCCGTGAAACATTTACCAGCCGATTGCCCGTACGTACACCTGTCCTTTTCATCGCGATTGATTCCGTGTCTCTAATAGGGCACAAAAAGAGGCGCCGTCACGCAAAGCGAGATATTAATTGCGCTCACAAAGGAGGAATAGGTTCGCGAGTTTCTAGCACGTCTGCCTAATGAGGCTGGAAGGAAAAAACGGAGAGTACCGCGTCAAACCGAGTAAATGGAGGTCCGCATTGATGGTTATTGTCGATCGGTACGAAAGAGAGGGAAATGCAGATTGCATTTGGCAGAGAGAGGGCGATAATTTCGCGTTTTTGAAAGCGAGAAGGGGAAATGATTGATGTTTGCGTTCCATCACGGGAGGGAAATTTTTTCGGGCCGTATGCCGCGTCGCTGTCCCTTTTGTAGGAATTTTTTCCATACCTCACGCTTTCACCGACGAAAAATTGATAAAATTCCCCATCATTTTCTTCGCCCATTTTTTCCCGAATTACTTGACGTGGATTATTATCGAAGCGGAGATTAGAGAGCCCCGGTCGCCACTGATTCGATACAATGTTTTTGATACGACCATAAAAATTTGATTTGAGCGGACTCGTCAAAAATGCCACGAAGGGGTGTTACGAAACTGTTTTTTTTTCGCGAATTTTGTTTTCGATTGTTTCCGTTGGTCTGTCGTCTCTCGTTTACGTTAATGCACATGTTATTTCAGGTGCAGATTTTTCGGAGGTGTTCCCATCGATATTTTTACCGTAGAAACCTGCTTGAGTGCGAGTTATTAATGATGTTTGAATGAGGAGCACTTAAGTATTTCCTTTTTCGAAAATTCTCTCCCGGAATTTCTTCATTTCCTAGTGATGAGATAGTTATATTAATTGACTATTTTGACGGAATAGTTTTTCGTTTCACTCCAGTGCACTTAAATAGAACTTCCTTATTATAAAACTCAAGTTATGAGGTCATCTCTAACAGAATTATTTCTGTGAAAGCGTCTATTTAAAAATATTCCACCTCAATAAGTCGCAATGGTGCAGTTCATCACTAACGATATTTTAACGTCAACTGAGAACCTACTCGTTTGCCACACATGGGAGCCATCACGAAGCCATCCAACTTAATTACCCGTCAGACTCTTCAAAAATAAATACTTCACGGAGCTGCTACTCCGGGTTAGCGAAGTTGAATTCGTTGCTCTATTCCTTTCCGAGAGAGACGATGGAACATTGCCAAGTCCTTTCTTCGTACAGATAGCGCCGTCCGACTCCATCTCTGTCTAAGATCACCATTTCCCCCGTTCTCTTATTACCTCTCCTCTCTTTATGTAACCCCTTTGTCCAATGTTTGCGAGATTTCTCATCTGGAGCGTCCTCTTACCAAGATCCCTGTGTGCTTGTGTTTGGTCTTAAGTGATGATTTCTTACTCCTATTTCTCAAAGATCACTCGCCCGAGAGTACTTAGCCACCTACTGTTTGCAAATGTTTCTCCTGTTACTATATACGCATTAAAAATGTTTCGTCTCTCCTCTGTTTTATATGTATTTCGCATTTCAATCTGAAATTCATTTCAGTAATCTCTACGCGGTGTCGCTCATTTAGGAGCTCTTAAGTATATTTTTTTCAATAATCCCCTTCGCGGATGTACCTGAACTCTAAAAATTATTATGCTTATTTACGAATTATTAAAAAATAGATTAGTCACAAGTTCTAAATTGTTAATTCCAAGGATGGAGGTATATTTTTTGATCGAAAATTATTTTATTACTTCAAAGTCTAATATGTAACTTAAAAGCTCTCCATCATGAGAATGAGAAATCGTGTTGTATTTCGCAAAAAACTCGGTTACAATAGCAGCTAAATAATCGGTCCACTCCCTGTCCATCTCATATTTCATAATTCAGGACGGCACATCAAATGGGTAGGACCCCTTTTTAAATCGTCTCGCGGTGGTTTGACCGCTCTTCATTTCGCATCATCTCGGCTTTATTTCATCACCAAGAGGGCGGTCGCGATGAATCTTTCAGCTGCGTCCCTTTATAGGCACGTGACCCCCGCGGGATTGACCCCTGAGGGCGAATTGGATCCTAATAGGCTGATGCATGTAACGCGTCCAGAGGATGTCCGGCGAGGGTCGTTTAAAAGAGATGAATAAGGCCGAGATCTTTCCCTTTATGGAGTTACCCTGATTCACCTGCTCACCCCTCACGAGCCATACTAGGCGTCTCTTTAGGTGCTTCTCTAAAAGCAAAGAGCGTCTGTTTGGCCACCTTTCGTCATTCGGGCGTTTTTGCATCCCGCAAATTTCCTTGCGAAAGTAGGCATATTCGCGTGAACCTGTTCTGAGTTTCGCAACCGAGTGGTGGTTTTGTTGTGAGTCCACGACCTGATTCATAAACTGTATGATTCGTGGACTATGTATGTCGCTCTTGGAGTGGTTGTTAATCAACTCGTAACACTCGTCGTAAATGTCACAGCGATGTTTTCTGAATGAATTTCTCGATGATTTATTCCACCAGAGGAAATTGATTGCGTTGCACGGAATTTTTCTCGCCATACCCATGTCATTTGGCCCACCGTTCTTGTTTTCGAGTCTTCATTAATTCGCTAAGTGGAGAGGGCTTGAATGTATGCTACATTTTCGTTTCGAATACCTTTTTAAATTAAAGATTCATTGTTATAAATCATTATCGAAAGTGTTTGACTTTTCATTAGGATAAAAATTCTTATAGAAAAGGGCTAAATTTTCTTTGAAGAACAATTACTGTTCTACCATTTAATATCATTCTTGAATTAAAGTATTCCTCGCCCAAAGGTTATTGATCGCATTTACTTAGAACGCTATCTGCAGTATAGTTTCATATCGATTTAGAAAGTTACGGCGATAGAATATCAAATCAATAGAAGTGGTTCCAAGAACGAAGAGCATCTTCATGCTGTTAAGCTCCGAGTTGGATTACATTGATACTAACATACCGGAACATCTCTAGAGCATACACAAAACGTGTTCAATCTACCGCTTCTGACCGCAGACCTAAATGCTCTCAAAGGGATTTGTATAGCTTCCATTTCCACCGCCTCCTACTAATTTCAAATCTAAGGTCGTGATTAACTGAATAAGATTCCCATTCTCCTATCAGTCAATTCGTGTTAATACTACTCACGGGCACCTGTGCCTTACGTCGGCGAAACATCGGAGTGCAACCCTCATTTGTTAATGTCCCAATGGGCGAGAGTTCAGCGGTCGCTGATAATACCCAAACCGGTATTTTTTCGCCGTCGGGATCCAAGATGACTCCATTCACCACTTCCGGCGACACAGACGAGGGAACAATTCGCAAATAAAGCCGCGACGTTCGTTTGTGGCCGAGTCCTTTGTGAAAGAGATAAAGGAAGCTTGCTAATACATCAAGGCAGCCGCAAGAAGGGATGGTTATTCGGACATTTTCGTCTTCGTATAACCTCATTGACCTCCCATGTGCCCCCTCTCTAACTATTTTGTTCTTCGTCTAGATCCCCTGTTATCCCGATTTCTCCATCCGCCCTCGCACTCCCTCGCGTTCTTTTGATGCCACACTCTTTACACCACTGCCCTCATTAATTTTTCATTCAATTCTCTCGTATCTTTGCTCAGGAGATTAATTTAACGCTTCCATCCAGCGCGCTTTTGAAGGTGCCATGCATACGTCTAAGCCGTGGAATGTTTATTTCACTCCGCTTTTACATCTCAAATTTATCAGCCGCTTCTCCCTGTTGAAAAGGGGGCTGAGAACGCACGGGTGCGCGAAATTCGCAGGGGAAAAAGACGCCATTCTGACTCATCACCATTCTTTCACCGCGTTCCCTCGCTGAAAATATTCGTTAATTCGACCGCGGACGCCCTTTCAAAGAAACGGAAAGGTTCGTTTATTCTCGAGTCCCCATCAACGATAAAAACGCACGAATGCTAAAAGGTTACCGACGCAGAGATCACAAAGTAACGTCTCATTACGAACTACTCGTAGGGAGCGCCTCTTAAATTAAATCCGAGGAGAAAGGAACCGGAGGAAATTGCCTCACAAAGCGGTAGCTAAATGTTTTCTTATTTTACCCCATCGCCTTTGCTTTGGTTCGGATCATTCAGCAAATTACTCCGCTTAGATTTATTTTTCGGAAGGGATTTTCCTCCGCCTACTACTTGTTATAAACTCTCTCTCTGGGTTTGTGTTTCACCCTTTCATCTTCTCCCTCAGAACTGCTTCGACTCTTCCCTTCATCTCGAATCACGTGCGTTACTTGATGTTCTCTTGATTGCCATAAATAAACCAGTGGGATGGCCCTAAAGGGTCTCCTGGAAGTGACCTCCTTGATAGGCTTCTCAGGAATTAAAGCCGCCACTGGAAACTTTTCAAGCTCTTTGTCCCGCTGTTTCTTTTTCCCATGTATCGCAGTGGGAGGAGTCGGCGGAAAAAAATCACGTCCCTGAGAATGTGCCGTTTTCCCCGAAGGTCTGCTTTCTTTCCTTTGAGGACCAACGACTGAAAATATTAGGTCTCGATAAGGAAAGCCTGTTGTTTTCGCTCCGCCGACGATCGGTGCTCTCCCATGCTTACGGTTTTTTTAATTTCCCTTCCCTTTGCCCGAGCTTCTGGAAGTAATCGAGTGATGGCTACTCGGTGCCATCAAGCGATTGCTGTCATCTCTGCCTTGAGTGGCTCCGCCTCAAATCAATGCTGTTAGAAGCTAATTAATTACGAGTGTATCCACTCGTCACCGCAGTTATTTTCGTCCATTGAGCGAGCCTTAATTGGACCGGTTGTCTTGCAGATGTCCTCTTCATTTTCTGAACTGCTTGAATGTATTTCTAGTGCGTACTCTCTTTTTTCTTCAGTTCATACTATCGGCTACTTTGTTGCTATTTTCACCGACGTATACTCGCTGTGACATAGCTGCTGGCATATCCTCCAGGTTTATCGCAAAGTTTTCTCTTATTTTAGATTTTTATGAAGTATAAAATACTTGGGTGTTAAATTTTAAAGAACAATTTTTTTCTATTCCACGAGTATTACCGTACCGTTATTATAATGCTTTCGTTCCTTCTATCCTTTTCCTATTCTCCATAATTGCTTGTTCTTTGTCAACATTAACTCAAGTGTTACATATGGCAGCAAAATTGGTTATGGATATTAAATGTGTTTGTTTAAATTTCTCTATTTAAATCCATTTTCACCCCTTTAAGTATGCCAGAAGATACCATCAATTTATTATTGAAAAGACGCGAAAATTCGTTTCGAAGTCAACGAGATTGTCCAGGAATTATCGAGAATTAAATCTTAAGATCCCTGTGTCGAAGAAGCGTCTTAAGCCAGTAGCGAGGCCTTGGTACGTCTCATAACGCCCGCAACCTTAGCCAACCCGTCTTTGGAAGACCGTGCTCCCCCGTCGTCAATCCTTCTTCCCCTTAAGCCCAATAACCCTCGCATAACTTCTTGGCCTCCTGGGAAGGCGGTCGAATATTGGAGAGGGAGGCGGACCCATAGTTTAGCGCCAATGTTCCTAGCAAGGAACGCTTGATTAAGAAACCTCCCGCAGTGTGTCCTCGTCGAGTGAAGGGAATAAAAACGGGGGCACCGCAAATTCTCGCTCAACACGCTCTTGCCTCAGTCACTTGAGGGATTTATGGAAGTCATCGAGCAAAACGAAGGCTTGTTCATGCTTTAAGTAACTATCTTTGTAATTTTGCCATTTATATATCATGTTGGCTTTGTATAAAATTCCTTTACCCTACGGAATTGTTGATGTGCACTTTTAGACATTTTTAAAAGAGCTGCAAACTCCTAAATGAGAGAAAAATTAATTCGTAGAATTTCCTACCTTAAATAAGTGTTTTTAAAATTTAGTTTGATTAATGGTAATAATATTCGGCGAGCTATATTTATTATTCGTGTTAAATTATGTCTTTCAGAGTTTAGTTTTCTTACATAGTAAACCTCTTTGTGGATTATGTTCATATAATAAAAATTATGGATCAGGCCTGCATCGAAAGAGATTTCCTTTGATATAGTTCTTTTACGAGGAATGGAATATTTATCGGCTGCTTGACCGCAAATTGATTGCTCGCAGCTGTAACTTCGGCTCGAAGAAGAGTTGCCATCAATAACTCCCTCTTTGTTTTTTAATGTACGATAATATCTTCTCAAAGACCGTTACTAAGATATTAAGGCTGTCTCATCGTATTATTTTTATGCCTAGCCATCGATGGAAATGTTGCTATCGTAATTTCTTTTGGGGTCATCGCGAATTACCCGCTCAATGGAGGCGCAGGTAATTCGAGATGGCTTTATCCCTCCGATCGCACTGTAACGTATCACGCAATCGTAGATGGGACCAGAAGTTGGCCTACTTACTCCTCCAAGAGAAATAGGCTCTTCTTAATATCCTTCACCTCTTCCGACGGCTAGCAGACGATCGCACTTCCTTCTCTTTTTATCTCAAAGCATTCTAACGATTCCCCTTGTGTCTCCCTTCAATCCTTTCGAAGTACTCTTCCGAGCAAAAATTTCGACCTCCTATTTATAGTCCCTTTCTCCCAAGTTTATCCTTCGCGGAATTTCTTTCTCGAGTGGTAGTTACTAGAAGAGGAAATTGATTTATTTATTCTTCCGGACGAGCGTTTTGTTTTCATTTCGCGGAAGGTTATAACCCTATCGCTCGTAAACGACCTCTATTAATATTAATAAAAGCCTCGAGTTATTTCCGATAGAGGGATTTACTGTGTAGCTTCCCTTTCCGAAAGACTTGGCAAACTTCCCTTGCCGTAAAAGTGACCGCGGGGTTTTCCTATCGGACGCCGTATTTTTTTCTGCCGCATTAAAATATTTCTCGCTGGATTTAATACGCCCGCTGATTAAGCTCACGATCCCAGAAGTATAGAAGTTATGTTAGGATGAATTTATAGTCACGATTTTATTCCTTCTCGATTGCATACGTTCCAGGTTTTTAAGCACGTCCCCTCCGGCGTGATTTAACGAGAACTATAAATTCATATTTTCGTAAGTGTTTTGTAGGACTCGTTTAGCCGTCTCTTACGATGCTTTCTGGTATTTGATGCATATAATTTTGCGCAATTTTCGCATCGAAAACATCGATGTCCAGGTTTATGATTCCTAAAAGGTTTTCAACGTATTCGAGCGCTTAAATAATCATGGACGTTTACAGCAATAAATATTGAAATGAGAGCTAATATCCCTTTAATTCTGTCGTTATTATTTTCGTTCATTTGAAAAAGAAACTGCAAATCGACATGGTGATACGTTTCGTAAACAAGTAGTTATGATAACGAGAGTTGATGAGTTAGGCATAGTTGTATCGGAGGTGGAAAAACGTTGATGCAGACGGAAAGAGGAGAAGCCGCAGTCAGCATTCACGGCGGGAAGACGTGGGAAAGGTGTTGAGGGTCCACTGTGGGAATTCGCATGTGTCAACGGATGCGACCGCCCCTTAGGTACCACCGACGCAGGCATTTCGTCTCTTCTACGGGTCACGCAGCACTCGGAAAAGAGGAGAAGAAATCTTGCCCACAGCAGCCGTCCTTTGACTGCGTCCATCCTTTGTGTTAATGGCCGCCTTCCATTGTTAAAGGCATTTGCATAGGGCGTATCGAGAAATCGACTGTAAATATTGGAGATGGGAAAGGACGGAAGATTCACGGGAAAGTGATCTCAAGTCGTCGCTTTAATTTTTCAGTATCGCTGGGAATCGAAGCGTTGTTTCATTATTAAGATAAAGAACGGTTTGGTTTATGTTAAAGATAAAAATCGATCTATCGGTGTACGCGCTCTAACATCATCTGATGTAGTAGCGTGTGAACGATGATTACCAACCGGTAGTTGCTCAATCCTCCGTAGATGGGATGAAAGTTGATTTTGTCTGTGTTGGTCTTTCTCAGGCCATTATCTGTGTTGAGCGATGAATATTAATGAGTAGAATACACCCACATCCAAACCTTTCCTTATTGGCCTCGTGTACTCACTCATTGATGGTTATAGAGATCCATAAACAGTTCCTTTCACATTAATTTTTTTTATTCTCTAAAACGAAGATTTCGAGGTTTATCTAGCTTAATGTGCTATTATTGCATAGGCAATTTCGGCGTAAATTAAACATGCTAACTTTTTCTTATGTGCTAAGATAAAAGCTTATGAATATGAATACTCCGAAGCTAAAATTAGAAAAAGCGATAATGGCTAACATTTAAGACAAAAGAAGTGGAAATTAGAGGTTCATTCACCATTCGTTTTCCTTTTCGTTAACGGAATGCCTCGTAAGATATCGCGATAAGCAATGTGTGAAAAAAGTCGTGCATCCTTATAGGGGTGTCATTGCCCTAAACCGATATTTTTTTCCGGGTCCCTCCATTTCTCCCCTTCGGAGGAGACAAAAAGGACAAAAGGGTGGAAACAAACAAGAGTCATGAGCGTTGGGTGTGAGGACGCACTTGGCGATGAAAGAAATGGCGAATTGACGAGTGGAAGGAGCGAAGAACTTAAATCTTCACGACAAAGGATTTCACACTTTCGAGGATTTATATGAAAGGTCTCTCTATTTGCCGGCGTTGCTTTTGTACTCGGGATAATAAGATACGCGTCAGTCAAATGCCGATGTTTATTTGCGTAATGTCTCGGATAAGAGACTTCGGTCGTTAGCCTCCGTAAGTTTAACGCATAGGAAATTTGGAAGTCAGTTTACTGGCGAATGGCACAGTTACGCAGTTTTCGTATTGCTCTTATATAAAATCCGTTTTTAACACTCAGTAAATTAGAGATTTCAGTAGAATTAAGTGACATGTATTTCTGCTCTTTAAGAAGTCTGTTACGGTTAGTTTTCGTGAGCCCTTTGCTATTTTTATATACAATCAGAGAACTGCCAATTAATCGACGATTGGATTTTATTTTTTGAGATAAATATTCTTTCATCAATAATTGTACGTATATTTTTGCCGTATATCTAATACTTAATCATTTTAATTATTTTTATCGTTTCGATATTGATGATTACAATTGAAAGATTACCTATTTCTGTCATCAGTTGTATGTTCACATCATTAATTCTGCGCTAGGGATTTATTTAAGAGGGAACTAAGCAACAGTAGCCACGAGAGAAAGGAAATTACGGTTGACTCATGGAAACCGGAGATAGGAAAGAAATCGCGATCGTGTGAGTTTACCCACTCGAGCTCAAACGCTCCCTCTCATTACTCCCTCCGCTATCTCCTTTCCATCATTATCCCATCGAATACTCTCTTGTTTCCTCGTTTATCCCACCTTCCCGACATTCCCTTCGGTGCGTATTATATTTATCATTATTCAGGTAAGAATGTATCGGTTTCAAAAGAGGGCGTTTTCAGGGAACGACTAGCGATAAACTAACGATAGCGACTAAATCTCTCCATCGATTTAATCTCTTGTGTCCAGGCGAATTCTAAAACGCGTTGCAGTGTGTGTCTGTTCATGGATACGATTTTTCCTTTTGTCGTGATAATCGGAAGAATAAAAAGTCCGTTCTCCCGTCCGATGCAGTTTTCATTCAAAATGAGCAAACCCTCAGGTGCCGAAGGGAAAGGTTCCGCCCAACCGTGAAGAACTTTGAGACCTCTGCTTTATTTATAGCCATCCTCCCACTTCTTCCGTACGCTCTCTTTTCCTCCTCAGACCTCTCGATACAGCGGTTACCTTCGAATTCCTCACACCTGACATGTTTTATGCGATTTAGTCGTCGGTGCAAAAAGTAAGACGAGGTTTTTATTCCATTCTCTCTCGCGGTACTTAAAAAACTCGAATCTTTCTTTCTTCCTTAACCTTCTCCCCTTTCTCTATCTCACTTAAACGTTTCCTTTCTTTTGTTCGCTTTGGCAGAATATTTTCAGTTTTTCAGCTGTCTCCTCCCTTTTTCGACTCGAGAGCGTTTTCGGAATGAGTTTTCTCTCGCGCACCAACAGATTCCTCTTCATTCTCTTTTAGAACCCTATTCCTCCGTGTCCTTCTTCAACTCTCCCTTCGTTTTATTTTCATTCTTCCTCCGTCTAGCCATTCTCCTTATTGCAGTCTTTCGTATGGGTATTTAGGGGTAGCAATTTTATGATCTTGAGCTCCTTCATTCAGGTCGAGATCCATTCTATATCAAGAGCTTACTGAGAAAATTTTCAGTAAAACTGGATTATATTTGCTTAATATTTGGATAATGATATAAGTATCATCTAACTTTGTGTAATTATTCATTTAATATTATTGAGCTTGAACTCACAATGTTAATGTATCAAATAAGTGGCTTGTAATTACAATAAGGAACAGATTCACCTTTATCGGAAAAGACCGTGCTCTTAGAGTCGAATCTAATACGTTAACGATTTAAATATAAAATGCTAACCGTTAATTAACCAAGGTTTCTGGTTCTGAGTGTTTCCTTTATTCTCCTTTGCTTTTAATATTTTCGGATTCCGCTTTCCTTTATTGCTAATCTTAATTCAATTGAATTCACTTATTTATACTCTTATTTCCTCCTTCGCTTTTCAAAATCATTCGTCTCCTTTCCTCTTTGTGTCTACATGAGGTGTTAAAGGTTTCCCACTCTCATCCCATTATTCGATCTCGCGTAAAACGCACCTTGGACGACGGAGGGGAAGGTTTTTGGAGTGGTCCGAGTCTCCGTTGCCTGGCAACTGAACTGCAGATCCAAAAGAGTACGAAAATGAGGTCCTCGGTAACGATTCGGACGCTCCTTGCGAATTCTTTTCCTTTCGTTGCCCGAGAAACCCCTCATCGGCGTCTTCCCCGAACTCTTCATCTTACGCTCCGTGGCTTTTTGTCCTTGTTACTCTCGCAACCATCGGGGGCGTATCCGGAAAACTTCCGTTGGAAGAGCGTTCTTTGGAAGGAAAAAGGTTTTCCACGTCGAGAGCGACTTTTTGATTGGCGTCAACGCGTGATCCGAGGGATCATCTTAAAAAGAGGAACGAAGAAAGATTTAGTTCGAGGTTAATAAAAGTATTTATGTTCCGAAAAGGAAATATTTACACATAGAACGCAATTTTATATACAGCTTAATAATTTTTATGTTGTTGACTGGTATTCTTATAGCTTTTATTTTTCTTTACTAATCCTTCGTAATAAGTCATTAAATTCTTCGCATATTATCATAAGTGAACCGAAAATTATTCGGAGATTGAGTTAGAGTACTCGAATTGAGAATCTGTATAAACCAAATCGATAGCAATCGCTCGAAATTTAAATTCGCATCCAAAGAATAACGGAAATTAGATGTAAAATTCTATGATGAATAATTCCCACAAATATCGCTCTGGGAAATACCTCTTCGTCTTCACTTCCGCAGATTTCACACTTTCCGCATCATCTGCTTTTTTCAATCTCATTACTGTGTAGATGCGGCGTAAACTACTTCCCGTCGGTATTCATTTCCGGAACCGTCCCCTTCATGAAAAGCCACCGATTGCATTCGATATACATCGGTGCGAAAAAGCAATCGGACCCCAGGGAAAGGGGAAAACTAATTCTCCCCCAACGTGAAAACGAATCTCATCTTTTTACAATGTGCATTCGAGGAGTCAACCGGGTGAGATTTTTAAAGGAGGCCAACTAACATCTCGACACGTAACGTCGCGTGTCCCTTTAAGTTGTCCGACGGTCTTAGCCAAACGTATCCGAGTCCCTCTCGGTAATGGGGTTATAGTTACACGAGATGAGGTTTCATGGGGGTTTTAAGAGGGGGATTTGAGGAGGACGGGTCCAGGCGATTTTGGTGCAGTCTCCGGATTAAAAAGGACCTCACCATCGACCGCTTTGCAGGGGAAAGAGGATACGGTGGGGAGATTTTATTCTTTAGGGGTCCTTTCGTCTTGTAAAATTTTTCGCAAAAATGGAGGGCGGTTTGGCTCAAAAAGGGTTGGGGCGAAAAAAATGTATTTTCATTAGAAAGAGTGGGAGGTGCGGTGTGGGGATAATGGGCAGTAGAGGAAATTGTAGAGAGAATAAAAATTCGATGATGGCTTTTGAGGGAGAAAAGGGAATGGAGATGAGGCATTCGAAAGGGCGAGGGATAAAAAAAAACTTTTTTAGTCTTCGGTTTCACCTCGTATTCATTTATGTTTGAAGTTAAGAAGAAGTGGGTTTTCTCTTTCTTAACCATAAGAAAAGAATTCATAAGTTGGTCTCCCGGAGTGAATTACCTTGCGGGGATATGGAACGGTTTATTTGTAGATTAAAGCGATCCTAAGTTTTATATTTGATTTCCTTTATTTATTTGTTGCAGCTCTGGGCTCTTTATCGTCCCGGGGAACCCTTTTTCAGATTAAAGCCGTCTGGTGGGCATTCTTTTAGTGGGCCCTAATTTAATTTTCGTCGGATCCCCAGGATTTAATAAGTTTCGTTTATTTTCCTCCAGCATTTTTCGAATACTTTTTCATTATGTTCGGCAATTTTAATAAAACCAAATATGCCGTCTGGGACTCGATGGGATATATATGATTCTCAATTAGCGTCTTTAAATTTTGGGAAAACTTATTTTAGCCGCTCTCATCGATGCTTTATTCGAATCGGTTTTAGGAGATCTATTTTACCATTGAATGGAGGGTCTTCGACAGTGCTGTCTCTCCGAAATAATCGCCCCGAATAATAAGCTGCTTTAAATGTAACGAAGATCAAAAAGGCAATCGATCCAAGAGCTCGTGAAATCCCTCTTCTGACCATCTCCCGCGCATTACGCACTTTCACAGCGCTTACCATGGTAAAACTGCTCGAGAAAGTTTTCCCTAGCGTCCTTATCGTTTACCGATGAATTCCGGACTCTTGGTAATTACTCTTTCGCATAATTCATCAAAAAACGTCTCGAGAACCCGTAGGAGATGGAATTTTCCTTTTCGCGGAAGATCGATCCTTTTTTATTTCGAACGGCGTGAAAGAATGTTAACAACTTCCTCGTAGCGAAGGAGGAAACGTAGACTGCAAACGGCTGAGGAGGATAAAGAGACTTAGCAGAAATGAACCGCTTCCCACATTTGATCTCTGTCTCTAGACTGAAAACTTTCGGGAGTTGGCACATAGGCCTTCCTGTCCTCTCCTCCCGCCCTTTCTCCTTCCGTTCCTTAAGGAGCCCGTCATCTCTTTCCCTTCTTTTATTCCCTCCTTCCGAGGGCTGTTGAAGAAGTGGTAAAAAGGAGAGTGGAAGGAGGGAAAAGTCGATAAAAAGAAGGATTTTTTGGTGCGAAGTGAGGAGAAAGAAGGTTAGAATTAGGAGAGAAAGAGAGACACGTGAAATCTCTCCACGTAAGGCTCTGCCTATTATACTCCCTTGGTCAGCACACCACCCACTTTTCCCTCAGTTGAATCGGTGGACGTCCCAACGCTTCGCACTCAGGAATAGGTCCGTTGGAGGTTAATAAAGGTCAGCGTATTTTTTTCTTCTTCTGCGGACTCTCGCTTATCCGTGTTACCAATGGGACTCCCTCGTCCGATCAAATCGAAGTGATTTGTATCCTCAGATTTAACTTCTTCAACCGCTGTATTTGCGTACAATCGAGTCCCTCCCCAGGGCAACTCCCAAGTGTAGGAAGTCACGGTAGATCCATCTTCTATTCCTCCCGAATAGTTTCCGCTCCAACTGTTAGCCCAGTTCTCGAAGTTTGAGGAGAAACAGTCTTCCGAGTCGGTGAATATGTGTCTATGCTGATATTCTATTCTAACTTCTTCGGAGGTTTTTTTTCTCCTCGGAGTCCGTGGAAGTGACCTATATTGACTCCCAGCGGAGGCGCGACATTTTCCGAAGAAATTTTCAGTGAAGAAGTTTCCCTCTTTTTTCGAGTGGAAATGGAATTCTCGGGAGGAATGTCGCGCGTTATCGGAGAGAGAATTTCGAAAACTGCATTTCCAAATGGAGAAAGAGAACGTGAACGTTTGTCCATCCTAATTTGTGTGTTAGAGTTATAGTCTACTCGTTCAGGATTGAGCGTTTTATGGACATCCTTATTAAGATAACAATGTACATCGATTACCACAATTATAAATAAAATGTTAGCAAAATTTACCCATAAAATTTAGAGTTGATAATAGTATTTTTTACTGTTATTTTTTCGGCAACGTTATTTCTCTTCTCATCGAGAGTTAAGTTTCTATAGACTCACTAAAAGCTTCTCACACGTATTTACGTTATTTGTGAACTTTATTACCTTAATCCAGCCCATGTTCAATTACTTCACTTCCGTTTCTTCAGAAATAAGGCAGATCCCCACTCTTCCTCCAAAGTCTAAATGGAAAACGAAAATTAAAATCAATTTTTCAGCTTTTCTCTAAAGCCTTGGCGCCCATTCATCAGCATGACTTATTCTCTTCCCTCTTAAGCCTTACGTTCCCCTTCTTTCGTTCGGCGACCCATCTCTTCCACGAATTCTTCCCCTTACATTTCCCATTTCTTCTCCCATCCATCAAAAGGAAGGAAGCGCTCGCGAAGTTAAGTTTATTACGCGATTAAATTTTAATTTTTCAATCGAAGCCCGAACGAGTCCGGGGTGATAATTGTTATTAGTTTTCTCCTCTCGACTTTTTTAATTTCGTCTTTTCTCATTTCGAATAATATTTATCATCGAGAGAAATGCTCGTTTCTCGTGCGCTAACTTGTCTCTATCATTGCGGATGAGCGAAAGAATTCAACTTATTCATTTTTACGATTCGACTCCGCAAGTGTCGGAATAGCAATAGAAATAACTGACCGCTTTCTGTATTTGAGGGGTTCGTAAATATCGCGTGATTAATGTTGCCGTTGTATCACTATCGGGAGATTATCCATTCGAGGAATCAAAAATCTGCAATTAAGAACGAATTACGAGGAAGTGGATTTTTTCGCAAGGATTCTCCCTCATTATAAGGGGTTTGTTTGCGTGAGATATTATCCAAAATTACTTTCGAAACGCGAGTATCGGACGCGATATAGTTAATCAAAAGGAGACAAGGGAAGGAAAAATCCACGGTTGGGGATAATTTAATGAAAAAATTGGTAGTTTGAGACCCCACCGCGTTATCTTTCCTTTGGAAGAAATCCTTTTTTGTTGGCCGTATTTTACTAAGCAAGAGGATCCGAATAAAAAAGGAGGATACCGATAAATTTGGAAAGAATTTTTGTAGAATAAATACCCTCTCGCATTATTACGACCCTGATTTTGATGAATGGGATAACAAACGAAAAGTATGTCATTTTCGGTTCATGTCCCTTAGCAGTTATTAAAGACTTATCTGTCCCAATCATCGTATTTTATCGGGAAATTCGGTCGGATTCAGTAATTCCACCGGAAATAAATTCTTTAAAAAAGCTTCCGTTAATCTTTTCCGAGAAATGTCCCCTTCTTCGTCGTATCCTTCGGAGGGAGAAAAAAAAGTTCCTCGCTAATTTCGTCCGCTCGAATTGTAATGCGATTCAATTTCGCCCCTTGTTCACCCATAAAAGGAGAGATTTGTATACTTCTCGGGCATTAAAGTCCCCCGCGATGAAGATCTCTAGAAATAAAACATTTTTATGCGGATATCGTAAAAAGTACTGACTTATTCTTATTTATAGTACTGCATTTTTTGACGGAACAAAGCGACCCATTCGCTCAGACCCCATCGGAGTCGGATTCTCTTGTTATATATTCCTCACTTCCCGTTGAAGGAGGGCGCATATCTTCCTCTAGCCGATCCTTTCACCCAATCCCGCATATTTTTGCCTCCTCGGGATGGCCCTTTATTTCTTTTATTTATTGTTGCATACATTTCTCCGCACACGCACTCGCCCCCCACCACTGATTTATCTCCATCCAAATTTCTGCCGCTTTTGCATGCCTCGCGTGATAGCTATTTCTGCGTCCTTTATTGCCACATCCCTCTCATCCCTATCTTATCCCTTATTTGACCTTATTTATTAATGCCTTTTCTCTCGGGTGGATTAAATCCTCCATCCCCTTTCGCCGCCCGGATATCTTATCGTCTTTTTGACGTCCACATTCTTTTCCACAGCGCCACTAAATAAATTCCTCGAAGAATTACTCGAGCATTTCGCTCCCTTTTTTCCCTTCTTTGGGACCAATCCTCCGATTTCCTCCTCAATTTACGTCCTTCGATCGCATTTGCATCCGATGGCGAATTCTTAGATCCTGATTTCGCTCTTTTTTTGGGTAAACATCTATACTTTACGCGGATAAATATCTCTCGAACGGTACGGATTGTAGTGCACGGAGTTTGCGGCGGTAAACGGTGGTTCTTTAGTATCAGGAATATCGATTAATTCGTTAAATAGCGTAGGAGCGGTTCTTTTATCGGTTTAAATATTTTTAAAGGTTTGCGTAAATTTGATGATAAAGTTTCTCGTACATCATTAGAATATTTTGCTAGAATTAAAATAAGGAAAAAATATAAATAAAATTTAAATTCTTTAAGTTGTTTTATTAGACGGAATATTTTATTCCGGAAGAAATCTTGTGATATGGGTCCTTCTCATGTTTTACTTTATGATGAAGTTTTGTTTAACAAAATAACGAATTAGTTATTGTTGTCTTCGCCGATAATGAAATGGATTTAATTAGGGTTTTCCTTTCCCAAGTTGTTATTATTGTCGCCGTTTCTATTTTAACAATACTGTCAACATCTTAGGTTTGCTTATGAAATTCATCATCTGAATGCGAACTTTACTTCCTGAATCCCTTCTCATTCTCACCTCTGAGATTTATTCTCCTGTTTAAAGTCGGTCTCTGCATTAATTCAACAGAAGAGAAGATGATTCGTGAATGGGCACTAAAGTTGTCAGTTAAGACGTCCGAGGCATCCAAAAAAAAGAGGAAGATAGCGGTTGCTACACAACACGTATACATGTCGCGCGCGTGGGGTGTGATAAGTGGGGACAGCAGAATGTTCTCCGGAGGGTGTGTGTGCGCCTATCTCCCGCCGTAGATCACCCAAATGGCCACCGGAGGTGTCTTTCAGGTCGCCCCTGTGGTCTCCAACGGATTCCTCTCGTCTGGCCCCGATATACACCATGAATCGCCGAGATTATAGAAAATCGATCCGATGCACGTGCATAATTTAAGAGCCCTTTTTCCATTCTCTCCAGCGCATTTCGGAAGTTGGGCGTTCCGCGAATTGATTCCCGAGCATTCTTCGCGCGCCTGGGAGCGCGTGTAACACGTCGTGTTCGGAAAGTAGAGCGTTGTTATGGATGTCGAATGCCTTCCGAAAAGTCCGATGTTTGTTTTGTCGAATCGCCGCCGTATCAATTGTAATTTGGTCGAGTTTGCACCGAAGTCGGTTTAAATGAAGTGGACTCTGTTACGCCGATCGCTAAAGTGGTGAATTGATGATTTCGCTCCATTTATTCGGGCATTTAATCCGCGGATGTTAAACATTTCGTGAAGGTACTTTGCGTAACTGCTAACAGAGGTATATGCCTGGTACTCTTGCCTTGTTTAATTAATGCATTAATTTCTTATTACAGTTGCCAATAATGAGGTTTAAATTAGGCTCATTAATATGGTATAGAGGTTTTTATTTATTTATAAATAAAAAGGATCAAATAAATATTTAAGTATTTAAGATATTTTTAAAGTCATTACGTACTTAAAATTTCGTTTCGTGATTGTGAGAATCGAGGAACTTTAATCCAAAATTTTAATGGCTTCGGCGCCTATGAAATTATCTTACTCTTAATTAATCGTTGCCTTAGGGACAGCTTTCGGAGCAATATTTCACAAAAATTATAAGTTTCTTCCATCAACGCCACTCCTCAGTTAAGACCATCGCCTAAAAAAATTAACGCTTCGCCTGCTTCTCGTAAAAAAGCTACGGGATCAGCCCTTCCGCTCTACATATCCATTAATTTCATTCCCTCCGGCCAATCAGGACCCCCTTCGTCATTTTTCTCTTAAGATCCCCGCGAACTTCAGCGGCGGTTCCATTAATGCGCTTGTTTTACTTTCGAACCCCGCTAGATCGAGACTTCCGAAAACGTCGCGAACTTGTCCGTAACACTTTAAGCCCCAAGTTAATGAACGGTCTCTTTTTTTATTTTTCGTTCCCTTGTCTCCGACGACGTCCGATCGGGGTACACGATCTTTCCGTTCAAAGCGCAGATAAGGTGAAACGGCAGGACACCGCTTCCTGCCCAGGCGATGGGTAAGTAATGAGCGGAGAAGCCGCGCCTGAGTGGTCGTAAATATTTATCTAACGGTGTCGGAGGGAATGTAGCGAGGGGGCGAAATGCATGCCGGGAAGAGAGTATGCGCTCGGAAGGCCAAAGTAAACGTGGGCGTGGCGGGGAGAGGGTGAAATATACCCCCGAAGGCCCTCCGGACGCCCCCGCACGACGGCTGAAGAATGAATGATCCCTAAGTGATCGGGTATCGACAGGTAAATTACGCGAATTAGAGCAGAAAGGGGATCGGACACGCGATTCGAAGAAGTGAGGTTGATTATTTAATGTCCTCCCTCCGGTGATGCCGTCGCTATAGCTGCCCTTTGTAGTCACGATTTGTACTGCTCCGATTTATTATTTCAAATTACCCTGCTCTTTTAGTGCTCTCATAGGGGAATGCATTGGAGCGACAGCGTGTGGGTGCCCAGTTTATCACGACACGCGGAAAGCATTCGTTTTAAATACGGTTTTTGTTTCCGTTACTTACGGCCAGAGCAAACATGTCTAGGATACCTTGTGATAAACTGTTTCAAGTACAGCTTTCCGGAAGATTAATTCATCTATTAATATATCCCACCTTTCATTTGTTAAAATAATGATGTAAATTATCCGCGTTTTAAATGCGACACACTTTTATTCGATATGACAGAGTTAGATTTTCATCGAGAGATTTCGCGAAATGAAACCCACGCGACAAGTAATAATCTCTCGAAGAGAATCGTTCAATCGCAAATGGAACATGATTAGGTTTCCTCTCCTCCATTGTGAAAATTGCTCTGCTCAAATAAAAAAGAAGAATTTTATTTTTGCGGAAGTAATTACCCTTTTCATCTCCACTCGAATCCATTCCGGCTACGGAGTTCTAGAAATAAAAGGAAGGAACCCTAGAAAGATGTCGAAAAAACTATCATTCATCCTCTCCGTGAAAAAATAGACCATCCCTTCCTTTTTTCTTTCCCATTCACTCGGGGAAAATCTTTCATTTCCTCAGAAGCGTGAATGGGAATTACAAAAATATGAGGGTGGAGGGGGTGTGTTTGGTTAAACGAATCGTTGACTTTCAATTGACTCGGGCGGAGAAATTGCAGTCGGGATTATAAAAATGCTAGTCTTTTCAGAATCGAGCCCTTAGAAACGGCTTGTTCGGTCATCTCCTCATCCGCCAAACTTGCAAAGAAGGAATTACAAAAACGTCTTCGGGGAGTATTTCATGGAGCGAAAATACTCATCAGAAAATTCGTCTCGCCCTCCGCTGAGATTCTTTCTCTTTTTTCCTCGTCTGAAACAAGGCTCGGGAAAATAGATTCAGAGAGAACGCCGTCAAATACTTCGAGGGCCCACTTCGAAAATATTTCGAATCCAAAGAATTCTAATTATAAAAGTATAGGGAAAAATTGAGCAATCCACTTCGTCCGAGGAGGGATTTTGAAAAGAAATAAAAAGGAACGAAATCCTCTCTAACGATTCCGAAATGGCTAATTTAGTCCCGGAAGACAACGGTTCCCGCTTTTCTACTCCCCTTTGTCTCCACTTTCGATGGAAACACTCACAAAGTTGCACAGTTGTTGTTTCTCCGCGAAATTAGTACTCTGAGAGGGAGGCACCTCCGAGTCGCCCGTCATACGAGAATATGGAACGTCAGCCAAGTTTGCTCGGAATTAATGCACCGTGGCCCCCCATTATGTCGAGACAGCGCTTCACAAACAAGGCGATTTCGATATTTTCCATAAGCACTTTGCATTCGGCGCTCGCAGATAGCTGGATCTCGCCCCATAGAATGTGTGTCGAGATAGTTATTTACCGGGAGTATCAATGCAACCGCATGCCTCGGGCATCTCTCCCCGTGGGGTCACGACCTCCATCAGAGTAACGTAAGGCGGCCACCCTTTATGCTTATGATATCCTCTTTCCTTTCCTCCCTCCCCTCCTCTTGATAAGCGACAGCACCGAGAAGCACCATTCATCCTCACCCACGGTCAACACCCCATTTTCTCTTCAACGATTTTTCCCTAACGCCCTCGGGTCCCCCAAAATAAAGGCGATAAGACGCGGAATGTGTAAATGAAAAAAATGACTTTTCCGTCGTTTGTGCTCCCCTTACAGCGGTGACGAGAAAATAGCTGCGGTTTGTCGGTGTCGTCTGCTAGAATGAGAACGCGAATGCTTAACCGGGGCTCTGTACATACCCCTTTTTCGCGGGGAAGGATGCCTCAAGAGGGGGCAAAAAAACACGTGTTGGGAGGTCGGCGGTGTGGAGAGCCCCCGGTGGCTGATAGCCTCCTTAAGAGGCGATCGTTCCATGTCCACAAGCTGATAAGAAAGCGGTACAGGACGCGGAGGATGCATGTGGAGGACCGTTAGGGGAGGAAGGGAGGTGACCACCAACGAGATCCATAGTAGAAGCTGTTTGTCTTCGCGTAAAAGTACTTATGTTCGAGAGAAATCGCTGATTCTGCTCGATTGCCTTAACGAGCTGCAAAAATGTATGTGTTAAATTTGTATATTACCTTTGCCAAAAATAGAAATGATATGGTTAGAAGATAGAAACGTTTTGTTTCCCCAAATGAGGATGAAAATGCGGAAACGTTCTGGTTGTTGAGGTATTTATTCTCTTCAGTGGTACACATCTGCGTTTGCAACCTGCTACTTCTGTTAAAAATCACAACGTGTCGTCATTTTATATCCGTCTGCACATACAGAGTAATTTGGCTTCATTCCAGACGGCAGCGTGACCTATGAAGAGTGCGTCAGCTCAGATTCTATCTACTTCCTGAAATACCACTTCTTGGTGGTCCGTGCCTTTTGGATATTTCGGAAACAAAAAGGAATAAATACACCCAGTTCACGCGAGATTCCCCGCTCAATAAATAACTTCACATCGGTCTTCAGGAATATTCAAAGCAACGAAGCCACAAATTTCCAAGAGGAGGTCGCGTCCAGAAGAGCCGCGCCTTCGACCCAACCTTTGCAGACGCATTCCGCGTGATTTATTCATCCTCCGGCGGCACGCGAAACACTGCGACGATCCTCATGGAAGATTCGCCCCGCGATTTTTCATTTCCCACACGACACCTCCCGTGCGTGACCTCCTCTCGCCGCGGAGGTGCGTGACCTCTCGATCGGTGTCGCCGTGCGATCGACACGCGAGCCCGGCAACACGCAAGGGACCGCGTTCTTTTTTCTCTCGGCACGGATTGGGAGGTGAGAAAGTGTCTCATGCGAGGTGCTAAATAAGAGCGTCGCGGCGCCGATGGGACGGCGGAGAAAGTGCGGAAACGGCAGAAGGCGATACGAGCGAAAAAAGAAGATATTCCTTCGAAAATTCCCTCGGAAATCGCACTTTCACTTTGAGGGGCCCATCGGCTGATAGATAAAGAATGCGCTCTAAAGGAGAGTAAGAAGAGGCAAATATAAGAATGAATTAAAGCCGTTTGATTGGATGGGTTCAAAGGCGATATGACATAGGGAAGGCGAAATTAAAAAGAAAGGCCCCGTTTTATGGGAACGTGGAGGAAATTAACTATTTAAAATTGCAAAATGGCCGACGAAAGAAACGCGGGAGAAAATTTCCGAAATTTCATTATGTAAATACTGGCGAAAAAATTCGGTTTCCCCCCTTTTTTTTATCTCGGAAAGAAAGCGGAGGAGGAAAAGTTGAGGGCAATGGGACTTTAATGTAAATGGGTGACGTCTCCGGAGCATAAACAAAAACATTTGCATTCAAATTCGGGAAATCGAATGGAGTGTTAAAGGCGAGAAATCGGTTAATTGTGAAACAAAGGAGTAAAGTGGGTTAGGGCGCTAATCAAGATGGCGGAAAAGGGACAATAATGAGGAAACAATTTCCGGGGCGCAAATCCAAATCGAGGGAAATAATCGGTTTAATCTTGACTGTGAACACGCACAACCCTCTCGTTCCGTGGGTTGAGGCGCAATGGTGAGATTGCAACGCGGATTCGTTAATTGGTTATCAGGGGAATGCAGATGGAAAAAACGCAATTCCCAGTGACGGGAAACTCATTGCGGGCGGGGAAATTTCGTGCTTCTATTTTTTTCCTTTTTTTGGCCGTTTCTCCATTGTTTCCCGACCCCGAGAGTCAGGTGCACTTAAACATTTTTATAACCCGTGTGCAAGGGGATGCGCCACGGGTGATATAAAAAAGGAACCCGGATTGGATGTTGGGGAACATTGAAAGGCGAGGGTGCAGTATTGCTGGTATCACTCGGGTGTTTTGAGCGTGTGCCCCTGGAGAAAGCTTCGGGTCTCGGAGTACTTGGCCGTATAAGGGTAATAAAGAGGAAGATCCGCTATATACCGAAGCAAAGATAAGCCCGGCGTACGTATTCCCGACCGATTCGTTCTTTTTTCTCGAAAGGTATTTTCCCACGAAAAAATCGTGCCTCGAGGGGGATTTTTTGAACGAAAAATAAGGACGGTTGAAGTATAGGTTTCGTTGGAGGTTAAGACGAAATTTCCTCTCGTATCTGCGAGAAGGGAATCTTTAGGGTCCTTTCACTTTAAAATAACACGCCTCGAGTGCGAAAAGATTTTCCGATTCGAGATTTTTTAAAGTTAGATAAATGGCAGCGTGTTTGTTTTACCTTCCGTTTCTTATTTGCCTTTCGCGAAGTGGCGTCTTCTTCGGTGGAGAAAAGAAGATCCCTTTAAAAGGTCGACGAATTAGTACGTTGAGGTGAAAAGGCCTTCGATTTAGAGGTAATGACGCGTTATGGTGTAATTGGATAAAATCATTCAAGAAGATTTCGGTTGATAAGTTCCTCGAACGTATCTAACTTTCTCGAAGATTTTAAATATCGCACTTTGAGATGAGATGAATTGGGAAAAGCCAAGATATAAATAATATAACATTAGCTTATTGAAATCTGTTATATCTTCGTGTAGGATTGCAGATAAAAACATTTTTTCAGGTCCGATCATAGAATAAAGAGAAAATAATTGCCGCATCGCGAACTTGTTCATGTAAGTGATATTATTGATCTATTTGTGATCATAGAATAAAGAGAAATAATTTCCGCATCGCGAATTTGTTCATGTAAGTGATATTATTGATCTATTTGTGATCCGTGAAGCAGTAGGTAATTAAGTGCTCCAATCACAACGATGCACACATATATATTTCATTCTCTTTCGTCTCGCAATCCGCTCTCTCCCTGATTAAAGTGCAGTTGCTCTCCCTTTCACCCTCTTCAAATCACATGTCCTCTGTAATGCCTCAGCAATTCTTCCGTCAATGACCGCCCGTAACCCCCGTGCTTTTTATTCCGCTCATGCGCCATTGCGAGATCCATCTCCACTTCTTCCCTCGCAGTCGTCAAACCCCTTGGTCCACACTTCCAGAATCCATCAAACGCATGCAGACGGTCGCAGGAGGGTGAAAGAGTGGGGGATGTGGGATTTATGTCCTTAAGTTAAAAGGAGAGAGAGGTATGAAGCATCGGGAGTGCGTGCCACGGCTAGCTCTTTCGATGACTTGCTTGATCCTGGTCCTCGTGCGATCTAATCCTCTTCGCCGGATGACGGTATTATCCGTGGTGATGAGAAACTGCGGAAAAGTAAAGATTCCGAGAAAGTTGGGAAGGGAATCGTATGCCGAGGATCGGATTTACGCGACGAAGCCGAATTTATCTCCAGTACGTGTCGGATTCCCTTCTTTCCTATATTTTTGCGAAAAAATAATCTTCTTCGTGTTTATCATTATTTTTATTTCGTCGCTATGTTTCTTATTCTTTGAATTAAAGTTCCTATTCGATATATTCCAATTTTTGGGTTGAATGAATATAAAATTTATTGTTTCGATTATTAATCAATAAACTTTTCATTATTTAGAATTTTAGCATCTCTGTTTTTTTATAAAATTGAATGTTGTGTCTTAAAAATATTCAAATCAGTTCGATACATAATTTCACTCGTTTTCCTCCTCTTAGGTGTTCGATAAATTCTTTTCTTCTTACGAAAACTGAAGTTCAAACGGTTACATTTATAAATTTAATCCAAATTATAAGTTAAAGAAAACAAACATGGAAGATTAAGTAAGAAAGTCTAAAAAGAAAGCTCTGGTGAATCTTGGCTTGATTGGCGGAGATATTTATATAAGTAGCGAGATGCTAGATTTTTATCATTTCGTTTTAAGTTTTTATTTATATCTCTAAGAGCTATTAACCAGAAGCGTAAACCAAGCCTTCGTCAATTCACTCCTCATCGGAGAACGTGATAACGATTTAATAATCGTCGTATCTCGGTAATCGAATTCCTCGACATAAATCCTTAACTGCGGACGCCTGCAAATGCTGCATTCTGACGATTAAAGTGCGAAATTCGCATGCCTAGGAAATTGCGCCATAAAGTGTCCAGTATTCTCCTCACGTACTTCTTTCGGACCCCAGATTGCGTACTAATGTCGCGAAGAGGTCCGGCCATATATATAAAGGCGCGTTTTAACCGTCAAGAACGCACTAAATGACTCGGAGAGCAATATAAGATAGCGAAGCATATGTGCACTCGAGAGCGTATGGTGATCCGGGGGAGAGACTTCCGGTAACCTTTTTTGCCGGGGAGTAGCACCCAATAACGCCCTCTCGCGGGGGAAAACCACTAATATCGCACCAACAGATGCGAATAACACGTCCCTAGGGTGGAGAGCGGATGGATGCGAATTCTCCACCCCTTTTTTCCATCCGATAATTCCTACGCCCCCATAAACGCCCATATATTCAAACCCTCGCTAATGAAACCGTCGTAATTGTTCTGGTCTTTTCCCGCATCACGCACGTTTCCCATGGGGCGCCACTCGTCGGATTTTTCCGCCACGAAAAATAGCCACCGCGTTGTTCTTCATTTACCCTTTTCTGTGGCGTTCGGCCTGCGGGAGGCAATCCCGCCCTCCGGCCTTACGTTTGATGTCCCACGTCTGCTAATGATGGAGCTTCAAAGGGACATGAACTTTTGATACCTTCGGTCGACTCCATCGGTGCCCATTCTCCGGCATAAATATCCATTTGAATCTCACGGAAGATGTACCCAAATCCTTGATCGGCGTCCTCATGTGCATCTCCCCTTAACGCAATGCGAATTGCGTGCGCTCGATGGACTTAGAGGAAACAAATGAATAGAGGAAACCGAGAAGGGTGTTTCGAGAAGAGAGCGAAAGCAGAAAGGTGCTAAAAAGATATTGAGGGGCGAAATTATGCAATGAAATGTGTAAGATTCTCCATCCCCGTTTCGTTACAATTTGGAACAGAATACAAGTGTAAGCTCATTGGTTTGCTTACTCAATTAATACTTGTTTTCTCCGGCTGTAAATACCAAAATTAATGTTCCGGCCGTACTAAAATTACTGTCACCATTTATTATCCGCTCCTTAACGTTGTCTCTCAATCGACTCGATCGAGCACAACGAGACACGGGAATTTCACCGCTTTCATTTTTTGTCTCTCAATTATCCCTTAAAGAGTCGATCTAGAAATGCGTCCACTTTCACCATTTAAATGGAAAAAACGAACCTTGTTTAATATTCATGGCGGAATCGCTCTCAAAGCCTTTGACGCCACGGTTCGTGATTCACGATGTTAAAATCGGGAATGAAATTCGCAAAAATCGCCCCTCCAGTTTATCAGCTTAAAAAAGTGCGCGATAAATCTCGTAATGAGACGAAATTTAGTTGGGCGAGACCGGTTGCTTTGCCGGCAGCTACTGCCTTTCTAGCAAACGATAGAGTTGTTCCGTTTTTGCTCGAGATCCCAATCGAGTGGAAGGCGTAATTTAAGTGTCGCCGATCTCAGATAAGAGAGGTGTTTAACGATCGGAGAACGAGGTCGAGAGGAATATTCCAAAAAAGAAATATATACACACAGAGCTGTGCCCCGATGTTTCAATCCATTTGAATAAACACGAATCACGGTGCGCCGGAGGGAAAATAAAAGCCGATCATCAGCCCAAAAGTGCCGGAAGAATCGCTTTGTTTATAATGTATTCAACCGCCGTCGCTTATTTTTATTACTCGGATGGAAAGCGAGAATTAATTCGCCGTCGAAATTCACGGCTACATTTCCGAATTCCGCCAACAGACGTGACAAAGCCGTCTCTTTAAAAATCCATGCGTTGAAAACGTCGACGAGTTGTCTTCCGCGAATCCCGCCGCGGCTTCCGGGCGTTTTTCGCAAATAAATGAATGCCGAGCGATCATTTCGCGTGCGGAGGGCGATATTATTTTCCCCACGTTTTTTTAATTTCACGCGCTGTAATGGAGACGTATCGCAGAGGTATGTCATCCTAAGCTATCGCTCCTCCGCGATTTGTTTCATTCCCTAGCAACGGAAGATACTCAGGCACTCGGGAGTACATTTTCCTCTGCATAATCCCTCTTTCCCGAGGCAATTAATCTCGCGCTTTTCTCTACATCGCTTTCCTTTCGCGATAAGTTACTACATTCTCAGATAACGTGGCTATGTAGAAATATAAGGGGAGTTTCAAATTCAAACGAATATATCATAGAAAAGGGATATTAAATCAGAAAGCAGATATTTTGTACGTACATATTCTACCTAAAATATTATATTTGTTTCCTAAGTGATTAGTATTTAATTCTGTTCCTATGCCAACCTTCGGGTGATCGGTGTTTATTATCCGAAAGAAATTATTTATTGCTTATTCTGAACTACTAATTTAGTCAGGATTCGAAATCGAGAATAGCAGTCGTTGGATAATCTTCATCCACGCGAATTGTAATGTTTTGCCATTGGAGTTTAAGTAAAAACTGTTTCCAAAGAATTTTAATTAGTTGAGCAATTTCGTCAGACGAATACCTATTCTCAAATTCATAGCTCCGCCAGAATTAGAACGTGAATATATTTTTCCACTGAAGTTTCTTCGCCTTTAAAAACCCCGCGGTAGAATTCACGCAACACCACTTGTAATGCAACCTCAAGAGTTTAAGTGGAAACGATGCCATTACTCGTGCCTAGGGAAGAAGTGGAGCGAGGAAATTCAACCATGGTTCGCAAGTAGGAAAAGTTGCGATCTCGATTCGGCGCCTCTTTTGGCTTAAAAGTCCTTTCTCTAGTTTTAATTGTCTATTTCGAAGTGGGATAATAGAGTGTTCTTGCACCTCCCTTAACTTTAGCCATCCGATGCAAAGACTTGTACTGCATCTCCCGAGGGAAGTTTTTGGAAGTAATTTAGCACTCGGTTGTAGCGGAGTAGGGATGGCAGTATTTTGTAGTAATTGCTCTAAGCTTTCGCGAACCTCGAGCGTGTTTTGCCTAGTTAATCCTCATTTTCTCGTATCTCCGTTTCTTTGGAGGTTTACGGCGCAAGAACTGTTTCGCATGCGAATCGGCGAGATTTTTCGCCATCATTTTTTTTAAGGAATGTGATTATGGGCTTTGGAGAGAGAACAACTTCTGGTAATTGAAATTTCGGATTAATGGATTTTGGGAAAGAAACGCCCTCGTAAAATTCGGAGCGGGATGTAAATATCGGAGCTCACGTGTCTCTAGTCTTCCGCGCGGAAACTTGCGAAATCTATATTCACCGATGTTCTCTCCTAAAGTACGCGATGCAATTCCCTTTTTATCCCCTACGGAATTCCCCGAAATTTACTTGTATCGGGAGCGGAAACTTTTTACGGGATAATTCCTTTGTCCTCCCCGCCAATGTCCCAGAAAACTCGATGCAACTCCGCAGGCAGCCGTAAAGTACAGAAAAGCCTTTGCAGTCGAGTGGCTGGAAATTTCCCTCGACAACGGGTTCGTCCCGATTCAATTTAGCGTTGACTTCGTTGCTAGGATTCGACGATAAACACGGGGTGTTATCTTTCCTTCAAATTCCATTTTAATAAACAGCCGAATGGTCCATCAGTCCCTCACATTATGGCGAAATCCCATGCAGTGTCGTTTCAGCACTGCTCGCTGTATCTTTCCCGGAAATGTTTCGCCCGGATCGCTTGATAAAATTTCATTGTTTAATAACGATTTTAATCCACGTTTTCCTCGGATACTGCTCGAAGGAGTTGGCTATATCTCTGTACTAAAAAGGATACAGACGCTCGTTGAGCTTTCATACGCTAACCGATGTAGTGTTCAAATTTTATGAAATTGAATCGAAGGTTTTGTAATGTTCTCAATAAGCTGCGAAGTATTAAAAGTAATCGTTTAGGTAATGTCCTTATCGGTGTAATTGCTGGGAATGTTTTCGAGTTTTATTATGACAATGATATTTACTTTAATGGAACACTTCTTTTATGGAGTCCAGAAGATTATGATACTATCGAAGAAGCATAATTGTATTCATTGCACCGAAGATTAATCATAGTAAAAATAGATCTGATAAAAATTTTACTACCAATAGAAAATTATTACTGTGGAAAGTGAATCGTGATCCTAGCACTTCGTGACACTGCCATTCCCGTGCATTTACCGACTCTTTATTTCTCACGAGTGCCTCTTCTTTTCCTATAGCAGTTTCGGTCACACTTTTCGCCTCATCAAAATCACGGCACAGTCTGCGTGCCGTGCACAAAATCCATTTTCTCCGATTTTCTCTCTTCGCCTAGCATTCTTCCTTATCTCTCCATTGCGTTCATTTTTACAATGTCCCACTATTTTACGCTTATCTCCACCATATTCTCCCTTCTTTATGTCCGCCATCGTTTTCGCTCCCTCTTTTTTATTTTCTTTTTATCCGCTTAACAAACCTCCTCTAATCTCTCGCCCTTCCCTCTTGTTTGTATTTCTTCATTTCTCCTATTTTCTCCTATCTCTCCTAATCTGGTCCATCGGACGGAATTAAATCTAAAATATCGCGGCGTTATTTAAACGGATTTTTCTGCGAGTGGGATTTCGCGAACCGGATGGCAAAATCGTGTATTCAAAAGGTAATCGAATCGTAAGCCAACGTTCGTTTCCTTTGAAAGCTTCATCTTTAAAGGTTCTCATTTGTTTTGTCGTAAATAAAATCTGATATTTAACTGCGGTGTAATTGCAAATCGAATTTTAATGACATCTGATATAGTGTGTTTTATGGTCCTTAATTTTATTTCATATTTACTAAACACCTCTGTCATAAATAAGTTGATGGAAAATTAGACCATATTCTATCATAAGAGTCTCTTTATATGGATTGAAATTTGTCTCCGACCGTCTTTGTAGTAAATGTTCATAAACCGTGGAGAGAATTATCAAAACAGGCTGTCAACAACATGATCAATTAAACGCCCCACCTGTACTTCTATTCCCATCTCAGAGATGGCTGAGGGCATTTCAACCCTCCTTGGGAAGAAAATCATCGTACTCTAAGTACCATGAGTACCGTATCTTCCAACTCACTTTCTCTATCCCTCCATCGGCCGCACATTTTGCACTTCTTCTTTTTTCTCTACTCCTCCATCTTCCTTGGACTCTTCTGGTTGAGCATCGGCTCGACAGTTATAACCCTGGTCCCGTTCCCTTGTTTCCGTATAAATTCCCCGTCTTCTCCAACTTCCGCCGCTGCTTTGAAATATCTCCGTCAGTGCGACTACGTGTCACAAGCCCTCAGAGCGCACTTCTGTCCGCTAAAGGACTAGTTCGGGGTCGGGCAAACTTATAACTCGGGTCGCCGCAGAGAGACAGTCGTTTTCTTGGGGAGTGTCTTTGGCGGAAATGACGCCTTAACATTTTACAGGGACATAGCTCTGGAACAGGCGTTTCTCATCCTTATGTATCGCATGAGAGAATAATTGCAAAATGAGATAAAATACTTTCAAGTACAAAAGAGAGATATTTTATTATCTTTACTGTAAATTTCTATAATTTAAGCAATGAATAGTTATGAGTTGTGGGTAGTTTTTAAAGCACAACCCTGACGATTAAATAAGCGATCTTTCATTTTAGTAAGCCGATGTTCGAATACAGCACTTAGTCCGTTTTGACGCAATCGGTTCAGAAAAAAAATCACTTTAGGGGAACGAGAACTTGTCAGTCTCAAAGTACTCATTTCCACGAAGGATAAACGGATTTATTTCTTTGGCTTCGGGTGCTCAGTTACCCTCTAAAATCCCCCGCTTTCCTGCTCTCAAAGAGATTATCCGTGCACCCTCTGTTTTCACTGTTGTGAAACTTTGTTAAATCGAAGCAGGTAATAGATAAGTTATTCGAACTTCCATCGCCAAACCGAGTCATTATAAGGAACGTGATAAATTTGAAGATCGCTCTCTTTAGAAGTTCACCTGCGCGTGTAATATTAATTGTGTAGCAAATGATAGCAGGAGTGGCTTCACTAACATCTCCCCGAGTCTGAATTAGTGAAAGCTCCATGACCCCTGGGAAAATAGAGCGAAGCATCTGCAGAGGAAAAAAGGAATAAATAAACGGACGGTGCGTGTGTTGGGATTAAATTCGTTTACGAGTCCCATTATTAAGTTGAGTTACCCGCGAGCGTAACTCTCTCTTCCACCCCAACGTCGGGATGTCCGACGGAGTCGTTTTACCGCAGCTCCGGCTGTCCCTTCGGGGGTTCAAAACTCCGCATCCCTCATATAGCCCCCTTTCATGTGCGTCTCCTTTGGCCCAAAGTGCGTGCCGCTGAAGAGGACCGATTTCGTTCTGTCTTCTGCAGAACCCTTTCTTCTGCCGCCCCTCCTCTCTTTTTATATGTGTTTGTTTCAACTAAAATATTTCTTTTCGCCAAGTTTGTTATATGAATCGCTCATTATAGTATTATTCAGCCTCGTTTTGGAGTTCGAAAATGGGGGATTTGAGGCTAAGTTATTATTCTCTTTTAAATGAAGATTCAGAATTCCATTGTAATAATGATTTTTGTATGTTTATCTTTATCTATAATTTTTAAAATATTTTTGGCCTTTAATCATTTCGTCTTTTATAATAAAGCTTTTTTGTTCTCTAGCAATTTAACGACAATCACTCAAGGATCGTGCTACTTTTTGTTGTGATTTTTGTTCCTTCACTGGCACAAATATTAGCTTCTTAATGCCTATCTCTCCTTTATTCATTAGTATAAGCTCGTTAATTTTTTTTTTAATATGATTGTTCTAAGTAATATATACCCCATGCATTAGACATTCGCAATTTTTTTTATTATTCTATCCGAAAAATGAGCTGAAGTAAATAATTCGGTAATAAAATTGACGTGGATAGTTGAATTTTAATGTTTTCATCAAATTGTGAATCTTGAGAGGGAATTTAAGGCCTTTTCTGAAGGCTATCTTCGCTTCTTTTTAATATGGCGTATCTTTTACAACCATTATCTGTACTTTTTCAGCCTTCTTCCCCATGATTTTGAAGAGCCTGAAATTACTCCCCCTTTCCAATTGCACCGGTGTCGCCACGTTGCGCACGTTTCTAACTCACGGCGGTCATTACTGTCCCGAGCGGGACTTAACTAGGAAGCTCCCGTGACTCGTGTTCATTAAGAGAAACGGGGCGTAAAAAATATAGAGCACCACGAGAGCTCTTACAATCCACGGACTTTATTTCCCCGTAACGTTCGTTTTGTCTTCATTCCGCGCCCCTAATTCGTCCTCTCGGAGTGGATTCGGAAGATGCACGAGTGGGCGGAGCCTAAGCAACGTAAAAAAATCCCCTCTTTTGTGTTTCCTCGAAATTTCGCCCCGTGTCCTACTTCTTCCCTCGCCTCTCGATTGATTCCTTCGTGAGAAAACGACGTATTTCGACACAAGTATCGCATTGTTGCCATGGTGTAACATGCCATCGCTACATTCCGAATTTACGCTTTGTACGCTCAGATAAACTGCATCGATAGGGAAGGGATGCGTGGAGAAGAATGTCCGTTCTTTAGAATCGATTCCTCTTTTTCTTGACCGTTTCCCTTTGATTCTCCGTCCCTCCTTCCGAACGTGCCCTGAAATATTTCCTGAAGATCGCGGACGTTGAGGAAATCCATTCCCCTTTTTTAGTGTCTCCGCGATAAAATATGCGCTCCTTGGTTCGGGAGGATTTAAAGGGATGCATGCGACAGTCTGGATCTATAGTTTAAGAATGAGGAAGACGAAGGACCTTAGAGTGCGCTTTATTTTGGCGTTTTTTGCATTCTCCAAATACGTCGCCTCTGCGGTTTGCCGTCCTCGATGTCTTAACGTTATGCTAGATGATGGATGCTGCTTTTTTGTCTCGAATACAGCGTTGTGGTGCGGATGTGTTATGAATTAATGATCGATTCTCTTCTTGTCTTATTTATGCAATTTTTATCTTTTTACGATTTCAGTTTTTAATTTCGCATTTTCATCTGCTTGTTTTTAGATTAATCTGACCAGAATGCAATCGCTTTAAATTCAGAAAGAAAGCAAAGAATTACCTCGGGCACAGTAGTTTCATACAAATGAAAGAAAACTCCGTTAGTGTGTTAACAAATGCATGGCAAGTACGCGCAAGCAAATTAACTAGTTTCAGCGATGCTTACCGAATGAAGCTAAATTATTCAGTGATTTAAATCCAGCAAAAGAACCCTTGATTCGATGCTAACGCAGTCATGAATACTTTTCTAAGCTTGGAATGCAAGCGAATTTTTTCAGAGAAATGACTATAAAAATATTACCTCTGCTATTTCAGGGAACGAAATAAACATTTTAAGTTGAATAGCGTGCTCTTGCATTCTCGTGCATGCATGTGTGGATTTGTCCGCGGATCCCGTCTGCGTGGTCATGCATTTGCGCGTAAATATTCCTGCTGATGTTTCTTCGTTTACCTCTGCATCTCCCTATGTTTATATACTTATGTATCCGATGTGCATGCTTAATAAATCACCCCCAGCATTTAATTCCGTAACTCATTCCATTCTTTTTCTTCTTTGCAGAGAATCGAGTGGCACTCGACGGGTGCGCATAGAGAGCTGTGCTACCTGAAGGGCAAATCGGAGGTAAGTAACTCTAACGTCATCATCTCCATTTTCTTGGAGAGGTTGTGTTACCTGAGGAAGAGACGAGTACATCTCCCCATTCCTATTAATGTGTCTCTGTACTACGAAAGCGAGTGAAGTCTTAGTTTTTCCTTTCCGTAGCATAAATTTCAAAAAAAATTAGTAAAATTAACAATGTTATTCATTTTTTAGTGGATTTTATTTTCTCGATCCAATTTCGGTTAGTTTAAAACCGGTTTCCTATAGTTCCGCGGATTTTCATCTTCCGGGTCGTAATCTTTGTGTATTCGAACTCGCACGGAGTAAATTTCTTCCCACAATCCCTCTCCGCATTTCACAGAGAGATGCCAGTGTGTGTACTTCAATTACTCGGATGATCACCTCCCTAATATGAAGCTAGGATTGCAACTCTAGGGATGACGTCATTTGAAACGCGGGCTTTGAGTAATCTTTCTAGATTATGGAGCAGGAGAGCGGTATTTACCGGAGAAATTGCAAACACTATTCCTTTGAACGGCGAGAGATTAATCCCGCTCTCTAAAGCGTATAACTTCGGCGCAAAGATTACGGGAATGAATTGAGGCGTATCTCCTTACAAAAGTCTCTGTCCTGTTCCAATTTCGTGCTCGCCAGCAATTTCATTGATTACTGATAAATTGGAGGTGCGACGGAAGGAAACTAACCGTGAAGGAAGAGTTCCAATTGCGTTGTTCCTCGGATGAGCTCAAACTTTGCAAGTTCCGCCATTCGTTACGTAAAGGTAAATGTGATCCAATCTACGATGTTCATTAATTGCATGCCCCAGCGGCGGTTGCGTATCATATCTCCAGTTTCCTTAAGACGCACCGAGAAGGAGATAGTGTTTCATGTTATTTAATTTTAGCGGAATCCCGTCTTTTTGAGTTCGCCGTATGGTTGGTTAGTTCTTGAATGCATCCAATTAGGGTTTCTATAGACAAAATTAGCCCACGGATACAAAAGAAAATGATGTATAATTTAACTTTCCCTGGAATGTTTCAAACGAGATCGGTGTTTCTTACAACTTCTATTGGTTCCCTTATTTGTATCCCAAAATATCCTTTTCTCGACATCTTTTCCTCTTCGCAGCTTATCATTATATCGAAGTGATAACATCAAATTTGGTTCCTTCATCGGAATCGTCTATAATTTCACACATTTCACCAGTTGTTCCGAACACGTCTTGAACGTCAGAAGTGGCACACCATTTCTCTCGTTTGGTCCCAAACAAAGTGCACGAAGGGGAGAAAGTTTACCGCAGTTTTAAAGAGCCTGTAGACCAGCATGCACGGGGAGAGAGGTGTGCTAGATCCTGCTGAGTAAACCCTACCATTCACTTGGTCACGTGCGGAGACAGCGACTAATTTCGGGTTGAAGCTGAGTGATACCCTATTATCATCCAACACGTCTTCGGGAATATCATGTATTTCCTGTGAATTCTTTGGTGTTATACGATGCTCACCTTTGTTCGATTCGATGACCTATAAGGAGTACGAGAAAGTATATCTATAAATAGGTTGCCGGTGAAAATATTACTCTTTCTTCGTCGATTTTCCCTTTCTTCTATCCAAACCGTAATATGCTTAATACTAGATATAAAGATTTGATTGACAGAAAAATGTACTATATAGTTGATAACATGTTAGTTTCAATTTGAAAAAAATATTTACTCTTCCATTTTCATTTCAAGCTTAGTAGTAGTATTAGGACGTGTATCGTCATTCGTTTTCTCTATCAATTATGATGTACTGTTACTCACAAATGAAAATGAGGAACCAAGTATAACCAAACGCTTCCAGAAGTTTTGTACAAGTCCTTAATCCACTCTCTCAAACCTGATTAATTTTTCATTAGCTTCGAAAAAATCCATAAAAGTTATCTATTTTTCACTCACGATCAATCATCGATGGGATGTATAAAAAAGTCCATGGATCCTTTTCGCTCTTTTTTTGGTAGTGACGTAAATTAACTTTATATCTTTCCAATCATCTACGAGGAAACGTTGGGCTTCATCCGAAATTCGGTCGATCTTCTTCATTTCTATCGGCATATTTGGAACATTAAACTCGAAATATTCATTCACTCACCAGCGAAGTCTTTCGAGAGATAGTGCCGAGTGATGTATGCCGAGGAAATCTATTCATTTCTCTACATTCGTCCTTTATAGAGCTCTTCTTCCGAATTGGAGTGCAAGAGTCGGTTCCAAAAACCGCGTTTCATCTAGAATAAATAAAATTTCATTCATCGATATTCGAATAAAAGTACTCCTTGTTCTCTTTCACATTTGAGGTATTTTTTCTCTAAGAATCTATTTTAAGATATAGTATAGTTTTCCTCAAAAATCAGCCCATCCTGGTATTAAAATCCCAAACCTTGATAAAATTCTTTCCTATAAAATATAGCTTCATTTTCATCAGTAGTTTTTTTCATTTTATCTTAATCATGTTCCATTGTGTCACGCGCTCAATTACTCTAGTTTTCTTCCAATTATCTTCCAAGTGTTCTGCACCCTTCAAAAGAATTCGTTCTTTCAGAACGCGTCTTCAAAAGATCTCGTCGGATAACTTCAGTCATCCATCACCCTTTTCCAATGCTGAATCTTCATTTCTCTTATTAGCTCCTCTCCATTTTTTTACTCATTCATTTTCCTCGCAGATTTTTTCATCCTTGACAGTTTTCGTCACCGCCTTCGCGTGTTTAATCAGAGGACTTCCGCGGAAACCCAGTTTCTTCTAATACTTCTTCTAAATGGGGCACACACACACTATCGGAAAACTCCTCCCACGAGATAACGCGGCTTAGCGAGATAAAAGGGCCTATTTTTATTCGCCTCTCTCCATCCATTGCACTTCTTTGGCTTTCAGACGTCGAAGCTTAGAGCGACGTATATTTCGACACTCTTCAAGCCGATATCGGCAGAAGCACCTGTGTGGAAGTAATGAGCTCATCAGCTTCCATCGCAAAAACATTTTTCTCCATCCTAAATCCGCGCCCACGTCATCAAACTCTTTTCCCATCTGCTTTTCTCGGGTCATTCTAGGTTTATGTCGCTTATATCTGTCCTCGGGTCCATGAGATATTAGTGAGGAATCGCGCGCGATCTTCCGACCGAAGTTTGAATCACTTCTGCCAGAGTTTTGCGGATGCATAAATTTCAGTTCCGATTATAGAATCGAATCCATGAATGACGCTGAATAATTATACTTTTAGGTATCGCGTATTTGAAATTTTCGATCAATTTTAGTGATATTAGTATATAACTATAAATATAATGTAATTTTGTTTGTATATAATCATATATATAAATTGTGTATGTTAATCGTATGTAGCCTAATCGATGGATGAATGTTTTATGCAACAGGGCTGTTGTTGAAGTTATATCTGAAGAATTAATATACTCAATAGAAGGGACTAAATGAAGTTCATTCATAGCTATTACAGGCCTCCTCAGTCAAGTTAGCTGCTGATTTTTTCTTTTATGACAACATGTTCTTGTCACAAACACTCATCCAAAATATCCTCTTGCTGGTATATGCAAATTGCAACTGAAGGATTGGAAAGCTAGTCTAGTTTTTATCAATTCATTTACTTCGTGAGAATTTATGGTTCTAGTTGCGATCGTTAATTGCTTCCTTGTCTATTCGCCCGAGAATGGGTGTGCTCACAATAACAATCCTTCGCATTCTCTGAGCCGTTTCCCCGCTGAGAAGATTTAAGAGGAGATCTCTTATCATGCGAATCAATCCTCAAGACCCTAAGTCCCATACTTCATCGTCAACCCGCCAAAGCCCCCCCAAATGCCTACCGCCCCCTCACCACAATACTCCTCATAAATCATGAGCTCGTCCTTTGGTATCCAATACGAGGCAAAACAGCCATCAAGCACCACCGTTTTCTTATCCCACTCCAACCGTACATCAATCAGGCGATTCCTAGTCTCTTTCATGCCATTCTTTTTTCTCTTTCCATCCCTTTTAAAAAATCTCTTCCTTAAGAATACTCCCGTTGCGTGGACAGTGGGCAATGCATGTGCCCACGCCCAAGACTAACGAGGAGAAGCGATGGATGCGTAGGAAGGCCTTTCTTATGACCTTTTCTATTACCATCTCCTTTTGTGCCTTTTCCATTCACTGCGATCGTGAGTGGTGTTTTTTCCTCTCATCCGACTCCTGCTGTTCTAAACATTGTTTATCGGCACAACATCACGCTTATCTTGTCGTGATTTGGAAAAGACTTTATCATCTCGTGCAATTAAAAAAAAGAGAAACCGTTTGAGTGTGTCGATGCGAGAATTTAATCAGTAAAATCTCTTGTTACAGCGTTGTTGATCATCTGTATTATGTTCAATACGCGATAGAGTGCAATAAATTCGCATAGTTTTCTGGGAAAGATTTCTTCTGGAAAAACTTCTTCCGTGAGGAACTACGCCGTTTGTGGATTCTTTTTAAAAGGTTTCATTTCAAACGAATAAAAATAGAAGGATTGAAATGAATCGATTTTTCCCTTCGGAAGATGCATTAATTATGCGTGGGCAGAGGTTGATACCATTAAAAGCATCCTCTTCCAAAACTAATTTTTTCCATTGCGCCATGCTTTTTAATTCCTTTATACTCGCATTTCTCGCCGTGACTTTGGTAAAATTTAGGTTGGCTGCTTTCATTGGTAAACCCCCACACCAAAGTCTCTGCCCATCCTCTTCATGAATCGGAGAATTTCCAACTCCCTCGACATATTTTTTCCGGCCCTCTCCACTTTGTATTCTACCGTCATTTTTTTTCCTCGTCCTTCTCGACCTTTCATCTTTTGCCCCAAAAAATCGCGATATCCGACTTTCCAATAATGATTTCCCCATTATCCATTTCTCTCTCCAGCCTCAATTTCACGCTCTTTCCATATTTTTTCGGAAATTCCGTTATTCCTTCTTTTACTAAAAAGTAATCCCGAGATCGCTTAGCAACTATCTTGGCTCGATAAATTTTTCGAGGAAAGGCGATTTCCATGGAAACCCTTTCTCTTTCGATCCGATTGAGGTTACACTTTAATTTGGAAGAGGCACTTTTTATTCCAAATTCTCAATCACCAACTTTCTGCATAACTTCCGACCGAGAGTTCCGTAATTATATGAGGATTCTTTTTCATTATTTCTCAAATTAAACTGGAGTCAGCTTGAGACCCGAAGGCTGACCTACATATGATGTCGCAAAAAGTGGCGAGTTTGAATAATTAAGTTCGGAAGGATAATTTTTGAATTCGGCTCCATTGTTTCTAGTGCTTTTGGGATTAAACAATTCTCATTTCCCATTGTATCTTAAGATAAATATTCAATTTTAACGATCTACCCTTTCGAACCCTGTCACTCGCTTTTATTATTCTAAAATCTCACGGCAAAGCCTGCGGGCTCAATGCCGCACAATTTTTATCATCGAAAATCTACCTTCATTAAACTTTTCGTTCAAATATCGCACTAGAAAAAACTTCCACTTCACACAATAGGTTATAATAATTAGAATGCTTTTAAGACATTAAAGCGACGTATCTCGCAAGTAATGAATAGAAAATGGTCGTAATAAATTCTTCAACACCCGTTACGAAGATCTATTTGCTCTCGTTATGTTAACGTATAACATGACGGGTACCGCTATAACGGTGTAATATTTCTATCGTTCGATTTATGCCATCCTTCTTCGTGTCACCAACCCCTATGCACCATTCTTCTCTTTTATACCCATTCAACCTTTTCAGCTCTTTCTCTCCATCGCTTAGTCATTTTCCCGTCACATCATGAAACACGCACAACCCTTTCACATTCTCTCCTCGCGTCACAACCTTCCCCACGAAAAACGTCACGCATGTTCCGACGCATAGTTTTCCATGCTTAAATAGCGCATTCGGAATGAATTACTTTTTCTCCAATACATAGATACTTCGCCCCGTTTGCTTTATCCATCCACTTGTTCTTTTTTCCCGTTGGGGTTAGTTCTACTTCACAGAATGTTTCAACGCTAATTTACGGAAACTTTAAAGCGGCGAGTTCTCTCTTTTTGTATCCGTATCGGGTGATATCGCTTCGTGATCTCCACTTATCTCTTCGTCGTTTTATAATCGGAAACAGCCCTCGAAGGCCAGAGTTATGATGCCATTACGAGGCGCTCCTGCTAAAAGGAGGCTCGAAAAAAAAGGAATAAATAAAAGTGCGGTTGCCATCGAAACAAAGTGAGTGTGGGTCGCACCGCTTTCTTTAATGCCCTCTGATTTTTTTTCAGCTCCGCCCCCCGATGTCCCCCAGTCACGCATAGTTCCGGAAGCCGCGTATAGGGAATTTTTCCTCGCTGAAAATTCGGCGTCGTCGCCCGAAATTTCCCTTCGGAAGTAAACAAACTTCTACGAAAGGGGAGAGATTTTTTTTCACATTTCAAATTCCAACCCCTTTTCATCAATTACTCATCGGGTAGGCATCATAAATCGCGCCGAGTTGACTAGAAAGGTGAAAGATCGATTTTTCTTTAGCGAGGAAAAAGACAGTCTTGTTTCTTTTGTTTCTCACTAGATAAGGATTTTTGAGGAACGGAATGAAGAGTATGAGAGTTTATTATCCTCGCAATGATAGAGCCTAATTGAAGCACACTTTAGAGAGCACGGCAGTTTCGCATTAACCGAGGAAAACAAGGCCAGTACATCGACGAAGGCGCTCGTTTCGCCCGTAACATTTTCTTACGTCGCTCGCCTACTTCATAATCATACCGGGGCGAGTAATTGGAATTTCAGAGCGCTCCTCGAGAATTAACAAAAGGGCGCGAAAGGGGGCCTCTCCATCACCGCCCCTCCAAATTAATCTCACTTTTGAGACCCGCTTTTTCTAAACGAGAGGCGTTATTAGAAGCGATCCTCCCTCGAGAGGACTCCCTCCCGCGCTCTCCCGCACTTAACCCACTTCCTCATCTCCCGATGTTAACTCGTTTTATTCACGTCAAAAGTCCTCGGGAGATGTCAACGCGGGACATCCGCGAATTCGTTTTTGCAGACGATCTATTTCCAGCAATGGATTGTGGAAGAGCGCAAATAGGTGTACTGGGGATAAAAAAGGGCGCGTGTGGAGGGCGTGGAAAAAAACCTGCCGTCCGAGGGAATGATTTTCGAAAGAAATTGAAAGAGGGCGGAGGAAATGGGAAATTGAGGATGAAGTGCGGTGCAGACGCCTCGCGGGGGGCGCGATTACTTCTCTCCACCTTCCTTCGTGCTTCTTCCTTTACTTACCGTTCCACGCCCACTTTTTGGTGTCCCTAATAGTCCCCAACTCGTTGTTTAGAGGGGACCTTAACATTTCCGATGAGGGGAAATGCATAAACGTAATCGGAAGTTTAGAATTCTCGTTTCCCTCATGTGTCGTACTTCGGAATGAAATTTTTCCCTCCCCCGGTCTGCTTTCGTATTTTTTCAATTTCGCACCTTTAGCGTATTCCCCCTCTCGAAATCGTATGCTGATTATTTTACGCGTTTAGGGCAAATATTTATCTCTATTACAGAAATTCTCCCCATACTTTTACTGTTATTGCTTCTATAAATGCAAGTGGTGCTTGTATAGATATTATCATCGAAGCACTCTATATTCGCTTTAGCGTAGACTCCTTAAGTTACAGAGGTTGAGTTACATACTAGATATCCCTCGTGTCCATAGATCGCTTCCAAGTGCTATAAGAGTACGTTTACGGAGTATTAAATTATGTTAACGATTCAAGGGGAACACACACGTTCCAAGTTGGCTTTGTTCCACAAAAAACCAACCGCGATGTAAATATTTCGCTCTAAAAAGGTCAACGGAGACAAGCGTGGAAGCGTCAGACCAAGTACGGAAGATTTGTCGCTTCCAGTTCCCCGACGACGCTAATGGAAGCCGAGCGTTAATCCACATTACACGCGAAGCATATGATCGCCGCGGGAAAGCGACGATTTACCGTTTGAAACGTCTCTGCAAATAACCCCAAGTATTTACGATTGGAGAACAATGTAGGAGGGAATAAAAAAATCGGAATTTCTTCGTTAAGGGGAGTAAAAAGTATCAATCCCGATTCCAAGGTTTCGAAGGAAGGAAAAAATTGTTTGGCAAGAAATTAAGGCGATGTCGAGTGGAGGTTGCATCGCCGTTGGCGGTGCCAATTCCTCGCAAAATGGTCTCTCCGTCTGTTCCGCGAACGTACTAAGAAGCCTAATTGAAACTCCCCAATCCAAGACAGAGTTTTGGTTTTCGTGGGAAAATCGCTCAAGCGGCAGGGGCAACTGTACGTGACGTAATAAGCGCAAGAGCGACTCCATTGGAGAGATGCGTTGGGATAGAAGCTCCTTCGAAGTAAAGAAAGAGGTACTCACGCGTTTTTTTTCCTCTTTCGCACCGAGGGAGCTATTGAGTGGTCGAAGTGTATAAAGAGGAAAAATGGACTGATTGAGGAATGCCCCCAATGGCCAACCATATCGAGCGGAATCGCGGAAGAAGACTCCGGTATCCTCAGCACACGTTTCCAACAATCCGCGGACCGACAAACTCAATTTCCCCTCAAAGCATTCGCTTGACCCGTTTCGCGACGTCTCTTAGAATGGCGACGCGGATAGAATAACGTTTTGCCAACTCCGTGAGTTTGTTCCCGTTCTTTCCGTTGCACTGTCCCATCTTTTCCATTCCCCGTACATTTTATTTCGGATTTTCCACGACCCGCTTCTTTCCCCCTCCGGGCTTTCGTCTTATAATTTGATATCGTTTAGAGTAATTTAAGCTTTGTAATTTATAAAATATGAGGGTTTAGATTAAATTATTAAATATCGCCCAATTCTTAATTGAATTTTTTCTTTCCACGATTAAATAAGAGCCCATCCTTTTTATTTCCTACATATAACCTATGTTATGAATAATATCTCTCTTTATGAATATCAATCAAAAAATATTAATTTAATAAACGGTATATTTAATTATAGAACATGGAAAAAGGAAGGAGCTGAGTGAATTGTCGTTCACTGAATTAAAGAAGATTCAATTCATAAACATGATGTCATTATTAAATAATCGTTTAAATGTGTTATCTTACATAACAAGATGTACTTAGTTGAATCTATGAAGGCAGTAGACTATAAAATACTACCTTCTTTTATTTTGATGTGCAGAATGTTAATACCGCAAATAGTTTACTTGCTAACACTAGATTAACCCTAAAAAAAGAAACCTCGATCAAATAAAATTTATCCGATGAGTTAAAAAAAACTGCAGAACCCACCTTCCTCTTCCGTGTTATCTGAAGCGTGTTTCACGTCAAATAAAGTCTCTAAAAAGGGACGGAGAGACAGTAAGGGTCCAATTGGAAGGACGAATAGGAAATGGAAGAGAAAGTCACCCGATTTCCATCAGTGTCTATACGAGTTTATGTAGATGTCTAATTTCGAGGGATACCCATTGTTATTTGCAAGTCATGCGATTTTTCCCTCAATAGCGAAGGAAGAAAGGTTAACACTCAAAACGCTAATTTCTCTCCATTTGAATTTCATCGCGAAAGTCCGCATCGCAAGCTGTCGATGCGGTGCGCAGAGTAAAATGCGGCTTTTTTTCGATGAAATTTCTTTTTCGCAGTCTCCAATTTAATCCGGAGAAGCTCCCTTTGATGAATAATACCCACTGGCCTAATGATGAAAGGCGAGGTAAGAATTTTCGCCTTTATAATTACTTCTTCGGGGCTTTTTTGGCGTCTTCAAGGAAGAGAGAAAGGAAATATATCTTTTATCATGCGCTCCGGAAAAAATGGCGTAGATTATTACCTAATTACCTTAATGCGCTTAGGATGTCTGCCGTATTTTATCCGAATGGGGGAAGGAGATGGCTTTCGCGAAGGAAATATACTTCCTTTTATTTCACCGAGATAACTCATTCTCGATGGCAGAGGGATGTGTCTTCCATTCGGGAAGTAATGAGAAAATTTAAAATGGGAATCTTTTTAACTAAATGACTTTTCTTGGATAATTCTATTAGTTGTTACGAAAGTCTGATTATAATTTTAGTGTACCATTACAGACGGAATCTACGTTAATTCTATTACGTACGTTAGAAACAAAAGAGAAGATATGTTGGAATTGACTCAAAGGCGAGATCACGAGATAGATTCGAACGATGTATTCTTAACAGATTCGATAAAAGATTAAGTCATAGGTGGCAAAGGAGAAGGGGAGCGAATTTCCCAAGGTTTCTTATTTAATCGTTGCCGTTATAATTAGCTCCGAGTCTCGTTTATTCGTGCGACTTTTTCTTCCCAAAGTAACCATTGGCGTGGGAAGGGAAAAAGAGAGTTTGGAGGCTGTTATGGGGGTCCCACGGAGAGTTGGGCTCTCCAAGTTCCTTTTGGACAAAGCTCGGTCCATCATTTTTAATGAGGTGCCGACAAAAGGGACGGAAGAGGCTTAACGAGGTTATTACTTGGATTGAATGCGATCCTCAATTATTTCCAAAGGAGTGGATTAGTGAGGAGGATTATAAGATTTTTGGGAGTCCGCGGCAATTTAAAAAGCTCCGAGCGCAACAGCAATCACGTTCGTGGAGGAGCACTCCAGTTGGCTTCTAGGCGAGAAAGGGCTTCATTTTATTTTAATGGCACTGTTAAGTAAATTGCGGAGAGTAATTAAATGTTTATCTAAGCGGATTAAGAGGTAGACCCCCTACTTACTGTTTCAAAGTTCGCTAATGGATTGACGTTTCCGAGGGCGATTTAATTTGTTCGAGGCTTTTCTGTGCACAGTTTTCGCGGTCGCCAATCTGCCATTCGTTTAGAGAGGGTCTTATTCGGAAATCGAAGTTTTCGACTTATGAAAACCAAAGGGCGTTTATTCTCTCTTTCTATCATCATAACAAGAGTGGTTTTACGAACTCCTTTGAAGCTCTTTAAGCCTTTAAAGTATCGAAATGTTTGGGTTTATGCGGGGAATGGAACTTAATTCATAATGCTGTTGGTAAGAGAGAATTTAAAATGGAAGAGCTTTGGAATGAAACATTGATTATTTACTTTAAGAAAGAAATATCGTTTATACAACGTAATTTACGCTCTTAGGGTGTTACATTCTATGTATCTTTACAGGTATCAGATATCGTATGATTAAATCCATCTGAACCTCTATTCACAATTACGCTAAATATCACTCATTTATCATTCGCCTCTTAAATGAAACTATCTCCTCAAATATCGTCTACAGTTATAGTCTGTCATTCTCCGGGGCGTAATTCGTCCCAGGGGTCAGTATTCACACCCATTGAAGTCATTTTTCCCGATGAATAATAGAGGAACCGCCATCGTCCAGATTTCCTGGTGGTCCTCGGATCTTTCTCGACAAAGGAACCCCCATTCGAGCAGATTGCTACGCGTTAACCCGGACCTTAGAGGGATTAGATTTTGCGATACCATCGAGCGTATGCAAGGAGAATTAGTTTCGGCGGCGTGTACCGGGAGTGGGTGACGGTGCGGTTTGCAGACGAAGCAAATGAGACGTGCGAATGGCAGTTGCGGCCTCTCCATTCCGCGTTGTCAGGCAGTTCCATCTCTCTTCGGATGGCCTCTCCGTGGGACACCCTTTTACCTTCCAATCTTGCCCCGACTAATCTACTCCCGCGCAACTCTGCCCATTCCTCGTCGTCCGGCAACGCACACCGCCATCCACTTTCCTCTTAAGCGTTCGCCCTTTGGTCCCCTTAATCCGCGCACCATATCCTCTTTGTTTAGGCGCCAATCTCCGTGCAAATGGAGTTGATGGCGGACGGTGGACCGCTGACGCGTGCAATCACCTGTGTTCCATGGCGTCTTTTCGGATGGTTTGAGCAGTGTCCTCACCTATACGCTCTCAATTGCGCTTGTGGTCTCACTTTTACGATCATTGCAACATTTGATGGTACGAACACGTTTCCGTGAATAATTTTCACCCAAATTACAATCCCTCTTCTGCTTCCTTGGGGTTTTTAAGTTGACTTGAATTCTACTTCGTTTTAATATGGACTTAAAAGATTCTTTTTACTCGTGAGAATCCATGTAATCATCTTCATTCGATATGAGATTTTTCTCCTCTTAAAAAGCGAATTTTTATGGGGTCGTTATGTACTGAACATTCCTAGCATTAGATGATAACGAATACTTTAAAAATCTCGAACCTTCATTCATCAATCGATATTTCTTATTTGATCTATAAAAATGGAATAGAGTCATTTATCATTATTAAGGGAGATAAAATTTTATTCTTATTTTATCATTTAATTTGTATTACTAACTGGTTGGGAAAGGGAACATCAACTGACTATATCCCGTTCTCATAAATCATCAGCTGAAAAAAATCTATCGCAAACCTCTATCAAGTTACCCCTAAAATAGGAATTTAATCTCTTCCAGAATTACTTATTTCCATCGTAGCTTTATTAAATTTCCTAGCTTAAATTCCCTTTTGATACGCATGTCTTCCTAGTTTCCAGCGTCACATCGCTTTGTGATTTACAGCCGCGTCAGTAGTTATCGCCTTAGCGTCGCGTATCAATCTAAAATGCATTATCCCGTCCCTTTAAAGGCAGTTTAATACGGATTAATTACGGGCGGAATATAATTGCCCCCGTTGCCGAATCTGCTTACGAATCTCAATCATCTTTTAATAACTGTCACCCTCCCCCCCTATATCGACGTCTTTTTCCGCAAAATTCGTAGCTGACCACCAGCCCTTTCCCCTTTGGGCGCAAATTTCCAAACGAGCTTCTAAATAGCGGCCGTGATCATCAAATCCGTCCCCTCCTTGGACACACCTGTCCCCTCCAGAGAGGACAGCCAGAATGGCCTTTAATTGCGTTTTCCCTCCACCCCTTGCTTAATCCCATAGAAAACCTTGTCTTTCTCCTCGCTACGTTACAGCTTCTTTTTTCTCTCACTCTTTCCCTTATTTTCTCTCCATCGCTAGATTATTTTTCTATCCATAGCCAAATGAAAATAATTGTATAAATTTGGTAATATATCGAAGTTGGTCTCGTGGAATATTTACGATCTTAATAAAACTAAAATGTATTAGGTATAACATACATCTATTCTATCAGTATCATAATCATTTCCTGCATAAATTGAATTTCTTTCCAAGTCTGAAGGACAATTTACATATTAAACAAAGTCAATCACTAATTACCTATTCATCCTTAAATGAACTAGCGTTGAATATGATCAACTTATTTAAATCTAATTTTTAAATTATATTTAAGAGAAATATTTATTCTTATAATATATCAGAATAGCAATCCTGATCATATAAGTCATTAAAAATGACTTCGCTTTATCGCGTACAGGTAATAGTAACATTTGGCATCGTAAGCAGTGCTGATGGATGAGTTAAAGTTTAAATGAATTTCGCGGACCGAGAAAGTTGCGGTTTTATCGCAAGGAAAGTTATAATTTTTTCATGTCAAAGACCGCGCTGAAAATGAGCAAAAGATGTGCAAAAGCAGAGCTTCGAGTTTGGTGCAGCCCTTCACTTCTTCCCGGAATCGGCAAAAAAAATCAACATCGATTTTCAAACCTCGTGCCGTTACATTTTTTATCGCCGAAAAAAGCACCACCTCGCGGCAGTCCTCGCAAATAATAAGAGAATCAAGCGCTGAAAAAAGAATCGATGATCGATTTTTAATTCCGTGTTCTGTCCCTGTCCATTGTCCATGTAACGAATGCCCTTTTGGTTTCATTATTACTGTGGGGTCTAACGGGGAAAAAGTATGGACAATTTAGCGGGTTTTTTTTATTCGGAGTGGCGGCAGAGGGTTGAAACGTGCGTGTGCGGAGAAAGGGGTCAGCTGCACCTGCGGAGGGCCCTTACGGAGAAACATTTCATTTTCCGTAATAATGGGCTGGACGGAATGGGACGAATGTTCTGCCGAGTGGAAGTGAATGGTTGCAGAGATGGAAAAATAACCTCTCTTTCTCTCCCTATGAAAATTTGAATGAGAAGATGCACTTTTAAAGGCGATGAGCTCTGATTTATTCGCAGGGATTTATGTGATTATTTCAGAGGCCATTTCGAGTGGCACGAGGTGATTAATTTAAGCGCTGTTCAAATGAAGAGGGATATTTTTAAGGACGTTTGCTCTGTCGAAATGACGAGAGGGGTATGAATTTTAATGGGATTAAAAATTGGCTCCGCAGTTTTTATGTTTGGGTTGCTAATTTCATTTGCGTAAGGGCTTCTATTTTTAAGCGTTTTTTTTCGACGAAGGAAATATAGGTCTTTAAATCATTCAAGACTATACTTTTACATTAATAAAGTGTGAATGGGTTTGCGGTTTCATTATGATACTAACACCTCTCAAATTAATGCGAAGGTAATTTATCACCTTTAATTTTCTTTTGACATAACCGCTCCTGCATTCTATCAAGTCGTACAGCCATAAACCTCAGAAAATCAGATTGTTTTTTTAAAATTATATCATGGAACATAACGAAGTATATACCTCTAAAAACTGCTTTCCGTGAAAGAAGAGAGAAATTTTGAATTCCTCCTCTTCAAATTTCATCGCACCATTCTTAAATAATTTCCTTATCTTTGTTCGCAATTACACGTTACATCTTTTAAGTACCCATGTCCCCTTTATTATAGTATAGGATATCACCATTCGTCTTAAATTACAACATATGAAATTTTAAGTTCTAAATTTACTTTGACTTTTCCAAGTATCAATTTGTTATCTGAATCGATGAATTTTAACCTAAATTAGAAGTTCATTCTCGTACGATTTACAACAGCACAAGATATCCCTATTATTTTATTCTTAACAACCTTCTAAATTCTCGGAAGATTATATCTGAACTCGGGCTTAACCTGAGGGACCTCTTTTTTACTTGACATCATTATCCACTGTACGGCATCGGATCCTATTTGTTCCAAGAAACGAGCGGAATACGGATTTCTCGATCCTGCATCGGCTCGGATTGCCATCCTTAACGGCAATTTTTCCTCTTTTCGTGTTCTTTGGCCTTCGATTTATTGGATCCCGCAATTTAAGATTGTTCAAGTCTACTTAATACCTTGTTTCGAGAGCAACGATACGTGAACCCGTTCAAATGACATAGAAACGCCATTCATCACCACCCCGTACTAATTCCTTCACACTCCATTCGTTCCATAGGTCATAAAGGGGAATCCCCTCGGAGTCAAACTCTTTCCCGTGGATGGGTGTAGTGGAAAGTCTCTCGGAATAGGTTGGTCGAGTAGGTTTCTAGGTCCATAGGGGTGTAGAGCCATAACACTACGTCACAATTCCTATTCCGCTGTCGCCCAGTCCCTTTAACCTCTTCAATGGATACAGATTGACGATTTGGAATTGTTCAGAGGCGATATATCACCGCTAGAATCCCCTCAAAAACCGAACTTAAATCCATTAACGTTATCCTAACATCAAGCAACCATCTGTATCTTTCTCTGTTTCCCGATGCAACCGTATGAGATTAAAAAACTGCTAACCTTATTCGATCTACGTCACCCATTTCTATGCTTCTCCAAATGGACCTTTTACATATATAAGTTGTAGTTGCAGAGAGGCACAAAAATGGCACAACCCGGTGCTGACCTTGTGCGCTCTCCGTCCACCCCCTTCATAATGCCATCCCGCGCACTTTAGTGCCACAAGCTTTCGCGGGACCCATACACTGTCCCTCATCCAACACTGACAATCCCCGCCCACTCGGCTCCCAAGAGAATCCGACCCCGTGACATATCTCCGCCATTGCCCTCTTGCGGTGCACCGACGGATTTCGTGATTTGCATTCCGAGTGACTCTGAGGGGAGTTCTCCCGACAGAATCTGCACAAATTACAGGTCGCTGTGCGACTGTATCCGCGGGGCGTTCCTTTTTTCGGACGGATGTTTTGCGGGCGGCAGAAAAGGATTAAAGAGAAGAGGCTAATAACAGAACGACCAGGTTGCCACGATTATGACGTAGGGACCCACGTATTCGAGTCCCGTCGCGCACCGGAATAAAATCCGGTGCAGCTTTATTTATTGAGGTTCCCTCGTGAAGTAGTCTCCGGTCCGCAGGGTTCTCAGGGCAAACTAAGGGATTTTTATAGAGGACAAAGGACACGTTTCCGATATTTTTGTTTAAAAACTCTCGTGGTAATCCGCTTCAGGGTTTTCAACCTCTCAATCTTTGTTTTCTTTTCGGCATTATTTTATTCATAATTTTATTCATATTTTCCTTTAGCTAGTATTGTAGTTTGTTGAACCGCATGCCTTGGAAATCACGCAATCAAAAATCTTTTTACTTAAAGAATTTTAAAGGTGTCTTCGAACTCCGGTTGCGTCTTCTTGTGTAAATGAATGTGCTGTAACTCGAAAATTTTACGAGAAATTTCATTAATATTCCCACGGTTTCATGCATTAAGCTGTTTGCGGTATCGTTTAAAATATCCATTTATGGTTCTAATTGGTGTCCAAGTGAATGACATTTGGTTTTAGCGCGATAGATATTATCGACACCCAAATATGAATATTCAACGCAGATAATTCACACCTTCGCGATCATTAGCATTCATCAAGGGAGTTCATTACCCTTAAACATATTCGGTTAATGGTTACCTAATGGCTATTAACGCCAAGGATGTCTCTTCCGCATTTTGGGACTAGCAAAACCACCGCCTATTTAACCTGATTCACGCACGAGTCTTAAAGAGAATACGCGCTCTTCTCCTCACGTTTCGGTTTAGTCACGGCGAAGACTTCCTCCTTCGTGGAGCACACTCTCATGGTCTCCCGTAAAGAATTTTACTTCTTTGGAATTGCGTGCAATGCCCTCAGCGGAGTTCGTTTTACAATCTCGCCGTTCCTCCGCTGTTATTGCCACACCACTCTTCTTCGCCTTGATTGTGGGATAGAGGAGTGGAAGGGTTGAGTAATATCATGCTTTCCCGGATAATTCTGCGATTCTACAAGTGCGGAGCATATTTTCTATATCTCAACCAGAACGGTCTCTCGGGGAACTTATGTATCACCTCGATAATTTAATTTCGATGTAGCTTTCGAAATGTCCAGATTTAAAACTGTTCCATTGTCCTGACATGTCAGTCGCCTTGGAAAGAGTCCTTTGGATGATGCCGTCATATTTATTATTATAATTTATTCACATTAAAATCATTACCTAATAATATTTAAATATTACTTAATTATAATTTCTCCCATCAAATTAAGATAAAGCTATTGTCAGTATGTATTTTTTCTTTATAATGTCTTTTTTCTGTTAACAGCAAAATCGAAACTTAGTAAAACATTATACTTTGATTTTTCGAAACATTCGCGTGCTAATCCGGGTTACCTTTCCCTCCGTATCTGTTTTTCCTCCTTTCCTATTAATGACCTTCAAAAGAGTAAAAATCAAAAATCGAAAAAATTCGCATGACGCGTAGACGCGTCTCCGTCAAATAAATTATTTGCCTCCTCATTCCCTTAACCAAATCTCCCGGAGACACGGGAAAAAAAGATTCTTCCCCTTCCCTCAAAGACCGATGATGGCATGTAATAACCACAGGCATTCTTTCGGAGGAAAGGAAATTCCGAATTTTTTTCCTTTTTTACCGGCGCAATTTTCGGCCGTGCACGGACCCTTCCCTATTCCGAAGGGTAAATGGGGAACACAAAGGATTTTTCGGTCGGGGTTTCGCTTTAAAACCCACCTTCCCGCGCTCCCGCCATTTCGCACCGCTGGACGTCCCCGTACCTTTTTATAAACTCATTTTAATCTCACGCCCTCTCCTCCGAGGTTTTTATCGCACGTGCGGAATTCCGGTCGATCCACAGTTTCCGAAACGTCGGCCTCTCTGCGGAGGGGAAGTGCATTTTTTCGGACTCAATTACGAACGCCCAATTGCGGAAGACTCATAAAATCGAATCACCGTGGAGGAAACCGGAATAATCCCCAGCCACTTTCCTTCCGCGATTTCTTTCGGCGAAAAATTAAAACGGGATTATCCTTCCGAATTCGCGCTTTACGCTGCGTACAATCGCGACCTTTTTTTTTCATAAATCCACCCACCACTTCCACAGTATGTAATTCCGCAGCCAATGTCTCTATCCCTTACGGGTGGCGCACATTTTGACTCGATATCCTTCCGTTTTTTTTCCACCTTGGCGAAACCCTCTCTTTGATAGACGTTTATGGGATTTGTCCTAAACATTCCACCCGCGCAAAAAAAACGTAGCGTTAAAGTCGCCCCATATTCCTCCTCTCCACGTCAAACTTTTTATTCCGAGGTTAATTCGAAGTGACGAGAGGGATGAATTCCAATTCTCTCTCCTTTTTTTACGTTTCCACCCCGGCGGCTTTCATAATCTCATTACATCACAGACGCTTACGCGAGGGAAAGCTTTTTATTAAATTAGTTCGCAAGGAATTAATGATTAATGCGGCGGCGCCGTTGTCGGGGTCGACTTTTTTATCGCTATATGCACCACGACGATGATATTTTGGCGCGTTAATTCCCGCAAAATGATACGGCGTCCGTCATACCGCCCAAATATCCCAGATATTTCTGGAAAAACTGCGCTTTTTATCCAAGCTGAGGAAATAGAAAGTAACGATAGGCGTTTTTACGGGTTATTTCTATTCCGGGATAATTCCTTTTAACGCTTTTGTTTTCCCTCCGATAGGCGGCTGAGAGGCCTTTTGTTCTCCTCTTATCGGAGTGAACCGCAGCAGAAGACTGGGAGGGTCGCGGCGATGGCTGGACGACAGAGATAATGGGAACTATTGGGGTATTACGGGATGTGTGGAATGAGGATTGTGCAAGGAATTTCGGCGAAGGAGGTGTTTGCGGAGATTAGGGAGATTTTGCTGAAGAGAAGGAGCGTTAAAGCTGTATGTTACGTTCGACCTGATAGCGCGGGATTTCGATGTTACTGTTGGTTTTAGCATGTAACTCGCCCGTATAATTTTTAGGGGAAGATTTGCGTGTTAAAGTGGCATTTCCAGAGATAACCCCTTATCGACTGTGGTTTGCTTTGATTAATTTGATCGTTAGAAGCATATCGAGGGGATGATACCAAGTATGGAGGAGGAATATAACATAAAAGTCTCATGTGAAGACGATGAATGAATTATGAGAAACATGAGGACTTGCGATTGTGCAATCTCGTATCGATGGTTGCATAATTTCACGGGTAACAAGCGTTAATAGTTGAGATGTGAACTTGTTTTGTTATCAACGATCGCGTAGTCTCGTATGATTGTACTGAAAGTTTCTTCTCAATGAAACATATTTCTTATTTCAAGACATTTCTCAAAAGTATCTCATTTCAGAGGAATTGCGCTTATTTTATTTAAATTAACCAGATTCCGCGTCACCTACGTGAGAGAATGCGAAAGAATATGTCGCAGTATTCGTAGGCAAAATCGCGCGGAATCTCAATTTTGCGTATGAAATATTTCGCTCCAAATTTCTAGGAATGTGCGGTTCATAAGAAGTTTAAAGTCCCGTAACATCTCGCATTTGTGAAGGAAAATATTCACCCGTTACAAGCGACGAAGCATTCTTGGTCATTTGAAAGAGCAAATGGGGGTCGTTTTTACGATCCTTTAGTTCCTCCCTTTTCCTTCTTCCTTCGCTATTATTCTTGTAGTTTCCATGTTTCGTGCTTTTTTTATGAGTAATTTCTTTATTTTCCCTTTGTTTTATTTTTAAAGTTTTGCGAAATATAAACTCTTGCATTTACATCGCACAATTAGTTAAAACTTTGAACTGCTATTAATATTTAACTCTGAAGTTGAACTCTGATTTAACTATCTTATTTAATTTAACGTCTAAGGATCCGCCATATTTACTAAATAGTACAATACTGAAATAATAATAACAGCTTACATCATTAATTTTATTAATAGTGTAGACTCTTCATGGTACCCTTCTCAGAATCTCTCTTACGTATTCACGCTCCTGAGAAGGAACGAGATAGATGATGGCACAGGGAACGCAAATGAAAAATGGTGCATTCATTAAGAATGGGAAAACACATTAATTATGTCTCACAGTTAATAAAAGTCGGTCTATCACTCGCTGTGCCTCATTCGTACCTCTCTAGCCTCCTTTCATCTTCCGATCACGGAATGGACGTGCATATTTTGTCGTCTTCCGTATTCCTCCAGTCTTTCGTTGCCTCCCCCACGTTTTTGCCGAAGCTAAGGGACGAGGTATTTTGTCCTCTTTGGGAATGTCCTGTGGTAAGAATGCCCTTTGTTTCGTCCGCGGATCGCGTTTCGATAAATTGCGAGCATTCCAGCCTCGGCAAGGGGCGCAAAAAGAGCTCCGAGAAGAATAAACGCGCGGGAGAGATCGACGCCAGTTGACGATTCAATTAATTTACATAAAAAGCCCCTTCGGATTTCCTCTCTTAGTCGCCGAATTCTTTCGATTGGAATTATTTATGGGAATCCAAGTCGGCCGACGGTTTTCGCTCCTTTTTCCCCGATTCTAATAACATTGAATGGGTTCGGAATTGGATTCCGGCTTAAAACTCCCACTTTGAGTCTCTTTGTCGCGCTGCCGGAATTTTTGTAGTCTTCATCGGCTCAGTCGCTCTCCAGGAATTCCATTTTGATCCGATCTCCGCCCTCTGACTCCGAATTAGAGCGCGGAGAGAGTTTCCTCCAGTCGTAAATACGTCCGGAAGTCGGAATATTAAAGCCGAGAAAACATATCGCCCTCGGAATTAATCCCTTGGTTGGCGGGAGTGTTTAAGATGCCTTCTCTCGAAGACGCCTCTCCTTTAAACAGTGAAAGCCGTTAGGATATACTCCAGAGGTGGGAAGACCTTTAGCGGTCGCTGTTACTTCGTTTCTCCTAGAGGGGGCATGTTCTTTCAGTCGTCTTTGTCCCATGTCGTAACTTAGAGACCAGGAAGTGGAGGCTGCAAGGTCTATAACCGCGAGAAATATTTCCCGAGACAAAAGTTTTATGCTGCAGTATATGCCTCAAGAGGTTAGCAGGGAAGGAAATCGTTCCATGATTTACGTTGCGGCGTAACTAAGGAAGCTTTCAAACCAACCAGAGAAGCCTGTATTTTCAAGTAATTGAATTAGATGTGTTCGATACTTCAGGGAAAATGACTTTCTCTCGCGATGATTAAGAGAGTTAAATGGGATAATTAAACGCGATAAGCCTCTCCGATAAGTTTAATTTTGACTTTTAAAGCGTAAACCATTTACTTAACTTCATTCTTCATGAGCATTCTAAAGTATTAACTCAATAAAAGCAAAACCATAGTAAATGCATAAATATATTGTAATTTAATCATTGTATTAAATATTTAAAAATTCTTGAACAAAATTTCGTATACTATGTGAAAAAATATTCATAAATTTTCTCCGTAGACATATTTCTAGAGGGAATCAAAGCCATTATCTTTTTGATATCGTAAATTTCAGCGCATTCTACAGCATCAAATGTACCTCTGGGTTTTGAAAATCTATAGAATATATTTGAGTGATCGAGTTTCATTCCCTTAAATCAGTTCCCAGCAATCCCAATTCCCGTATATTTATTCTATAATCGCCGAATAATAGCTCCTCTCAATCCTTTATCCGCGAAATAATTCGAGCATCGCCGCGCGTTTGGAGATTTCTCAATTCGAAACTCCGTAATATTCTGCTCCTCAATTTATGGTAAATCTCACGATCTTTCGGGAAAAATCCCTTCAGCGCATCGTAGAAGTGAATAACGCCTTCAGAATAGACGGCTTCGCACAAAGCGATTCATCCATTCGTCAGACATCCGCTCGGCGCATTCCCTCGCTTCTAGTCCACGCCGAATTCCGCAATTTTGCCGCGAATCTTCCCCCGCCAGTTCCGGACGTCTCGTTAGCGACTATATAAGGATCGCGAAGAAGATTCTCCTCCGTCCCACGTTGTTTAGGCATTCAGCCCGAGTCCTTTCGAATACCCGTCCCTTAGGATATCTTCCCCGGACTCAATTATGTCTTTTTGGGGCGCAATCGCATGGACAGCGGTTGAACGACCGGACACACGCGACTCGCTTTCGGTCCATTACCGCTTTCCACAAGTTTCCATTCAGCTCATCAGATGCTCATTCGACCGTGAGAGCGCTTTTGGGAGCGTAAAAACTATCGCTTACAGATGGTACCATGGCTCGTTGCGTGTTCGGTGTATTCTAATTTTAGAATTATTACCCGCGTTCGGCACCGAATTTACATCCTCTATGAAAGACTCGCGAACTTTCTCCGGCATCAATTATGTCGCGAACCTCTGGACCGCACAGCGTTCCTATTCATCTTTCAGTTACGCTTTCGATGAAAAAACTTCGCCGAGGGCGTCCGTGGTTTCGCGCTCGAAATTGCGTTTCATAAAATTAATACAGCGGCGCTCTTGATTGATTTTTTCCGAGCGTCGTTGTTCATTCTCGCCTTGTTTGATATGCCCATGCATATAAACACTCACAGCCTTTCCAAACCGGAGTTCGTTTCTACGTCAGACGCGTTTCAGTACATTGATCCTCTCATCGTTTAAATGAAAAAGTACTAATTCCTCAATAAAAATGAACTATTCAAAGGAGAGGTTTTTAAGTTTACCTTTCGTTTTTCAACGCGATTTTTACCCCCGAAATGTTTACGAAGAAAATTCTCCCCGAAACTTATTTTCTCCCAGATGCTCGTTTGTTTTACTCGCGCTGCGCTCGCCTTCCTCACGGACCACACTGATAGTGGTCTAAAGGAATGCACTTTTTTAAACTCTCTTTCTCCCTTTTTGCAGGACGACTGCCAAAACTACATTCGTGTGCTGGCCAAGATAGACAACGAGAGGGTCCTGATCTGCGGAACGAACGCTTACAAGCCTCACTGTCGGCACTACCGCTTCAAGGTAAGTGGATATACACAAGAAAGAGGGAGAATCATCTCCTGCAGTGTATGTCCTTCCCCTTATCCATATCCTCTCCAAAAAGAACATCGTTTTCGCATCTAATTTCTCCCATCCCTCGGCTATTGCAGCTGTTTCGATCATTTCGATTCCCAGATAAGTCCCTTGGATTTTAAGTGGCAGTCTAATGCTGCACTTCCCTCTTTACTTTTAAACCTCGCCCCTAGATGAATATAAGGCGTCGGATGATTTGAATTAGATGAAGCATTCAGCCGAGATATTTTTTAGGATTTAATAGAATTCCTAATTTTTTTATAAATTATTTTACATGCAAGCAAAGTTCTTCTAGATTACTTTATAAATGAAAAGATATTTTCTGGGTATTGCTGTTAAATTAAAGATTTTGACCTACAATTTTCAATCTATTATATTTAATATCAAATAATACTAAAAATTTAACAATAAAAATCATATTCATTCTATCAGTCATAATTATCAATATTTTGTTAAATTACACGACAGATTTTTGTTAAATGAGACAAAATTTCGTCTCATTCAAAATTAAGGGTAAATTTACCTATTTGAATTGAAAAAATAATTGTAAGCATATCAAATACGACTCTATTGACAATCTATATCCAGTCCTAAAAAAATTGATCTTATTAAATTAAAAGGAGTTTTGCAAAAGGAATATTTATTGTGAGATTCGGAAACATTTTAATGGAACCGCGAAAATGTAAAACTCTTTGTGGAATGGCCGAAGTAAGTATTCGCTCGGGGCAAAGAAGATGGGAAATGACTTTAGACTGAATGGGAGAATCGTAAGACGTTGTGTATACAGACTCCCCCCTTATAGCCATCATCCGAGACTGGATTAGCCTCTGATAGCGCAAGAAGGGGGAATAGAAGAAAAGATATGCCCACGGCTGCAGAGGTATCATTTTTTTCCACCAAAAACGAAAACTTCTTTTTTTTATAAGTAGCGGGGGCGAGCTCGGGAGCCATAAGAATTTCTGAAAAGCGACCTGGATGAGAGGGTCCCAGCGATAAAAGTTGGATTGAACGGCATTCAGAAAATGGGTTGGGCGCTTATAGAGGTGGGAGGGGGCGGTTTGGCCCCGAACCAAAGGATGGGAAGAATAGATAGAGGTGTGACGGGAAGATGCGTGTAGGTATTTGCCATCACCGGCCAAGTCACCGGAGGGTCCGATGCAGGAGGCTTAATGCAAGGCGAAAGAGGAACCCTATCTACGGGAATCTCTCGAAACTGCACTGAGGAAATGGAATTTCTCGCCGTTTCCAAATCCGCTATCCTTTAATTCAGTTTCTTCGCGAGATGCAACTCGGCAAGATAGAAATTCTCCTTGTTTCAGTTCCGGATCCTAATACGAGCGGTATGTGCCGTTTCTCGCGTCGATGAGACAGAGTTAAAATGGCTTCGGGAATAGTAGTCTTAGAGGAGCGGATCCTTTATCGGAATGGATAAATTCGCGAAAAATAACGTTTCTCGAACAAAGTCTCTTTATCGGCGGAAATAGAGACTATTTTCGGGGTCCTAGGGGTAATTTTAATATTTCATAAACTTTTGATTACATCGTTTCCGGCGGGCGCAATATTTTTGCATGTCAATTGCAGACGATGCGATGAAATATTCAGAGCGCTCGGTTTTCGAAATGATTGTTCGCCGTGAATGTCGTCGTCGGTCATTTTGTTCGGAGATCGGAAGTCGAAAAATCTCTTCGATGGATTTTCCCGAAACCGCGTTTTCAATTTGTTTAATTCCGAAGAAACCCGAGGGCGTGCGAGGATTCGCATCCCTTTGATGAATTAAATAATTGAACAACGTCCGCGAATCGCGCGTAAATTTCGATTGAACTGTCTTCGTGATTGGTTTTCCGTTCTGAATATCGAATAACAAGCGGCTTATGAGGGTTTCATTTCCAGATTTCTTTATCGAAATCAATGTTTTAAAAATTGATCGAGAATTTAATATTCAATTAAAGTACTGTATTTTTTTAATAATTGTATTATTACTGAATTCAATTACTTTATTATTATTTGCCGGTTTAGTTTTTTAAAGATCAACTGATAGCATGAATAATTTAATTTTACGTAAAAAAAGTACAATGTACTATTATTCAGGTCCCTTGCAGAGTCAAGCAATCGCCTATTTTCATCCAACGTTTACGTAGAAGCTTTACTCGTTATTTACGGATATTTATTAACCGTGTTTGTTTTTACGAGAAGTTATCCGCTAAAGGGGGTTTTGCAGACTTGCAGAGAAAGGTTTTATATCCCGATTGTTAGGTGTCTAGCTCTCGAATGGTAAGATCTTAAAGGGAAGGAATGAAATAGCTATTTTCCCTCCCATTTAGGTCCGGAAAATATATGCCCGCTGTATCTATCCCCTCTCAGACGTCAACATGAGCATGAATATATTACTATCGTCTTTTCTGCATCTTACACTGCTTATCTCTCTCAGTTGGTATACCCTCCTGGATTAGTTTTAATATTTCAGCCGCCTCCTGTTTACTCATCTCCCCAAACTTCTAGCATTTTGTTTCGTATCCCAGATCGTCTCTTATTCAATCATACACTCATCTCTCCCTTCCTTATATGCACCCTAATTTCATCACTTGAAAATGAAGATTGAATTTTTTAGACGTATCAAATGCTATAACAGTGGTGCTATTTGTAAACAAGAAGATAGGGCTCATATTAGAAAATTAAAACTTGTAGGGGATAAAAGAGTCCTTAATTTCGTATTAACTTTCTGTTTCTTACGATTCTTTACGGAGGAGGTATTGAGGAAATTTAATTCATCTAACTAAAGTGATTCTTTGAGCTATGGAACGAATTAGTTTCATCTGAAAGTCTCTATAATAAATGAACTCGTATATTATGTTATTTGTTCATCTTCATATTATAATGCGCAAGGGAAATAATATATTAAGATTTTCTCTGTATGGCGATAAATTTTTTCATTTAAACTTGGTATTTTTAGGCTTCCACCTCGTAATTTATGTGCTACATGTCAAATGTATACTTCGCAGAGGAGATATCTCTTTCAAAGCGATGTTTTTGATCCAGGTGCTCTAGTATCGAATGCTTTTAACGGTTCACTCTATGGGGGAATAGATCGATCGCGCAATTCATCAATACGATTACGATGCCAGATGTCATCAAAGGTTCGGCGGAGCGAAGAAAAAAGGGTGAACGTCCTTTGGGAGGAGCGGAATCGCAGCCCACGCGCGTAATTAACGCAGGAGAAGTCGTCGGATAAAGCGATTGTCACATCTCTTTCACGGTGTTGCGGCGATTTATTATCCCAACACTCGATTCGCGGGAAACGCATCAGTCATTCACTCGTTAAATTTACGAGTTTGAGAGATGCTAGGAGATATATAAAGGGGATGATGGGTTTTTCGAGAAGTAAAATAATAAAATTATTACGGGGTGAGGTCGTTGCTCCTCACCACTCCCAATAGGACGCCGACCTCCTGGAGGGTTTCTGAGCCTCGGGCGTCTTTAGCGGTGAGAACGCCTCCCTCCTTCCCACTCAAAGTGCTAAGCACCAACCGTCCGTTCCTTTGCGCATGCGTGGAAACAAATTTTTGTTTTTCAAATCTAATGCACCACTCCCTTCATACGTACGGCTTGAGAGACGGATGAATTTCGGCGAAGTTAACGGCTCAGGAGGTGTCGTCGGAAATTATCTGCCATTCCGTCCTCTCTGGTGTATTTTTAAAGGAAATATTTGTAGCCGTAGTTAAATTTCAGGTCCTATTTCAACTCAAAAATCGATCAGATTCGCCCAATGAGCCGTAATGATAGGAAATAGTTATCGGGCGCTCCATCCGGTGAATGATATGTCTGAAAAAGTTGGAAAAGAATGGGTTATCACGTACAAATTACTACTAATTCGAGACATTATGCGACGTTGAAAGTTTTACCTTTCCATTATATCTGAACCTAGATTATGGCTTCTCTTTCATAACCTGGTTTTCATCATTAAAGTCATTTCTGCTAGACGTAATTTTCTTTGGCGATTCCGGGGGTATCCTCTTTATATCCTTATTACCCTCGTATAATCTGAGAAGGTAGCTGTTTTAAAAATTGTTCCACTACTAATTTTCTACTATCGAAAGAAAATTAAGAATAGTTGGTCATCTTAAAGCTAAATCAGCAGCTGTCAAATAACATGCCTCTGACATAGGAGTTGCTTCCTGTGGACGAAGTTAATTAAATAGAATCTTAATAATATGTTTGTCCAATGTGAAAATATCGAAAGAGAAACCTCAACATCTTTCCCAATATCATTTTTCTGGTTATCATTATTTACTGATTTGTGTTTGAAGTTGAATATCGCTTATATCTTCCGTTCGATGCTTGAATATGATTAGCAGTTGGTGACAGTGTCGAGGTTTTGGCAGGGATTTGCCTGACTCCGAGAAAATAACCTCCAGAATTCTTATCGGGTAACGAGGTTCCTTCCAAAGGAATGGAACACGAAAGAAACTTCAGCAGTTGAAATAGGAAACAGATGTGGTATTCCGTCGCGAGAATCGTTCTTCAACTTTTTTGAAGTTTAGGATAGAAGCTGGTTACAAATGACCTGTTGTCCAATCGTTTTAAATATGTAGTCGTTCTTGTTGCTTGCATTTCGAGTTAACTTTTCAAGCACAAAGAGCATTGATCCGTCTAAACGTTGCTATCATACCATTGGTAAATAATTGATCTCTACGAAAGAATTTCAACCTAAATTTCAAAGATTTTTTTCCATACAGAAAACCGCTCCTCTTGTTGAGGTTTGAATGTACGATCGTACGTACATTACGATCAGTATTCATCTAACCTCCTCAGAGGCATTTTTCCTCGTACGGATTCGATACATTCCCGCCCAGTTTCAAACCGCATAGGAATAGAACTCCACAAAAAGGTCCCGCGTTCAAATCTTTTCCGAACGAGAGCGCCTCCGTTTCTAATTCCCGAGAAAATTCCAAAAAAGAGTGCGTGCGCACACGTCCTCTCCGAATGATTAGCTCCTTTGCTTTCTTCTCACGTAGTTTGTGCTCCAGTTTGGGACGTGGTCGCTCGTGACAGCAACAGATAGGGATTCGGAAAGAAGTCATGAAGGAACGGAAAGAGGTGCGACGTTCAATGTCGTGACGTCCAAGTCAACGTTGCACGAAATTACCATTCAGAGAACCTTTGCAGAGTACACGCATCTTCATTCGTATGGAGCACGAGATCCGTTCTTCGGATGTACACCTGTACACCACCCACGGATCTCCCTTCCATTAATACTAGGCAATTTCGCGTTTCAAGGGTGTATCTCGGAGTTCTTCGCCAAATCATCCTTTGATGCTCCGCATCAAAGTTCTAATGCGATGCGGAAACGGCGCGCCCATAAAAACCAATAACAATCTGTTTTTATAGCGCTCTGTTGTAGAGGACAAGGGCTTAGTTCGGGCGTTGATCTCTCTCCCAGTCGAAGAAGCCTCGGGTATTCCTTGCGTTTATTTCCTTAATGGCAGACTTCATTTGGATCGTTTTGGGTTCTAATCCATCCGCCACACCCTTCCGTGACCTCGGATCACCTCTCGACGCATCATTTGCATCCCAAAAGAGCATCTCAGAAGATCGCGGCGCATTCCGCGTTTCCGTATTTAAGAGATGCCGGAATTAGTGTCGAGTGATGCTTCGTAACTAATTCATGAGCTGCGCCGTCTTCGCGATAATGGGGAAAATGCGAGTTTCAGCGTCGGTGTGTGATACAACGGCGAAGGGGGGATCGTTACTTTTACGAATGTCTTTTATTCACTTCAAGAGTCTTATTCAATTTTCTTTATCATTATGCAATTGATTAAAACTCTCCATTGTCTCATTCCTGACGCATTTCTCCCTTCCAATGTTTGCACTCGTCGAATTCATCCTCCTTTCAAAATACTCTAAGTTAATGCAAATTGCACTTGCGTGAGTATGCATACAAAGAGTCGATGTATCATGTTTTTCAGCGGAAGCGAGTCATTCCGAAAGCAAGCGACGGTATAATTGACGCCTACGTGTGGCAATGTAATGGAAAAGAAAAAGTCTGCTAAAAATGTCATTTCCCTTTGGAGAGTAAACCATCCATAATTGAATTGTGATTCCGCATGTTGATATAACGGCTCTAGCGTTAAAGAGAAACGCTTGGAAACATCGCCACGTGAAAAGGAATCGAGAGACAGCGAATGAGTTCAGAATCACAAAAGATGCATTTACCGATATTCGAAGCGTAACTCTCAAGCAAGAGTCTAAATACAAAGAATTCAGCGGAATGTAATAAGCATCACTTAGGAAGTCGACGTTCACTTTGACCAATAAACAGAATATCCACTCTACAAATTTCGTTTACTAAGGTCATTATCATTCTTCCTTTATGTTCCGCAAAGATATTTAAGTAGTTGGGTATTGAAGATGAACAATAGTTCTCTATGTTCTCGAAATATATATATTTCAATAACGTATTTAAAAAGCAAAGCAATTCTTCGAAAGTTTAAAATCCACCCTTGGAATTGTTGTTTAGTAAAAAGTTTAAAAACTACAAAAGTGTCGAAGAGGTTATATTAGTACCTCCCTCATTATTCTCATCAGACCTTCTCATTCCAATCTATTCCTGTTTCAAGACTCTATTCTTGCATCGATTCGTTCCACTATCTCGGGAATAAGAAAGTTCCTGATATATCCGATCCGCTGAAGGGATTTTTACTCCGTTAATCCCAAACTTCGTGGACTTGTGTGTCAAAAGTCGAAGCTGTCGAGAAATTCATTTTCCGCCCTTGTATATATCCTGTCCGCATATCAACCCTTTCAGCTCCTCCGTTCGAAGCGTCAACTTCTTTCTATTTGAGACCGGGTGTTTCGCCGCATCCTCGATATTAAACTCCCACTCTTGCATCCAGAGGTCCATAAGATGAAAGTCCCCATTCGATATTCTGAACCGTGAGACACTTTCGTAGCTGCTTTTTCTCAAGATGGTATTTTTTTATAACTCTGAGGAGTTTTCCGGCGGCTTGTGACAAAGGCTAGAGAGGGTTCGAAAGTAGCTTCTCAAAGAGAAAAGTTATTTTGCTCCTTCGACTTATTCCCAGGTAGTGGAAAATGGACTGAAGACATTCATTTCAAAATGAGTTCCTACTTCCAAATTGTTTTAATTCTTTGAAAAAAATCTTAAACCCTAGTAATATTTCAAAGATACTCATTGTTAAAAACGTGGAAATAAAACAATATATCGATGTTATTTTTCCTTCTAGAAATCTCTTTATATTGTACGAGTATATCTTTCTATTATGCGATACTCTATAACTCCTGCACACGTTCGTAGCCAATAAATAAGGTCAGGAGACCGCAAAATGGATCATAGCATAATGTAACTCGGATCTAAGCCCGGACAGACGAGAATTTATTGTACGGAGAGGAGTCGCACACCACTCGGACCAATGCTGATAAATTCCACCTGCCTCGAAAGCAAAGAATATTTCTTCCTTGAAAACCTTTCCATCGAAGGAAGCGGTGGTTGTGTGTGTAAATGAAAAGAGTTGGAAGGTTTTGGCCGAAGAAAGTCTTTTTTTCTTCCAAAGTGAAACTGCTGAATTTTCCGGAGAAATGGGGGTAGTGTCGAAGTTGGGGATATTTTTTTCTGTTGGTGGAAAAGCGACGTCGTAGGGGAAAAGGCAGATGGATGCCAAGTAGGATACGTCGATGTAGATCAAATAAAAGCGATAGGGTCCAGGAAGTGTGTGCATTTGGATGCCAAGGAGGGTGGAGACGAGAATTGCTGAATTCGCGAAAAGGGGAAATCGTGGAAGAGAAGACGGTGGTAGCGACCATGGCATGTCTTGCGGTTGGTTGGGTCAGCATGGGGTGGTTTTTTGGATGACCTGGCGGTTATATCAATGCAGACCTTTCTATGGGTAGGAGAAAAGGAAGAAATGAGGTTGAATTACTTCTCTTCCCTCTGGTTGTAAGGAATATCTGATAGTGGGGAGAACAGCTCCTAATATTGTATTTCAGTTTGTCAAATTAGGAATATGGTTTTCATCATATACAAAGTGGAGAAATTTTATTCGATAGTTAGAAAATATGCTATGAATATTTATCTGATATTTACTGGAACCATAAATGTACATAACGAAATAGTTTACAACCAAGATTTTATTTTTTATGAGTGGTTGGTTTTTTTAAATTAAATAATTAGACAAAGTAGCATTAGAAGATGGGCAGTCGATTCTATAAAATATGTATTTAAATTATTATTTTCTCTTTCAGAGTGGTGAATATGAAGTTGAGAGTGAATACGAGGGACGTGGTCTATGCCCTTATGATCCAGACCATAACAGCACAGCTGTATACAGCGGTAAGTTGCATTCAAATCCAAATAGATATCTTATAAAATTATCAACCTAAGTTATTTTTTCTACCAACAATATTACTCACTTGTTTCTAGTTTCCCAAAATTACTCTGTAAAAAATAATTCTTTAATTTTTTTATCTAGGATTTTAATCCTTGAGTTGTTTCTTAATTGCACAATATTTCATTCCTTACATTTTTACAGATGGGCAGCTTTACACAGCTACTGTTGCAGACTTCTCTGGGACAGACCCTCTATTGTATCGGTCACCGCTAAGAACAGAACGGTCAGATTTGAAACAACTCAATGGTGAGTACTTATTAAATCTGAATAATATAGGTCATAGAAAGTTTTAGATAACTGAAATTCAGCTTTGTCATATTATGTGTTTTTAACACTATGCAATGCTTATGAATAAAGTAACTAAAATTGGTCTATTTTAAAATTTCAGCTCCCAATTTTGTCAGCTCCATGACCTATGGGGATTTTGTATTCTTCTTCTTTAGAGAAACTGCAGTGGAGTATATTAACTGCGGAAAGGTAAAATTGAATTCATTGTAATATTATAATCTTCATCAATAGGACAAAACATGTATACTTTACTTCCAGATTATTTTATTATTAACAAATCAAATTATTTCTGTATTCCAGACCGTTTACTCAAGAGTTGCTCGGGTTTGTAAACATGATAAAGGTGGCCCTCACCAATTTGGAGATAGATGGACATCATTTTTGAAGTCCCGTCTTAATTGTTCTGTTCCAGGAGATTATCCTTTCTACTTCAATGAAATTCGTAAGTATTTATTAATTAAGATAAGGATGCAAATCATTATTCATTAAGTGTAATATATTTATATTTGTGTTTATTGAAATGCTATTCCACTTCAACTACTCTCTTTAAATTTTAAATTTCATCTGTTGGTTATTCACAAGTTTATACTGTATATATTCTGTATATTTCTCCACAGAATCTACTAGTGAAATAATCGAAGGTCAATATGGAGATAGAAAAGCAAAGCTCATTTATGCTGTTTTCACCACACCTATAAATTCTATTAGTGGTTCTGCTGTTTGTGCTTTTACTATGCAAGATGTTTTGGATACCTTTGAAGGACCTTTCAAAGAACAGGAAACTATGAATTCAAATTGGCTTGCTGTTCCTCCAACAAAGGTGCCAGAGCCACGACCAGGACAATGTGTTAATGATTCTAGGACACTTCCAGACGTAACAGTTAATTTTGTTAAATCACATGGACTGATGGATGAGGCTGTACCTGCTTTCTTTGGATTACCTGTAGTTATACGCATCAGCATGCAGTGAGTGTTAATATTTAAATAATATATATTTCATCTATGAACTTCTGAAAACTATTATTCTCTTTCTAAACTTTAATATTACAATAAATGTAGATTCTTCATGATAAATTATATGAATGTTTCTGTAAAGAACTGCCTTATTTTTTGAAAGTTAGCCTCTTAAGTTAAGTCAAATGCTTCACTGACATATATTATAAAATTTTACTTAGAAGCCATTTGTCTGGTACCCACGTATTTAAAAAGAGAAAAACAATTTTGGTTCTATTTAATTATTCCATTAGCTTCATCTTGTTGTTTACTTTATTTTAAAATGAGAATTTATTTCATTTCCAGGTATAGATTTACAATGATTGCAGTTGATCCACAAGTCCGCACATCTGATGGAAAGGCATATGATGTTCTGTTTATTGGAACTGGTTAGTTATTAATTTCTAAGCTTAAGTTATTGGGTATGACAATTTTTGATATACCTGAGAGATCTTTGAATTCTAAATTAATGACAAAAATTAAGTTTATATTAGAAGTATTTTTGTTGAAAAACATTTATGTTGTATAAACTTGCATGGTTGTGAAATTTTATTCTAAATTAAATGCATTTCTCTTTTTAGATGATGGGAAAGTGATTAAGGCCATCAATTCAGCTTCCTATGAAACAACTAAAAAAGTGAATCCAGTAATTATAGAAGAAATTCAAGTCTTCCCAATAAATGTGCCCATTAAAAACTTGTATGTGGTACGCATGTCTAACAAGATTGAAGATTCTAAGCTTGTTGTGGTCTCAGATGATGAGATACAAGCTATTAAATTGCATAGATGTTCAAGTGATAAAATTACATCTTGCAGGTAATTTAACCTATAATCATATCAATGAACTTGAAACATTTTTATTTTAGTAATTCCATACCTTCAGTAGTATAGTTTGTTATAGCAGTCCCTAAAATTTATATGATCTTCAATTTCAGAGAATGTATAGCACTGCAAGATCCATATTGTGCCTGGGACCCTCAGCAACAGCTATGTTTGGCTGTTGGCTCTCCAGAGTGGAGTGCCGGAAATCGGTTCATTCAGAATGTTGCAGTTGGAGAGCATCCAATGTGTGCAGAAGGTAAGGAAGGCGATTATTATAGGCTTCATCTGCAGCTAGCTTATTTCTGGATTGATAAAAGAACCAATTAATAGTATATGAAAAAGTAACTGGCTTCTGCTAGCTGTCTATATTTGTGAGGCTGAAAATATAAATTTAGATGCTTGGCGAATGAATCTAAAGTATATGCTGAATATGGCTTGAAACTTTTGATTTTTGGCACCAACCAACTTTGGTAACAGCATTAAATAAGGCCAGTTAGTTACAAAAAATTCTTGACTAATATTCAAAGTCTACAAATAGCATACTTTTGAGGTATTTGACTAGTTATGAGCTATTATAGTTATATCAAAAGTTAGTTTAGAGTTAATTTATATACACACTTTAATTATATGGAAAATTTTCTTGTTAATTTAAGGAAAGGTCAACCTCATGGTTTGTGTTTTTAGCATGCAAATTATTCAAAAGACTAACACGAGCTTCCTGTGAATTGTATTCTTTAATGTTTCAATCACTTTTACAGCACAAGTTCCTGCGGCTGTTCAGGTAGAGACTGCTAGTCCAAGTGGTGAGTTCCCATTTGCGTGTACTTGCGTAGCACAAATTCAAATTCATCCTGAAAATATGATGTCATAATTTCTGCTCATCAAAGCAAGTTTTACAAATATTACAACCAATATTACTTCAATCATCACTAAAATTTATCTCATCTGTTAGAGAATTTGCACCCATGAAAGATGTCGTGCACAAGCTATTGAATGCTTTTGTTGCTGTCTTTGGATGTTTGTGTTTTGTGGAACTTTCTAAGTTTAAAATTAATAAATAGCCTTTGTCTTTCAGAAGAGCCAAGCACTGCTGATTCAGCCAGAGTGAACTAATCAATTATTTCATTTTTCTCAGATATACCTGCAGTCACTTGTCAACCATGTGTTTGCCCTATATGTGTTGAACCAGTAGAAGACAATAGCACACAAACGGCTGCTATTGTTGGTCAGTTTAAATGATTATTGTTTTAAGTCACAGGGTTTCAGGGTTATAAATTACTTTTTAAGGAAACAGGCGGTGTAATTAACAATAATCTATCTATTTCTTAGCTAACCGGAGGTGGTTAAACTTGCATGAATATACTTTCAGGTTGGTGTGGCAGAATTGGCAACATATTTTCTGCTTTTAAACATTTGCTCTGGTTTCAGCTTTCTGGTTCTCATCTTTCTTGGGAGATAGATCTATGTTTACACATTTATGATTTGTTGAAATTAGTCGTTCCAAACAATTTGGTGTCTCATCTTGTGTTAAAACCAAACTAATAAATTTATTTTGTCAAAAAATATTCAAACTTTAACTAATTTCGTTGAGCTAGTTGGCCCTGTACTTCTACTGTATACTAATTCATATTGAATAGGAAAAAATTGTTGTGGAAGTTATAGTAATCTTATAAAATTAAATCTAATTGCATGTTTTGGTTTATTAGGAGATAATCATGGTGATTGGGCAATGTAATTGGATAAATTTGTATATTCTTACTCATTCGTTTTATGATTTGTTTTATACACTTTGAGCTAACTTTGTTGTAGTTCATCTACATTTAAAGTAATCTAACTATCAAAATGTCTCTTTAGCAATTTATATTAGGCATAAAAATAATCTATCACATTCATTCCCTTTCTGTTAATGATATAGCTGTTAATTTAAATAGAACACTAGTGGTAACTGCATGAAAAACAGGTGTGGTTTAGAATTTTTTCACATTAATTCTAATTAAATATTTACATGTAATTAATTATAGTAAATGTTTTATGTAATGTATCATTTTACCACTGAAATGTTAGTTTGAGTGCATGTTTTCAATAGGTTAAAGTATTCATTTTTGTAACACTAAGCATCTATTAAATATTTAGAACTATTCTATAATACAAAAGTCTTAACCCAGCACTAAAAGCTACATAAGATATACCAATAACAAGTTTTGGCTTCTGAGCAAATATTTTAAAAAGTAAAATCATGTGTGTTTCTAGTTAGATAATGCATCTTATTTGGTATAATTTCATTTGCACGAGATGGCGCTTGGTTTCTAACATTTGCACGAAAATAATCAAATACTTGGTTCAAGTGGTCATGAGGGACTTTATGAATATATTTTCGATTCTCAGCTACCTTTGACTCAATAATTGAAGTATTATTTTTCTCTCTAGCAGGTGATCCTGTTCAATCCATTGATCCTGTAGTAAATGAGTTTGATCAAGATATTGATAATAATGAGATAGTCATTGAGCTTGCTGAAACCAATATTATTCCTAATACATTGGCTGAAATCAACCAAGCAGGTAAGCCCAGTCCCTGTGTGCTAGTGACATTGTCTGCTTGTGGTTCAGTCTTAAAAATTAGCATATAGTAAAAATGAAGCACTCTCTTGTGTTTAAAATGTGGCATTCACTTATTCTTTCATTTTTCATCTCTTGGAATCATAACTATCTTTGTTGTTTTGCTGCTTGGCTATTTCTATGTCTGGTTACATGTCTTACTCTAACTGGAAGTGCTTTTGGAAAAATTCTATTCTAGGTTATTACCTTGTAATTTATTGTATTAATGAGAGGCTTTTGTGTTCTTACCTTCTTTAAAAATATGCTATTGTAAAATTTAAATATAAATGAATTTTAAGTTAGTTTTTTGAACAGAAAGAATTGTTCTTTGTATTGCATGTCTTATTTAATTAATGGTTTTCCCATAATTTCAAATCTATTCAGAGAATTTTCTGTTTTCTGCTGATGTGTTTGGAAAACATATGCATTGGGTTCTTAAGGTGAGGTTAAAAAAAAGGATTTTTTTTTAAATAACTTATGAAAAACATATAGCAGAGAAAATTTAAACCACATTTCATTAATGAATTAATGTGTGTTAGAGAATGCTATATGTATTACAATAATCAGCTTATTCTAAAGAATGACAACATTCTATGTTAAGAGAGTTAGCTGGATGAAGAAATCCTTCCTTCTATATGTTATTTCAGTAAAGCCAAAGCACTTCTAATTTCCACTTAATGCATCCTTTTAGTGAATGTATCAACTATTCTTTGTTTCTGTGTGCACTAACTGTAAATATCTCAAATGCATGTCTGTGTCTCTTTACTAACCGATCAATCTCTTAAAATTGTGTTTTACTACGATAATCTCTTCCATCTCTCTATTTAAATTGTGCATTATCCTATGTTTTCTAGTCTGACTAAAATTATCATGCTAAATGGTATTAATCTTTGTGGTGGAGTAATGCCAACTTTAAACTAACTTTCTTGAGAATGACTGATGGAGATTTGTATTCTTTTAAACCTGGTGAATTGGGCCTACCATTTAGTTATGTATTTTCAGCATAATCATTTCTGAAAGTTCGTCTTTATAATACTGGTGTTTGGAAGATCCTACTGCACATTATTTATTCTGTGGTATAACTTCTACATTTATATCAAATATCTGCAAAGAATAAATGTAAGAGATGTCTCACATTTGACACTAAAATCTCTACTCTGCTCTCCATAATTATTTAATTTGCCATACTTCATTAAATGTCCATGGGTAGTACAAGAAGAACTCACGCAAGCAGGCTTTAAGGGACTGGGCTTACTCCACTTAAGCTTAAAGTGAAAATATGTAACATACTGGGAAGTGATTAATATAATGATTATAATAAATTACTATGCAAAGTGTTTAAACTCTATGTAAATTATGATGAAAATCTTTTAATTGGTGCTAGTGTTTAGTTTGAAGCATTGAAAATTAAAAGATACTGAACTTTAACATGAAATACTTGTCTGTAATCGAAATTAACTGCTATTTAATATATTTTTAAATACTCATTTTGTAAGAAAATTAATTTATTTTTTAACTACAACATATTTTTTATACTTAATCAGTGACTGCAATAGAATGTAATTTTAGTTTATTTTAAAATTTTATATATTATTTAATGTCTTATTATAATTTATTTTCTATGATTAAAATATTGCTTTAACTGCATTTTATTACTATTTTAGCCTTGTGTGTGTTTAATTACTATTTTCTCCTCCACAAAATGCATGATTCCAAAGAGTAGCAACAGTTTGAATTGTGTATGTCATCTTGATGGGAAATATTCAATTTTAAATAATAATAAACAAGTCATCATATTTTTTCACTCGAGCTAAGGAAACTAAAATATTTTCTGAATGAAATTTTGAGATAATAAGATATATTTTCAGATGCCATCAATTTTATGTTCCTTTCCTAAACACTTAATTCATTTTAAACCTTAGGTCCTAAGCTCCATGCATCGCAGGAGCGACTGCCAACTTATACAACTGAAACTCTAGCAATTGCTGTTGCAACAGCATGTGTTGCTGCCTTAGTGGTGGGATTTGTGTCCGGATTTCTATTTTCTAGAAGATGCAGGGCAGAAGAGTATTCATCCTCCCCAAACTATCATGACATGCCTTTTCCAGATCAAAGGCATCAATTAAACAGGTAAATATTTTCATTTGCATAAAAGATATCATAGATTTACTAAAACTTGGAAATGTTTCAATGATTTTATTGCTGATGAGTAATGATTAATTCTCATTGAAAAAATTTGCATGAATTAGTGTGTACTTTTACAACTTAAATAACAAACACAGGTTACAGACTAGTTAATTTTCCAAAAATTAACATTAGTAATTATTTTCATATTTTGATTTACTTTAACTACTCAATTTATTGCGCACAAAAATTTTACATAACATTTTTGTTTGCCAAGTTTTCATTGCTTATGAATTAAAGAGGACTGATTCACTATTTTGTATATGGTATATGGCTATGTGATTAATTAAGCAAGAAAATATATTGAAATAAAAACTATGAAACTTATACACATGTACAGCAAGACATTTATAACCTCTCTTTGTGTTTTAGGGAAAGCAATTACTCACTCTAGTAAAGATTCCATTATTAAGGAGCAACTGCTATAGAGAAAAAGACTTAAGTAAATGAATAATATCTTCTTAGTTTTTCACTTTTTCAATGGTTTCTGTTGGTGTACTGTTCTTAGTTACATGACTAAGGGTGTGCAAGTATCCAAATCCGATACATTTAATATTTACTTCAGGAACTAAATTCAATTATAAAATAAAGATTCCAAAATTTATCACCTGGCTTTACTTAATGGGTCTACATGTAGTTATTATAAAAAGGTGTTATTTCTAGTATGTTCCAGATGCCATGAAATTTATTTATTAAATTCTACAATAAAATTATAATTAAGACAATTAATATATTAGAAGCTTAATTTTTGAAGAATCTGGGTCATTTTAGTAAATCATTATATATTTTCCCTCTTACCCTAATTTTCGGTAATGATAAGGAAGGGTAGGAATTAATGAGGATATAAAAAGGGATTGCTTTGTCATTACAACAGAATATTTGCGGCAACTGTAGAAGTGTTAAAAGTATACATATTCAATAATGTACGAAGAATAGAATAATTTTAGATAGATTAATTTTGAAGTTTGAAGGTGTAATTTTCATTACTTCCTATGGGTAAAATGACATAAATGGAGACTATAGAAATCTTTAATTTTCATTCAAGCTCTGAGAATTTGTAAAAAATTGCTCACCCTCCATAAACTGAAGTGTATATTTATTTTGAAATTTCATGGCTATGTAGAACATCTTAGAAATGATTAAATGGCAGTCTAAATTGAAATGTCAGTTTTATAAAAACAAGTATAAATTCAAGAACAGACACTAAGAGTTTCACATGAATAGCCTATTTTCCAAGGCCTATTACTAAACTGACAGCAATTCACATCTGCAGTACAGCAGTTGTTTTCTTATGTTTCCATTGGCCATTAGCTAATCTTGTTTATATCTTTTGCCAGTTATCAATGATTTCCCTTAGCATACAACTTGTTTTAGCAAATTATCATTTGTTGGTTTTCTGCATACTGCAATGGCATTTTATTTTTCAATTCTAAATTGTCAAACTTGCACACCACTAGTTTACTTGTTGCTACTTTTCCTTTTGTTTGTGCGATTATTTTACTTCAGCTGCTTTTGTTGCTAGAACAGTTAGTTTGAACCTATAAGTGATTGATAACAGTTCCCTGATGTTTGATGCGGAAGTAGAAAGATGCCATATTCAATCCGTGAAGAGTTTGGTTCCCATTTATATATGGCTGATTTTAATAACCCCTGATAACAAGTAATGATAACAAAGTGCCTAGCCAAAGAATCATTTTCATGTTAATTTGCGTGGACCATCACTAGTAGGATAGCACATTTTACTGCCATACTAGTAGCTGTCATTTTTCAGTGTAGATGACCAGTATTAAGATCGAGATCTAAAAGTAATCCTCATTAACTATTAAAGTTTGTGAAAGACTTATTTAAAAGTAATGGTATGTATCGGTGTATGGCAGTATAACACACTTGTGGTCTACCATCTTGTTGCAGGTAAGGCGCGTAGAAATCCGTTTGTAGCACGGTGATGTTCCTAGTGCAGCCAGATCATTAGCAGATGAGGTGATTGATTTCTGTCTAAAATGCCTGCTTCATGCTAATAAACAAAGTGGCTTAGGAACTGCAATGGGAATGTGAATTGTGCATGTGTATATATTTGTGACTTGGATTTTGATTATTTGTAGAGCTCATGCTGAACGTTTATGGTAACACTAATAGATTATATTTCAAATTTAGAAAGGCTGTAAAATGTACTATCGTGTCTGTCACCTTGTATCCTCCTAAATGCATAGGGATATGCTATTGGGATCAGATACATTTTGTTTTCATTCTTCGCATCTTGTTACATGTTTTTTTGTGTTTTCAAATTGCAGGCACTATTGTCCAACTAATCAAAATAGATTTGATACTTGTGTTTCATTTTTGTTTTCAATTTTGTGTAATATATGAGAAGTAAATTATCAGTTCACACAATAAAGAAATAATGAGAATGAAATCAAATTCTATTGTGGCCTGTTGGTAAAGATCTTCTAAATTCACTCATTTAAATGATGAATGATCTAGGATTTATGAAGATCCAAGTTTCAAAATGTTTACTTATTTAATTATTCTCTTCTTTTAGGCTTACTCATGATGGAGGGCTTAATGATGCTACCTATCTCCCACCAAGTAATAATAAGGCTATCAATCTAGTTCTGAATGTGCCACCAAAAAATGCCAATGGGAAGAATGCCAATTCCTCTGCAGAGAATAAGCCCATTCAAAAAGTGAAAAAGACTTACATATAGTGATATGATGTTTGGGGTCCTGTAGACTCCAATTGGAAGTACATAGACAATCCAGCAGTATGGTAACAACGGATTTTGCAAAGAGCGTTGTACCTGTGTGGAAGCCGCAGAAACATGCCAAGCATTCCAGGAAACATTTGCAAAAACGGCTGTGTGATGTGTGACAAGTGAGGACTTAAGGGCACACACATTTTTGCTGGAGATCTTATTAGTGTAAAATGTAAATTTACTTCCAGTAGTGGAAAAGTGAGAAATGGATCATGGACACTTTATTTGAGTGAAGCAAATTTAATATAACTTTGTATATTCTGCTGTTGGCAAAAAGGGAATGACCTAAGGCTACTGCTTATGGATCATCTAGTAAAGACACTATTCAGACTGGTTCATTCTCTCTTTCAATGAATGGTATATACAAAGATTCATCAGATTTGTTTTACTTAATAAAATTAAGTGAGAGAGATAAATGAAAACTTAGTGAAACTACTGTAAATCTCTTATAAAAAGCTTGTATGAAATTTTTAGCAGCTGCATAAGGCAGGTGCCATTGACTTCGTAGTTCACATTTATTTTCAAGAAATACTAAATCAAAATACTCTTACAAAGTGCTTTTCAGTGCAAGGGAGTGACTGTGAGTGTGTCCGTGTGTATGTGCTATGCGAGTGAAAGAAGCTAAACTGGCCAATGAATTATCAACTGAGCCCACCAACAACAGTATTCTATGTGCAGAAAGGAAATTCAGGCCTTCATGGTTACTGTTGCGATTATTTTTTAAAAGACTGACCACGGGATAAAGATTGTATGAATCTTTGTATATAAGTATGTACATAGGATTTAAATTGTTGATATTATGTACTCATTATGAGCCATGCAAAACACCGATTTGGGATGAAAACTTGACCATATTACTAAATGGCTTTGAAAGCTTTTTTTTGGCCTAAAATAGTTTTGTGGGTTTGAAAGAGTTTCAAAAATTAATTACTGTACCAAGCCCAAATAAAAGTTGCACTGTTCACTATGATAGTCATTAATTTGCAATATTCTAAAGTGTCTGTGGGCTTCTGAAATTCCAAGGAATGTTCTTATTTTTTGACAGTATGTTAAGAAAGTGTTTTGGTGTATAATTGGAGCTACAGAATGCTATGGGAAAAAGCAAACTAGACTTTTGGGCATGATCATGCAAATTATACTTGGAGCTGTGATGAAAATGTGACCTATAGGGTTGAATGCTTTTATCAAGATTTATGTACATTGTATTTCGTATATTGTTTCAGAATTGTGTTGTATGACATTTTTTAACTGGTAAGAGAAAATTAAATCCTAAAAGTTAAAAATTTTCTCAATGTAAAATATATCTTAGATTATATTCACTGCCCTCTAAGACAGAAATGATAAATAGACCTTCAACACTATTGTATCTAAGAGTGAATGTTACAGATATAAATGGAAATGTATTTGTAAATATTTCTGTGAGTTTCTTGGATAGGGTTACAGGAATGAAAGTAATGGGATTATATACTCTCAATGGTCAAGTATTCCGTCCCTTTTGTCTGGAGGTTTGGTTCAGATGCAGAGCAACAGTGAGTAATGTAGAAGTAATGCAGCTTGTCTTGGTAAAGAAAAATAAAACAGATTAATTCTTAAATTGCAATACTCTAATACTTGATCATATATGAATATTTGCTCAGAATACAAGCATCTTTGATTTTCACTTCAGTTTGATATTACACATTTAGGTGGTGTAAGAGGTAAATGCAAGATTTTAAGATAATGGAATACAGGATTGATAAGTATTAATAATGCAAACATGGGAAAAAGAGTTCCTCTGTAGTATACCAATATATACTTTCCGAGGCATCAGTTCATTATGAAAATTAAGCTGAAGTCCTAGGGATAAGTAAACAAGGAAAGGGGAAATTTCAAGAAAACTAGGGGTTGAATTGAAATAATATTTCAGACCCAAAACCAGCCATTACAATTAATTTAGAAGATCATCTCAATGAATAAAACAAATTTCTTATGTAGAAACATATATTATGATATCAAAATCTCTAAGTTCTATACTCTATGCCTTACCGTTATTAGGATTTCCAGGATGGTTTAGCATCTTTCTTACAAGGTTTTATATAAATCTACCTTACCTATTATTGATTTAAAAGGTCTATTTTATCATATTCATAAATGTATTTAAATCAAATGAAATTGAAGAATAATAATTAAGAGATGAGAGAATTCCATATTACTCACAAATGAAGTTCAATTCTCCCTGTTAACAGTGATTTACAGGATTGAAAGATTATCCAACTCCACCACTGCTCTTCTATTCTCTATCTTAAGCAAAATAATCAGCAGCAATTATCTATGAACATAAAACTAATATTTTGACATAATAGACTATTCAATGAATAAGGTGATTGATGATCTAGAAAAGGAATTGAAATAATCCAATGTTGCTAATCTATAAACCACACTAAATTGCAGAGATAAATCTAAATATAAATTTTTTGAACTTACTGTTACTCTTACTTACAGTACTCTACCGTTAAAAAAAGACTTGTGAAACACTAAAATTTCGATCTCTTTGACTTTTTAAATTAGATTCCTCCCTTAAAAGCAACCTGCAAAGCTTTTCGGACATTCAATTTTGAATTTTCCCTCTTCATATTTAATTTGTTAAAATTACGTAAAAATGATCACTAGATGTCACTCGGCAAGTATTACCAAAATATTCACGTTTATTACAATTTTTATCGATTTCAGGGAAACATTACTGAATATATTATCTCCATTTGGATAAATTCGGTAGAGTTTATTAATTCGCCCTTTTCCATTATTTCAAATTTAGTTCTAGATTCCTAATATCTCAAAATTCAATTTTTGGTACTCGCGTATCGAGAGCCTTCGCCATAGCCTCCCTTGATTTCTCACATTTACGTGAGGATATGGTTTAGTATATATCGATTCGGATGGAGACCCAAAGTTTGGGGGGTCATGGAGGAAATGCTAGACCAACTCACGTTGGTTTACATTTCCAGAACATGGCCTCCATTTCCAGATTCTGGAAAACTCCGGAATCAAATTTTGAACTCAATATAAGACACCCGCCAAAATTCGAAAATAATTTAAGACACCTGAGGAATAAACCATTTCATCATAATTTAAAAACGCAAGATTACGAAGAATTCAAAACAGGAAATGAAACTAAGGAAATTTTTTTTTTCGAAATAACCGCGAAATGGTATGAAGTCGCCCCACCCTCATGCCCCTAAAGCCTATGGGGGTACGAAATATGTCTACTATTGCTATATTTATGTCACCTTCGATGACTAAAGCATCAAAATAACAGAGGCACCTACACAACTTCTTCGCAAAACATGTACCTTTCAAACTTTCCCTCCTCATGCATGTACTTATACCTATCTTTATAATTATGATTCCGGTCCTGGCCACTGTGGCGCCACTGATAGTACCACCGGTAATTTCAAATCTGCTTCGCCTCCTCATGTTCGACTTTCATTCACGATTTCCCTTCTGTATAACAATGTGGGGGGTACTCCACCAAATAAATAAACAAAACCATATACCATGCTTATAAACTCTTTATTAATATTTCAAATTATTCTGCATTTTCGCTGCATCCTCGATGTATTTCTTGGCCGCTACGTCGTAAGCAGATTATAGTGGTTCCCTGCGAAAATAAATATACATTCCATTATTTCTGGACTTCGATAGAGGATGAAACATAATAGAATTAATGCAATCTTACTTTGTAATTCAATTCGTAACTCTCAGTACAAACTCAGTAAATAGTCAAGGGATGAAGACTTCATGCATTATGGAATATACTCCCATTCTCATTGAAAAAAGACCACGTATTTCTTATGGCCGCGTATATTTTGATGGGAGAATCCAGCGCGTAATATAATAATTGTGTAAATATATGCAAGGAGAGAAATATGCTATATATGGGGGATATTTCACAAATTCATTCCTAAATTATTGTTACGTAGTTTCACTAGTTCAACCCATGGTGAAGGTATACTTTTTCAGAAAAATTATCAAATACAATGAATACTCAATTGACCAAATTATAGCTACTATCTTTAATTCATGTATTTATACAATCATTATATTATGAAAATGTTTGTTTACGATGACATGAGTTAGATCATTATATGCGACCGTGAAAATAGAAAGAACAGCTGCTGCCCTTCATCATCTATTTATGAGTTGATTGAGGTGGAATTGAGAGTCTTATCAAGAACAAAGAGATTATCATCAGCTCGAAAAAGGAAAAAGAAACATTTTCATTTTAGAATCATCCACATTGTTGTATTGATTTAAAGGTAAAATATCTGAAGAGATTAAGAATGCCATTTATCCAAATGTAAAATTAATAACGGGTAATTGAAAATTCTTATTTATATGGCTATTTAAAAATTTTTCTCAGACTAAATTTTAACGGTGAGTCCGAATCATCTCAAAGGTTCGAATAAAATCATAAGCAGACAATGACTGAAGCAAAACGTATACCGGGATAACCGCTTATTACGTTTAGATTACTACCCCGCAAACCGCCTTGTGGCGTTTGGAAAGGGGTGTCAAGACACCGAATCCCCAACTCATCTTTTTTATTCGCGCATCTTACACTATCGGGGAAGAAAATAATAACTTTCCGTTCGAGCGATTATCTCACGAAATTTTTTGGATGCCTGGACTCTACAATTATATTCGCTACGCACAGGAGATCACAGTGTCTCTTATCTCATCATTTAAGTCGCTACTTAAGAATTTCTCGAATAATTTGAGCCTATACACGTTTCTTCTAACACTATTCCATCCGAGGGATTCAATCATTTTTGATGCACTGTTGTCAAATTTATAGTCCCCTTAAACGAATCGAGCCGCTCTGCGCTGTATTACTGCGCTCGACGATCAAACCCTTCTCGTGTGGATTCCACACTGCGCAACAGTATTCAAGTAACGGGCGAACAAACGGAAAAAAAGCAAACTCTTTGACGTGGGATTGACTTCCCTTAAGAACGCTGCTAAAAAGACTGAGCGTCCTATCAGTTGACCCCACTATATCCAGGTTCCTCTCATCCTCATCACTTATGCAATTCTTCATTTGAACAATGACTGTTTCCAATGTCATGAAATCTCAGGTTAAAGTTACCATATCCATAGCATTTTTACGAGTAAATTTATGAGTATTTAATAAGGCCGCAAACAGATTTAATAGGCAACATAGGAAGGGAAGCGTAAGAAGCCTTTCAACTTCCCTCGCTTCTCCAATGAGAACTCTCGCTAATCCTTCACAGTTATAGTATAGTTATATACGTTATATTTAACACTGTTATTCATATCGCAGCTAGCAAAAGATCTATCAATTCAGCCCTAAATCACATACATAGAATTTTCTCCATTCTCAGCTGTGTACAGGCCCAATTTGGCCTAGAAAACATGTTCGGAAAGGCCCGCTGAAAAAGAAAGCGGAAAATTCAGTTTTTTATAAAGATTTCCTTGACCTTGAAAACAGAAAGTTCTTTTTTCTGTTAACCCAATCAATAGTAAGCACCATTAAATTAATATTATGACGGCAAAGTTCAAAAACTAGAAATTCGTGTGGCAATAAAGAAGTTACGATTTGATTCCATGCTCAATAAGATCATTCGTAGATGATCCTGTTACTTAACATTGATTCCAGAGTTGTCTTTAATTCATTTATGGGTTAGTGAACGCTGACATTGAACGAGCATAATAATATCAATTATGGGGAAGTCTGAAGCAAAGCAATAGCGCAATCTGTCCGGCATAAGGTAATGGAGGGGAAACTCCCGAAAACTTTCTCAATCATTTAGTTTCCTAGGAAACAAGTTAAAGGAAGTTCTGTGTTCTCACGCATTAAACAATAAACCGTAAGAGCAACTCTTTCTCCCCATGAATTAGGGGTTGAAATAACACCTTTTCAATATTGCTGAATACAAAAAATAAGCTATCATGCATTAAATTGATATAATCATTGTAAGAATATGTTATAATTATCTGATTAGAAGGTAATTTATCTGTGTATCGCCATATAATTAGTGATCATTAAGTTTCAATCAATAAATAGCTTTGAAACGGGAGAGAGGAACATATCAAAATAAAACTATCGTACTCATTAATATACAATGCACAATAAGGTAATGAAGTAGATAAATCTTCTCTTAACAAATTTTAACTTTCAAAAAACATAAAGGTTCCAGATACTCAGTGCTTTACGTTCTTTATCCACCTCATCTTAATCACTGAATTGAAAGGTAACCACATGACCAATTAAAATCGTGAAATACTTGCGATCGAATGAGAAATCCCCAAGTTAAATCAATTCTTTCATATCGTTCATGCGATATTGACTCATTGTGCAATTAAACCATCTCCAAGCAAATCCACAAATAGGATTACAACAAAGCAGTTTCTAATCGCCCATCCTTAGGAAAGATTTGTTTAGGAGATTTACTTGAAAAATGAAGAAAGTATGAGAAATATTAAAATTTTATTCTGCTTTGACTTCATTAACTTAAAATTATATAAGAGGAGAGAGGAAAACACTTTTAGGTGGTTTTCAGTGAGAACAATTGAGAGGTTGAAAATTTCACATCCTGCGGTTTCCTTTTTAATTCACATTGAAGTCGGAGATATATAATACAGAATGATCGAACACACCCCTCTGAATCGATTAGCGTAAAAATATGACAAACGTAGCTTTCTGTTGTAGTGGTGAAAATGTGCTTCCTTTTACATACTCCTCGTTCTTAAAAATAAATTAATGAATTTCCTTAGAAGAAACACATTGGGAATTTTTAAGGATTAACTAGAACTTCGCCACATCCATTATAATATATTATATTCCAAACTTTGCACAATCAATACAATCTTGAAATTCTTAAATTTCCTATCCACTATATTTCGATAACGCTCAACGATAAGAGGGAAATTTCACTTAAATAAGAAATCCATATCAGAATTTTGGCAATAAGAATAACTTAGTAAATTTCCACAGAAAAAAAAAATTTTCTGTGGAAATTTACTATGTTATTTTTATTACTATGGCATTCCACGAAGTCACGCCTTCTCACATTGATTCCAGAATTTTGGCACTTTCTTTCATGCACGAGAACGATTAAGGAATCTGATTCTCGTAAAACGTCTATTCTTTTATCTTGGTATTTACGGTTTTTAGAGCGAAATCTTAAATGACCGCGTATCTTTGCGTACGATCAGCTTAAGTATGCAATCATATACCGGTCCAGGTGGGGAAACGAAAGGGAAAACAGGAGAATATATCCACACCTCGTTTCCTCAGCTGACGATTCACAGTCGTGCGTAGCTGCTCAATGAAAACAGGGACCTTTCTCCACGCGTGTGTGATACCGAAGAACTCTCCTTTGGGAGAAAGTGTTCGCGGCGGTTTTGAGCGGGCATTGGAAACTTGCATTCGATTTTTCCACAAAAGAAATCACTTTTCGAGCAGAATAAATGCAGTTGCAATGCGCCCGTGAGATCGCTATCCGTAGCACCTGAAGTCGAACACGGCAGAGGGCACGTGAAGAGTTTCATCAAAATTCCGTGACTCATCTTACTTAGACACGCGGACCAAAGGTAAAACTTTTCCATATTTTCAATAAGAATTGAAGTGAAACACATTTTCTTATTATTTTAATTTTAATAAATATTAACACGATAGAGAACATGTTAAAGAATATTTCACTGACTCCATATCCGTTTAAAGGTACACTGCAGTTAACGTTTTTAAACAACTAACTGCTTTTAATTCCGATAACGTTCTATGTTTGGCATGCTTTAGATGTCCGTAAACACTCTCTGTTCTTGTTCTTTCACCTTTATTTTATGGAAAGATTTAGTTTCGTAGACCGACCCAATACTTATTGATTATGAGGTAGAATTGGATTGACCAAAGTTACAATATAGTTTAATTGGAAGGTTTCCCTAGTTGTAATATTTTCAATTTCCTTGTTCTAAGTAAAAAAACTCGGTCTCTGACTCAAGAATAAGGGGCAATGGTCAATATTTTTCATTACGAATGTATTATGTGATCTCTTCTTATTTTACTTTACATTCTCATGAAAAATTCTCGGTGAGCATACGAACTGCATTCCTCTTAGAGCTCAGAATAATAATTAAATAATTTTTATGGCAAATATTTATATGCAAGATTTTGAAGTCCGCTGCTACATTTTGCTGAGTGATGTTTTTCTTAATTTAAATTTTCATTTCAAAAAGAATTTTTGCCGGTGTTTCAAATGCCTCTTTTATCACAAGAAATTTCTCATTTGAGCTTGAGCGTGATTCACTACTCATATTCACTCAATTTATATTCACGCAAACATGATTAAAAGCAATGCCAAAGATATCGTTAAGTAACACTGAATGTTGTTTCATAGAAAGTTTCTCTCGCTCGGAACTTTCCTGAGATTTCTTCTCACCATAAAGATTAAAGTGTGTCAATCCCTAGGAGCGGAAAAACATTACTAAAACAGATACAACTATGCAAAATTCTATCTTTGCAGTGGAGAAAATGAAATCGCAGATAGTAGAAAAAGTTGATAGTAATTTATATCGGTTTTTTCTCCATTATCTACATTCAATTGAAGAATTAAATGGTATGCTTTCTTGACACTTAAAATTCAATTGATTTTGTGAGGACGATCCTTTCATAACTAGGCCGATTGTCTGTTTCCTAATAAATAGGAGCCGGAAATTGGAATTTTGACTGTTTTCGTTGGAGGATAGACAGATTTTCCTACCGCCTAATAAGCCCAGAAAGATATGTTTGAATTTCTATCCACAAACATTCGAAAACCAAAGGAAAATTGTTACATCGAAACTTAAATTGCTGCTAAAAAGATGTATTATATCTCTCAATAGTTATTTCTCTTAATCAAATCACCCGTTCTAGTTAATTATTTTCTTACTATTCTACACCTTAGCTTACGCTCCTTTACCGCAGTTCATAAAATGACCCTCTCCTTTGAATGTTACGTAACACGTTGCCCAGCGAACTTGAGACCTCTTAATTCTTTGGTGGACCTCTTCTCATCTACGTGGGTAAAAAAATACTCATTTCAGCACTCTTTCCGTTAAGGAAATGTAGAACAGAATATTTTCTCCCTTCAGCCGACAAGGCTATCTAATATAGATGAATGACTTTGCAAAACACTGAAATAAGTAAGTAATTAAAAGGTTCTTTGTAACTTTACCGATACGAGGTATCTGCACCCATTACACTTCATCGAACGTAATACTGTATAGCAGCTGGTAAATTCAAACACACGCAATACATCGATAATCAATAGTTCAGAGTTTAGAATTTTAAACTCAACAAATAACTTCCGATAATAGAAAAAAACAGTCGTATTACCTTTCATAGCCATCTAAATCGCGCAAAGGATGTCATTGTTAGAAAAAAATATGACAAAATATTGTATAAATCTTGTGAGGGATATCGTTTACGGAAAAATAATAATAAACTAAATGTTAAAAACCGCATTCAGATACTCGATTTGGGAGAAAATATCTGGAGAATAAATGCTAAAATTCACAATGAAAGGGGGGAACGATCAGTAACTTATACCTTTACCACATTTTTTATTTTTTCACAACCATGGTTTCGACCTACAAGATCATCTACAGGTTAAGTTAGAAGTTACTGATTGTTCCCCCTTTCATTATAGAGAGTTAGCAGAGAGCTAAAATTCACGTTAAGGCGCAATATTTTGGAGAAAATTTAGTGCAGTGAGATGCCGTCCTGAAATATTTTCCGCGTGCCAATCAAGGATTTACATAGAGATACAAACCCATGCTATCACTCCTCGATATCGAAATACTCAAAATTTAACTAACTACGGTGTGGTCAACGATTTCAATACCTCATTCTAGTTCTCCTGCAGCTTATCTTTGTTAAAATTGGGGATGAGGAAAATTCCAACCCCTCTCAGGGACGGCTTGCGATTCACTGACGGTAGAACTTGAGGGGGGGAGGTAATTACTTCATTAGAACATATACCTGTTCATATAGGAAAACATATTACAAAAATAATAATACAATTTCTTTGCAAGTACAATTTGTCTGTCGTAAATTTGAAACTTTCCTCTTAAAGATCGTTTAAGAGGTGCAAAAAAGGCACTCATTCGAAACGCTTTATATAAAAACTCGAAATACCGGAATCTGAAACGATTTGGGTAAGGCACTCCATCAAAGGTAGTTTACGAGACGTATTTCATGATAATGCCAAAGGCAAACCTTTGTAGATACATCAAATTATGAATAACTCGGATGATCATCCACTCTCTTAAAATGCCTTATCATCTGGATTTCTTTTTCTAAATACTCTATAATTCGTTAGACTCCTGAATAAACGAAGTCACTAAATCATAAGGAACATTTTATCTGCGAGAAATAAGAAGATAAGGCAATATAGAATCTCACAGTATAACCTGCTGTATTCAAGCAAGAATTAAAGTGATCAAATATAATAACAGCGCTCTACGTTTCTGAGAGAATGATAAATGGCATTCGACCTAGATTTATTTTGTCGGGTGCAAAAAGCTCTTTTAATATCCTTGCTGATTACCTAACTTACTAGTTAATGGTTTACCTTGACATTATAAAGTCATATGTTTATGAACCGATGAGTATAATTTTCGTAAATATATTCAAAACTTTCGTTGAATTTAAGGCAAATATCACATTTATACATGTATATCAGAATTAACATTAGATTAAAATTAGAAATTAATATATAATTTTACGGAAGTATTGAGAAAATGGTAACTCTAAATCACCTCAGTAGTAACTGTAAATGATTATATACTTTACATTATGATAAATTTCGAATCAAATTGAATAGGACATGTTTAAAGTGAAACTAAATCATAATATTCACCACCGAATTTGTAAGAAAAATAATTAATAAGACAAGTGGGATTAAAACCGCATATTCAATTTATATTTAACCATGTGAATTTAAGTGCTTAATCAGATCAAACTATACTCACCAAAAATTATTATAAATTCACAGATGAGCATCATGCAACGTATACCCAGCATGAGGACTGCTTTAGGCCCTTTCTTAGCGTTCAGGACCGAGCTCGGATTATTATCTGTAATAGCTGTCGATCTCATACTTTCCATCTTCAGACCTGATCTAGCTGATCTATCCAATCGGCCTCTTGATGTTGGCCATAATTTCCTCAAGAGCTACGATTTTATTGTGGTTGGCGCTGGTTCCGCCGGAGCCGTCGTTGCCTCTCGTCTTTCCGAAATCAACAGTTGGAACGTCCTGCTACTAGAAGCAGGCCCCGACGAGCCCATATTCACAGATGTACCTGGTCTTGGAGGTGGTAGCGCTCGTAGTGATATAGACTGGCAGGTAAGGACAGAACCAGACGAAGGATACTGTCGATCCAGCCAAGGTGGTCGGTGCTACTTCCCACAGGGGAAAGTTCTTGGAGGCACAAGTGTTTTGAATGGAATGCTTTACATTCGTGGAAATAGACGCGACTACGACAGTTGGGCCGCTGAGGGTAACGAGGGATGGTCTTACGAAGATGTTCTTCCGTATTTTCTCAAGTCGGAAGATATGAGGGTGGAGAAATATAAATCTTCTCGTTACCACGCCACTGGAGGTCTTCTTCCTGTGGAAGAACTGAGATTCCATTCTCCGGTGACGGATGAGCTATTCAAAGCAGCCGAAGAGTTGGGCTATCCAGAGCTGGATGTGAACGGGGAGACCCAGACAGGCTTCTTCCGTTTTTACGGAACGCTAAGAAATGGTTTCAGGTGCAGCACCTCCAAAGCATTCCTCAGACCCGCTCGCAACAGAAAAAATCTTCACGTGAGCATGCGTTCCACAGTTCTCAAAGTCGTAATAGACGAGGAAACGAAAAGAGTTACGGGCGTGGTGTTCGATAAGGACGGCAGAAGATACGTGGTCAAGGCGACCCAAGAAGTTATCCTTTCCGCAGGTGCGTTCAGGTCTCCGCATCTCCTCTTGCTCTCTGGAGTTGGCCCGCGGGAGCAACTGGAACCTTTAGGTATCCCGGTTGTATCTGATCTCCCCGTTGGAAGGAACTTGCAGGACCACATCTCCTTGGGAGCATTGATATTTCTCTTGGATGATCCCATTAGCACAATCCTCACGAGAGTGAATGTGGTCGGAGCCTTAACTCAGCTTCTTTTCAAAAGCGGAGGTCCTTTTATGAGTAATGGAGCTGTGGAAATAACAGGTTTCCTTAACTCCAGGTACGCGAACGCAAGTAACGATTGGCCTGATTTAGCTTTGTACTTTAAATCTGTGACGGAGAACAATGACGGAGGGGCTTTCCTCAGGGTCCTTGAGGGTCTGTCGGACGAAGTATTTGCTGATTTGATCGAACCGATCCTATTAAAGGATGCTTTCGGTATATTCCCTTGCATCCTTCACCCATACTCAAGAGGTGAAGTGAGTCTCCGAAGCACAAACCCATACGATCCTCCAATTATTAGGCCTAATTATTTCTCGGATCCCAGAGACCTCGCAGTGGCAGTCGATGGTGTACGATTGGCGATTATGTTGAGTGAAACGAGGATTATGAAAGGTCACGGTGCTAGGCTGAATACCAACAAAATACGCGGTTGCGCTCACTTTGAGTATCCCTCGGATGAATACTGGGCTTGTGCTGCTAGAGAGGTCACTATGACAGCATGGCACTTCGCGGGAACAGCCAAGATGGGTCCAAGTTATGATCCTGAAGCTGTTGTGGATCCCAGGCTGAGGGTATATGGAGTGAGAGGTTTGAGAGTGGTGGATACATCAATTATGCCAACTGTTGTGGGTGGAAACACAAATGCTCCTGCTATAATGATAGCTGAAAAGGCTGCAGATATGATTAAAGAAGATAAATTAGGCTTCCAAAATACATTTTAACGATCTTCGCTGTGTAATTTTCATAATTTATCCCTGAAAAAATTGAGACGCTCCTTTTTATCACATTGACCTTGTGCTGGATGAAAAGGGATTAATAGCAAGAGAGGATATTTTTGAAAAAACTTCACTCGCTTAAAATTAATATTTCATGTTAATTTGAAGGGATCTCTAAAATCAAAAATTGTACAAACTGATTCTTTCTTCTCCAATGTACATTCTTGTAAATATCCATGTACTTAAATTTTTATTTAATTGTAAGATTAAATACAGGTATTAATACCTGTATTACTGTTTTTATTAGGTTTTGAATTCATTTTTCAATTCCTCAAGCCTGATAATTATTTTTCTCCGACAACGAAAGATCATAGGTAATATCTTTACTAAAAAATAACGCAGAGAAACCGAAAATTCGAAACCACTGGCTTCCACTCCACCACATACCTTTATAATTTTTGGAGTAAAGATTCCTGATTCGACTGCGTGCGTCCTTTTCCAGCGGTCAAACGGGGGAAAGCAGAAATCGGGACTTACGCAATGATAGTTAAAAAGTACAAATAAGAATTATTATGCGTAACAATTTTGAGGATAATGTATTCCTTTCCAATTTTTTTGAGATATTTCGATTGTAACCGCCACTTATTTGTGAAAACAAAACCTTCAATACATACTTCAATCCACTTTCACATCGAAATTCGAAATGTAATAGACTGAAAAACCAATTTCAGGTAAAACAGGCTGTCATTATGAAAAAGTGAAAGTCACCAATTTTTTGAGGTAACGAACACAATCCCATAATTTCGCAAAGTGACTTCCCGCAAGCTTGATATCACTCCACCAAGAGAGGAAGCTGTCCCGTTTGAAAAGTTGTCGAGAATTCTCCTTTTTAGATCAACAGGTGCTTTATTTGATATGAGCCAAAAGCACTTCCCTAAAGAGAAAGGTTATATACCGCAAGTCGATCAAAGAGGTTAAACATAAAAAATATTGAAAAAGTTCCTAATCAATTTTCTCAGTTTAGGTATCAAAATGCTTGATGGAAAAGACGATTTCACGAAAACCTCGAAACAAAAACTTGAACATGATTGTATCTAGAAAGTATGAAGCTTAATAAACCCTAAAGAAACAGCAATTCGAGCAAATATTTATGTGGATAGACCGTTACTCGGTAAATACCGCAGAATCAACACCTAAAGGTGATGCTGGAAACTCAATGGGCTTTGCGTATTTAACACTTTAAAAAATTGGAATTAAAATCCTAATGAACATCAGAGTAACCTTTCAGAATTTTTTATGAGTAAGGTAAAGACAGAGCAGGTAGGAAGCTGAATATCTTGATTGAATGTATAAGGCGTATCTGGATAAGGATTTGTTCGGGCAGAACTTAGGGAGAGTGAAGAGAAAGTTAAACAGTAAGCGTGAAAGGAATTTCAAAAAATATAGAAATCGTAATACTACGAGGGATAAACATCTTTCCCCTTATGAGGTATATTGAGAAGCCAAAATGCGTAAAAATGGTTCTTTCGACCTTGAAATGATGGAGGAGCTCGCTTGTTTCACGAGTTGAATTGGTTACTGCTTGGATACTGCTCCTAGTGCCGTAAAGATCTATCATGATTATACAGCTGAGTGACTTACAGAGGCGCTTAGATTTGTTATCAACTCAATTCAATCCGGAAATGAGGAGTTTTTCATAAAAACTTGTTTCTATTCATTATTAATTAAGTTTGATATCTTATTATGGGAAACATCTAATAACTACTACTGTTATAACTACCACTAAATCGTTTATAAGTAAATTAGTTTGCTCAGGCCTTAGGAATCATTCTACAGCTATTGAGCAAACGTATAATTCTTTTAGTTCAGATTCACTTCATTTTGTTGATGTAAAATATAATACCTATCGATTTGTCTTCATGGTTATAAATATAAAAATAATTGAAAACAGTGATCACTAATGCCAATAATTCCTGCATTTTTTTGTAAACTACCTTCATTCATGTTTGTATTCTCAAACTTTAGTGAGGTTTGAATTACCAATTACGTTTCAGTAAGTATAGGTTATTGGTTAATATGCAGACCTTAATTAGGAATACAAAGGACTTAGCAATCCTCAAGTGTATGAAATATCTGAAGGTACATGACAAAACAAACAATTACCATAGATCACCATTGATATTCACAGGAGGAGAAATTGTATTAATGGTTAGTATATGGTTTAAAAACAACCTAAGGGAAGATGACACTAGTAAAATCTGACATACACCAACATATACAAAAAATTGCCTGTTAAAAACTAAATCCTCTACCCACCCTGTAGCATGTTATGGAAAATAGTTATACCAGCACGGTACCTCTTACTTACAAATTTATATTTGACTTACTTAACAATTCTCTCTTTTCAAATTTTGGAGATAACTAACAAGAAAGTTTTTACTCTTCTTTACCCTAATATCCTCTCCGCCAAATGTTGCAATAAAAGAATTGAAACTTTTACAGAACAATATTCAAAATAAACAAATATTCTTAGAGATATACGCAATATTTCCAACACTTGACAGTATTAGTAAATTAAGAAATCATGTGAGAAGTAAAACTATAAGATGAATAACACTAGCATGAAAAAGAATGATTTTAGACTTTAAAAGTTATACAATTAACTTTCTACTAACACTTTTGTGGTTAAACAGGAAAGGCAAACCGATTTTATTTATCAGATTATCAGATTGACATCAAATTTTATGTTGGTTAGGGTGGTATTCATTCCATTCATTTGCTAAGGCTTACCAAGCAGAATATATAACTTTGAAAACTAAAATACTATTATGTATCAGAGAGAAGGGGTCATGAAGAGCATAACAACTGAAATAACTAATATTGAATGTGATTAGTAAATGTAATTAGTAATAAAGCAGGTAACATCATAAGGAATGTTGAAAAGTTTTAGTATTTAAGTCAGAAAAAGTTTGTAGGTGATAATAAAATTGAAAATTATGGCTCTAATTAAGAACTAAAAAATAATCATTACAAATATATTTGTATAACCTTCAGCTTTGTATTAAATAAAACATTTTTAAAGTTTCATTGAATTATCAGAAGAAAAGGAGTCCCTTACGAACATTTTTCTTTGAAGTAACAAAAAATCTGAATGAAGCAAAACACATATGTTCATGGTACCAGTTGATTGTTGATCGATCTCCAAATGCAATTAAAATTCTTCTAGTCCTACAGGATAGGTAGGACTACTCTTGAACTAAACTGTACATTTATCCATTTTGATAAGGCCAAGGAAACTTCAATGCATCAATAAAGAAAAAATATAATTTAGGTTCATATACATTCTTCACTTTAATTTTAATTATTCTATCACAATCAGCATCGATAGAATATTTTAATATTATTATATCTCTAATTAAAGTTATATTTACTTCACACTGTTAAAAATTTCTTATATGGGAATTTTCCGTAAAATAAGTTTTTTCCATACAATTCTATTATTATATGTACAACCCTTTAGTTGCAATTACTTTTTCTCAAGATTAAAGATTTTATTATGATTAAATCATAAATATTTCCTTCCTTTCTAAAATCAACAATTTGATTTTAAGTAAACAAAGGCATACGAGGTTAAGAGAAAGAGCTCTATGCCTCTATCCTCACCTCTAAAACTCTTCTAAGCCATTTCCAGAAATTCATTCCCTCAGACTCAAATGGAATAAAGGTTATTAGAAAATTTGAAATAAAGGGCAAGGGCTTGTAGAAAGTAAGTAAAGTGCATGTCAAAGTCAAACTAATATTTCAAATGAAAAGCTCTTAAGCACAGGAAAAGCACTTTCTATTTTCCAAAAGTGTTTTTATTAAAAGTAACTGGTTTCAATATGTCTGGTAACAATGCGTTGATAATGATGGTCAACAATATATCAATTCTGGCACAAACACATTGGTTGAGACCAGTTATTTGAAAAAATAAAACACATAAAAAATGGAAAATAAGAAATGCTTATCTTATACATATCTAATGTCATTCCACAATTGCCTGAACATCTTTTACTCAAATGTGACTTTTAATGGCACTGACCACAGCGAAATGTCCTCCTTGAGGAAGTCACTCATAAGGCAGATGTTACCGGATGCAGTACCCATAAGATATGATTGAGGAAAGGTAAAATAACTCCATAATTATTTGTGAGACATGAATAAAAGTTAAACATGTGTGGATAGTGCAATGCAACTTGGACTTGAACCTCTGTCTACCACTTTCTGAGCAACTACGCTGACCACCATGCCGCATAAATTTCATTATGTTAAGGAAATTCTCAGGTGAGTTAATGAATGGTGCTCCAAAGTCATAATTTCTATTTCTAAATACTATTTATTAATTAAATGATAATATAAAGTGACAATACAATTACAAGTTTAATACTAGCAATGATGTTTGAATTACTCATTATCTCTATTTCCATGAAAAGATGACAAAATGATGAAAATAGTGCAATAAACACAAATTTTGAGCAAACTTCAACATCAAAATATCAGAGCAATTAATCATTCCACAATGTCTATTATAAGTACTTAGAGAAATATTATGCATACATATTAATTTTAAACTACACTATAAGGAGAGAGTTCATAAAGTTTTCTAAAAATAATTTTTTCTGCAATCCACATCAGACAAGAATAAATTAAAATCAACCTACTTTTGATTTCTTGTCAATTGAAATTAATGAGACTCGGAAAATTTACTACACAGCAAGAATTGTGTACTTTGATTTTAATTTCTTTATAAAAATTGTCATTTGTATTCCCTGCAGATTCTTATTATTATATTATTAAAAAATTATCCTTAAACAAAATGCTTTTATATCAAAAGTTTTATCAGATAGAATTTGTCTGAGGTCCACTTCCTCCATGAGATGCAGCAGCTGCACCAGATCTGGCATTAGCTGGCATACTTGCAGCTGCATTAGAAGATCCTGAGGTAGCATTTCCAGAAACTGTCTGTGCTGACTGAGGCTGAACTTGTGCTGAAGGCGGTGGTGCATAGGGACATCCAATAAACTGATCACAGAGACGACCACCTTCTCTAAGACCACTCAGGAATGCCCCGTGAACTGTGGCAGGATAGTTCCGTATTGTGTGTTCACCTAAAAAATTAATAATTATGATCATATCAATCAAAAAATTTAAGATACATTTGACCTAAAAATCAAAAATATATAAAAATTAAGTACACTAAAGAATATACGATTAAAATATACTTTAAAGTAAAATTTTTAGAACTTAAAAAATGTACAAATTCTGTTATTATATTCTGAAAGTATTAGGGGAATTATCAACTAATAATATAATAACCCATTTCATAGAATGCATATGAGAAGAAATTCCATCAATTCTCATTGTAGAAAATTCATAATAAAATCTAATGTATAATAAAATATAAATATAATATATGTGAAATAAAAAATCAATATATAATAAAAATATCAATATAGAATAATATTTTCCAAAAGAAATTAAAATCGATATTTGTTTTAATTCTCTAAATTTTTAATATTAGGATGAAGTTCCTTCCTTTATAGATCAGTTTGGGTGAAAATGTGTTTAACTGATGATGGTTAAACATCATTAGACTGAACACAGTTAACTTCTTTTTCACTAAAATAAACTTAGAATGAAAATTAATATTATTCATTATAAAATGATGATATTATTTACAAATATTCATTAAATTTCCAGGGTCACATTTTGTTACAAACAGAAGAGTCTAAGAATTAAGTTTGTTCATTTGTACAATAAAATGATTAAGAATGAAATCAATATTGGAAGGCATGGTTTTGTGGAAATTCGCAGTATAATGAAAAACTTCTTTACACATAATTTAATTGTGACTAGTTTTGTAATTTACATAATAAGACAATGATACTGGTCACAAATGTATTAAATTATGAGCGGAAATTACTAAATTTTTCATTATACTATATGATTAAGAATATTTGATTCTATATTTCTCATTATATACATTCTTAAATCTGTAAATTTAATTAAATCTGATGCTACAAGAATAATAATAAATAAATTATAATCCATAGAATTTATAAAATTCAAATGCTTAAGAGTAGTACACAAGACACAAATTAATGCACAGCTTCCTCAAATACTTGAATTAAAAGTATATGTATTAATAATTTCAAAAATCATCAAATGAAACATGTGAAATAATTGAGTGAAAGTCAAAATATATGTATAATCTAAATCTTTTCCTTTTGCTAAACACTCATCTAAGTATGTAATTTAGATTTATTCTGGTAAACTTTCTTGGCTTATCATATAGGAGATAAATGAATGCCTGAAACAAAATATCAAATATCTAATCTATGTGAATGAAAAGGGGGGGAACAAGAAGTATACTTATACCTTTACCTTTATCTGCCTGAAGATGATCAAGATCAAGAAACTTAAATTGCACTGTATACTCATACTATTTTTAAAATTTCTAAGATCTTACAGGAAGTTAATGGTATTATAAACCATGTTAAGAAGACTTTCAAAAGATATAGAAGACTTATTTTACTAGTTTGATTTTGTTTCTCATTAGTGTCCATTCCTTTGGAATATACATCAGGTACATGGCACCAAGTAGAAAAAACTATGAATTCATTAATTTGAGAAAGTACAAAGTAAAGAGAGATGTTTTATTAAACAATGCCAGGATTTATTTTATTTAAATTCAAAATATAAAAAAGGTATTCGAATTACAAAGGATAATCCTGTGGGATGTTGACATCCTAAAACCCTTACTCAATGACTAATACTCAAACCGCTCATCAATTAAAGATTATGAGTCACACAGACTATTATCCAATAATATCATAAGTTTTTTCTTTCCTCTGGCTACTGCTTTGTAGATTAATTGATGACATTTTCTGAAATGCTTACCGGCAAAAAAGAGTCTTGGAGGATTTGTAGGGCTGGGCGCCTGTGCTCCTGGTAATCCGGAGGGACCAGTAGGAGCATTTGGAGGAGGAGGAGTGACTGGGGCAGCTAAAATATCATAGTCACTACCAGATGCTCCCACAGCAACAAATGAATAAGATCCTCTGGACCATGGATCAGCACGCCAGCGGGTCACAACAGTTTCCTTAGGCTGAAAAAGATACAAAAAATTTACATCTATATAACTTCTGCGTACATTGTTAAATACTACTCATGCTGTATTAGAATAATAAGAGAGTTATGAAATAAGATATAAATTTTCAATTGATGAATTTATTAAAACTATCACTCACTCAGTCCATAATTTTATTTGAGTGAAAAATCTCACCACCTCAAAAAACTCAATTGCATAGTTCTTCACATGTACAAGAAAGCCAAGAAATATTTAAAAGTACATGGTATTCATTGATTTTTTTTAAACAAACAATGAAACTTCTTCTAAACAGATAGAATAAGAAGAGTCTCAGGATACATAATCCTCACTAATATAAAATATATACAGACTGATACAGTATATATATCTATTGCATCGGTCAAGTATGTGTCTTTACTTTTAATTAATATATCTGTAATATTTAGAGTTTTCAATAATTTATATGAATCTTAAGCAAAATCCAAATAGATAGCATAAAAGATTATATAATCTTTTTTAATATGAACAGTTCCCTCCTTTTCATAAATGAAAAATTTATAATTGTGTAAATATACACTGTCGATGTATCTTAAAGAAATAAATACTCCTTCCCCAAAAATCTTATTAAAAATTCACAAAACTTATAAATATCTTAAAAAATTTATGAAAGATATAGGATTATATAGAAGCAAGCATCATTATGAAATGTTAACCTACCTGTGGAACTGCACTGTTTCCAAAAATTCCTTTGAGAACAGCAATGCAACGACCAACGATTACATCATCACTCACATTCTCCATTATTGCAGCTGCCTCACCAGCCACCAGTGCCAGTAAGACAGGTGCTCGGTATAGATTCCAAAAGAGGAAGAGTTCACCTATTTGAAAAGATAATTAAAATCATTCAAAAACATCATAAAATAATTAAAAATAAAAAAAACTCCTAAGCCGTAAAATCTGGGGTGGCTAAGAAGATGATCGCTATGTCTATTATTCATTAAGTCATTTGTTCATCACGCATAATTTTGTGCACCATAGACTTTGAAATGATTGTAGAAGACAAAACTTTTTAGCAATAATTTAATACATTCTGAGGATTTACCAAGAATTATGACTCCTTGATGCTGACCTTAGCTTCATAGTCTACAAAAACATTTAAATATTTATTATCAATACTACTTAAATATTCAAAAAAATATTTATTGTAAAGAGCAATACTATTATCTAGTACTATACTATCAAGATAGTATAGTACTAGTATAACAACATATAAAATTAGATTCAAGAAGCTATACGGGAATACAATCCTAACAAATTAGAAAAACAATCAGTTGCTAGCTCACTACCTCTCCTCCTCTTCATTGCCTATAGCATAGCATGAGATTTCCCAAGGAGAATTATAATAACATTTATCAAGCATCACAACAACCAAGAAAGGAAGAGATACTATACATACAAAACAGAAAACGTAACAGAACATCTAAAGAATACATTATCATTGCTGAACTGAAAAATCCTGGGACCAATATCACTATAAGAGTTGACATAAATTATCTAAAACATATGAAGAACTGAAAAAAAAACAATAACACTATAAAACTGTTCTCATATTTCTTGTATGCAAGAAATGGTGACAGAACAAATGATAATAACTTCAAGAGGAATTTCTACAGAATACTCTTGATACATATTTAAACACAAAATAGAAAAATACAAGGCAGAATCCCTGCCTAGTCACTGTCCAGGGCAAATCTAAGACCTGAGTAAGATATTGAAATATGGAACTATCAAGATCACCCCACCTATTTTAAGTTTTGCATTTCAAGAATACATATGACTTGATCAATCAAGAAATTGAATTCAATATCCTCTACTTACAAGTACTCAACCTAGAATGGCTTCTGATGAAATACTAACATATACAACATCAAAAGTAAGGAAAAGTAAAAATTACAAGTAGTAGTACAAGGAAAAATGAAAATGAGGGTCATAATGCTAAGCATGATATACGGTCTAAATACAAATAATAATAACTGAATTAATTGTGGATGAGATAATGACTTAAAAGCTCCATCTCATATTAAATCCATGAAATAATAAATGAAGAATTGGTGGTAGAAGCAGCAAACAAGAGAAAAACCCACAAAAGGAGTATGAAAATCCTGCAAAAGTTATTGATTGAAATTGATAACATTTTACGTGAGAGAATCACATACTGAAATATTTGAATATATGAAAAAAAAAAACAAAAAACACACTAAAGGAATTAAAAAAGACAATGCTAGTTAAAAATATAGTTGATCATAATACTTTATTCAATAGCAAGGGATATTAAATATATACTGTTCAATAATTTACCTCTACTGGCAGTAGTACTTCCGACATGACCAAAAAGGTTGGCATTTGGATCCCAGAATGTACGCTCAAAACAAAGGACAACTTTGTTGAGATTTCCAAAACCTAATCTCTGAATAGCTGCTACTTTCCATTCTGGCAATGGGGGAATGAACTGTACTGCATTAGCTGGAGGGGGTGGGGGAGGAGCTCCTGCTTGATTCTGTCCAGGGCCTCCAGGTGTACCGCCAGGACCAGCTCCAGTAGTTGTAGATGCTCCAGCTGCTGCTGTGGCTCCACCGGCAGATGTAGAGTTTGGCATTGGAATGCCAGTGGACTGTTTGAGTACACCCAAGGGTAGAGTGCAAAGGACTGCATCACCTATAAAATGATTTGATGAAAAGCAAAACCATATTATTTTAAACAGAAATAAACTTTTAGGGAAAAATTGATTGTGTGAGCAATACTCCATTTACAGCTAAAACACTTTAAATTTCAATGTTTTTCAACTTTCAAATTTCTCCATATTCAAAACTATAAGAAAATATTCTATTCCAAAAATACTATTGCTAATAATATAATCTTTACATCAGTAAATCTTAAAATATGACCTTTCATATATCATCAATGTCAGACATATTAAACATAGAAAATACATATATATATATAAGAGAAGTAAAATGTTGAAATTAACCATTATTTCTTTCTTGATAATATGGCAATTTTAAATATAAATCAAATTTTGTTTGTAGATAGATTTCTACCTGCTATCAAAATGCCAATACTATTCTGGATTAATAATGTAGCAGATACATACAATCGAATATTACACCAGAAGATTGGTCAACCAATCAAAAGAGTAAAATTACCCATCATATATTGTAATACCAACACCAGAGCCAGTATTCATTAAGGGTTGGAATGGCACTTAAATCCTTGGATAGATAATGTTCATTCATACATGAGAATAAAGAGATTCCAGTGAGAATTGTAAAATTTGCATTTATGATGTAGCAGAGGAAATCATGCCCGTGTTTATTTTTAGGATTAGCATTTGGATGAATAATTAATAATACGCTTCTTTTAGTACGGTCTACATTAACAAAAAAGAAGGAAAATATCATTCTGCAAAATCATCTAAAATATAGATATTACTTGGACCTATATCATCATTCTCTTTTATATTCTCAGTTGCGTTTTTTAATGTACACACATTCGAGGTGCAAATTTCTTATGCAGAATCAGCAAATCGTATTTCCATAAGCGGTATGTCTTTATGGTACCTATAACGCATTGATGCAACATTTTTTACTTCATTAACCTAATTTACACAGCTTAATACGTAAAAAAGCGCCGACGAAGTGCAAGAAGCACCACCTTCCGCCTTGGTTCGGCAAACAAAAAGTCACTTCTGATCGAAAACTAAGTTTGAGCATATGCAGTATTAAAATGAGTTCGTTAAAACGAATCATGGTTAATAATAAGAGTCACAATAAATTTATTTATTTATTTATTATGAGTAGTTTTCACACCTGTGCGTATTTCAATGATTTTAATATGGTTATTAACAAATAGCATTATGCGATAATACTTAAATTAATATACTCAAGATACTGGTCGAAATAGAAATGTTTGATTTATTAAACAGTTCAGATTTTGAAGTATAAAAATTAAAATATTTTGAGAGAGACCATTGAAACAGCATTACAGAAGTACTAACATTACCTTCGAGAAGTACAATACCTTTTTATAAAAAAACAATTAGTAATATTACAATAATAATACAATGCTAACAAATAAATATGAAAAAAATTCTCCACATATTTACAGTTTACTTAAGCAGTGCAGGCATAATAAGTACAAAGGAAACAAAAATAAATGTAAGTTAAAGTAGAAGAATAAATTAATAGATATTAGTATAGGATGGGATAGAATTTAACTTTGAAGTTTAAAGCGTGCGATTTTAGTAAAGGCGCTTTAACACTTCTATTTAACTTAAAGATATTGTTCGCAGATTGTTTATCTTTACTGCATTTACATCTGAAGAATCCATAAATTTACTATAAAAGATATATTACTATTTTGATCATTTATACCCAGTTATCGTACATTTACTCTCTTCAAACGGTACTAAGAGTTTGAATAAATAGTCTTTGAGTATCATTTTTACAAGTTGGCTGACGATTTAAATTAAAGGTAAATTAATGTAAATTCTAAACTCCATGAGCACACAAATCTTTTGACACTCTTACTTACCTTTATAGGTGACAGGGTTGGAATGATTGCGAGAATTGGAGGTGAGAATCTCCACACCATGCGGTCCATAACGAATCTGACGGACTGCCGTATTCAGCTTAATATCAAGGCCCTCCGAGAGAGCGACGGGCACGCAGGAGTATCCATTCCTCACTGAAAGAAAAGAGATAAAAGGCTGTTATTAAACTGAAAAAATGTCTTCGAAATTCGAACAACATTATAAGTATATGATACATAAGACTCTCTAAAATCGTAACAATGTTACGTTAGATCTTACTCTGTATTTGGCGAGAAGCATGGGGTATAAGTTATACACTGAATGATGTAGTTAAATTAAAACGATAGTTATCAGACCATTACACGAAATGGAATCCCATTAATGTAAAACCAAATTATTGTACGCTCTCAATAAAATCCCTGTCTTTCTCAAAACTAGCAGATAGTTTGCCTATATAATTATAGCATATACAAAAAAGACCTTAAAAAATTAAAATTAGACATTTGCAGAAACTATTCAAAGTTTATTACAATTAAGAACAGAATATCTAAATTAATCAACGAATTCTGACTGAATTAAGAACTGTACGTAAGTTTAACAATTAAGTTACAACTTCATACTCATATTGCAATAGTCACTTAAAATACATGATCGCAATGCAGAACCTTAAATTCCAACATAATAACTAAATATCATAAGATACATTGTATAACACTGCGACAGCCTTCTAAACCTTCAGCAAGTAATAAACCGATCATATTTGTCGGAAAAATTTTCAGATTTTATTCGATGAATAAATTGGACATTTTGAGAAGAAGTTAGCGGAAGATATAACTAAAGAGGATAGAGTGAAAATCATCCTAAGTACTTTGGAGAGAATAAAGGTAAAGTAAATGCAGTCTATCCCAATATAAAATAAGTCCGAAGGGAAACGTAAAATCTAACGCGCTTAGATAATGGCTCTTCGGGATTATTCGCCCATTTAAAAGAACTGCAGCCGTGTAATACGGATTAAGACGTCCGTATGAGATTATATCGTGCTCGTCCGGAGCCGAACCTCAAGTTAAAAATTTTTCCCACTCGAGCATTTATATCCACGATCTTATCCTTCATCTCACCGACAAACGATACTGAGCCACGTTGAGAAAGGGGCTAATCCGCGAGTGAAAAGCGTGCCTTCGAATGATACGTGCACCGAGAACGACTTTAACACGAAGAAGATAAACGCTCGGAGAGCAATTATCTTCTCTCGAGGTACTTGGAATTCCATCAAAAACCAACACTTGTAAATCTAAACACCGTTCCTCCGGCCATTCTACTTTGGCGCTCTTTTCTTGTCGAGATATCATCTCGACACTTTCTATGCCCTCCCGCGAGGCTTACGTGGAATAATTAGTCGCGTACTCTAATCGAGAGCGTGACACGCATCGACGCCTAATCGCTCTCATTTACGTGCACAGGATATGATCCGTGGGTGCAGCGAGTGACTGAATCCGTTCGAATGTCACGCGTGCGATCGTGACTTCATCTTCCGAAAGGGGATTTGGACGCGAAGTCGCGATTGCTTGACGACGGCACGTATGAGCGTCACCTCGGCACGACTTCTCCATATCGCTTTTCTTTTGGGTCAAAGAGTCTCTTTCGATCGCTATTCCCAGCGACGCTTGAGCGGACCATAGGAATGTCTCCTGTTTACGCCATCGACCGGCCACGCAATTACACGAGGTGTTCATGAATAATTTCTCCCACAGCCTCTGTCACCAGGTCACGTACGCGTATACCCCTCTGCGGATCAACTCCTCCTGATCCCGCATTCTGAGAATGGAGTACCGGTGCATCTGCTACCGAGATGCTGGCTTTGAATTCGAATTTATGTATCCCTTGTCATCTAGTCCTCATAGTGGTGGCTGTGGAGCTTAGGTGATAAATAAATCAGAAGCGAAACCTCTTAAGAAGAAATATGCGTCCATGCGGGAAAAGAAAAAACTGACGTTAAGTTTTGAGAAATGTTTTGATGCAAAAGATGCGTCCGCTCTCGTCACATGAGAACATGGGCGCGTTACTTCTCAGATATTTCATGCATAACGTAATACTTTTCATATTTTGGTTTAAAAATGATAGAGATACTGTATCTTATTTCTTAGTCGTATAAATAAAGATGGACAATAATTTACGGTACTTTTTAGAAAATTAATAGTTAAAATTGTGCTACATCTAGAAATCAGAAAATTGATAAGAGAGAATATTTACGGAAACTATCAATAATTGATAATCTACAATGAATTAATCATTTATAATCATATGAAGTTAATGAGATTGAACTCTTATGTCTTCGGATAATGATCGCTCATAAAACCCATGAAATCACCTCGAAACTAATGTGAAATCCAAATGATACGATAAGCAAAACTAATTCCATAAATGCTTCAGCCCCTCGACATATTCCACTCTTCCTGATGAAGTTATTCTCTAATCTTTCTATTCCCCGTGACAAATGATTCCTCAGGTGCCACTGTATGCGTATTTGAGGACTCACCGATTAGTCCTTCGATATTAATTTAGGGTCCATGACCTGTATGGAAGCCACCAGAGTCGCAGGGAAGTTGTGAGGGAACAGGACCCGTGAACATGGAACGGCTAGCGAAGATAGTCGACGTAAAAAATAATAAAAGAGGGAGACGAACAAGTTTTCAAATGTAGCAACCTGAAAAGTCATTCACTCGGAGGGCGCTCATCCATCACCCTGGAATATGGACAGGCCCTCTTTGACTGCTTATGACATGCTCAACGTTACATTTATACCCATCCTCCCTCAAAAGTGATTCCCCCGATCTCGCCCGAACGCGAGCCAACTCCCACCTTGTCACATTCATAAGCTGCATACCATTGGCGAACTGTTCACACAGTCGAACACAAAAACGACGCAAGAGAATGTGCCCCATTCCCGGGGAATAAAGGCGGTGCCCAGTGAGCCTCGCTTTCAGACTAATGGCCGCATTTACGAAAGAATGCCATCGAGCTGTCAAGAGGAGCCGGGATTCATGAAATTGCAGCCTCCTGACAACTCGCTCGGCAATTTTTTTAAACGAGATATACGGAAACGATCTTCTTTTGGAAACGTTTCCAATGAAAATAATTAAATGCTCGGCCGAGTCGCCCCATTAAAACGATAATGAGGAATGACAACACACTTTCCGGTCATCAACGACGGAGCTTCGCCGCATCTTAATGCTGGTGGGAGCAAGTGTGCGTCGGAGACGATGGTCTGCTCATTATAAATGATGTCGAGGAAAGAGAGGAGGGAAATAAACGTGTGTGGATTTTACTCAATAAAACGCGTGTGAAAATAAAAATTGAGGATCGCTGACCAGAATTACAGTATAAATTCAAATAAACGGCGATCGAGATATTTACAGAAAAACTCAAGATGCGTTAAGATAATACGAAACTAAAAGGTAAAATTCTTAATGAAATTAGTTGATTTTTGCGGTGGTCCCATGTTTGCTTTGGAATGAAATTCCCTATTAATTGATGTCCATTATGAGCCGTGATTATCTTCGCTGATGAACTAGATTAATTAGAAATTAAAACCCCCATACTCCATAGCCATACGATGTTAGCGGCAGGAGGGGTATAAATATAAATCTCAAATACCAATAGCTAATATTACAGTAAGCCATTGATAGACGGCATTGAAACGGTCATCTATATCCCAATAAAATTCTGACTACATATAAAATTCACCTTCCTTCACCAAACGCCACTGTTGACTAGCAGGGTTAATCAGTATATATAAGCATGGTTGTTTTGAAGTAGGTTATTTTTTAGTAGGAGGAGTTAATTGCGCCGAAATTGTTTCGCATCGACAGTCAATTACGGTAGGAAATGAGGAGCGCCAGCAGAGATTTCGACCGTATAATTCACGCTCGCTCCAATGGTCGAAATTAATTTCCCACGTGTACTCCGGCTTCGAAAAAAATCAGTTTCCACGTCATACCTTTCAACCTGACAACTCCGAGATCTCAAGAGCCTCTCTCCAGTCTAAAATAAGCCATACCACACACCTGATGACAAGCGAACTCGGGAAAAAATCTCTCGCGGCCAGCATTTTCACGATCTGCATAATTATATCCCATCGTCAAACGGTGAGTAGCGTGGCCGTAATTGCATCTAGATAAGGAACTCTTGAACTCCGAGCGGACCCCATGCAACGGGTCGACCTTGCCGGTTAAATGACAGATTAAACCCCCCGGCGTCACTCTGGTAAACTCAAAGTCATCTGATAAACAAACTTGGCGGCGAAGGTGGGACACTGCACCCAGCGAACAAATGAATTTCGTCCCTTATCGTAGCGAGTCATCGAAGTCTGCGACGGTTTTTGTGCCCATACACATCCACACGGCATCACAATGTCTCCACGGGTGGCGAGGCAGATGGAAGGGGTTGACGAGAAAGAGGATTACGCGAACCGGAGGAGAAAAAAAAGGAAGAAGGCAGAGTGAAGAAGAGAGGATTAGCGGAGCCAAAAAGACGAGGAGAGAAGCCGTCTGGACCAGCACTCGATTCCGAATCGATTTTTTTCTTAAACTCGTTCCATAACCAATTTAACCTCGGAGAACAAAAGGTCAAGCGATTTCATTTCGGACGTATGCAAATGAAGGTGGTAAAAATCATGATGAAATCCGCCTTAATAGCTTTTGATAAAAATGGACGCGAACCTAAAGGATTATCGAAGATGTCAATACGTGAGTAACCTCGAAGATATACCCCGCGGCGAATCGTTCCGCCGATAACGTCTGTGAAAATACCTCCGGGAACAGCCGAGAGTGATTTTTTTTTCTTTCGGGATTAGTAACTTTCTGACACTCGCGCGAACGCTACTCTCGAAGATAAACGAATTCCATCGGTTGGCTGAATTCGATGATGCGGATGCTTGAACTCGGCTACGACGAATTACTTCCCTTCTAGCGATGATAGCTTAATGCCGCTCTATAAATGCATATCACGCGGAAAGATGGGCAAGACGGCACTTCGTACGTAAATTATCCCATTTTCCCACTCGAGCTTGATGAGTTCTTTAAGCCTCGGCGAATGAAGTCCTCTCGATGGAAAGTTGTTCGCATAAGCATGGGATTACCCGTACACAAAGAGATGTGTTCAACGCTTCGAGAGGAAGTCTAGGTGCTTTAAAATCCCCAATCTTAATAGAATAATTCCACTCCGAAGGAAAATGACCTGTTCGAACGGTCACGTGCAAAAGAAAGATCTACGTTTTTTATACACTTCCGAGAAAAGTGAAGCTATAAAGCGTCGATCAAAATTGGTGGAACCTACCAGATGGCATTCCAAATTTGCTCATGCCACTCAATTAGTCATGACTATGGTCCATTCCGAGGGAAATCAGGAATTACACTGCTTCGAATCCGGGCGTGAAGTCTATTTCGCATGGTCCCTCCATTCTAAGGACCAAGGTTTCTTTTCTTCTACGAAACTTTAAAAAAGTAAGAATAGAAGAAAATATACAGCGTCGGAATAGGCTTTTTTCCGAGCGGATTTCTCTAATGAGAAATAGTAATGGCCTAGGTAATCTGCAGATCACGGAAGTATAGAGGAACGGGCAACGAATGTCTTCGTCACGGAGCGGAAATCTTAGAAGAAAGAAGATCGGGGAAAGGTCTGGAGATCTCAACGATTGGAACGTAGAAAAAATACGAGAGATTTCAACGACTGCACAATATCTGTATTTCCCACGAGAATTAAGCACGAAAAGACGGAAATCGACCGTGCAGTGAATCAAGGATTACGGATAACAGAGTAAATATGAGATTGAGTTGTGTGCAGACTTTCACTCTTTCTTTCAGGTAAAGTATTTAACGAAACGTCTCGCTCATTTTCCACAAATTAAGTTCAGTGAATTTATCGCAAGCGGCAAAAAGTATACCTTAGAGACCACAGACATTTCGAAACTATTCGGTATTTTTACAATCGTAACTTGTTGAATCGTAATTTGCGGAATGCACGAGAAAAAGTATAGAAATGAGCGTTATATTATGGGAAAAACTTAAATATTGTGCCAAATAAAAGGAAAAAAAACATCACCGATTAACGAGATCTTAATTTTTCGGTAAATTTGTAATGACTTATTAATTTACTGTTTTTGTTAGAAATAAATCATGAGAATTTCAATTTAATATAAGATGTTAGCTGAATTTGAATTAAGATGATTCATATCATATCCAATCGCAATAAGTTTTCACGAAAGAGTGCCTCATTAAAATATACTTATTTTTTAAGTTTCTCTTTTGCGTAAATACGAAATTATTTGAGAAAAATAAGGAAGAACATTGAGAGTAATATCTTAGGAATATTTATTGAATTAGGTAACATAATTTCTAAATTGAAGGTGGACTAAATAAATACAGATGATAAACGATTGCTGGATGCAATGAAGATTGTTTCTAAAAGAATATTACACATGCCGAGATATACCTAAATTTCCGAGGACTATTGGGTGGAAAATTAATATTAAAAGATAAAAATATTGAAATAATTTTCCGAAATTATCACTTGCTAACTTAGCTGAATTCAATGTGAGGAAGAATCTCTCTCGGCTAAAAAGTTAAAGATCAACAAGACGAATTATAGTTACCGAGCAATTGGGGGAAAAAATAGCTATTTCCACGAATACCTTAACATTCCGATCTTGCGCGGCTGTGAGGTCTCTCCAAATAGCGACTGTTGGCGCATGAATTGCGAACAAATTGGCGAGACAGTTAGGGAACCTTGTGTTTCACACCCCCTGCCATACGCATCGGATCGCGGAGTATGCGTGTGAATGTAAATGGGAACCGATGAACTCCATCAAATAGTCTCGGCGCCACGGATTCTTCTCGGTAAGGTATGGTGGACAAACAACAAAAGGACATAAACATTAAGGGAGGGCTAACATCCATGAGACTGGAGACAGCGACGCCAAACTCCCAAGAGACCTAACATTCCATTCGCTTTGCAGCTGTGCTCCGAGACATTTTCCCTTCTCATTACATTAACCGCGAGAGGCAAAATATTTTTTTTGCGACTTCTTCCCGAGAGCAAATGCATCCCAGAATTACACGGAGAGTTATAAGGTTCGGCGATTCGAATCGACTCCTTTCAAAAAACTGATAACGAATCAGTGGACATTAACACATAGGCAAAATCTTTATTTCTGGAAATGCGAAAATGAGTGATGAACAACAACTCCTCGTAGAGAAGCGTTTAATAGAATCCGAACGAGGCATCGAGAATAACCTCACTCAAGGCGATGAAACGAACTGAGGCTTCCGTATTTTCTGGATTTCTGATTGGTATTCACGGCAGCAAGGATGTTTGCGTCAGCAAGCATACCATGAAACACGAAGGTAATAAAATGATCGTCTTCCTTTACACGAAAGTATACGCGACATAACTACCATTTAATCGATGATTTAAGTTTTTAAATGGAACCGGATCGCACAGCATTTCCTAGCTGCTACTGTGCATCTTTCGTGGCTGAAAATGAGCTTAATGACGGATTCCGATAAACACAGCCTTAGATTCGCAGGAAATGGCTTAATAACAGACGCACGCCCGAGAAAATTATTCCCGGAGAGGAAAAATAAATAGCCATGGGACGCCATGACATAATGACAAAGTAATTTAAGGATGACAAAAAATGCAGAATCAACGGAGATAAGAGATCGATGTTAATCTCGGATTCCGCCGCGTAATCCAATGATCATAAAACAAGAAACTTAGAATTGACGTTCAAATTATCCACGCCATCAAGACGTTTCCGATCGGCTAGAGTCAAGAGTGGTAATGAATCTCAAGGCAATGCAGACGCCCCACCGGTTCTTTGTGCAGGACAGCCGAGAGAGTGAGCGAATAAAGGTCTGAGGATTGTGATAGACGGGGGACTCTTAATCAAGCTGAGGAAATGTGGAATCGTAATTATATTTGGAGGATGCCATTCAACGCCGAGGATAGGGGCGCGTTCCTTCGCAGGAAAAATGAAGGCGATTCCTCAAGGGAATAAAACTCCCTCTCTCCGACTACCTGGTATTTGACCCTGCCAATCTTATCGTCATAGGAGGACGCATGGCTCCAAGTCGATCGTATAGATTGGCCACGCCAACGTCAACAAACTGAGAAAAAGTACTTACGTTTAAAGTGTCAATAAAGCGATCGCCAGTGTAAGTGCCGTTGGAGAATCGTTCGTAAATGCGAGCATAGAATGGCCATCGGTGAAATAAAATGTGAGTCGACGAGGAGCTGAGAGAAATAGGCAGTTGAGATATAGTGTTATTCATCCCTTCGAGAAATCGGCTATCCTGCAGATACTCTAAAGCTTGATGCTAAATATTATTGTAGAAAAATTACGTATTTGAGAGCGTATCGAGTTTATTGATACTTGAAAATAGAGTTTATTTGAAGATGAATAAAACACATCGTGATCCATAAATCATTGATATTGATGTTTGATGTGATATTTATTATATATGTTGATTTCTCCACCTATTTAACAAAATAAGATTTAATTCCAGATTCCTCATAAAATATTTGAATTATCAGTTTACTCACTACGAGATGAGGATCTATAGATATTAATTATCCATAAAGTTTTAATAATAAATTTTGTATTCCAAAATTGTTTTCTTCGTCATGATTTTCAAAGAACACATTTTTCATATTTCTCAAAAAGAACAAATGCAAAATTGCTTCTCAAATAAATCTAAATATTTACTTCTGAATCGCCTGAAGATAAAATCGACAAACAACCACCGCAAAATAGTGATTAAATCTTTGAAATATTCACGCAATTAACTTCAAGTTTCGTACCTCGAACCGTAACTCCTCAAATTCCCTCACGTTCAGTCCTCTTCATTAAAACCAAATTTTTCTCGAGGATAAGAAACTCTCCGGAATTTGCGCATCAGATATTTCATTCTGAAAGATCCACCAACGCTGGCATTTTACGCAATTACAAAAGTACCATTCATGTTCTCGAAATTCCCAAACCCCTTAAATTTCTCCCGCTGAAACCTTCCATAAATTCCGTCATTTTAAGAACAAGAACCCAAGGCGGGCGAGCATGACGGAAAAAAAACCACACTCTGACCACTGCGTGTTACACGCGTTCTAAAACGTGAGGCCATCTCCAGCTGACCCGGTGCGCATGCCGTCCCTTAAAAACCCCATCGCAAATAGACTGCGATCGGGAAGAATGGGAGGAAGTGAGGAGGGGTGGAGAGTGCAGTACATCGCGAACGCGTAGGGGCGTATCGGTTCGCTAAGTTCAGGTCTGTGTCTTCGATGCAAATGGAAGCGCGGCTTAATTGATGCGCGTGGGGAAGGGAAGAGAGATAAAGAGAAGGCTCACTTAAGAGCGGGTGAATAGAAGGAGCGAAGAAAGGAAAAAGCGAAATAGCACATGGTATGAGTCTTGAGGGACTCATTGTTTCCGTTCCTTTTATTCCCTTCGGAAAAAAGTAAATAGCCTCGTACCGACCGATATATCGCCGATGAATCTAAATTGAGAGCCTCTAGGGGAACGAGAGGAACGGTAATTGATTTTTAATTGGTCTCTTCTTTGCCGTCACAGATTGAGGACCCCGGCGGTGGAACCCTTCAGCCGTTTAATCCATTCTTGTTACGAGGAAGTCCTTGCGGCGATTATAAGGGCGATACGATGGCTTCAGATGGTTGCCGAAAAAGATTCGAAAGGCTACGTAAGAGGATGAGCGAATAATGCAATGGGAAGGGGAAAATCTTTCCCTTTTTCGACGGCGAAAGCTTTGCGAATGTAGATGAGCTTTAGCATCGAAGAAAAGATTTCGATGTGCTTTTCATTCAACGAGAAGGCGATTAAGAAGCGGAAAATGGCTCGGAGAAGGGAATCCGGTAAGGCACTCAGCTTTAATCCTTTACGGAGCGGTGCGTTTTCATAGGACGACGAGAGAGTAATTTTTTCCTTTCCAAACACACGTACACACACATTCCTTATCAGGCCCTCTCCCGCGCCCATAAATAACTCAACTCTTAATTTCTCCGCAATAAATTGAAATTAAAACCCACTCCATTGCCGAGGAAGAGCCTAGCGCACAAAAGTGGTATTAAACGATTTCCTTATATACAAAAAATAAACGGGCCGGCGAAGGGAAAAACTCCAACACGACTTTAGAGGAGACGCCTAAAGGGAGAAAATGTCCTTTTTATATTAACGACTCGAACGAGCTTAAACCTCCCACGTGTAAATCCGGAAAATAAAAGAAGCGACGCCTTGTTTTGAGAAAAATCCCATTTTATCGCGTCGAATTAATTGTCCCTCGGTTTACGGAGACATCGACGCCGTTCGCCAATAACTTACGCGGCGTCAGCAAAGAGGAGGTTGGTGCACTGCGGAAGGACGAAAGGAGGGGAACGATAGAAAAAGAAGAGGTGCAGGTGGTTAAAGGAAGGCGTGGGGGTGGATTATATGGACTGGCCAGTCAATCCCAATACCATCGACAAGACCAGACTCTCCTTAAACCGAACGCTTCTGCGAAGCAGACTGTTGGAGGTACACACCGAGTGGGTTGGATAGAAGGAGGCGATGACCTTCCCTCCGTCACACTTCACCCCTGACGCCTCCGGTATATTCCAGCCTCCTTCCAACCACGTTCCAGTTATAGAGGAACGTATCTCCCGTTTTCCAAGTTGTCACTCCATTCTCTCACTCCCTTCGACCTCTCCCAATCGATTCACGATCTCCGATTTCCAATACGACCAACGCCACTAACGGTCTCACCTGTTTCAAGCAAAAATCGAATCCACGCCCTGACGCGGACGATTGGAAGAATGATTAACAAAAGGAGTCGAAGATCTCGGAAATTCCACAGCGAGATTCTTGTCCAGATGCCTCTTGTGAATTACAGCGGAAGATTAATGAGATAGAACGCGATGACTATTTAAATGTAACGCGTAGAAAAGAACTGGAATCGTAAAAGTTGCATCCGTTACGATTGGGAATTCAATGAGCCACGAGCATCTTGGTATGGGTAAACGATATTTTCGTTTCTGTTCAATATGTTCATTTATAATAGGAAAGAGATATTAACGAGTGGATTTACATTCATGTTCCGATGTTCGAGATAATTAAGAAAGGAAAATATTTCGTTCGTGGATGAAAAGGGTTGATGTTTGTAACACCAAAGGAGCACGAATCGGCAATATTAGCGAACGCTAACAAGAAAATTGGTGTTAAATTAGATATTTTTATAAAAGCCTTAGAACAGCCTGTCGAAAGTATTGAGTACTAGAATTTATCTGATTTTTGGAAAGTAATCAACGAGATTCAATTAGTTTTTAAAAGAAGATATAAAAATTAAAAATAAGATAATTTGACGGAGAAATAAATTTTTAATTTCTAGCAATACATATTTTCTGCTCTTGGTAAGAAGGTTCGTTAATATGATGACAAGTGAGACAACTTTCTAGTCCGAAAAAACGAACCATCTGGACCCGAACATCCAAATATATTAATATTAAAACCTTATCGTATCTAAAATTTTACGTTGTATATAATTATTAATGTCATTGATTAATTACTATAGTTTAGGCTATTAACTATTTATTCTAAACGTTAAAAAAGCAATTACCAAATCAATATATTTCTGTCTCGTCCTCATGAATAATATTATCATTGTTATCGTAATTGTATGAATTTCAGAAAAGAGAGACGAAGGAAAAAGAACGAAAAGTTGTTTAAAACAATGGATAATGTTTTGATAACAATTAAACAGATTATAAAGACAAATACGTGTGATTAATGGCTTAATAGAGTAATCGTGTCCATCGAACATCTATCCAAAAAATTCACACTCTTCCCAAATTGGAATGTTAAGAAAATTCGACACACACTCACCTCTCTGATTTACTACGGATTCGGCATAATAATTAAAACAAGCGCCGGAATTAGAGTGACATAAATTACTTTCGCAAAACTTATCCTCAAACACGAGTTTCCTCCCTCGAAACTTCGTGGCAACCATAAAGCATCATTCACAGCTCTCTTAATGGCGAGGGCGTCTTCTGTTACATAAGCTATAGCAGCCTCGCTTCCCACTCGATACCTCCCCGAGAATTAACATATTAATTAACGGCCGCCCCAAAAGAACTCGGCGAGTTCCCACGTACTAAATCATCCGATCGACTTGTACCCTTTAGCGCCGGACAACACCACGGCCGAACGACACGCGGTCATTTTCCGAAAAACGTTAAATCACACCCGAGAGGAGAAAAGAGACTAGTCTTGTGGCAACAACGGCGTGGCCCATTGAGATATACACATCTACTCCTTCCAAAAGGAATACGACGCATATTTCCCACTAACAAATACCGTCGCATACCCACCCAACACGCCCAAATACGCCCACACACGCCATTCTCGCTTCAACACGTGGCCAAAGAGAGAATGGTCGCGAAAGAGGAGGTAGAAATGAGGAACAAGAAGAAGAGGCGTGTCCCGCAGTTGAGAGGCCTCCACAGAGATGTCGTGGGATATGCTCATTCAATGATGCTTGAGGTGTCTCCGCGGTGCTTGTATCAAACCGGGGACGCGGGCCCGCTGCTTTATCACGCAATACAGAAAGGGTGCCGGAGCGTGGGTGGGGAACAATGGCGCAGACGACACGGCGAATTAAACCGGAGATCTAGAGGGGACGTAAAAGGAAAAGAAGGGCGGTCGTATAAATGAGACGTGCGTTCTTCCCTGGGAGACAAATGACCTGCTGAACGCAATTAAAAGCCGGCGTTTTGGAGGGCAAAGGACGGGAACGATATCCGCCTAGATGTGAGGGCGCCCCGGTGTCAAACCTCATCTGCATATTAAAATCTAAACTCTAGATCGAGTTACACAAGGACTGGGTTCGTAATTGCGCCTTCTTCGGATTTACCGTTTCAATTAGCTAGGGTGTTACTTCCAGCGAGGATATCGCATAGCGACTACCACAGTGAAAAATAGATGGGAAAAGCGAATCCTTTTTAAAATCTAATCCCGTGCACGACAGTGATGTTGATAATATCCGCGTAATGAAATAGACTAATTCCCGCTTTCCCGTGTAATGAGAAGATAGCGTATTTTCTTAAGTTACACCACTGTATCCTCGTACAATTAAGTTAGTAGCGAGTGAAAACAGATGGTACTCGCATTTTCTGTTGGAGGATTACTGTTCGTAAGTTCTTCGACCGCATAACATCAACTAATCATGAAGAAAGAGAGTTCCCGATGTTTGGTAATTGTATCCAAACAATTACTTTCAATATTTTAAGTGATGAATTAAAATTTGCAGAAATGACATAAGAATAGATCAATATTAATCTGTTAACCACTATAATTCCTGAAAAACACCAGAATATCTACAATAAAACAATCTATTGCATATGCAAATGAAGGGATGTGGGAAGAGAAGAAATAGGAAATTTATTTATTTTTTAAAATATGTAAGATCAAATATGGTCATTTTATTTTTCTCACACGATAACATGGATCAGTATGATTAATGAACGAGAGAAAATTTAGAAATTACTTGTCGTTTAATCATGTAAGTTTATTTCAATATAAGTTACCAAGTGAAGACTATTTTTTTATCAATAAAGTAAAATATATAGAGATAAAGTAAAATAAATTCCATAAAGAATCCCTGGTTGATTCAAATCGAAAAATAATTCTTAGATAACTCATGATCGTCGAGTATAAAAAATCATTAACGCGGTCAAACATTAACCAAAGATAAGCATTAATCTCCTGGAACGGATTTCAACGCACGATCAACAAAATTAACTAATCTAGCAATTAGACACATTCTCATCTAGTAAAGCATACCAGGATACGAATCTGACTAAGAGGTCGAATGATCAAGATCCTCTTGTCGGTACTAACATGGACAAACAGGTTCGGATAATGAAACAAAAATATAAACACGGCGAGACTTCTTCGGCAGGGCAAAGGAAGTCCCATAAAAGGCAAACAATACATTTCGCATTCTTGCGAGTTCCTCTGCCAGGGAAAATAAATAATGAAAATTCGATTGGCGGAGGTGAGGCAGCGCGTGGTGCCGCCACACGACGAATGACTCGCAGAGTAAACGCCGTACCTTATTGACAAAAGCTTCGGGGTCCACGACGAAAAACATCACGCGCGCGCACGGGCATAAGCCCCGCGATTTTATAGCGTATCTATCATTCGAGCGGAAAAACAAAAACGTCCGCGAAGGCGATACCGTCATAAAGCGGCGGAATGAAACAAAACCGGAGAACGAACGCAAACATGCGAGCGCAATTAGGGAAGGAAATCGCATGCATAGGGAAGGGGGTATTTTTATTTGCTCACACGTCTACCGCAAAGGGAAGGTCAATTTGAACAGGAGAATGCGGAGAAAGAAAAATAGAGAGCCTCCGTGGAGAACAACGGGAGACGCTGCCGTGGAAAGCGGCCTCTCTCCGCTGGAATCCGGCATTTATTGACTCTGGAGACCTTTGGAGGAGGTCGGGAGCCGAACCCGGGACGGCGGGAAGATGAAGTAGAGCTGATGAGCGAGAAAGCGGAAGGAGCCGCTAACGTGGGAGGAAAAATGCAGGAGGATGGCCTCTGGAAGAAGCTAAAGACAAACAAGATGGCCCGAGGGGGAGGGTGATGAGTGGTTCTAGAAAGGGATGCTTCCCCCCCTCACTTCCTCTCTCAGAGGTGAAGACATGGGAGAACTGGAATGGGTATCTTGGTCGATGACAATGGTGGGGTCACGGCGCAAGACGAAACTTTGTCTCTCCGTTTCCCCGAGGATTCTCTCCCATTTCAACCGAGAGGGATTCCTGAAAAGGCAAAGTTTTCTCGAAGAATACCGCGACTTGCAGTTACGAGCCCGTGTTGGATGCGATTGTTATTCGCTCTTTCTACCAGCCGAAGATGTCTGCGTTAATTTCTACTAGGTTTCGCTGGAAGAGATTCCAGACTTTTTTCACGAGGTAGATAATAAACTTGAAGACCTTGAAGTCTTGGAATTTTGAATTGAAAATGCTTAAAATAAAATATTGTTGAAAATTTAAGGTGGAAAGGAACTTAAGCATCTGTCTGATAATATATCGTTAACACGCTGTATTTTGCATGTAAGATATGAACCAAGATAAAATATTAATTTACGGAAGAAAAATTTTAAACGCTACATAATATTAAGATTAATGTCCATATTTCCATAATTATAGCTTCGCAAAGAGATCTGTTTATCTGATGAGAATAAATAATACTACGTGCATCTCCTCCTTGAATTCCGATTTCTGGACTAATAAACCTCTAGTATATGACAAAAGATGACAGCTGACCTTAACATAATACAAGCTCTACCTCTCGCACTGATGCATTTCTCTTCAAGTCCATTTTTGGCTAGATTGTACCATAGGGACAATATAAAACACGTAATTAATATTAGACGTATCAAACAGCTTTATCTAATGAAACTATTAAATGAAAAAGGGATATTATTAAGAGTGTATAAGCATTAGTAATTGAAACTAACTGTAAAATGAATTAATTAATTTATTCATCTCTAGTCTATGAAGATTTTTAAAGTTATTTATTATCTTATATTTTCCGCAAAGCTGATATTTACTCTTCATAGTTAACTGACTATAAACCCGCAAAATATAAGAAACCTCGAGATACTGAGGAACATATTAAATGAACTCACTGCTTAAAAAAGCTATGATTCAACAGTTCGTTGCTCGTAACAAAATATACGTTTAATGTGAGTACCTTACACCCTTGAGGTACATAGAATGCCGAAATAAGTGCTACATTTGAGTAGAGATAGCTAAAAACTGCGGAGTTTTTATGCAAAACTAAATCTGTTTAAGAAATCGAAATTTAAAAGAGCAAAATGACAAAAGGTAGATACATGAAAAGATATTCGAAAGTTACGACAATGCAAACTCAAAGGTGACATAAATGGATAGGATAATATTAGAAGGATGACGAAGATCGTAGATATGCATATTAAAATTTCTGAAGGTCTTCATAAATGCCATGTAGACACAGCAAAGAAACCAGACTAAACTGTGAGACACGTCCTTCCGAGCCCACATATTTCTCCAGAAAGGCAGTAGAGATCCATTGACGAGATTAGAGATGCAAGACTAATGCTATTCGAGACTAATGCTTCACCTACGGCGGAGTAACGAATGAATGAGAAAAAGAATAACCGTAAACGGAGAGAATTCCAACTTGGTCGTTTCTACGCTTTAGAAAAGGAATATATGAAACAGAGGTAAGAAATGCTAGTCACCGGTATGGGACAGAGGGGCCGGGAGGTGCCAGCAGGGTGCAGTGGGAGTGCCAACACCTGCACATACCATTATGAGACGACATCGGAGTACTACAACGTCTTGGTCAGCTATTAGCGTTGAGGCAGAAAAACATTTGTATGACGTTTTAGAAATTACCAGGATACAAAGCGAAGGAGATGACGAAGCGAAAGATATAATATCCGAATTATATAAGCGTTTTAGTCGAACTGAATTATAAATTGAGGATGAACAGCAGATCAAACGCATATTAAGAAAATGTAAACGCTATTTGTCCAACTTTCCTCACAGTGGATGTTTATAACAGTTGCTTAACATTCCCTGATTGTTCTGACTTCCAAAAGGAAACTTAATACAACAGTAAGTAACGTTTTCTTTACCAACAATATGATTAAACGTGCATACATAATACATCCGTGATTTTTATTTATGGTTAATTGGAAGAGTAGTAGTCTTACGAGAATTAAATCCGCCTTAATGTGCCATCATTATTGTACGATAATTTCAAGAAAAAATATACCTACAGGACGACAAATCATTATCATATATTGGGCTGAAACTTGGGCTTCTTTAACCATAAATCAGTAGAAAAATAATTCATAAAAAAATGATGAAAACTATGAATATTAAAAGGGTTAGAATAGCAACGGGCCAAATAACAGAACTCGAAAATTTAGAAAGAATTTGATGAAACATATCACAAACGAAAACCGACAACCATAATGAAGATCGAGTGGCAATACCTTCAAAATTCATCCAACACACTCAGAGGACAAAATAAAAGCAATGAGTATTCAACAGTCAATTTCATAAACCAACCACTGGCGCCAGGAAATCAAAGAGGCCATCAACAACGGCTTCGGAGACATGCTATTGGAACAAACCCGTTCTACACGTCAATCAATCTTCTTAAACGTCCACTAGCAGTTATACGACTTATAAGCAATCGTAAACCAAATTCGACAGCGGGAATTCTATTGGGAGAAAAAAATGCTGCTTAAGGAACGAGAGGCGGACAATAATTCCTCCAAAAAACTCAGCGGCATTACCGAACTTCATACGGACTAACATCCCTAACGAACGCTGTGAGAAAACTTCGTAACACTTATGGATTGGAGTACCGTAAGCCAATATTTCCCAACATGGAAGTCAGGGAATCCCCAGGCGACCCGAGTTCCTATTGGGGAAACCATAAAAATTCTAACGTTTCCTTGCATTTATCTTGCTCTTCCACTTGTTAGGGAAAACTCCCTTGACGGCTTCACAGATATCAGTAATGAAGCCCATACGACAACCTGAACACAGATGAGAGAGTAATAAACTTTTCTTTAAATCGGTCGAGGACAAGAAACCGAATCGGAAAAGCTCGATGAGTGATTATGTTCACAGTTACGGAAATTGGAGATAAGCCAAAAAGCATACACGAAAACTATTGACAAATAAAACGCAATACTGGTATCTTAAAACATAAGAGAAAACAAATACGGTTCAGTAAACGAAGTCTGCAAGAAAGCCAATCATAAAGTCAACAACACCGCCTCAATCTAATATCTGTACTTCGGAGAACTATCTTTTGCAATGCAAGAGTAAATTAACTTTAAAAGGTCATCGTCCGTTCAAATCTTCTAAAAGTATTAAACTTAAATACCTCGTCTCTTCTTTTCCTCAAAGGATAGATAAGTTTCACGCGTTTTATTCAGATCGGAGATATGGTTAAAATAACTGCATAAAAAGTATGGATATTGAAACTAATAGATTTAACTTCAATTTTCCCACGGTAAATTCAAAAACAAAGAAGATAAATCATCCATTTCAACACTATTAGCATACCATCAACCGATCACTTGTCACATAATTAAATTTTCTGCAAACAGCATTGGAATAAGTGGAGGAAAAGAATGATCAAACTTGTTTAAATTTCACTGAATTATGCACCGGCGACAGACTATCCCTGGATTTGCTAGAATTATGATGTGAATCCATCCGATCTATCGTAACAATCCCTTACCGAGTTCGAGAGAGAGCCGTCCTCATGGTGAGAACATCCTTAAATGTTTATCGCTAGAAAATGAAAAGGGAAGAGTATTGCTTCCCTTAAATCACGCTGCATAGCTTCAGGCGCTACCGAGAGGATGCGCACCTTCGAATAACAATAAAGATGTGACACTCATTTAAGGGTGCACTGAAAGAGATAGAGTGGACTTTAAAGAATGGCGCAAGTCTTTATGGTGAAGCGTTATGAAGATAGATAAAATCGAAAGAGTGACGTTTGAAGGAAAGAATGTCGAGAATAAGAAGAGCCGGTCTACTTCGAGCTTAAAATATGCCCAAGGGAATAAACTGGGACGTTCGTAACCAATCGAGGTAAGAAGGAATTCCGAACACTTGGTCTTTATTGAGCCAGCATTTCATGGCTCCCGGCCCGATTCGTTAAAATTTTATTCTCGTGTGCGTGTAGCGGAAGTTTTGCGAGTTAGGGTGTTTGGTTATCCCTCTAGGGATATTTTATAACACGTAGGAATTGATTTTTCCTAGATGTGAGGTTTCCTCCGAAATTCATGAAGCTCCGTATCTTTTGAATGGCGGGCATTTTATGGTATTTAAATTTTATGAATTGCTTTGGAAGCTACTTCATGCATAGTAAATGCGATAAAATATACAGCGGAATCCTTTTCAAGAGCCGAGTAACAGATAAAGGGGAGTCGGGAAGAAGAATTTGACGCGCCGCATACTTTCCAAGAGTTATTTACTTGCACGTATATAATAGCATATAAAATTAATACTACTTCTCTTTATGTTTCATATTTGAATGGGGATTATTCAATAACGACTAAAGATTTTCAATTCATTCGCAGATTTTTGCTCTAAAATAAATGCTCCAGGCAATAAGTGTTGACTTAAGAATAAACGCGGGACAAATTTTAAGAATAGAATGACAACGAAATAACGATTATTATTTAAAAATAAAAATATATATAAAATGCGATATCCAGAGATACTGCCATTTGGTACAAAGTAGGTGTAAAAAGGATTTGAAAATATGTGAATAAATCAATAAACATGGACTGTTTCTCCGACGTTATACTAATGAAAGCAGTGAACGAATTGCAAACCAACGTACCATTGAAGAATTCTAATCCTTCTAGATTAAAGAATCCCATTTATCTGAATAAATTCAAAAAATAATTGTTTTTGAATAAAGATTTTCATCTGGACATTGAACAAAGAAAAACATTTCGCAAGATGATCCGACAGGGTATTTAATTTCATGCATTAGATACTAATGTTTCAAAAGAATGAAATTCTCATCTTTGTAATTCAAAGTTACGGACAACCATCAAAATGATAGATCTTTAAGATTTGCATAATTACAGCTAGTAATCAAGAGTTTGCGACCTTCAGAATGGACCTCGAATGCTCACTCGTGGTATTATTATGTTTGAAGGGAATACAAATTAAAATGGATGGGCCTTTTGAATGCAGAAGATAAGAAGTAATGAGAAGCAAAGGGGAGCACACGCAATTCCAAATGTGAGTGAGAAATATGAGATCTCTATTCAACGCGATCGGAGGTGAATGGATAAGAAAGGGCCTTGAATAATGCTTGCCATTCAGTCGACGGCGAAATAATAAATTACATTTTAATTAAATACGGAGACTTGGTGAAAACTGAGCAAATCGACTGACGACAGCACTTCAATCCATAAGTAATTGCTGCACCGGTTGGAAATTACAGCGTCGCTATTTAAAACAGGGATACCTCATGCTGCTTTGCACATCGTTCCAAACGTAAGAATTCACTTCTTACGAATGCCTTCGATGAATTCATAAATGATATTTGAGCGTTGATTTCTATTGGAAAGATTTTCGATTAGATAAATACGAGCGATTAAAGAGACGTGGAGAGTTTTATGACGCTGTTTCAGGGCAACAGAAAAGGATCATTACATTCAAAATCTTCAACGTAACGTACAAAACATTAGATAATGGAAATAATAAAAACATACTCTCATTATAAAAACAAAATATCAAATTTTCACCCGCTTAAAATTGTCCTACAAAATAGTAATAGTTGTAAGGCTCTAAAAATATTTAACGTATCTATTGATAAATGTTATATGTATTATCCATTCATAACATATTATTTATAACATAATTAAATTGTGTATTGCAAGTTTAAAACGATAGTTTTGGTTTTTGCACAATGATCGAACTTGAACGTTGAGATCTAAAACTATCCAAGAGCAATGGCATTCAGATTGCAACGAGATATAAGTGTGGTGAAAATGTAAGAAGATATAACTGATAGAAATGAAGAGGAAGTTTGAATCGGATGAAGTAGGAAGGAAAAAACAAGAAGGATAAAATCAAATGGATTGGTGATCGATTGCAATGTGAACAAAATTAATCAATCAAAGATTGTGGGATAAAAGACTTCTAAGAAACCAATTCCGATAAAAGGAGAATGGAATTGAATAGGAGATCATGCTGTCACTCATCTACCAAAAAAAGAACAAAATAAGGGGTTGATTACATTTTCAGTAAGCATCAGTTGCCTTCTCAGGTATAATATCCTATCACATAAATCATGAAAAAAATTCACCAATATGTATTTTGCCTGATACAAAACTCGGTTCATATCCACGTTTCTTTCTTTTTCAAAACTATTCGGTCTACATCGAACGAATAGCAACATCTGTTACAAAAAACTTTGAAGAGTCCCAGTATAAGTCACATTGTAGTAATATTTCATCACTTTATATATCACATAACAACAAACGATTCGCTTAGAAGTATTTAAATGTATACATCGTTTCACGTTGTTGGAACTTATCTCACGAAACGTATAACATTTAGATTACAAAATCACAATAACCGCTAAGTAAAAGCTCTTTCAAATTTACGTTGCGCTCACTCGACGAATGGATCATAAACTAAATCTCAACTTCATTTCATAATAGACATGGAGTAGATTTATGGGAGAGAAATTCTTCAGCAGATCAGAAATCAGCGACAACTTTTAAGCCGTCGTAAATTTGCTCACGTCGTCAGATCCATTTGGTTCCGCCAAAAATTATCAAACCTCTCCCGCGCCTCGGCCATATTTTTCCGGAGGAAGAATGGACCGAATGAAGATGAAAGGGGATCTGGAGAGAAGCTTCCGGATCTCCAAAAAAGACGTCCACCAAATCCCAACGCTGACGAGGCGATCGCAGACTAAGCGATACGGATCCGATTCTAAGGGCTGAGTGATTTACGATTCCAGCCAAATATTTATGGCGCTGAAAAAAATCCAGAGAAAGAAAGGTGCGGGCGAATGGCGGCGGTAAAGGATAAAAATTTAGCAGCGGGGGGCGGGATCTGCCCCTAGGAATATGAAGAGAGATGGTTGTATGAGGGTTCGATGCTTTTTTTTAAAGAGACGTGGAGGAGCGAACCTGGCACAATACCACGCCGACGCGATCAAAGGAAGGTGTAAAAATAAAAATGGACCTATCGCACGTACACGACGCCTCGGACAATGATCGCCGAGGAGATTTTTAATCGGGTTCCCGCACGCAATACCGGTGGCAAGGGGTGAGGACAGCACAAGTTGATGTGGGGGAGCTAAGACGCGAAATCCGCCACGCTTTAATTGCCGTGGGATCGTAAATGCCATTGCGGCTTATATTTTATCGAGGTCAAACAGTTGAAGGGATAAAAAAGATCATTGGACGAGAGAAAAGATGAGGGAAGAATCGAAGGGATGGGTCTACAGGTGATTTAAGAGGAGGATTTTGAAGTTAACAATCGGAGGATAAAAAAGTTGAGAGAATATTTAAAGGTAGACGAGGAAAGTAAAATGCCAAAGCAAGGCAGAGTTATGGAGATTTTTTCTCGAGTTTATGTCTCGTTAAAATTCTCATGCGACGAGTCAGACTGTAATTAAGCTGGAAATATCCGGAGTGAATGCGTTCAGAGCCAATTTTTCGTCATGATTCAGTGAATTTTGGAAATTGGGGAAAGCGAAAGGGTTAAATGGCCTTACATTCAATTACGATTAAGATATAAAATACACCTGAAACATTCGCTTAATTGCCGGGAAAGGTATGCTAATTACTATTTTTAAACCTCTACCAATGTAAGTCGGTACAATAAAAATCTGCACTTCAAACACACGCATGTAGACATATAAACATATGTGAATATATTAGAATATAAAAGGCATACCTAGTAATACTTCTAATATGTTCTATCATCTTCCAAATCCAAATGTAATGAACATTACGGTTCTGAAACTTTATTTCAACGTGAAAACCTCGTTAAAAACAAATAAAATGAATCTGGAAATTATTCAAGGCTACTAATAGCGAGGTTTAAAACTTTTTAAATAAGCTATTCAGATACAAATTATATATTTTATTTATTTATATAATTTAAGTTACAAGTGCACAATTGCCCGGTGAAACATGCAACTTATTCTATTAAAGGTTATGGTGGATGAATCAAATTCACAAAATGTCGCTATTATTATTAAGACAGGTACGAGTGTTGGATTCTAAGAGAATTAACTTATGTGAAGAGGAATTATCTTTTGGTTAAAGAGTATTTAAGAACTTGTATGATATTAAATCAGATTAGACTATGCCTGTTGAAAATCGCTGAATATTCATGGAGGCAAAAAGTTCTTTTAAGAAGAAGGATACACGATTATTATTATTTTTTAAATATGACTTAGAGACTGAATATCATTAACTCAACATACGAAATTCCGAACTTTTACTGAAATAGAACTTCCATAGAAGATACCAGGTAACATGTATAACGAACTTGATTTTACTGATGTTTCTCTTTGACTATGAAGAATTGCCTATCGGTTTGGGATAGCAAACGGACCCATCGATCATGAATCCACTTCAAATAAAGAAAAGGTATAATGGTAATTCAAAGATGATTATGTAATATTGGATCTGCCAAACATTCTGGCTTAAAATATTTATTTCTAAGAAGAGTACTTAACTTGGAAACAGATTCATTGCACAAGGTTCTGTAGAATGAATTACTTCGCAATTTGAGGCTACCAGAATTTTAGCTCCTAAGCTTAATTGCCTTATCGAGTTTCCAATTAAATACTTACTTCATCGTCTTAATAAACAATCCAATCCCTTCATAGGAAACATATGCGAAATAGCTGGATTCTAAGGAACATCTATCTTGTATCATCGACTTCATTCTATTAATTATTTAAAGGATGTTAAGTGGAGTGATAATGATATCCACTAAATCGGATCGGATGAATCGGAAATCTTAACTTGCATAGCCAAAACTTGATTGTTAGCTGAATCAGATATTCAGTTAATTAAGTTATTCCGGAATTGGATAGCATTAGTAATATTTATTATTTTCCTAGCAGACTTTTATTGGAATAGGAGTGCAAATTAAAGAATTAGATTCTACAGTATATTCCTTTCATACTTGGTGAATCTAAGGAGCCCTTCTTTAGATTAGTACGTAAATAGCAAGTGGTTTAAACATCCAGTTATACATTCCGCCTTTACGAAGCCTCCTGTATTCACATGAATTATGAACGCACGTGCATAAATTTCAGGATATATGCAAGCGATGAAATATGGAATGAAGAACGATCTAAAATTTATAAGTGATTTTAACTTTGGAGAGAAGAAATCGATGGGAATGAGTCGAATGGAGTTTTTAATGAATCAGAAGGACAACTTTTCAAGCACTTTTAATTTGTCGGATGCCATATTTCTCGGTTTCAATTAAAATAACCTCGTAAACATCATTCTAAGACGAGACGATTAAAATAACTCTCACTTGAAGATATTCGCCAATTCATAAATTCTCGACTGAAAAACGAGATCTTTCTTCGAATATAAAAATGCCTGGAGACTGCGAAGAGGAAAATAAAACGAACTCGTGAGGCTGGAAGGGATATATGCTAGTTAGAGCGATGCAAGGAGCATAGGAGCGGGCGGGTGCGATTTTCGAAAGCATACAGTTTGAGGTAAGGAAAAATTAGAAGTAAAAAGGGCGTGAATGGATGACGATGAGATTTATGAACGAGAAGGGTAGTTACAGCCGAGATGGGTGAAGATGGACGGTAGGAGTGGGAAGAGAAATAAGAGTGGGTTTTTCGAAGGAGGTATGGATGGGTGGGTGGCTTTTGAGAAAGATACACAGAGAATGTGCTAGTAAGGCATGAATCTGATGCGGCGAAACGAGGGAAGGGGAAATAAAAAAGGTGGGAATAGCAGAAGGATGTCGGGGCAGGGTCTCGAAGCGTGGAGGGTGAGGAGGAGGGAGACCTCCAAAAAGTATACGAGATCCTGTGTGCATTTAAATGAGTGGCGGACAGATAATAATAAAATAAAAAACAAAATGAAAGGTACATAAAACAGTCGAGGTGGGGCACAATCTTCGGACAACGGCAAATAAGCTAGGGAGTGGGTTGGACACAAGGCCCTCCTCTTAAATATAAAATGGCAATAAGCTTAACGATAGGAAAAGAGAATGGGAAAAGAAGAAAATATTGGAGAAAGTCTCATAGGACCAATGGTGGAAGTACTGTTAGAAAAAAAGATGAGTATTTTCTGGGAATTGAACATCATTTAAATTTTATTACCTTTTTTAAACCTAATTCTTGATAATAACGTATCACTTTCTATTAGCTTCGCGGAGATGAAAATATACCTTACATAAGGAAGCGAAACGGGTAAAATTGTTTCAGGCGTTGAAATCTCTTAAAGAACTAATACAGATATTTCAAATTGTCTTAAAATATCTGATTTTTCAAAAAATTTCTACTTTCTAATATATACCATAAATTTATCTAAAAAACTGAAACAATTGTTATCTTCCTTGAATTAAGTTACCTGAATCAATTTTTCACGAATAAAACTAGACCCTCATATGAACAACTCCAAAAATCATGATCATTAATAAAAATCAATAAAATTTAATTTTCAATTATAGTGTATTCCTCATTTTAGGTTGATCAAGAGTTGTGATGATGCATTGAAACAGATCCATTTTCACTCTCGTCCGTGAAATATCCAGTAGCATTTTTAAAAGAAAACTTCAGTATCCTTAAGAATTATTTGAATAAAAAGCAGAATCAAGTTCAATGTTGAATATACCTAAAAGTGCATTAAAATTTTAATTGATCAGACGAATTAAGAGCTGTTAGGTACTAAATCTAGGTAAATATAATTCAGCAGATGAATCTGTTTGCTCTGAAGAGTTGGGAAAGAGTCCAAGATTTGTGTACTCAAAACGTAAACTGTCTCTTCTACCAGATGTGCGACATTTACTGTATTTCCACCCTCAGCTTCATTGATGATTCATAAGATAAAAAGATTTTATGGACCCATTAATACTTTATTAGGTATACAAAATATTTAGGTGTATCCGATCTTGTTCAAAGATAACTCACGTGGGCGTTTATGACTCTAGCAGAATCACACTCACCTTTTCAAAAAATTAGGAAAACTTAAGTGGACTTAGTAAACTCAGAATTGATTAAATTGCTTTATAAAAATTCAAACGTATAACCAACTCTAAGGCAGAGTAAATGATTTATATGGCAATTGTTTGAGAGCGTAGAAGTATTCAAATTAGACAACGCCTTCGTAGTTCACGAGAAATGACACCTACTAGCATAAAATATCACTCAAAACACCGGATGTACAATGGGACGAAAAAGGCTCGGTTATTACCCAACTGAGTTATAATACGCCCATCCAAAGTTTCGTCCACTCGTTCAATTTTAATTGGAATATAAAGACCCGAACGAAGGTCAAGTGTAAAGTATGCAAAACATCTACGTGTTGCCGGCATTAAATACAAATTGAGATGCATTTAGCTGTCGGGCGGGCGGTGCTACTCCGCGCGATTAATTTATTTACCAACGACTCTCCGAGCAGCCGTAAACGCAAATATCTCGGAGGGAGGCGAGTTTAATTCCTATCGGAGTAGGCGAAAAGGGTGCGCGAAATAAAAGTGAGCAAAAGGGAAGAACGTTAATTTTCGGACGGTAACATCTCCATCGGAATGACAGAAAAGTGCAGAGGGGAAGGGAGATACCCAAAGCAGGTGCCACATATCACTCGAGAGAGATGCGGGGTCCCCGCGGAGGGAAAAAAGGCGTGGAATGGGTGCAGTGGGATGGAGTGGGTGCAGGGTGTTGTTGGGGAGCAGGGCGAGGCGTATTTTAGGGCGAGGGAAGGAAACGTCGCGGCAGGCGGGCTATAGGGTGGGTGGTAGTCCACGCATTGCCCATGCATACAAACCATCTACTCACATTCCCTCGTCAAATATCTCTTCCATACTCCTCTTCCAAACCACTAGACACCCACGGTTTTGAGTTAACCCTTAAACACAAAAGAATCCCTAGTAGGAGGTAAGGGTTCCGTGAATTCAAAGAACCATATTGTCTCCGAATAAAATAAAAGGAACTCAAATTTGTGATTCTAGTAATATTTTTTAATGGGTAAACACCGATTTAACCTTCTCCTACCTTTCTCAAATATCAATTCCGAAATTTCCTACCTAAAGGTTGAAGATTTCTATCTTTCAGAGGAAGAACTTATCATTTCTTGAGAGGACACTCGAATTATTGGAGTTCTTGTGACGTACGCTCAAGATTAAAATCAAACTGTGCTGCATAAATATAGAAGCAACTTTTACTTCGGAGAGAAAGGGCACGACTCGGAGGAGAGACCTTGAATCACCTTGGTTCATTCGCTATTCCGATCCAAACGATGCCAGTTTAAATCATGGAACGAATTTTGAAGTGGAGGAACTTCTTCAATGGCAATGAGAAGAACACTGTTTCCCAGACAAGCGGACTGTCTTCTCATTCAATAAACAACGACCAGGAAATTTCCTAGAAAGAAGATCAAACAACGCAAGGAATTCAACACTTCCTTGGTAACGAAAAGGAAGAATTTTCCACTAAGTTCAATACACTTTAGTAAACTCAAATGGAATGGGATACTCGAGTGTATATATATATATATATATAGCAAGATAGATTATGATTATAATCTTCTTTTTAACGATCAATTATTGGTTTAAATCATATCGAATCGATTATTAAAACGCTATTTTTAAAAGAATTTACGATTGGATATGGAGAAATTGTTTCAAAATATACTTTTAAACACGATTTTGAGAAATTATTTTTGGGATGCGGTACCTTAAATAAGGAAAATAACTTTTTAATCCGGAATATTCTATTTATGTCCACTGTATATATTTGCATGATATTTTTAATAAGTATGAATCGAACAAAACAAGATACAGTGGAAGAATGTGTTAGAAATCAAACGTTAAAATGAAACTGCGAAATAGAAGGTAATAATGTTCGATTCAATAACTACAGAAGATTTATCTAGAGACAAGAAATGTCATTTCGAACAGAAAAAAGAAGATTAGGAATAGGCGTGTGATATAAGATTTATCATACATCTATTTGAATAGACCTCGAATGCGTGACAGGCCGACAACTTCAACATTCAAGCAAAAATAAGAGGAAAGCTGATTTGCAAAAACTTAGAGGGCAACGCTTCATCTTCCCTTTAATTCTTTTCTTAGATTCATAACTCATGTGTACCTACAGAAGAAAATGATTCTTCAAAGGAAAGAATGCCTTCTACTGACGAGTTCCTCTTTAATAGCGAAAGATTAATCATCGGAGAAAACACTGTTTAGAAATCTCGTCGCGACAAATTATAAATACTTTTGGCTTTACCTAATGCACAACGTTTTCTGCAAGTGCGATTATATCGCAAAAACACTTGTAAGATATGGAAGGAATTAATCTTTGTTAAAACTATGCAGAGGAGTCGACGATTAAAGAATGCTTAAAATTTGACGAGTGTAAATAGAACTCGAGTAATAATAAATAAATAGAATGCAGTTTATATTATAAATAATATAATCCTGAGTTCGTTGTAAAGCTTTTCCAAGCTTCTTCCCTCTATACATTCTTATCATAAGATTGGAACATTCGAAATGGGATTATTTTGCAACCCTAATATAACTCAATTTCGAAAAAATATTTTAAGCAAAAAATCTTTGGACGAAAAAAAATTATACCAACGCTATTTTAGTGCATTGTTAATATTTAGTGTCATCCTTTTTCCCAAAATTTAGAAACTAATTGAACTAAAAAGTCATGTTGACAAAGAGTTAATTCTCTTTAATCTAATTCAGTTTGAATTACACACACCATTCAATATGATAGTTCAAAACATTGATTTTAACTACGGTTTTACAATATACTGAGCAAATTTTAAAAAATGTCGCCCATTATTTGAATGAAAGGTCAAACAAAATATGAATACTCAGAGTGATGGATTAAAATTTTCTTTGAAATAACGTACGTATTTAAGTTGATTCAAGTCAAAAGTCATTTTTAAAATCCTCAAGCAAATAAGATCACAAAATTTTATATTGGATAAAGAATAGATATCGTTCCTAATATTTGTTGTGCCCTACCATATAGCCTTCTCTTAAATTTTATTTTCTGCGACAAATAGGCTTTTCAAGTTTCAGCAAATGGATATTCGCTTGTCAGGGAGCTTGACAGAAGAGAACTGGTCTTTATACAAAAAGATACAAACTTTAAAACGCAAAATTCCCAGGTTACTCCGACAAGAAGGCGAACAACAAAAAAGTACGAAACCGTCCGATTGCACGGAGCAGCGTGAAATACGATTGTCACGATGATTGAAGACATTTGAAATTCAAAAATGCTTGCGCGCCAGTGCGAGAGGCGAACAAATAGCGGTATTTAGTCCGGACGATGCACAAATAACGCGGAATTACTTGAAAGCAATGCAGAATGTTCGAATAAGAATTACAAGTGAGCTCGAAAGGCGGTATGCCTCGTTAACCGCCCTCTACCGTCGATCCAAAAGAAAACACGACTCGTTCAAGGACAAAACCCAGAGGGGTGTTAAAGTCCGATCAAATAAGCGTCTCTTTGCTAGGTTCAACGAGAGACCATTCCAAATCTTCCGTAAGGAGAACCATTCATTCTCCTCCTACGGCTCCCACAGGATGAGACACGTAAACAGGGTCCATTTATTCCCGGCCATCTTCTACCGGCTAAGGACTTAATGACCATACTTTACCCGCCGAGTAACTAACTACGCCTAGCGACGTCGCACACTCTCTATCCCATACTCTTCGCGGAGTTACAAGAAGGCAGCAATCACTATGAACTTCATAAATCGGCCCTCATTTGAGGGGGAATCTGCAAACTAGCGATGTCACCGCTCGGAATACCCGTCGTAAATAAACGCGATAAAATGGCGGATGGTTTTGCAAGTGTGAAACTTGAAAGGATATAGTTAGGATCAATATTATGCCGTGGGATTCTAATAAGCACTGTAAAGCATAACTCATATGGGATATGGTTTCTAGCGGAAGAACAGAGGGATGTGTAATGATAGGTATGCTTCATTAACCGCAAGCAGAAAACGCTGGGGGAAAACGAGAACAGAAAATGCTACCTAACCAAGGATAATATAAGAAAATTTAATTCGTGAAACGAACATAAACGTCATAAATGAGTTCACTTGAATCTCGATGACCTCTTATCTGGATCATATTTGCTCAAAGGGCATTTGGTTTATCGTTTTTAACATTTCCTTACTAAGAGAGGCCTTAATATTAATTACGAGTTATAATGAATTGTAAAAGGACGGTAATAAATGATACGAGTTTTATGTGATGGAAAAAATATACTAAAACATCCCATTAACTGCTAATGAACGAAGTTCACTTTCATAATTACGAGAAGATATAAATACTTACACTCCATGACTCAACGAATGAAACAGCTCGTAAACACAAAAGCTTCTGAGATCCTCGGCAAAAGAAAAGAAATTTGCCATGAAATCTTTAAGACATTCACACGAATTCGAATATAATCATATCAGGTGGAGCGAAATCGAATCTTAGCAGAAATCTAAAATCCATTTCGTCAACAGCGGTGTCAATGTTCTCATTTGGCTTATTGCCGGACTCGGCAAAAACTTCCCTTTAATTTGGAACAATAAAAGAGGAAATTTCAATGGCGGTGAACGAGGGAGATAAATCTTTATTCCTCGCGTTTATGAGTGTGCGAAAATCTTGCGGATATCGGCGTTAATATCGAGTCAGGCGAGAGGGCGAACAAAGGCCGCCATTCTGCGATCGGCGATAGGGGACGTAAAATTTAACAATGCTATCCAAATAATAGTGATTCGTGCTAATTACAGGTCTATATTGTGGAAAGAGATCCGCGTGCTGCTCGGGACCGGAAGGAACTACACTAACCCGCAGCTGACATCTTCCACGTGCAGACGAATTAATAAATGACAAACGAAACTGCTTATTAGGGAATGATTAAAAGGGAATTCCATGAAATGACAGAAACAAGAAGTTTACCATGCTGAACAGTTGATCCGAATGACATTCCATATTCCTCTCTGCCACACGCCGAAAGGCGGCTTGCATGGGGAAATTTATGTATAGTTAAGTAGACATATAACGTAAAATTTACGAATTCTTGGAGATCTTATTGCGACAAATGTCATGCACGATATAAGAAATTCACTTTATATACGGAATAAGTTCTAACTTCAACGTTTTAACGAACACGAAATTCTTTTGGATTGAACACGTTGAATGGAATAAAATTCGGGATAATCCAGGATGTGTACATAACCTCTCTCTTCTTTGGACAAACCAGATCGGAGGAAGACAGCTACCGTCATAATTTAAGGCAGGAAATAAGCATATATTCCAATCAGCTTATCCCTTCATGAACCACCTCTGCGGCAACGACCTAATAAGTGGAAACGACTGTTTAAATAGAGAGACGTTTCAGATCCGGACTCCTCCCAGAAGAACCACACCCACGCTTCCGGTGGCCGCGGAAACCTCCGAGATGCACGCTTAGATAGACGTTTCTATAGCTCCACGAGTTGAGGCATCTTCCATCCCCTCCTGTCCGCCTACTCACCAACAGCTCGATTTCAAAAACCCTCTTTAATTCTGGCCCTCACACCTGACCCTTCTTTCTCGAACACCGAGACCCTTTTTTCGTCCCGGAGCTGCTCCCCCCCATCCCCGAAGCCACATAACTTACGCGTATATATACTGGACTTGACACTGTGGCCGGCGTTTTTATTGGTCCGACCATCCAGAACAATTGACTGTCCAACCGTATCTTTACCCTGGCCTACGCCCGCTTCCCCACTCTTCTCCTCGGACTTCACATTTCCCTCTTTCGACCTATGCGCTGTCTTTCATGCGCTTTATTTCTCACGTCCTCCGTCTTCTGCGGGACTTTCATTGTTTCTTGTCGCGTTCGTCGCCTACTCCTTCCTCGTTACTCTCGATCTGCTCTCACGTGCTCGCATTCCACGGAGAGACCATTTGAGGAAAAAAGGCTCTTTCCTTCGGAAGAAATGGGAATCGAGCTACGCTTTCTGGAATCTTTATTTCCCGATGTTCCCATTTATACGAGATGATGCGCTCCATTGAGAACGAATATGCCGGTGATAAAGAGGGAAACTGAAACTAATAAGAGGGTTTAATGGAAGGGATGGAAGGGAACGGTGACGTTGCTGCATGAGGCGGTCAATTAACGAGCTCGATGGCGTTGAAATATTTCGCACCCTCGGAGGTGAGTGAAAAATTGGATTCGTTCTAGTTAGAAACATAATAGATATTTTTTGTTCGACTACGTGATCATACGAGAATAGATATTCAGTCCTAAGATGGATGGAAAAAAGAATTAAAAGAAAATAAAGAGAATCGGTAAATTTACAGGCCGGGTAGATCGCTTGTTTGCGAAATGCGATATCCTAATCTATATATCGAATATACTAATTTGATTCTATCTCCAAGCTTCATCACTCAATATTACAGAAAATGATATTTATGAAAAAAATACATTCTGAATGCATATATTTGCGAATAAAATAAAGAAAATAATAGAATTAAGAAGAAATATGCATCATCTAACAATGAGGTAGAAAAAATTCTTCTATTTTTAAAACAAAGATTGTTTTCTCTACTTCAATCACCTATTCAGTAATTTCCGTATTTACTTATCACGTATATCAGGGCTTTCCTGATAATTTTCAACGATATATTTTCCACTGGACATTATTTACACTTTTTCAAAATATATATCTACCGTAGGATGATTGCAAATAAAATAAACTGTCATTGCTGATACCTACAATGTACAATACACGAGACAAGAGAAAATAGTTTAACACCGCGGAAATATATTAATGAATCACTCGCATGTCTGAGCCAAAATGAAATGTAATGAGAATAACCTGAGCACTGATGACAGATGTCAAATAAATACACTATATAATTATGACGGGTCAATTAATTTCTATTTCTGATAAAATCGATCGTTAGATTCCTGTTGAAATTAATATTTATTGACTGTGAGAAATGGATATTAAACCAAAAAGGTAGTCCGCCGACATGTCTAGGAGGAAAGAACAGAAAAAACTATACGTCTTCATCAACGTGTAGAGGGAAAGGGGAAATAGATTAAGACTCAGATACGCGCCGTAAGAATGAGATATGTACAGCGATTATAAAAGGATAACCAGACGATTAAGAGATCGAGTCAATCTAACGAGAAGTATATTCAGTGGACTTCCATAAGAATGCGAACGAATAATATCCAATTATACACGAGGATTCGACCCAAATCTTAAACATGCGAGACGAAAGGGAAAGCAAACGGAAAAATAAGAGCCGTATTTCGAGAAACGCGTCAGGTTCAAGCCTATTGTAAATCAAAGGAAGTGACAAACCCATTGGCGAAGTCAATGTGATTTATTGCAGGCGTGTTTAGGTCATTTGAATAAAGAAAAGGGTTAATTGGGGCCAAAGTCGGGTCATGAATCTGAAAATAAATTAAAAATCACGCCTCTTCGGCATTCCCAACTGCAAGGGGAAGAAAATCAGATATGAGACATCCTCGAGCTACGAAGGCTGATATCTATTGTGCCTAAGATAAATGGGTAGGCGGAAACTACGACGGTGAAATAAATTCTAAGACTACTTTTGTGCTTTGATAAGGTTTCTTAGAATTTCTCAACTTCAGGAAGTTGCAAACTTACCTTTGGGTGCATACAAACTAGGAGACATTAAAATATCAGATGCAAGAAAACATTCATAGCCGACAAACACAATCCTCGGGTTCTGTATGCGAGTATTCCTTGTTTATTTCTTCCATCTCCCGTGCATATATAACTGCCAAGAAATTTTTGCCGGAGATAAAGCACCAGATAATCAAGAAACGAACGGGTGACACAAAGCATGATTTATTTCGAAAAACGACGAAAATCGCTTGATTTGCATAAAAACAAGTGTAACGCATTATGCGTACGAGCATGTGCTGATTTCTTTATTTATCTATGAGGATGCTTCGTGTTTAAGATCGATAGATTTAACAAAAGAAAAAATAGGTTGCAATAGAAACAAAATGATTTCCAAAATGTATCGTGTGTGAATATTTATGCATGGGAAAAAAATTCTAAGATTATTAGAGATTAAGTACACTCGAGTTTCACGTGCGAAGATATACACGTTAAACTTTATTACAGAGCAATGGCTTTAACGAATTCCTAAAATATCTTTTTCGACGTTCAGCTCCAGAAATTGAAAGAGATATAATTTATACAGTTAATTATTGGACTCTCAGATATATCACTTAATAACGACACAGACTTACGAAAAAAGTGATCCGTGTACCATTTCTCGCTTTATACTGAAAACCATGAAAACGTCCGTAAGAACAAGTCGGACATTCACGTGAAGCATAAAGATCCTCAGAGGGCAAAATAAGAATAAATAGGAAGGGAGGACTAATAAGGATGAGAAAATAATGAGGATGGGATAGAGCTCTTTAGGAAAATATACTCGTACGCCCAAACGAGTAGTCGTGATCGAAATGGACGATCACCAAGTGGTGAAAACTCCCACGCAGATCCTGCTTCTGGAAGGCGTTACGGGGACCCACAATATTGGACGCTTAAAAATCGAGGAACGAATAGGTTGACGAGTTCTTGGGAGGTATTCGTATCGTATAAGAACGCGCTTTTTAAAACTTCGTTGAGTCGCGCACCGTTGAAACTTTTGAAGGGCGGATGACTTCCATCGACCGGTCACAGCTGCAATCTCCCTTCTTCCTCTATCTGCATTTCCATCCACTGCCGTTCCACCTCCGACTGCCTTATGCCATCGCATTTATCCACTTCTCTTTCACCCTCCCTATCTGCCGCTTGCACACTCCCTTCCAGTCCTTATCCCTTCCCCCAGACACCCATTTCCATAACAACTATAAGCTGCCGAGTCTGAGTTGCGATTCTAATAACTCAAGTCGCGCTTCAACCTGGAACCCAACACTTTTAACAATATTATACGCGATTGCTTAGCATTTATTCCGCTTGTGAAGACCATTTTGCATTGGGGGTGAGAGAGTGGTATGGACCTAGCTCAAATATTTTCCCCCTACTTTTAATCTCGTGCTGAATGGACAACGCGCACGATGAAGAAGAATGAACGAGATGTGTAAATTGGAAGGTGCAAATGGTGGGCGCTTCAGAAGCCTCCCTTGACCGTTGCGTGTCCGAGAATGGTACGTGGAATCTACCGCGCGTCGAAATCTCCGCGAAAAATTGGAAGCTCTCGCGGATGAGAAGATAGGGCGCGAAACAAAAGGGGAAAATCCATACTCGTAGTCGGAGGCGTTATCGAATGACATCCGTCTCCGCGGCAGTATGCATTTTATTCCGCGAGAGGCTGTCACTCGGAGATCGACTCGGAAAGAGATTTACGATGGCTGAGTCGTTAACGAGGGGAAGTCGGCGAGAAAATTAATCTTTTCCTCTTAACGGGGATGGGTAAAATATTCAAGGTTGGTATAGCGGCTTTCACTTACGAAATTGTGGGGTGCTCGCGGTGGTTCGGAATAGAGGTAATAAGGCGCTCACGAATGAGATAATTTATCGAAAGGTGGAATTTAATGCGGAACGCCATCAGTAGCTATAAAATAGCTCCAACTGCGTTTCTATTGCTGCTGAATACATTATGGGCACGTAATGACGATCGAGTTATCTCTCACTTTTCCATATTTCGATGCAAAATCGAGCCATGAATTGGATAATCAATGCTAATTTCGCCGGATGAGTAAAAAGTTGGGAGCGGTGAGAGTGAAATGGGATTTCTCATCCCTATCGCATTTGCGCACGACAGAAGCACTTAAAGCGACATTTCCTGAATGTCCGTTTCCCATACGCGGCGGGGATGGGGTCGTCCGAAGCTACTTAGGGATGCGTGGAATGAGGATTCGGAGAGTATGAATAAAGGGTCGATAGCGAAAGGGAGCCTGTGTAATGGAACTGAGAGGTAAGAAGGGGTTTATAAGAATGCCAACCGATACAAAATATGCGAAGAGATGGGGAGATCTTATGGTGGTAAAGGATGCGAGGAGGAACGGGGGTGAGGCGGTTTGCAGAGATGGAGGGTCGCGAAGATAAGATGGAGATAGAAGGAGCGGTGCTGGGAGCGGAGTTGACCAGGATTTTATTTAAGGGTGTCAAGTTACCGGGAGGAGAGATTTGAGGTTTATTATTTACGAGTCTCAATTTATCAAGTCATAAAGGGAGGTATAAACTTTATTTTTTTCTGATTCGCGAAATTATTCACCCGATTCATCGCGTGACTACGCGTAAATGCTGCGGTTAATTTTGTTTCCGTGTGAAATTAGCGAAAGCGACGCCGATGTATTCGTCTCGAGATTACGCTCAGAGTAAATCGCTACCGAATAACGGAATGGATTACGGCAAAAACTTCCATGCTTTCACAGAAACGGATGAGTTGCGGAGAAATATTCCCTCACCTTCACTTCCATGGTTTTATTTTTATGAAGATCTTACAAGTCTTAAAAAACAAATTGTTAAAAAAATATTATTATCAAACTCTTACGATAAAATAAACCTAAAAATTGTGACACGATAAAGAATTAGCACTGAAATGATTTTTTTCGAAGCCTCTTTCCCCGAAGAAGAATTGTCTTCTCTAAAATTAGTTTCGCGTACACACAACTTATGATGCAATACATGATAATTTGAATAAATTTTTGTTTACAGACGCCATTTTCCTTACTGATTAATATTCAGTCCGAAATTTTATCTCACGTTTTATAAACAGAGAATGTAAAGTGTTTCGGGAAGCCAAAGAAATCCTTGACTTTTTTTCCGAGAGAATATTTAAAAGCGGAGGTATATTTACCCTTCGAAGTCGTTACCTTTTGCAGAGACTCCAAGTGTCTAGCGAAATTAAAATCATCGTGCATTTTCTTCTTATGGAGAAAATTTTACAAACCCAACTGAACAACTTACCACGACCGTCCTCGAATAATTTACGAGCAAAAGTAACCGCCCTCGAGGACTCAAAAATAAAGAGGCGAACGCCATCAAATTCCGGAGCAATCGTAAATTAAGCGGACGGACGAGATAACCGGCGACGGACGCTTATGAAAATAAATATACACATAAACGACGGGGAGAATACGATCGAAATAAGAACAGCTACAAATGGCCGGGTTAAGTAGAGACGTAGGGCTCGCGAGAACCAAAGTCGACACAGCGGGGTGAAGGGTCTAGGAGAATGGCTATTGGCCAAAGGGCCTCCAAGAAGATAAGATGCGATTGTGCTTAGACTTAAAAGAAGGGGGCGGAAGAGCAGGAGCTGCGGAATGGAACTATGGAGAACAATGGTCAACTCCCTCTTATGGTCCAGCGGGAAGTGGCGAGAGGAGACAAGTAAACGTAAGGTCGAAATAAAAGAACGCTTATACATCAACGTTATGCCATGACTAGAAGGTGGGGTGACCGCGATTGGAAAGATTCTCTTGTACTTAGTTCAGACAAGCTTATCCGCTCGTTCAGGGTTGGGTGAGTGGGTGGAAGAGACGAAGATAGGAAAAGGGAGAAAGTAGAACACGCATATTCGACGGGTGCGTCTTTTCCATGGGAGGCAAAGATTAGCGATTAAGTAGTTCGAGAAGATCGATATCTGGTGAACGTGTAATTCTTTATAGGGGCTCTGCCATCAATTATCGATTAGAATTATAAAGAAATTATATGAATAATAATTCGTTGGACCGTGAGATGGATAGTGACAGACGGGAAAAGACTTGTTTCTCTCTTCCATCCGATCGACTAACATTTTTTATCGAGTGGGGACATAATATTATTCAGATTGCGTGGTTAGGGGACTAACAATGTATACAGATGGGAGATAAAATATCGAAAGTTTGTTTAATCGTCATCGTAGTAGATTTGGCGGTTAATGGTTTGTTGAAATGTTTCCAGAGTCGATTTGTTTTGATGAGATGAAGTGACAGAAGATCACTAGCAGCAATATATTAAATTAATTGGCTTAATGTCGACAACATTGGGAAATCCACCCACCAATCCGTCCGGCTAGAAACTTCGCAACGAGAGACGGAGCATATGTTCTCCTTACAAACAGTCACCATGTCTTACGGAGCTACGAGCTTATGAAGTTCATCCTCGATGTAACTTGTGACAGGAAATTTTCGCGTATTCGACATGTTGGAACTTGACAGAGTGTAGTTGAGGTGTCTTGCAATGCACAGAACAGAGAACTGAGCTGACAGAGCATACCACTCCCCAATATAGACGAACAATATTCGAAAATGTGAACCTGAGATGAATATTTTTATGTATGTCTACACAGAATCTTTAGAGGATTTGAATAATTTGATTGGATGCGAGTAAAAGGTTCCACTTCGACATTGAATTCATCCAAAGTAACTCCTTTCCGAAGCGATGAATTGGAAATACCGATGCAACAACATAGCGTAGAATGGCCAAGCATCATCATTAACTCAATTAAACTATAACATGAGCAGGGAAGGGCGTTCCAGTACAGATAAATGCAACATTTTCTAAAACTTTGATTAACAGGAATATTTACTAAAAGCAGTGTTTTATAAGATAATGCCGATTATTTTATTTTCCTAAGTTTCTAGCCACTTAAGAATGCAGTATGAAAGGATATATTCAATGTTTTTGATGATAGATTGATAATATTTCCCGCTGATTGATGCCTCCATAAATACTCACACTATCATGATGTGAGAAGTAACGAATAACATGAATAAACTCCGATCAGATTTAGTACGTCTAAAGGAGGTACTTAGTGAAGAAAAACATGCGAATGCTCAGTGTGTCATCAATATCCATTTATTTGCAATTATAACGATACTGCGCCTCCTTATGACATTTCTGATACATTTTTATGAGCCGTTCTTGGAAATAATCCGTCAAGATTATTCTAATTTAAATATTTTTGAACATGGTCGGAATTTTTCACAAAAGGAGAAAGAAGTATTACTTCATAATATTCCTGTATTTCTCAAGGGGGATTCTTGAATGATTACTTGACTTAAGATAAAATTCAGGCCTTTAAAATTATTCATTTGATACCACACGATGAGAATTATAAAGGCAATTGGAGTATATTTGGACAATACAATTTTACAATAAAAACCGTATATAAAACTTCAAGGTAGATAATAATCGAAATTTACTTGTAAGTATCGACTAAAATGTCAAAGCGAATCATTCAAATTCAATAGAAAACTGGAAATGATAAAAAAGATCTTCTTCAACACTTCAAAAAAATACAACGAAGTTAAAGTATCATGTTTTCAATTGCTGTCTCGGTTTACCAAGGGAATATCTAATCCTGTCCTCAAACAACTATCCCACGGTCAATGAGGCATTATTCCTAGCACAGGCTCCTAGTTAGCCCTTTGTTGGGGACATATGTATGTTGAGAAGCCACTCTCCTTGAAATATCCTCCATAAATACAAGACACATATTTTCCTCAAAAGAGGACTTTGAATTCCGACTCCGCCTACAAACGAGGAATTTTCCGAAAACATCACCAAAGATTTTCTTTCGACGCGCGCACCCGAAGACACCATAGAATACGGAAGCGCCCACATAAGTAAAACATAACAGCGGATGAAGGCAGCATACAAATAAAGGAGGGGAGTGGGCATTTCCATACTCAAATGGAATGCGACAGATGAAGGGGCCTATGGTCGGGGGCAGATTGGCCGGGGGCTGCGAATGGGGCTAAGATAGTGGGCGAGAGATCACCAGCAGAGCTCATTTGTTTTGCCATATGGGCTCCTATGCGACGGATTTTATTCCACTTAGTACTACCACCCGCGGTATAATCGAGTAATGATAGAGTGGAGAGCATTTGAAATTCAATTTCCTTCGCCGCATTCAAACCGGAATCTCTCTCACGCCACTGGCTCAGTCCACTTCGGTATCACCGTAATTGTTATGCCTTCATCTATTTTGATAACATTTTACACCCTATAAATTGTATAATCATCAGATATTTTTGAAAAACGGTGTAAAAACACTTCAGTAAAAAAGAAAGTCACCCAACATCTTCTGCCTTTTCTATACTTTAATATAAACAGATTTCAACTGATGAGGCAAGAATTGATATTGACATTTTTCTGTATCTCGGAATTATAACTCTTGAATTTAGATGGAATATTTATATATGTTTTTCGTGTATTAAAATCTATAAATAAATGAATACGATTTTGGAACATTAGCTCCTCGAAATATACATAATATGAAAAATATCTAATAGGAAACGTAGATATTTTAATACTCGATGAAAAGATTTTTAAACCCTGAGAATATTCCACATACACACAACTCTAGTCTCTATTCAAGTTACTATAATTATATACTGATTAATATACGAAACGGCGACGTAGATTAAACAAGAACAACAACTCTTCAAATAATGATAGAATGAATAGAGTTCAGACGAGATGCTTTCGTTGAAATCACCCAACCGCTTCGATCCCCATATCCGTCTACCGTTTAAAACAATCCACCTTCGCCGTTTATTCCGGCGGCAAACAAAAGCAGCTCAACCTCCGCTGCAGAAAACACAAACCATTGACCTCTTGGTGGGAGCTGGCACCTTAACTGCATAAACGATGCACCGCTATGCATCTGGGGTCGATGGGCGCGAAGAGAGAACGAATGGGATGGATGAAGGGGATTTTGCGTTTCGCGGAGTACATAATTTAGAGAGGGCGTCGATGGGAACGAAGGAAACACAAGAGAGGACTTTAAGGGTCGAAAGAGGGCGCGGCGGATTTAATCCTTCACTCCAATAGTCCTCCAAAGTACGAGAGATATGGAATCCACTCCCAACCGCCCTCCCACTCCGCCTCCAACTTTCTCGGATGACTGCCAATGCGGAGTGACTCCTATTCCGAGTGAATGACTCCGTGCCAATCCACGTGGGTATCTCAAAGAGAGCGTTCTCTCTGCATTCCGATGGGTGGCACAATGGATTCCGAAGGGCGGCTCGAGGAGGTGGATGCACGAGATAAGGCATCTTCCGAGAGAAAGTTTATTTACACGACCGCGGTCGAACAACCGAAGATGAAGGATTGCAGTGGCAGGTTTTGTTTGATCTCTCGGGCGGAAATTGTCGGTACAAATTGTCGCTTGTCGGATTCGAAAATCTGCGAATCCTGGAGGGGCTTTTTCTCGCTGCGGATCCCAGCCTCCGATGAGAAATTTCAACGCTCGTTTTAATCCCTTGTGCTCTGAGATCGCCGATGATTTTCCACGTTGTCTCTGCTCACGCGATCCTCTGCTTTGGCGATTCCTGCAGACCGATATGGCTGCACTCTTTTTAATCATCGTAGACAATCTGCGACTCGGAGCCGTAAAAATGTTTCGTGGGGCGAGAAAATATATTTCCCGGGAACGCTGAATGAAGCGAGTCGGTCGTAAAAGCGAGCGTAAAATTTACATTTTGGGTGCCGCATAACCGTCGTGCGAAACAACGAGAGTTGAGGATTTGCGAGATTTACGCATCCATTCCTACGCCTCGACCGAGTTCGGTGCAAACGTGTAAGCGATTGAAACAAGGAGGCAATTGCTATGGACGCGTATTTTCATCGAAAAAAAAACATACACCTTAAATCAAGGGACGAATATTTTTCCCTGCCACCTTTCCAGCTTGTTTATTAAAGACGTGAATTGGTCTCGAGTATCTTATGGGGCGATACCTTACGAGAACTGTCACTAACTAAATAGATGCCAAGCAATTATAAATTCTGAGGCAAAACTCTTATTTTGTCATTCCGACAAAGAGATATTTCCTTGTCGCCGTCGGATTAAAAATTTCGCATTCGAGAAATGCTCCATCGCCGATGAATATTTAAACCTCGTACTGCCTGCCATAAGCTTTAAAATACGATTTTAACATTCCAACGAACGATGAAACTGTTTCCACCATAAGTCATCCAGAGAGAATAAATATAATTGTTAATCAGCATAAACAAAGAAGAGAGAAAATTTATCGCGCAAAATTTCCAAGGAGGAGTAAAAATGCAATAAAACACGTACATAAGTTATGTAAAAATATGCCAATTTAAACATGAGATCTCGAAAGTCATGTTGACCACATTAAAAAAGACACTTTACGCGTCCGACATTACTTATTCGATAATGCAACTAACAACACCACTCGGTAATAAGGCTGCGAAGACAGATTAATCGCGCAAACACAACATCCTTCATTATATCTTACGCTATTCCTTTCAGAATTTATCTTAGGGACACACGAGGAAATCTTGATTCAACAAGTAAGACGTCCGTAACGAGGAAATCGTTTAACGGACGATTCAACGGCACATAAAATGCAAGTATTTGTCGACAGATGAAGAAAAAATGAGCACGGATGAGTAGCCCTTGGCGAGTGCCTTCGTTATCGGGAGGGGTGTGTATCTCATCCGATGCTTCAGTCAATCATAACTTGCATCGCCGTCCGATGGTAATTCTTCGAGGGCGACTCGTTTATTATTAGCCTAAAGCGGACGGGGAAATTGTCAGAATGCACATGTTCTTGTCGAAGTGGAATATAAGTGAATAGAAATATTTCTAAGGAAAGAGAGAGCAAAAACAGAACTGATGTAGGAAAAAACGTTGACCGATAGATAGTGACTGGCATATAAGTGAAAAAAATATTTCACTAGCGTTACTTGGCGCTTAAAATAAAAATATCATCGAAGCATATCGGATTTATCGATTGATTGATATGGCAAGAACCGATTCCTTAAAAAAAAGCACGTTAGACAAACATATGCTAAGGAACTAAGTGAATCATAATTGAAATAGCACAGTTTAAACCAAAACCTGCATTAAACTTGTGTAATTATTCGTAGACTTCATGCGGAATTTGTTAAATATATCGATTTTCTTACAAAATAAGAAGAAAAAATTACTGATGATCACTTACATCTTGACCTAAATCACTCAAAAACTTTTCTTTATTTAATACTTTTTTATTTGAGCGGATAATTAACAAATATTTTCAATTGATGTGATGAATAAAATGAAATAAATACTTAAAATAATAAAATATTAATGAATACTCTTTAATATTACAAATAGAGGATATTCCTTTCCCTTGACGAGAGAGCTCTTCTGAATTCGTTCAAATGCAGTGGAATTGAGTTGAACAGATTGCAAATGATCATTAAATCATAACGTGGAAAATTGAGCGACTAAATTACTCGACGGATCGCAAACGTAATGGCTTTGGAAGGAATTCCCCAATTTTCCCTCCTTTGCAATCGTTAACTACGCAAATGGATTTGCCCGAGGGAATAAACAGATTTCCTCAGTGAGGATACAGAAATAGGCTATCTAGTTATGGGATTCTTGATGTTCCCAACGCCCGAACTAGACGCAAACCATGCTTCACGGGAGCGATGAGGACAATTTTATGCATCTGTCATATTCACACCTTGGAAAATCACCCTCTTTGCTAGTGGATATTATCTACTCCCTCATTCAGTTGCATCCCACGCAATGCGCAAATCGTAGGACGGAGCATACATCGAATGCTTCCACTGCTGCGCTATGAAACAGAGAATTTCGGATAATGGAATATAAACGATCGATTTCGTACACTATTACAAAATTATTTTCGTTCTATACGTTTAATTCAAATATAAACAGGAAAATTTATTTTTAAATATTAATATCACGAGTGAAAGACCTCTTAGTGAAACTATTTTCAACTAAAAAAGATATAGCTTATGCAATACGAAGAATTTCTTCGAAACTAGGAACATGAGTGATGTGGAAGTATGAAAATATGAGGACGTAAAACAATAGGAATTATGATAAATAATAATATTCCCAAAGTATACATAAAGCACCTCACTTAAGCAAATTAATGGAGCAAAAATTTATATTCACTCTGCGGGATTTAGGATGATTTCATAAAACCGATACAATAATTAGAATTTAGCATTACGAATTAAATAATTGCAATTATTTACAAAATATAAGTTTGACACTGAAAACCTCATCAACAGTTTCTCATTAATCCTGAATTTATGGAGACAATTATAATTGGAATGCACCCTTGCGTAATATCAAACCACACCCTAGCACAAAGCACGATACCCTCGCCCATTACAGTGAATGAGGCAGTTGCGGAATATAGGACAGGATATAGGCCACATTGAGATGCATAATACAAGTGAGTGTTTTTTATTTCTTCATTGAGATCCGAGATAGGTAAGATTGATATCTTAAATAGTAAAAGGACTTTTAGATAGTATATATTAACAAAATCTGCAAAATACCCACGTCATAATATATTACCACAATTATGGATTAAAACAAATCATAATGATTGAAATATTAAATAGAGAATAAAAACGAAGATCATTATTTTTCAGCATAGTAAAGGAGAAATAGATATAAAAGATACTTCAAAAGGCAAAATAAATGTTTTTAAACTGAAGTGTTTTTGTAGTGTACAGGCATGAATCGTAAAAAATACTCCACTGGCAATTAAGAAACTCAAATTACTAAATAAAATTTATAAGCAGACTCATGTGGAAAAATATGAAAGGCACGCACAAAGACAGGTTAATATCGAAAAAGATTACTTTAATGTCACCAAAATACCGATGCTTTTACGTAATTCAGACGAATGCAAAAAAATAATACTGTAAATCATTATTTTGGTACCGAATGCTATTCATCGAGTATATACCTCCCATATTCCCTCTAGGTTCATCACATACGTGCAAATTGACCAATCGCACATTTAACTGCAAAAGCGCGCATTACTTTCGACGCAGCTCCAAAAATCGCAATGTTTAAGGGCTGAAAAGACGGAATGTGATATTCTCTGGGCACAGGTGTGGACAAATGGTGGGAGAGATACATCGAGACGATCCGCTTTGGGTGCTAGAGGGCCTTCGAGATGAGCGAAAGAATAAAGGGACGGAGGAAGGCCGAGGATATCACGGGCGGGGGTGTGAGGAGGGCACAAAAAAACCAGAGCTGAGGGTCGACCATATGACGGAGCGACCGGTTGTCGTCGGGGCACTTCGTAGATAAGCTTCGGAATGAACTCCTCACATGCAATGAGGTAGGTCGAAAACAATGGCGGGCATAACTCCGCCGCTCTCTGCCGAGGTAGCCTGTGACAAAGGATCGGAAAAGCGAATAGAAATAACCCTGCAAGGGCACGCGGATAAATGATCGCGACTCCAGGAACGTGAGGTCGACGATTTCCTAGGCGACTTCCGAGGGGCAGCTGCACACGGAGGCTATGGTGCTCTCTATCGAAGGGCCGTTAAAACCATTCCATAGCGTCCACGGCGCGTATTTTCGCAACTTGATCGTCAGACGTTTACGATCGTAGACTTTCACCGATACGAAAGGAGATAACAATAAAATTAACGGCTATAATTTCGTTTCTGAATTGGGGAAACCAATTAAAGTGAGAGCTGTGACAGCAGGAGGAGGCTTTTAGAACGGGATGACAAAGAAGGGGATACGACGTTAATGAAATTAAACGAAACTCAAGGTAGTTAAGTTGGACGATTGAGTGAAATATGAGATGGGATGAATAACGCACAGCTGGTTGAAAAAGACATCATACATAATTATTTACTTTTAGTACAAAAAATTATTATTAGTTAATTTTCATTGTTAACGGGTGGTACATTGTTTTAATTAAATGAAGATATAATGACTGCATGTGAGCAGTGAAGAGACGAAATAATCTTAGCTTCATATTTTTCCCTTGAATGATACATAAATATTTATATATACTTTCTTTTTAGGTATTAAATTTCCACCAAAACCAGACATCATTCATGTTTCATAAGAATTTGAATTCAAGTATATACTAAATCCGTTCTAACTGAACAATTCTGTGTATATTTGTGAAAACCATCGATAACACCAATATATATAACTTATATATAACTTTCAATTTTTTTATTCATATTTATTAAAATAAACTATTAATATAGTACACTATAATTATAACCCAGTCAACTATGATTATTCATTTAAATATATCCAGAGTTTACTCTGTTTACAAAGAGATGATTTAGGTAAAGAACTGTTTCTAAAAAAATAACACTATAATATTAAAAAACGAAAGTAAATGAGTAATAGTTCAAAGAAAAAAAAATTATAAAATATTATAATCCCGCCACTATCAAAATATTAGTTATGTAATGTAAAAAATGTATTGTAAATTTCCAATCGGAATAAAATATTCGATCTTTACAAACGACAACTGATGAATCATCAAAATAAAGGCGATTCGATATTCCCATACCACTCTCAACAACAAAAACCACACGTGTTTACATTAATAATACACACTCTCGCTTAATCTTTATAGCAGCACTTAGTAGAACACAGGCAGTTATTACGCATCCTTTATGCTCGTTACACTTGCGAAAAATCATGTTAACAAGCAGAAATAGATATCTTATAAGCATTTATTTCCGTCTCTGCAGGCACGAGCGTCCTCCTCGGCATACGAAACAAAAACATTTTTATAGACGGCATAACTTTCCTGAATACCTACGCTCCTTCGCCTAACAGGCCCCCGACAGCTCTTCGAAAAATACGAGAGCTCTATGGAAATGAGAAAACGGCCTCTGCGTACGGCGACAAGCAAAAAGCACCGCAAAAAAGTAACGAGCGTGGACTATTGCGGGGAATATCATCGTACGAACACCTAAGACGCGCTATCTCCGGAGGTATGCGACGGTAGAATAATAAAGGGGAAAAATACGTACGGAAAAAGGAAGGAAGATTGATAAGGTACGAGTGGTGGCGGTGAGGAATGGTGGAAAGCGATGGATATGCTTTTGAAAGGGCTCCTCGGAGAGATAGCGGAAGTCGGGGTAAAGGAGTCGCGCTGAGATTCCGCGGATGAAAGGGATGGATTCCGAAGAAGGATCCCGGGAGATGCTTGGGCATACAAATCAGTGGAGGGGCGAGAGATATAGGAGACAGCGGAGAGGGAGAGTGCGTGGGTGAGAGATTGAGAGATACGAGGGAAAAAAGGACGACAGAGTATAACAATATAAGCGGACGGAGGAATTGAATAATAAAAGAAAAACTGACGTGAATAACAAAAGGGACAAATGAAATAAATTCCTCCGTGTGCGAGGGGAGCTACCCACCCCCAAGGGTATGAAGGAAGCGCTGGGAATATCGTCGGTAATCGAAGACGAGTCGGTCCGAGAGATAGGGGCCCTTATGTGCCGTAGCTACTTGTTGCGAAGGGGGTCGAAATGGAGGGACAGGCGCCTTGGGTGCGTCGCACGAGAGGAATTATACTTGCGTGGGCGGTGGGGAGAGAGAGCCATTGTGCAGTCAGACCCACTCCGTGGACTGTCCGACGCTGCTGACACTATCACCTTATTCCATTTCTAACTGCCACCGCTTTTAAACACACAATCTGCGCTCTCCCCTTTCTTCAATGGACGCGTATATATAGCGTTCGAAAGGTGGATGTCGGCGGCCACGGATATGGGCCGAAGCGGAAGAGGAGAAGATAAGGGTATAGAAGGCGGAGGAAGAATAAAGGTGGAGATAGGGAAGAAGAATCTGCTGATGGGACGCGGTAGGAATAAAGAGAATAGGAGACCGCGTGGGAGAGGGTGGGAAAGAGGCAGGTGATGTCCGGAATGGTAATGCACGGGAAGGATCGTGGGGAGGGGGGATATTAACTCTGCCGGTAATACCCGAGGCTCGAAACCCGGCAGTGCGGGATCGCGCAATTATGAAAGCTAAGAACTGGATGTGCTGTTGAACAATGAAGTCGTCAAGGGATACAGGGGGGGAAACTGCGCCGACCTCGCGTTTCCTTCTTTTTTCGCGTCTACCAAAGGGAAAAAACATTGCGCTGAGGAAATTAGAGTGGTTGATGGACGAAATGAGAGAATGTCTTCCCAGAGAAAGAAAGCGTAACGAAGACGATCGTAAAAAAAAGAATCTCGCAGACAGATAATCAAACCGTTGGGGCGGCAGAGATGATTTTCTCTTCGCCATAAAATCCGCTGAGAAAATAAGCGAGCGTAAGCTAGGCTTCACGCGGAAAATCCGCTTAGACAAATACGGAGGAGTTACAAATAGCAAAAATATGTCGGGATTTGTAATTTTTAGACTGCGCTTACCTTCGCATCTTAGCTTATAGGGTTCCTGTATTTTTGCTACTTTGAGGGGCGTATCGAAGGTGAAAATTAATAAAAAAATAAAAACTCGAATAACTACATATATTTAATGCAACAACTTTAAAATATGCTTTAAATATGCGTAAAATAATTTTTTATAACATATTATGAATTTTTAAAAGAATAATATAACTTGTCTTATTCTCCCAAGTCCTTAATTTTATGGACTTTTAGACTCTACGCTATTCTTTTCAAGCAGCATCTTCGTAATTAGATCCTTATCATTTTGGTTCTTTCCACTACAGCTACAGAACTACACACGTCAAAATGTGACGAAAATGTACGAAAGTGACAAGTTAAACTTTAAAGACACTGATTTCATAATGCCTAATGAGTGGAATTAAAGGGCAATTTTAAATCACAGCTTTCTTTTCTTTCTGATATATGTTCAAAAAATTTTCCAAATAGCGTTCATTTTGTCACGAGGACTGACACCATCATCGAATTAGTGGCACCTGAAAGTATTTAACTTACTCGATGTTAAACGTGTTATGCTGCGCAATGAAACCCAGATATAAATACACAAGCACAAGTCGATTAGATTGAAGAATAACCGTCACCAAAAACATTTAGTTAGCGCTCGTACCAGGCATCCCTGACGAGCCATACATCAAAAGAAAAAAGACCTCTCTCATCCGATTAAGCAAGCATCCCATCAATTTCCCGCAGACCCGAAATCTCAGATAAAAATCCCTCATTAGGGAAACTCGCGTCGAAATCAATGACCAATCATTTCCACCCAAAATATCTTCTCCTGCGCTCAATTAAAAAATACACGCCGCTTGTCTCCTGCACCCCGCTACCGTAAAGAAGGCCGCAAAACTCCGGACGACGTTGAGTAAGGGGAAAGAATGTTCAAATAGGAACATTTTTGGTCCATCATCCTATAATCCCTCACCCTGTCAAGACGGTGGCATAGTCTCAACTTCCTCCGGAATGTTCTCACCGAAAGACTCGACTGATAGAACGGCAGAGACAACGGGCAAAAGAGCCCGAGAATAAGTGGGAGAAAGGACGTGGGTCACCTTGGTGCTACCGTTCTTGAACCTGGTGGGGAGAAGGGGTGGGCGATGGTAGGGAGAGATTTCTGACCAAGAACCTCGCTGGGGGTGAGGCGGGGACACTTGGGATGAGGAGTAAGAGATGGTGACTTGGTGGTAAGGGCAGAATTAATCGTTTGCCTGGAATTCCGAAAAAAAGCACGATGAACAGTTCCACCAAAACGTAACGAGGGAACGGGACGCGGTGGAAATCGTCCGGGGAGAGTGGGAAGGCGTTTTAGGAGCAAATTTATATACTGAAGAGGTGGCGGAAGGGGTTTCGGTTATGGCCTAGAACGGAAACGGAGGGCTGGACCGTTTTTCACGGGGTGGCATCCGGAGATGGTTCCACCGCCGTGGCATCACGGTTGGGGGAGAAACATAAAAAAATCAACCTTTTCTTGAACTCCCGGGGCGGCAATCTGAGGATGGGAAGGCCATTGGTGTCAACCGAGAAAAACGCCTGGAGAGGAAGAAAGGGGGAAAGGAGAATGAGTTTAAAAAATGGGGAAAGAAAGAGGCGGAGGATAGAAACAAAAAAGGAGGAAAATATTCCGTCTTGCTCATTCCCGGCCACTTCTTCCAAAGAATTCACACGTTAAACATTGCTCAGGAGGAATTCCAAGGGATCTTTCTCCCTAACCGTAGAGAGGAACGGGGGTGGTGCGGGGAATGCAGACACGGAAAGATATTAAAGAGGAAGCTTTGATACGGCCTTTGTGGGTCCCTAACTGCCGACATCACTTCACACGTAATCGGCCGTGTGACAGAAAAATAGAGCGTCTTTAGTCAATCTCCACGGAATATTTTATCGGAAGAAGGGTTCGAGAATTCTCCCTTTTTTACCGCTCTTCGAGCTACCATGTGGATATCCATTTAATATATGAATCGGATAAATTAATTCGAAGGATCCTAGCCGTGAAAGACGCAACTTTGGAGCAGCGTCGTAAAAACACCTCCGTGAGGATAAAAAAGAACTTAAGATCGCCGCTTAAAACTTTTTCCTTCCAATCTTCTTTTCCTCCCGCGACTAACAATCCGGTTTCACTTTCTCAGCGCAACAAAGGTATATAAATTAAAATATATCCGTGTTTGTTTGCGCTCGCCGGAATGATGGATTTTTCCGGAAAGATAAAACTTCTGCGTCCGCGTAGGTCTAATTAAAAATTAATCGCGCGGAATGAATGATAAATAAGACTCCCGAAAGCGCGGCTCAGTGTCACTGGGGCCATAAAATGCTCGTTTATCAATCGGCCGCCTTCATTAAGCATCGGACTCGAGGTATAATGGCGAGGGCCGAAAATAGAATCTTTAAGAATCCCGGGCATCAACGAGAGAAAAGCAAACAGCGGCCTTTCGGCGCTTTTAATGCGTTTCCCCTTTCTGTTCATCCCACGAAGGGCTCCTCTTTTTTCATGCGAGAAGAAAACGAATTAATTCTACTCTCCGCCGTCGCTTGATGTTTCGAGAAAATGGAACAGGATACGGACCGTCACCGTAAGCGTGTGTGGCATTTCATACAATACCACCAGTGGCGTATGCGTCATGAAATCACGGGCCCCCACACGTCGCTGTGAGTAATTAGCATACGCATTTGCTTGGACGTCATTTTTCACCTTTTCATGGCCAATGATTCCGTACACCTCTCTCCGTCCCTACCGTCGAAGATTTTTCGGGACGCGCTACTGCGTGCCGCAATTCATCATACTCGCCGCGAGTTAACGGAATGTCCACGGACGGATGTGCGGTGTCTCATTAATTCGCCCCTTTCCCACGTTCCCGACAAATTTCCCCGGAAAGCGAGACTCGCGCAGACTTCGCGAAACGGGGCCGTTTTTTTCTGCGATCGCATGAGGCATGCCTTTGTTTACGCCACTAACAAGTTCGATTTCCGATGGAAAAATTTCTACCCCTTCGGAACGCCGAATATTTTTTCCTACCGTGGAGATCGAGCCGGCGATAAGCCCTTTTCCCCCGATACGTGACCGAGGTCCGCTTAAAGTCGCCCCTTTGGAAAGGTAAACACGTTGATAGATACTTTTGTATATATCCCTGTCAGCTTCTTTTAACGATGCTTTCGTTAATATCTCCCCGGAAAAAGAGAAACTCCTTCCCCCGATCGGGACCGTGTTTTCCAAACCGATCCCTTATTAGGCAATCCTCGGAGAGGCAGAAAAAGTTCTTCGAAATGTGGATACCAAATAAATACCACAATCGCAAAGACCGATTCTTCGGGAGAAAATGTCCGCTGGGGCGGTAGTGTTTAAATTCGTGCTACCGAATGAGCGCGGAATTCGATTAGCGTCGATAAACGGCCATGTGAGGAAACAAAAAGAATGCATCGCCGAGACTAATAAACATTCACGGTACGCGTTACAAGGACAGCTGCGACGCGTAGCACTGTGTCCGTCGGGAATTTTTACGTCATGCTATGACATATCGGGAGCCAAAAAAGCGCCTTCACTGGCGACAACGCCCAGCACTAACAAGACCCGAGCGCAAATAAAAGATTTAAAAAAAGACTTATGCATATTTTCTCGCTTTCGCCATTGACCACCTCTTCTTGCTCGCCTCTTACAACGAATGAAAAAATCGTCGGGTAGAGGAAAATATCCACCCACAGCGCCGTGTACATAAGCCGTATTACCGAGCGCACGGCATATCTTTCGGAAAACACTCTCGGATGCTAATATCCGGCGGAGAGTTGCAGTGACAGAAGCCTTGTAGCGTGTCCGGGGAGAATGAGTACCGGAATGACTAATGGTGGCCAGAGAAGTAAGTAGCGGTTGGAATGAGAGCTTTGGGGAAAAGGATCGAGGTCCACACTTTATGACAGGCCACGATGCGATCGGCCAGAGAGGATGATAATACGTGATGACTGATGACGAAAGGGAAAACCCTGGAGAAGGAATGGTGGGTGGGATCGGAACTTGAAGCGGTGGAGATTGGGAAGATAGCATGGACGATGAGTTAGGCCACTATGCCTCGCACGGAATATGCAGACGAAGAAAAAGGGGCCGTGACTGATAGGATACCACGTAAAGAAAACAGTGATTTCTTCCCTTCGACAAACAACATGCGGAGCTTGCGGAGGATATAAAGATGGGCAGAGAAATTTAGTTAGTGCCTCGGGTAGATAAGAGGGTGTGGCGTCCCTCGGTCGTGTTCGTTCGCTGGGTAATACATGGGATTCGAGTAAGAATGTGAAACAGATACTGGTCCATGAGAAACAGAACGAATCAGAATGTTCGATGTGTATGCTGCCTTTTTAACGGGTGCTTCCATAACGTTTCGTGATGGAACTCGAGTACTTTAAGGCCTCTGAAGTCCGAGTTCATGCTGCGGATCGGAATTTCATCCGGCCTCGTAAGTCACAAAATGAGTTAAGCTCCCGATCCGAAGCTATTTCGCTGCCACGCTCTCGGCGCTAATCAGCATACAAACTCAGCAAATCAATCGAACGAACCCGAGCTTGGTCACCAATCACACGAAATACCTGTCTCGGAGCATTTCCAATGAGGATACAAAAATAACGTCAATATCAATCCCTTTCTAGCATTTAATGAGTGAAATTCACCGAAATTTTATTAATATAGTGACAATTATCTATTCTTGGTTATAATAAAATATGCGATACATTTAAAACTATTTCTATTGTAATACAAATGCTTTTACTGGGATCAAATAAACTCTGGATCCCTAATTACTACTCGTAAATCAATTTCTTAAGGGCAAAAAACGATTTACTAAGCGGAGAAATTCTTAGATTGAATTATTAAATCAAAGATAAGGTCAAATAAGAATTCATAAGTTACTTAAATTAACACGTGCTATATTTATGGAGAATATTATTAAACTTCCGGATAAACGTAATTATCAAAATATACATGATAACCTCCGTAACTTAAATTCTTCGCTTTTATCGGACTGATTTTTAATGTCAAAAATAACTGAAAATAGCTAAAGATATTGAAGTAAGTTCCACTTCAAAAGAACTACATAATGGTAAAGTAAAGGACACGAAATGTAATCTCATACCATTCTTTCAGATTTATCTCAGACTGACTCATGGAGTTAAACTTTCCGTAAACTTTTCTTTTTTCAACTATAGAGGAAGAAAGGCAACTCGTCTAATGCTTATTTTTTATCTTCTCAGTTAAAAGGTTATAGGTAGGTGTACGTAGGCTCTACATCTTTGCAGAGATTTATATGGGTATAAACGATAACGATCAACAGAAGGCTCTTCTCGATGAACAAGCAACAAATACGCAAACTTTTCAGGAGACTTCAATGCTCGCACCTCTCACATGTCGCCAGCTGAAACTTAGGCATTTACAGCTGAAACTTGGGTCATTACGCCAAATTAATGACAATGTAAAATATGGTTATCCTCCATCGATTGAAAGTAAATACTACAGAGATATATAACCTCTTTCGAGGAATAGATTTTTATAGAATTGAATAGAAAATATGGTACGCAACGAAAGAATGGAATTCCTTTCCCATCATAGACTTTATGAAAAATCGCCTCCAATTTTTCGTCGTACTTATTTAAATGCACACGATGATTTTTCATAGACCGAATTATTTATATTGCGGAGTAAATTTTAAGTGTGGAAGGAATAAAATATTACGGCATCGGAAAATTAATAAAACAATGGGTCGTAATTTTATTTCCTAACGACCGCAACAGAGACGTTTTTCATGGCTATCCCTTCGAAAGGCCCGAGTACCAGAGGCTAAATTTCAAGTCTTGCAGAGGGACCTGTAATATTTCTCTTCTTTATGAGCCAAACGGCTAAGACGTCAAGGTACAATTCAGACGTGTCAATTAATATTTATGAATTGAAATTGATGGAAATGTATTCACTGGGAACTTTTAAAACGTAATTCGTTAATTTCGCTAACACATCACCGACCTTGACCCCGAGAACATTTCACGCCCACCGACAATTAACATTTTATCCCACACAACGGCTACTCACAGACGCAATTTCTTAATTGTTATCTTCAGACTGAGTAATTGTGTTCGCTTGCTTATTAGTGATGCAGCACTTAGCAGTTTGACAGTCATCAAGTTTCAGTCGACTTAAACAATGTAATATGCCGTCGTGTGATCTTGATATATTGAGAGAAATTGACTACTCATTGCACCTAAATTGATAGTCTATCGCAAATTCGCAATCAAAGAATCTTAACAGCGTTTATTCACTGATTTACTTCGTTCGCAGAACGTCTATTTCGGTAGCAAGGACAATCGTTAGTATTCTACCTTAAAAACTAATGCCGACTTGTCCTCAGCAAGTAAAGAAAAGCCATATTAAGTTTAAATATTTCTTCTATTTTACAGACACAAATCGGTCATCCAGTTCCTTAAAAGACTGTAATCACGGATAATAGCATTACCTATTGAGTTTCATTAAATGTATAATCTTTTACTCTTTGTATCGTGGATGCGGCGGTATTGAATTACAATGCTCACAAAGTAGGCGGTTCATAAAACGGAACTTGTTCTGCATACATTTCCGCCTGTTTATTCTACATCTACATAACCGCATTTGCATAGTTATCCTGCCAGAAAAGATACTGCTTTGTCGGGGCATGACAGGATGCTGGCTTCTAACAATGATAGAGAAAACGGGATGTTTAAAAGATAATGCACTCCATTAATCAGCATTAACACCGAATAACGTAAACAGATGAAATATTACACCTCGGCATTTCCATCGAACCAATAACATAGAGAAATTATTCCTTGCCTTGAGAAATACTTAAATCATGTAAATTGGAATATAGTAGAGCTCATAAATAAACAGACATGACAAGATTAACTAGTACTGAAGGCATCGTACTGCATGCGTCGGTTCCGCTTGCCTTATTTGTTGTTCAGGTGCAGCAGAGACGCCAAAAATCAACTATATTAATAGTACTCATGACTGTATGATGGAAATTCAGCCTCGTGACATTTCAAAAGGATATAAAAGGGTAAAGTAAGAATTATACTAGAATAGCTTCTACTAGAGCCGAGTGATGACCTTAATATGTGCATGTTGTATCTAATGAGATTTATAATACATAAGACAAATCTATGAATTCAGATTACATTTTTGAATTTGAAGAAGGGAAACCTGCGTTTGCAATTAGCATATCACACTACAAAGTAACATAGGAGTGCTATGAAGGTAAAACCGAATATACATGTAATATATAGTTATGATACCGAAAATCGCTGAACGGCTTATACAATCACTTCGGGAAATATTACGGATACCTACAACTAAAAAACGATTTTAATAATCAGAAAGTCGCATTTGCAGCGACCGGTAAATCCGCGACAACAAAATAGAAACTAAAATAACGGATGCGAAAACCGGGGAAATACAACAGGTGTGGCGCATCACAACTTAAAATATCCCGCACTTGTATCCCTGCCAGTTGAGCGGGAAATATCTCAGAAATATGAAGTCACTCCGTGCGTGACCTTCGCAGGGGCGATAACTTGTCCACTCCTTGCTTACGTACGAAACGCCGACGGATTTGAGTGTGAAAACGTGGAAAAAGCGAGAGGGAGGCGGTAATGAGACGGTGGAGCGCACGTGGGATGATATTGGGCGTCGGCGCTAGGACCGGCGAAGACAAATTGGCGCCCGGACCGAGATATTTCACGGGCGGGGGCGTGCTCTTTGAATTAGTGACACTCCCGCCCCCTCCGCGGGGATGCTAATTGGTCACAAACGGAGATTTTGGACCGAGCCCGGGATACGAATTAGATGGATTTGCTCTTTCCCACCGTGATTTATCCTCTTAGCGGTGACAAAGCTCGCGCGCTGAAAAATGCAGGGGGAGGCTGTGTCACATCCGCCGGAGCTATTAATCTTTCGGGTGGATGAGAGTCACTGAGGTCAGGCGCGCATGGAATAAGAAACGCGGGTCCAATTAATGCGTTAAATGAAAAATATTATGGGAAAGAGGGAAGGTATGAAAAGGTATGGCACGAGAGACGCCTAAATTTCGTGCATTAGTGATATCGTTAGAAAGAGGCGATGATGGACGAGGCTCGAATCGTTTCTCACGAACGGTGACGCCTTTTTCTAAACTAACCGTGAAATACTGCTTTCGAATGTTGGCTCATTCGCAAATTTGACTCGTGAAGAGAATTTTTCTAACGATTTATTCGCTATCTAACTCTCGTAAGTTATACAAATTTATGCTTCCAAATTAGGAGATTATTTGTTGATGGTTTTAGAGTTAACAGCTACGCCATTCGAAGTATCTTTGATGGACAAAGAATGATACCGGTTTCGATATAAAAAGTTCACTCTCTATAAATTCCCGATTACAGTTTCTAATGAAGCTGTGTAAACGGAACTTTGTTTCAATTCAATAGAAGATCACCCAATGCCAGGCCTAAGCTAACTTCATTTCCCTTAACGACATTACGTACCTCTGAGATAGATCACAATCAGTACAAATGCCAACTGGAACTACACAGAAGGGAAAAATCAAATTTTAAAAACATAATCAATGTAGACCAAATGCCTGCATTGATTATAATTTTAAAGTGGCAGAACTCATCTATAAATGACAACTTTCAAGTTATAAATGTAACTCGCTTATTACTTCAATAAAATCATGGGAAAGCAGTTTCTTTACTTTCGTTTAACTGAATATGAAATGGCTAACAACAAATGGCCCCCTCGATTTACATATGATAATTTCGAGACAAACTTTCGGGAATAAGGTAATGTATTAAAGATGATGAATTGCTCAATTATCTTTGACTGGAAATTTTAAACATACTCATTAAATGTACTGATATCCTGTTGTGGCCATGCTAGAAAAGTAGTAATCAATGTCAACTTCCGTCCAAACTGACTTAGCTGCCTCTACTTCTTCATCATGATCATAATTAAGTAAATGCTGAACGCAAAAAATCGTTCCAGCACCATCTGTTTGGATGATGATGAATTTTGGATGCATACACATTACAATGAAAAATAATTCTGCGTGAAATCACATACTCACTTACTGGAAGTTAATAATTAATTATAAATTCTCTTAAATACGTGATCAAAGGAATCATGAATAGAAAATGTAATATTATAAACTCCTGATTTGTATAATTAGCATTAATTGAAAAGAGTAAGATGTATTTGGTAACATACACCATCCCATCCATGCGTGTAAAGGTTCATTACGAATTCTTTCAAGCGTCGATCTCAGCAAATTCATAGAATCTAATCCTAAATTCCTAAACTTTCGGGAAAAGCTGTATCCTTAACTCTATTGATAAAAGTCCAGTAAACTTAAATTTGAAAACGAATGAAATGCTGTTAGATTTGTCAAAAAATAATCAGTTTAATGGATTTGAAGGATCAGAGAAAGACAATAGCATAGGATCTCTAATATTAATCAAACATTTTTATTTTCAAGTACTGAAGCAAATTTGGTATGACAAATAAAAATGGTAAAATAGTATCTTCAATTATTTTCACAAACTAAGAACCAATATTATATCAAGACTCCTGCCTCAGGTCACTTGTTGATTATAAGATGCGAGTAAGCTAAAATTATATAAGTTATAATTTAGTAAGTTTCTTTTACTATATCTACATCAGGGCAGGATTGAACTTTATATGTAATATACTTTAATGATATAAAAACAGAAATTTATTAACGATTTCATAATGTTCATTTTTTACAAATATAAGCACTAGTTATATGCGTCAATAACTACTTACACTTTAATTCTCTACTCTCCCAGGATAAAGGCAAATTTGGTTAATATTCCTGATGTTACACAGTTATACCTAGTCCTCCTATAGTTAATAGTGCAACTAAAACAGAGGCGACGGTTGCATCTATCTACTTCGAGTCAAGATGACTGAAGAAAAACAATAAAAATATTCATACAAACGAACGAAAATACATTCTCTATATCTCAAAGAAATCAAAAGATAGAAATAGATTAATAGAATATATAACACAAAGGATGTTATTTATATTTGATAAAGTAGTAAAGGAATGGATTATAAGAAATTTATGTAAAAAGAACGAATTAAATTTTCTATTACTAAAGAAACCTTACCCAGACAACTACTGATAAATTGTGATAGACACAATTAAATACACCTGCTCTCTGCTCTTCAAAACTTTGAAGCAGAGAACTTAACGTAGAAAGTTGGGAATAGAATTTTGTTCTAAAAGTTACTAAATACCGAGGGGCTACATTTGTATGACATTGAGATATGGTACACAAGGATCATAAGAGAGTGAAGTTATACAATATCTGACACATTATATAGCTGCCGTTTATCTGAGACACAAAGTATATTTCAAACATCTTGTCGTTTAGAGAAACAGTATAGAAACTCGAAAGCGCTCGGTGAAATGTGTGACCTCGGAATACTATCATCCTTCTTTATTTATTTATATAGACAATTCCTTCGGGATGAATCACGACGAGTTTAAACAACCGGTCCGAAAATAAATTGAGCGCCATGATTAAATTAACGAAGACTGGAGGACGTCGTATATGCGCAGATGGGAAACGAAAGTGGCGACGTTAAAATGCCGTCGGAGCAAGATATATGCTCTTAGGCGCGTACACTTAACGCAAGCAGTACAAGAGGGGAGGATGCACTTGAGAGCACTACAAGATTGAGCAGGGAAATTTTTTCCCCTTCTGCCGTCGCAGCACAATGGCCGCGACCATCTTTGGAAGTGAAATAACGACAGGCCAATGGGTCGTACATCAGAAGGATATAAGGAAGAATGGGGGATTGAGATCAGCGATTCCAGGGGATGGAGGGAGCGTGGTCCTCTTCCCAAACAGCACTTAAAAGAGCCGAATAAAGACGTTCATGGGGCTATAAAAAATTCCACTATCAATTGGCACATCTCTTCTCTATCGACCCTTCGATGGAGATTCCTTATTAGTGAGGCCTTTTCTATCGAATTGTCTTCCGGCGACGACTCCCGACAAAATTAACGGACTCTTCACGATGGCTCCATAAGAGTTTTGTTATGTCCTTACGCGCGTGTCTAAGTATTGGAAGATTTTTATGCTCTCCACTCTATTACGAAGGTTTAGAATCGAGTCGGAAATGGAGAGAGCCCCAAACGATATTGTTTTAGAATGCTGACACGAGTAGAGCGGTTTCATCTAGATTAGATAGCATCCGTATTATGGCATAAATTATGTGGATAGTCGAGGCCATAAAATTACACAAAAACATTCCTTAAGTATCCTAGCATAATATAAGGTATTTTGTGTGAGTATAACCGAATAATCTAAAGTAAATAAAATAAAGCTTCCCGAGTTTTAAGAGGAGCTTCCTAATGAAAGTGAATGTATCGACTGAATGACGGGGAATAGCTCATTACCATTTTGCTGCACATGAATATGTTTTCGTTAGAAAATATGATAAAATTACTTGAATTAAACGTAGATAATGATGTAATGTTTTTACATACAAGGATTTATAAATCTAAACTCATCTAATTTTTTCCTAATTTCAACTATTTTCTTTCCTTGTTAAAATTCCTCCGCATGAAATGAAAGACGCTCTGCAATCAATATGCTTAACAAAATATACGTACCTAAAACAAGAAAATACTCACTAAAGTAATTTAATATTACGAAGTACGTATAGATATAAAAACATCTACCGACCTTGAGGACAAAACGAGTGATTATAAATCAAGCTCAAAGTAAAAATCGTTCACTATAATGGTATAACAAACGCTCCTTTACCGGTTCTTCTCTTTTGAGATATGCAATTTAAATCTCACGAATAGAGAAGCAGTTTATTAGGGTCTTTCGGCAGGAATTTCTTTGGAAGGCAGGCGAAGGAACGTAAACTAGAAAGGAACGAAAAAGGAGTGTCCGGGGAAATGGGAGGATTAAAAGAACAAAACGTCTCCTCCACAAGACTGATTGATGATTGAAGCACGAGATAAACAGATTGTTAGGATAAGCAGTGGAAAGAGAGAGGCAGCGTGTCCGTGCTTCACGGAGAAAATTAACACGCCCGGGACTTAAATTTAACGCGATCCTTTGCGGTAGCGGAATTTACGAAATTCGGTCCGCATAAATTAGCCACTTTATTCTTACAATCCTCTATAAAGTAAATATCGACCCGATCGAGCCTTCCGATACGGACAGCTTTCCAGCGCTCGGCAGTGGAAGGGGGACATAAAAGTGACCGTAACTTCACCACGGATCCATTCCGAAGCGTCCCGGGACCAATACCGTTGATATTTCATAACCCGAAAAAAGAAATCGTCGAAATAAAATACTTACGCCGCTCGTTATATTCGAAAAGCAAACAGCGTCCGGTTATGGAGCGAAACGCATCGGCCGGAGACACTCGGGAACCTGTATTAGCCCGTAAAAAACGCGTCTTTTTCATCTCTTACAAATGGGGAGTATCATCTCTGCTCTCAGCACCGAAATAGATGCGGAAAAAATGAACGTCGACTCGGTAACCGCCCTCCTCATCATCGGAAGGAGGCCTTAATTATTACATATTTTTTGTCCGGACGTAAAATTTAGCATTTCCCCATCACTCTTGCGCCCTAGTGCCTTCCTATCGACGCCTGTTCAATCATCCCGATTCGCCGCCCCTTCCACCGGACAACCGCGTCTCCTAATGCCCTTCGCCTGCCTGCGACAAATTATAGGAGGCGTGGCGGAGAAAAAAGGGCTAGCGAGATGGAATGAGATAGGGGAAACGGACTGAGAGATGGGCCCGCAAAAAATAAAGGCGAGCGCGGAAAGAATTAAAGGCAGGACGACTTGGCTACCGGGCAGAACATCGAGACGATGTTCCTTTGTTGAAATTTATTTAGCGGTGCTTAACGTCCACTCTATAAACATCCACGCGGAGGAGGGGAGCCGTCTTCGGCAATTACCGAATTCGCCCGTTTCTTCGAGGACCGAGCGTGAAAAAGTGGGAAAAGGATTTTAAATAAGGGGAATTAAAGTCTTCTGATTCGAATTCTAATGGCGAACCTATCCGGAGATAAATGGACGCCGTGTAAAGGGTTTTCGTTTCCGCTCGGCCCATGCGTAACATCTGTGGGATACGTATCCGGGGTGATTTAACCGAGGGTTAATCATCCGCATTATAAAAATCGCCCAAATGGAAGGCTCTGGGTTCGAGGGAAGGAAATAATTGGAGGAGGAAAAACACACCGAACGCGAGAAATGCACAAATTACGTTCTATGGTCCTTCACGCTCGACAGAGGTGTTCTGCGGGAATTATGTCATTACCGAAGAAATATAATTGGCCATTAGCATATTTCTCTAAGACTAAAAGAAACGGTGCTTAGCTTAATATATGGGCGATTTAATTTCGTATATTTTAAATTAGTTTGCGTCATTCTAGCTCTTTGGTAACCCGTGGAGGTAATTATAGAAGGATAATTTCTACAGAAATTTATTATCATTACCGGTTTCGCTAGAGACGCCGTAAAACGAATCTCGCTTACATTAGAAATACATTTCGTCCCAACTGGTAAATGAGTTTCCTCCGAGTTACATAATTATTTATGGATCTCCTAACATTTAAGGACAACGAGGAAGTAGTTCTGATCTTTTTCAAACAACTGACTGATATTATGCAGAAGTTTTATATCGGAGAATCTAAAAAGACGACATACGGCAGTCGAAGAGTTAAGGATTGTGTAGGGAGAAACGGAGCTTGTTTTAAGTGAAGTGAGAAAAGCATTAATAAATGTGAAGATTTAGTTAGTAAATTATTACAAAATACATTTAGAAATGCTACGTCTAAAGGTCTCTACATCGATGAGGAAAAAAAAGTATAGCTAAATCTAATTTTTACAATCCATAAAAGAAAAAAGTAAATATGTTTCGGCATTACTTTAGGGTTAGAGAAGAAAAACAAAATACGCAATGAACCTCTTGGGGTAAAATTACAAAGTTTACTCTTATTCCTTTTTCTTCTACACAGTACATACAACTAAAATCAAATAATATTAATAAAATTCAGAAAAAATTTGAAGTGGATGTCGACTTTGAAACAATACTAGGACTCATTGTTTCACACAATTTTATGATCAAGTATTTCGGCATACATGGAAATGTGAAGGGAAAAGCAAAGGAATTTGATTACCAGCACATGGTTTTTACGCAGATAGTAAGAGTAGAAAATAATATACATTATCTAAATCGTTCGTGAAAATTTAGGAATAATTTCAAGTTTTACATTAACGTGCACATTTATATTACTTTCACTCTTGAATGTAATCCAATCTCTTACATTCCTCCTGGTTTAGTGACTACAATCCAAGGAGTGTATAACTAAACTAGGAAGAGCATCTGTAATGGTCGAAGGCGCGAATGGAAAGAAGAACGTTTCTCCAGTTGAAGAACGACCGTAACATCCATCGACAATGAATTCCAATGGGAGACCAAAAAAGCGGAATCCAAGATTCATTTCCGAACGAGCGAAGGGTAAAAAACCGCTCAAAGGCGTCCGAGAAAAATCGAAACTCGTCGCAATAAGGCATTTTACGGTGATTCCGAAGGAGCTATGCAAATTAATCGCCTTCTCGAAAATTATCTAGGCTTTGCTCTGGCGGAAAACAACTCGGGCTATATACTGGGAAAATGGAAATTACCGCAGTGAAGGAGCGGGGGTGATAAAAAACGGACGATATAGGTGGACTATTAAGAAGCAATGAAGGAGGGAAAAGAGTGGAAAGCCGTAAAACAGGTGGAATAGAACGGTGAGCGTTGGGGTTGCGTGGAATGGGCAGAAGAGGCAGCAAGAAATGAAGACGAGGTGTGGAAAGAAGGGCGGAAGAGGAGATGCTATCTCGGCCGAGCACCCAAGAGTCCATGCATGGAAATGAAGGGGAGGGAATAGAAAAACATTCCAGCGTGAAAATTCGTTCTGGAAATGGGGAGGGGTTGAGACGTGGCCCATTTCGGAAGAAAAATACAAATTAGAGTGAGCGTTGTGCTACATTGTGGAGAGTCACGCTTCGTAACAGAAGTAATATATCTGTCTCATTTGAAGGGAGCTAATTCACCCGAGTCTTGAGACACTTTAAAAGATCCTTCGTTAAATATTTACAGAGCATGAGAATATGCATGAGTGCGAGCTTACAACCGATTATTTTAATGCATGGTAATGATAGGGATTGAAGTATAAGCATGCGAATCATCGACCATGAGCGAATAGTTTACCTCCTGCCCAAAGTGCTCTCGCAGAATAGTAATGCGAGAGCAGATACTCATCTTCCGTTAGAGCGATTAAAAAATACTTCTAAAAAAATGTTGAGGTAACTATAACCAAAATTAATAATTACACCAATAACAATTTAAATATTCAAAAAGTAACTTTTATATAAATGCAAGTTAATGAGTAGGAAATAAACACTAACAAAGAGGAGGAATTTCATTGATTTTTTAACTTTAAGATGAAAGTGAAAAATGAAAACAATTATTCTTAGAGATAGATCATATCTCTAATAGATAAATGGCATATTTTGTATGCAATAATCATGACTTTTAGACAAAGTGGTAGGATAAGAGAAGCAAATGACAACACCACGAGAAAATATATAAATATGTTAAAGCTCCTATCTCTCATGCGTACCAAAATCTGGCTAGAAATAATCTACTGGCTATTTTTACATTTAGTACTATTTTCTTCAGAACAGACCATTATACTAGTTTTCGCAAATATGGTTCGAGTCTAACGTGTCGGTTGGATTTTCAATTATATTCAAGAAAGCAACTGACATAGACTGTACGAAAATTTATAGCAATCAATTCATTAAAGCCTTCAAAAATGGAACCGCTTCACGACACAAAAAGCACCAGGAACCCTCTGTTGCTTCCGAAGGTGCGGGGCGTACACCGGGAACCCCACTTTTTGTCCCCACTTTTTATCAGACTTCTGGGCGGCACCCCATCACAATGACAACCTATCCCGGTTGAAAATTTCCATTCGTAAGGGGAAAAAAGCAATTTGTGAGCGGTGGATGCGGAGACCGCGTCGATTGGAGGGTGGCTTTTTTCGGGGAGATGCGTCGGGATGCCGGCGAATTGACGTGGGCGTATTGGGGGGGCACTCGGATGGGGCGGGGAGCAGAGGGAACGCCCACTTCGTCTCACTCCTTTCGTGGTAACAACGGAAGGAGGAGGGATGGGTGGTGTGAACAACGATCGGCAAAAACGGTGGGCGGAAAAAAAGTTGGGGGGGAGCCCGGAGGTGGACAAACAATACTCCGGTATCTAAAGCGGAAACAGGAAGGGGTGCTAAATGAATCTACTGACGCCCTTCATGGTGCTGTGACCATTTCACGATCGGGGACCAACTGCCACGCGATGCGAAGGTCCCTCGCTTTTTCATTCGGTAATTTTTGTGGAAAGAATGAGTCACGGGAGGAAAACATTAAGAAATAAAACCATTCCTGATACGGCCTATTATGGTCCGCCTGTGAACCGGAACGGAGGCTAAATTCAATTACTCCGGGTGCAAGAATTTGTCGAATCTCCGGGACGAATCTGGTCGAACGTAATCTACGACTTCCCCCGAACAGAGAGATAAGTTACGAAAATTAACGGTCCGCTTAATATAAAAACGCCTTCCTCCAAGTTTTATATGGCGACGCTACAATAATTGCACCGCCTCGTCACCATTGTGAAGCGGAACTGTAAAGCAAACTTAACGGCCTTCTTGGATCCGGATGGCCCCCGCAGGGTGCCCGGCAATTACTATGGCTCTATCGCCCGGGGCCCTTCCACACGGCGATCGTAAACCTCGAGATATATCCCTCGCGTAACTCTCGTTCATCGACGGAATAATTAACTCGGCCGCGAATGTTCCTTCGACGAATATCCCCTCGCGCCTATGATCCCTGCGCAGAATCGTTCTCATGTCTCGCTCGATTTATCACGCGACTGAAATTTCACGGACAGCGAGTGATTTAGAATCCTAATTCGGTCTGCGTAAAGAAGGATTTAAAATGGGAACCTTTTTCCGCGACCGTATCATTATTCATGAACTCGACTTCCGTTACTCACTCCACTCCCTTATTAGCACCCATTCGGACACTATCCCGCCATTACTCGGCTCTCCCTCCTTTATCTACGGCTTAATCTTAATCATTTGAGTGTAGCGCCGAGTTTATCGTAAATTTAGAACGTCTCCGGATTCGAACCCCGAGTGCCGATAACCGCCATTAGCGGGATAAAAAACCTATTGACGATCTCCACCGATTGAGTTCCTCCGATAAGATTAACGAAATTAAACCTTCTTAACCGCTTCGGATTGCGCGGAATGGCTCCGGGAAATCCTATAAATAGATTACCCATGGACAAATAAGGAGACTTAGATGGTAACAATAAGATGAGATGTTTGATTAAATGCATGTAAATTCCTCCATGACTAATCGGGACGGGAGAGAAGAAGGAAGAGTAATAGAGACCGGACCATCTACGATCTCGTCTAAATGCTTGGACTGCGTAAATGTGCTGGAAAGACAATAAAATTCAACACTTCGCAAAGCGGATAACAGGTAGAGAAGCTACCCATTTACGGACGATCTTTTTCCGAATCTTTCGCGTCCCAACTTGTTCTCTCATATCATCGATCACGCTTCTTATCGAGGATTTAATCGGGCTAAACTAATGGCGTCAGCGGGCTTTCAAATTAAGCCCCAGAGAAAGAAGAAAAACGCCGATATCGAGACGCTAAAAACTCCGATAGGCCCACCATTTTTTCGTATCCGCCGACCCCTCGTTTGACCCTCCTTATCTCATCGGACGCACCGATTGTTCGACTGCCGCGAATGAGCGAAACATCACGCGGGTACGGAGCGGCGGTTCCCGTCACGACGCATCCTATCGCTCCATCTCCGCAAACAATAACCAAAAAATCAAAGAATGGTTGCGTTGGTCAGGCGAAGCCGATCGCCAGCCGAGATGCATGGGATTAGCGTGGAACGCGGAAGAAAGGGCAATGGAAGATACGGGAAGAGCGCCGCCCTCTTTGCAGATGGAAATCCCCGCACTGATAAACAAACCGATGATGAGAACGCGAGGGGATTACGTGACCGCGATTGCTAAGTCTACGGTCACGGGGAAGGACCCGAGGTGCGAGATCGCCCCGAGCTAAGAATACCGCGCGCAAATCCGCAGGTCACGACTGCCTCGAGCAGACACCGACAAAGGTAGGCATTTGAATAAAAGCCATTAGTCACAATTCTCTTCGGCGGAGAAGCCGGGATGACCTCTGTTGAATGCTCTCTCATTAAGGGTCGAAGGATTAAGACGTTGACGGCAATATAAGCCCCCAATATGCGGGAGACCCTGTTCCATCTCCCGCTAAACGGAACGCGTTAATGAGAACCGTCTTACCGCTCGTAACATTAATCCTCTTGCGCGCATTTCGAGGGTTATCAAACGGATTTGAGAGGCGCGGCCTTTCGAAGGACTTAGCGAAAATTGTCTCTTTAAGAAGTCCCTCCTTTAGATACATTACTGCGCGAGAGAAAATAGTCCATTCGATGCTAACTACTTCGGAATGCGAAAATAAGATTTATCTCGGAGCCTCTCTATTTATAGTCGTTAGAAGCATCGGAAACGCCAATGCATCTGCATAAACGAGGAATATTTCAATTGGGTGTCAGAGCAAACAATTACACGACCCGCGACTCGACCGTCGCCCGCGCTGACGTTTAACTGGGATTTTATCTATTCTTTTCCGGAGTACATTGTTTTCCGAGTGCGTAGCGCGCGAATCAGTTGTCTTTCGCAATGTCCACAACAGAAATTTATGAGGGCGATACTTTTCTTCTCCTTATATTTGATATACACGTTATGCATTTAAGTAGGTTCTTACCCTTGGGGCGTAGATTTTCTTCGCCGATTGATTAATGGTGCATAAAAGAAAAAGGTAGCCAGAAAACTTCACTCATTGTTACATGAATCACGAACTGACTTTTCGAATACGTTTTAATATATGTGCGCAGCATCCGGCGAGCTTAAAAGATCAGGGACAAGAGAATATATTACAATAAAATAATCATCAACCCAATAAAGTGAGACAATCCATTAAAATTTATATTATTAGTATTATATAGTTTAAATTATTTTGTTACATAAAGTTATAGTGCTTTTAAAAACCTTTCATTGAAAGCAAAATGTTATACAACTCTTAATGAGTACGAAGCACTTCTTTGAAATTCAAAGTGAAATCACATTAGCGCATGAAAACATTCTCGAAGTATTTAACATATACAAGCATTCACGCAGCATACGTAATGAATAAAACACACATACGGAATACTTACGATACACATTTATCAAAGTATAACAGATCATAAAAAGGAAAGTGCGAATAAAAAAATTATTTAAACGAACGAATAACAGATTGTGTCACTCAAAATTATACATACGCCCAGCGATAAATAATTATGCTACATTTACTCTCCCGAGAATGAATAAATCCACCGTTTAAATCCAATATAATGGGAACTGACGTCCACATCGATCTGAGTCAGTAGCGCTAGGAATAACCAATTCTTCTATCGTTTTCCGCAGTCATTCATCACGGCACGAACGCTAACGATAAGATTCCGGAGGTGGGCATCGAACGTTAATCCACCTCCTCAACAAAAACAAAGAGAGGTCGCGGCCAAAGAGTTACAAGGTGCACTCTCATCAATAAAAAAGCATAACTTGGAAGAAGGAAGGTGTCTGTCGCGAGTGGGCGGAAATAGGGTATTGCGTGGGAAAAGGTGAAAAAATCGAGAGAGTACGTGGGAGAGTGAGTTTTCGAAAGGAGAGGATTTCAGTTGGATGAGGGGGCCTTTTAGAGATTAAGGGGTGCTCTAACGATTATGGGGATCGGATGCTTGGGATGAGAGGAGCCGAGGAAGAACAAGCGTAACCATTTACTCAAATGAGATAAGAGTGACGGGGAGTCAGAAATTAATTCGAACAGTCGCCCTTCCGTCCCTGTGTTTTTGATACGAGGAATGGAGTCCATTTGGACACGAACGACCACCTGAACTTGACAGAGAAAGTCAAACTTGATAAGCAGAGGATAAAAAGAAGAGTGAAAAAAGTTTGTCCACTCTCTTAAAGAGACTCGGCGGAGACAAATGCGCTATCGGGAAGTGGTGCCACGAGGGACAAAACACGGGGGTAACAGGTGTTCCGAGAGATCTCTTTTTTTAACACGTTACTATAATGATCGCGGCGGGTCATTAATTTCTTTGTTTAGCAGTACTTCGCGTCAACGAGGTGCCATTTTAGTATCGATACGGGAGAATTGGTGAGGTCTATCTTTGAAATTGGTGTCGAGTTTCAATTTATTCCGGAGCCACCAGATTATGTGTTCGGAGATGAACTCGCATTTAAAAGGACTGCTTCCTTAACGTATCGTGATATTTACGAGGGGTAGAGATAAATTTTGGGTAATTGATGACGATGCTTAATGCCATTAAAGTTCCATTGCTTCTCGAGTGACTCAATTAACTCCATTTAGCTTCGGAGAGATAAGTGATTTGAATAAATGTCGAATCATGATACCCATAAAATGAACTGTATAAAGTGATTCTAATGGCAATTACGATTTCTCCGACCTCAAAGTTGATTACTTGAAGGATATAAAGATTAAATTTGAAATCGTTATCAAAAATAAAAATGGATTTGACATACACAACTTACATAAGATGATAAAAAATTAAGACCACTTTGAATAAACATATCATCATTTTCGGAAAATATAGCTGTATTCATGCTCTTAATCGACAGCTACCACAACGAGGTGGATAGTTTAAATCTCTTTGAATCCATGAAGGGCGGCCGCAGAGGCGTGGAAAGCGGTGGGAATGAACATAAATCCACTACGGAGGAACTAACTCATAATATTCCGTCGAAATACTTATAAACACCCGAATGCAAACACGAGCATACATCTTTCTCTCGGCCTCCAAACCCTTTCATCCAGCGCCACAATTACATTCCTTTATCCAAACTGGAAATGGAAGAGAAGCATTTTTCCCCCTTGACATATTACATAGCGGACGGCAGAAATGATATTGAGACGTACGACTTTAACAAGCCGTGCAGCTCTTCTGTGCTCTCACGGGATGACCAATCGTAAATATCCAGACCCTTTTTGATCCGTCATTGTAGCAAGGCTCGCTTCTTTTTTCCGCCGACACCTCTCGGCCATTCAAAAAGTCGGGAGTGGGGAGTGCCCTGGGGTTACATCCATTACACCGGCGGCGCCCATGCCATAATCCGCGGAAAGGCGTGAAGCAACCTCACGGGGCCTCGGACCTCTTCTTTCTCTTCGCCGAGAGCTGTCGCCCTACGTAAGATCTTCATCACGGATTCTCCTAAACACACCGAGTAGGCAAAGCCGTTTCGCATTTCAACGAAGTGTGGCGACCTGCCTCTTGCGAGAGCCCCGCAGAGCAGGACGTCCCGAATTTTTATGTCGTGCTCCCGAACATATTTCGGAAATACGAGTTGGATGGGAGTGAACGCGTTCCTTGTTACGCATAATTTACGGAATACGGCTGAAGGTTTGCACGAACGGGTAACACTTTGCCTCGCCGATTTTCAGGCGAACACGAATTTAGCGAAAGGGTACAAAACGTGGAGTAAAAAGGTTTTCACCCGCAAACGGAGAAGTGACAACCAATCAAGTCCTTCGCTGAAAAATTATTCCGAGATTCCTGCAAGTGAAACTTGTGAAACATTTTTTTTACTTTTACTCCTTGCAGAATTCTTTACCAGATTCTCCGAAAACAAAATTCTTCGCCCTGAGAAACAAATTTCTCGAAAACAAGACTGAATTAATCGTGGGTTAGTTAGCTACCAAAAAGTTTTAATCATTCTTTCACATTGGCTTATTAATTGAGACTAGAAGAGTGGAATATCTTATTCGTTCTGCTGCCACTGGAAGTGCTAATTCTCATAGTCTCTGCATCAATTTGCTCATTATCTTCATCAAAACTTAGGAACAAAAATATTATCGAAAGAATGTCGTAAATAATCGGTTCTGGATATCGATGTTTGACTTTTATAGATTTTATTAACGGATTGGTTCGGATGTTAGATACGGATTATTCAACTAGATTACATCCAGCATAAAATATTGTTTTCATAGAAACATAAGACTTGATAATATAAAGTGTGATAGGTAACGGATGACTTTAACAATACCTGTAAATTGATTTAAATGGGGGTTTGACTTAGGAAACCAGACTTAAAGATAACGACGAATACTTTATCTTAAATGTTATATCCTGACCATAATTTATACTCGGCACCTTGTTGTCGTATGGTACATGAGCCTTACCTAAATGATTTCAGCTGCACATTGCAATTGAATGCATTTGAATATTTCCATTATCTTTCCACTATTTTATTTCCAAATTTACGAAGCGATGAATTCATTCAAACACGGTGTTAAACTAAAACCTATTGAGAATTGGCATTTGCTTTGAGAACCTTCTTGATAATCCTGGGAGTTCCAAATTCGCAATTGAGAAAATCGCACAGTTTTCTGTGCGACAAAACCGTTTTATTTCCATATACTCCAATTTTATTTTACTTTCTCTAAAATAATAATGTTTTTCGGTTGTTTTTGGTTTCCGCGAATGGTTTTTGGCTTCCACGGCCTTCTCATGTAGGCAAATAAGCAGTTTAATATAATATTTAAATGAAAATCTTCTAATGTGAAATTCTATACGAGATTCCTAAAAATTATTCAGTTAATTAGGCAATATTATTTAATCTATTCATAATCTATTCTGAAATTCGGTTATTCTGCCATGTGAAAGCGGATTCTACATTTGCGGGGATAACGTTTTTCGCCAAAATGTTTCCCTGATTGTGACCAAATTACAATCATAAAATATTTCTATTAATATTTAGTGTTCATAGACAGGAATTACGAACATATACTGAAAAGAAAACTTTAGTACGAATATTGAAGACCCTCTTCCTTTCATTTCCCTAAGCAGCCATATTTCGAATTCAAATACCGAGATTGAGAGCCCATTGAACACCAAAGACGGCCTTTTCTTAGCGAAAAGGATCGCTTCATCTCAGAGAGATCAAATAAAGGCAACACTTTTAGACTTTTCATTCTTATCTTTCGCCATCCGAGCCTTTCCGATGGTTAACATTGAGCGGATTTCAAAAGAATCGTGCCAAAGCGCGCACCGCTCTCTTTAACGGGTTAGATTACTTAGATCTCAATTATATCCGAGCGGGGAAAGTTTCCCACAAAGCGCATTGAAATTCCTTTCGGAAATAAGAAGAAGCAGGTATGCGCGCAATCCAAAATATGGGAACCCGACTGATGAAACTGCGTGCGAAATGAGTATTCGGCCTCCTTCACACGAATTGAAAAAAGCACTGCGTGTTAATCAACACTTAAGCAAACAAAAAAAGAGGCGTGCTAATGTTCTTCCCGGAAGATGATGTTTTTTCAAACGCGCTTCTGGAAACAAACAGGTAAAAAAAGGTGGCCTCTAGTTAAAACTGTAACTGGAAAACCGCACAGACGCGATAATGAATATTCAAAAGGGCGATTACGTCGCTTTCGAGTGACTGAACAATGCGCCGAAAAAAGTACGCCTTTGAGGCCGCTTTCGCGAATTCCGTCTCATTTTCGCGTGGAATTAGTCGTTAGGATCTATGGATGCTCATTGGGGGCGGCCATTTGCGATGGAAAATACGGCTCCGTAAAAAAAAGGCAAACACTGAAAGGGGTATTATAGTCTGAACCAGTTTCATGATCGAGACGAAAAAATTTGGAATGAGATGGGAAGCGATAAGAAGACAGTCTGGAGCGTTCCTTTTTCGGGGTCCGAAACCGCTAACCCTATGATCGAATAATACCGCTACCTCAATACATGCGAGGCCTGGGAATGAAACATTGCAGATTGTATCGATGGCCAAATTCCTCCAGGACCTGCTACCAGAAGATGATCGAACTTACGAAATAAGAATTTCCCAAACAGCTTCATCCGGCTTCTGTTAGGACAGTCGATATCCGAGGACGCAAATGTCTGTTATTACTCACAAAAACTCCTCATAATATACTTCTTATGGGAATAAACGTGTTATGAATGTCGAATCCGTTTCAGAAGAAACTATTTCCAGCATCTTTATCAGCTCATTGATTCGCCACATTAAAGTTAACTCAACCATTCTATTTAACCTCTTCCTTAACTTTACCAAATATAAATGATAATTAGAAATGGACGGTTTATTGGAAGAAAAATGGGTTATTCTTTCGTTATGCCAAGTGTAGTCTTAGAATGAATTACGAGTTAGGAGCATATACGTTCCAAAATGTATCAATGAACACAATTATTTTAATGTTAACTCAATTTTCAGTCTCTATAAGCTTATCTTGAAGAGGATTAACTGCTTCGTAAGTTCCATGGATAATTCTAAGCTAGATTATTTTATCTTATTCGACGAAAATCCCCTTTCTAGCTGAATCTATTCTTCTAGGAAATGATAAGTACAAAATATTCCATTGATGGATCATAAACATAACATTATGGTTAAATATAAATTAAATAAGGCCCAATATAGTAACCACTATCGGATAAAATAATATGAACCACTTCTTAAAATTATAATTCATCGGTTTATTTCTTGTAACTAAACAAATTAGTGTCCCTAAGTTCCAGCATAAAGTTGAAAACAAAGAACACCCATCAAATAACTTAATTTTTCTAGAGAAAGATTAAGATAAATATTTCCTCACTCTTAAAACAATACTGATCTATGAACAGAGTAAGTTTTCATTTATGAATCTAACAACTCCACAACGCTACTATATCAATGATTTTCTTCATTCATATGAATTTAAATAATCACAATAATCCTTCTCTTTTACGTTACCTCGTTTCTTAAAGACGGAAAAGGGATAAATATGATTACCATCGAGTCCAACAGCAGCATTCGTACACATTTCCATCTCAAATCCAAGCAGAGTCTATCTAGAAGATGAAGCGGATGGGTTAAAGATCATTCGACACAATCCTACGTAGTATATAACACTTGCTTCAAATCCAAAAGATGGAAGATGTTTTGGAAAATAAACGTCTCAGAAGAGGAAAATATAAGAGTCCATCGCATTAGATATCGTAGAGATTTAGTACCCCTAACCGGATCTGGAATTACACAATAAGTTAATCTCTTAGACGCATGTTGTAAGAAGCTTACCTTCCCAAGTTGACTGTAACATATCGTGGGGGTACTCGAATGTACTCGCTGTAAATTCAGGAATGTTACTGCAACAAAACACAACATGTTTCATCCTAAGACGCTAGACTTATGATTTGAATTCGAGACGAGAAATGATCCTCTGTCAGGGATATCATTTCATATAGTATATTTGAATGTTAACAATATATATACACGTACTTCCGAATATTATAGGATATAAATAATATTTCAATATCAAGCGATTCTTTTAAGAAGGGTGTCGTCGATGTGAAACTTTAAAAATGAAGAGAGACTCAGAATAAGTATTATAAAAGATCATATTTTGCGAATGCGAAAAAAAAGGTGACAAGTATTATGATGCACATTAAAAACTATCCTATATAATATTCTTTACTCTATTTGTTAATACATCCGAACTTTAACGAAAACAGTAGGAGTTGACCTATTCTCTATATATATATACTCTCTATATATAACTATTATCCTATATAAGTAGCAAGAGTTGTTTTAGACGAAACAAGAGAATGAAAACACGGTTGAAATTTCATGCCATTTGTGTTTGATGAGATATACGTTATAATCTACTATCACAATAATATTATTATCAGAAGAGGTGTGTTATGAGGTATATGTACCAAAAGTCAGCAATACCTATCCCATTACTTTCTCGATCATAAAATGTAATTTACAAGTTTAGACTATCATTTAAGACAATTAACTACGAGGTCGACAAACTTCCTTAATATTCAATCTGAAAAATGAATTTAGTCCATATTCCACATTCAACCAGGTCTACAAAAAACGTTTCCTTTCCCCCCTGCATTTCAAAGATCGTTAACTAGTTCGTTTTTAAATTAAAAACTTGATTGATACATGGTTGCTCATATGAATAAATGAAATAAGGATCTTAAATTCAATATCCTTTTGAACGTGGGACTGAAAAATTAGCTTCCGGAGTTGCACATGAGGCGATTCACTCATTTCGAAAGCGATTGCAATTAAGGCGAGTCTTCCGTTTCCTCTCGGAAAACTGTGCATGTGGGTCGCAGAATAATCATGAGAACGTCCCACTATTGAAACTGGGGCGCATTTTTGGCACCCTGAAAAAACAACAAACGAGTTACTTCCTTAGTTGACCGTTAGGATGCGCTCCCAAACGCATTAGCGCCCTCCGATATAACAAACTATAATTCGCTTCCGATCCTTAATTTCCAACTTCCACGTCCTAAACTCTTCGGGGAGTTAAATATATCCGGGTTTATCAGCGTGGCCCTCGTATAAGGCACCCCTCGCAGTTAATAAGAAACTGCCCTCTATAATCTTTCATTCTTTTTCAACTCATACCTCTTCCAAAGCCACAAAAGGGCCAACGATGATATTTTTTCAACACGCACTTCTCACGTCGCGATCCTAATTGCTTCTTCGGGGCGGGTAGAGGCTAAAGGGGTCCCGTTATGCCCCCCGTCTATTCGAGGGGCCTTCCCACAGCCCTCTTCCACGAATGCGCCCGATTATCGCATTTAACAACAGTTCCCCGAAAGAGAAACTGAATCATCCTTGCATCTGAGAATTGGAAGCTTAACTTCCTACAATGAAAGTTAATTATCGGATTTGAAAAGAAAATTCGTTGTTGAATGCTACATATACATTCTTACAAAGGTGAAAATCAAAATTTAGAAAGAATAAAGGATTCCGCGAGCCCAAAGAGATCTTACCCAACTGGATTTATATGAATTCTAGTATCCTTCACCATCACACGCGAATGAGTTTGATACATTATTGCGGCCAAAAAACAGGAATTTATGAAAATACAACGATAAAAAATACAGGGTGAAATTTAAAGCAAATGATATCTATAATGTTTTAGATAAGTATTTAATATGTTTTGAAATTTTTTTTTTAATTTGAAAATTTTTAGGGAATTGGAGAGCTAAATTAACGTCGATTTTAATAATAACTCGAATTTGATCAATTTCATTTCTTTATATAATAATAACAATAATGTATTCACCACTACAGTCATAAAAAAGAAATATCTGCCTTTTGGCGGTTATACATATTCTGGACAGCGAACAGGACAGAGCTGCTCCATATCCATAACAGGAAATCGAAAAAAACGGTATTACAATAATATTTTCCGCCAACACTTAACAAATTTACTTCTTTAAACTCCTTAATAATCACACAAATCCTGTGTTATGCATAAGGGTATTCAGTAGATTAGCTTACCTAATTATCATTACTAGAGGCTAAAAAGAGAAGAAGAAGTGAACACTAATTTTTATTAACTTTTATCTATTCTCGACATTTCGCCTTTACTAATTCTATCAGTGGACAGATTAAGAATAAAGACTGAATCATCTTAAAGTCCAACGAAAGAGCTTAATAAACGGATGAGGAGTAAGCAACCTATAGTTGGAATGGACCACTGCTAACTACTGCAGCGCACCCATTGACGGCAAAAGGCCGAGGCAGGTGGGGTGAGAGGCGACGGAGAGATGATGAGTGGGTGCGACATGCGAGAGATTAAAACGCCTGTTCTCATGTGCTACAAGAGTTACCGAACGTTCGCCCACTTTAACACCTCTGGACGTTTTTTCGGTGGGATCGAATTTTCCGCCAATATGCAATTCGCCTTCCTCTTTCGTGGTCCGCTATGTACCCGTCACCGATGATGTGGATACGGGAAAACATGTGAATAAGTATGGATTTTCCTCGAAGGAAAGGATTCACCAATGCAGGCATTTTTATCCTAGACGTGATAATTGAAATTTTTTTGTTGTTCTTAAGGAAAAAACTTGAAGGTTAAGCTAAAGTCACACAAAGATGTTTTTATGCTTAAAATAAATGCAGTGCGAGTTTAATACTATCATCCCAATAGAGATATAATTAGGATTATTTCAAAAAAGAAATAGGTAAGAGTAATAAATCATTTAAGTAAGAGTCGTGACTAATTACCGACCATATACTTTATGGGATTTTCTAATGAGTAATAATTTAATTAAATGTTTTCATTACGTTTAACAGTTTCAGAAATTTATAATTTCTTTTCAAATTAAATGATGAAAATTTAATAAAATCACACAGATTTCTAAGGTAAAATCAACTTTTAACGGAAACATATCAATATATAATTTAATAACGATTTCATGTTAAAACATCGATACACTACTATTTAATATCTCTACCCACAAAAATAATAATTATGCTATTTAAATTGAGCTGGAGTTGAATATCATAAAATGTTCATTTATTGAGCTTATGCTTCATATGAAGAACGGTTTCGCAATTTGTGTATAATTTTTGAGTAGCCTCAAAAGACATTTGCATAAGAGCATAACATTCGACAGTAAAGCGACTAATTTATTCGCATTTTTATGAGAGGAAAAAAAACTTCCATTTTCGGACAGTTAATTGAAAAAAGACTAAAAACAACTATTTTCTCTCACAGTTTTTTCGCGAGATTGCTAATTATTTGTTCTAGCTGTTATTTGAGAAATAGATACATGTTTTGGTATCGGATTCGCGATTTCTATTTTTCACGGTATTTCATCATCCACGTTGTTTGCCAATTCGTAGAAAAGATTCCGACAGACTACATGTTATGTTATCCTTCGTAGATAGTTAGCGAAAGGTTATTATAAATTCCAAGAGAATACTAGAGCGGTAAACAAGTCACCTCTCAAATTCTCGGTTTTTTGATTCGACAATACCCTCGTTGTTCATTGATATAGATTTGAGTTTTCAAAGATACTTATGAAATTTTCCACAATCATTAATAATAAAATAATTATTCTTCCAAATGATTGAAATGCACTGACAATTTTATTCTAGGTAATACAGCAAAGGTAATTTTCTTCAAAGGTAGAAAATCGAGAAAATTTGCCAAAGGTTGCCAATTGCCAATAAGCTACCAATTTAAATACTACTCAAATATATATGGCAACTCAGCATGATAGAAAGGGACTAGGCATGACCTTAGGCATTTATACACATCGATACGCCCCAAATTGACTTTTTTATCCAACCCTTAGCTATAATACCACCCCAGCATTAAGAGAGATCGAACTTCTTTTTGTGTTGGAAGTTGCAGCGTCCACTTAAACTAAACAATAAAAACAATTAGTCCCTCTTCTCTTGGGTAAATGGATTGCTGAGTACTCAATATAATCGAGAGATGACATCCTAAATGGGCACCCTTTTTTTATTCCGGTGTATGTTAAGTCATATCTCCATCGCTCTCTCATCCTGGATGCGGTGGAATTATCTCACGGAAACATCGACGGCGTAAAAAGATGAAGACAGATAGCGAAACGCCGTTTCCCGCAAGATTTTTTGTGCGCCAACCTTGGATGCGGCAGAACAATTACTCGATAGCGGGAATTCAGAGTCTAACTTTACTGCCTAGAATTATGAGGGTGCCCGCCATTCTCGAATGCCATAAAATTAAGTGAAAACATGGCTGAGGGAATTTTTTCCTTTGGTGCTAGACGCCCGACCGCTCCGTGGGACTTACCTTCCGATAGCCTCGCCCACCCAATAGTTGTAAACGGACGTTAAAGGCCGCGTCTACAAAAGAGCTAAGATCTACTCGTTTCAATATCTGCCCACGGTCATCGACGCCATCCGAGTGTATTAAATGAAGATCTGCCGCTTCCACGCGCTCTCCGGGGAGCATTCCCGAGCCGTAAACCACGGTCCCGAATCCTATGGATTTCCGGCATGAAAAACTCTCGTAAACCAGTCGAGTGTGAACGTCCAGATCGACTGGAAAAAAACCTTCTGGATCCACGTTGCTTTTTTACGTCCATTTCTCGCATTTAATGGTAAATAAAAGCCCAACAGTAAATTCCGGAGGAAAGGGCATCGGAGGAGGCGAACAATTGAAGTACTTTGGTTCGTCAACGACACCATAAATATTCTTCCCGCGCACAAAGGGAGACTCATTCAACGCTCCCGTGAATGATGAAAGGGGAAAACTATAGCAATAAATTTCGGGGAATTAGCCACATAGTATCAAGGAGCTGTAACTCTCGAATATCACTTAAACAAACAGGTAGTTTTGACGGCATGTGGTATTGAAAAACTGGTCTTATGGACTTAAATTTACTGCAAACGCCCCCGTTGAAATTTCTAGATAATTCGATAAATATAATCGAGAAGAGCTGCGATGTAATACGGAGCATCGTACCTGAAATTGAGGCAATAAATTCAAGGAGTATTAAAACTGCATTGCCTGGGAGATAACCAGTTTTTCGTGAAAAACGCTGGTTGAATTGCGTAGGAAATAAAATCTCACGACTACAAGTGGGTGATAAGAAACTATTTAAAAAATTCTCCTCGTATTTTAATGAATAACTCACGAAGGGATGAGGGATGGCCCTTTTAAATGAGGCAATCCACGGTCATTGATGATGGTATCGCCAATAATTATTCGGGGAGAGCAAGATACGTTTTCCTGAGATTAATGTTAAAAGGATGAAAAGGTATAAAGTTAAATGCGACGATAATAAATATCCTCATGATTTGAAGGCGCGCTCTTGATGAATTAAAAAATCGAGATCTGTTCGCGTGAGAGTGCAATTTCGAGGATCAAGAACTATGAAGATTACAGAGAGATAATTTTTCTTAAATATAAACCACGACTGCTCTTTCGTGTATTTTCATTCTGCAATTATTTAGGCTACTTACTATTCAATCTTTATGAGCATAATTAATCAGATAATGAGGTTAAAGTATACCTTATTATGAAAATGAAAGAACGAGTTATCATCCTGTGCAAGATTTAGGATGAAACTCGCTCAAAAACAATGATTTCTTCCGGTTACCACAGAAGATATATGTTAAATGCCATAATTATTTTGAGAAAGAATAAATATAGACATTTCCCTCACAGTGACGACAGAGAACGCTTAAAATATTTAAAATATAAAAAAGAGATAAAAATCCAACCAAGGAATAAATATCATATATAAGAACAAAGTTCACCTCTAGATGAGAGATACAAATGTAGATGATAAAGTAGTGAAATTTGGTTTAAAATAAATATCATCCATTAGAAAGATAGTACATAAAAAATCAATTCTTTTTCAAATGTATGAATTTTAAAGAAGTTTCATCAACACTTCTTTCTACCAAACAAATACCCAAATACAAAACATATTTACATGACGGTGAAACGAATTATAAAAGTCTTAGGAAAAGATAGATTTACTCCATCAAACTAAGTTGAAAATCTTAATTTCATCCGTTGCGAAGGCAAATTTTGTTGATATCGCAGATATTCCGGAAAAATGACCCGGCGTACGTACCCATAAGACAATACTGCCTAGAAAAGTGGAACAGACTATAGCATAAAATCATTATTTTCTTTAACTATTAATATTATATTAAAATATTATTCTTAAAAACTATGAAAAGCCAGAGATTTAGTCATTGAGAATCTAAGGATTTAAATATTGAATTATTTTACTAAACCAATTTTTTTCCTAAATATTTCTTTACAGAAACAAGATACGCATGTATACATGTTATTTGTGACAAATATAATTATAAGAGATAAAACAAAAGGAATCATTGAAGAGAATCGCAATTTTCCTTACATGAAGAGTGATATCAAATATATTTCAGAGGAGATAAATATGGAATTTACTTAAGATAACCTTCAAGGAACTTGTAGATAGACTTTTTAGCAGGTTCAAAAATGATACATTTCTGCGGTGAATCCAAAAATGTACGTACATCTACTAAAATTTCAGAAGCAACTTGATCTGGTATACTGCCTGACTTACTTGCGTGTTAAAAATGTAAGTTGATGCATGAAAGCTCAATTCTATGCACTGATATAAGTAGCAATTCAGAGAGTGTAGCTTTAACAAATAAATATTTCTTCACGATGAAGGACTGAACGTCTCTTGCAGCGCTATAAAATACACTTTCCCCTTTCCTCCAATTAAAAGAGATGTATGTATATCTTACTCTTCCTACATAAATTTAAACTCTCTTTTTTAATATTTAACGCGTAATATCACGAACAACGGTAGACTTGACTTCTGCACGATTTGAAAAATTGGCCATCTATATTACGACAAAGAATAATTGTTGTGATGATCAACTACATAGTGCTTCATACTGAAGTTGGATAAGAAAAACAGAAAAATATATCATTTACCATATGATACATGGACTATAATATATATTATTTTAAAGTATTTTAACAAATCCATTACTAAAGTAATTCAGAATTAAGATAAGAGAAATCCATATGAAAATCAAGTCGCATGGCTGATTGTATTCCAAGAGAAACAAATTTGATTCCTTGGTGGCCAACGAATCAGATGAATGCAATATTTTTAAAGAAACAATTTTTATCGAAGGTTCAGAAGGGAGAGAATCAAGAAAAGATAAAACAGTAATAAACAATTCTTTAATATTTTACACTCAAAGAACCCATTAAATTACAATAACATTACGTAAACTATTAGTAACGTTAACAACATTACTTTAGAGCAGAAGATTATAAAGAGATAAAATCGCATCGATTTTAGGAACGCATAAAAAATACCCAACAAAAGAGAAAAAGGAACCTACCAACCGCATAACAACGTAAGTAAACTTTTACCCTTTCCACTCAATTTCCTCTGTTGGGAGAGCGCGACAAGTATGAGAAGTGAGAAATGATCTCGGGCTTTCCCGGCGTAACTGATGTAGAAATGTTTCGCGGGTTTCCAACCGGGTGCAGGCTTCGGCGAGAGCCGACGTTTCGGCCACATCCTTCGTGGCCATCCTCAGGTGAAGTGGAGGTGCACGGAGACGGTGGTGTTATATATCTGAAGGGTTCGTATCCCTTTCACTTCTGCGATTGGTTGCGATCCTGTTTTGTGCTATTTTTCTTAGAATCGGTTTCCACGCATTGTTTAAACCGATACCTTTGTCCCGGTTTAAGTTGTTGTCTTCTAAGTAGATTTCTATTGCTTCCTTTGTTTTTCGTTCCCAGAACGAAGGGGCCTTCCACAGTACTTTTGTTTCCTTAAAGGAAATTTTATGTCCATTTTCTAGTGCGTGCTCAGCGATGGCTGACCTATCTGGCTGTTTTAGCCTGATGCATCGCGAGTGTTCGGATATCCTAGTGTCGATGGCTCGGCCTGTCTCTCCTATGTATGTCGCCCCGCATTCACAGGGGACGCGGTACACCCCGGGGGTCCTCAGCCCAAGCTGGTCTTTTATTCTTGTGAGGTGGGTCCCTAACTTTCTGGGGGGCAAGTGCACGGTTTTAATATTGTGTCTACCCAATATCCTCGCGATGACTCTAGACACCGGGGCGGTGTAGGGCAGATAGGCAGTAGCCGTTGGTTTTTCTTCTGGGGTTTTGTTGGTAGCGCCGCAGGCGGCCCTCTTAAGGGCGCGATTGACGTCCCTTAGTGGGTATCCGTTCTGTAGGAAGGTCGTCCTCAGGTGTTTTAATTCCTCAGGAAGACTTTCCCGATCAGACACGGAATATGCCCTATGTATAAGGGTCTTAATTACGGAATTTAATTGGGCAGGATGGTGGTCTCGGTTAGGTATCGGTAAAGGTATCGGTTTAAACGATGCGTGGAAACCGATTCTAAGAAAAATAGCACAAAACAGGATCGCAACCAATCGCAGAAGTGAAAGGGATACGAACCCTTCAGATATATAACACCACCGTCTCCGTGCACCTCCACTTCACCTGAGGATGGCCACGAAGGATGTGGCCGAAACGTCGGCTCTCGCCGAAGCCTGCACCCGGTTGGAAACCCGCGAAACATTTCTACATCAGTTACGCCGGGAAAGCCCGAGATCATTTCTCACTTTCCTCTACGGGGAGGAAACACAGCGCAACGTCCGTTTGTTCGAGCAGTTGCGGAAGAAAAGGGCCAAACTTCTGTGCTCCTTGGCCTTTCTTCAGAGGTGCCGAGATCATAATATCATTCCTGTTTTCGCCAAGATGAGACCCCCAGTTAAATCTCCGGCCGCTGACCGTATTGCCAAACGTGCGAGTGCAGCTATCGTGAGGGAGCGCATCCATTACACAAGATACGCGTTAGACCAGAACGCCCGGTCTCTCCTCGCTCTTCACCTCAGACTGTCAGCAGTGCTTTCTTCAAGAGATTGGGATTATATCGACAAGGCTACCTTCGCCCAAGAACAACTTCTTAGGAGGAAGGCTACTCAGAAACAAACCAATAAGTACGACCGCCTATCCACCCCCAAATCCACAACAACACCTCTGGATCAAGACCGGATAGTCATCAACCTACTCGGAGAAGACATCGATAAAGACACCAAATCCGTCCTGGCCAAAGGATTAAACTTCGCACCGGCACCGAGAACGATAAATTACAGCAATTACATCGGAGCAGTAGAACCCGCGATCCGATCCCTCCCTCAAGAGATCTCAGAGGAAGTAAGGAGTCAAATCGCCTTGGTTCTGAAAAAAGCAACACCACCCAAGACCAACATCTCTAAAGGGGAGAGGGACGCCCTACAACGTTTAAAGGACAATCCAAATATCGTGGTCCTACCTGCTGACAAGGGGAATGCGACGGTCCTCCTCAAATTGGAGGCCTACCACGAGAAGATACGTCTCATACTCGACGACCCGGCATTTCTACGTATACAACGCGACCCAACAGCCTCAATAGTCAGGAAAACCTCTTCACTCCTCAAAATGTCAGGCCTCCCACCGGATACATGCAGGAGTCTTCTACCACAAGCTCCCGTACCGCCGAGACTATATGGGTTACCGAAGATCCATAAGATAGGTGTTCCATTAAGACCAATAGTCAGCGCGATTAACTCCCCCACATACCTCCTAGCCAAATTTCTCTCCAAACAACTTTCTCCATTTGTGGGAAGAAATGAACGACACCTTAAAAACTCCACGGAGTTTGTAAACAAGATCAAGAGTATTAAAATTGGACCGAAAGACTTAATGGTGAGTTTTGATGTCGTTTCTCTTTTCACCCGGGTGCCCATAAAAGACACGCTCATCATGTTGGAAGAACACTTCGACAAGAAGTTGATTGATCTTTTCCGGCATACTCTCAATTCTACTTATTTCTTGTACAAAGGAGAGTATTACAAACAAACAGATGGCGTGGCAATGGGATCGCCACTCTCACCTGCGATAGCCAATTTCTTCATGGAACGGTTCGAGGAAGAGGCGCTGAACACCGCACCGTGGAAGCCATTATACTATTTCCGATACGTGGATGACACGTTCGCAATATGGCCCCACGGAGAAGAAAAACTACACCAATTTCTTGAACACCTCAACAGCAGGCATCCCAACATTCGGTTCACCTGTGAAATGGAAGAGAACGGCCAACTCCCTTTTCTTGACGTCCTCCTGAGAAGACACCCAGACGGCACCCTAGGTCATAGTGTTTATCGGAAGCCGACGCACACCGACCTATACCTGAACGGCGGCAGTCACCACCATCCTGCCCAATTAAATTCCGTAATTAAGACCCTTATACATAGGGCATATTCCGTGTCTGATCGGGAAAGTCTTCCTGAGGAATTAAAACACCTGAGGACGACCTTCCTACAGAACGGATACCCACTAAGGGACGTCAATCGCGCCCTTAAGAGGGCCGCCTGCGGCGCTACCAACAAAACCCCAGAAGAAAAACCAACGGCTACTGCCTATCTGCCCTACACCGCCCCGGTGTCTAGAGTCATCGCGAGGATATTGGGTAGACACAATATTAAAACCGTGCACTTGCCCCCCAGAAAGTTAGGGACCCACCTCACAAGAATAAAAGACCAGCTTGGGCTGAGGACCCCCGGGGTGTACCGCGTCCCCTGTGAATGCGGGGCGACATACATAGGAGAGACAGGCCGAGCCATCGACACTAGGATATCCGAACACTCGCGATGCATCAGGCTAAAACAGCCAGATAGGTCAGCCATCGCTGAGCACGCACTAGAAAATGGACATAAAATTTCCTTTAAGGAAACAAAAGTACTGTGGAAGGCCCCTTCGTTCTGGGAACGAAAAACAAAGGAAGCAATAGAAATCTACTTAGAAGACAACAACTTAAACCGGGACAAAGGTATCGGTTTAAACAATGCGTGGAAACCGATTCTAAGAAAAATAGCACAAAACAGGATCGCAACCAATCGCAGAAGTGAAAGGGATACGAACCCTTCAGATATATAACACCACCGTCTCCGTGCACCTCCACTTCACCTGAGGATGGCCACGAAGGATGTGGCCGAAACGTCGGCTCTCGCCGAAGCCTGCACCCGGTTGGAAACCCGCGAAACATTTCTACACAAGTATGAGAAGCACCGAGAGGCGCACCCGATGCCTCGGAGACCACATCGCTGTATCACTCCAAAAGATACCATCTCAATGTGCCACCAATACCTCCCCCAATCCGATACGGGGTCCGGCGAGAAATTTAATTCATACATTTAAAACTGCTGGTGATAGATAAGCGGGGAAAAACAATAGCATTCGCTGCCATCCCAACGGGGACCGGGAAAAAGGACCACCGGCAACAAACGCTCCGGAAATTTATGCCACCTCAAGGATACACCACAAGCGGGAGAAACATCGAGAGTGGCGATGGTCAACGCGTCGGAGAATGCATCTGAGCCACCTCAAAAGGATCCCTTGGGCAAAAAAACGCGTCTTTTGCAACGACCGTTGCACATCTCCGCCCGCAATCATCTCCCCAACACACACCCTCGGCCCTTGTCTCCCTATCTCGCTATCTACTCGCCCCTCTCTTCACGGCATGTAAATTTCTTCCCTCTCTTCGGGACACGACCTCGTTTTGCCTTTGATTTACACGCGAGAGGCTCGGGATCGCCCCCCGCTCATCTTCTGCGCCCCCTAACGACTCACCCACCGTTTACCACCCACCCAGGGGCGTGCCCACCCCTCCTTTTATAAACCGGACCCCTCCGAGGCGCAGAAACCCACTTTGCAGGTTCTGCCTCCTTCGGTCGCCATCATAAAATATCACCGCAGAGGAAGGATTCGAGTGATGAAGAGGGAGAGCAATCAGGTATCGCGGCGGGGGTGCGCCGCGACGCCTCTCTTAAAGGCGTCCTCGCATCTATGTGCATTTCGCTATGTACCGCTTCTATAAGGTCCTTAATTGTAGGAATGCGGGAACAATTATATGGAGAATACAATTTCTTTAGATGAAAAACTTAAATCTCAGTACAGTATCAAGAGAAGGAATAGGATCATATATAATTAATTATTTAAATAAATTCGTGATTTTGCATAAAATGTCTTTGCAATTGTAATGTTAAATGCAAAGAGAGTGAGTAGAAAAATTCGAACTATGACGCTTATATTCCCATTTAAAATAGCCAATAAAAATAAAGTCTACAATACATTAAAATTCACAGTTAAAAAACCAATTAAGGAAATTTAAAACTTGAGGACCAACCTAATAGACAACCATAAAAGTCAATTTGATATCAGTGGAAATATGAAAAGGTATGAGTCTATTTCCTATTGCCATAAGGCCTTTGCCATTCGAATTAAATGGGGAAACATGAATAGAGGGAAATCTGAAACCGAGGAGTAAATTGTTATCACATACGTAAGTTTCAATTCTTCTTTCATTCTTACAAAACTGACTATTGACCTTTCCGTGTAAGGCACTAACATTTCAAAAAAGGTATGCTAACATTATTTAAATTATAATTAAACTAATTAAGTTTTCCAGCCCAAAGAGTTACATGAGCCACCCAAAAATACCCTCACATATTCACTTGAGGCCACTAATAGATTCAAATTATGAAATTTACATGTGTTTTGGTAACGAAACGAAGAGAAAAGCTGGGTAAGATAATAATGCAAATATTTGAATGATTTAGAGGTTAAGAATGCAAAATTGCCACTCACAACTACTTACTTCAAGGGTGCGTGACTATCGATGTACGTAAAAATGCGAAAAATGAGCGAGAATGGAGTTTTATAAAAGAGCATGATTTCTCTTGTGAATAACTCTTACCGTTAATTGAAAAAAAAGAATTAAAAGAGAACTCCGAGATGAATGAGCCACTCTTACATAAATAGGATACTTTCATAATAGAAATACGTCGCAATTCAATGAAATGTAAATGCTTCGAAGTGAAGACATACGAGTGCACGTATGATGGAAAGAAAATTTTCGTTCTTTATGAAGTAATTAGGCATAATTTTAAATAAATTGTATCAAGATCCACATTTTGGGAAAATATAAAAATTAATTCAATCCCTTATATAGAATTTTTAATACATGTTTTTGCTAAAGCATATATAGGAGAATATAAAAATATTTGAAAGATGATACTTGGCTAATTTAAAGAAATCGAAGGGAATCAAAACATAAAAATAATATTCGATTAAAGGATATAATTCGATATCATCAACTGATTAATGAAATGTACAGCAGGAAGACAATTGAACGCACTGATTCTTATAATTAGAAACGAACACGGCTTTCACTTATTTAGTCAGAGGTTCTGATATCTAAAAAAGAAAAACAGATAAAATTTACCTAAAATGCAATACAATTTTCTACGGAATAATTTTTTTGATTAGAGGAATTGACGGAAAAGTAGACAGAGAAAATTCTAACGCTGTAAATAAATGTCTGTAAATCAATCTGTATTACAGTTGGTTTAAAAATGATCTTTAACCTCGAAGAAATGGATGCTATTGTATCACGCTAGCAAGCCTTGCGTAGGACTTACGGATAAAAGCTTTCATATGAGAATGTCGCAATATTCGTGTGAACCACCACCATTCGTGATTCAACCACCAGCTACTTATTCAATGAAAAATTCAGGTATTTTTTGAAGGCGTGGGAAAATATCTTTCAACTAGTCATACACTTTATACTTAATTCAATAAGATACGAAAGAAACAAGGAATGGCTGAATTGAGAAACCAGGTACAGAATTTGTAATTGGACGTGTAAGCTGAGAAAAGGAAGATTATAGAAAGTAAAGTATGATTGTAAGTAACCTTGAGAAAGTTACTTCATCGAAACTATGCAGTTAGACGGACAGAGGTCTCTCCGGATATGACACAGCGGATTTTCAATTGATGGGAAAATACGATCCGAATAAAATAAATTATCTAAAGAACGAGAAGTTGCGAAGTTAATTCTGTGATTGGTTATTAGAATAATTATCGGCCATTGTCATAAAATTTATACAGAATATCCTCGCGATTAACCGCAACCATTAAAAAATTAATAGTGAGTGATTGAGAAGCTTTCGAAAGCTCAGATTCGTAGTGAATGCTTCGATAGAAGTTATTTCATCTACGGAAAGAAAGAAAACACTTGCGTTCTCATGGAATTGGACGTTGAATAAATTGTCTATATGCTTTTTAGCTCATGAACTTTGTGCAAAATTAAAAAAATTCCGAAGCATAACTTACTACGGAACATAAAGCAAGTGTAATTGGCAAAATTAAATCCGCATCTAATATTCAATAAATTACGAGCACTCCATAAATAAAACCTTTGAAAATAACATCAAGGGCTAGAATCATTTCATGAACTGATCCCTTCACTTTCAACGCAATCTTTCCTTTTTTGAAAAATACAAAACGATTACGGGATGAATTAATAACGATTCCAACAGGTCAACTAAAAGTTCTCGGGCGAAGATTGACCTTCGATGCTCTAAGAAAGGAAGATCGTGGATCATCCGTTGAAAACAAAAGGAGATATGCCCGCACCCCATTAACCCATCACGCCAGGCAATAAGAAATCTTCGGAACGAACCACGATGGGTTTCAGCGCACCCACGGCGTTTGAAGCAATGTATAAACTAATAAACAAATACGCGGATGGGATCGTTTATAAAAAGCGAAGCTGGTAAACCCGTTTGTGTGAGAAAGGAGAAATATGGCCGAGGAACCTTACGTGAGGGGCTTCCGTGCAGAATGTGCCTACGTATGATGGAATTTACTCATTCTGAGATCATGTCTAAAATTAACTACCTTGGATTTAAAACCATTGTGTATATTTTAGAGAAAATTTAACACAGCCTATGACAAGAGAATTTTTTTTCGTAATTTTCTCCAGCTTCCCATGAAAGTCAAAGAGAATAAAAATTTGCCTTGATAGCATTTACTTTGATTTTTAAAACACCTCTGAAGTTACGGTGGAGGCATAAAAATTTTATTGCACGTGCATGTACGTACAGCGAATGAGTGAAACAAAAATTAGTATAAAAAGACGGAAGCTGTAATGACATTGCAGATACTAAAATATATTCTAGTAACGACCGTGTAATACCATTTATTTCTCACGGATTTTTATGGATTGCTGTAACACCAAAGAAATGAATTAATGTTGATATTTTATCATCAATTTAAATTTTAAGATAACTTAGAAAACCATACAACCTGAATGAGCATAAATTACTCCCCACTGGATAACAGAGTAGTGTCATAAAAATAATATTATGTTTTTGATTATAAATCCTAAAATGTGAGCAACAAACAATTCATTCTATAGTAAAGCCTTAGGTATAGAATGATGTATAATTTTTAAGTCGATGAAAAAATGATTACCTTGTTCAGCCGAGAAATTTTCCTCAATTTGATCATTAACTACGACCCATCAATAAAGGATATAAGTGAAGCTAATTACGTGTTTTCTCAAACGTACCCGAAGCATTTTATCGAGATGTGAGCTGTAAGTTCCAGATAAAAATTCGTTGATTCATATTTCATTCCTTAAAGTTGCTTCGAAGACGATTAACTCGTTCATCTAAAAAAAAGACGAATCTGGCATGCAGCCAAAATCAGTTAAAAAGTACACATTGTTAGTGTAGCGGCAGATGTTCTGGAAATCGGCTTCCGAAAGGAATGAAATACATCATCGAAACAATTCGATCCTCCGATCGCTGGAGCATGTCGACGCTTTAGAAAAACCTCAATGTATCTAAACAATCTTCATTGGAGAACCGATGCAGGTTTATCAAATTAATCTTACGTACCTTTTCCGCTCAGATGAAGGAGAGGCTGAGACTATATGAGAACACTGACCTGAAAAGATAAGAGAAGGCCTTAAGTAAAAGGAAATAACAATTATAATCTATACTATGGTGATATTGCAACCCAATCATTAAGATTAATTCATAAAATAACACGATTAAAGCATCAAAATTTATACCCTTCACACGCCTTCGATGAACTAGGATTAAATCTATGTGGGCATGAATGAAAAGGATAATATAACTAGTCTGAGAAGAAAAATCAGATATACTTCTGAGTAAGAATAACACACTAATCTTCAGAATTGGGTTATATTATATTCAGACCGATTGTGATTGATTATTATTTATGTTCATTTTACAAGGTCAAATAATTACAAGGAAAATGCAAGAACTTCGTTAGTACGTAACACATAGCACTTGTCTAATATTAGTAATGAGACAATCAATTAAAATTCTGAAGTTAGTTATGGTCAGAAAAATAAACTATTTTTGGATATACTTAAATGTCGAAAAGTAAACGTAAAAAAGGTACTCGAATATTTGAAAGATTATTCTTGAAGAACCAAGGTTTTCATTTCAGGCGCATTAGAAATAAAACGTAGTTTGCACGGCAAAATGCAAAGATGGTTCATGAAGTAGATATCACAAGTCGTACAGGACATATTCGTCTCCTGGTGCAAGAAAATTCTTCTCATTTTTTTCCCGGATGTAGAGCGCAACCTTATCTAAACACTCGGTAACGATTCCCGGAAATGGTTAACATCATAAACAGAAAAGTGCCTGGATGAAAATGGGGGACCGCGGTTATCCACGGAAATCGGTGATCTAACGCTATGGTGCAGAGATGGGCAAAGAGCGATGGTAAAGATGCAAAGGGGAGTGAAGGAGGAAATTGGAAGAGGGCAAAGGAGACAGCTCAACATATGCCTTCCTTCGCTCCTTAGCGTGCCTCCCGCCAGGTTGCTGACCGAAGCACCCCTCCCCCAACACGACCACGCCTCCTCCCAAGTATGCCGCATTCTCCACCGACTGTTCCCCAAATGCCTCCTCCACGATCTGTGCCCCACACCCCCGCGGGATCTCCGAACTTTTATGCAGACACTCTTCCGTTCCCACGTGCGCCCAGAAAGAGAATATGAATTCGATGGACGGAAGATAAAAGCTGCACTTCGAAAGCCAAATAAGATGAAGAGAAAAATGGTAAATTTACGATGAATGAACAAATGAGTCGTACACAGCAAGAACTGTCCGGATGGACAAAACTTAAAATAACGTCACACCGAAGCTTAAAATAAAAAACGAAATTTACATGAACGCCTCCCCAGGGTCGAGTTCTGATCCCAGCCCATGTTTTTGTGGGTGGACGACAGACAGCAAAACGAATTCCTTTGGCATACACACTTTTTACATTAAATGCGTGCGCGTTTAAAAACCAGACGGTATAAATTTCCCAAAATGCATTTCGTGTACCACTCCGACTTCGGTGTAAGTCGGAAAAAAGTTCGCAATTTCCTGAATAGTGCTTGTCGTTCCGTTGCCGAATTCAGCGTCGAATTCGAGGCGGAGAGATAAACGGCGGGGGCAAAGAGAGTGAAAGTTCAACTTCTCGACGGGACTCGAAACCAGGACCACCTGCTGGAAAGACAGGCTACCCACTGGGCTTCAGCAATTAGATTCCGGATGGGTGAGGTTTTCTTGGCTCGGGGGGATGCGATAAATCAGGCGGAGTATTTAAATTCGGGATCCAGCTTTCTGCGTAACGCAACTAAATTAAGTTTACTAACATAATTTATGGGGGGATAAAATTAGGAATTAAATTGGGTTCGCCAAAAACAAGTCGAGCGATGGAAAGAACCCGAGGACCCGTTCCTGAAAATCCAAGTCCATTCCTTACGACCCGATGTCCTGTTCATAGGACCATAACCACGCATCGATCAATGAGGTCGGAATAAGATTTTTCGCTCGTTGAAATCACCGCTGGACACCGAAGATAAGCTGAGGCGAATTAATATCGAAGAGCGAGGGATGAATGAAAAAATGCGAACCCCACCTGTTCATCAACCCCACTTAACAACGGATATGGACCAAGGCGTGGGGAAAGGGTATCGCACCGCCAAGGATCGACTAATTTCCGAAAGAAGATTAGAACTTCCGAATTAAATACACACCGCTCGACGTTTATAGACCTCCAGACGGTCACGGGTATAAAAGAGGTCGAAAAAAGGGGAGAGATGGATAAGAGCGGAGTAATTCCCCTGGAATACCACGAATGGCCCTCCCCCTAATCCACCCCGCGGCCCCTTCCTACAAATCCTCGGATGAGTACCATCCCCATCCGAGGCATCCCAATCTATCCCAGCATCTCCCCGGCTCCTCCCACCCCCTCCCCCTCCCATTATCCCCTTCTTTCCAAACGTCCCACCAATAATCGGTCCGTGCATCTCCTGCCTCCGCCCACTCAAAACTAGCGCCCCCACCCCTGCGCTCGATCACGAACGGGTGACGTGCGACGAGATGGTGCGGCAAGAGTTAAAATCTCGCCCATCTGAAGAAGTCACAATGGAGCAAATCGGAGGAGACGTGAGGGGGAAAAATAAAACCGGGGCGGTATCTGAATGCTCATTGTTCGGCCCATCCTTTCGGGTTTGCCTGAGCTTCGGTGCTGATCCGACGTGACGGGCATCTCGGCGGGAGCAGATAGGGGCGGAATTCGCGAAAAAAGACTTTCCGGCCGAATTCGAATGAACGCCCGTACCGGTTGATCCTGGACGCGGGATAACGATCCGCTGAGCCTAGGCTTCCGAAACTCCAGGATATCCGATAACACTGGTTTCCCGAGCGTGGGAATGCGGTGAGAGGGGGAGAGAAAGGTTGAAAAAATACAGGCTCCTATAAAGGAGAGAGAAATTCTGGGGGAAATTTATGACGGAAATGGGGGTACTCGCGGGGACGCGCAGATATACGGAGCGACTCGCGACTCGATATAAATCTTCCCTTAATAAATTGACCGCTCCGAAAATTTTGCGCGGAGTAAATGGGGTCCAAAAGCTCTCGGCTAAACGTGGAAATGGATATCGGCTATTAAACTGGAACAAGTTGTAACGGGATACTTTTTAAACACGGAGGAAATATCAACGCGCGACCGAAACTTTTGGTGTGCGAAGTGGATGGAATCGGGGGTTGGAATCGGAGTTTTTCGGGAATATATATTCTCGGAACGACCTCCGAATTCTTCGGAAACTGGGCAATTTGTTTCCAAAGGTCAACTGTGATCGCATTCCGTATCCTTTATTTTCGATCCCTTAATTCTAGGCTATGAGATCACGAATATTTCGTCGGAAACGTGAACTTCACGAATTTTGCTGAAGATGACTACGAAAAGTAGCGTTGTTGAAACAAATATTTTATGAGAGGTAATGCGCACTCATTAGATTTCTTTTTGGGAATTTCCCTGTCTGATCTTATCCACGTCGACGTAATGCCAAATTATTTTCAACGTTCAGTTGAAAGGTTATCAAGCTAAAGTCAACAATATTTATATACAAAGCATTTTCAGTTAAATAGGTGATCGATGAAAAACACACAAAATGTAATTTTGATTTTTTGTACCTATAACAAAAATGATTATTATACAGTGAATTATGAACTGGGAAAGATATATGATAAATAGCAGAACACCTGTACCTCATTCTTAAATATTGCTTTTTTACCCAGAAATCTGCATGCCATCAATATATTGAAATTAAATCCTCATGTGACAGAAACAATTTTTTCCAAGATAAATAAACGGTGAAAAACAAACACGAACTCGAATAATTTTTGATCTTCTACCAAGGATGTATTATTATATACGACCCACGGGGAAATTTAAAAAATGAAGATAACACCTTCTTGAAAAAAAAAATTGATTTTACTTTTACTTTATATTATGCCAAGTAATTTATTAAACTAAATACATGCAATAGTGGTTTCTATCTCTCTCTCTTCTATGATGCACTAACATGTAATATACCTAAGCAGGTCTGTTATTATAATCCCCTTAAGAATCAGATAGAAAAATTTTAAGTTAGTTCAGTAATATAAAAGGATAAAATTAAATTAAAAATCAATGGAATCTTATTTTCCATTTATTTATAGCAATACTAAGAATTCATCAAGGAATTCAAAATAGTGCTTGGCAAAGCTTCATGCTTAACATTCAATCGGGAAACAGTTTATAATGATTAAAGTGTTCCAATGAAAAGTAATAGATTTATTTTTCAAAATCATATACGACAGTCATCTACCAAATAAAAATATATAATGTCCATTAATTTCGTCAATTTCTATTTTTAACACCAGAGAACTTTGTAAATACATAATAAATTTCATATGATATTATTTTTAAAAATATTCCATTATTTTATCAAGCCATACTTTAAAAATATGCTTGCATTAAAATATATATTTTTATAAACTCAGAATTCCGATTTTCAAGAATATTCGAACGAAAAATCGGTTTTTCTATAGGAATTCCATCCCTAATTCCGCAGCACGACACGAAATCCCTCCACTCCTAAGTAAGTCATCAGAGCTCCATTGAAAACGATCGCATTAAGTCTCTATTCCTCCATGTGCACAATCGCAACCAGGAAATAACCCAAATTTCCCCGTTCAATCCCTCCTTAATCGGCCTCTATGCACACAATGAAGGGGCCTAAGACGACTCGAGGAGATCATTCGGATGGTGTCAAAGAGATCAAAGCCTTCCACTGACAACTTGAGCCTCTCCACCTAGCTCATCATGGAAGTGATGGGGCCTCCAGAAAGGCAGCCTACGCTCTTCGCCGTGTCGGACACACCCAGTGCCATACATCAATCATCCCAGCGTTACTTCGCTCCACCTTGACTTTCCAGAATGGTTGCGAGGGAAACGGAGAGGGTTATGGGCAGGCAGCGCCGTCGTTAGAAAGAAAGCGCTTCCTCGTGGAAATAACACCCTTCCGCGAGCAATTGTGACGAATTGTACGCATCTTCCTCCCGGTATGTCTCCCTGGAGTCGTCAAGGTGAAAGGCGCCCCGAGATGCATCTGCCATTTCTCGTGTTACCCTAGGAAATCGAGAGGAGAAAATGACGTCCCTTTTTTGCGGAAAAAAATCAGCCGAATGGAGTAACTGAGAAGAGGCGAAAATAAAGCAAATTCGATAGCGAAGATAAGAGGAAATACGCTCGTGTACGCGTAGAGGGAGATAGGACCTCCGAATCGACTTTGCGTGGGCAAAGGTCGAGATCTGAACCGACAGATTTGCGGAGCAAATTTATGCCGCATTGAACTTATTACGAAGGACATCGCGATTATAATGAGTGATAAATTAATTTGCGCGATGACCAGCTCTGGAGAGAGATATACATCACTCCGAGGGAATGGAGACTTCATCCGGCGGACCATTTTTCACGTCTTTTTCGCGCCCGGTGACAAATTGCAATTTTAATCCTTTATTATCGAGTCGGAAGAAAAATGAACGCTTGAATTAGAGGTATAATAAATGAAATTCGTAATGGGATGCGCGCACCGTCGATGCCTTATCTAGCCGAGGCGTTTCATGATTGATGTGAGGCCACGGAATGCTCAGATGCTATCGACGGGATAGATTGCCGCCGATGACGGATGGTGCTTCGCCCATCTGATCGTCTCACGCTTTAAGATATGGTCCGCATGATTTAAAACCCTTATTTACTCGCGAGCGCACTCCGCGAATTTGCATGCAGAAAAAGGAGCGATAATTTATCGCAAATGATGAAACCCGTATTCCGCATGAAGACCACTGGAAAAGCCGAGTCCCGGATCGCACCCCTGCCTCACCGGAGAGTATGGAAAAATATCCATTCGAGGGCACGAAAAAGCCACGACTCGGAAAAAAGAGTATGAATCCCCTTGGGACGCATTCCTCCGAACCTTATAGAGATCGCGAGAGAAGAGGAGGGAAGAAATTCTCACGCTGATGAAAAGGCGGGATAAAAAAGAAGCCCAGAACAATGGCGCGCTGGAGACGATAAAATTCAATCGATTCTCGACTCACTTTCAGCTCCTATCTCGTCCTCATTGATTCGTGCGTATGGAAAGAGTTGCCTCGGCGGCCGCCTCTCAAATAATTCGGTGACCTCAACTAAAGTCGGCAGGGCAGCCCTATCGCGCACGGAGATCGCCAGCCAGAGCCTGTCCGTCCCCATGCGCGTCAAGCGACGCAATCGCTGCGGAAATACACACAGCGTTGCGGGGAAACTTCTTATTGCAATGGAAAGAAAAATAGAAGAGGGCTCTTCTGTTCGATACTGGATCTGGGCGGTGATACGAGGAAAAAATGAAGGAGAGACACGACCGAGGCGAAATCTCTCGGAGAAAGATGCGGGCACATTTGGGAGAGTTGCAACGCAATGAATAGGACCCGTTTTGTAAACATGAAAAGTTAAGTTCCTCTTCGAAGAGAGGGAAATCATACCGGTGAGAAAACTTGGAGATCAGGGGACGAAAAAAAATTAATTTCTTCTTATAAAGCAAAATAATTTTTTTATGCTTATAAAAAGAAATTCCTGGTTCCCGTCTATTAAACGAACGATCCCATGTACGATTTTGATTTTTTTGTTGTTTAGATGTGATAAAAAAGTTTAATTCCAAGATGAACTAAATTGAAAAATCTGAAAAAGGACGATACATTTCAAGTCATTAATTCAACAGCGAACATTCTACAAACGATTATTCGGTCATTTTTATATTTGTTGACAAATAGAAACTACAAATTTTTTTAAATTATCAACGTACTAAGTTATATATCCTCTTCTATAAACATTGGGCTGGAAACCTATTAAGGCATTGACATGGAAAGTATAAAAATGCTGGAAACTACATGTATTAATTAAAAAAGCATAATACTGAAGAAGTAATAATATATTTCCTGTACTAAATAATGTTTTCGCATTTAAAATCAGAGTCTGATCAAAGATAACATTACTAAAGTGAATATGATTCAAACCTAGTTTTATCACAATCAGGTATGAAAATACTATCTTATTTAGACACTATTAGAAGATAAAGAATTCTTTTCACGCAATTATACATTTACCATTTGTCAAAGAGTATACAAACATATCAAAATAATTTCCAAAACTGATTTATTAAGCTGATTATCCGTGTCGGGCCACGCTATGTAAACGGAAAAAGAAAAGAAACAGAAGAAAAGAAATCTCGGGGAAGGTAAACAATCTGGATAAACGGAAAACACGAAATCTTCACGACTTGTAGGGAATATGCATCTTCACACTTGACTGGTGTAAAGGCCAAGCATCAAACGTACACTACGAGACAGGTTATGCTGAGATATCACCCCGACCCGTGCGATTATACAGAGTTCTTTGGAGTCAGCGAGAGAATACATGCGAGACAACGCATTCGCGGTCAAAAGAAAACAAATCAAAAGATGTATCCTAAGAGGTGGACCATATCTCCTCCTTCTTGATACTCATTTTCGTGCGAAAGGTTTGAAACTCGGCGCGACAGCCCCTTTCGCCCATTTTAATCGGCTGTTTATTCTCGACTCTACCGAAACGCAAGTTGCGTTGCCCGTCGCTAGGGTCATCGAGGTCAACAACTCCACGAATCTTTCGGATAAAAAAATGGCTCCTTTCTCTGCAAGGCACGTCACGATACACACCCACACCAACAAACACGAGACGAAGGCGACATGGACCACGGGACATGCCGGTGATGCGGCTTTCGAAATCCACGGATTTTTCCTCTGTTTTCTACTTTATATTAACCGAATTCCCCTCGATAAATACCTTCCCACACCGATTCAAAGGGTTCGGAAAGTTATTCCGAGAATTCGAATCTCTTTGTGTTGAAAGGACGGATTTTTTCCTTCTTTAATTCCGGTGGTCATTTGTACTAATCACCTACCCATTGAGAAGTCCGAATCTTTAACCCTCTTACTGCGGATGGGCCGATCTATCGGCCCGGCGTGCTTATGCGAAAACTGCGGTAGGGCCGATCTATCGGCCCTGTTTTTCTACTCAGCAGAACTCCTCCATTAGAGCCTATCTGTTACTTCTGCTTATTTCTTTGTTATCTCTGGTGCTTATACGTGAGAAACAAACCGATATTTGTGCTGAATTAGGCATCTTTAATTTTATTTTTCATCTAATATGATGGTATATGCGTATCTCGATGAGCGGCGTGCACTCAAATACTGGAAAATAAGGTGTTTTAAGTTTTTTTCTAGCGTTTTTTGAAGAGTTATGTTCTTTATAAAGGAAATCTATCCGCAGACATGAAACCAATGACATGCTTATCGTTTGTAATTAGTATTATATAAGACCTTTCCTAGTAGTGGCTTCAAATAAAAATGTCACCCGTGGAACATCAAAATAATCCCTTATTGGGGAAGTAAAGTTTTAAAAATGTACTCCAAAGAAAAGAGAAAGACATTTATAGTGTGCTAGTTGATAGTAAAAGAGGAAAGAGGAGACGAGCACGCACCTTTAGTGCAAAATGTAAGAAATTACGTAATGGTGTATGCTTCCCGCAACACAAGTGCCAGAGGGTAGATATTTCTTAAAATGCAATTTTTGAATAAGCTATCGCAATTTCTTCATTAAAATTGTATATTTCAATAGTTAAAAGGCTACGCTTTTGACTGAATGTGAAATAATAAACATTTCTTTTGATTTTCTATAGCTAAACTATCGTTAAAATGCATATTTTGTATTATTATTTATTAGTTTCCAGATATATAAATTTTTATAATATTAAATAAAAACGGTAAACGCGCAAATTTATTTTCATTTCGAACCTTATGATATGATAAATAAATGGTAAAAAATATAAGGATGAATAACCGTATTTACAATTATTACAACTTACTAAACAAAAACCTGCATTTTTGCGGGAAATACCTCCGCAATTTTGGCATACACCTCGGAAAGTGGGTCCGCAGTAAAAGGGTTAAGACAAATTACTTTTTTTACTATATAAATTTTCAATTTTGGTAAAATCTATGGTAAAATACGAAACCTGAAATTATTTATAGGGTAATTAAGTAATTGACCCGTAATAATTACTTGGTACTTTAATTTGCCTCGATCTCAAAATAATCGTGGAGGTGGTTGCCTAATGTACAGGGGTTCCGTCAATATGAACTGTATACTATATCCATTTAATGAATATACGCTAGAATACTGATTATAATATAAAAGGAGCTTTTATTATTTGTAGTACATATAAAACAACTATTACAAACCTCATTATAGATGTTGAAAATAAATAAATTATTATTTCGACAACTGTTTTTCCTAAATAAATATCTCAATAATCATTATAGCAATCTATATTTAAAAAGTACATACACTTATTTATTGGCCTAATAAACATAGGCTTCGAACGCTTAATGGAAAAAACGACGACGAGAGAGACATAGCAACAGAATATTTATTTAAAAACTAAAAAGAAGATCACAATACTTTTCAATATTAACAATAAGGTTTATTCGATTCCAAATTCCTTTAACAAAAGGTCCAGCATTGAAGTTCCTGGTCAATATCTCAAAATGTATCAGTTCGCTCGTCAATCTAAATGAAACATATTTCACGCTCATCATTCATCGAGACGACTGGAATATATTTCTTCGAATCGTTGTAGCGAGAAACTTTACGAGACAGAAATAAAAGAGTGGTGAGGATTGTTTGAAGGGGCTCTGCGATTGCGTTGCCAAGGGAAAAATAGTGACTTTCGCATTTGGAGAAGGTTCGTTCGGTGGCATTTGAATGCTGATGTGGCAATTCCTTCGTGGATTTTGTGGCGTGCGTATTTTCTCCTTTCGATGGGAGATAGTTGAAGACAATACGCCGATTGTTGGTGGAGCTTTTTTTCTCATCCCATTCGTGAAATGAGCTCTCATTCACTCGGTTTGTATTAGTGGGCCAAGATGGTCGATGATTTGATGATATTGGGGCTCGATAAAGTAAATCACAAGCCTTGTAAGTTTACTAGCCCTCAGCGGGACTCGGGGCGTCACGCTATCTTCTCTCTCTTTACAATATAAAGGATGTTGAATGCCTGTCAAAATTGAATAATCCCCGGGCCATGTAGTAATTCTCGGAAAGGTAAGGAAAGAGCTATGCGATACTCGGTATTTCTACGATAATTCGACTATCCAACACCAGTTTACATTTTAACGGAGATAAATCTGATCGGCTGTCATTTTCGTATTTGGAAAGAATATCTGAATACAAAGGAACTAATGGTGTATCCCTTCCCGGCAGGAGAGAAAATCAAACACGTGTCAAAACATCGAAAACCGAAAAGTATAGGTTCTAAAAGGTATTCGGCACAAATGTTAATACGAAAATTCCTTCGAGTCATTCAATCATGATAAATTGGAAAATATTTCTTCTGAAAATAATGAAAATCACTACAAGTCAGTTGACTGACATAAAACTTCCTAGTTTACCTTTCATATTGACCTTTCTGAGACATTCAGAATGAACTATATGTACAGTTAAAATGAGATTTATGCTTTCTGATGTGATAAACATTCTTTATAAGAAATTCAACGGCAATTTCAACAACTTCAGAAATGTATTACAATAAATATTCTTATGATTCCTTAACTTGTTTTGCGTGGCTCCTCTTCAAATGTAAAATTTAAAAGGAATTTTACATAAAATCTTGTCATTTATAAGTCAATGAATCTACCTCAGTTTTCTTACTCGATTGATTTTATTTTTTAAATGTTTACTGAATTTTATCCAAACAGTATAGTTCTATGGAACTTTTCGGAGGAAATTCCACTTAGCGTTACGTCATCTTGGAATTTTTATGATACATAGTCAAACGTAGATGGTAAAATCTATTGTAACACAACACATTATCTACAATACATCCATACTATGGACTATAATACCTCTTTGTGACTCAAAGGATGAGCTATTTACCCTTAAACTCAACGATTATGTAACCACAAACGTCGTGCGGGCTCCACAGTACTTCATTCGCTCTCCTCACGAGCGCTACAAATCCTCGAGATGCCGTGAATCATTCAAAACTCCATCGTAAATGCATCTGCATTTTGCTAAACGATTCTATTTCGCGTTTCAACGAGGCGAGAAAAACATCGTGTCACTTATCCGCTAAGCGATAAACCACAGTCGTTAAAATATTACGTAGAACTATGGACTCACTTCGCGGGCAATGAAATCATAAATTCCTGCCACCTATCGCCAGGGTCATGCATCATCGAAGTACTCGTGTAACTTTCCGATCCGAACACTTAACAGTCCATCCGAAGGTAAATGCGCGAAAATGCTAAAGATACCCGTCAATTCTTAATCCCTCAACCTTTAGGGTTACACGAAAAGGCCCGAGTATCCGATCATAGCTATCCTGTCATCGCGAAAACTCGCGCGAGGAACATAAACAAGCGCAGATCGGCAGGTTAATGGACCGCGACTCATCTTCCGATAGCGAGAGGGAATTAGCCGAAGGAACGGACCTCGAGAGCCTCTCGGCCATTCCAGCTGAATCATAACAGCCGCCCCCACAACTCCTACCACTTTTATTCCATGCACGCTTTGGTCATTATCCTCTCCTACCTCATCAACATCATCCCGGCTTCCCTTGAGACATAGAACCACCAAATATTCCCTCACGTCCGCTTCCCCTCCTCTTTATTAAAAAAATCACCACTCTTTCCGCTACCTCCACCTCCGAAATTCCCACCGAAGAGGGGCTTCGTATAAATCACGAGGAGGCGGAGGGACTGGACCGACTCAAACTGACGAAAGTTTAAGACTCGGGGCAGGGGAGATAGATGTTTCCGTGGAGGGCTAATTGCAAAAAAGAAGAGGGCCGCTAAAAGAATGGAGTGAAGAGGACGGAAAAGAATGGAGACCGAGGGCGGGTCCGGGTTTCCTCCTTTTCGGGGGGAGTAACCCTAAATTAAAATATGTAAACCGGTGTTTCGCCGGACTTGCGAATCGCTGGTGGTGCGTGGTCGCTTAGGCGGTGTTTGTGGGCACAAGTTATACGCACTCGTTTTTTCGGATGATTGAAGGACACCTCGGATGAGGCCTTTATTTAGCGGCGGTTCGTGGCCATCGATTAGAACTTGTTCTCTGCGAGAGTTTCCGTAACCGATGGCACTTGCGAGTTCCTTAAGATCCGCCGCGGTTTTTCTGAAGAGATAATTGTATACCTCGAAGATATGAATGTGTTTTTAATCTTTAACGGTTCCTTAACACGATTTTCTCCTCCGCTTTGTGTGGAGTAGAATGCTCGTCACATAATCGCCAACACTAGTTCCGCTGAGTTATTACTACTAATTGCGAAATTAGCTTCTTTCATAGTTTCCTCGATGAATTATTATCGACGATTAAAATATTTCTGAACATCGAAATTCCAAATAGGTTTCCTACTTCACTATTGTACATTGTGAAACATGCTATTCCATCTACTTATTTAAGATTCATAAAATACACTAAAAATATGAATAATGAGGAACGGAAACATATTTCATTGTCAGGCCAAGAAAAATATCAAACGAATATCTGAAGAATTAAAACATCAAGTTTATTTTATACCAATTAGGACTAAATTCTAAAGCATACTCGATGAAGTGCTGGGTAATTAAAAAACTTGAAACCCGTTTCGTTCACCCTTTAGGGGATCATTATCATGCTGATTAGATTTTTATTTATTATAATTAAAATTGGGTTTATTTAGATGGAGATGAATAATCGTGCTGGGTTTCTATCAATATTGGTGAATTTATGCCATAAATTCAATCTAAGGTCAAGAGATAGCAGAATATTTTATTAATAAATATAAATATTAATATTATTTATAAATAAATAATATTAATATTCCTTTGAGAAATCTACAAAAAATTGGATTATAATTCTATAATGAAATTATTGGATGAGACGTCGCAAATTCTCGAATAAATAATGCTCGAGTCAAAATTCGCTGAAAATGTGATAGCTTCAGCTACATTAAGTCAGGTTGAAATGTCAAGGTTTGTAGAGGTATAGATTACTACAAGCCACGGATAGCTAGGACATACAGACATGCAGCAGTTTGGCGTGCATTAAAAACGAACAGCTATGAACATTCCATGTATATTAGAAGGAAGGCTGTAAGAAAAAATGTTAACACAACAATGGGGGATATATTTTTATTGGGACCTTGATCTAAAAAACGAACAAAGTAAAATATGGAAAGGTCACTACCGTTCATGTCACGGCTCCACTCCGTGGGAAACTTAAACGTTCCGATATCTTTCACTAATCGCGCTTGAATGTATACGAAATTCTCTTGTAATCATATATATCTTTAGAACTTTTAAAGACCAGCAGGAAGTTCATCGTTACCACTTTTTTCCTCAATTTTTTGTCCTCTAGTTATCTAGATGTACCTGCGCAGGATTCACCTCTGGATATAGATATATTGATATAAGAGAAGCGCCAGGATTTTTGTTAGCATGAGAGATGTCCGCTTTTTATACAAGTTATCGAGAATAACCATCAAGAAAAATTTAGCTTTGACTTTTTTACGGACAGGTATCTCTCAACAGTTACTTGCATTTTTTATTCGTCCAAATAGTAAAACTGTCTTCTTTTTGTTGGTTATTTATACAGAAACAATCTTCATAAGGAATTGACGTAGATTTGCGATAAGTTTATTTATTATACCGATACATCTACCCTCAAAATATATTAGGTATATGTTAATAAAGGTATCAAATACCGTAATTCGGTAATGAGTTAGTTTACATATAATTATTACCTTAATGCTGATTATTTGCAATCAATAACAAGAGAGTTCCTTGATTTGAATTCAATATTTTTTAATCGCTCAAACACGTAGTGTAGATTTTTATTCAATACCAGTGGACTTCCCTGATCTTAGCGCCTCAATAGACAAATTATATAAAATTATCATACGCATTAAAATACAGGAGATTATCAGTACATAACAGTGTAAGTCTATGGTCAACCAAAGAGCAGTATCTGCAGGCGAAAGGAGAACAGTGCTATTTTGCCATGAGCATATGTCATCCTTCATACGCCATTTGATTGGAAGGATTCCGTGTACTTGGAGTCATCGATAACAGAAGTTTTAACAACAACCAATATCATATACAAATCGAGTAATATTACTCATCATGCTCCACGATTATAAATATCTCACAAGTTTTCAATGCAAATTATATTTAGATCGAGAAGCCTTCCTCAAACTAAAATACTGTGAATGGAAAAATATCTAACAACTTTTTGAACGAAGAAAATCTAAGAAGTTTTAGGATTAATAAACTAAACAATAAAACTTGAAGATAACTCCATAGCAATAAGACACCAAGATCCAACACCAATTGATATGCTTAATCATTTTCAATTTCTAGTATCATCTCAAAGCATTTTTCGGCATACATTAAATAAGATAAAATTTAGACAGGGATATGCATAAAAATTATCCAAATCACTCCATTTAAGAGGGTAAAAACAAAATTACACCAGATGATGATGGCAATCCGCTCATCCTTGGGCGATTCGAAGCTGGATAAATACGCTCCTACTCATCCCACATCATTGGAACACACTCGAAAGAAAAAGTTTCACGAGAAACGAAGATGGGAGTGGCGGATGATTGGGGTGAATTGATGACAATTTTTTTAAGGTTAATGGGGCAGAAACTAAACATTAAGATGTAAGAAAGCGTTCCTGGGGCAAGTTTCTAGATTCACCTCGGGCAGGGAACGAGATAGGTCCAAATACTTCTTCATAGCTGTGCCGCAGGAGGGATCCAAAAAGTGGATGACGTCGCGTTTATTTCCAAGTAAGAGAACCCACAACTCTTCCGAAGCTTACTTATCCCGGGATGGCCGTTCCTTGGCGAGGTCATTTTCTCACCGATCGTTAAGAGAATAAATAGCTTCGGGCTTGGATTTCTAGACCTCTATTTGCCTTCGTAACGCCCCTTCACGAGGAGATGCTCTGAAATCCGGATAGAGGGGGAAAAAACCTGCAAAGTTTTAGCACCGTTGAGGAAATATGCAGCCAGGTTGGTTGTTATGGGATGAAAACGAGGGCGCTTGAGAAGAACATCGATTCGAGATCGGTCAGTGGTTTCTATCAGGATTCATACGGTCAAAAGTACGACGAATGAGAAACTTGTAACCCGTTCCGCAAATTGTAGCGGAGAAAATAGACAATGTTTGCGAATAACTGACATGGATCCGTAGATGAAGTAAAAAAAGGCGAATCGAGAAAATAACGGTTCTATAGACATTTTGATCGCATTTGTAGGAAATATTTGTGTAACGGCACTCTTGAGTTATTGGAATAGTAGTACGACAAGTCTCGTTTCCTTACTTGGATACAGCAGCGATTTAATTACATTTAATGCTTGAATCGGTGCGGTATCCGTTCCTGAGTTATTAACTCTATCATTACGGAATAGTTACAACTTACTCGAATCAAACAGGAAATGACGCGTCTAAGCGAATGCCGAATAATGGAAGAATGTTACTACAACTAACCGTAGATAGTCTTATTAATAATTTAAGAGTTTTGTAGAAGTATAAACATGTAATGAATGATCTTTCGCAAATCACTGGCAGATCTTATAATCAGTTGTTTTAAACTTAAACCTAAAGATAACCTAAAGATGCGATCATTACAAAATGAATACTTTCAGAGTTCTCCACGTAAATCATTATATATATTTTCTACATTCTCATAAAGATTTGGAATTCTTAAGGAAAAAAGTTATTGAAACACTTGAGGCATTTTCTCATTTACTTCTCAATACAGAAGGAATAATATTACGTACGAAAACTTATGATGGATTTAGAAAAAAACATAAAAGGATATAAATTCTCGAAGTGATTATATTTCGTTAAGTTACTAACACATTTGAAGGTAGAGAAGAGAAAACGATGAAATCTCTGATTGGGAGTCCCGTTTTAGAGTTACGCGAGAAAATAAAAATAACATTTCTATGATCGTTTATACAAGTGGAGAACATGATTAAATAAGGTACTGTGCGATTCCTAGAGAATATTTCATTAGAAGTTAGATGCCAACTGTTATTTTAAGCGGTTAATTCCAGAGGATAGTAGTTTTAAAAATATCATTTCACATACTATAATATGAAAAACAAATAGGTAATTTGAGATGATGACTATGTATTCACTTACGTTTGAAAAATAAAAATCATTAATGCATAAACGCTGTAATAAATAAAAAAGATCATAAATATATATTACTGTCTGGATTGAGAAATTTTTCGAAAGTTATCTCCTAGAAAAAAACTCAGTCGAGGCATTGTACAATTCAAACGATCATATTATTTAAATATCACGCAAGGTAAAGTTCAAGACATTGAAACTTATCCTAATAACTAGCACAAATAAAACGGACGAATCTATAATTGAAAGGAGAAACACGAATAACCTCCGTGAGCCAGAGAATAATATACCGAGCAGAAGTCGAAAATTCTAAATCATTCAAGTGGACCCGTTTATGGAACCAGCTGATCACGACACTTGGCCAACCACCAGTTAAATACGTCCATCGCCAGGTTAAACGCCTATCGAGAAAAACACACAGAGAATATTTACGCGCTTGCGTTACTTTTTCATTAAAATTTCAACTCCCCTTTTATATTTATAAGACAACCAATCTTATGGGAGCGATAGAAAAATGCTTCCAGAAATACTCAGTGCCCGTACCTTTCGAAAGACACAGCGAAAACTGATTTACAGAAATGGCTGTTTTGTGACGTTGGCTTGGCGACCATCAATACCAACGGCCCATTATTCTCGCCGGAATTACTTTTCGGGGACCATTAAAAGTAATGGCTGAAATCGCATTCACTCGGGTTCACTTGGTATTCCGCCACTTCTCCCCACGCGAGAATGTCGAGGAAAAAATTCCTCTCACCAGCCGCCCTGTCGAAACGTCTCTTCACCAAAGAAGCCGAACAGATACGAATATATCACCGCGAGGTCCGCGAACAGCCTCATCGGAAGAATAAGAAGACGTAACAAATCTTTTTTCTGCTTTCGGAGGGGAGTGCGTGGGCAGCAAGACCAGAAGGGTTATCGGGGGTGGGGGAGGAAGGCCAAAGGGGCCTGGAAGGAGTGGGGGGAGAGCGAGGGTGGTGGAGCGGAGGAAGAAGCCCTTTCGGGGGAATCGCGGTGCTTTTAACACTTGCGTGCCAAAGCAGAGGAGTCTAGACGAGGCGAATGGTAGGCACTAAAGAAAGTCGAATATGAAGTGACGAACAATTTGCCTCTTGGAGAAGTGGGAGGAGAAGAGGCATTCGCGTTTAACGTCCCTGAGGAAGAAGTATCGAGGAAGAAGTGGGGGTCAGAGAGGGAAGGAGTGTGTAAGGCAAGGCTTCAATACGCTTCATTTACATATACATATTTTGACCCGCGAATAACCACTGGTTCTCACGGCATTGTTGTTCCGGACCTCTTTGCCGACCTTACCACTTTCTTGCCCACTCTTGGCTACATCCTCGTAGGTTAAAAGATGTCTCCCTCGACCTCTTCCTTTTTCTCATTTCCACCCAGCGCTCCTAGCTTCTCCCTTGTTTCCCTCGAGGAAACCTATCTATTCCGAAAGAATATATGTGTGCCCCTTCCCCAACACCCTTCCTTTTTACGACAAGTGCTGGAAAGCTTTAGGATGAGATTAAAACCGCGTGTTCCTTTAGCTCCGCCGCTTACCCATCCCTCGGAGTTGTAGTAGACAAAGACGACGAATCGGCCAAAATTAAAATTCCGCCGAATAAATAAAAATTTTACGATACAGTTTGACTCGCGCGGCCTTGACGGCGTCTATTTGGGTATTCCGGTCCTTCGCGTATGAAAACCTGCCTCCCCCTGCCACACGCCGAAAGGCGACTTGTAAGATACTTATGTAGATGTAGAAACCTGGGGCGTGTGCTTCGCGAAGGCTGGCGACAGCGTTGAACTCGTACGGGCGAAAGAGGACTTGGCGTCTCCGGAAAAGAACACGGATGATAATTTCCGAGCGCCGTAAATTCTTTCCTAAATTCGAGCGATTTGGATACGTTTCTCACGTGAGGTTTCACGAGGAAAAGACTGGATTTTTCTCCCTAAACGCTCGGTCACGTTCGCGAGTCGAACGCCGCACGGATTTATGCGCGAACGATGGGAGTTTTGCGAACATCTCTCGGACTCGCGTTGTGAAATCCCCAGGTCGGAAGAAATTTCAAATAGTGGATCATCTCGTCGTGACGGCAGAGAAGCGAAATGGCACCGAACAAAGCCTCTCTCGGTCGTGAATTTCTACTCCTTTCGAGGGGAAAAGGGAAGGCCGACAGGTTTTATATAAGGTCATGATATTTCGTATGTAACAAGAGAAAAGAGAAAGTGGCCCTTTTGTGAGCTCTACGGGAATATATTCTTTCGGTCGATATCGTGACGGAGTAAATGGGGCAGGAATAAAATGTTTGGATTTCTCCGAGAGCTTTTTTCCGCCGAACCCTTACAAGAATGCGTGAGGTAAGGACTTAAAATTAGCCCGAGAGACGGATCGATAGAAAATTACGAAACGGTTCGACGGGTGAAAGGAAAATGTATGTTTTGTGGGCCGGATCACCCAATTGGGAATAGAAATTAATGACGAAATAAATGTTTAAGTCTGACCTCTCGAAAGTTCAAAAATTACATCGGATAGCTGATTTTAAACCCGATCGTTCAAAAACATGCTTTGGGAAATTACCTTTCCAAATGTTTTGGGGCCTCTACTCGAAATTGAAAAGTAGATCGCGGGCCTTCGCGCACGCTCATGAAAACATGGTTGATCGTAATTAAAAAAACTAGATAATCCGTTGAATTTAGGAAATACAATTTATCACCGATAATGTTCATATAAAAAAGTGTATTATTTATGTACACGATTGATTTATTTGGATGCATCGAAGTTAAAAAAGATTTTCTACGAATCTTTCGCTATTTGACACGATTGTAGACAAATCGAATTTTACCATTCAATCTCTTTACTAATTTTCGGAAAAATATTTTCTAACAAATCACTAAACCATAAGTATGAAAAAACATATCACTAAAAACAATCCTCAAGGACTGGTTAAAAGGAAGTATGTAGCCATAAAGATTTTTAAAGGAAAGTTTACCACCCAATCTTTTCAATTAAAAACACAGAACATCCTTCGATCAATTATTTATACTTGCTCAGATACAAACATCTCACCTGTTTACGAAGTGAAATATTAATCGTCGGATAATTTATTGCTACAATCAAATAGACTAAATTGAAGGATCCTTATTACACCTATCGATTACCTGTCGCATAATAGAAGCATATATTGCTCACTTTTCCATTAATTTGCCCCAATCAAATTCATAATAAGATCGTGAAATTAACAGAATAGTGTTTCAAGCAACAATAACTCTGTGAACCAATTCTCATGGCATTGAAATTAATAAAATAAAGAAATATACGGTTAGAAATAAAATTTCGGGAATTTTACATTTAACGAATACTACGGGATATTTTAAAATAGTCTTGCACGTGTCCGGGGCCATAACAAAAATTTCGCGAGACCATCCATAAAAACCTTTCAGTATCTTCATTTGAGCATTGACGCAATTGAGCGTCCCCCAAAGAGAGGGGGACGCTCAATTGCGAAGCCTCTACATGTGTCTGACAACTTCGCTGCAGCGAAATTTTCGAGACGCAAACTTCATTAAAGCCATCAAAAAGAGATACCACTCCCACAATTGTAAGAAGCCTTTTAACATCCAAAGCCTTCGCCCATTCCCTCCAGGTGGAAAGGTGGGCGGATTCGAAAAAACAACCAGGAGTCCTATGACGAATGCCGTGAAGCAAAATGAAGGATAAGGAGGGAAAGATAGAAGGACCATACGAGACAGAAACGGATGAACGCGACGAAGAACAGACAGAGGGCAAAACTCGAATTTCCCGGAGTGGGTGTGCCTCGAGATAAAAAACGAAAGGAACTCCCAACGACGCATATTCCTCACCCGGAATACCAACCAAACATTCACAAGACTCAATTCCCGAGGACAAAATATCCCGAAACGTTTATTCCCCAACAAATTTCTAACATGCGGAGGTATGTAGAGGCGAAGGAGAGATAAAAGAGAGACGAATCCACGACTGAGCGCTACGCCGATTTCTCATTCCTTTGTCGAGTCCACCGTAGGAGCGGTAGTTGCGTAGAAAAAGGACGTGTCTCCAAACCGAAATACCCGCACCTTCATCGTAAGAGAGGAAAAAAGGGATCGGAGACAAGAAAAATGAGCGCGGCCGCTGATGAATGAGGCGAATTCAAGCTTCACGCTCGTGAGATATTTTTCGGCCACTTCGAGGCACCGCCAACGATTCCACGTCCGGCAATATGTTTAACCCTTCCAGAGACCTCGAGGGACGTGTCACGGAGAGGACCCCGCGAACACGGGAGCGACGGAGCGGTCACCCTCCGAGGGCAAATGCCACCGCCGTCGGCTCCCGGCGCTATGCGAGTCACGGACGAAACCAGGTCGGGAACTGTCTCCGTGCAGAGTTCACGGAGTTGGATAGAATGTTAAAAAAAGGGGTGTCGTTTAAGGCCGCCGTCTGGAGATCATCTAGGGATAGTGGCTGATCCAAATCGGAGGCGTTCGTGGGAAGGACGGAGATCCCTGCCAAAGACCAGAAGGTCGATGTCTTTGGAGGGCACACCGATATCGCTCTCCCTCCGATGGATTGGCAAGAATATGACGCCTTCGGCGCGAGTGGTTTTCGGATGAGCAACGGTTCTTTAAATCCATCCCTGAGCAGATCATTCCTCCGTGTCTACTCGTAAAGGCAGCTCTCTTAAGCGGCTCATATGCATTTCAATAATGTAACATCTCTTCGCTAATACCGAGATAGGATCCGAGGAAGGCAGAAATGCGACTCGAGAAAGAGTTCCGAAGAACAAAAACTTTAACACGTATATGCCAGCAGCTTTCGGGTTTAGACACCGTGAATAAAAAGGAGATTTCGGCTATATCAATGGCTATTGTTTATTTTTTCCTTGGCGCGGCTCCTCCCCTGTCCAAATTCGAAATATTTATTGCAATGAGCTTTCGAACCTCTGTCTCGGAACCTAAACTGCCTTATTGACGGTGTCAAATCCTCCTCCTCTTTTTGCATTCCTCCGTGTCACTATTTGCTTCCGTTGATATAAGCAATCGCTCAGTCTGAGGATCTGGCAGACCATTTTATGCATCAAGGTCTCGGCATACGCCCAACTCTTAAATGTCCAGAAACCACTGGAGGCTACTGTATTGGCGAAGAGGAACTGCTCAAACAAAACGCACAAATGGAAAAGATTTATATTGAGGGTGTCGTCATGCATTAATATTCATCGAAACACATTTATATTTCTTGAAAAGGAGGTTTTTCCATGCATTTAATTTCGCGCATGAATTGCGGTCTAAATCATCTTTCGACAGCGAGCCCCGTCTCACATGACTAAGCATTGGCGAACGAATGCTCAATCTACGACTTTCGATGCACGAAAGAAGACGTTTATTACCACAGAGTTTAAAACCACTCGAGCGAGAGGTCCAAATCTTTGGTCATATCTTTGTTACACGCTGAACTATTGTATATTTCTTCTGAGCGTAATATATTGGGAGAAAGTCACGAAAGAAGTTGGAATGAAAGGGAAATCATGAATCAATGTGAGACCTAAAACGGCATTTACATCCACAGCATGGAACAGTCATTCTAACCAAAAATTAAAATTCTACTTTCGTTACGATGTTTTCTGTAGTTAAATAATCTAGACACGTAACAGATAAATAAGTTGAATAGCTTTTCTACATAAACTATTCAAACTTTGAGTGTTAATTTTTAGGGAAATGAATATTTCATTAATGTAGTTTTCTCGTCCCAAATATTCCTGAAAATTCAGAATACGCCAACTCCTTGGATAGGTTAAGAATGATTATGAAGACAGTTCTCGCCCATTGATTTATACGAAAAACATAAATATTAACTCAAGTAACATCATATAATGTTCGACTTTTGGAATAGGAAAAAACATTTGCATTAGTTCACATACGATGGTGTATTTCGAATGAGTATTTGAATCGCATAATTATCTTAGATGTTCGTAATTAATGTGAACAAGCGTCACTTTGTGGAATGACATCTTAAAGAAAAAATCGAAACCGGTCGTAATTATTAAAAACCTGTGGAAGTTACAAAGTTTCGATTTTTTTCTTAGTTATTCGTACTTGGGCGTAAATAAAATGAATAATGAGTTTCGACAGAGCGTACGTTTGGATTGATTTGCCTTATAATGACTTTTTAAATTAAATGCTAATGAGGCAAAGAAAATTTCAGCTTTTTCGAGGCAGCATTTCCAGTGGCTTACATGATGGACTAGCGAAACGATGTAGATGCGGAATGAGTCCGGAAGCCGAGGAATGTGAAGACATTTCCGGAGAAGTCCTCGCACACACAAACACAAGGAAAACTACTCGTAGTAACCATTAATACTTTCGAAATTGAAGAAGGGACTAGAAAAAGGATTGCAAATCGTTTTCGAACGGATTGAATAAGAAAATTATCCGAAAAATGTATCTAATATTGACAGGATATTATTTTAATTGCATGATACTCTAGAATTAAAACTTTTCAGAACCTATTTAAGAGGAGAATCTGAAATATATACCTGATATTAATAGGATATTTAAAGAGTACAAAAGTAACACTAGTAGTATCAGTTGATACGTACGTTATAACGAAAAGTATTTCATGTATACATTTCATCCGGGGTATTTATGTAAATGTAAAATCCCCAATGAAGGAATTTGATTAATGAGAGGATAGTACAGATTACAGTCCCAAGTTTAAAAAACACATTAAGGAAAGAAATGTGCTTAGTTTCAAGAAAACGGGGAACACCAGAAAGACGAAAACTGCTATCAATCAGACAGTAACATATCTTCCAAAGAAAATCGACCATATGCTCATTAATTCTTAAAATTCAGACTTCAGCAATAGCCCAGGATATTATCAAGGTTTCGAAATAGGATATTTTGTCGGAAGCAGAAAAAATATGGCAATCTGTTATGACTCCGATTTTTCACAAACCACCGCTAAGTTATCCAGATCTGAATATTCAGGTATTAGTTCCCATGAAAACAACTCCGAAGCTTAGGCGGTCCGAGTTGACTTTCTCAGTTTTCTTCTAATTAAAAAACCAGATGTTATTTGTTACTTCTACGCTTCATGGAATTCCTTGGGAGACAATTACAAACTTTTCCTCTAAATTGAAAAAATTAAGCCTAATAAAAAACTATACAGTATTGAATGCTAATTTGGTATTAAAACAAAGAGAATGTCCATCATATAAAATTGATCATTTAAGGCAATTTAAATTCTGCTTAATATACTATTTGTGAGAGTTAAGCCGTAAACATTGAGCATGTTCTCTAAAATTTCTAATTGAAATAAATCTTTTCGATGAGAAATTTTCCCAAACAACCCATGAACAAACCAGAAAATATATTTCTAATAAACCCTTCACTCCATTGAGATTGTTTGCATTCCAAAAGATAAACTCATTAACACGAGAAAAAATAATTACATCATCAACTTAGTCATTATAAAAGTTGCTAGTTCATAGAAATCTGAACATTTTGAAACTCTGATTATTCATAAACCTAAATGAATTTCAAAATAAACTCCGCTCTGAATAGAAAAGTTACTATGATTAGCTCTGTTACATGTTGTCACCTAATTAGAAGAGAACGATCAACAAAATGTATTCTAATTGTATCTAGACTATTTTTTAGTGGGATTTGTGCAAGAGAAACACTTACTGCTTTTTACCTGTTCTTTCCAAGATAATAATAGAAATCAATTTACATGATCTCAAAAATCTACTCTGAAATTTGAATGATATCATAAGAATTTCAAAATGCGTTCATAGTGTCTTTCCACATAGTTCAATAATATAGTAAAAAAGATGTAGGGTTGCGAAGTTTATCATGCCATTACTCGTTAGAAATACTCGTATCAGTATGCAGAATTATTTATAAGCATCAGAATAGCAGTTTTTAAGTTATATACATTTTCCTTTCGTCTGAAGGTGAAACAAAATAGGGAATTTAAATGTATTGGTGTAGATATTCATTATAATTTATACGTTATCCATACAAAGTATGTGACGTTCTTTCATGAACGGGAAGTGGTAATTCTAATTATTCAGTTTTCTTGGATGAAAAACGAAGTGTCGTCATTCATTAAAACGTTTCATACTCTGATACTTTCCAAGTAACATTGAAAACGATAAGGTCTGAGTAAAAAAAACTTAGAGGAAAAAACAAAGATTTAATTGAAAATAAAAAGGAATGACAAGATTAAAAAAAATGTATATACGTTTTCTTGGGGCAAGAGTGTCCCTATGATTGTCGAAAGCGTTAGAAATAAACAAACAATTTATAAGAAACTTCACTGAAAAATTATATTCTAGGAGTAGATCATGAGGGTGAGTGGTCCAACGAGTACATCCTTTACGGGTGCGAATTTAAAAGAGGAAAGTTTTGAGTTGACAGTCGGAGAGAGAATTAAGAACAGCGTACAAAAGGGAGGAATTCCACTACCCTGCCATACGCTGAAAGGTAGCACGTCTCGCAATTATGTGGATGTATATAAATCATACTTATTTCGATAGGATGAAAGGGGATTCCAAGAGAGAGGGATGATAGGATGGTGCCACAATCGAGGAGGGATGAAACACGGCTTTTACAATTCTTCGCATCCGAATATAAAGAATGATGAAAAAGAAACCACCAAAAGGTGTTTAACCCAAAATGTTTCCGCAAGATCTGTACCAGCAACAATAGGGAAGAAATCCTGGGTGATCTATGCGGTGGAAGCGAAAAGCGCATCTATGGTATACTCCACTATAACATCGAAAGAAACGCCCTCGGGGAATTTGTGGTTGAAATCTAAAATGGCTGTACTCTCAGTGGGAGATACCTATGGTTAAGGATCGTGGCAAATCTAAAGGACGTTCTTTTTCCCCAAAACCTCCCGCGTAGCCCTTTCTTCTCCGCCTTTTCTTTCAGAGGCCTTTCACATCCTTCGGACCATTATGGCCCTCAAGTGACCACCGTCAACGTCCAAACAAATTTCCTCCCAGGTCGCTTGTCAACTGTCCTTCCATTCACTGCCTACCTTTACAAAGTACCTCGCGCTATGCTTGTCCAAATTCCTTCCTCCCATAGTTCTTCCAGCTGTGTTGCAATCCACGGGGGTTTTCTTTCCCAAGCGCAACTCTCCCGAACACAGTCTCGGAAACGATTCGAGAAACTTTCGGATTTTCTGAATAAATCTCTATTCTTCCGCTACTTTGAAAATCAGAAGATAAAAATACTCGAAACAAGAGTTATACTTCTAAATTATACCATAAAATACTTAAAAAGTAGTTGAATGATTATTGATTGTATTATATTATTGATGATCAACACCGCTATGATAACTGCATCAGTTAAGTTTATTCATCCTATATGGTATCAAACCTTAAATATTTTTCACGGTAAATAAGATTAATTATGATAAACAAGTGAAAAATAGCGACATGACTGCGACTATTTAACTTCGTGAAAAAAGCGCAAGCTTTAACGTGATAAGTTCAATCTATCCCATACTTTCTTAAAGTTAATAATATTTTTGTGAAAGAAAGATTATGAAAGCTGTACACATTTTATATTTTGGGAGTCCTACTGTACAAAAATACTTGCTTCGCTAGTTAAATTTAAACTGAGAGGACAATCATTTATTATTTTGCAGGCAATACATTCAAAGCGTTAATCCATAGAATAATACGGATGAATTAATTAAATTTAGAACGTTGTTGAAGTAAAAACATTTTGGGAGGAGGAAAAAGAAGAAATACTTCTGCGATCAAGTACGCATTAATATCAATGAAATCTATATATCAATAGGAAACATGTTGAAAGACTAGAAAGACTAATAAACTTTGATGAGAATATTTATCAATTCTATCCATCGCCAATGATTACTCATTCACAGAGTAACAATGAATTGCGTCAAATGTACGAATCGAAAACATACGGTCATATCTTGTCTTCTTTCATATCTTGCTTTATTAGAGGTGATAACAGGTGGAATAGTCAGCTGTGAATATTGATTGATACAAGTTGTTTTCTATGGGACTTGGGTGCCCTAAAGGTTACTGATGTAAACGTTAATGTTCTCTTGTGCCCTAGAAGAGACGAACATGCTTCCCTCAGCCTCCCATTCGCCACCTCCTTTCTAAGTGCACTTGAATCACGGAGCAAGCAACTACTTGAGAGGGAATTTATTCCAATTCTTAAATTTGATTCGCGTGAGGAAGTCCAAGATAATTCTCTCCTACTAATTTGCCAGGCCAATGCTATAAAACAAGCGTTCCATTTACAGACTTCGATTGAAATGATAAACGTGATGCATGTTACTTGTTCGGGAAACCGCTCGCAGGAAAATATTTCAGTTGTTCGGAGGCCGACACCTTGTTTAAGATGCGAACGTTTTGATACGATGATAAATTGCCATAAATTAAATCATAAGGCATTTCGACGATGGAACTTTGAGATACTTCAACGACTACGAACAAAGAATTGAATAAATATGACAGAGTGAGGACGACGAGATGCTTAACTGCATCTATAAACCAATTCGCATCTTGATCTTCGGTTTATTTTCGCAGTCATGTGAAGGATGTTCTTTCGCGAAAATGAATGTAATTTATACTTCCTATTAATTAAAAATGGAAGAGATATTCCATTAATTATATGGCTACATTAGGATAAACTTTAATTTCCTTTGATACAATGTTATTTAAATTATTTCACACTTCTTTAAATCGCTTTCGTTATTATTCTGATAGTGCAAGTTTTTCAAATGTCTTTGCTTCGATAGAATCGATATTTCTTCGATTAAAACTTGCACTCGATTGGAATGAGAATTCACTAAGTTTTCAATAAATATTCTCGGCTTCAATTTAAACATGAACTGAAAATGACTACCACATGGATGGATGCAAGTGGCTACTCTCGGTACGAAAGTAAAATAAATGACTTATTCTATTAATACATAAAACAAGCTTCGTTAAATTAAAGAAATTTCCCATACTACGGAATTCTTGAAGCATAGAAATATCGCTGGGATATTTCAAAAATCATTCGGAGGCAAGAGTATAATGACTGAACAAAATACGACAAAATCCTCTCTAATTGGGAAAGTAAAAATAGATTTTTTTAAAAGGTCTTTTCCCGAAGAAAGTCTTAATTATCAAATCCGAGTAGGAACAGCTGGAGAAATATGCAGGAACAATAATGACCCCTATATGCAAAGCTCCTTTCCTTGACTAAATAGCGATATTGTGGCTTCCGTTAGAACATGTCACGCAGAAAAAGATATTTCCACCGGAAAGAAAGTGCGGGAAGCTAGCAGTTATTTAGTTTATCTCTTTAGCTTTCCCACGAACCACTCTCTTGCTCATTAGCTATCTTTTTTTTCTTAAATACGCCCTTAAAATATCTTAAAACTTCTTAAGCGCCAGGTAGATGACTTTGTTCTAACGCTTTCTCTTCCGGTGAACCCTTCCTTCCTCCGTGTGTGACTGCATTTACTGAAAAGGGAGCTGAGTTCATATTCTCGTCTTAGGCTCATCCCCACCAGTGACACAGGATACGCTGATCTCTCTTGCCTCTACCATTAGCCGGTGTTATAAGCCCATTATTCTCGGAATCATACACGACATACCAACCGATGTAGAATTATATATTTACTAAATTTATCAACGGTAAGAGTGTAAAATAAATTGAAATTGTAACTTGTAAACATTTATATAAGGGTAGCCACATGATGAATCATTTTATAGGCACTCATTTGTTACTCACTAAAGCTGATTGTTTACTCTTTACTAAAAGCTATTGAGCAAAGCAAAGAGTGAATATTTAAACGATTCATGGACGAAAACATTGAAAAATTGTATTACGCGCAAGAGAGCAAATTTATACGCTCAATGAATACAAAGATCATTATTTCGCATTTTAATATGTTGGAAAATAAATGTGAGTCATTTTTATGATCATTTTTCGGATAACTCATCAAATGCATTGAGTTCTATATTCAACAATCACCTGAGGATTCAGAATTTGTATACACATGGACTCTTCTATTCAATACATTATTCGCTCATTTAAGATGAGAATTTTAAACTAACATATCTAAGAGATATTTTCGATAATTCTAATTCATTATTTACATCAACAAAATTTAATTTCAGAGTTATATAAGTGAATTGAGAAATCGAAGAAATCGAAATATTCTGACGATTACATAAAGATTATATAATAGTTCCATCAATATCATGACCAGATTCCAAAACTCTCGAAGTATCATCTGCATATAATTCAACTAGCGCTGACAGATTTGGAACGATCGAATACTTTTCATACTCTACATTGCACATTTTCTGTCCATCTCTTTTCTTAGATATCAACATTAATATCTTGAATGATTCTTCTCCAATTTCTTTACAATGCATTTGATTACCTACATTAGATTCGATCCTATACTACACAAATGAGGCCTGATCTGTTAATCGCCTACGAGAGGATATATAAGTAATGGAATCTATCGACGTAACCACACTATCTTAGCTCTAATACCGAGTCTTAGTGCGGTTTCTTTCTCATGGCAACGAAAAGGACCGCACGTTTAGACCCAAGGCGGCACACTTTTGCAGCATCGTGCGCCTCATGCATCAAACGCAATTTCTTCAACCAGTGCTTCGGCACCAAAGAAACCTTCCTTACACATCCCACCTGCTGTTTTGTTTCTTGTCAACTGACATGTTCTAATAGTTTCCGAGCCGTTTTGTGGGCATTTCGGGGAAACATGGGTAAATGTTTTTCCTATTCCTGTCAGCTTCCAACCCCATTCCGTTCCCTTTGTGTGCACAATGCAGCTTTCTGTTTGCGTGGGTGACGCCTCCCACCATTTGCTCTGTTACCATTGCTCTTCCGAGGGGTCACCACCACGCTCCTCTGCCGTTGACCATTCCTCGACGCGGTGGTCTCCGTGGGGGACACCGACATTGTTAACACTCCGTCACTCTTTTCATGAACTATTACTGTAAAGCGACCGACATTTTTCTCGGTAAGCGAAAAGAACACAGAGAAAAGTCACTTTCTCACGAAATGCATAACGCCGACCATTTTCATGAATGCGGAAGACAGGATAAAGAGTTTGAGGGAATTCAAGCGTATCAGGTTTTGCGAGGGATATCACAGCAGAGGGATCTAGCGAGTATTCCGAAAGACACTGGCGAACACATTTCAGAGTTATCCGCTCATCTTTTATTTACATCCTCCGGGACCGTTACCATATCTCTCCTCTCAATGAACACTGACTGAATCAGATGCTCCAAGTGCTGTGAAATCTAAGAAGTTACTTCCCGAGTATATAAAATGGCGAAGTTCATCGTAAAGAAAATATGCAACGCTATTTTCATCTCTTATTTTAGAATCTGCATCTTTGCCGCACACGTAGGCAGAAAGATACAGAAGCTCCATCATTTTCTAAGGAACTGCTTTCGGACTATCAAGGAATAATCCACAGATTTTCACGGTGGCTTTTATGTTTATTTCATCAGTAAAAATAAGTTGACGATGCAAATAGATAATCAAAAGTTATAAAATAGGGTTATATGATGTATCGTTTAACTTCAATATAAGACTTCAGAATAATAAAGTTTTCATGGGGATGGATTTACAATCATTCTAAATAAGATGAACGTCAAAGTTTATATAATATTTCATCACATACGTTAAGTGAGTGACTCAAATTGTAGATATCAATAAAATGTTGATTTACGATGACCATTAAATCTATCTAAGTGAATGAAAAATTTCCATCATTGTTCTCTACACCAATCGCTAATAATAACTGGTAAAAATTCCCATAGAATCTTTCTAGATGGCTGATACAAAACTATGGAATATTTAAGTATGAATACTACTTCCCAGATATCTATAAATAAATAATTTAATGCTGATTCTCATGATTCTGATATTTGTGCTGATAGACTCTTATAACATAAGAGCTGTACCGATATGTAAACATCTCTGTACCGTAGGAAGCATTCATCTTAGATGTACATAAGTATAATAGGTTTATTATATTTCTAAAATAGTATATTTAAATAGAATTCAACATAATTATAAATGCTATTCGAGAGATAGAAATGAAATCCGGACGAAACTATTACAAGTATATCATATTTTACGTCAAAAATATTAAATACTTTCCATATACGGGAGTACAGGATGAATAAAAGGGTCTATAGACGTTAGATATCATTACTCCGTTGTAATACGCAAATAAACATTAGAGGCGAAAAAATCGTAATGACACACCGTGTTTGTGCGAAGTGCCAGCAACGAGATGGAAAACAAAAACACTTCCACGGCGCTGAGTAAGTAGATTCCCTTGTTAAGTCATCATCGGGTAACGAGTATCACATAGGCGACGCCGCCCTCCGCTCCTTTTATTGCGACTTTAAAAACAATAATATTCTGCGAATCTCGAGAGCGATTCCGGGCGCGTGTCAACATATCACGTGAAAAGACTTCGGGAAAATGTTTTCGCGTATGTAATTAGATATCCCCAAAAATACGTCCGATCTTGTTGAGGATCCATTACTCAGAGATAGAGAGGCAACGGGTCCTTTTATATCACTTATCAGATTACGGGAATTCAGATTAACTGAAGGAGATGAGAAACACCTGTTGAGTGGGAGTGGAAGCATATTCCCCTTTCCACTGCGCGAATCACTTAAGGGCATTTAAAAGCGTATTCAAAGTTGGCGTTTATGGTAGCATTGAAAACCTCTTTCCCACAATGCCCTTTCGTACTCTTCGATTCTATGGACGTCCCGCTAAGCCGCAATTTATGCTTTTCATCGGCGCTAAATGTTTTTAAGCGAGCATTATGATTCTGTCACGAGCTTGGCAAATTTCGAGGATTACATCTTACTCGTTCTTTGCCGCGGAATGTTAATGCTTTTAAAAATAGCTCCTTTTCCCGATTTGAAAATCTTTTCTGCGAAACCTTAAGACGGTGACCAGAGGATGTTTAGAGAGAAAACGCTGCTATTCTTGAGATCGACAACCACACATTGGCTGTTGCAAAGGAGGAGATGAAAGAGTTTGTATGTCTTTACATTGCCAACAATTCGCACATGAGGTTGGATTACCTTCGAAATCTCATCTGCTGTGTTCACTCCAAGGTCAATTGCACCTACTTAGTTAATAAAGGTAAATTAGCTATTTGAGAGGGATTGAAGATAAGGCTCAAACGGCAATTTATAAATTGGTTACAATTCCGTATAACGCTTCCAGAATTCAATAATTTTAAATATAAATCCAAAACTAACTGAAAGGGAGCATTCTATGTAATATGTAAATTAATGCATCCGCTGAGATATTATAATCATAATAAGCAATCGAAAAGTTCCCATATTAAATATTTTACGTGGAAGTGCATGACAGGTAATTTCATTACAATGGCTCTCCTTCAGGTATTGTCTTCCGATATTGAGTTTACGCGTATAATCCTTGATATTCTATAAACGCCATAGATTATCCGGAATATTAATAACCCGTATTCTTGAAATAGAATGCACTTGTCCTCCGCTCGAAACGGATACTGACGTTTGCGCTTAGAAGGATACAACTGAGCAAAAACAAGGAGGAAGTTACCATAGTCATAAACGGCAATGAATTTCCTGTACCATAACCAACATAAAAAAACATTCCACAGCTCCAAACGTCATAAAAATGAGTTTCCTACCGTAGATTTACGAGCGCGGAGTACATTTCAACTTAACAAGCTTCGATACATTGAGAAGAATATAAATCCCTCGTCCAGATTATATCGTGCTCCATATAAAGATTCCACGCAATCTCGCCCGACATACCTTTCCTTATATTTTACAAATATTGTAAACTTTAATTTATAAGTTAATAAATCTCCCGATGAATTGCCTCGCAATCTCCCTTCTTAAGGTCTAAAAAGAAAAAGGCCTGCCGATAAACGCTCATTCGGAAGATCGAGTAGGACCGGGGCGAAATAAAATATTCAAATCGCTAAACATAAATACCTTTCGTCCGAGATATCTCTTCGAGAACGTCGTCGTCCTTAATGGCTCGGATATTTTACTCGCCTCCGCTGATACGGACGGTAGTTTTCGGACGCGTATAAAGGCCGATCCGTCCGAAGAATTCCCTTGCACTTCCGTCCCCCGATAAGCCATACTAATTATCCACTCCCGTCTAATTGTACGAGACAAGAGCGAACATCGACATCTTTAATCTCGAACCCAATAACATTAGCCAAAGTGATCCGGACATTGATGGAACGTCCTCTGGTATCGGTCGGAGCTGAAAACGTTTATGTTGTATTACGGTTTCCGGAAAAAAAGCGCGCTATCTCTCCCACTCTCGGGCATTAAATGGAGATTTTTTTCCGAGGCATAAAACTCACGAGAGTACCCTCTCCTTTTATCTCTCGCTGCTCGGTGGCAGTGGTGAGTGCCACTAGCGTCATCGTGCTAAGTGATCCTATCCTCTCAACACTTCATTAAAGTCTGTGGGCGCCGGGGGAATATATGTCTATCGCGCCTCCGGAAGATCGCCTCCCTCCATCGCCTGCACCCGAAAGATTCCTCGATGGTCGCGGAAACTCCCAATCAAGGAGAACATGACTGATAGACTGACGCTAAGTGGAACGTTACGAGATAAAAGGGCAAAAAACGGGAGTCTTTTGGCGAGAGAGTTACAGCGCCTGCTGATTGATGGCGAGATAAGGGAAGGTGCGGGAGATCTCGCCGTGGAGGTGTTGCTTGAGAAGATCCGCAAACCGATATTTTCGCCGGAAAAAATAACACGAAAATTTATTCTATTCAGAGTGCTATTTGCACGTGTGACTTCGTGGAGAAGGTATTTCCCGACGTTATTGCGTAAGAGCATTGATTTTTTTCTATCCTCCCAGGCGCCGCAGTATCAACCGAGTGATCAAAGAACTATTTTCCCGAAGTCTGGAATGAACGTTCGGGTTGACAAAGACGCCGCGTTAATTGAGGCTAAAATTCTCGCGCAAATTGAACTCCCTTTAATTACTTGGCGCGGTGATTAGCGCGGGAAGTCTTTCTGGGGTTCGAGGGAGTGAACAACTTATTCTCCCCGAGCACAGATGAGAGTGCTTTGATAATTAAAACGCATAAAGGCTCGGAATACTCACTCAGGTGTGAACTGGCGTACAAAATCCGGCAATAAAAATTCCCGCATAACAAGTCGATAATCATGAATACATATGACGTGAATATCAGGCACTAATTGCCGCATTCGTATCTACTTAACGAAGCAATTTCCTTTGCACCTCAATATCGCCAGGTGAACGAAAAGAGCGACTCCATCGGTCATTAGATTCACGGAATTAGTACACTTATATTCTACTTCATAATATATCCCGCACATAATTACGTCTGGAAAAAAATAAGGCGATAAGGGAATCATCTCCGGAATATATGAACTGAGCACACAAGAGAAATCATAAATTGCGTCTAATGCGAGAGAAATTTGCCGCTATAAATATAAAAGAGTGGACAATCCGAGGAATTCAACCACCTCGCATGAGCTAAGCTCACGAACTCTCGTAAAACCTCCTTAATTTTATTACGTGGAACTTTATTCTAACAGAAAATAAACAGTACATTACGAGACGAGAGATTTCCGGAGAGGCATCACAAATATTTGTTCCGTCGAATATAAATTCTTTCATAAGGAATTAAATTTTAAAATATGCGGGGATTCGCGAGAGCGCTGACATGTTTACGCCCGTGATTAGATTGGCCAATTGAATCATTTGAAAACCTCGCGACTTTAACGGCGAGAAAAATTGAAATTCTCCAATATCCGAGGATGAGAATATCCTCCGACGAATAACTTTTTACGGTCGTGAAATCCCTTCGGACTCGGAATTATATTTTTAAAACATTCCGCGGTCTCCTTAAGGAACGGGCTATTATATTTTTTGTTCTTGCGGAATGATCGCCACGAGGGAATCCAAAAGGGCTAATTCTTTGAGCGCGAGCCTCCGTTTCTATGGCAATCGAGACAACGGCGGTCGATATCGGCACCGTTCGGACATTCCGAAGGCAAAAACAAGGACATCCCGAATTTTCCTCCGTCGCAAGGAGCGTAAAAAGAGCCCATTTGAGAGCGAAAGATTCGCGCGGAGAGAAATAAATTCGAAGACAAATACGCTTGCGGACGATAGGAATGGGATGAAAAAAAGGAGCCTTCGATTATCGACGTTGTCGAAAACGTGCGTGGGACCGTGCTTATTCAAACGTGATTCGCCACGGCGGCGGGTTTATGAGTTTGCCTCGGGTCCGATGGGGGTCGTCGGGGGCGAGAATGGGCAAACTGAGCATTCTTACGACCTCGGTAATTTATGGGAGACACGGGGAAGAGGCAACGCCACCGCCGTAGAGAGTTCCTCTGCGCAGAAGACGACAGGCCTAATAGGAAACGATGCTCTTTGGAAGATTCACCTGTCGGACGGTGTTGCCGCGCCTCCGAGGGAGGCCGCCACGTTGCCACGTCTCTCCTGCGGTCCATGGATGAGGGCGGAGGGAGAAAGTGAGAGGACAAACAAAAAGGGTTTATTTCTAACACGAAGTTGTGACGGGAGATAGAAGCGAGGAATCTAAATGAAAACGTGCAAAAGATGGGGGTTCTAGGGAGGGGAGTGATGAGGCGGACAAACAAAGTGGCTTCGTATATATGAGGCATCGCTTGTTTAACCACTGAGGGTTAAAAAGCGTGATGAGAGGGCAGAGTACTAAACGAAAATAATCCGATGACAAATAGCGAAGGGCGATAAGGGGAAGATGGGAACAGAGGGGCCAAAGAGATCTCGCTGGTGAATTAGAGCTCTTACGTGTTTAACTATCATGCGTGAGAAGGATCAACAAAACTGTGACTTGCTTGAATATTTTCGGATGAATTATGATGGAAAAGAAAGGAAGAGGTGAAAGGAGTGTGTGGGATAAATGACGATGAGAAAGAGCGCTTTTGAAAGGAAATTATAACGTCATCTTATATGTGCATATTATTCGGAGTAAGAATTCATCGAAAATTTGTGAATAGAATGTTTAAACGGAAGAATTTATGCATTTATTTCTGTTTCAACGAGTTGAAGCATATATCCAACGCACTTGATTAATGATAGAAAATTAAAATATTGACTCCTGAATTGTACATTCGCCTATATAATAATTATAATAATAATTTAGAAGTAGATGAGAATAGCTTATTACTTTACCCTTTAAAACTATTTAATCTTTATCAAAGAATTAACATATTATAATCATCCTTATAATTCTTATACCATAAGAAATGAGATAGGAATTCTCCTTCGATAGAATAATTGCTCTCTAGAGAGAAATTTGGAAACCGAATCATTACCTTCCTTATAACTAAAAAGATTTCACGTAAAAACTCCTGAAATGAGGAACATGCGCTCAAACAATGAACCATTTATAACTGAAAAATATTTCCCATCAAGATAGAGCCCGTACCAATGCTCCTAGAAAGTGAAATCTAGGTTACTAGTGCCAGACGTGTACATGATGATAAATTACAAATTAAAATTACAAAACTTTCATTAAATATTGAATCTCATACAATTATTTATAATACTGTAATTAATTTAATAACAGAAGTACAAGAGCTATCATAACAAAAAGTAATTAACGGTGAGCAAAGTTTAGCATTAGTTTACGTTTCCTTTTACGGCAATCATCTCAAATTGCTGCTCTATTCGAAGGAGAAGGCATCTGTTCGCGATGACATTGAATTTTGTAGACGCGTGAAAATTATGAAAATTGATAACGCTCGCTTTCGATTTGGCGTAGATGGATCAAATTATAAGCGAACAAAGACGTTCTCATTCAACACTCAATTAGTTCCGTAATAAATAGGAAAATTTCCAGCGTTCGTTTGGAATGTACAGCGGTTCGATTGCAGCCGCTGATTAGAACCGAAGCTGAAAATGGACGAGGAGATGAAAGGACCGTGAAACAAAAAAGCAAACCCACGAAAAGAAACGATGGAAAAAAGAATTCATCCGTACAAATACACGTATAGCCTTTTGGTTCCGGGACGTGGGAAGGCGATTAGCCGGAGGCCATGAGAAAACCATCCATCACGTCTGCCAAAAAGCCGGACAACCCTTCTGTCCCGTGTCTCCGGATAGGGAAAAGATTGAAAGAAACCGTATTGCGGACGCGTTTATCACTCATTGATTTATGCGAGCCCGTTACTTAACAAGGCCTCCATATGGCGCTGGTGCTCGCCTTTGCTTGCTGAGGAAGGTGGGCAGGGAGGGCGTGTCCCTCTGCGAGAGGGAAGAGGCATGCAAAATACACGCCGTATTCTACTCGACGACTCCCTATGCCCACTTTGTCCGTGATGAATCGCTCCGTCGGCATTCATCATCCGCGCAGACGATTTTTCAATATCCGATACCCGATTTAAATGCTCGACTTGAAAAATCGACAATTACCCGCGAAAACGTCATGGAAAGCTTTCTGCCATTTCGTCCCATCTCTGATGCCCCGTGGAAAATGCTAACTATAAACATGAGGTTGAGAGCCGTTCATCAATAACGGGCCGCATGACTTCCATCGAGGTCTTCTATTAATCTCGCGCCGTGGGGAATTGAGTAAATTAAAATCAATTTTTGTGAGTGGTGCAAATTGAGTGCGTTTGATAGAGGACTAATTCCTTTACGGCTGGAATGTTCATCCCGTTCGTATCACTAGCGATAACCGTTGGAAAAATGTTACACAGCATTAATTAGCTTCAAGCGACTCTTCAAGTAAGAACTGCGTCGCGTAGTAGGCAAGGAGAGAAGAAGATTGCTGCTTCCCAACCATACGGTTTATCAAACCATCTCGGTCAAAATGACGTATGGATAACGAGAGAGGTAGACAAATTATTTCATGCGAGTAAAATTTTGTTGCCCTTCCTTCAACGGATCATGTACGAAAAAGGTTGAAGAAAACATCAGAGATAAAGCCTCTCCTTGAGTTAGACAGAGGTATGGACTGACTGAAATAATTGGACTGATCCTTAAGTAATGGAACCCTGGAGCCCTAACGACGAACGTATGGAGTTAGACCCCCGAAAAATAATTTAGTTTCCGATCCCTGTGCTCCTCTTCGGTAACGACCTCATGTGTCTAATGATAACATTTCCAAGATAGATGACGATAGAAGTGATGGATGGAGGGCACCCGCAGGAGAGGCGATAGAGCGCTAGAAAACGAGATGATTTGTCTACGACGAAGTTTTCCGATCAAAATAAATAAACAGCGGTTTGATGAATATATGCAAGGAATAAGATATTCATCGATTCCAGTATAAATCATATCGTTTAGTGTGATTGATCCAGCTTCGTAATGACTCTTGCTGCAAACATGTGCGACCATTAATCGTTTTCGAAATCCCGGCGACAGCAGGATTGTTAATGTAAGCGGAGATTAAGGACTTAACAGCGAGGATTTGATAAAACAGTAATTATCCAATGGAGGAGATTCTATCGGTTGAGATAGCATGAGAAATCGAGGCAATTCTTTCGAATGAAAGCATTTGCATTCGAAAGAAAGTGGGGGAATATTGTAGAGGTGGAACAAAATGTCTTGAAATTATACGGATAAAATTTAGAAAAATCCTTAAATTTTATACAAATATATTCATTGAAAACTCCATTAAATAAATTTTCAAAAAAATCCGTTGGCTGCTCATTTGTAACTTCTGTCACTCGATAGCTTTCAGCGAAACATAATTGAGAACTAGAGCGAGGGGAGATACGAGAAGAACTTTTCCAAATAATTATGATGATACCATTCTTCATTTTAAAATTTGTAAGCTCAATCGCGGTAGGAAAAAACTCAAAATACCAGCGTTGCGGTTATGAAATCCGTCTCAGTCTCATTTGAATATTGGTGAAGCTGTGTTCGAAAGCTGAGTGCCAGGGGCGCTGCCTCTTCGGCATTCCTTTTCATCAATAACAGATACGTCATTAAATGATTTGCATTATTAGGTTGGTGATTATCGAAGTGGTCACTCTGAAGTCATAATCGATTCGAAATGTTTACAAAATAAAGCGACCGGCTTCGGGGCTTAGATTTTTTATTCAAATTCCAGTCCTCAATTTTAAAACCAACTTAAGTGAAAGTGAGGTAGAAACATTATGAATTTAAAGCACATCGTTGTGAGTTTCAAAGGGCAAACGAGCTATTAAAGGATATCTAAGGACACAGTTAATGCTCTAACCTGACGGTTGTTTTACTTGTCTTTCATGCGTATATCCTCTTCTTATTTCATCAAAATCAAGAATAACCAAGGAGAGAGTTTTTCGATTGCCCTATCTTCATATCGCTCTGATAATTAACAGGAAGACTCTTGATTATAAAATTAAATGACCTTTTGTGGAAAACTGATAGTTTGAAACTGTTAAATATAAACTTTTATTAAATGACACGTCTTACTCTACTTAATTCAGGATAGAGTTCAGCACTACTTAAAACTATTTGTTTCACTATCGTGTACCGATTATTTAGTTATTATAAAATGTAGCCTCGATATATTTACGGTTACTCCTACTTTAGCTTACATAGTAGACAATCAGCATCTCATTGGTAAAAGGCTCGTTCCACATGCTTTCATTCCGAGAAGAGAAAAAAAGATCAGCCGATGACAGAACTCGAACCCGGCTTCCCGTAGCCGGCGTAGTAGCTTCAACTAATGAAGTTACCATAGCAGAGAGATCTTTCGCCTGGATTTTGAACACGGTGTGCTTCGATGGGTTCACTTACGCTATTAACAGTCTGAATTTCATAATATTATTAACTGAAAATTGATGATTCCAATTCGAGATGATTACGCAGAGAAACGAATGGTTATTTTCCTTGCCTTACTGAAGTCGTTACGAGTGGTTCCAGAAAAAAGATAGTTTGAAATGTAACATTCCAGCAACAGCATTCAATCCCGAAATTATAGAAATTGAAATTACATAGAAAACTTTCTATCTTTTCTAATATGTATCCGAAATATTATGAAACCTTTCCTACTTTCGTCTTTATTTCATTATTTCTAATTTCTCTGAATATTCCTGTTATCTCCATAAAATTAAGATTAAACCAGAAAAAGGATATTATAATTTATATTAATTCATAAATTTCCTAATTAAACTCCTAATTTAAACGAGAGATGTTCTCCTTATTAAGTACAAAATAACAAAAAATACAAGCTTTTCACCATTTAAAAATTATTTTCATAAAAAATCTGAGGTGTCAAATGAGAACATATTTTTTGTATCATAGAATATTCGAACCTTGCACTACTTTCAATGAAAATCACTCGTGAATAACCAGAAGTATAAGATAAATATTTACTAAGGGGATAAGGAAAGGTAGAACCAAGGACTACAAAACAGGCCACAAGGAACTTTAAAAGGATCGAGATTTACCGGTGTTGATGATAAACGTATCTCAGCCGTTGTTGAGTTCATCTATCGAAAAGAATACACAATTAATCCCGATGCCTACTGTTTCAGCAATTGGAAATCAATGTAACAACTCCCGTGTACACGACAAGTCGGTGCCTCCAAGAGAGCAGATAAGAGTCATTAAGCTTTTTATCCAAGTCTTAGCGCGTATGAAGCACGAAAAAAGCGAACACCTTCAAATGAGCTTTAACGAGTAGAATCCAACACGACCTGAATAATTCAAGCGAGCAACCGGTAGTATATCATTCTATACGTATTTGTTCAATCGCTGCATCTGCATCAGATAAACCCAGCCACTCAATATTCGTATCAACGCCGCAATGCGCGAGAACCGACAAGAGCATTTATATTAAAGAAGGGCAAATAAAAGAGCGCTTTGACTCGGGATGCCAAAAGCTGACTCAACCTGTGGCCCGCCTTCTAAGGTCCCGGATGCAAAAGAAGGAGCCGTAGGGAATATGATAAAGGAGGCGATCCGGGGAAATTATGAAAGGCCGCGATGGGTGTAGTAGCAACCGGAGATGGTACGGAAGCCTCCTCGGAGAGAGGAACGGGAGGAAGGTGGGCTATCAACCACCCTGCCAACACTGTAATTGGCGCGTTGATGGGCGGAACCGGTGCACGCAGAGGAATTGACAACCGGCAAATTAAAAACCAGTTCTAGAGCAGTGAAAAACTCGGGACGGACAATTAAAGGAGCCTTCCTAACAAGGTAGGCATTCAATTCAAATTAGGAGTTTCTTCGATGGGGCAGGAAAGTAGATTTTTCCTGTATCGCAGTAATGAGAGAGGACCAGGGGGCTACTTTTCGCCGAGCGCACACGAGGCTCTGGACGTCGTATTTGGACAGTGTAAGGAAGGCCAGGTTCGGACGGTAGCTGGAGGACCGCGCACAAAATTCTCTCGGTGTTTATAGATTTATACAGCGGGGAAATACGCCACCAGTTTCTCCTGGGACCATGGATGCTGGGTCCAAAAACGGGCTCGTTGCTAAAGAATAAGGAAGGATCGCATTGGTTGCCCATGAAGAAGATACACCGGGACACCAGTTATTCTCACCTCCCTCGAGGCGTGGGAGAGCTCTCGACGACGTCCTTCTGGTATCGTTTATGTGTGGAAGAGGGAAGGGTTCGCTCTTCCGAAGAAATTCACCAGGCATCGATCGTAAAATAGGAGAGCGATCGTAAAGAGGATGTTGGGAATCGTTGCATGCACCGTGAACTGGTGAATGCCGCCACGGGCAAGATATTGCGATAGGGTGTGGGAGAGCCAAGGAAGGACGGGATGGGAGAACATTGGGTATGCCAACGGTGGAATGTTTTTTCGGGTCGATTGATGACCCTCAACTGGCATACTGCACGTTTGTCACGCGGGAAGGGTGGGCAAACAGGGAAATAAAAAAGCACACGTGAGCAGTAAAGAAGGATGACGTGGAAAGTTGGTTTTGTACGCTGCTCTGTCTCAGAGGCGTTTACGATTGCCGTGACTTCATGCATCTTTTTTCACAAGTCTTGTTTAAACTAAAAATCGCTGGTTACGAGGTAGCATCGGGAATTTCCGATGATGTTCCTGTTCGACTTCGAGAAATAAATTCTCGATCCGGAGTTTTCCGAGAGGTATTCCCAAAGAATCCACGATCGTGAACGAATAAATGCCGTCGTAGAAGACGAGTTTTCCGCTTTGAGATAATAAAAGTTTTAAGACAAGAGTTAATAATAAGATACGATTTATAGAGCACGGTTACAACGGCTAATATTTGCTCCGGGATGAACCTCGTCAGAGGTAATCTTCGTTGGAAGACATGCGATTTTCTGAGGGGTCGCTAATCGTAAAATTTGCATAAACACTGCCAAAGACCTATCACTCTCCTTTATAAGAATCCGAAAATGGGTAGTATGCCTAAACTTTTTTTTAATGCGCGTACATGCTCGAACACCCTGGGAAGTTTTCTCGGCCTTCGCGGATTATTTATTTGATAACCTTGATTTATATCAAACACTCAAAAGTTCTTTCTGACCCCATACCGAATTCTTTTATTTTCCTGAGCTGCGTTATGCGATTACTAAGCTGTTGGACAATAATCTGCGATCTGTACAAATTTGGCGAGAAACCGATATAAAGTTTATTATTTAGCGCATGAAGAGTTAAACATCTCGAAGTTTGCACAGGTGATAAACGCTAAGAAGAACGGAAGCTTAAAATAGCATTTGTTTTCGGATACAATATACTTAACCGCACGTGAGAAACAAACATTTGAAAACAAACACCGTATCAGCAAGAAAGGGAGAGAGAATTACATAAATACAGCGCGACAATGACTCGACGAAACGAACCCGCAATGCATTATAAGGCGAAGACAATTCCGACAATATCTATAAGGCCTAAAAAACAAATATTTCGGATCGATTGAAATTGCGGAGAGAAAATGAATGAGACGGTGCTCGCTCAAGAGATCCCGTGAAAGCACAATGAAGCATGGATTCCCATCGTCATACGCCATGACTTGGCAATAAGCTTAATCTTTTCTCGGAATCGGAGATGGAGCTTTTCCCCTCTGGACGCTAAAAGGCTATTAAAAAAGTCAACACAGAAATATTTGCGAAAGAGAGCGATGGTGATTCTTAATAGATGAACTTCGTCCAAAGCACCGATTTCAATATCTAAATGCAGGCGCGTAATTTGAACTGCTATCACTTGGATTCGAATTTGGAGTGTGTTCAACTGGTGATTATTCTATCAACCACTTGTATGGAATATTTTAATAATAAAATTTTGGTATTGACAGAGATAAAGAGAGGGAGAAAATATCATAGAGGAGAGTATAAGTTTAACAGAATAGAGAAAATATATCAATGCTCTGGTTATTATTCGAGGCTAGGGTGTACGAAATCTCTTATGATACGCGTACTTCAGAGCATGGGCGATTCAACCATGAGTTCTATATTATACGAACAGTGCTGTAGATAGATTGATAGCGTCACATTTGCGTTGATTAAATTCCTGAGTACAAGTCCATACACTGTGAATAAAGAAGCCAAGATTTAATTTTCGAATGTAATATAAACTTGACCCTATCCTAATCACGGCATCAAATCTCTACGCGAAAATCAATTAGTACTTTTAAATTAATAATTAATAGCACTCATATCACATGCAATTTTCCAAGGCAAACTGAATTTAATTAGAATACAAAGTAAATATTGCTACTATAGCTACTTTCCAGACTAAAATGAAAAGGCATAAGGCGAATCTTGATTGCAGTTAGACGAATAAAAAATAGTTTAAATTAATTATTCTAAATAATCGCGACGTGAGATCACTTAACATAGCCCATAGAAGTTAAGGGCAGTTGATAACTAATGGGATATATATCGCGCGTCTTTCAACTAACGAGCTGTTGCATTTTTCATTCATATTCGCGATGGGCCTCATTAAGTGGCTCACTATTGTTGACATCATGGGAGCGCAACCGAAATAATCTCAGCATCTAGAGATCGTAATTTACGCTTTATGAGTACTTGGAGAGATTTCTCAGCATAAATACTCGTCGAGAGTGAAATAATGAGGAACTTACGTCGATGAAGTTCGTTGAATAAGTTAAACAAGGAAGGTAATATAAGACTCGAGATCGTAATTAAAATATTCTGATATAATTCGAATGACGCGCCGAAAAAATGAGCTCGTAGGAAGAAAAAAGATCCCTCGGGCGATAAGCATCTCCGTGGAGAGACCACCTGTTTCGAGCGCCATGTTAACGTGTTTATTATTATTCCGACGTCGGAAATTATCTCTCAATCAATTTAATTACCTCTACATCGAAATATTCAATCACGCACTGCACCTCCTCGGGGAAAAGAGAAGATCACGAACGGGGACCACATACGTCCGCGCATTCTTTAAAACATTACCGTGAAATTCTCCATTTTACGCCCGCCTCAAAGAACTTATTAGCACCCTCCCAGAAGCAATCCGCCGCTCCTCTCGCCTGGCTTTGTTTACTCAAGATAAAAATCCGCTCTCTACGAAAGACCGTTTTTATTCCTCCTCTCGCCACCAGGAAAATTTGTGAAGCCGCCCCGGAACGACGTCCTTGGGACACTTTTCTTTTTTATCGGAAAAATCATCAAAGCTGACTATAACGGCGGAAAAATCAATTTGACCAGGCACGTGATGATGCAGTGACGCCGAGACAAAAACAAAGAATTTCCAGGAGCGAAGGGGTTGGTGGCGGAGGGTAAGGCAAACCCTCGCAAAAGAGAGATGGCGCGGCAAATGAGAAGGAGCACGGTAGGTCGGAGCGGGTGCCTGACGAGGCGGGGGTAATGAGCGGGGAACAGATTACCTTTTGTCGGCTTCCAGAGAGTGAAGGGTTGAGGGGACTGTCCCATGATGACCCCCTCCCTTCTGGGATCCTTTTCCTTCTTATCGCGAATCCTCGGGGGGACGTGTGACTACAGAAGCGGCTATCTTTGACTGCCTCCGAAGGCACCCGACCCTTCTACCGCAAATACCATCCCCTCCACTCTCTTGGAAGCCTCAAAAACTAACAGAACACCTTTCCTAATATAAATCCACATTGACCGTCACTCCTACGCGAATGGTAGCTGCTCAAGTGAGGTCTCGGCAAACAATATACCTGGCCTCCACTAAATGAAGTTATGCTCATCCTAACTGCTGCACACCCTACTTTGTGCAGTCAATTTAATACGATGAACACCTTCAGAAATATATTTCAATTATTGAAAGATTCTTAATTAAAGACTATCATAAGAAACGGCAATACTTTCGCGTTTCATAGAAGATAATTTTTAAATTTTATATTTTTATAAACAAATTAATTTTAAATCCAACCTAAATAATAATTTGAAGTCGTTACAGCTAAATTTATTTGCAACAGCAGTACCATTTCATGCAATAAAATTTACACTAATTTCATTTATTTAATATACTGTGACGAAAGAATTTCCCTAAAACGTATCGAATATAGTTTTAATTTAATATGCCACATTCCTTTCGTAAGAATTAACAGATTTGGGTTTGCTAAACCTATCAAAGTTTCAGTAATTCATGCAGTAAGATAATCTTAAAATACTTAGAAAATTTCCCTAATGTAGAGATTGAAACTTTAAAAATAAAATACATTAAATGAAGCATGGAAAACATTAAACTCCTAAGCAATGAAAATTAAATTTTTAAAGTCGAGTACTTCCAAGAAAATTAAAATCATTGCTCTATAATATAGCGACTGAAGATAAATAAGAAAAGGTTTTTCGTTAACGGCTTTAGATATTTTGTTGTTTATTAGAGTGACCACAGTTGTAAAAAATCTATGAAATTTGGTGAAAAAGTTTCACTTTCTAATATAAAAATTGACAACTTCGGTAAAGGAAAACATTCTTTTTTCTTTAGCTTCATGTCAATGACGATTTGGATAAAATATAATTATATTAGAAATTTAATTCATAAAAATTAGAAACTATTATACTTATCATAACATTTGTTAAAACACAAAACGCTTAGAGTAAAATATACTGATAGTTTTACTCGAACACTTATGAGAAACGGGTTCGTGTTTGGAGAAACACTAAATGTTTTCCATGCTGTTCAATTTATCGCTTAATTCATAACAGGACATTTTCTAAAGTTTATGGGTAAATGCAATAATTTTTAACATCATTAGGTCTTTCATTAAATAAAGTTATAATTGAAATCAATATTGTGATACTATTTGTATCCTTATACATCCTTTAAATATCATAATATTTATTAATATATAAACTAAAACACAAATAAAGCCTGACAAACAATATACCTTTCCACCAATAATTATCTATACTCGCATCCTTTGGAATACTATCCGATAACTTCAAACAAACGAATAATTAAGGAAACTAAAATACTTCTGGGCATATCGAACATGTAACCACATTCACCGAGGGATATCGCGCTACCTATTAAATTATCGGGGAGTCTGACACACAAGATGTACGTCGTATGCAGTTGAATCTGTCGGAGAAATTTCCTCTTACATTCGCTGCTATTTATACGCTATGTGCTCTTGCACACATACTGGGAAGGCACTTCTCTCGAGAAGCCAAAAAGAAGAAACTTATCTGAGTTTCCCGTTGTTATACCTCAACGACAAGATCCAGCCACTTAACAACTTAAAAACTTCCCTTTAACTGCCCCTCGTTTACTTAACCGCGCTCGTATGCGGATTCCATCCTCTCCCTTCTTATGGCTCTCATCCCATCGAAAAACCATCCACCGATTTCAAGGGCTTCCCCATCCCCTGCCGTCCTGTAGGCACCTTCCTTAATTACCCAATTTGCGTTCGATCCTTTTTTCTCTCCCAGCTTCCCATTTCTACTTCAAGGACCACTTCACCAGAATATCTTTCGTCCACCATCAACTGCCTCACGCCGCTGTGCCCTTAAAAAAAAAGAAGACTCCCTCCGACCCCTCTCTATCTCAGGACCCAAAAAATAAATAAAGGTTTCCATCAATTTCTCTCGTCCACTGTCCCCCAATTCTTGCTCTCTTTCCCACCCTCTCAATCAGTGTCCGCGCACTGCGCCGATTAGTCCCAACTCCACCCATTCGGGACAAAAGGGTTCCCGCGGGGGGCTATCCGTCTAATGGGACACTTGTATCCTCCGCCCTCCCTTATCATCCCTTTACGGCACCCCGCTTCGTACAAAAAAAGACATATTCGATACCCCCATCGGTCTAATTCGTGAACCGGGGATAACAGCCGCGACCCCCTGTTCGACGAACATCGACCTTCCCCCAGAAAATATCCGGCGTTCCATCAATCTCACCCCTTGTTCCTCCGGTCAGCCATCTTTGACTCCCATCTCGTGACATCTTCCACCTTCTCTCATTCCGAAGGCAAGGGTAGGGCCGATCACTCTTATTTTAAGGAACCACCGCTCTTTTTTTTATTTCCCCACCCAACTCGCGTCGTTTTTTCCCGCTTCTTTGGTGGACGCCGCCTTGCGGGGAGGGGACATGGGCCAATACCGGGCTGTCTCCCGGGAGAACAAACGGAAGAGACGGCGGCATTCGTGGTGCTCCGACAGCGGGATCAACTGAGGAGGAAAATTAGGGACTGTGGGAGCATCCGTTTGCTTTGTTCTCCGTTCGAGATGTCGTCTTGCCCGCATCTCCCTCCACCAAAGCGAGATTTTATGACGGCTCCGGGAATGGTTAAAGACTGTGAGGAAGTCTTCCTTTTTCCTCGGTCTCGAATGTCAATCTCATTTTCGACCTATTTATGATTCCGATCGGGACGAAAGAAACCGTAAACAGGGACATTAGGAATCGAGCATGGAGCGTTTAAGTCGCCGACAGCAATACCTATAAAAAAGTTATTTCCAATCGTATCTGTTTCGGGAATGTCTAACGGAGATGAGCGGGGATCCAGTTTGGTGAGTAGGTTGGATCCACGCTCTCGATTCGGTTGTTACGGCGGCTTTCGGTACCAATGCTAAAGATATGAGGAATACGGAGAGATTTAAGAGGTGGTGGCCAAATTCGGATGAGAGCGCGAGAGAATGATGTCGAACTTTTCGTGGGAAGAACATTGAACAATTTAGCTACGAGATAAATATGACAACTCGTAAACTTACGTTACTACCAAAGGCGAGCGGCTTCTTGTCGGAAAATTTTTATACGAACAGCCTTTCACTTATCTACCGAGTTAAGCAAACGCACCTTACAATCTTTATTGGCCAAACTGCTTCCAGAAAGCACTCCACCTGGCAATAGTAATTATCGTAAAACCTGGAAAATGGTACTCTTGGACACTTGAGGGGGAAAGAAATATCGCTTCGAGTAGATTTACCTGATTGGGGCATTCTTGATGGACCTATTTTCGGAAAATTCAAGGTCTAGGCAGAGGATCGCCGGAACTAAAGGTAATTATTTTTTTCCCTTCGGAAGCATGCGAAAAACAAACTTACTCCCCCATTTCCCATCGTTAATCACCACTGACGCTACCCTCGCCGATTCCGTAAAAGACGTAAAACCATTTTTCTTCGCATTCTTAACTGACTTTTTCTATCCCCGCCTTAAACCCTCCTTCGCAACCCCTCTCTGCCCTAAACTCCGGGACAGCCACTCCATCAGCGTTTCTGGAGCGGCTGCAAACTCAAAGCGAATGTGCACTAATGGGAAGAGACACTAAATGAATGTAGGAATGGAAGGAGCAACTTTTTGGGTGGGGATTTGAGGTCGACAAGAACAAAAGGAGGTGAGGATTGATGGAGTGACCACAGTCGGTGGCAGCGAAAAGCGCGTGGCAACAGAACGGCCTCCGAGTGTGCGCGGTTCCTTTGTAGATTGGCGGGAAAAGACTGCGGAGTAGGAAGCGAGGAACGAAGAGTGACGGGTCTGTATCAAATCTGCACCGAGACTGGAAAGAATGTCAGTCAGGCAGTCTTGCCTTTAACCCTTATGTTAACCTCGGTTTTCATTTCGATGGTTTCGCTGAAATCGATACACCGGAAGAAGGAAAGATGGTTCCAGTTGGTCCCTTCCCTATCGAAGCGTTCTAGAGATGTGATTGCTATTTGTGTTTTAAAGGTATACCATTAAATCTAAGATGCTCATAACCACGTGAGCTGAGGAATCAAAAAAAGTTAATCCTATGAAAAAGACATTAATTAGAAAGGAAAGGAAAAATAATTGTTTGCTAAGAATAAAAAATATAATTATATGAATAATTTTAGGAGGAGCAATATCCTTGATGAAGTTTTATATTAAAATAGAAGATTAAAGATAAAGTTTTTTCAGTCGAAATCAAAGAAGATATTAAGAAGAAATAACATCTGATGAAAAAGGGAGTTTGATCTTTTTACACAATAATTTCATAGAAACAATGATGAAGAATTCCTTCGACTTATTTCGACGACTGATCATCAACATAAAATTTGCTTAACCTCTGATGAATTAAAGTTTATAAAACGGGAAGTTGCATTAGGCAAATGAATACAAAATTCGTGGAGCAATAACTTTGTAAATAAATTCACAGAGGTTCATTGTAGGAATTTATCAAAAAACTTCGATAGTGCTAATGGAAATAATTTGAGTTATTTATTTTTGAATGAAATTAATCAAACCAAATGTAAACTCTGAAAAGTTGAAAACAATGCTTCAAAACTCTTCAAGCCAAAAATATTTCAGCACGATTTTAAAAATTAATTATAAGTGGTATAAATACTCAGTGAGTATTTCAGGTACCAAATTCTTCATTCGACGTTCAACCTATTTCGTGGTAGAAAATAAGAACTTCAAAGAACCATTTCAATTTTTTCCCTGAAGACCCTGGGGATAGAACTTTTAAGAAGAAAGCAAAGGAACGTGATAATCCTCTAACTATCCCGTATACGTACAATAAGCATTTGATTAAAACACTTTAGGAAAAATACGCATTCTGGCAAAATAAGGTATTTATTAAAGAAATTGGTAATATTAGATCATCATAAAGGTAATTTAAAAAATGAGTAGATGGAAATATTATCAGGATCGTAAATTTAAAAAGTAGTAAAATAATTGTGTGCACTCTAAAAATATTATTTATGCAAGAGACCTTCGATTATTTTCGGAAAAATGAATATTACGCAATGATCATGAATTAACGGATGGATTAATTAAGACAGAGTAAAATAAAATTTTATACATGAAATCATAAAAACATTTACCATCATACAAGGAAGGTAGAAAATTTGATATTTTTAGTACTATCAATATTCCTAATCGTTCTAAATTTATTTTCCACCTCAAACGATTTCTATAAGAGTGAAATTCTTTAGTATAGTAAAGTATACTTAAAGCTATATGAAGACTTAGTCGAAGATAAAGTTATTATAAAATTTCATTGAAAATCGTTCGAATCTTCAATTATAAAACTAGGTTTAATTGTAAGAAAAAATCGAATGGTGAAAACTAGCAAGTATTGATCAATAGAAATTTCATATTTGATGACAGAGATTTATGAGTTCCTCGTTTGCAGCTCCGTAGGGAAATAATTCAAGGATATCTTGGTTCACTCTATTCCCAAAGAATCCAAGTTAGCAGAGATAACTTGTTCTTATGATTCGAGCAGAAGAACCCAAGCAGCTGCCTTAAATACCTATATCGTGATCAACGGCGCGCATAAGCTCAGGTCACCAGAATTTACATAATTCATCTGTATTTCCCACCAGCGATTGCATCCATCTTAATCCACGAAATAAACCTGAATGGCCCCAGCGGCATATCCACCTGCGTTTTCCACGACTCGTCTCAATCAAAGAACCCCCACGATACGTGAGCGAGGTCAAATGCAAAGCGAGGGAAACAGACATCACGAGAAACCATAGATGATAAACGATACCAATTTTTTCCGAGTGCGGACGAGCGGAAAAGGAGGATTCATTCTGTTGATATCGTTCCTCACCTTTTCGATCCATTACACACAAAAACGCCTCGCATGAGGCCCCATTGTGAGCGACCATTATTCATAACATTGGCGACGCACACACTTCGGCACCGGCGGAGCGTGGGCGTGCGGGGGTGACCTCCGAGGGTCACCCGTCAACCAAATCATCGAGGAGCGAGGTCGCCGGAGAAGGTGTTGGCCCCCGGATAAAGAGTTGAATGGTAGAGAGGATGTGCTCTCGTTCGTAACACCGGATGCAGGCACCATCATCGCTTTTTGGGAGGGGTCGGGGAGGTGGGTTCGCGGGGGGGCGTGGATGGGGAGTTTTTGAGCAAAGGATTGGACGAAAAAGTCTGGGAGGAGGAGCGAGGGGAGACAGGTGGCAGTGAGGAGAAAGGGAGGAAAGGTGTGCTATAGGGACCGGGAGGCTTGTCGAGGGGGGTTAAAACTAAAAATTGGTTTGGAAGGAGCGGTTGATAGGGGGGGGAATGAGTGTGGGTACGTGGCAATGTGTTTACCCAAGCGACCGCTCATATTCGGGGTCCGCGAGGAGGAAGGAACGCCCACCTCGCGCTCTCCCTTGCCGCCCCTTTTTACCTTCAATGTCATTCTGACACTGTCTTATCCGAATTCGAGTCCCCGCCCCCTTCCGTTTTTTCCCATACCCTCCCCCCCTCGAGCCCATTTCCTCGCCCTCATCATATTCAATTCCGAGCGATCCCTTCTGCCCAACTATGGTAACGCACCCATCATATTCATAAGGTGTCCGAATATTTAATACGAACAGCGGCGCGATTTCATTCCCATCGAAACCGAATGTTGAAATGGAATAAATAGATCGAAGACGCGACCCAAGGCCGCCAATCCCATTTGAGGTGAACGCGACCGATATCTCGTCGATGGCTGCTCTCTTATTTGTTGCGTACGAATCCCAATATAGTTATCATCCGATCCCGAACTGTGTCCTTTTGCCATTGGCATTCGAATCCGAGAGGAGAAAATGACGGCGAGAATGTACCTCCACTGAAACAATGCGCGAAATAATTGCACGACGCACATTCCTCCGAAACCATCTCCCCTAATGAAGAAATCGAACGAAGAAATACAGATGATTACACCAATTTAACGTAATTTAGATCCTTTATGTTATATACCAGCTCTCATTAATTTAAAGTGTGATTCAGGCTATTTATATGAAAAACACGAAACCGTTTTTAATAGTAAAGAACTTTAATGGAAATCCGTGATGACGTCTTTTAATAAGTCTTTTTTATAAGTAGCGAATGAATTTAAACCCGCAATTACTTGAGCTGTCATTCTTTGTCCGTTTGAGAGTCGCTCGTTTAAGAATTGGTAATTACAGAAAGTAATTTTTGTGACCAAACTATTCGTATCCTAAATATTGTATCGAAAGTCGTTATGAATACGAAACAATTTTCTTCGAATTTACTGTAAAGAACTCACTAAGCGTTGAATTTTTGAATAACCGAAGAAAAAAATCCGTAAAAAGTTGTAGCATTTTCCTCTATTCATTTTACAGGGAAAATTTACTCTTTTAGAAATGGTAATGATGATTTAAAAAAAAATTCACAAAATTCAATACAAACAAGAGAAATATATCACTATTCGGCAATTTCATTGGGGACAAGGATAAATATTTGACAGAGTAAACGAAGTAAATCTTTTACAGAACTTTTTGTTCGGATTTCATACCTATTATCAATTCTTAGCTGACTTTATAACCCTTACCTACAAAACAACTCACTACCCACCATATATGTACTAAGAGGAGCAAAGCCTATATTAGTTCCCTCTATACTCTAATTCTAAATCTTCACTATACTTTCTATTGACAATGAGACAGTATTGTGGTATCGGTCATTTACATATAATTTTCAAAATACTGACAGCTAGTTTCACCGCGATAATAGTAATATCAGATTCAAGAGAAAAACTAATAATTTATTAATAAATCGTAAAAAATAAAGACTCCAAAATACATCGATTAGAGGCGTAATTAGTCTGATTATCAATATAAATATTAAAAAGGAAATGAGACACAAAAATGACCGATCAGACGAGATAAAACTAAAACTGAGAACTGAAAACCTTATAAATTTGTCATTCGATTACTAATCAAAATCTGAATGAAACATTTAATGAATATCAATTTTTTCAGTTTCCGTTTCATTAAGCTTTGGTACCGAAAGAAATCTGAAGTGGAGAATGGAATTTTAAAATATTTGAGCAAAAAACGACAAATCATTCATAGAAATTAAGATACTTAAGGGTATTTATGTAAATTGACATCAAAAGAAATTAACTCATAACTTCAGTATCCACAATAACTACAATTATTCCAAAACTGTTTAGCACCACAGCAAAGTTGGCGGTATTGGTACAGAAAGTAGTAAAATAAAAAGTAGTTAATTAATCCTCATTTTAATCTCTTTGATATGGTAAAGCCTTTACCGGAAATTACGATGACGAGACAAAAACGCTTCGGGTAACCACCGTGACTTTCTTGTTACGCACTTGAACTGAAATTATTCCAAGAAATTGAATTTGAATGAAGCATGCGTATCGAGTGAACGGTGACTCTTGAATCGTAAAGTTATGAACTCAGATATGCTCGGCTACATTTTATTCAAAGGATGTGTACATAATTGTTATGCAACGGGAATTATGATCAATCGAAGCAACGGTTTATCCACAAACGATACGAACTAATTTCACTTGAAGAACATTTTTCTGAGTTTCGCAATAGAGCACCCATTACGGCGCAAATTCGATAATTTATCAAAAATAACTCTGATATACATTTTAAAGGAAGGACTAATATCTACGCAAAACTTCGCCCAAGGGGGAATAAATTTGAATAATACGTAAATATTTTGGGATGAACGAAGACAAAATATGATTATATTGATTTATGCGGAATACAATCTCAAATCCTTGTAGATAATAAATTGCATGGTCATATATTATGCATGAAATTTTAATCCCGAAAAAGTATTTGATACTTGGCAGATTTTTCAAGCCATCTTAAAATAGCAAGCGATCACTTTCGCCTGTCTCGGATACAATAGACATCCGAACATGCAGAAAAGTTATTTTAAAAAATGCACATATTCCTACTTAAACATTTTACTCACACCGCAGTCTACATAAGACTCAATTTGACTCAGTTTCAACAATGTGCCTTATGGACTGGTCGTTCGGATATTCACGAAATCGCATGGAAATCGACATGAATCATTGTGATAACGTCTTAGTATTCCAGCAATATTTTTCGTGCGCTTCTAATCGAAGAATTCGAGTGAAATCTCTGGAGAGCTGCAACGCATCGAGAATGACTGCCGAGATACATGCAATGGAGCGATGGGCATTTATTCCCAGTTGACAGCACCTCAGACATCCAGAGGGATTTACGTGGTCAGCGTCGAGATGGTAAATACGTAAACAACGGCGGTGTCACAAACAAATTCCGAGACAAGGATTGAATTCCGCGATTTAACATATGCGCTCGATCATCGAGAATACAATGTATAGAAGACGTTCTTATAAAACAGGAAACAAAAATCAATGCAATGGAAAATAGAATATGAAAAGAAATAAGAGAGATTAAGAATTTCGTCATATGGTGTTTTAATATGGCAATTATGATGAACAAGTTTTACTTATTACCTCACAATTAAGGTGATTAATTAAAATTGCGGTTCAAACTATGAAACCTAGAACTTTTAATAAACAGACTGTTACACAGACTTTTATACAAGATGGCAATAACGCAAGAATGAAACGTCGAAGAGTCGCATAAAATTCAATTACGTTCATTTATATAATTATACGTCCGATACCACGTTACAACATATCAAGAACCTCTTGAAATGAAAGAAGGCTAATCACAACTTTCATAAAATATTAAACCTTAAAAATATATTCCTTTCATTAACGAAAAAGGAATTAGGAAGGCAAAAACTGTCGCGAACTTCATTAGTATGCGTAACCCCAATTCAAAAGTCATCGAGATTGATCCAGTATTCGTTGGGTAAGCAACAGCGGGCTGATCTACATCTGAGCCATAATGATTTCAACTTTTTTATTAAAGTATGGCTGCGTCTCGACGATTTTGATTAATCTCGATGGCCATAATTGGCCTCCTTCAAGGACATTAATATTCATATGTATTTTATTCCGAATTGAAATTTATTCATGAGTGTTATAGAAAATCAAAATACTTGCATTATTAATTTCCTAAATTGATCTATCAATTAAGCGTATCTTTTTTCGTAAAGTCAAAACCCAGCAATGGCAAAGGACCTCGTAGAAAATGCTTTTCTTTTTCATATGCTGATGTTTTCAAACTATTTCGTCAATGAATACGCCCATGAGAGAAGGATGAAGGTCTGACGGACCAAGGCCTCGAACCCGGATCCCCAACAACTCGAGTGACAGCTCCTTAGAGCGGGATTACTCTTTCCTTCAATTGCATTCTGTACACGTTTCGAGTTGGTGAGTCGATTCGGAAACAATCTTTTAATTACGAAGCTCATTCGTCAGAATTTAAGACCCATAATCTTCCAATAGATAGAAATCGTGTTCAATGCAGAGCGAATTTTAGATTGAAACAGAATGATTACTTAAAATGCGAAGAATAACAAGAAAATTAATCAGTCAATTAATTAAAATTCTGCACATTAACTCTATGATGGCGTTTTTTGCTCAGATTACCTGATGAAGTAAAACCAACGAGCATTAATTATTCGGAAGGCATGTTAAAGGCACTTTTAATTGTCCGCGTACCAAAAAAACCTGAAAAATTGCATTCCTGCAGACCCGGTTGATCATAAGAACCATGTCAATCTTCGTAGAGATGGAAGAAGGCGGACCAAGTCACAAGAAAATAATTAACGAGAAACAGACGAAGGGTAACACATTTTGATGTTTACTCAAAAATAATAAACGACTGTTTACAAATACTAGTAACTTGACCTTCTGTGTTATAATGCAGAGATAAAGCGTATTTTAAATCGTAGGTCAAGGTGGTTAGTCGTAAAATAGTGTGTGGCAAGCAAACAATTCGACATAAAGATACGAACAAATGAGCGTTAAGTCGCTATTGGCTCTTTCAGCTGGATACACCCAAAACTGGTGGTTTTAAATACTCAGCAAACGGACAACACCCATTCAAAGAAATGGAGATTTTCAGCCTCGTAAAGAAAGACACGTACATACGAATACATAAAAAGGAAAAGTAAATATGATGAAAACACAACTAACAATGCGAGTGATTCATTCACACGTGCAAATGTCTATTCTTCAGAGGGCAACTAATTCGGACACAACCCAATGTTTATCGATAGAGAGACCATATAGGAAACGAAAACGAAACCAATTGTTCACGGAAACGAAAGAGGACAAACTTTATCAAAACGAAATTAATGCAAGACCGGTCCTAGTTATTCTGAGTAACAGGATAGACAACTGAAAAATTTTCTCAAAAACAACTAAAACAAATTATTAACTATTTACATACATAATAAACTAATTTATCTAATAAGCTAGTTTATTTAACCAGCTTAAGCCGCAAAAATAATAGTTAATAATGAAAATTAATGAATAATAATTTGATCTTAGTTAAAATCTATTCCAGCTTCGATTCCCTATCCTTTACATTCATTTTGGCATAATATATACAAGCAATAATAATTGATAAACTATGATATGAACTAACAGCAGCCAGCTAGGCATTAGGCTTTCCATTTCTGTAGCAGAATGCTAAATCTAACGTTGGAATGAAATGACAATGAATTTTAACTTTCATCAAATATCTGATCACAATGCTTATCATCTATAGCATCGGCCAATACCTTAAGGAAAGCAGCCGAGGGCAGATTCTATAGTCTACAGCTCCATCGATCAAGATATACATTATTGAGACCATCATCCATCCCCGGTTGCAGCATTCTTTAAGCGATAAGAATACACGATCCGTTCAGGCGAAAAAAGGCGTAGATTCTTTGGATTCTATTAAAGCGCACACGATTGTAATTTTAATAAACTTTTTTGCCGCATCGTGCAGAGAAAATCCCGCATAAATCGCCCCTCGGGTACCGCATTACCCAGGGAAACATTCAAAAAAGGTTTCCACCATCGGAAGGCAGAAATCTGCCACTCTTGCCTTGTCGTTCCAGGCATTCCGATCCGTTGGTTTGAGCCGAAAATGCCGTCCTCTCCGCGACTCGCACACAATAGCGAAACCCTCGGGGCCCTCTCTTGATTGCGTTCCTCGTTACCAACGCTACGTGCTGAGAGCATTTGTCGGGTAAACCGAGCCAATGGCCACCGCGCTCTCGAAAAAATAATTCTCTTGAACCTCTTTTGCGGCGGAGACCACACTTCAACCCTTCCACTTGGGATAGCACCGAGTACCTTCGACTCCCTCACCGACTACACGGCATATATTTCATGGTCTCTTAGTCAAGCAAAGAGGCGAATGGAATGGGATTCGATGTTCGGAAAACGAGGAAGGAGAGTGCGTGGGCGGAGAGGATTTTTGGCTGAGTGTGATTACCAGGGAGAGGAAAAGAGGCTGCTCCCTAAAGGAATTCCGAGGGGAAAATATAGATGGGGAGGGCCCAAGGTAAAGATGCGAGTGAAGGCGGTTTTCGCGGCCCCTCGAGCGAAGGGCTTTACTGCTACCGAGGAGACATGAGGCGAGCACGCAAAATCGAAACCTGCCAAAAAAAACCTCCCCCTAAGCTCTCAGCCGATTTGCTCCGCTCTCCGGCATGCAGATTTTCAAGAGGAATAAGTTTTCGAGATACTTTGGGTCTTTCAGTTGAACAGAGAAGGGCAATATGCTTCTAGAGGGAAAATTAACATTCGGAACAATCAACAAAAGCTATGTACATTAGGTGGACTTAAAAGTAGTGAGGTATCTATCATTAAATTACGATAAAGTTAATACTCTAACTAAGGAGGGAATGAGTTGAGTAAGCAGTAAGGAAAAGAACATTTTTTATAGCAGGGCTAATCTTACGTATAATTAATTATTTAATTACTGTCATTGTTAAGACAACTTATATAATAATCTTAAATCAACCCATCCTATCTAAGAAGGACTAAAAAAGAGTGATATTCCCAAAGCCTTTGATAAGAAGAACAAATGATGTAAGCTTGAAGTATGTTCATCACACCAAGAGAGTATGTACAAAAGTCTATCGCAATTTTAATGAGTTAACTCGTACTGCGAGGACGACAAGACCTAGCAGCGAAGCAGAAAAAATTCGAGCTATTCGTTCAACCGCAAACCCAACAAAGATGTACTTCTCGATTCCAAAGAACGCCCTCTTTGGTAAGCCTCGAGGCGAAATTACGGCGGTTGTGAACGAAACTGAGGCTAGGAAAGTTTCTAATGACTTCCCCTACTCGACAACGAATCCGAGGCAATTAGAGCGTGTAATTAATCATCAAATTTCGGGAAGAATTTTTTTCAGCCGCGTTTAACTAAACGAGCTTCGTCCTAACTAAGCCTCGCTTAAAATACACAGGTGTTACGGAACCGAGACCTTCTGGATGAACTCAACAAGTGGTGGAATTCGTCTTATTGGGTGATAAAAGGCCGAGAATGACGAGTAATAAAGAGGAAAAGGCTGGCGAGAAAATAATGATTGTTCCAGTCGAGGCAGTCGGCCTCCATAACCTCGACGGGGATACGAAACCACGTCCTCGCCCTCGAGGGATTGTCAATCCTTACGGCATCCTGTCTGACTTTAATTGGATGACTTAAAAGGCAGAGCGGACCATCCTCGGCAAAGAAAGGAAAAGTTAATTGGAAGTGAGCCTAAAGATAGTGATTATGTGAGTAGTCATCTAAGGATGGAAAACAAACATTTCGGATTCCTATTATTATGGAGTGGTATTTTGGCAATGCCACGAAGCGTCTTTAAAAACGAGGTTGAATCGGAGGCCACCCATGGAAGTAGACAGCTGGTTCACTTGACCGCGATCCGGTGTTATTAGAGACGAAGAGATGGGCTAATAATGTACTGCCTCGGAAAATCTCAATGAACGCCGCCGCATAAGGGTTGAATAGCTGAATGAGATAATTTACCCCACGCTTTGCATGGAAAAAAACGTGACCGCGGCATCCCGAGATTAAAATTTTATAGGCATTAAATGGGAGACTAGCGGAGGGAGGGTAGATTTTATAAATTGCGTTACGCTCGCTCATTATAACGTAACGACTAGATTAACTCATTTCAACGCCCTCGGACGCTGCTCATAAATTCTGCATCCCAAAGGATGTGTACCGAGCGAACGATGCTAAGTGAGTGCACGTTGCATTTTGGCGTAAAATACGCGCTAAATGTCGAAATTCCTGGAACCGAGACTTCGTTTGTGAGACTCGCTTTTTCTCAGCACGCGCTCAAAAAACTGGTCATTAACTCTGCATTCTGGAAAAAAAGTAAAGCTCCTAAAGTAGAACAGGAACCGTGACTTAAAATTCCAATTACAGGTTTAAATTCTCCGAAACAACGTTTCGTTAACCGGATTCCATTTTCGGTCGCACTAAAAACGAGGTGAACGTAGAATTAAAGTGGTTAACTTTGGTTAACTTTATAAACAATAAAACGAGTCACCGTGGAATCAGGTAGCGCTTGTCACGTATTAGAATTATCGTCGAATGGCAACGAAACTACTCTTTCTCTTATCGTTTTAGAGACCTTTGACGAGGGAACAGTCACATTAAAAAGCTTTGAGAAGTTGGAAATTCCAGATAGTTTAACCGCGTGTACCTCAAAAAACCTTTCCAATTAAATCGAAGGAAAGATCGAGCGCAGTCTCTCGTTAGAAAACTCACTAAATCCTTCTATCCTCGAAGTCTATCGTTAAAGACGAAGGAATTACGTCCACCGGCCATCGATTAACCAGAAGGTAACGCGAAGGGTTCCATTTCATCAGCAGCTATCGATAAACGCTTGTAGATAATCGTTTCTCTAAAAACGAGAGGGGGAGAAAAAATCCAAAACTTTCCCGACTCCCACACTTTTGAGAAAAATTTCAAATCACAAATCTCCCGATCTAAACCGCCGTCAGCCGTAAACACAATCGGCAGCAATTATATTCTTTTTTTCTTGGAAACCTCCGAGACTGTCGCCAACTTTAGTGCTGCCAGTATAAGATGTGGTGGATGGGGAACATAAAAGGAAAACAAAACATAAAAAAGGGCCCTTTCCAATAAAGTAAGAGAAAAAACGATTACCCCACCTCGACAAAAACAAACTACGACTTTTCAGCCACATTTTCCGAGATGGAACTTTGAAAAGACGTTAACATTTTCGTCAATGACAACGACCGCTGGAGAGAGAAGGTTTTTTCCCTCGAGGAGAGAAAAAAGTAGGTGGGGCCGAAATGGGCCGCTCAAGTGATTCAATCCGAAGTCTTTTCAACCTAACAAGGAGGAGAGAAAGGGGAATGGCAGACAATAAAATGGAGAAGAGGGGGGAATAGAGAAAGAGAAAAGAGGATGGGACAAAAAAATCGCGGAGAGAGATGGCGAAGAATGGGGAGTAACACGAGGAGTAGGAAGAGAAGTCTACGGATATGCATAGGAGTGAGTGTGAGAGGAGATAAGGGGGAAAGAGATGAGGATGCTGGGGGAGGAGTTTCCTAAATCCAGACTAACCGGTCTGTCTTCGGGACTGGGCAGTATCGGGCTGGCCATCAAGTTTCGTGACTAGGCCCCATCCCCGGCCGAAGAGCCCTCCCCTTCCACCTGCCCTTTATTTCGTGGGGATCCCTCAAACCCTTTCGCCGCCCACCGCCTGAATCCACTTACCTCCTCCTCCGTTTCCCTCAACGAGATCCTCTTCCAATGCCGAGGTCTTTTTTCATCTCGCTTCCTCTGCACCTTAAGGTACGCAGATGTACTACTATGAAGAGTGCAGTATTACTTTCCCCGAAAGACTCTTCCGACTTCTTATTTTAGGAGATGCTGGATTACATATGGCTTGCAGTCGGAAGGATCCTCACGACCTCCTAGGTCGATCAAAAATTGTTGATTTATGCCTATCTTACAGAAACAATTCATCTGCTATTTACTTACAATTCTCCAACCACATACAGGTGTTCTCCAAGGTTTACCAACACGAATGATGGAGTCGTTTACTTACATCATTTTATAAGAATAAAGATAAACTTTACAAAACCTATCATTCATAATAAATGGCGTACAAATACACCGCATTACACAAAAGTGTAATGCGGCATATCAAATTTCGTGTAATAATTGTTAAATATTCTACAATTGCACAAATATAAAACATAGCTTAACTTTGTAACACTTTCCTTACCCATAAATCTAGAAAATACTACCCCTATTATTTTAAATAATAGATTGAATTTATGGCTTTTAACACCTAAAGATTCGTGTAATTTTCAGATACAAAAAGAAATGGATACCTGTAAAAATTGACTATAAAAGAAAACCATACAATTGCAAGAAAAATATACAAGCTAAGTAAAAATGCTGAAGTACTTATAAAAGACGGAAGCACTGACTGAAAACTTGCAGTTTAAATTCCGGAACATTGACTATTAGCATTTTATTCAATTTTCACATAATTTTCGTCCATTACACTCTATCACGGGTTCATACTAATAGTAAAATAGTATCCACCTTTTAATATTACGAAAATTTAAAAGACAATAGACAAGAATGGCTATTCGTACGTTAAATACAATTTCTTTCTATATAAATCATATTAATATACAAAAAAGAAATTAGTTTACGTAAAAACTATCTGCATCTTATGACGCACAGTAAAACTATTATTAAAGACCACAGTAATTATAAGAAACTAAGAGATAAACGAGATTTAACAAAACGATGAAGCTAAGAAACTGATCTTTTTGTTTTCCTTCGATTTCTATGAGCTTATTATACATTTCCGAATTAAGCAGCAGATGACCTAACTAATCCTCAACTTAAATTATACTATATATACTATACTATAAATTATACTATAATATAATTGATATAAGATATCAGCATATAGAAGCAATTTGAGTGATTAACTTGATAAATTTCAAATGTTTACTATTATGAGTTTTACGATAATATTGATGACATACAAATATTGTCTTTCTCGATATTATAAGAACGAAAAAGGAGGTAAGACAATTAAAGTAAGTCATAACATCCTTCCTATTCAACATAATCAAATATGTCTCATTCACGAGAGACAAATGAGTTGCGAAAGGAAGTGATAAAATGCAAACTTAAATGTGATGGATCACAAATAAACAGTTTTATTTCATAAATTTATACGTCAGTTTCACATAAATTTTTAAGTTTAAGAATCTCATGCATACCTCATTCCAAGCATTATTCAAACATTATATTGCAATTTCAATAAATATCAATACCATTAAAGATTATAACTTCTATTTAAAAAAATTATTTTCGAGTGTGAACGATACTAGGATATAACAGTGACATTATTTCAGATATAAACAAAACATCAATTGATAAATTTACCAAATAACTATGGAAAACTTTCAACAGGGTAAGTTAAGTTCAGAACAAAACAATAAAATGAAAGGAATCTTGCAGAAAAAGCAGCCGGAACCAATTCAAATTTAAATAGACATTTTCCCACATTAATTCCTATTTATTTGTTCGAGCAGCACATCTATTTATCTCCCACCCAATTATATTCGATAGCTCCCACATCCCTTGGGAAAAAACCTGTTGCTGTCAATGAGATCCAGTCGCTTCCTCCCATCCATTCTCCCAACACAGACTGATACAAAGCTGACAAATGGATGCTGACAACCCACTCGGACTACCGGACGTATTTCTGAATAAATGCTTAAATAAACCTTAAATAGCTCTTAAACGCATCCGGCCAAAGGATGGCCCGTCCGAAATCTCTCTAAATCACACGATATCAAACGTAAATATATCAGAATCCTTTTTATATTTCATATAATCAAATTCATATCACATGTCTATAACGTTTACCTTTTTCAATTGAAATCTTTTAATCCGAAAAGGAATTTTCGGTAGAAAAGAAGGGTTGGATATTTCCATATTTTCCCGACATTCTTTCCTCGAATTGATGTCCGTCTCCGAAACTATAAAGGAAAAATGATTTCGGAGGATATTTTCGTGAAAAAGAAAACGTTTTTGCAGAAGGTGATGAATCTCGACGTATTGACGTAAGGGACAAAGGATGATTGAGGAGCGAGTTTTTGCAATATAGATAAAAGATAAATGCTCAATACCATATAAGTAATAATAGCAGGATTGCCTGATATCGAACGAGAGCATGGAATTTCGGAGACGATTCCTTTCTTGTTAAAGAAGATAGACAAAGGACACGCTTAGGTTAGCACGCGGTTCTTACAGCAATGAATATTTACCCACCTGTACACGGTTGTCTAAGATGATGACAGCTATGCTTTCGAATGATAAACGCACGTCTCTGATGAAGATTCAGATTACTATTGTTCTCCTACGGCTAATATCTGCATTGTTCCCACCGTGAAGATGACCACCACGATTGTAGGGCCGACGGAGGGAAATCGTATCGTATCGATAGTCCAAATTAGCCACATTCCAAATTAGCGAGCTCCATGTAAATTTAGAACTAACATCCGAACTACACGAGGATGTGATGAGGTCACCGGAAGTGAGAAATTACTATAGTAATTATTCTCCTACTTGAGTTCAAATCAATATGAAAGATAATGACTCTTACGGAGGCATTCGAACGTGAAATGAGAACGCAGGCTTTGTATAGAAGACGGAACATTAACAGAAAAGGAAGAAATATAAATTACCCTTCGAATGGAGAACAACTAGCTTGCAGATACATAAAATCGACCTTTGCTCGACTTATGCAAATATATATGGAGCGAAATAGCTCTACAAACTCCGATGCGAAACATCGCTCCTATAACCTAGAAAACACGTTCATTCACAAGACGTTTCCATGGAGATTTACGACCGGATTTCTGGTCTGCGGAACCTTTACAGCGCTATTTCAAAAGAATATAATTCTCCGATGACAGCGGCGCTCGGCGTATTTTGAAGCGCGGAATACATGAAGCATCCTCGCTAATATGTTAGAAAATCCGTTTCCGAGCAACTCTTCTCTCGTAAAATACGTATTACTGCTCCTCCCCAGGATTCGATTTCGCTCGACTGTTTATAAGTGCGGCGACGGCGCTGTGTAAATAGCTCCTTTCTCGCTCAAAATATCCGTCACATCTCGCGCGTCTTTTCCGCTCCGGCAGGCCGCACTCGGTCGCAGGCGAATTCGACGCAGCTTCGGAATTTGCATTTCAATTGCTTCTCCTTGGCCCGAGTGAGCCATCCGTTATGGGCTTCTTTCTACCGATAAACGCAACCCACCGATTATTCGACCGTACAAGCGTCGCTCGTACCGCAATAAATTCACCCGCTCATCTCGAAGGCATCTGACTGCAACCGAAAGCGAGAAGGAATGCTCGAAAAACCCTTCGGCGGAGGTCCGCAGCGCTGCCAAAACCTCTCTCCGCCGTGTAAGAATTTTGGTGCAAAAACACCAATCAACTCCCCGGACATGCGTGTAAATGATAAAGAAGGAAGTAATCCGTCAACTTTATCGGGAGAAAAGCTCGACGCGAGAGATGTGTCAAAGTGAAACGCGAAAAATAGCTCGGCGCTCGCGATGGGATGGGAGTCCCGCAAGAGTCTTTCTTCGGACCGAGGGAGTTACAAGGCCTTTGCGTGACCATTCTCATGCTAAGCCACCACAAAAGCGAGCTGAGGAACAACAAAAGACAAGAGTTATATTTTTTAGGGATGATATACATGCCTACGCGCTTGACACAGGTGTGAGGTCATATTTAACGCAGAACCGGGAGTGAGTTTACTCCCTCGCAAAAGGAGATTCCCGAGAAAGGAAAGGGATATGCGTAATCAAGAGATGAGGAGTGCGAAAAATGGCCGTGCGGCGGAGGAGGCCCATCATAGGATCAGCGGACACCTGTTGCTGTCGTAGCTTATGCGCTTTTTGCGGGTCCCTTATCGATGCGGAGGAAATACGCAGAGGTGGTGTTCCGGCGATAGCTACGCGAGGGAACGGACATGATATTTCATTTATAAGGTATTTATTAAAGGACTTACATTTCTATTACACAGGTACTTTAGATAAGAGCCGGCGAGGATTACATTAATCGAAACACTGTGGGATAAAAGATACAATATCTAACGTAAGAGATAAAATTGATATAGAAATAATAAGATTCGATTCCACATGAGTAAATATGTACGAATATAAGGGGAGAGGATTTTGATCGATCAAGGAATATAATGAATACTCAATGGTAACCCACAAAATGATTGATAACATTACTCTCGGATGAATTTAAAACAGCAAATTTTTTTTTCAATACATACACTACCATAAAAATACACAGAAATATCCCTAACGGCAAGGATTTGAATCTAGCAGCTCGGTATTGGGAACTTAGCTTGTAAAGCATTATTGTTACCTGCTATCATATTTATTGTCTATGTAAATACCCTGCGAGCCATCTTTAGGTGTGTGGCAGACACAGACAGACCGCGACTTTACTCTTATTACTTAAGGTTAGTAATTCAATAACCTTAGGTTAATCAGGAGAATCATCGATATTTTTCCTATTGCGCTAATTTATTTCTTACTAAACATATTTCTTAAAAATTTAATTTTCGAATTTCAACCTTTATCTGTGTGGGATTCCTAAGACATTTTCTGTTTTCAGACGAGCGTATGTATTTCAGAGAAATCATTTATACGATTTAAGAATGGGTTACGAAATAAAAAAGAGTCTTTATGCGTATATTATAACATGAAACCTTCAAGAGAATAATAATCAGCACACTAATCAATAGTAAAAACAATTTATGCGTCATTTTAATAATAGAATTCTTTCTTTCTTTCGAGAAGAGCTTTCAAGAAACTTGTCATGCACCTCTAATAAGTTTACTAGTGATTCTAATATAGAGGAACGAGCAGCTGTTCTGTCCCTTTCCCAAACCACAGTCCAAACGAAATACATTTGCTATACATTAGGTTATTATGTTAGGGCTGTTAGCGGCGAGCTTTAAGCATACACAGACCAACCTTTTCCATTTAATAAAGTCCCTAATATTTTAGAAAAAGCCGACCTTTTCAATTAGGACATAAGGCACTGACCAGGTGCCTTATCTACCCTTTTTCTCTGAGGATGACCCTCCGGCACCAATATTTCTGGGCGCCAATAACATTAACGCCACGAGGGCCTGATACCACATGCTGCGTGAATGACTGACGTAGTAACGAGATACGAAAGATGGTCTAGGGTGCTCCGGGGTGCAGTCGTACCCTGGCCGACCCTCGGCCTCCTTTGTCTTAGAGGGAGGCTCACGGTCCGAGATCTGTAACCCCACAGGGTCCCAACCTGCAATTGACGGGCCTTTTGCCGGCACGCCCCTTACCGCTAGCATTGTATTTAGGAAATTAGAAATTCCAGAGCTTGACAGAACGAGTTGGTGATGACGAATGGCTTTTTTTCTCGAAGTGGTTTGAAAAATAAAACCGTTTCATTCTCACCTTTACAAATGAAAAATTACACCAGATCTTATCCGTACGGAGCAAAAGAATAAAACACAAGTCGAGCGAGAAAAATAAAATAAGTCATGCGTTCGAGGCGGAGGTATATAAATCTTGAGGAATGACCGTCTATCTACGTTACCGAATAAACATCTGAAGGGTTAACTAGAAGGTACTGTAAGACTACACCTCCAAAACAAAAACAAAACGCTGATAGACAGATCACGCGTATCGTGATAACAGTATTATACTTACAAAAGAATTTCATTTATTACACGGATGGTGGAATCAGCACTTAAAACAGATATTTAAGAGATCTTCTATTTAGAATAAATGGCTCTTTTTAAACTTATCGGCATCAAATAGATAGAGGCTTCATTTCAATAATTGTCAATAGATGGTCTTAAGCAAACCTGAGAAAGTTTTCACAGAGAATAGGAATACATTGAAAAGAATACATTCCAATTATCATTATAATAAGTAGCAATTTCAAATGGCTAAACGATCGACTTAAAATCAAAAGTGTTATTCTTGACTGGATGAAATTCCATTCTTAAGAACTAACTTTTTTTGGTTTTATCCAACACTTTATATTTTTAATTTATACATATTACCCAATATTGGTAAATTTTAATTCGGAGGGACATTATCGAGCATGTTGCCTGCATCACTGCAGTGCTTCATAATAATTATTAAAGTCGAAAAACATCGCACCAGTATTTCAGTTCGTGAAACTTAAAAAGGAAATTTATTTGGTTAATCAATTACTATATATATCGCTTAAATTCTATGCCTCAAGCCACCCAGGGGCATTTATCAAAACAAATTATCCCTATCATCAATTAGGAAAAGGCGATTCCTTTAAATTATTTAAAGCCCAAATGTATGTAGGTGAAATAAAAGCCTTACGGCTATTACCAATCGTAACAAGTCAAATAATTATACTGTTATACTCTAATGCTAAGATCCAGGGTTCCAATCCCAGAAACTTTCCTCTCAAGGTATTTGGATAAGTCCGTATTGGGTACTTTAAAGCAATTACCCTACATATGAGATGAGTACATTGTAATGGTAGAATGAGGACTATGTAAAATAAATAAATGTGAAAATAAAATATTTACCCTTATTTGGTAAAATTTGCTTTTGATACCAGAGGACGTCGTCTAGAGAATTTCTAAACACGATACGTTCCTCACTGTCACAAGGAAACCGAATGAAATACGGGTCATTAGTACAGTCTGAAGAAACTCCTTCGCAAGGCTACTGAAAAAAGGCAATATCGCAGAAGCAGCAGATCTAATTTTCCGCCGCTCAGACCCCGGACGAACCCAATTTCATAGCTCGTTAATCATCAAACCATGTGCATCCACTCAATTCGACCAATATGGAATTCTTAGAAAAAGTGCTCGCGATCACAGCCGCAAACCGCACGGAGAAAAACGACCAGGACACCGCAATTTTTTTCAAATACTCCCATTCACGCAGAGGGAATCCGATTCCCACTCGTGACATACCGATCTACTACCACTCCTCTTGCCACGTGTGGGTGATGTCCCATCCTCGGCGGGAAAACAGGGAATATGAAGCAGCGGGAGTCTGGACCGCGAGAGACGCAGATGGGGGGATGTTTTTTGCATTCTATTGTGTCCCCTCCTTTTTTCCATCGGAATGGAGCAATAGTTATCTCGGGGGGACGACCCTCCGGGGCCGGCTGCGTCAAGGGACGACGTTACAAAAAGTAGAAGAAAAAGAAAACAGATCCTCCTTTTGTGTGCCAAAAACCACCGCTTTCGTCCTCCGCCGACCTACCCATCCCTTCGCCCCAAACACACCCTTTCCCACCCACTTCCTCCCCCTCCCGTTTTGCTTTATACCGCTACGATCCACGGCCCCCTTTGTTTTTCCCACACTCCCCCCTTTCTCGCGGTCTTCCCTCCGCCTTTACCCAAATACTTCCATCCTGCCAACCCTTAGTCATTTCCCTATCTCCCATCACCATATATCTTCGAGAAAATTATTGCCGCCCAGGCGACCTTCTTTTTACCATTCCTGTGAAATTGTGTGATTGCCGTGTGTATCCGAGGGACGATGGAATGCGAGGGGGATGCTGAGGCGGGGGCGGCTGGAAAAGTGCTCGGCTAAAACTCTCTCCATATACATGTGATTTCTGCGGAAGATTGCACCAATTCGGTTTTTGGTCTTTATACGCTTTCGCTGCACACCTTGGTCGTGACGGGGGGGTGTCGCCCGTTGGGGGGGTCTTGTGGGGGTGGATGCTTCGGGAATGAGTCGTTTGATGGGGCCGTAAAAAACGAGGGCAGAGATCTGCCGTCTGCTTCCTCAAATTATAAGATGGGTCGATATACTATAAAGAAGGTTTAGCGAGGGGCATCGTCTGGAATACTATTGTTCCTGTGGTGAGTTTGCAAAGCGGAGCACGGTTCCCATGTTTATCCTTATCGATGGAGATTTTGTACTAACACAAAGGCAGGGCCGAATAAAGTATTACATTGTTAGGGATACGAAGTTTCAATTTCTACTCTCTTATTCGTATCGATGGAAAATCGAATCGGACGGGGAGGCGAATCAGCATAAAGCATTAAAGAGGATGGAGGATTTAAATTTGCTGATACGAACCTACGGTTAAGTTTTACTCGTATTCGTGATGAGAATAAAAAAAATACACTGAAACTTTAGATGTGTACACATTTAACCTTTAGTTATATAAATTATTTTTCATAGGAATACCTCGCTTAGATACGTTGGTGAGAGTACATATCTAATCTAAAGACGCATTTAGACGCCTGTTGCTAATCTATTAAGATGAATACAGTGCGTTTGTTGATAAAAACTACATATCCTGTAACGAACACAGGAAGGAGAGCAAAATTAAATTAATAAAGGTTAGTCATAGGAGAAAATTTAAGAGGAACTGGAACGGCATCATAATCAGACTGATAACGTTCTTCACAACCAATCGCGAAGTATACCTTGGGTCTTACGAAATCACTATTTGAACACTCAAATAGTTGGAAAGCTGAGGTAGGTATCAATCTTTGCGACCATGATCTTACAAAGATAATCTTAAACATCCCCGGAGAAAAAAGCTCATTCCAAATCCTGCCACCAAGAAAATTATACCGAATTTTTAAAAGATGTTTATTATTCGACCGAAAAGACTATATCAAGAGGAATTTGCGAATAACATTATATGAAGGGACAAAAACATAATATTCCATTGTAGATGGTCCCATAACCAGCTCGGTATCGATAAAATTCAAAAATGTAACCCGAATTCAAATCCTCCGCCCACTGCTAACAACCCAAAGCAATCTCGAAACGGGGAGGAAAAAAATCAGTTAAGCCGCATTCCTGCGCTCTGACATGCTTTTTAATGGCCAATTTCAATTTGAAGGTGGTTCCCGGATTCTTAGTGGGAGTGAAGTGGAGGTACGGAGCGAATCGATCGGATAAAGTCGGCTGACGTAAAATACGATCAATCACACCCGTTGCATGCCTCCTATCGCCGCCTATAGAAAATCAGGCGATATATACGAGGGATCATGTCGGTTCCTGCGGGAGGAGTTGGCTCCAGAGAGGAATGAACGCGGCGAATTCCACAGCATCCCCCAAATGGAGCACCGTCGGCTGAGGAGGGTCGGAATTCGTCGGCCAAACTGTTTAGAGGCGGTGAGAGAGTGCAGCTCGACGATGTGTGCTGAAGGGATGATAGAGGAAGAGGATTACAAAGGAGAGAGCGGTAGGAAAACAGTAAGGCCCCCTGCGCATAGCGAGCTAATTGGACTGGATAGTTGGGATTCGATAAGATCGAGGACTGACTTAAGTTGGCGGCGTATTGTCTGTAACGTTTTAATCTGGAGCGGAATCCTTCGAAATATCTCTCCGAAAGAATCGAACAATAGCGGTCCAATATATAATTCCACTTATAGAGGTGAATTTGAATTATACGTGTTCAAAATATAGCCCCATATAAGCTCACTAGATCAAGAAATCAAGCATGTGAGTAGTAAAGCGCGATATAATATACTACAGTTTAATATTAATTCATGCGTGGGCTAATAATTTTCAAAATGAGAAATTTCTTAAATTTCCATTAACTAGTTACTTTTCGTTAGATATCGATCGTATCTATCGATCTAGCAATTTATTTCCACTGTTATAGCCACCCAAAGAAACTACGTGCTGAAAGGAACCCATGGCAACGAACTTACGGAACACCTCTATTTACTGATTACCAATCATTACATGCGTCATTCGATGTGGTTATATATTTCACGGCGGAGATGAACTAAAACGAAGTTGTACTCGAATATCTTGGGCTAATTTTAATTTATCTCGTTTATTTTGGATGGACGTCGATCGGCTGCGTGTAATAAACAGCAAAATCAATAACTCCGAGCCTTCGGAACTAATCTCGGGGAAGCAGTCAATCATCCATTATGTTCTTACATTCTCCTTTCAGATGAGAATCGTATATTAATCAGATTAAAGAATAAATACCATCGCCTCGGTATGAACAATAAAAGCACACAAAGGAAGTCAGCGCGTCGAGCGAATATATAAAAAATTAAGATGCGAAGGGATAAGTAATACGGCCTCTTAATCTTAAAATCAACATGGGAACATGATGGCGTGTCATTGCTAACTAATAGCGGATTGGCAACATGAAGGACAAACAATTGCTTCTCACCTGCCAAGCCATCATGACTAAGCGCCCCAATCCCTATCTTATCTTCATTCGCATTCTTGACTGTAAGATAGAACTGAAACACCACCGCGATCCACACGCTCGCTTTATCAATGCCTTTAGCGGGGCCAACGGTCCTCTACCTCCGTTATCGATCGAAATACAGTTGTTAGAGGGTTTAATTTTCTAAGAGGATTCCCATCTGATGCTTTTCTAATGGACGAAAGGTGCCCCTATTCCGAAAAAAGTAAATAATCACACGGGGTATTCTAACCGACTTCATCGGAAAAACCTACACACGAAAGGCGCAAGAGAGAAAATAACAAACCCTTCCAGAATTAGACCCAATATTAAGAGAAGGGTGGTTTGGAGCGGTGAGGGTTAACCATTCTTATGAAGCCGTTTCTCGAATCATCGATGGGAACGAGGGCAAGATGATTAAAAAATTTGGAGGAGAAAAATCCTATTTAATGAACATCGTAAAAGTGGATCGACCCGAGGGCGCTCAATCTGTGTACCATCGAAGCCTATTACAAAAGGCTCCCGCCCGCATATGTGTATCGGCCGTTGAAGTCTCCATATGTATATAAATATACGATCGCCTCACTCAATATTAAGGGCGAACCTCCCCCTATCTACCCTTCAGCCTCGCTTCCCTTATACATCCGTGCACTTATCACCTGCCCATCTTCCCTAATTTTTTACCGCCCTTTCTCCGTCGAGGAAAACGCCCTCTGGGATGGCATCCTCCGTTATAGACCCTCGGAGGCACGAAGGTGTGCGTTCGAGAGCACATGGGGCAAAACCGCGTCCAAATTGCTACGGGATTCATTGTCTGACCATGAGCCGATTTCAAGGAGGAAAGCAATCTACGCTGCGGAATGCAATGGGAGATGATGAAGAGAATATAGAGGGGCATCGCGTGCAGAAGAAACCCATCTCACGAGGGCTCCAAATAATTGCAGGTTCTCTGGCAGGATTTACATTAGAAGGATAGGAATTACTCGACAAGTATTTGAACAACCGAATGAGTTTATTTTTCACCGTCATTATGGGGGGCTATTCTCTAAAGGGACTCATTAAAATATTTTTACCTTAAAGTAATACACAAGAGCTTAGAAACAAGAGTTCCGAAAACTTAATGGCACATGAGAGCAAAATTTCAACGTTCAACTGTTAGAAAGTCTGCGTTCGATAAGTAAACCAATTTATCTCTACTATTTACTTATCACCTATTTTCTTAAGTATTTAAATCAAGTTGGAGGACACAATTGGGGGGATTTAACTATCAAAATATATCTTTTCAACGAAATTCAATATTTAAAATATCAAAGATATATCATAGGAAATCGCAAAGTTAAAAGAAAAGGGTGCACTTCCATAATGAATCCACAACATGCCTTAAACTTAGGCAAAGATTTATACCAAAAAGTAAGGCCATATTATGGTGAAACAGAGAAAATGAATGTAATACATTCCTCTAATCTCTCTATTCTATTCATTCTCCAGACATTGAACGAAGTTAAATAAAAACTAATCACTCTTTTAGTTTAAATAAACGAAAAGATCGATTATTCAATAAATATCAGATGATTTTGAAAATTCATTTTCCAAGGCATTTAATAATCTATGATTAAGTTACACAAACCAAGAGAACATTACAAATAAACTGGAGATTAAATGAAACCTAATATACACACGATCAATCGACCAATAATATTCTCATTTATGAATTTCCACCTTTTTTAACCAGAATGCTGGGTACTTCAGCGCCTATTACCCTTAACAGGATAAAGAACACACAATCCGGTTATAGAAAGTCCTTTCATTGTATAATCCTCACTGTGCGTCAATCCAATTTTTCCTAGAAACGTTTTCCTCCTTTCAACCAAACGTCAATGCACCGCCCTACGCCCTTGTTATACTTCTACATTTTTTCTACCATAGAAACCACACGACACTAAATTCCGTCTTTTGGCGGCATGGAAAGTAGGCCCGGGGGAAAGAATGGAAAAGGATTTGAAAGAGAAGAAAAGCGGAAAATGAAGTAGTAGTCCTCTATCTACGGGAACAATCGCGATTGACCTATTCCCACAAAATCCTATCTCTAGGGGAATCCGAAACTCGGAAACCTTCGGCTAAAAGTCTCCTGTTGCGTTCGGATTGGCAAAAAAAAACTCGTGGTGCGCGACCGCAAACATTTATTCCTTTCGGGAACGACTAAGTAGAGGGAAGGAGAGACGGGAGCAAACGCCCAGAGGCGGGCAGATGTAAGGAGAAAAGGGAATACAAACGAATGGTTTCCGATAACCATTCGGCAAAGGGGGTCGAAGCGAGGGAGCCGTTATGCCCGAGGCCTGCTGCACTCCCCTCGGGAAATGCTCTTTTTAAAAGGATGAATGCGGAAACATTACGTACTTGGCGTGGAGTTGGATCGGAAGCGATTTCGGCACGAGACGGCCAATTTTTTCGTCTACTTGTTGCGCGACCGCAACAACCGAACTTAAGATGCGCTTGAATCCGTTGCATTTTCGATAATCGAGCTACGCGCAAATTGAGACGCGGGGGTATTTACGAAAAGAATGCAATCGGATGAAGGGTTCTGAACTGAGAAATAAAAATAAAATCGGAAATTGAACCAAATATCCTCGGGTTCACCCACCGATGAACGGATGATTCCAGAGTGATGGCATCACAGGGGAATTACGAAACATTAGGGAATAACCAACCGAAGCTCGGGGCAATCATGGCCCGAGTGTTTAAGTATAGCTCCTAGTTCCCATTTTAAATGCGTACACTAATAATTTATGAGGGAAAATTTCAAATGCAATCTCAATTTTGGTCCATTTAAAATTTACCTGAACTTTTGTCTTCTTTACGCGATGGTGTTCCGTAGTGAATAGATCATACAGTTAATGTAGTTAAAACATGAGATTGAAACGATGAAAAGAAATTATTGTAAGATTTTCCAAAACTAATATTAATGGGAAGAATAGATAACTCAGGTTGCACAGTTCACACGAAACTGAAATTCCTACCGCATCAGCTCATATTCTGTTCTTCCATTGAGAAAAAGAAGGTAGTCAATTAGCATAGCCGGAAAAATTATAAATGGAAATGTGAAGATTGACTCAGGAGTTCGTTAGCTGTAAAGGGTGGTTTTTATTCATTCCAATAATCTCTCCGTGGAAATGTGCATATCTTTTAATGAGTTCTCCAGAGGTCGATGATCATCTATTCTATCTTTACTCAAGCGAGAATGCAATACTTTTTTCCTCTTTATCTGTCCAGAAGAAATCCTACGATTCATGGCAATCCGTGCGCGATCATCCTTCATGTCCTTCGCATTTACATTTTCTGAGGCTTCCTCAATTCAATCACCAATTTCAGCAGTGATTTTTAATACCAGGAAACATAGAAACTGGCTTTTAATAAATAATATCAACCACAAATCGCAAGAGTTGGTAAATTATATTCAGTAAAGTTCTTTACACGTATGGAATCATCACATGGGAAATCGCTAATCCTTTATTCATCTTACTATGAATCATCTCCTTTCCGCATAGAAAAAATATATATTTATATATGACCCGAATGATGAATATAAAATTATGTAAGAAATTACCTAGATTATAAAAGAATTTTAATAAAGAAGAGAAGTAGACGAGAGAAAATATATAAAATGACTGATAGTAAGAGATAGCAGGTCTTTGCTTCTCAGGACAGGAAAATTATAACCAAAAATCATCTAACCATCAAATTTAATGTAATTGTAAGATGAAGCAACACAATATCTAGAGTACAATGGTCAATTCATTCTTTTAATACCTGTATGTGCTCTTCGGTGTGCTTCAGAGCTATACCTGAAGAGGAATAACGTTTCTCAGCTAAATTCTTGAACTTTTGTTCTATTCAATTGCATTAAAAAACGAACAATAAAGGTCTCAAGGATTTAAAGCTTGAAGCAAAAAGATGAAAACTTCATAAATCCAATTCTACCTTCTCGGAAATTTTACATATAAATCTTATTAGCTTTTAAGATCCAATTGAATAATTTAAATGTTGTTTGAAAATCCGAAAGTATAGAAAACACTAATGAAAATTAAAAGTAGAGATGATAAAACAGAATCATTATGCTTAACCTGAGTTCATAACTCTTTTCGCTGAATTTGACTAACAATTAAATACCAAAAAGAATACAAATTGATTTGCTATAAAATCTCAAAATTCTGTTAAGAATTCAGATGGTGACTTCCTTTTCATATTCATACACATCCCTCCGCATAATAAAGCGTTTGATTAATTAGCTTCTGAGTGTAGCGCGTAGCTCGCAGATGGGTTTGTTTGAACACCTGTTGATGACGGTTGAGTAGCACGATGAAGAATTTTCCAAGCTAAAGACAAAGCCGTTCCGCCAATGGAGGGTCAGGGCCGACCAGTACAACTAAAACGTTTGTTAGAGCCCCACCTAGGATTCTAGGCGCCCAGGTGCTAGAATTCTGTGACGTGGCATTTTGCTAATTGTGGAGAGTGGCTGCCCATGTTTTGCCATTATCTTTGTGGAGTCAAAACGCAAAAACTATAGGAAGGTTTGGTTCCGGATCTCTGAGGCAATCAAGAATAACAGCAAATTCATAAAATAAAAAACAGATATGGAAATTAAAGGGAAGCTCAACGCACTGAAATTAAAAGATGAAATAATGGACAAATATTAACCGATGGGATCAGGAGACCGGAAATGAACAAACCTTACATCGATCCCTTACGATTGCATTTCAATCGGAATATAAGACTTAAAGAGATTAACGCGTTTTCCAGCTTAAAACTATCACCTTCCGTGATTTAAAATTCATGAACCTTTTCTTCTGCAGATTTGCATGATTCTCATTTAACGCTATTCGTATAACGGAAGGAGATCGAATGATATTGATTGGTGTCGTCGACAGAGGATTGCATTACTAAATCAGATATCATTAACGAAAGAGAGACATTTTTAACATTATTTTTACACTATATTTCTTATTTTTTATTATCGATAGGAGTTCTGAATAACAACATTTGAATAAGGAGCGATGAAGAATTTTAAAATGAGATGCAAACCCATAAATTAAAACGAACAAAAGATAAATGTAAAGCAATCTCAAATTCTCTTTCATATTTTTTATACACAGTACTCAAAAGATCGTTAATTGATTTATTAAATTTATTTCATCTTTCAATAGTTCAATGAAAGAAAAACTTCCAATAATTATTTAAAATATAATTTCACGAAAACAACGCTAAAATATACCGGATTAAATTAGATAACGTGAGAAGATTGCGAAAAACAAGTGGAAATTAATTATAGAACACATAGTGGATGACTTAATTGAAAAGCTTTATTTCTCTATGAAAAGTAGCATTTGGAACTGATAACAGAAATAGTCGTAATGCACACAAAGAGCAACGCTGACAAATAGTCGACGCACGCGAAGTGGCATTTGGCTGAATACGATCGTAAAAATAGATTTCAGGTTTACTATCGTTTTGGCACCTTTCCGTTGCAATTCATATCTCCGACATCTGTGAAGAGATTTGGCGACAAAAACTGTATTGAGCGGTGGATCGAATCAAGAACTGAACTCACGCATTATCTTCCCAAATCAGGTCCCTAGACTTCGAACGAAAGCGAATGACAAGGAAGGGATTTTTTTCGCGTTTTGCTACAAGAATTTCCGACCGTAATCTCCGACAATAAGAAGAAAGGTCCAGGGCTACGTGCACACGCGTTACTAATCGCAGTTTCCAAACATCAAAGGCCGGCGACTTCCGTGAACTTTGGAATATATTGTGACTGAATTCCCGAGTGGGTTGCAAAAGAGCACCCATAGAGTGAAAAAGAACCTCCCTGGGAAAAGGAAAACAAAAGTTCCTCCTTTCAAAATGATTGATTCTGTTCCGAATGACAGATTTCGGTCTTCTCAGAAACTTTGACCGCGTACATTACCATGCTATGCGCGTGGGTAAAAGAGTGTACGAGGGCGAAACTCGAGTGATGTATCCGAACTGTTGCTTACCGAATGAGCTCACGCTAGGAGAACAGCCGACAACCTATTTTTCACGCTCCGAGATGCTTATCGAGCTTGGAACCGGAAGTTAGATAGAGGTGAGGAAGATAGGCTAGAAAGGATGAGAACGGTCGATGGAGGCGGGTGCAGGATGTGGGAGCATCGGACAGTGGGAACAGGGGAAAGAAGGGGTTCAGCTGCAACCTTGTTTGCATTGTAAGTTAGGTAAGGGATGACAAACAGGAAGGCAAACAGCGAATTCTCGAAAAACTAAATGCTACGAGAGAAAATGCTTGTTCGAGGATAAACTGTATCCGGTGGTAGCGAAGCATCGATAATGCGCCTAGTTACACGGCTATGATAAGGATATATAATCGTTCATATTTGCATGCTGCGTGCGAAGCCGCGTAGGGATAAACAGGCGGTCATTTGTATATGATTTCAACGGTTCCGTAAAGGCTGCGAAGGATACATCTGTCAGACGGGAAATGTACCACTTGGTTCGTATTGGAGATATCGCGGGGAAAAATGGTTTTTATTGGCTGGCATGTTGAACAGTTTCAACGAGCGATTGGTATGTGAGATACGCTCTCGCGAATACCTGGATGGAGCGTTACATGGAAATGTATATATTGTGGGGAGTAGTTAGGGGACGTGATTTAAGGAGGAGAATTTATAATCGGCAAAATACGAAATGAGAAGATGCCAGTTTATGGATCGGGAGGAAACGTAACTGAGTAATAAAGCTGGCAAACATTTTCACGAGAGACTTCCCAACGGTAGTCCACGGTGAGCTAACATAAGTAAAAGACATTTTTGCGTCATATTTACTCCGAGCAAATATCGTCACGGAATCAAATATTCCTACTTAAAGCCTAGAAGATGGAAACACTGTGTCACAACAATGACTTCACAAGAAACTGTTTGCATTGCTTCTTTAAATATTATAACCGACGGGAGGTTCGAAGGGGAATAAGATAATTTACGATCTCTCGTATCTGGTGCAGATAATCGAGTAAATGAATGTATACGTCGAAACATCGATCGTAAATTCGTTGGCAGACGATAAACTGCGGCACGCGATTTCATAACGTAGTTCGTTATGATCCAGAAACAAATCGGTGCAACCGTTAAGGTGTAACACGAAGGAAGCTGAGATAAAGTGCGCGAGTTAGAGGCTATTGAGAGAGATATCTAAGATTGAGAGCCACACTTAGACGTAATGATCGTTATAAGTCACGAGATAAATCAGCAATCTTTAACGTGACTTTGATTAGTTTGCGGGAGGAAATGAAACCGAGCGCTCTAGGAACGAAAGTTGTTGTGATGGGCTTTTTTTCCACGCGGTCCCATGTGACGGGGAAGCTAATTAGAGCTAAATTCGAAGGAGAAGACAAAGACACCTGTCTACCTATCCACCCTATTTACCCATTTGAGGGTGTGCCCAGACATCCTCACAAACTCTCCTCCTTAGCCGATTTCCTACTAAATGACTTTCAGAACGCACTCCTTAAGCACTCCTAAAAGGAAGAGGAAGGCAAATATTGAAACGGGGGGAGAAAAACAAAGAAGAGGAAGGAGGAGGCCTTTTTATAAAAGACTACCACTAAAAAGAGACCACGGGCGGCAGCCACCATCCTTTTGGCCGAGACCAGCCGATTCCATTTGGGAGGATACTTTTTTCGAAGGGATCTGTCAAAAAGGCCCATATGTGTGCTTTGCCGCCATACAGAGTACTACTTAATGGGAAAATATGGAATGTCTCGTGGAATGAACTCGACAGAAGGATATGGAAGGAGATAGTTTTGAGGGAAAATACATCAGAGGAAAATTGAGAGAAGATAGTTTGAGGAGATATTTAGGGAAGATTTGAGGAAGGAATGAGGGCAAGGAGAGGAGGAATAACGACTTCGCTTGGGACGAATAGTCGTGTAAATAAGGGATAGAGATGAGGATTACATGGGAAGGTAAGGGAGATGGGTCCTGGATATACTTAAAAAAAAGGTGGGGTGAAATTAAAATTATGCGTATTCCCTAAAGAGAACTCTCCGAACGAGACGACGTTTTTGCAAGCAGAAGCGACAGAAGTGTACACAGAGCCTCAATAGAACGGGTGCAACGGCCATTCCCAAAGAAAGGTCCAGAGGGTCAAAAGACCATTGAATATGACGCGTCGGTTATAGAAAAATTATGTGAATTATGGCTGAAAGGGGAGTCGATGTGGTTTTTCAGCACACCGAAACCGGAGAGAATACAAAAGGATGAATACGTCTCATTAGTTGCGGTAGAGGTAGCAATGAGAATGCCAATGCTTTTTACAAATCACGGATGTGGTGCAATGGCCCTTGTTGGCTGCTGATATGCCCAACTGTTACATGTTTAGACCCAGAAAAAAAAATAGTAATTTATTGCTTGCTAACGAAAATTATGTTTTTAATATTTGAATACCAGACGAAACAGAAAGAAAATCGATTGGTTCAGTATCTCTGAAAGAAAATTCATGCGAAACTAATTAAACAGAAAACGATTTATTTGACAACGGGATAATTCAAGATCAACAGGGACTTCGGGAAGTAGAATAGTGTATTGGAAAGTAGGGTATGGGAAAAGGTTGTTGAATGTTGTGTTGATAATGGGAAAAACAGATATCGTTAATGAAGAAATAGTTAAGGTAGAGAATTTTGAAGAGACATTCTTTGTAAGGACGCTTTAAGATGTCCATCATCTAAGAGAAAATGATCGATTGAAATCAAAACATTGATTGAAAATGATCAATTTTCGACGATAATAGTTACTAGCCATTTTTGTGGAAAATAGTGACATTTATTTACTATGGCTCCCTTCCACAACGTTGAGCTTGATAAACTCAGATTGATATCTTAAGAACATAAAGTTCTCATTCACTTTTACAGAATATATTACTGATTTTAAAATCACCATTTGCAGGGTTGACTTAGCGAAAGGCCATCGCAGAAAAAATATTTTATTCATTTTCTACATAATCTTGAATGGAAAATAAATTTTTTAAATTACAAAATTTCTTATTCTATGGCGTATTTCAATGCATTTTCGCATGTAATTTTCCACTGAAACAGTCTCAAAAATTGAATTACATTACCGGCGGATGCATATTATTTTCGAGCACAACATAGTCAACTACAAAGTCCGACCGTAGACGTGTCGTTCGATGTAACGCGTCGATCAAAAATACTCATCCGTTCCTATGCATGCAACTTCGACTCGACATAGACGCTGCATTCTAGATACAGTCTCATAATTCTTTGACGAACGCAACAATGTACGAACGTTACTGCGACCCTACCTCGAGTTTCATCTTGTCCGTGGATAGCGGCTGGAAGAAGTCCAACGCAAACACGTACACAACGTGGAAAAAAGCTTCGAGCAGCCCACATAAACGGACGCAGAGGATGAGGGAGCGTCTTGAAAAGCACATCGTAAACAATACGGCCAATGATCACGACGGGATTATTTCTTCCGATCTGACACTTCTTCCAGATAGCACACGACTTTCGGGGGGGAAGAGAAGAAACGAAGGAACACGGTGGAAGACGGGCGAGAAGGGCACGAGCGACTGCAACGGCCGAGGGAAAGACAAGTCTCTTTCGTGAAAAAAAGGAAATCGCGGCCTCGGATGTATCCATCGGTAGTCTGGAAGAAGAGCTGGTGAAAAGAGGGCTGCATTTCCCAGAGGAATAAAAAGGGATAGAAGGGTACGAGAGGGGTGTTTGAAGAGGGAAATGGTTTGGGGGAACGGTTCGTGACGGAGAAATCCGTACTTGGACCAAACCTTCTATTAGTCGGCACGGAGGGTTTCCATCGCTTCCTCCACCCCCGCCGTCCCCGGCAATTGCCCCACCCCCTTCCCATCCATCTCCTAACCATTGCTCCGCGGATTCCTGCCCGCCCCTTGCATCCTCCGACCTCTTTTTCCACGTTCTCCCATTTAACCCTTCCACGCAATCTGTCCCACGAGACCTCGATTTTGTGCCACTCGGTGTTTTCCAAAACCAACTCAAACTACCCCTCGTGAGCTTAATCTCGAACATTTCCGCGGAAAAGACGGAGGCCTCGAGTTCTGCTGCAATTGCACGCTTTGATGCCAATTTAATTTTCGACTGCGTAATTAAATAGCCGTTGGCGATCTGAAGGCGATTGCTTTTTTACCCCTCGACGAGAGCGAATTATAACGGTTCGCATAACTCTTCGAGATGAGACGGATAAGCAGCCAGAATGGGTTTCGCGAAGAAATGCCTCTATACGTATTCCTTTCCTTGAAACCGAAATCATGGACATTCATACGCTTAAACTGGTATCCTCTTGCCAGGTACGTGAGCTTGATGCATCTCTGACTCTATAGTTCAGGTTACGATTGCGGAAAACACACGAAGAACTCACTTGGGGAAGAAATGAATACTACGGAAACGAAATGTTACGGCTAAAGACGAAGAAACATTGTTCAGATGTATTGGAAACTCGACTCCTATATCCCGGTTTATAATGGTTTTATCAGGTAGATGTTCTTTGAAATCATGAGCACATATACAATACTGCATAACAATTAAACTCACTCTATAGTGTACACTGATATAATTAAAAAGTCAAAATACTTTCACAAATCGCACAAAATGTTACATTAAACGTGCGAAGTTCCAGCTAGTGTAAAACGGATTAACAAAATCTATATTGATATTGACGTATTTAATCGAATTTAAAATTTTAAATGTGACTGTCAATCACGCCTCTGAGTTTTGATAGATTGATTATTTCCCTACGGATGGAATGGAAACATAGCAATGATAGCTTACTAATTAAAGACTTATTTACTCTATATTAATTCAAGGTAGACCCAATACCACAATATCATGAATAGAGAGATTTTTCAAACCGCTACAACAATTCCTAATATCCATTCTCGATCAACTTTAGTCAAGGTCATATCGGCATGTCAATTTTTTTGCCCAACATGTTCATTTAAAGAATCGTATCCAAGAAATATATCAGCAATGAAATAGTGAGATTCCAATAATTGGAATAGTATTTATTACCATTACTCATTTTCAAATAATGCCTCCTTTGTTTCTCGCTTGGGAATTTAATTAAGAGGTAAACAAAAGTTTCCATCGTCAAAAATGTCCCACGTTGTTCTGGAACTGTTGCTCCGATGTGAAGGAACAGAATAACAAAAGACTCGATGTGTCCACCTGCGTTGTTCACATCGAAAGCGCTACCTCCACTTATTTGAACAGCGTTAGAAGAAATTCCTCATCAACCCTTTGGGGCTGGAAACATCTCCAACGATTCCCTTCGGACGAATTCCTCCGTCGAAGACCTCCTTTTTACGATCCCTTAAAATTTCGTGAAACACCCCACGATCTACCAAATCAAAAGTTTCGACGAGGAGAAGGTTAAGATTTATGCACAGTAAAACGGCGCTGACATGTTCTTCTCTTTCACGTGGAATCCCTCAAACAAGGCCTCTTAAGGAGGAGGCTGTTGTGGGTGGGAGAACCCACTATTTATTTTATAATTCTAGGGTGACCCGGGGGTTGATGTGGGAGGTTTCCTTCCCTCGGAGTTGAGAGTCACGATGGACCCATTCACCCAAGTCCAGGACGGTATTACGGTCGCGTGCTTTCCGTGGGAATGGAGTATCTAAAACAAACTGTGGGGGAGGGCGATGGGGGTGGCGGGATCGATGCGGGACAGATGGGGGAAGGAAGCACTTATTGACTGCATGTTCTGTGGGAATCCTCCGGGATGGAGGTAGTTACGTTGTGCGTTGGAATCTCCGAGCCTCGGGGATTAGCGAGGTGAAATTCAGGAGTGGGAGGTGGGTATAGGTGTTGGGAGAAGAAGAGGAAGAGAGGGAGATGGAGGAATGCAGAGATGGACTTGGGATGCGGAAAAGGTGAAGTAATGCTTTCAGATAAGGGTTTTTTTATGGAGTCCGAAGGAATAAAATTTTTATGGCGACAGGGATGCGGAGAATCGCGGACCGATGAATTGGCATTTAATGCCACGGCATAATAAATTAGCTCCAAGAAGTATTCCTCCGATCGGACGCTAAAATACCGTACGAAACACATGACTTTATAGATATATATTTTTAAAACTGTCGACGGAGAGGCCACTATTTTAACCCCTGTCGAAAATGTTATCCCATTCGCTCCAGAAGATATTTCGGGCCATGAAAACGTGTAAATAACGATTCTTAGATGACATCACCACTCGAGAAGTAAATTCTATAGAAGAGTTGATCTATCTGATGAATGAGATCGATTTTAATTGGCACGTCCCTTTAAATAAAAGATTCGGTGGAATGAAAGCCTCGTGGCTATTTTTTCGAGCGGTAGCTGGCACGTTATGCTGAAGCTACGCTATATATTTTTGGGCTTCATAATGATGACGTTTCTGAAATAAAAGTGCTGAATTTCAACCGTAGTGTGGGAAAAGAATTATCTTCATTCCAGCAGATGTGAGTCAAGATGAACGTTTACAGCGGAGTTTTATACGGCGGCTTTTTAACAATATAAATAAAATAGGCGAGGGAAAATAAATTTCGAAGGCATGACGTGCAAACGCTACCTGAATATTTTATTCGCGCTTCATATACTCGGAATGGAATTAATTTTTAATTGCTAGGAAAACGCACAATGGCTCGAATGGTTTTACGACCCGCTTTATGTTTCCCGAACGCATGAGACGGAGAAAGGCGTGGGTAACCAAAAACAATAACTTATGTTTCAACGAGAGAGAGATATAAGAAATTACGAGGCAGAGCAGAAGTGACTTAGAAGACGTACTTAAAACCCCATTACGGTTTTTATTTTTTAGTCCTATCTCTAGAGACAAAGGGCCAAAGATTAAGCTAAGGCAAACAAGACACGTCCACATATTTTTATTACGGTGAAGCCCGGAAAAAATGGTCGAGCCGACATATAAAATTACTCAACGACTTGATTAACGAGTACTTCATTAGCGTGTGAAAATACCGCGGGATGAAACGATCACGTTGATAAAATAATATCTGATAAAGCGTCGAAGTTAATCATGTTTCCCTCGTGGCGGTCGTAGGAGTCGCTAAGGACCCTGGTGAAGACACGCTTTTCAACGTGATGCTCGGGAAAACGCTCGTGACACGCAAATTTGTTCGTGGGATGAAAAAATCACGCCGGATCATAATTCAAGCGTGGAGATAAATTATATGCCAAAGTGGTCCACTCCGAGGTATGAAGCGATTAATGTTTGCCCGCGAGAATCACGAAGTCGCTTAGGGAAGAGTTTTGGGCCCACGATGCCGATATCGGTAGCTCGGTGTGTTATAGCGTGTGCTACAGCTCATTGGCGAATGGGTCACGGTTTGAATTCCACCGACAGCGTTTTGGAGAATAAAATCCATTCATCACCCGCAAATAACCAGTTCAACGAAGCGGCCCAAAGGTATGGACCAACAAAAGAGATGGGAAGAGCGTCGAAAGAAAACGAACGGTTAAACGCACCTTGTTAAAGATTTGATAGGCATATTCCCACTCCTCGGAATACCCACCATCGAAAGCAGGTAACTATTAAGAAAATGGATCGTTGGAGGAATTGGAACGGACGCGAACAGATCGACCTACAAATGATATAGCGTCGCTTCGTGGAAGGGCTGTTCATGTCGAGGGCGCATGACTGTACCAAGTCATATCTCCTCTTTATCTACAAAATATTTTCACCATTCCTGACGATTGTAATATTTTGAAATGTTGTTCTTGAGTAAGAGTGTTATGACTCGTTATTGCCATTTCACTTCCATCACTATGATCGATACCATTTTCCGCTTCAGTAAATGCTATTCGGACAGCATAATAAAGAAAAATCATGACAAGAACAAAGAATAATAACGTTACATAATCTCCCAAATATATTTCACTCACATACCGGGACATAGTTCCATAAACGATAATTAATATAAAATACTCAAGGTTATAAACAAAACTATCAATCGACAAAATGACGCAGCTTTTACCGCTATGTACGAAAAAAAAGAACTAATTTACATTACTTTTAAGATACTCCAGGCGAGATGGAAATTCTTGTTTGAGTGAAGTTTACTGCATAACGAGAAGGTAAACACAAGTCTTCATTGGTGAGAAACAGAAATATTATGATGCACTGGTACCAATTTATTAGCGTGACTTGATTGAAAAACCAAAGAAGACATTCAAGAGTAAAGTTTTTGCAGACTAGTTAGAGGGGAAGACCAAAGCTATAAACGACCGAATGGAGAATAGAAAACGTACAACACTTAGCGAAAGAACATGTTCCAATGAAGATAGCAAGGAAATGAAATAGAACATTAATAGATACACCAAAGGCAAAGTGCAGCTCTCCTAATAGAATTTTCGAACCGCACAACTGCGGTCACTAACTATGACATAAAGTCTAAATCTTTTCCGTTTAACTCTCCGCCTATTAATTTACAGCCAGTCCGACTGAAGACTCACCTCCATCGAGTAAAATATTTTACGCGGGATAAAAGAGGCGATGTACACGACTTTGAATTCCAGTCACATAAAATAAAACGCCGAAACGTCCGCTTGACGATAAACCGGGACGCGGATTATTTATTGAATGTTAAATTCCTCACTTGGGAAGCAATAAAAGATAAAGAGAGGGAATTTTATTCTTCGATAAAAAATACCAACGGAGACAAATGCCCCGTCAATTTATAAATTCCGCGAAATAAAACTTACGGGGCCGAAAGTATAAAACGGGAAACCCGAACTTCGTCGGAAAAAACTTATTTGCACAATCAATCAGTATCGAGACTTTACAATGCGTTTTATCTCCGAATCGAGGGGGATGTGCTGGAAAGCGAAGATTGCGGGCGATGAAAAATGATAATAAATGTCTGCGTACGGCGGCGAGAGGTACCGAACCCACGACATTGGTATCGAAAGCGATTCATCTTGGCGGCGAAAAGGAAGTACCTCTTCACACACGAGACTCGATAAGTTAATGGCTGGCGTGTTCGGCGCTTAACCCTTCCAGAGGTCGCGAGTTCGACATTAGCCGCGGGTAAAGGCGTTCCCCAGCCCCATATCCAGCGCAATTAAGAAAACAGCCGGGATGAAAAAGACGGATTTTTACCGAAAATTCCCGTCTAAATCGCGCCTTGAGCTATGCAGTTCTCTAAGGAAGGGGTACGGTCGTCGGAAACACCAATTGGACAGGAGAGGAGAGCTCTGAGACCGAGATAAACCTCATCTTGTTTTCGCAGTGAGGCAAATCCTCGAAATTCCGACCTTTCGACTCCAGTTAACGGACTGGGAACGCCAGAAAGGCCCCGAGCGCAAAGGTCGCGTGAGCGCATAGATCCATCTTTGCCGAGATATGAGTCCGTCTCTTTTTCGGTACCGCAGCAGTCATCGTTGGTTATTCTTCACAGTGTCTATTCGTGGCTCGTGATTAGGACTAAAAAAGAGATATCAGAGTTGTGAAGGAGGCATAGAAATCGCCCACGCTGCGACGAGAAAGAGGCGGCATTCACTGCGTCAGCTGTGAGCAACGGATTCCTTATCTTGATGAGCTTTCAGAGGCAGGCTAAACCCATAGCAATTGGCTACACACGCTTCCACTATATATATTTTTTCCGTGTTCTTTTCATTCCGCCGCGGAGAGAAAGGGAATTTCCTAGAGCATTCCGTGAATAAGAGTGTGTCTGTTGCGTCCATAAAAAATACATTGGAACTCTCTCGCCAGAGTGTAACCGTAGAAAATATTAGTTCTCTGGAGAGATAAAAAAGCGGACGTGCCCTTTAAGTCGGTTAGCGAGAAATCTTGATAGAGGAAATGCGTATATGATTAGCCGCATTAGGGTAATTTGTTGAGAAACAAAGGATAAAATATTTACCCAAGCCGTCGGTCGGAGTGGAAACGGAAAATCCGGCGATGAAATTTCAATTGACTCACCTGAAAAGAAAAAGAGAAGACATATTAAATCTCACAAAGAAATCCTTGAGAAAATTCGCCACAAACGGTTTACATTAGGAAATATTAGCTTAAGTTTAATAAGATCCTTTTCCGACGCGAACAATTTCGGCTTAAGTCCCTGTCAATTAGAGAGATCGTACGCAGCTGATTCGAGGGCTATTTTTGGAGGCTCGGGGAATGATCGCATCCACTTCACAGCTCGTTGACTTTAAAAATTGGAAGGAAAATAAAACTTTAGGCTAATGAATTGCCATGCTAAATAATAAGCGCAACCGTCCTTCGCATCCATCGAGCGCGAGATTGCAGACGTAGATAAACTTTTCAGTCGCAATGAGTACGAAGTCAATACACCCCTCTAACGAAGATACCAATCAATTACGTTGGCGTGCTGGTACGCGGACGAAGGTGGGTATATTTTGCGCCATTTTAATGCCGGTGTAATTTACTCTCCCCACGGGAAGGCTACTTAACCCTCGATTGGCCTGCAAGTAGTTCGGCAACGTTGCATCTTGACCGAGGATATTGCGGTGCTTTATCTCTATGGAAGGAGGAGAGGAAATGAAGGGTGAGGAAGCTGGCGAGGTCCGACTCGGAACGAATGGAAAACGTTCGAGTATTTTTGTATGCCTTTTGCGATCCATCGTTAGCGCGTATTTTCACGCTCTCTGTCAGAGATGCGGCAAAAAAGGTTATCTTTTGAAACGGAGAGACCATTTTGGAGTGCTTTGCTGATAAATTCCTCTCGTTATGCACAACATGACTGGATAAATAGGGGTCTGCGAAGGAATATCGCGTCGTGGAGAATGGATTAATTTGACGAGATTTTGGCGAGATTTACGTCGGAACTGGGCATCGATATTTGCGAGAGGACAGATGAAGCGCCAACTTCGTTTCGTTGTGAGTGAATTACGCTCTAAAGTCTCCATTATTTACGATACCCGTTGATTAATGTCCCGATGACGGCGGCGATTTGAAAATCTAATCCGCGTATACTTTATCCGCGTAATATTCTAGATGAAAGTATACTAATCGCTTTCCGAACTAGCGAAGCAATCCACGCTGTCATCTCGAAATGTACGTGGCGAGTGCATAAGATGAATTTGCCCTGAAGCGAACGCCGAGGCAGCGTGTAATTTTCATGTTCGGCCGCGCACTTGTACCGTTAATAAAATTAGCTTCGAGAGATTCCACGGAGACAAAGAATGACCCACCATTAGAAGGCTTAACACTTCACGGTCTGCGGAATCGTACACCGATCGCATAATTGTTTTAATATAACCTAGCGCACACTATCAAAAGAACTTAGCCCTAAAGAACAGCTTCCGGAGATCAAATCGTGTCAAATTGAAGGCCCCTAAGGAAATATATACTGTCAACTACGTCTACCATGGAGCAACTTTTAGGTCGAGAATTACATTCAATAACAAAAGTCTCCGGGGAAGATTCCGTGATACTTATGCAACGAATATATAAACTAAAGATAGTAAAATAATTATAAATGCTGTAATATACATCACTAAAATTTATTGAAGAGATTAGTGAGCCTCATTTTTAAACTTTCATCTTATGTTAATAAGAAATAAGAAGACTAAATTCTAAATAAAAACAAACGATCAATGAGCAAGTATCTTTTCTAAATTTAATGCGAAATAATTTCCTTCATTCAAACCCGATAACTAAATAAAATATCAAACATTGCATTTTAGCTTAACCTTACAATAAAATATAGGATTTAAGCATCGTCAAAATTCTCGAAGACTTCGGTTCATCTTTTACCTCAAACACCTTTATAGGATGATATTCAAATTTCTAGCAGGACAGCGACTTGTGTCCTCAATTTATTAGCGTATTTGAAATTAATTCATTGACTATTACGCAGATGAAACCAAATCAAATATGCATATAGATTCAAGCATCACATTTTTCTTTATTAGTATTTCATAACATTTTCAAATATTATTTACTATTATTAGGTATTTAAGTACATGTATTTTGAGCCGTAAATGTCATTTTTTAACTATTCTTTTATGAATGCTCTATTTATTCATTAGGCGTTCTAGGTAAACTAAATTTGCTGCAGTTCTTCACTTTAGTATTATTATTGCTCATTAAAGACAATAATATGGAAATTAATCAAGAAAAGGAGAGAATGGAAAGGTATAATGCGTTTTGAATATTCTACAAACAGTTAATTTTTCTATCATTGAAGGAAGGGTGCTGAACATACTAATTTAGTCTACTTGAGAAACTGGAATAAGGAAAATTTCCAATATGTCAAACAAAATTAAATCAAAGAATTATTGAAAAGATGAACAAAAATGTATTAGGGCATACGAAATTAATATCGTACAAACTAAATTTAATAGTTGATTATAAAATAATTCTATGAGATATAGAAAATAAATACAATTAATGGATTCGTTCATACATTACAAAATAGTGACATTTTAATTCGACGAACCGTTCACTACGTAAAACTTCATCCTCATTCAGAGTGGTAATAATTTCGCAAAAATCAATATAAAGTTTAAGTAGATCTCATGTCAAGCTATTGACCTTCCAAATTATATTGTGCGAAATTGACAATTTATAAACCCTATTCTCCATTTTGCGATCTAAATTTCGAAAATACGTTACGGCACATGCATATTTAGTTATTAATGAAAAAGTGATGAATAACAATCGATAAATTACAGAACCATTTCCTGGTATGAAAGATGATGAAAAATAAAAAAAGGTTACAAAGTAACCAGGAAAAATAACCCATTATCTTCAATGGCCGAAGGTTGCAATAAAACGCATCGATGGAATCCCACGACACCTCGAACGCATACGCGGAATTCGAAGCATCTTTTCCCCCGGAACCACAATCTTACGTTTCTCGGGAAAATACAAACATGAAGGAAGTGAAACGCAACGATCTTGGAGCAAAGAGCAAATCCATTCATCACGATAAGCAATCCGACGTCTGGAAAGCGAATAATTCTTGTCGCCGAAGGGATTCCGCGGAATCTCCGATATTGAAGCCCTCAGACGAGCGGACGTCCGGGAGAAACCGCCGCCGAGGGGATGTACCGCCTTTGCAAAACGCGTCACCTCGGGCGACCGCTGATAATGTTCGGGTGCAGCGGAAGGAGAAGCGAGATAATGATTGAAGTAGGGGAGAGAAGAAAAATGGGGGGCTCTTCTAAAGAATGACTCCTTGTCCTCAGAATGGTCGGCGACGAGTGAACGAATAGAAGAGTCGCATACCTTCGCGAGTGCTTCGGAGACATCCCTCAAGCAACGATCCGGATGCCTTGCTGCCGTCACACCTTCGGAGGGCGATCGGTGCGGGGGGTCCGCTCCCTTTAAGGCGAAGAGAGCGGCTGGAGTAGCCCCGCACACTCCTCGACGTGGTATTTATCTCTTTCGGCTGGAGCGTGTCTGTCGAGGAAGACTTTGAAGAGGACGTGCCTTCGGTCGCGGAAAAAAGGTAACGAAAGGATAAAACCCGATTGAAATATGTTTGAAATTATTTTTCTGACGTTCCTTCTTCTCTCTGCTGCTAGAGGTCGTTTCTCTTGAGAGTGTCTGTATTACGAGGAGGAAGGCACTTTACTTTTTGTCTTTCTTCACTTCGATTGTTCGCTGAGAAATATATTGACCGAGAAGGTATTTACTGCTCAAAGATTACATCGCGAGTGAAATTGGATCTTTCGCAGCATATTGCATTTTTCTCGATTTCACGATGATAAAACAATTTTGTCTACATTACCAATAAATCTCGAAGTTTATGATAGAAGAGGACGTCTCTTTTATACATATTTTATAAGATGATTTGAAAGCCATTCGATTATTATCGGAACAGTTCTGATTTAAGTTTTTATTGCATTGTTTACATTTATGAAAAAAGATGAACAAACATGAATAGTTGATGTGGGGAATATCAAAGAAATACTACTTTGCTTACCAAAACCATAAAGCTATACACCAACTCTTGAAATCAGCATAACTAGATGTGTATTTTAGCCTTAATATATTGAAATGTAACGACGATTGGCATAAATATAATTAAAATCTATTAGGAAATATTAATTTACGACACATTAAACAAAAGTTAATCATTTACATAATCTCATTATAATCAAAAATTTTATTATGAAAATTATTCACAGAAGATAAATATGGATAAAATATAGAAAATGATGAACTGTTTAATATGGAATAATATCCTAAATACATGCAGTAGTAGGACGTCAGAATCAAAAGTCGAAACATGATACACTTAACAACAACACCGGAATGAATGTAAAAACATGCCGAACATTTGAATGACATTTTATGTCCAACATCGAGAGATAACTCGGAGATACGAAGGCTGTGAGGGAAACAAAGATAAGGCTGCTGACGTATCACGACCTTCGCTTTATCCATAACTGGAAACACTAATCGAAGAAGAGGCCTCCATCAAAAGCTGGACATAATGTAGTGCAGGAATCGATCGCCAAAAGAATGCCATTCTTGTTTAAAAATCCTTCTTTTTTAGAAAAAAATCACGTCATTTTGTCATTCCATTCCGATAAGCAGACATTGAAGTTCCAGGGACGTAAGACGGAATTTTAAATGCGTCTTCGATTAATTTATGCAAAGGAAAACGGCACATCAGATAAGTAAGGAACTACAATGGACATGAATTAAGCCCATGTAATGAATCTATAATAATCAACCCATCCAACAAATTTCGACAGAAAGCGATTAAAAACCTATTTCGTATTCCAATAGCATTGTTAAGTTTGGCCGTAAAAAAGTACTCACCGGACCGAATTTGAGCGGACCTTCTTCTAAAGCCTATCCTTCCAATCGAAGGAGTAAAAAAAGGACCGGTAATACCTTCTGTTGCCGTGTAATCGTAATGACCAATGAACATACATAAATCTTGGAGAGATGAACAGGAAAAGGGGTTCAAAAAGAAGCAAAACCTAAGGTGACTTTCGGCGAAGTGAAGAAATACCCCGGTTATTAAGGCAAGGCTGATGCTATCGAAAGCGGGAAATAATAAGCTAATCGATATTCCCGACGGAGGACCAAGATTTTGAAGGGCGGAATTTTCGGCGCACAAGGGGAGTGGGCATTTGCAGCAACAACCACCGATCATTGGACATGATGCATGTAGCCTGGTTGCCGGAGCACGTCCCTGCCGACGCATCCTCATAAGGACAGGGACTTCAACTACGTGCCCCCTTACCCAAAAGAAAACTTCGGCAAGCAAGGTGATGTGAAACCTTAATGCACTAGTATTTGTCAATCGAAGGTTGTTTGATGTCAGCGGGGGGACCGCCCGCCATCGGCTCGCGTTGATTTGCAAGGTGTTCACGTACATGTTCCTGTGGAACTGGTTTCAAAGGCTCGAAGGAAAAAAATTGTCAAAGGAATTAAAAAAGGAGCTTCACGATCTTTCCCGCTTGTTGGAAGGGGACGCTCGCGAGGGGCCCGGGGAAAATTCAGCCGGAGACATCACTTAACGATTTCATGAAGCCTCCGGAGACGCGTTACAAGGGGCTTTCGATATATTGTTCGACGATGTAGAAAGCGCCGATTTCGATATAAAACCGAGAAGGTTACTCGTACGCCCGTTTATGATTTTTCCTCGACATCAGAGTTAGTCTGATCGCTGATTCGCATAACCTGTCGGCGGTCGCAAAAGGGTTAATAAAATTCTCCACTGCTCAGGGAAAGTGATGCTAACAACGAATTGTTTTTATAACCTTCCTTCAGTTTTCTACGAGATTTATTGTCATTCTGAATCAGCACTCTATAAATTTAAATCTTGATTACACAGAAGTGCCAGAATGAAATGCCGAAGAATTCATTATTGCGAACAACAAGAGTAAATACAATGATTCGCGTCAACCTGTACGTAAAAAATGAATTAATTTTGGCACACAAATACATAAAAATATTTTAAAGAAATTTGAGTAGGATTTACGCGGAAAATATCTCAGTAAATTTTCTTAGATAACTAGCCCATCTTTAAAAGATTATATTTTATAAATTTTTTTCATTATTTTAACACCGAATTGAACAGAAAGCTATGTTTCTTTGATTATAAACTTATATAGTTAAGATAGATTTGAACGATATTTTGAACCGTCGGAATATAAATAACAACCGATAAATTGCATGAGAATATGATTGCTCCATACGCGTTGAATAAATAAATACGAGAGTGTAGATTAACAATACCAAAGACTCCAATCCAAACATATTACCCATTTTCTTTTAAGACCACCTGTTCTTCATAGATTTAAGGATAAAAATTTTAAAATTACACGAATTTACTGTAATTAAAATCTCATCAACGGCCAGAATTTATTATCAGTTATTGCACATTTAAAATGACGGAGTAAGTTACCGTATGCGCCGGTCGTGCAAGTGAATAGGAACCTTCAGAATCCAAAACCCACAAATTTTAAATCGCCCATTCACTATCGCTAAGGAAGATGTTTAATGTTGGGAAAGCAGGCGAGCATGCTATCTCGCGAACGGGCTGGAAAAACTTTACGCACAATAACTTTTGGGAGAAAAAGACGGCACTAGTAAGCAGAATCACATTGAATTAATGTTCCCTCTTCTTGGGCCTTTAAGGCCGAGATCTTCATCATTCATTATAGTCTCTCTATAGAGAATTGCGGAAACGTGGCTTTTATCGCCGAATCACGAAATTAAACGATAGCTATCACTCGAATTTCGCCCTCCTTATCAGAATGGCTCTCCTGTAATTAACAAGCAGAGGAAATCGAAAGATGCAATTACTCCTAGACATAACAAGGTATGAAAACCGTTTCCGAGTGCTCGGAAACGCAGTGTGGGCACCTGGTGAGAACGGGCAATACCATTTAAGGAAAGGACTTCACACGGTCAAAGATACCGAAAGAGAAAAGGAAAAAATCTGACGCAATTACGGAAACATAAAACGAAACTTCCGAAAAATCCACTCCGGAGGAGAAACGTCAATAAATCAACGGGCAGATAGAGAAGTAAAAACGAAATGACTACCGTGTGACAGCTGTTATTATTTTAATTAAAAGTGTTCCGATTTGCGATATCACGGACTCCTTTCGTAGCCGTGTGCGTGACTTCTTGGGGTGTGATTTCAATCGCCGCCGTCATTACGTCTTATTAACGAATGCATCCTTTATTGAATTTCCGAATACACAGTTGATAATGGCAGTTAATAGAAATTTCGGGACGTTTCGCCTTGTGTCAATAGTGGGAAGCGTTTGATGATATATGTAATAGGACGAAAAACTGTTTTCCGTTCCATTTCTAGACGGAAGTCTCTTATGAATGGCGTTCCTGAGAAATTCGTCTTAATTATTCCTCTACATTTGAGTTTGAGTGAGAGGTTGCTAGAGTTCTGCAGTTAATATTTCCGTGTTTGGGAATCTATAAATCCACCGTTTTGACTTACAATTGTTTCACCATGTAACTAATCTATAACATTACTAAACAATCTACAACATTGCTCATAAACACATTTTATTAACTCCCTCTCCTTCCCTTATTACTAATTCAATGATTATTTCTTAGTTTATCAGTAATCCTAAATTATGTTACGTGTTTAATATTCATCGATACATTTACTAATTTAATGTTTTAATTTCCTTCATAAAATATCATTTAGAGCATGATTATTCAAGATGGATATGATTAAAGTTTTTTTTATTCCTTAAAAGTAGTTACTTTCTAGTGCTATCGCAATTTGATTAATTAACTACAATTCCATTTGTAAAGAAAACTTCAAAAATACCCTGGAGAAGGCGAAAATAAGCTATTTTAAAACATCCGAAATTTACCAAAATGGAAATATGCGATATGAGAGGAAAGGGAAAGCCTTTCGTAAAATAGTTATAAAAACGAATGGACACGGAGGCCGGGAATATTTTCGTAACACATATTATTCGTCGCCGATCATTAACATCAATCCGTCGCACAAAAGGCACTCATGATCCGAGCATAGGAACCACGGACAAAGCGAACAAGCGACATGTTTGGACATAATGTGAACGTGCCAGTTAAAACTAATGGGAAATTGTAGGAGCGACCCCCACATTGAAGGGTTTAAAATGCCATTGTGTTTCCCAGGAGGCATAAACTTTCTCGAGAAAGACACGGCAGATGGCGTACCGGTTGAGGGGGTAGAGGAGGACCAAAAGGATGTAAGGAGAGACAAGTAAAGCAACGTGCGCTCTTGGATGTGGGACGGAGTGGGTGGCGAGAAAGAATGGGAGGAAAAAAAAGGGGGAGACGGAAATAGAATCCGGATCCTTAGGGACAAAATACCGAAGAAAGGTGAGTGCGGAGGAGGCCTTCTTAAAGCACAAAACCCTTGTCCACCCACCGAAGGAACACTCTGACGACCCCTAAGCTCATCGCGCCACCACCTCACGCGCCCGAAGAAAATGCCTCACGGCCTCCAGACATAATGCAGCCTCATCTTCGGCCAATTCCGAAATCTACCAACCCTCGCTCCCCGAAACAGCCCCCCTCTTCTTCAGACGCCTCCACGTCACTTTCTCTCGACAGCCTCACGACCTCCTTGCATCCTCGGTAAACGAACGCTTCCAACGTGGAATTTTTCACCCTTCGCGCTTGAACTCTCAATTCCCGAGGTCTCCGGATTCCGCCTCCCACGGCCTTCGTTATTCCTCGATGTCCGGAGGAGACTTCGACGCCTGACGACTTAAGAACGTGCGGAAATTGTCCGGACGCCGTTGGCCACCTCCTTGTCCCTCCTCTTTTCAAGAAGGGCAATCACCCTCGTCCCTTACACCCCGTCACGTGCTGTTCCGCGGACAAAGGAGTCGGGAAATCGGCCGATGAGATTACCCTACCCGCGTCCCTGCTCTTCCACGATCCCACCCACCGCCTCCGAGCACGGGCGAGGCGTTTTTTATACAGAGGACGCCGAAATTAAGCATTGAATTCGCTCCGTGAAAGAAGATTGAAAAAGGAAATATCCCAGGGGAAAACGCGGAAGTAAATTCGGTTAATGGGTAACGGAGCAGAGAAAGAATTCCAATTTAAGGTCCGGACAAGATGCAAATAATCGTGAGTGTCCAGATTTCCCTCCAACCGCGCCCCGGAGGACAATTGAAATCCAAGCGATGGAAAAAATCCGGTGCCAATCTACGCCATGTTTCCCTGACAAGGCGCTGATTGAGTCGACCGACGTTAGTTTTGATCTCGTTCTATTGAGCGCAATAGATTTTCTCTGACCCGTGATGAAGCGAGTCAAGGGAAAGTAAATTATCCTTTGATGGAAGAAAAGCGCCAATTGAACGGAAATGTATCGAACGTCACGCTGAAGTCAAATAAGGGGATAATTAAAAGGAATAAGTAATGATAAACTTTCATGATTGATTCGACGATGAGGGATGACACGCTCCTTCCTTTTCATACTTCACGAGCAAATTAATACTGAATTAAAGGATGGGAATTAGGATAAGAATACAATGGTAATTGAATCCGAGCTCTCGTAATATTACCTTTAGCTCCATGGTTTTACTTTCGGCAGCATTCATTTCTAAATCAACCCGTCACGAAATCCAACAAATCACCAATCATTTGCTAAATTCTACTACTCAGTTAATGCAAGGAAAATTAGAGGTGGGATGGCTATGTTTGGCTACTGGGAGTTCCTCGAAAGGCGAACGCGCGAATGGCCCCATATATCCTCCATGGGCGTGGTTGTGGGCTGTTCTCAAATTATTCTCCAGTTTACTTCGTCGCTATTTCACTCCCGCCACCGACGGCTCACAATTTACATGTTTAAAAATCATTATAGACTCTTACTAGAAAATTACTTCGATTTATGAAGTCCTCCAACGATATCCTGATTTATTATGCCCATCTTCGATTTCGTTTGGAAACTTATAGCACATCTAATAACCTTTGCCTTTGAGTGTAAGAGATTAAACATTGTTTAGTACACCGAATATGGAACATTGCTAAGTATCGCTATCTAACGTTTCACTACCTACGTTAAAGCTATATTTATTTAAACTCTACTCATGCGATGCCTAATAATAGATCATATTTTAACTTCTAAATTTTTTCACTCCCTTAATATCAAAGTCCAGAAACAGAAATATAGGTATTTGTTATTATTATTGTCAAATATTATTAATTATCTATTAAAAATGAATTATTATACATCATTATTAGTTTTCGATAATTAAGAACCACGAATTTGGCAATTATGATAACAAAGACTTACTCATAAGATTCATAGATATTTTGAGGATTTTAAGCATTCAAAAATATGCGGAAAAAGTCAAATTAAGCATTAATCTATTCTATTTGAGTAGCATTCCATTCCTTACCATTAAAAAAGAAAGGAATTCGGAAATGATCGATTACTTATAATAACATTATAATATGACAACTGGACCAAGATATATAGAATGAAATTTCTCACTTGCGCCGCTAAGTCAGCATCTATGCCCCATTATACATTCGAGTGACGACCATAAAAGATTCGGTTTTAACAGACAAAGGATACTGAATTTGGTCCCAGGCTTAACATATTCCTATGCTACAAAGTATAAAGGAGAATCTTATACACTATGTTCAAGAGGATGACAAATTTTTCCACATAAGTAATCTGAAATCTGTTCACCCAGACGACAGGATCGATGGAAATTTCAACTTCACAAAGACCTCCTGGAGAGCCTTACCCAGATCACTCCACGCACAGGACCTCAGAAGTCCACGCATCATCAATTTAACCTGCCATCGACAATTACATTCCGACCTCTTATCCCAATTTATGCTTCGTCGGTCTCCATGTGAGCATCCGAACCCCACTGAAGAATTCAACAATCCGTAAACATACAATCATCTCCGCCATACCCACTCTGTAACGGAGAGATTATCCACTCAAAACGTTCTCGAGCGAAAAAAACGTCCCATGCTGTCATCCGAACCCACGACGGCGCGTTTTATAAGGGGATATCTCTAATGCGCAGAACAAGCTCCTGGATCGAGGGTAACAAATTCAAGGGGAATCCGGGGAAAATCAGAAAGGGTGAGGGAAATCTTAAGACGAAATATCCGACACGTTTCCTATCCCAGGAGGCATTTAATGCATCGTAAAGATAGCCCACTTTTTTAGCTGAGAGGCCGGTGCTATAACGATATATTTCCGGTCTTTTGAAGCGACCTTATCGCAAGGTTTCCCTCGCTTAAGCCGCTGTTACCACAATCCGGGACCGCGCTTCGGGGAAATCCCGCCTCTTGGCCTCTCCTGCACATCCTTTCGGCAGACCCTTTCTTGTGCTCCTGACCGCGAAGGTGCACTTCGGAAAAAGGGCGTCCTTTGTGCGGTCTGTGGGGCAATAGAAATTGGATTAGCCTCAATGGGAGGTCTCTAAAAAGATTATGGAACAGTTTCCTCCTCCTAAATGGAGCCTCCCTGAAAAGGTGTAGGGCTCGAGAAGCTGAATGGTAATAGGCTAGTGTCGCGAATAAGCGTCGCTGACACTGAAGGGTAATCATTTGAAGAGGCGAGTGGATATCCTGTCGGTTGCAATTCCGGTCTCGGATTTTGTGCGGAGGGACGGTAAATACATGTCGAGTGCACCGACCAGCAGATGGTTCACTTGATGGAACTGTTGGAAGTCATGCTGATGAACGGGTATTCGCTCTATTATAATGTCATACAGGTGCAGGCGAGTTAAATTTAGATGATACTCTGATACGATAATGCCTTCACCACTGATACCCTTGGATTACTCAATAATACCGGACTGCTTTTAAAGTACACATCTAAGGAATCAAATCGTGCGATATTTGTAATTATATAATTGATAGTATTGTAAAATAAGGAAATTCTTCGTAACGGAAGAGTATTTATCGCTAATAATATGATCATCCTCAGTTGTATTATTTTTTTTGCGCCATTGTAAAGTAAAAGCGAACTTCATTTCTAGTGCATAAAAAAATCCTATCATATTTACAAATGCTACTTTTACTCGTAATCAATGGTTCTCTATACTCCAATAAGGATGCAGAATGAAAATTAATGTTCAGCTTGACAATTTCAATTGATCGGCGCAGAAATTAAAAAATACAGATATATGTATGAGTGTTTTCGATTCTAAACGATTTTCAATTGTTTGGGCGTAGAGCGAAATGCATATTATGCTATAATTTCCTATTCAACCTCGACTAACATATGCAGCATTCTCATGAGTATCACTCGTGCGGTAGTCGCAAATTTATCATCCCGCTAGATTGAAACTTCTGAGCTCAATCTCAACCGCAAAATGATTTAAGATGGAGCTTTAATTACGCTAGAGGCATTTTAACTATGTCGCTCGTACGCTAGGCAGATATAATTCGATGATAAGCGCGAAGAACTGCACGAAGAAAAATTACCTCAGCAACCTCGGCATTTCCGTATCGGATATCGCATGGCGTCGACAAAAAACGAACTAATTGCCCCGGGAAATAATGATTAGCACATTTTGAAGATAAACAAGAGTTATTGGTCGAATTCTGAGACGAATGGCGCCGAGAACAGGAACCTATAATTTAAAAAAAAACGAGGAATCGTATTGATTTACTCGCAGCAAACCTACGCGAGACAATATAATTCCACACTCCTCATTTTCCTCCTGCGCATTCCACGGATTGATGAGTGGATTTTTAAGTAACGTCAATGACATCCGTGAATGAGCCGTAATATACGACCACACACAAAAATAGCTGCGTACCGTCTTTCGCCGGCCCATATCCCCCTTAATGATAACCTGTTGCACTACCCTGAGATCTCATCTAATAATGGTAGATATGAGATCCCCATTTTCGGCCTAGATGTCTCCTAATGGTCGCACGTCTTGCGGCTGAAGAATGGCGAGGGTTTTCTAAGGACGTAGGTATTTAGGGGGAGATGAGAGGGAATAGAATAGACTAGGAATATCAACTGGGCCCTCAGACAATTAACTCGGCAAGGGGCGTGCGTAAGGATGCGGAGAGGGCGTGGCGAAGCGGAGGACAATCCTCTTGGCCTCCTCTATGGTTAGGCTGTCACGCTCCACTGGGAGGGGGAGGAAATAGTCTAAAAGAGAGGGAGGTTGTGAAGATACCTTGGAGGAGTTCGAGAGGTGTATTGAATCGGTTCGGGAACATGAAAAAGGAACGAGGAGGGATTCCTAGCATTCAAACCCGCTTCCTGCGATATTCTGACGTTTTTCACCGGAATATGAGAGGTGAAGTTGTTCGAATGTTATTTCAGGTCGATACCATGACATCTTTAACAAATTCCCGTGGAGAGGAAGGTTCCTTCCTGCGGTCTCTATAATTATGGATATAGAAATGCGGCGGAGGTATTTATGAGAGGACTCTTAAATACCAGTCCGGAACGAAAGATGGTGAATGCAGTTGGCGGTACAATGGGGTGCTCGCCACCACTGTCGGCAGATTCGGTTTATGTAGTTCAAACGAGGGTACGGAGAAGAAAAAACATGCTCATAACACTAATGTCGACGATTTACTACGCTCTGTAGAGAGACGAGTGCTTTAAGGGGGAGCACACCTGAAATACTACAGAGGGACAACTGAAAATACCCAGCAGTCAAACGAGACAGTGAAATTAAAAGTAGCACACAAAGTGTGCAAAGAACGGATTGAGTTAGTTTAAATAAATTGATAAAGTACAACGAGATAACTTTAAACTTCGAAAATATTAATTTAATAAATAATTATTGAATTAAAGTCAATTTGAAATTTTTACAAGTTTCAAAGACGAGTCGAACTTTTAATAATTATAAAATCAAAATACTTTTTAAAATACGATGCTTCTGAAAATAAACTGAAAAAATAAGATGATTTTTTTAGAAAAGACAGAGACGAAAAATATACCCAGCGTAATTTGGACAATTTGTACTTCGAATACCGACCGAAGAATATAAATCTCGCGTTTAAAATCAGTTTTTTTAAATATTCAATAAAAAGAGCGGAATAAGATTATAGATCTAAATTCGTATATATATATCAATGTACTTAACACCCTGTCTGGTTTCGTTCACTACCGTATGTAATATACAATCTGCTACAGCTGGGATAATATTTCGATGATTGTGTGGTGATACAACAAAGAAAGTTTGACTTCAAGCTGAATGTCACAGGAAATGACGGTCATGTCTCAAAATCCAAAGCATATAATTTCAACATCAGTGAAGTATGGGGACCTCATGTACCATTCAGTGGAACTTAAACTATTTCGGAGTATTAATTTGATAGTTAAACTGGAGACATATGAGAGAGGAAATTACGGTCTTCTATTTCTTCGAATCCCTTTCACAAATCTCATTAGGGAATGGTTGAACCATGAGCGTAATTTGTCTCGATCGAATGAAACTCGTGGGTGAATGCAGATAATTCTTATTTCCTCCTTCCAACAGATGCCTTGGGATTCAATTTAAGCGTCTTTCGAATCGAAATTAACCAAGTATTACAATTTTTTTTTGAGCTTCCGTGACATGAAGCGGAAGTTCTCATTTAAGTAAATCACATCCCCGTGAAAGATACTCCCATACGAGGGGGGGCTTTCGAAAACTAATTTAGGTCCCCCAATTGGAAGAAGGTTTTGGCATCAGTTGTCAATCATTCGCTAGGACTGTTGATTTTTCAACTCGAGTATTTCAAATCGAAAGTTCTGTTTGAAAAAAGAGAACCGGTAAATTAAAATCAACGATGAAAATTAATTTAAAAACAGGTTTCGCTCGAACTTACCCTCTAGATTTCCAACACTCTAGAAACTTTTCTTAATTTCAAACGATCAATACAAACACAATGAGAACACATGAATAGCTGTAGACATACAAGGAAATAAATATTTTTAATGCATTCAAATTTAATTCCTCTATAATATATTAGAATATTACTCTTAAAGAATTTACAATAAAAATTATTGAGCTACGAAAGCTTTTGGCTGGGAAAAATACTTTTTTATAACTAATATTAAAAAATTACAAAATTAACAGAAATATAAATTTATAAATTTCACATATTAACCTAAAAATATTAAGTTAAAATATAAAAAATAAGAAAGAAGATATTGGATGAAACAAATAGACGAGGAGAATTAGATAATAAACAGAAAATTTTAACTTTTCTCAGTAGAGATATGAAGCGGAATAGACTTCTCATGGCACGAATAAAATTCTCATCGCCACATAAAACAGAAGGAGGGTTTATATCAATATCATTCTAGGAACGACAGAATATTCTAGAAGCCGCGCATTTCCTTCGAAAGGATAAAGCAATTTCTTTCCAAGAAGAACTTATGCTGGACTGCATATCTTATTCCGTTCTGCCTTCGCTCGACCAAAATGGGTGATCCATATTTTGTGCGCGAACCAGGTCTTCCATCTCCTTAACGTTCTCCGAGAAGATCTTGAGGGAGGTCACTTATGATGCACTGCCCTTTCCCGAAGCGTGAAATTGGTTATTTGAGGTATTCCGCCCCCTAAACACACCCACAATCCAGACTCCCTCCTTTCAGCTGGTCCTCCCGCTGGCACTGGCACAATGGCCACGTCCTGCGGGGGTGTTCGTTTATGGACTCCCACAACTCAATGGCTTCCACGTACGATTTAACGGCTTTCCGACGCGACAATGCCCCGATTAACACACAAAGCGTCGAGTGACGCTCTCCCCACCCGTCTTAACTTAGCAAAAGATTACCCACAAAAGAATTTTTTCGGGGATGGGGGAAAGGTGGCTTTTTGTAATTGGCTCGATGCGATTATACCCGAGGCAGAAGAGTGGTAAATAATAGAGAAAATCGAATCACGGGGGAGATTTTCCATGGAAAGAACTATTAAATTGGAAATTGGGGTTTTGGTTGCGTGGTGAACGCGAATACGGTCAATTCATATCGGCAAATAAGGGGAATCGGAAATTATACGCAAGCTTATGAGCGTGTAATAGCTGACCGTCGTCGGGAAGTCGAAAATCTCATTTGAGTTCGGAATTAATTCTTGCGGAGAGAAATAAAATGATTTCAATAAATACTATTCTCAAATCAAACTAAGTAAAAAAGGTCTATCCGATACATCGATACATATAATATTATTCCAGGAACGTTAATCGTGGATTCCATTGAAAAATGAAAAGCCTGAAATTAACATCAAATTACATCGAAAATTTTCAGACACTCATTACCATTGTAGAACAAAAATTGAGGTAAATAGAAAAATCCATGTCCTTGTTACTTTGTAAAAGTGATTTTAAATAGGATGAGCCCTAAATACAGATAGCAATGTCCATCCCGCATGAGTGTTACAATCGAGGGACCTAGCAGAAAAATACTGCCTTTTTGGTCGTCACAATGAACTCTAAATTTTGAAAACTGCAATCTCGAAAAGAAGAATTGCAACTGCCGTCAACTAATCGTGGAAAATAAGGAGGTTCCGATGAATCAAGCACGGAAAACACACACCACGTCAAAAATTACCAAACCTCCGTCGATAGTTAACATTGAGGGTCATTTAGAGTGCTAGAGGGGCGATAGACGTCCTGTGAGGCCTCCGAGACACTGAAGGATCCTTTCGATCCTTCATTTCGAGTTAAGAGCGTAACTCATTACCCGATGAACCCTGTTATTAGAAATGCAGTTGTTTGTTTTCCACATGATACGCCATTCAATCCCCCACAAATTACACTGCCATGGTTTTTGTCTCTACTTGTGGCATCTGTTTGTCCGTTAATAACACGTCCGATCATCGGAAGCCCCAGAGAAAAGGGCCTTGACGTAGGCGAAAGGGTGGGCTCTCCTCCGGTAATCTTCTTTGGCGTCTGAAAACCCTGACTGCCGGAAACCACGGCAGGGTTCGCACCGGCGTCCAAATATTACCTTTTCCCGAGGGAATTATCTCGCTAAGACTTCCTTCACGACCCTCAAATCCTCCTAATCTTTTAAAGCGCCAAAGCGATAAAATTCGGAGCATTCCCCGCCAGTTGTGACGGACTCGCTAAAAATTGGAAAACTTTCCGGTCGCGCCAAGGACGAAGTGACCGGACCCGCCAAGGGATATACAAGCTATCTCGATCCCCTCGTAATTACATACGAGGCGTAGTCAAAAGAAGATTGAACAAACAAGAGATAAAAAGATATAATAAGAATTTTCCGCCGGATTTTTCAACGGGATGATGAATTCTTATCTATCCTCGACCACTCCCATGGGTTCCTCGTGGTCCCGCCGACTTTCTGGTAATAATAATCCTTTCGACCCTCCCAAATACCCTTCGTATCGCCTAACCTACGCATCGTACCCAGGGGCGCATCCCGCCACGGACTGTGATGAGAGAAGGCGCCTCGTTGCAGCTGCTTCACCTCCTCCCATTATCCACGGAGGGCAACCCATTGATAACCGGTGGACACGTGGGCTCCCTTAAAACCGCCATGAGCGCATTTTCTTCCCATAACCACTCCCATTAATAAATTACCTCTCTTAAAGCAGAACTACCATGCTCAATGGCCAACCGCCGCCTGCTTATCTTGCTCTAGCAGTCACGGGTTGATATCCAGACATGGGAGGGCCTTTTGACGGTTATCTTTTGTCATTCGACGGCCATTTATCAAGGGATAAATACCTCCGTCGCCCGAACGCGCGCTTACAAATTAAAGAATCGATGATTTCGATAATTGAGGCCATAGGGGCTCGTTATTTACTCGGATTTTCGAAGGATGCAAGCGGTAATTAAACGCAACCGGATCGGGGGTTGATATAAATAAACATTAGGGATGAAGCGCTTTAAATTCTAAACGGGAGATTTGGGAGATTATCATAATGGCTCCTTACGCGGAGCATATTTCGTTATGCTCCAGTGACAGCCTTTGCAGTAACATGTCATTGGTGCGATGTTCAACGATGAGTAAGGCATTTTCGCTACGAGCGAATTGAAGGGTCACGAACGCTCTCCGAACGGCTTGGTAATTTGAGTATTGATACAAAGTATTTAAACCTGGAGACAAATGTGTTGTCCGTGAACTGAAAATGCTGCGGGAAACGGTATTTTAGAAAAGGTATGATCATTGTATTTAACAACTCGTTTCCAGGATACGAAAAACGTTTGTTAAAGGCATTTCCACAATGATCCAGAATAAATACGCTCTTTACAAATGTAGTATTTAAAGTTTATATCGATATTTACATCGACTTGTAACATAACGACTTAAAAATTAGGGTATCAACTGATAAAGGAATCTAATTTTAACATAAATAAGTCATAAAGTGATGAATTCTTAAATAAAAAATCTTAGCCTATAGAACTGAGATGATGTAGGTTGTTAAAGTGTTTGGAAAAACTAAGGCTCATTAAGTTTATAATGTAACACGAACTAACACAGTAATGAAAACTTAATTTGGGGCGACAGATAAAACACGCTAATATACTAAAATATTGCTCCCCTCTGAAATTTCATTTCATCTTGTCCTACATTTTTTTATAAAACGTAATCCGGAGAAATTCGTAACTAAGGTATTTCAACAATTCATTCTTGTACAGTAATTTCAATCGAAGGTGACTTTATAACTGGACAATTTTAAATAATTATGAGCTTGCTGAACACAAATTATTACCCTTTCAGTCTGAAATAACCTTTCTTAATTATTGTTAAATTGGACATTGAGGATATCGCTGATTACATGCAAACAAACTCATGAGATGTTCTTCGTATAGTTTGCATTTGATCAAACAGTATCTCACTTTGTTACACTCATACAGCTCTTACTTACATTTAAAGAAGTCTCTTGACTTTTATCTGTAATCAGCAAAGGGTTTGTATATATGAATCTCATCATACACACCCACGGTGGGTATGATGAGATTAATGAGACAATTGCCGTGAATAGAAACCTAATTTGTTTTCACAAATGATTTCACCGTCAGTCTAAATGTTCATAACATTCTTTAAACCTTCTGCCTGTTAAAATCTGCGAAAGCCTGAGTCCTGGAGGATGTTGTTTGATATTTGAAGTTGAAATAGGATAGTATTTGCTCACTACAAAAATTCTTCATTGTATCATTCGTTTATGAGGGCATCTATGAAACAACAATATAAAATTTCCATTGTCGCAATGCAAAATTCAAAGAGGAGATCAAATTGGCGATTGTCATGAGACCATCTCCATTGGGAACCGGTTTGGATTTCGATCCCGTTCAGTGTGTTTAAGTTTACTGTTTTAAAGTCAATGTCACTTGCGAAGCGAGTTTCCGTGACATTTCTACCAAAGAAGTCTTAAAAGGAAGTGCAAAAAGTGAGCATGTTTGCGCAGCGAAACAATATTAACCTCGTGAACCGGAAATTCATCTTCCTCGTCATGCTGGAAAACTTGAGGGGAAAATTTCTCACTAGGAATGTGGCGGAAATAGCGGTACAGCATTGAATCTTCTCGAAAAGTTGGGAATAATGCGAGAAAGAAGACATTAAGGACAGAATCGGTCGGAGAAGGAAACGATTAATGAAAATTGTGACGTTAGCGAGGCTTTTTATAACTGTTAATGACGATATTTGACGGCGATGATACGTAAGAAAAAGAGACTCCGTTATGCGGACTACATCACTGCGGATATCGAGAGAGTAATAGCCCTTCTCATTACATAAATTGCTGAAGATACATTTCAAAAATAACCTTAAGTCTTAATACTGAGACATATAAGTATAACTTGAGAGCTTATTCACTTTGCTCTTTTTTGATAAAAGACAAAATGTTCGAAAGATCCCACAATCATCCTGGAGTTTAATCGCTTAGTTGAACTAAAGGCCAAAAGAAAGGTTTCATCAAAAAAGTTTATAGTAAATGACGGTTTTAAAGGCATTCTTTCGATCGAGATAAGTAATTAAAGTTATTCGTTTGAAAAATCTGATATGATTGGACTAAACTTAGAAGGAAGAAAGCCACGCAAAGTAAACAAAGAACGAATACTAAGTTACATAGAACGTAATATTATGGCAACTTATAATTCACTACGAATTCTTCACTTATTTAGGAATTCATTTTACGTATTATTTGATTTACCATATTAAATATATATGAATCTTGTGCTGAATATAAGTGTTAAAATACCACAAGGGCAGCGAAAATAATTAATCTTGATGTTAAATGTCTCGTTATACTGTTAGCTCGTTACAGGCGAGATTTGCGACATGAATGCGAGTTTTACTTCGATGTAATTCGAACTGGTAGTTGGAGGTCCGAAGACTGATTACTTGAATTAGCAACGCTGAAACGAATAAGTCAAAATTTTATGGAGCATTAGCAATGAGTGGGTGCTTAATTATAAATTGCGCACGTCCGACGACTTGCGCACACATTCTCGTGGTATCATAACCCTTCCATTTTTCGACGCGTCATCAAGCAACGGGGGCTGAATGATGTCATAAGGAGTATAATTCCAGCGTAGCATTTAATTTCGAGATATAATTAGCAGTGCGCTCATCAAAGGGTCAAGTTCTATAAGAGATGACGATGGAAGCAGCCCCGTAACCAAATATATATATATCCTTTTTAGGTGTGATCAGAGAAGGAAATGTGAGAATGAGTTATTCCGAATCTTTTTCTTTCCTTCATAGCAATAAATCACTGCAGAACATGATGAATGTAGTTCGAAGATTCAGAGCATGAAAGCAAAAGACTTTTGACAGCTAATTTACCGAAAGTTGAAAATAAGTTCATCGAAGGAAAAAAGAAAACATTACCAAAATCAAGACATTCAGCACTATTTTGAACGGATACAATATCTAAATTAAAAAAAAAAAAACAGAATCAACCGGTAAATCCAAAATGAAAACTCGGTCAAGTCCAGGAAAGTTTTTTAGGAAACATCGCCATATATTTAATGAAACTATATGAAAGAGAAAAAGAAAAAAATTAGGACAGAGGTAGTATAATAATTTGCTATTTCTTGGTTATTTGTTACTTTTCGAGTACGTTTAGGTCTGTTAAGACGAAGTATATTCGGTATTTGGATCACAATCTCCTAAACTGAACAATTATCTGTAAGGTACACTGACAATCAATAGTGAAAGTACACAATACGCAACATCCCTTCAAGTGACATACATATAGAACATTCTGAATAGTTAAACGCACAATATCTTTAGATTGCTAAATTGTTATTTACATCTGCATTCAAATACGAATTCAGTCATGATATATGAACTCCAATAAAATATAATACAAACATTTGAATTAATACTAATTAAGTATCATACGTTCAGGCATCCATCAATTAAATTTCAGTCATTCATCGTTAGCGAGATTCAATTAGTGCGAAGGCATATTCTTATCTAATCTCTAGAACTTCCGAGGGTTCAGATAGCAGAAGTTGTCATCCGGTGTCGGGCGTGACAGTTGAGGGTCAACAGCCGGGTAAGATAACAAACATTACTTACTCAAGGTATCTCTTTACTTCCTATGACTTCATTGCAAATACCAAAGAGATATGAGTCGCTGTTTGACCTTCAGATAAGCGAGCATGAAAACATTCCATTTCATTGAGGCCCATTTCATCGCGCTCCACACTGAAATTCACATGAGTAAAACCAGCTCCCTCTCAATACAACAACAAAGATTAAGCGTCGCTTCTTATCGTGGAATGAAACTAATCAAAGTACTACCGCATAAATCAAACAACTAAGTAATGGGCACACTGAGAGATAAAGCACAATTAAGAGATAAACATTAGTGGATAACTCAGCGTAGTTATAAAAAAATAAAAAGTCAAGTTAGGATTCTATAGTATTGGTCAATCTAACAATAAGTTTACGTGATTCTAACAAATGAATCCAGTACAATAATATGAAGTACAATTTGAGAAAGAAAAAACTTAAGATTCACATCACAACAATATAAAGATATTGCTGAGATAGAAAAAATCGTTACTCTCACGTTATTGTCCGCAGAAAATAAAGTAAAAAGAAAGAGTACATCAATTAATACGTTTGAATGAATGAAATGAAATATTTAATAAAAAATGAAAGCGTCAAAATTAATTTTACGGAATAAACTCATGACAAAAGTGAGTAGAATTAGAAGACATATAATTTTAAAAATTTTTTTAAAGTTCCGCAAGCAGAGGAATCGAAAATGAAATATTAGTGAAGAATCTAATTCAATTACTTTCGTAAAATACAAACAGCAGAATATAAAAATTGTCTATCTCAAGCTCGGTAAAAGAAAGATAGCGAAGAGTCAGTAAATTAAACGAATGACACCTTGGAAAATACCTTGCAGTAAGGGCTTTCAACAATATTCACCGACTACTATGGCAATAAAAACCTACAATGTCGTAGATGCTCATGATAAAAGAAGACGAAACTGTAAAAGTCAAGCAGAAGCCATAAAATAGTTGGCAGGAGAAAGCAATGCCACTCATAATTAATATGGACATTAAAACTTGGTTGAAATACCGCTCCTCAGAGAAAGGAGGTAAACATCCACTATAAATAAAATGTCAAGAAATTTAACGTCTTACTCACTCTCAACATCTTAATTTCTATCTTAAAGAAACATTTACTGCATTCAGGCCATTTTGATACGACATTATAAGTTCATAAATGTAGTAATACTTCATAAGTATTCCCAGTGACAGGCACAGAAAAGAAACATAAAAAAGAAGTTTTGTTAATCAATCGTAAATTTTGAATAATTGCTTTCGAAATAACACCGTGAATATTTATGATTTAGTAATTAATAGTGAAATTCATAAATTCATCTACCCTTATTTCTTGTCGTACTTGCAAAAAGCTACTATTTGATACTTTAAAAATCAATATCGCGTACTTAACATTCGATGCGGAATCTATATTCTGATTAAAATAATCATTAAATAATATGATTTTTTGAAGAAGAGTAACAAATACATGCCGATTAAATTCAACTTATAGTTGTCTAAACCTAAAAGTTTAACCTTCGGTTACATTGAACAAATAGATCCTCACAAAAAACACTTTCTTTTGATGTGTTTCTACCTTTCCTCTTCGGCAATGTTTGTATTAAATGCATTCACTGGATGAACTGGAACATCGGGCGTTGAAATCTCCTTCATTCACAAAGAAAAATAATCAAGAAGATCTCCTAATAGAAAAAGCCGTGTTTCCTTGACACAAAACTAGTCTTCGGGAGAACGTGGATACCAAACGCAAAGAGCAAACACCCCCGAAGCGGAGAAGATTCCCGGAAAGAGGCGCTCTTCTTCCCGACGCAACGGCCTTTTATCAAAGGAACCCATTCTCAAAGTGATGAGAGCACAACAGCGGGACCACCCAAAAAATACGCAGGGGAAAAAAAAGGCGCGGAAAAGGGTTGAAAAGGGAGTAAAATGGAGTGGAAATAAAAGTGGGGACGAGGATAATATCCTCGGTTTTTTTCCCTTCCATATGCTCGCACCCTTAACCCTTTTCCACGCCGTGTGGCCGATGTCCATTGGCCCGCATTTTTTACAGGAATTAAGAAAATGAAGGGTGGTTTTTAGTCGCGGAGGCGGAACAAAAAACCGATCGAAAATAAAGAATCCGTGGCGGCGAAATTGATCAACGCCGCTACGCATCGGGATTCGTATCGGAGCGAGGAAAAAATCCATCATAAAAAACAAAGGTTCGATTATCCGCACTTCACGCGTATCCACGAGGAGTGGACGGCAGGACAGATGGCCTCCGCAGTGAGAGGGAGTGTGGGAGGCGGTCAAGGGAAGAATGGAACGGACGTGATGGGCAGTGGTGTCGGGAGGTGGGAAAAGAATTGGGTTCCTCCGTTGCGAATAGGCTACTGAAAGAACCATGAATCACTCCACTTCCCTATCCCAAGCGAAGGAAATGAACCCCTTCGTCACACTTTCTCTATAAGGAAGGAACGCAGCTCTTCGATCGAGCTTCTTTTATAAAGCGACTTTTCGAACAGAGCGTTTGCGAGACGGTGGGACAGTGAATTATTGTTCACGTGGACGAAAATAGCCGCTGTGACCAGAAAGCCATCTAGATCGTTTCACGGGATGAAAATAAAATGCCTCGAAGTGGATGGGCTTTGGCGGCGTCCATTGTGGAAGAAACATCAAAACCCGAGCCTTCTTGGGATAATTAGCTTTCAATGCCCCGCGAGATAAAAGACCTGTGTTCCCCTTGAAATCTCGTCGAGAAAAAGTAGTGGAGCGTTTAAGCGTAAAAACAAAAAGAATCAGATGAGTGTTTTCGATTATCTTTAAAAACATTATTTTTAAAAATAAGTACTAATGTTCGCCTGCTTTAAAATGCCTTGATTAAAAAAAATACTTTGTGATTTTAAGTCTCTTCGAAAGCTAAGAATTTCTACTACCATGCGAATGTACTTAAGATCTGATATATTTCAACATCTTTAAATGATATTTCTTTACATCAATTCTAAAAAATAAATATATAATTCTTTCACGTAATTGTAAAAATAAATTTTTAAGCCTGTTTTTAATACAAGGATTGCATCAATCTTTAATTATCAGAAATAATCTAAAGACTCTGAAGCTATCAAAAATCTATAGATCAAAATGGATGCTATTTTATAAACGTGATAAAACACTATCCTTACGGATATATATTTCCTCGCTTCATACTCTGTATTTTGAAAAGCTTGAAAACTTAAAATAAAATCTTAAAAATCAGATAGATGAATTGCTGGGTATAATAGAACATACACAACAGATGAGTGAAAATATCAATATTTAAAAGAAAATATCCGTGGCAACGAACGTAATGCAAGTCATACCTTACCAATTTACTTAATTCACCGGCAAAAAAGTGGTCTAGCAGCGCCATCAATAATATGTGCGTACCTTATTATTTTATGGGTCGTCAATTTGGATGATTATTTGACCTCGTGCTTAGAAGGTATCCGTAGGTTGAGCACGACGAAAATCCATCTCCACCCGTAGGATTTAACAAAACCGGTCTTTCATTTCTACGAATTCAATTCGGGATGTAAGGCTCACAATCAGAAAGAACTCTTGAGCTCGAATTTCCACGAGGCCTTCGAAATTACGCCTTTCCTCACTGCAACCCTTTCCCAAGAAGCATTACAAATTCATCCTCCGATGATTTCAACAGAGAAATGAGGAAGATCCTGCTTCCAGTCTGACGAGTGAAACCCTTCCTATTGAATTAACTATATGGAGGAGGATAAAAGCCTTGTTAGCGATGACACAACTCATAATTACAATCCGATCTCGTTGCCATTGTCTACGCGACCCGGAAATGCCTCGTTCCCTACCTTCTCTCGTTCTATCTTTTCTGTGGAATTTTCCTGGAGCACCTTTCAGAAGGCTCTCCTAAGAACCGATAATCATATCACAAGATTCGCTGGAGTTGAGATCATCTGGAAATTCGGATTCCATGATGAAAACTCTTCTAGTTGCTACAGTCTTTATGCTTATTTAACATAGATATTCAGGAGTCTCAGTTAGCAAAAAGATGCTGATCTATTGCAGAACATTCCTTTTAAAATCAAGCACTATATCCCCTTATTCCTAAATTCCTTACGTTTTATTTAAATGGATTTAAAGAGTAAAATATGGTTATTTTTGTACTATACAACGATAATAGTTTTATTCCGAGTAGGTATTTTAAAACAATAAATAAATTATTCCATGATTTATTTCATTCACTCCATTTTTTCATCTCAAAGATTTAACTATAGTTGAATAATGAATATTTATGATATGATATTATATGATAACTATTTGAATCATCATGCCCTAATAGTCATTTTATCACTTTCTTTTCAATGAAATAAAGACACATCTCATCATTATTCATTTATGCTTGGACGTTAGAATAAACATCTGTTCCAAAATATGAATTTACCATCACCTCGGTGAAATTCTTCATGTGCGACACGAGATCTCTCGCTGTCAAATCCAAGCGACCCTCCCTTCTTGTAAGTTGTGCACGCCTGCATCACCTAGCTCGCACCCACTCGCAAGATTAAAGAACGAGCTGCTGCATTCTCGCTCCTTTTTGCCTCGGATGTCGTTGTCACTCCCTCCCACGAGGATGACCATGCCCCGAGTGACAATGAAGACCCACGTGAGCAGCTAAATAGGGCGTGGGGGAGTTTCGTTCAGCTGCGGTGGACAAGTTAACAGCGATCTTTCACTCGCAAGAGTATATGTACGAGGTATTAGAGAGCGAACGTTAAGAAAAAGCCGAGGAAGTGCGAGTGAGTAAATAGACGGAGAAGAGAGGGTGGTGTTGGAACGAATAAAAATGAATCACTCCTTCCGATGCTTTATGCGAGAATTCGTACGGAGGTTGCAAAATGGGGAAAATATATCACGCTAATTTTTATCGCGGGATAAAGAGTGGGAATACGTCCATCTTGCCAAATAAAGTGCGACGTCTTCATCATTATTGTGATTTGCTGCGATCGCCCGACATCTAAATCATGGTTAAATACATACGTTTCGTCCCATTGGGGCTTTAAAATAATTGCGGAGTAATTTTATCTCCGACGGATTTATAACTTTTATCGCCGAGAACTGGTATCGGTCGGGACATATTTCAAGAGGCCATTATGAATCCGTGTCGATAGGTGAGGAGCCTAAGGGCGTTTCTAGAAAAGGGGGCGTCAAATCTGACTACATTCTTCAACTCTGAAGACTGCTGTCGATAATTCAAAGAACGTGAGACGTAAATGAAAGTTTCCCACGAGAAGATGATGATAGGAAGCCATGTATCACACAGGACCTGTAAAATATATCAACATATTATGTTAAAAAATTCATTATCGCGATGAAAATAATAACGAACTTCGCAGGCGATCTACCCTTCCCTTTGAGAATGAAGAGATTTCGCAGATGAAGCTCAATTCTACTTTGAGTTTAACACACTTCCGTATTCCTTAATTTCGGGCTCTTCATCCAATCTTGTTCTACATTATCTTTACATATCTTAATGGGACTAACTCCGAGTCTCCTCTCATTAAAAATTGTGTAAAAGTCATTATAACCAAACATTCATTTTTCCTACCTCCACCTAATACCTTAATCAAAACTACTTTCTTTATTTTCAAAGGACATTGAGTACTCAATTCCTCCGCATGTAGTAATTCTAGACAAAATAAAAGAAGGATACTTTTCACTTTCTCAGAAAATATATACATATTATAAATAATAATGTTTGAGGATTTTACTCAGTTTTCTTCGTTCAGTTCAGTTAGTATTTATTTACTTTGGATTCCTTCCACTAAGTTGAGCTTGATCTTATCATGTGAGACATGTTTTGCTCATATTTACGACTGACAAATAGTAATTATTAGTTTGAGTTTCGTACACATCATGTCTAATGCTTCATAATACAGTTATTCTCAGTAGTACTCTGAAGCGTCCCTGACTCAGAGAAACTCCGTACAAGGAAGAATGAAGAAATGTCAACGCTAAGGGATTGAGGAACGCTGCGACTTTATTTATTTATGTTTCCTTTCTTAGGAAGGCAAGAATCGAAATAGATAATCGGAGCAAAACTCATAATTTTCAGCTATAACTGAAATTCATCATCTTTCAAGTTGCGAAACCGGAGTAGAATGCAAATAAACACGAAAGTCTGTCACCATGATCTCCATGGTTACGAAATTTATGAAAAGGTTACTGTAAATGAACCACCGTCCATTCACGACGACTACATACGTTCTTAAACGAGAAATTCGTGACCCTCCCCGAAACATGAAGTCCATCCTTTACCCAGCACAATGCGAAGGAACGTTGTTTCGAAACCGAGTGTCACCAGACATAATAAAAGCTCGGCTTGTCTGCCCACGTTTCTTTGGCTTTCTCGCAAGAATTATACGGCGTGAAAATCGATTAAGCATAAATCTCGCGAGAATGAATACCTTTATGAAGACATTTATCAAAAAAGAAGTCAATGATACAATAACATTTCGCCGCCTGCACCGCGGCAGTGAAAAATGGTCTCCAAAATTGAATATCGGCTGCCATTTGTCAACCGAGAGCGACATCTAGCGGACAGATTCGGAGAACAAAAAACTCGAGGGAAAAAATAAACGAAAATCTGATTGCGAACGTCCGCTGCCCGCGACTCCGCCTAACCTCGTTTCGAAATCCTTTATGACGAATATCGTAGCATTTCCCTCCCCACGCCCCTGCCAAGAAACAATGCCTTTCGTAACGCGATGGGAGATATGATCCCAACAGAGAGAGAGAGTTTCGCGACTGAGGGAAAGCTTCCAGATGACTCTCCCTTTCCTCTCGAGAGCTATTCTCCGGGGACGGGTTCACGAAAACGCGTGGGGGGACTGGATTTCCTTACGCAGAGGTAAAGCAGTTGAGGGAGGAAGAGAGAATGTGCCAAGTCAGCAATAAGGGCTCGAAAGGGAAATTGGTGATTCGAAATGGAGGCGATCGAAAGATGTATCGAAGGGGTTGAAAGACGGGTTAAGTGGAAGAGAAGGAATGCAAAGAGAGGAAGCGAGAAATTGGAAGTTCCATGATGGACTACGCGAAGGTCTCTTTTCCAGGAAAGCGGGATACGACCGCCACCGACAGTCACAACAAACTTAGGACATTTGTCTCACAATGGGAATCTCGCATGATTTAACAGCTCCTTCGATTCGCCTATCGTTCGCCGCCGCGGGAAGTGTGCGTGTTTTTATTCTCGGCGCTATTCTTCTCGATTTGCCGCTTTCCTTCTTCCGGGATGGTGCGAGGACCTCCGGAGTCGCACTGCCACCGACGACGAACGCAAATCCTCTAAAGCGATCAAGGCTCTTGGATCGCTGCCAGCCTCCGAGTGACTCAGTTGAATGGGAGGAAGAGAAGTTGAGCAAAAGTTGGGAATGGCGTTAATTTGACGACCCCTCGCACATTTTAGATTGCGGCGGTGAATTCATGAACCGGGAAACTCATTCATAATGCAATGCGCGAAAGGGAAATTCCTTTATGTCTGAGAGGAATATTCGCACGTCGAGCTCAAGTAGGTGACAACCTTGCAAATGCAGTCTGCGGAGACGCTATTATGAGCTGAGACGATTGCCAATACTCGGGATTCGATTAAAATAGAAAAGCAACACCTGGTGAGATACGTGACGACGACCTCAAGATATTGATTAAATTAAACTCGGAGGTGAAGGATGAATGCGGGAAACAATCCAGAGGCAGAGTTGGGAAAGAAAAACGCTTAATGGAAATCTTCGTACGAAATGTATTCCAAATTCAATGATTTACCAGCAAATCCATCTAGATTTGTCACAATATTGTCACGCTTAAGTCATTTACACCTTTACGATGTCGAAAAGCTTTCCATTTCCAAGATGCATATCTAATGAGCTCTAACCAGATTCATCCGTCAATGAATAAAGACTATAAAGTTGTGCAAATCTCTCCGTTGAAAGATAAAGATAGAAATAGTAAGAAGTTTTATAGATTTTATTTAGTTACTCTTTATTCATTAATGTAATACGATACCTGCAAACTATAGCTTAAAAATATAACTTACTGCAATAGAAATATTTCTTTTCCAGATGAATTTTTCATGATCTGGTCATAAGTATCAATTTTCAAAATGGCAACAAAAAGATTTATCGACATCAAGTACCTAAATACGAAGTCAAGTTTTTGAATTTATGATCTTAATTGGATTGACAAAAGATATGGACCACTGCTGATCTCTAACTATTTTCATCTTATACATACATTGATGGATCAACTGGTAACCCACTTTAAACATAATGGGCTTAAAGGAAGTTATAATTGAAGGATACGGGCTTGTTTGAATTCCAACGATCTGGAAGGTGCATCATAAAACCTTAACAAAACTAAAGTGATTATAAAAATGAATGCAGCTATGATTTTATAGATAGGGGATCTGAAATAACGGAGCTGATATTAAAAAATGGCCATCTTACGAGGAAACAACGTTATGGTTAAGATGATTAGGAATCCAGAAAAGTCCATTGTATGCGGGTCGAACTTCATGGTGCATAGCAATTATATTTATCGTCCCGGTGATTCATCACGTAAATCAAGAAAGTATTAGATGGAAGACATATCAGATATTAATTTCGAATAATACATACATGACAAAGGGGGGTATAAAAATGCATAAAACTGGCTACTAATACTAATATAATTGATGTAATCCCTGATGGTAACACCATCGGCTCAACGGAGGAAACAGTCACCAGGGAAGAATTATGATCTGAATAATACATTATTTTAATAATAAAGCGAGTAAAATATAGATAAAAAACATCAGATTCAGATTCCGAAGCAGACGATTGGCCGAAACAATTAGATATAATAAAGCACTTATCGCAAACAAGGTGGACGGAGGTTTTCTCACGTTTAAGTGGTGGGTAATGAGCTCTTAAACAACAGGAATAAAGAATGGGAAAGAATACGGCGAAATTGCTCCTGAGACTTAATATCAATGAAATCCTTTTCTAAGCCTTATAATTTCTATCGGCTCGTTTGTAAATGATAGTCCAGCGACGGGAAGCTACCGCATTTAATAACACTGGCAATGGTTCGGCACTAAGGGGTATCGCCGCTCTCCTACGCTCGGCTTTTCATCACCTTCCCACGAAAATGGCTGTTCTACCTCGATTCCGAGGATAAAGGATATTTTCCAGAATCGAAGGTCAAAAGATCGGCAATTATCACTGGCGAAATCGAAAGATTAAAAATTACTTTTCGGAGAGAAGAAATAGCAGGCGTTGAACGAGAGCCGTCGTGAACCAACGATTTATTAAACTCGATATCCAGTTACCAAACAACACACTAGTCAGTTCCGACCGGCTTCGCGCACAAATTTACAAGTTGGGCCTTTGTCAGCGTGAGCCATCAACCTATATTTAAGGCCGAACTCAATCCAAACGAAAATGAATCTCATCCATTTTGCTTCGATGCTGTTCGAAGGGTTGAACGAGCAATCGGGGTCCATGGGATGGGATAATGCCGGACTTCGGCGGGGGGAGGGCCGTCCGTTAGGGAGAGAAACGGTTCGACCCCCGCGAGGGTCAGACGGGGGTCAACGGCGCTGACCACCGCTTTGAAACGAGGCCCACCACCAGAGGTCCGGGAGCTCGCGCGTCACCCCGACGATCCCACCTATAAAAGAGCCTCGTTCGTTAGCCTACCCGTGAAACCAGAGTGCGTGTCACGGTGTTTGTTCGCGCTGAGCAGTATATTTTGGCCTGCCCACGCCTCGCAATGCATCTTTTTGGAAGGGAAACCAGCGTGGGACACACCTCCGAAGCGGGCCATAAATTGCGAGTCGAAACGAGTCCGCCATAACAATGCGACGCTGAGCGGGATGTCAGTGCAATGGCATGTAGCATGAGGCGGGTGGGATGCTCCGAAGGGCTTCGGTGTTTAATGCCACCTTCTCTAAGACGGTCACCACTACGTAACGAGAGGCTGCTGCTTTCTTCTCTCGGGCGCGATGCTAAAACGGCGCTTGTTACACTCGGGCTGTTTTTTCCGAGGACGACCGGAAAGGAAATGACGGTGGATGGAGAACGATGTTTGCTCTCCTTTTCTGCAGCTCGAGCGAAAACGGTAGTGAAATGATTTTCAATAAAACCGCAGTGACGGGCGGCCGCCTGAGTGCAGGTACACACGCTTTCACTTAGGCTTGAACTTGGCTCTGGTAAAAGTCACTTTCGTTCAAGGACGCTGGTAGGCGCAAATGACACGAGTTTTCGGAGTTCGGTTGACATAACTCTCGCTTTAAAAGCGGAGGTGGTACAAAATCGTATCAATTTCACGCTAATCGAACGTCTATACTCGAGTCATTGGCGCAAAAAAAGTAGGAATCGCGTTTTTTCCCCTTTCGATACGTCTCACTTCTCAAGTCGTTCTTGAGGAAGTATTTCGAGGAAAGATGTCGATGGGGTGGGCGTGCGAGTTTCGGAAAGTGATAAAAATGCTAACCACTCGACTGAGGAAATATAAATTATGACTTACATTATAAGCACTTGAAATTCCGCGCTGTTTTCAGGATCCTAAAGCTTCACGAGAGCGTTCTTAAATACCCAAGTAGTAACATACCTAAATAAATAGTGAGCTAACTTATATTCTGCATTAGAAACTAAAATGATTTATAATTCGTAAGCACGAATGCATAAGTAATAGTTAAGTTTATATACGACACGAATTCCTCTGCGTTCATCTTGTAAGCGTATGATATGGTTTGCTTTGAATATAAATGAACTGAACGTTAACATCCAGCAAAACAGATGTTTGAATGTATGTTTGATTCTTTCATTAAAGCCTCTAAATAGTAATTGGATAGTTTAAAATTCTGGCGTTAAAAATATTGAATGGTTATTGATACTTTTTCGTGTATTGATAATTAAACAATAAATATAATATATAATCATGTATAAAATAAATATAATATAATACCTTTAATCTATACTCGATCAACCAACGATTATATACACTGAAATGCCATCGCTTTCTTTAATACGAATGATGACTTTATCTTACTCACTTCATGTAAATTTCTTCGGCACTAAGTCCTTTACTTAGATGTAAATATGTTATATATATTACCATAAATGTTTACAAAACTGATATGACTCTGCTCAGCTATTAGTAATTGAGTCATTATAATTAACTAAGAGTAACAAGTGAAAATCATAAAGATGTTAGGAAAGTATCGATGAAACTAGTCGCTTTGTTAATATTTTTAGAATAAACTGAGTTTTCTTCATTTATTGAAAACCTACGCTTAGTCTAAGTTTTCAGTTAACAAATCGGTACAATCGGTGCTGCGAACCATTGACGTGAAATCGAACGCATTAAATAAACTTGGTTTATATCATAAAAACGCCTTCAAAAAAATTTCCTCGCATTTCAGGGTGAATGAATCCAATCTTGGAAGATAGAAGGCGAGGAGACTTCAACGGCCGACAGAAACAGGAGGCGGCACCTGGGCGGAGAGCTTCGCAAACAGCCATTGCCCCTCTTCCATCGCAGCCAACTAGCGTGCAGGTGAGAGGGGAGAGGAATGAGCGGAGGGGGACGGAACGAGGAGAGGAATAGGTGAGGAGGATGAGAAGAGAGGGGTGGAAGTGCCCCGCTTGTTACGAGCAAGGCCATCGCTCCTCCTCCCTCCTCGGACGAGCCAGTTCCTCGGACTCGCTCTTCCTCCCGGCAGTTGAGACTCGTTTCCAGCGGGACTAACCACGCAGGCAGAGCGTCTCGTGAGAGGTAAAAACTTATCCCTCACGGTTAGGCCTTCCTCACTCGGCATCTACCTGCTTCTTACCGCACTCTTCTTCGGTTGGCGAGGATTATTCCCACCGACGACTCTCGAAATTCCAAGTGAATAAAGAGTGCCCGATCGAAGCCACGACACGTGTGCCTTCGAGGACCTCTCCGATAGGGAGATTTGGACGGAAACGCGCTGAGATGCGCCTCGCGGTAAAGGAAAACGGTAGAAGGTAGCATAACGGGGGAAACGAATGGGGTTGATATCCGAGCAGAAATGAGGTTCCCTCCCGCCCGGTAAACCGGATCCCTACCACGCATGGATGCAGTGATTGTGACTTGGATTAAGTGTTAGATACAGTGTGAAATATTGGTGGATATAGCGGAAGGAAACGATTTCCGAGAAGGACCGTTCTTAAAATACGCGAATAAAAGGCGAGTGGGTCGTGGGAAGTGATTTTCTAGAGTGAAGGGGGGCGTTGTGTAACTCGAGGGCGAAAAGAAAAAAGGGACGATGGGAACGCGTCGGGAGAAAGGCAGTGCCTAGCGGTAATAACCAGTCGCGCTTATAAACAATGACTACCCTTGTGAATTTCCGCCCGAACCTCCGCATCCCGATTCTTCCGACCGCATGCAAACGTTCCTTCGAGTGCCGCACGCGCGATAGAACACCCGCGCTCTCCTGAGTGATGTCCGTGCGAGGGATGACGTCAGGGACCAGATCGCGACGCCGCGCTGGTCTTACCCGCGCGCAATGCAACTGAACCCTCTAACCCTTACGGCGCTCGGCGCCATCTTCGGCGTCCTAGCAGCCTCTTCCTTGAGCAAGGCCCTCCGCTACACGGCACCCGATGAGTGCAAATGGGTGTCCATGCGGGACGCGGCGGGCGTCAACTTCGGGGCTGACGACGGGACTTGGGACGGCGCCGGAGACGACGCCGACGACATCGACGGTTCTTTGCTGGACGACGACGGTGGGGAGGCGGACGAAGAGGAGGTGTCGCTGTTCTGCAGGCTTCGGACCATCAACAGCGAGCTCGAGAACACCAATTTCAGCGCCATACAACCCCGGCACACGGCCGCGCTGCGGCTCGAGTGCTCAGACGCCTTGTTCTTCCAGTCTTCCCTCCGGCCCGATTCCTTCCGTGCCCTCACCTTCCTCCGCATCCTGTCCATCGAGTTCTGCAAGCTCGGCTCCCTGCCGGCGGGGGCGTTCCGTGGACTCACGCGCCTCCGCCGACTCACCCTTCGGACTCACAACTCCGACTGGTCGGCGCTCGCGCTCGACGTCGAAGCGGGCGCCTTCTCCGCCGCCGATCTTCCGCGCCTCACGCACCTCGATCTCTCCGAGAACAACTTGTGGTCCCTGCCGCCCGGCGTCTTCTGCCCCCTGCCCCTCCTCAAAGCCCTTAATCTCACCAAGAATCGCCTACGAGACGTCACCCCTTTCCGATTTACCGCACCCGACGGCGCGAGCGGAAACGCCGGTGGACTTCACGACACCCCGCACTGTGGTGCGCGACTTCAAGTGCTCGATCTCTCCAATAATAGCGTCGAGTCTCTGCCCGCGGGCGCTCTGTCCGGCCTTACGCGACTTCGCGAGTTGCGCCTCGAGGGCAATGCCTTGTCGTTCGTTGCAGACGGTGCTTTTCAAGGACTTACGTCCTTGGCAGTACTTAGGCTTTCTCACAACCGTCTGTCGAGTCTTCCTCCTGAGCTTTTTGCTAGTAGTCGCGACCTTCGCGAGATTCATCTTTCGAATAACTCTGTGTCCGTCTTGGCTCCTGGGTTGTTGGCAGGTCTTGAGCGACTTCAATTACTTGATCTTTCCCAAAATGAACTCACTAGCGATTGGGTCAACGGGGCGACACTTGCTGGCTTGGTGCGTCTGGTAGTGTTGGATATTTCCCATAATCGACTGGGTCCTAGAATTGATGCTGCCGTATTCAGAGATCTGTATAGCCTTCAGATATTGCGTCTTTCTGACAATATAATAGAAGCATTGCCTGAAGCTGCCTTTTCAGCCCTCGCGAATCTTCACACGCTTGTGCTATCGCGAAATAGGTTATCAGCTGTAAAAGCCGCACCGGCGATCCCACCTGTAGGAATGGTTACTGTTGGTACGCCTACTTCTTCAAAACCCGAGACTTCTCCTTTCTCTGGTTTGCGGGCTTTGTCATTGTTAGCTTTAGATGGTAATTCATTGATGACATTAGAGGCTGAGGCGCTGTCAGATTGCGCCGGTCTTCAGGATTTACATTTAAATGGAAATAGACTTAGAATAATTCCCCAAGGGTTGTCCACAACTCTTCCTCAGCTGAGAACAATCGATTTGGGAGAAAATGCTATTTCCTCCATTGACAATTCTTCTTTTTCTCCTAACGGTCTTCCTCATCTTTATGGACTTCGTCTAACAGATAATTTAATGACTGAACTAAGGAGAGGAGCACTTAAATCTCTTCCATCTCTTAAAATTCTTAATTTATCTCGAAATAGAATATCTTACATAGAGCCGGGTGCTTTTGATGACAATGCAGCTCTTCAGGCAGTGAGAGTAGATGGTAATCAGCTGACAGAACTTAATGGTCTTTTCACTAATTTGCCTAATTTAATTTGGTTGAATGCTTCCGATAACAGATTAGAATGGTTTGACTACGCATTAATTCCAACTGGTTTGCAATGGCTTGATATTCACAGCAATTCTATCGCTGAATTAGGAAATTACTTTGAATCCGAATCTAGATTGAAATTGTCAATTCTTGATGCAAGTGCAAATAAGTTGACAGAAATATCAGGGAATGCGGTGCCGGATTCAGTCGAATTGCTCTTCTTGGGTGAAAATAGAATTGAGAAAGTTCAGCCTTACGCATTCTTTAAAAAACCTAACCTGACTCGGGTTGATTTAATGAAAAATAATATTACTCATTTAGGACCAAATTCCCTCAGAATATCTGCAGTTCCTCACACGAGATCGCTTCCAGAGTTTTACATTGGAGGAAATCCATTTGCTTGTGACTGCACAATGGACTGGCTTCAAAGAGTTAACAACGATGGATCCAGACTTCGCAATCAGCCAAGGGTAATGGATTTAAACAGTATTCACTGCAGGTTAGTTCATGGTAGGGGGCGAAAGTTTATGCCATTAGTAGAAGCAACCCCTTCTGATTTCTTGTGTCCGTACGAGACTCATTGCTTTGCTCTCTGTCATTGTTGTGACTTCGATGCATGCGATTGTGAAATGACTTGTCCTCCAGATTGCACTTGTCACCATGATCAATCTTGGTCTGCAAATGTTGTCGATTGTTCAACAGCGGGATTATCAGGTCTTCCAGCTCGTATTCCCATGGATGCCACTGAGGTTTATCTGGATGGCAATACTCTAGGTAAAATAACAAGTCATGCTTTCATTGGCAGAAAGAGGCTCCGATCCTTGTTCCTAAATGCATCTGCGATAGACACTATAGCTAATAGGAGCTTTAATGGTTTGCCTGACTTGAGGATACTTTATTTGCAAGAAAATCTTCTTGGTGATCTAAAGGGTTATGAATTTGAAGGTTTGCCAGCTTTGCAGGAGTTGTATTTGCAAGGAAATCGACTGACATCTGTTGCTTCCACTACGTTTTCACCCTTGCCAGGTTTGCAAATCTTGAACTTGGAACGAAATAGGATATCTCTCTACTCAGTTTGGTCTCTTGAGAGCAATAAAGCTCTTAGTTCCATTAGACTTTCCCATAACCCGTGGTCATGTGATTGTGATTTCCTAACTAATTTTAAAGAGTGGCTCCAAAAAGGAGCGGCGGACGCAGTAGAAGACTTGAGTGAAATAAGGTGTGTTACTATAGGGAATTCATCTGATTCTCGTTCTGTAAATACTACAACTATCGAACTGATAAACAGTGACTGGGAGGAGATAGTGGCTACTGATCCATCCGCAAAGTCCTACTACTTGATTCAAGATAACAACACGATTTGTGGACCTTGGGGCCAAAACGGCACTGGATTTTCTAGCTCCGGAAACAATTTCCTGACGGAGCCATTGATCAGAGACTATTTACCCCTTCTTATTGCTACGCTTTCGGCATTTGTCATTGTTACTTTGATCTCCCTCCTTATATTCATATACCGACTCGAGTTGCGCGTGTGGTTTCACTCGAGGTACGGTGTGCGCTTATTCCTATTTCCTTCATCCTCATCCTCGATGGGTGCTTCGCAGATGGGGGAAAGTGATAAACTATTCGATGCTTTCGTTAGTTATAGTAGTAAAGACGAGGCGTTCGTGGCTCAGGAGTTAGCTCCTGCCCTAGAACCCCACTATAAACTGTGCCTGCATTATAGGGACTTTCCTGTGGGCTCTTACATCTCGGACACTATCGTGCAAGCGGTAGAGTCCAGTAAAAGGACCATAATGGTGCTCTCTGAGAACTACATCCGATCGGAGTGGTGTCGGTTCGAGTTCAAATCCGCGCATCATCGAGTGCTCCGAGATAGGCGGAGGAGGCTGATCGTCATCATCCTTGGAGAGGTACCGCCGGCGAGGGAGCTGGATCCAGACATACGGCTGTACCTCAAAACCAACACGTATCTGCAGTGGGGAGACAAGCTATTCTGGGAGAAGTTGCGCTACGCCTTGCCAGATGTGCCGAATAACAGACGGGGGCGCGGAGTAGGAGGCGGAGGGGGGTCAGGTAAGAGGAGCCAGAGGAACTCTTCCAATGTCCCGTCGGTTCCCAATAATCCCACGACTCCCCAAAACGTGCCCACTGTAACAATTTCTGGGAACCCTCAGAACAGGGCAGTGGCCATTCACATATGAAAACATTTGAACGATAGCTTTTTTTTCCAAAAGAAAGTTATACTCCCATGCATGTGATCAAAACTTGTATATTGCGCGGTTTGGGGAGGGGCATTAAAACAAATCCTGATTCTGAGTGCATCAGTGTGTTCATCACTAAGTGAGTGACAGTGCAAATGTTTCAATGTAAGCAGTAAGCGTGCCGAAAACATATATAATTGTACAGAATATATCTAAACGCATAGTGCCTTCACATTTTTGCTTCGGCAGTTAAATAATAATTCACAATAATACAATATCCTTATGTTCAAGTGAATTGCTTTCATAATATCCTATGCAGGGACTTGCAAATTGCATTAAACATGAATTCCTAAGTGTATATGTGCCTTTAACAGTGTCGATGTTCCACAGGTGTGATAAAATGAATCAATTAGTCAGCCCCAGTGAGATAAACCCCTTTCACTAAGTGAGGTGAATCATTCTGACAGTGCCCTCGAAAATGGAGGACGCGTGTTAAAGTGCCAGATCTTCGGAAGAAGTCCAAGAACATCGGCTGCTTGGTGTAGCCGAGACGCTGGTGCACAACAAGGGGAAGATGCATCCCAAACAACACTGCACATCGTGAGCCGTGAGTGTTCTGTGATGCGCTAAGGACAATAAGGATTCTCGCGCAGGTACAGGTTGTGATTTCCGTCGTGGGGTCCACTAGTCGGCGGAGGGAGCTGTGCATGGAAGGGAAATGGACGATTTTCATATCGCCCCCTGTCGCCAAAAAATAATAATTTATTGTAAAAAATTCAGATTGAATAAGCTAAGTGCCTATTGCTGAATATCCTCGACAAATTCCTTCAGTTTTTTACCACTCGCACGTTCCAATATTTTTTAAATCTATTGAACTCTCACTGTATAACAGAGGAGAAAGCTTTGACAGATATTAAGTTTTGTATTGCCTGTATATTTTTGCTTCTCATTTAAATGTGATTTTTATATATGCTTGTCACTATGGTGCTATAACCACTTCAATTCCACTGTCAGAGTCGAACAATTCCAGCAAATGTGTAAATGTATCATTTGAAACTTCACCAGTCAAAAAATAATCTAACATAAAACGCGAGACTGTTACTTTTATTGAAAATAAAAGAAATCATTCAATATTATATTCTAAATCTTATCATTTCAATTTGATTTCCCTGCGCAAAATTAGAGACGATGGAGAGACATCATCAGCTGTTACATCAATGAGCGAACACAAACTGATTTTTAAAAGTTATCTAAATTTTGGAGATCTATTACAATTTTAATTTGTTTACGATTGATTATAAGAGTGCACTTGCACTCATACTACTTTAAGTAAATTCATTGTAACTTTAACTCTTAACATAATCGCATGATTAGTGGGAGTTTCATTTTATTTATTATATTTATAGATGGAGAACATTAGAACAAATTGAGATTATTTTCCTTAAGAATAGCTAATTAAGGCAAGAGATAACAATTAAGGGAGGATTATTAATAACGATTAGCTTTATACATGAGCTTAAAGAGTTGAACGTCACTCTAATTGGAAGATTAACGATCAATAATTAGTACCTTATCTCGAGGAAATTCAGAGTGTATGTACGGAGAGTTAAGAGATAATTAACACTGTCGAAATATTTTAATAAGGCGATATCAAATTTAACAGATGAAGTTAGAACAACGAAAAGCAATAGCTTCTACATGGCAATCACGTTCAGAATTTAACGACTTCAAATCCCATCCTCTAATCTCCCTCGACCTGTGAAATCCGCGACCTCCACTTAATCCCCAGTTAGCTTCCAGCATGTCATCCGTGGGGCTAGTTTAACAGGTCACTCACGCATGCAAATGAAGAGCGGCGCCCCGCGTAACAAGTATATAACGCCAAAAAATAATACACCGTTACAAAAAACTTTGAACAAACACTCGAGAACACTACGGCTATAACGAAAAGACGGCCTTCGGGCAGTGGGGGGGAGCTGGATGGATAGGAGGTTCGTGGAACCGCCTTCATAATACGTGGGATTAAAGGGGGCGAAGGCGCGGTATTCCACAGAAGATTTGAGGCCACACAAAAAAAGAGGTAAAGACCTGGTTAGACGGGAGAGGCGATGTGCGTTCTGAGGTGAAGGAGAGGTCTTGTGGTGGGGGAGGGCTTCTTCCTCGCCGGCTGCGATGGGCGCTGGTCGGCCGGAGAAAACGGCCGAGCCGAGAGCGAGTTATGGATCTCTAAAACAAGAGGATTCGCCATGCAGGAGAGAGTGAACGAGAGGGAGAAAAACCATCGAGGTTATTCAGTGTGAGGAGTCGAGCCATTTACTAACATGGCCACCCAAAGGGCTTAGGAAAAGAGGGAGAAAGAAGGGGAACATGCCAAAAGGTGAATAATGCCTTTAGGTTCTTTGAGCGCGAGATGCTAGCACGTCGCTGTTTCCTTAGAGACTTGAACGGCCGTTAAACTTTATGCCGGACACATTCTTGCCTCCAAAGGCTATCGGGGATTTTTCTTAAATGGGTGATGGATTAAATCTCCCGATGATACATTTCGTCGGGGTCAAGCTCCATCGGCTTCTTCGTTGCTCTCAAAGCGAGTGTCCATTATTAGAAGGGGTCATATTTTCATGTTAACACGAACGAACGGACATGGAGAACAATTTGAATATATTACAGGTGCGCCGGTTGCTTCGACAAACTAAAAATACGGGAGAGGTTACATAGAATGGCGATGGGAAACAATCGGCTGAGAGTTATTGAAGGCTGAAGGACAGAATAATAGAAACATACGTTACGGTGGAGATGGAATCAATAAGAGATCAAATTTGATGAATGAATTCTACAAAGAGGATAATATGATCAAAGTTTACAATTCAAAGTCGATGGCGTTCGACATTCTAAACTAGGTTTTTAACGCTACTGCTTAAAGCTCATATTGATAGTGACAGGTGTTAGGTAATATGTTTAGAAGTGAATAAGGAGCCGATTTGAGTCTTTTCTTATGATAGCAAACCGTATATTATGCTTGAATGGGTTACTGTAAATATACAATCATGAAAGAACAGATAGTATAAAGTAACAAAAAGTCGACTGAAATATAGTATGCCTAAGGAAACAGACAACACTTAACAGACTTAATCAAACTGTAATTCCTTTCATTCATAACATGTACGTCCTTAATTGGTAGATTGCATTTTTATTCGGGTATAAATTCTCATTCATTCATAGTTAACATTTGAATAGTAGTCGGAAGAAAACTTTAACCTCAGAAAACAGTAAGGTTAGCTATTTATCTATTTAATAACTGAATGTCAATGGCATGAATAATGCGATAACTTCTAATAATTTAGATTCATAAAACTTAGAGGGTTAAAATTATTCTATGTCCATTCTTTTTAAAACTATTTGAGAATTCAGTTAATTGCTACGCACTGCCGAAGATTAAAACTGAATGGGAACTAAATTTTATCCATTCCTCATTAGAAATTCTTTCTCGAGTAGATTTCCACTATACCATCAAGTTCTGTCAACCTGCTAACAAGCCCCTTAGGAGAATAAGAGCTAGATAATTAGCCCTGAATATCAACAAGATTGCAATTAACATAATGTGCCAAAGGAACCAAACGATCATAATGCAAATTCCCAAAATGGAACGCGATTCGCGGTAGGATAGTGAATTTCCATTTCCTTCGGAGAGATTACATCTATGAAAAGCCTTTGGATTCCTTGTTGAGCGATTAGTTATCTCCGAAATGGGAAATATAAGCTAGCGAACGAGGAAAGAATCGCTTTTTCCACCTTTGGCGGCTCTCTTGGAAGGGACGAAAAAACCGGAGCTTGGCTATTTTCCGTGACGTCACGCTCACTCCATTTATGCAAACTCGGAGAAAGAGAAGAGTAACCGGAAAGCGTCCACTTGATGGAAATATTGGATAGAAGGAACTAGTTAACGGGGAACACACGGTGTATAGGCGCGCCTGCGGTCGAGGATGGGGCGGAAAAAGAATGAGGGACGCTATGTATCGAAGGAAGATGATTGGAAGCTGGTGAGTTTGTGTGAGTGGAAAAGCCGTTCGGCGTCGTTAAGGCAGTCTGCGTTTAGCCGGCCCACAAGACGCCCGCGGTCATCCACGGGGTGCCGTCCGTTAAAAACCGAGGATAAGTGATCACACAGGGGTCGGATGAAGGATAAAAACACCTACGCTTCGACCCGAGAAAAAATACCGACTTTCACCATTCTGCGCGGGTGTGCGTGTATCTACACCCGCGCAACACGCGTAGATATAAACATCAACACAACTGAGCTAACAGTCTTGCGCGCGCGTGTTTGTACAACGCATTCACGGGTGTCGGCTCGATGGCACAACCTATTATTGTTAATTTTAAGCACAACGGACGCCTTCTTGTTCCGAGCTGCACAATGCTCGAATAAATTCTCTCAAAGGCCTCTTTCTGAAACAGCATCACGTAACGGATTCCGCGCTGTAAATTTCCGCTATCTTTCGTTTAAATCAAGCGGTTACTCTATTAAGCAGGGACAGCGTAGAAATTCAGCTTGGGAAGCGTGTGGTGATAAATAAAATGTATAATAAAGAACTGTGAAACAATGAGGGGAAAGGGTCGAGATGATAAAAGCAACAGAGAGATGCGCATCGGCGATAAACATCTTCATTACGAGTACGACGAGGTTCTTAAGCTGTAATCTCAGAGGCTCGAGATTTTATTTAAACTAAGCGCTAACTATTCGACAAGAATCGGAAAGCACGACTGAATAGCCAATAAGTAGAGTAAAAGATAAATCGTGAAACCTTAAATTTAAGTCTACTGAAGCATCTGCTTAGATATTTGACCTAAACATTTTCACGATTCCATTAGAAACAGGGAAATATACTAAATTAGAATCTTTCAGGAAAAGATGTTCAAAAATATCTTAGAATCTTACGGACCACCTAATTTACAAATAGAGAGAAATGCGATTTATATAAAAAGTTTCTTATGAGGGAATATTGAGCATTTTAGATAGATAGAACTTTCATCATGTTATGAAATTATGGTAATTTACTTCCCGATGCAAACTTGCTCTTGTATTTTTTCGCATTTAACGATACGGATAAATAATCACGCAAAAAGATAAAGAGCTAATATCGATTCATAAGTTACAAGAGATTTACTAACTGACATAAGATAAACATTAAACCACTCAAGAAACGTACAAAAATATGTAATACTCAGGAAAAACAACATTAGAACTACAAGTAACCTCTAGTCAATAAAAATATTACTATTGTTATCGACATAAAATAATTAATTCAACATAAATGAAATAATTAACAGATATTAATCTTGCATTTAAGCTTCGTAAATAGGTATTTTAATATTAGAGGGGCCTGTTACGTCTGATAAATTAAACGAGATGGAAAAGATACGACTATCTATAAACTTCAATAAACACGAATAAAATAGTTATACGCAAGTTCTGGATACAAATAAACGTTCAATAAATAATATGCAAACGTTTTTGATACGAGTAAGTTTACGAAAGGATTGCTTTTAACAAAATTAAGTTATTCTCTCACATATACTAACGAAAGTTAAATAAATATGTAAATGGTTTTATCTTGCTGCATAATCAAGATTTATCTACGGAATTACAATAAATTTTTCGAGCAAAGCCTTAAAAAGCAGTAAAAGTTTTCGCTTGATTTATAACTTTACAATTAAAACATGAAAGGTGAAGTTCTTTAACTTTAAAGATTTTTACTGGACAGGTAAAGATAAAACATTTCTGGCTATTTAATAACACGTTCGTGGACAATAGATGAATACTTACGTTTAAGTTGCGATACATTCTAAAAATCATTAAAAAATATACGAACACTAGTGTATTATAATTTAATTCCCTGCAATTTACGTCAATTTATATTTAATAGGAAATGGCTAGCAAGTTTATACGGCTTTAAACCAGGGACATTTAATCGACAATATAACTTAAGATATGAGTATTCATTAAAAGAAATTTCTCCAACAATAAAAATACGTTTAATTGAACAAAGCGATTGGTACTCAATGATCATTAATATTAATATTCTAAAACTTAACCATAGTCAATTATAGTTCCAAGATGAAAACATGCTATAATTCACCATGATCAGTTAAAGATTAGCGTAATATGCGAAAAAAAACATCTCGCTAAGTGAATTATTGTCTAGAAACGTTAACTACACTATTGGTGACATAAATATTCAATGCATTAAACGAGAAACTTGACATAAAATCTTGAACGGAGTAAATACAATTTTATTAAAATGAAGGGAATGATACAATATCGTTTACTATCAATTTATGAGATCGTTATATTTGAAATTAAAGCCAGGGAATCATAAATATTTATATACCAATGAAATGCTCACCTATATCTGCAAATTATCGAAATGCGCGATCGAAAAAACTAAACGATTAGATTAAAATTATATTTATAGCTAAAGGATTCATAGAATTCTCGTGGGGAACTTATTTACCTTTTAAAATGTTTCTTTTACAACAGCAGTAACAAGGAATCAACGAACATACCTGTAAAGAGAACATTGCTAAATTAGGTTTGGCTGAATGAACAGATAAATAGCAGTTTATTTAAATAAGTTAAAATGGCTTAAATTACCAAATGCAGTAAATAATTATCTATTAAATATAGAGAAAACGTGAGCTTGTATACGAGATAAAATGATTTTCCAACGCATAGTAAATAAACGTAGTTCTATGACTACTATATCTACATTAGATAAAGTACTCCGATATATTACTGAATTTTAATTAAAAGAGACTTATATAAATGTAATTTTTACTTCAAACATCACAAAAATTTTCTTTTCGCGATGGAATTTAGCTTCAAGTATTAATATGCCACTAAATTGTCTCATTTTTTCTTATACACTCATAAATTATCCAAACCGAACAACAGATGGTGAGGATCGAATTTTACTTTAAAAAGAAAAAGAAGGCTTTTACAAAAGTTTATAATTTCTTTTCCTGTACCAAATATAAATTCTGATAAAATATTGATAACTTGCTAGGATATGAATAAACAAAGCCATCGGGTGTTGGTTAAACATCTAGATGATACAGCTTTATAGACAATAGATATTTCTTGATTTATTATTATATTAATACACTTGTGCTATTGAAATGTATATATATAAACATAGAATGGAAACATATATGACGATAAATTCCTTTAGATGAGCTTTTTCGAGTAACTATATCAATCGACCACTATAGTGCAATCAAACACGTTTCGTGGGGGGAACAAACACGTAAAGTACAGAAAAGAATTTTTAATATGTCCATTGTACTTCCACGTTTAACAAAGAACACTTTTAAGATAAGATTTTCATACAGGTCCATTTAATCGACACCATCCTTTCTTTAAGATTATAGATATATAAAGGACATTATCACGGACCGAGAGCTGAAATGCAAATAGTTATAGATGTTAGGGGTCCTTTCTATTCCGTTTCGTAGTTTTTTTTTGAAAAACGAAAATTAATTGAATAGCAAGTTTGGATGATCATGCCACGTCATCAAAACAAGATTAGAACGCCAGACTTTCTTTCCTTCTCCGACTTTCCTCTTAAATGGATTTTAATTACTATTGGTAAAGCACAATAAGTGAAGTAGCATTTAGTAAACAACAAACTCAATTGAATAATAGGAAAAATTAAAATGTTATTAAAGTGGTTGATAAAACTTAATCAACTTATGTCAACTTAAAATCCGCTATGATAGGATTCAATTAAGATTTAATGTAAAACAACTCATTGAAGTTTATATACGATTTGTTTGTGAGATGAAATGATCACACGCAGATTCATATAGGCACTGCTTTTGGATATATAGTTATGCTTTTAACTGTTCGCTATTCATTTTCATAAAGGAATTCCTATTCCATGAGCTTATTCCTCTTTCTCCAAAGATGAGGAAGGACACAGAATACCGCTAATTAGCATTTGAGAATCACTTTGAATCTTGGTACAAAGTCGTGACTCCAACCAATCAATGGCTAAAAGCATGATATTCTGTTTAGCGTCCTACAAATTTTAAGAGTTTTAAGATATTTAAGAAGTCCGTTACGACAGAAAATTAAGCAGTAAGTGGAACGTATAATGCTTCTAGATACCAATTCAGAAGCATTGATACAACAGAGAGATTTGAAATAAATTTTCGATTAAAAGAACTCCTAATGACTTCCATTTTGCTAAGAGTGTGTTGATTGATGAATTCCTCATTAAAAACGAAAGCTCACATTAACAGCGCTAGAGAACGATTGGGTTTGTAAATACAAGCTTTCGGAAAAACAAGAACACGGCATAAGAATTTACAACTTTTTTGTCATTAGTATAACCCTTTGACAATTACAATGACTTTCCACAATTTTATTAGCAGTAATGTGTAGTTTTTTTCAGTTAATGAATTACAAGATTTTCAACTAAGTTTGAATTACTGATAATGATTAACTTCCAACTTTTAAAGAATTGCCACTTAAGTTCAAACGCCATATTGCTTGTAATGGATGTACATAAACTTCGTGCTTAGTTTAGCTATTAAAAATCAAGATATAAAAATAAAACATAGCGCTCCTATTTCGTAAAATATAATAAAAGTTAATAACGTATAATTTATAGTTTCATAAATAAGCTAGAAAATAATTTATAGTAAGCATTAAACCTTAGCGAGTAGGAAAATGAGAAGGGAATGAACCTTGAACTTGGCTCAACTATTCAATCCTTCACGACTAAGTAAATACTTCCACCGTTACAAAGCATCTATTCTTGTTAAACCGACATTTACTTCTTTAGAAACCATCATAAATCACTCATAGAGAATGAATCGGAGATTGTTTACTTTTAAGTCGTTAAGGTGATTCTAGGGAACAATTTTAATGTTGGCTTTTCGTATATTACTTCCTCGATCCTTCCGCGAAAACGTATACCATTGAACATGAAAACGCAAAACTGCTATCACGTGAAATATAGTACTTACATCATCATTTCACACTAAATATCACTCTTTATAACGATTAAATGAACTTCTTATAGAAAAAAGCACTGTACCACGAGAATCAGATTTCATACATTTTTAACTTTCTAAAAAATTACGGTTTAATCATTTACATTTTACTAGTATATAAAAATGGATCAAATAAGAAACGTACAGCGTAAAATGGTGTATCGATGAGAGTAACTACTATCCTGAGATAGTGTTTTTGAAGAAATTTCGCTATAAACTCAATCCGTCGAATTATGCATTGTTTAATCTAATAGGTCTACCTGAAAGTTCTGTCATTTTTTAGAATGAAACAAAAGAATAAATTTTTTCATACTTTGAATAAAGTTTATTGAATAATATTAATTGCCATCATTATTTATGACTTCTTTCCAGCGTGATGGCATTTTGTATATCCCATTTTTAAAGAATGTCTTATCTCTAGAGGCCAAGAATTTAACCAGTGTTTGTCTGATTTCTTCTTCTTCCTTGAATTGTTTGCCCTGCATGAAATTTTGTAAGGACAGAAACCATGGGTAGGCGGTCGCGTCTCACTTAAAACTAAAAAGAATTGTCTTCGTTTTATTCATCTAAGACGAAAATGCGTATGCATTGCTAGCGATCAAAAGAGAGAGCCAAATATGTGTTTAATGAATATGAGCTCAATTGTTGAAACATTGTAACCGGAACAGACAGAACTTTCCGGTAGACCTAATATTTTCTTGAATGATTATGACACCGATTACTTGGGTAAAAGCCAATGGTGGAAACATATATTTTATACATAATCAAAACTTTCATTTTCACTTTTGATCACTTTTCATGAACTTACCAAGCAAAACTTCATCACGAATGCTTGGAGGAACTAGAATGAGATCGATTTAGATTTTGTCTTCATATCAACCGACTGATCGTAACACAATCCTAGAGATCAGAGGACTATAGTAACGAACGCAAATGCATGACACTGCTCCCGCAAGACTATTTATGATTTAAAACTTCATTTCGAAGCGGTAGGGAAACTTTGAATTATTCCATTACGCGTCTGAGCCACGGACAGCTAAGATTTGAGCCGAAGGTAGATTTAGGAGCGAATGCTTTCAGCAGATGGTTGATAGCGTAAAAAATAGAGGAAAAGGGATTGCTAGGGATATTTTGAGCTCGCGTCGCCTAGCAATTCATTCCGTTATAGAAGCGTTAAAGAAGCTATGAACGTGCGAGGGAGCAACAAGTGGTTCGCAATCCTGATAACGGCCTGAAATCGATACTTTTAAAGAAGCCGATGAGCATAGATTGGACTTCCGTCAACGTACTTGCACGGAGCTCACTGCCGTCCGAGATAAACGCTAAGATGCAACACAGATATGGATTTCTACCGGTCTGCAGCTCTTTTAACTCATGGCAGAACCTATTCACAGCCATCGGTGAAATTAAAACAGACACGAAATACGAGTAGTATGAACTTCAATAACTGACTTGGATCCGAAATGATAATTCGCTCAAATTATAAATTAACGATTTTAAGAAAATCTTACTGTTTATAGGGGTTTATTTATCATAAATTGTATATTGTAATTTATACACAAATCCGCATGAATGCACTTATGAGAACTCTTTTTTAAAGTTTTAAATAAATATTCATCACTTCACCTAAAATGATGACCTGAAAATGACCATGATATTGCACATTGGGACCCAAAGGATATATGTTCTATTAATATTATTCCTAAATCTCACTTCTGTTATTTTAAATAGATAACAAATAATTATACTGAAATGTACGATTGTGGAAACAACTGCAACTTGTTTTTGAAAATTTGATTATCATGTCGGACTATTTGTGATAACATTTTATATTAAAATTAATTTAGGATTCTTAATACCCTATATAACTTAAATGTGTCAAAAAGAATTACGAACTTGAACATTTATTTAGGCTAGATAATGATAAAAATTACGGTATTTATTCAATATCCTCCAGTTTTTCTTCTCTATCTAAACGCATAGTAAATTATAATGCTATTTATAATTAATTATCCACGACATTTTATACTTAGAAACTAAAATAATCGCATTCTATTCTGCCAAAACTAAAAATTCTAAAGAAAACTAAGTAAATAAATCAATGTATTCATACCCTTATATGCACTTATTGTAAAAAATTAGCATCGACCTTATAAGAGGCGCGAAAAACCCTTAGTTAGTACTATTGATAAGGAAGCAAGAATAAAATCATAGGATTATTCCCAAATAGAGTCCTGTCTAAAGTTCGAAGTCGAAGAATCATTATTAAGGCACTACAGCGAAGAAGTAGTTGGATAAACCTGTAAATTTCTTACTTAAGGGAATAGTGTGAATTGATGGACTTATCTTTTGTAGAATATTCGTGATGTACGAAGCAACACGCAAATTGAGATGTATTTCCAATTTCGCGAAAACTCTACAAAATGAGGCAACTTCTATTTTTATACATCAAAAACATGCGCGGTACTAATTGAAAGTTAAAGCATGAATTAAATTATCACTTACTTCAAAAACTCGCGGGGATTAACTAATGAATAATTAGCAGAAAATGACACACGTGAAAGATGCACTTAAACTACTTCAATGCCCAGATATTGATTATTTACAATTTTAATTCATATATAAGATACATAAAAAGATTGAAAGCCGATGATGAACATTCATTAGAACTGACGGAATTTTACCCAAGTTGAATCTATTGCGGAATAAAATTAGTAATTTATTAAAAAGATAATACAAACAAAATTGATTTCTTAAGTAGAATGATTATTTAATTAGATGAAGGCAGTATATTCTTACTCTAGAATTGGTAATTCTCAGATAAATTTTAAATAGGAAATACAATTGATGTAAACATTCTAGGAACTGGCAATATAAAACATAGGGATGTTGCTTCGAGGAAAATCTGTAATGAGCATTTTGCCTTGTAAATTTAGTAATGTGAGGATTGGTAACTCAAATAGCTTCATACAAATGCATGAACTGTTAAACGGTTTCCAAAACATCTTGAGGTGCTTTAAATGGGGGCAATTCGAGCTTTATGTTCAACGCTTGTACAGACATGCATAAGCAAACAGCTTTTCTGGGTACTACACTTCACATTGGCCGGTACTGGTCAGGAACTTAGCAATGGGCTCGTATATTTATAATGCTTCGATAAGGAGTATATCTTGAATAGAGAGTCTAGAGGTAGAAGAAGTTCAGCTGTGACGGGAAATGAATCGAGAGTCCACTCTACAATTTACCAAGTCTATCCAACCAACATGCCATCCAATAGTCTCTTGACCGGAAAATGCCCATCAGTATAGCTTCCTGTTGATTTTATTTCCACATTGACATCCACCACAGCACGGGTAATGAATGCTCTTCGCGCTGCCGCGTAACTAAAAGCATTATCTATATATCAAATCGTGAATGGAGAAAACTTCATCGCGACTATATTTACGCGAGAACGGGTGACGTGTAATCGGCGAAGTTATAGACAGAGTTCCGAGAAAATAAATTACTATTCGATAAAAAGAACCCCTCTAACGGCTCGTACATCGTGCATCGATACTTAACCAATACTTCGCGATAAATCAAGCGGGGGAATCCGCGGAGAAGCGGGGGAAAGGTTCCGACGATGGCCCCCCTGCCAAGTACCAAACATGGCTCCGGAGGATCAGCGCGACGGCACAGCGATCTTTCAAAGCGCCGCACTTGTGATACCCGCGCGTCTCCGCAGAGGCTATCGATAGGGCAATTTACGACGCCTCCCGCAAAAGAAATCCTCTTAATTGCATTACACGAAATGGATGGCCGCTAATTTCTTTTCGTGCCGGGAAACAAAACGCATTCGTTTCCCAGACGTCCGCTTTTTGCCGTCGAAATTTCGGTCCGCGTGGGACGAGCGACGATCAATTTCGCCCCTCGGACGAGGACTTTGACAAACGTCGCGGTCTCGGGCGTGTATCCAGCCCCGATTGATAAATAGACCGGCGGTGCCGATGATGGGAACGGGCGGGGTAATGAGTCGATGCATGACAAATAGAGGCGGCCTTTTCCCAGGATTCCGATCCAGGTGCGCGGAAAGTGACGCGGTCCCGGCCGGGCGCGGACGGGGAGCGACCGGCGACGGAAAATGCAAAATGGTCGGGAGACGTGACCCCAATGAGAAGCGTTTTTTTTCGCGTCCACGCTTAATTAAATAAACTGGGTTTTCGATAACATCCGTTTTTGGTGCAATCCATATTCGGAGGTTATATTTCATCCATCGAAGTGGAGGGAAATGTCCCGTTCCTTCTGTCCGTTGAAAATCGAGTTAATTATAGGAGCGAATGCGTCTTCTGCGGAGGTGAATTCTAATCGTCTTGAATTTAAAAATGAAATTTCCTGGCTCGTTTTTCTCCATCCTTCATCGGTCTATTCAGAGGAAACGGCGGTTATTCCCTCGCCTCTAGTCACGCTAGGAGATAAAACGTATATTAGCTTTAAGCAGGTGTCCAATTTATGCACCGATGGGCTGCGTTCGCCGGGTTTCGCTGTGCTTAACTATTGGTCGACGTTAGTGCATACAATGGAATCCTCAATGTCTCTGCTGGATATAAAACACGGCGAATTGAAGCATAAATCAAGGGAATTCATACCTCTTCGAGAGTTCCCTCAATCACTTTTTTCCTCGTAAAGAAGTCTCGCTGCGTCAGCGATACTCTGAGGCGCTTCAAATGCAATGAAATGAAGGGAAGAGCTTATCTTAAATTTACTCAAAGAACATAACAAGAAACCGCAATCCCATTACACCCTTCTGCGTTGAGGCCGAAGTGTTTGCACTCTTCCTAAGACCAACAGATAACTTGAACAAATTGGAAAAAACACGCGACTGACTTTCCTCGATCCCTGTCTCCCGTAATAACTTAATAAACCGAGAATTTGTCGGCAAACAGCACATGCCACGTCACACACCACCGATGGAGTTTATTGCGGGATTATACGAAGCAAATTTACAACAACAATTCTTTCACTTTTACGACACCGTGCGATGAATGCACACGTACCAACTCAAAACATTCAATATTCATGGTCCTTCATCGCGGTATAGCTCAAAGGAAACCTACAGCTTCGTCTCTTTGCCAAGTGGGCTGGGCTTTAATATTTCATTAGATTAGTTAATTGCCGAAAATGTTATCTAAACTAAAGCTGATAACGTAGACACCGACTCTCCTTCATATTTCGAAGTAACACGTGGCACCACAATAAAAGTTTTCGTACGGAATGCTTCAACTAAGTACGAATTAACAGGAGATGACATCATCAATTAATTTTCACGGGCATTAGTGTTTTTTCCTAAGCTCCTAAGGTATCTTTTTCTTATTTTTTGTACGAAGCAACTTCGCTTAATCATCGGAGAGAGGAAGAAATACGAACAAATTAGAGCGACAAAAATAATTTAGAAACAATCTGTACATCTACAGCTACATCTGTATTTCATCTTTATTATTTCATCTTGTGCACTTTAAGCGATGACAGGTTATGAAATACTCATACTAAGCGATACATACATCCGAACATACTCTACGTATCGATCACGAATGCAAAACATATGGTAGAAAAATCAAAGCTCAATATCACTAAAATATTAAAACACGATTCAACGTCTCATGTAATTGCACAGCCCTTTCTGTTTAGAATAGACTAAATAGTTCCGGGGTTACGTAAGCAATCAAAGAATCATTCGGTGACGAAAGAGAGTAGATGTTTGAGATACCGATTTACCTGCAAAATACGGCGGAATTAATTTTAATTTCCTGTTCTCGCAAAAAATGTTTCGGAATAGAAATTCCACCCGGCCATTTGCCCCGAAGTTCGAAATATCGAGGGGAATTTCCTCAGACGGTCCTTTTCGGTAGTCGGAAAGGGCACAAGTTTACGATATCCCCTCCCCAATCAAGACGAGAATCTGTCATCAGGCGTTTTGTCCTTTTTTCAGTCCTCATCACAATGGCCGACTTGCGCAATCCATTCCTCCTCGTTGCCTTTTCTTGCGAGGAATTCTATCCGACACCGAAATTTATCCACAACACATTTACGACAAATCGCCGTCCCACCCACATGGACGGAGGAAGGAAAAAATGGAACAAAAAAGGAACGAGAGGAAGAAACCGAATTGCGACTAAAACAATTAACATAGCGAGGGAATCCGGCTTCCCAGAAAGAAGCACTCGGTTGTCTGCGAAAAGAACGCTGAGCCGTGAAGTGAGAAAAGTCTGCAATGCGATGTTAAGCCACCCCATGGGGAATAGACAGAAGAATACGGGCCGAAGCGCGGAGAGCGTACGGAGAGGACGCGCATTCTTTCCGACGGTAAAAACATGCAAAGGAATACAGGAAGCCGCGAGAAGGAGGGAAAAAATAAAGGGACTGAGAAACGAGAGCGGAATTACGAGGAAAACGAAGGAAAAGACTCCGGAAATAGAGTTCACGCATGCGTCACGACCTAAACCCCGCCCGTGGCGACCTCTGCAACCCTTTCGCACAACCATCAACGGAAGCGTTTTGATACTGCTTCAGCTAGTCCGACAGCAAGAGAGGAATCTTCCGGTAAAACTCTTGATTCCGAGTGGAACGCGGTTATGCATCAAGCGCGCTTTACTCCCTCTCTTCCAGCACCATCCAGAGGAGGGCTACAAGAACAACTTCCCTCGTATGACCATACATCTCGTGTCCACCGACTTTCCCTCTTCCATTAATTCTCCCTTCGCATCCGCTCTTGAGGGAAGAAACCTTTTAAAAGGCTTTCTTTGGCGAGAGGTGGAGGCCATGGCAGCGGCGATTAGGACTCCGGCGATAACACTCCGCGCTTCCCTGCATCGGTTGTCGCGGGGGACTCCGGAGGGCCGGCTCCCGGACCCACGAATTGGATGGCAATCGAATGGTTTGTACGAATGAACGTTGGCAACTGCGACTGGAGGCGGCCTTTTTCCCGAATGGATACGGTGGGGAATTCCCTCTGATGTGATCGAGCGGGTCGATACGTTGCAAAGGCGAGGCTTTTACATTCAATTAACGTCGATTCAAAGAGATCCGTAAAAAACAAATAGAGATGAACGGATTTCCGAAAGATGAAAGCGGACAGTTCACATTCTCTGGCAGTTTTCCTATGATTCTAAAGGAACACAAAGGAGTAGAAACGTCAGAAAAAAATAGCTAAAAAAAGGCATTATGAGGAGATTTACTAAGATCGTACTCTAATGGCTATATTCAGCAATGAAGAAATTACCTCATAAATTAACGGAAAATATAAAAAATTAAATCTAAAAAAATTTTGAAACAACATACTCAATTTCATAAATATCGCCCATCAGAATTACTCTGATAAATAATCGAGATTGTAGTCGAAAGTGGCTAGATTTATTATTTATTTAACCGAACCGCAATCATATAGACAATCGATAATTAGTAGAACTATTTTAGCAAACTCAAAACAAATGTTAGTTCAATAAAAATGAAAGTAGTGGTAAAAACATCGAAGTATACAATTATCTGCCATGAAATTCAGTGAAAGGGATCCAATTAGTAATTTACGCTGGTTAATTGATGACAAATCTTGCCTCTAAGGCCGATAAAATTAACGGTATCTGGATACATTCGAAACATTTCCGCATTATCCGATTTCTAATGGACTAATAGCTTTATGATTGGTTTCCAGCAGTAAAGTAGGGTATCAGTTGCTGCAACCAAGTTTGATTAATTGCCTATTACGCAAGATTCAATTAACAGGCTAAGTCCTATTGAGATAAATCTCCTTTGAGAATTGGCAGTCCATTGAGAGCGATGTTTAAACTCACGAAAACGATACGAGTTTCAAAATCTTGACCTAAATCGTGTTAAAACGACCAAACTGAAATAGCGCCTCAATCATCGATGGGACGTAGAATAGCGACCATAACTTTCACATCTTAGAATCTATTTCCCTATGGTAATGCATGGCAAAACTGGTTGTCAAGGTCTCGATTACGACTAATGGAGAATAGATTAAGCTATTGGGTAATGACCCTCTCAATTCGAAAAACCAACACAATCAAAAACCTCGAAAGAGCTTTTATTGAATTTGAGAGTTGAGAAGTTATTCCTTGCTAGGCTAAATTTCACTTAAGCAACATCTTTAAGGACATAATGCAATGAATTTCGAAGATGAGTATTGCATCTTCAAATTACGGCAACGACTGATTCCTTCATTGTGTGTTTACCTATCGATAAATAAGTGCCTTCAGAAGAAACCTATATTCTGTTCAGTAACATGTTGCATAAAAGAAAGAAAAATTATGTTCATCGTTAGTTTCAAAAAATAAAAAATCAACCTACAAAAATTCCTAAAATATAAGGTTCTATTGGATTTTATCCTCGCTTAGTCTTAAAAAATACAGAAAAAGAATTATTTATATAATAATATGATAATAAAAATATATTCGCTTGCTTGCAAGCGACAACACTAAAATATCATCATCGCAACGATATCTAATCTATCGTAATTGCTATCTTAAAAGTGAAAAAACAAATAAATTTAAGAAATATTTACGAAAACGATTAATATTGAAATGATTGGCAATAAGAATCTATTTCATTATATAATTTATTATTGTAAATGAACTCACACAGAAGTAAAAATGTTTTTTATTACTAATCTACTTTCTTATAATGATATGTTATAAAAATGTAGAAATTATTATAGTTTGATAGAAAATAGTTACGTATTTTTACACAATATATGGGTTAAATTGAAAAATAACATCTCACTGACCAAAGCAAACCAGGTACCAATACACAGAGATATGCGATACCTTAAGACAACCATAGCCTACAAAAAGAATGTGTCAATGAGAAGGAACTGAAGACGCATTACAGTCTAACCATCAATTATTGGTCAATATAGAGACTCCTTAATAGCTGGTGCAGAAAATAACTCACCAGGGCAAAAATTTAAAAAGAAAATAATTCTAACCCTGAACCGAATTTCACCAATTTGAAAAGCTACACCGTAACGCAACGGTATCTGCAGGATTGGTGGTCAGTAAGCTTTGGGTCACATGAAAACCCTAGGGATCGTCAGATATTTATTTGTTCCCGCCCCCGGCAAAAAACCTTAATACCGCTGGCCGTTTCTTGGGCACCAGAGGAAGGGGCCGGGCACATCATTTTTACCTGAATACCTCACAATACGGTTCAGAAACACAGGTAAAAATAATGAAATAAAACTGGATACAAGAAGCCCTTCTGACAATCCAGAGGAAAAATACACTAGTAATTCAGGCATGAAGTAGTATTTATACATTCCTCACATATAATTATATAATACAATTTCGCCCGAAATTAAGACTATTTTATTATTCTATAAACATTCCTCCCTTAAAATAGTAAGTACTTTAAGCGCAAAGAGATCACTACATTGGTATTTGTCTTTATCTTAAAGAGAAATAAAGGAAAACTATACAACTTTGAAAGATGGTTTCTAATGACAATGAAAATCAAAGAAATGTATGCAAAGTCTTACATTCATTATGTTGCATTCCTTCAGGCTTCACTGAGTAAGCATTCATAAATAAGCACACATAAATGCATTTATTTTGCTCACTATACACTTAATAAAGTTGCTGCTTTGATATTTAAAAGAGGTTCAGAATTTCAAACTTCTCGTTCAAACACAAAAATTGTTTTAAGATTCTTGGGAAATATAAGAGACCTAAAATACTCAGGGAAGAATCACGATAAATGGTTTCGAAAACAGAAAAATTCAAAAATGATTTTAAAGACGAATTTTTCTAACGATAAGTAAGTTTACAAGAGAAAAAGTTTGCAACATACTACACTATCATTTTAATAATAGACGCAAAGGAGCCCAAAACTGAAGAAAATCAGGCATATCATCAAGAAGATTATAATTCAATATTTAGATGTTCACTTTTTATCCCAAATATAAGAGTGAATGGATGATGACATGAATATTTCATAAAGCCTAACAGCTAACTTCCGAATGTCGAAAAAGCCCATCTAACGACGGCTTCGTTAACTTGGAACAGACATTCCTAAGTTTAAAAAATATTTTAAAACAATTCTATTGTGAATCAAGGAAATATTTAAGGGCAATCCGTTTTTAAATAAAAAATGAGTCGCATTGTCTTCGTTAATTAAATTCATGAATTCCGCGGAAACATTCCTATTCAGGAAAGCCTGTCCGGGAAGGGAAGTGTGAATACTTCATACTGTATTCCGCGGTTCTCGAATTCCTAAAGAAACATTTTGATATATTGAGGATACTTTTAGATTATTTAAATGGAAATTCACAAAATTTTAGTAATTTTGACATTTTATGGCACTAATCAAAACACGTTGAAATGACGATATAAACTTTTGAAGGAATGAGAAAGCTTTATGAGTTCAATAAAATTTTCTTCCAACTTCTGAGCGTGGTATAACTCTGTTAGTTTTAATACTTCAATTTATCAAAGCAAATCCAATTTCACCTGGTTATATCCCAAGCATAAACAACTCCAGAAATATTTAGAGAAATTCACAAGGATCTGTTAACAGGTTACAGATTTACCAACAATAAGTTAGTGGCATGCAATCAAATACTATAAACCTTCAATTTTCAGTCTTTCTTTCTCCTTTCTCTTACAATTATGGTTTACGATACACATTGTACATTAGAGTAAAAGAATACGAATTGCAACGGCATGTTCCAAAGCTAATAAATATAAAACGGAAAGTTTATATATAACATTTCATTGCCCATAATAGAAAGGAATTATGGAGAAAAATGCGGAAATAGCAAATTTCTGCGGCGATGGTATACCTTTCTCTTCTCAAACAACATGATTTACAAAACTTTTCACGGAGATTTACTCAACAACTTCTTCTGCTCACGATTTCCTTTCCCTTCTGTGATTCAAATTCCGCAGATTGAATAATGAAACTAATTGGGCCGTTAAATTTAATACAAAAGAACAAAAGCAGATAAGAGATACCTAAAATTGCCTTTCGAAAGGATTCAGCAAATAAGATTCCGTACTCTGTAACGTTTCGCGTATAAATGAAAGGGGTAATAATGGCGTAATGGTGCACTATGAAATAACTCTCGTATACAGCTATCTCGATCCGTACGCGGAAGACGGAGTTCATGAATCGAGTCAATCTAACAATTTTCCCTTTAGTCGCTTGTTCGTGATCGAAGTGAACTTCTCCAGACGATCCTCCTCTAAGTGGAAAACTCCCTCCGACTAACGGATGAGTATTGAATCCCTCACAAAGAATTAAATAGAAAGGGTTTGCTATTAGAAGATACTAGATTATTTTGTTCAGTGAAAGAACCTATTATCTTCCTATGGAACTCGTGCTCATACTATAAATTATGAAAAGCATGAAATCCATGCAATATCCACGGCCTTACAGATAGAAACCATTACATATTTCAACTGAATTTTATAATACAAGACAGACGGTAATTAGCAATTAGTTACGAAAATGAATTAAGGCATCGCATTCAACTGCTAAAAGGTGTAGCGATTATTGAAAATCTGTTGTCACGCCGAGTAAAAGGGACTCAATTTTACGCTTTGTGTTTAAGTTAAAAGAGACTACCGATGTGGGTACATATAGAACTACTAGATTCTTCGAACTGATATTTTAGGTACGACTTGTTCATTCATTAAGCGTGAAGCATAAATAAAAGCCAAATAATTATCATAATTAATTTTAGCTCAGAACATTAATAGCTATTGAACATCTTTAAGACTTATATCGTTGTACAGGATATAATTTCACGAGACTTGAAATGAAAGAAACCAAAAACGGGCATGAAAATAAGAAGATAAACGTCCATGAGACTATAACACTATCATCTATAACAGTTACAGTTACCCTGTAAAAGTTACTTCTATTGAAGTATTTTATTTGTTCGTCAAAAATGTGATGCATGATGCCTTTACCATTAAAACACACAGAAGGCTAGAAAAATAATTACTCGCAAGGAAAATTTGAGGTGAATGGTATTTTCTCATATCATTGGAAAAAGAACTGCACTTCATTATTTATGTTTTGACCATTTTATACGAGAAAAGAGCATAATTTCATCAAGTTAGATAGAAATAATGGCAAATTTGATGAGTAACGTTCCGTAAAATACGGTAAGAGCAATAGACGATTAGTTTTCGAAACATATAGTTGCATTTTTTCCCGAAAATCATAAAGTAAAACTATCGAAACAGAATACTTAACCATAATAGCATTGAGGCCACAGTCGTGACGCTAATAATTGAACAACGTTCCAGGAAATCACTCCATTCAAATATTACAGGTAAATCTTAAACGTAATTTTCTGCGTCGAGATTAAAAGAAAATTGAAATTAAAACTTTGGAGATTGAAACCCGTACTCACGATATTCTTGAGGAAGGGTGGTGTACCGAGAAGAAACGACTGCCAGTGCCATGACCCTCGATTTATGTAATAAATTACAACACCAAAGATTTAATGGAATCTGATAAATTTTTACCGAGTCATTTCAAAAACATACACTCTCGGATTCGACTAATCGATGAATACCGAATGGAAGCTTGCAGAAAAGCACCGTGTCCGTGACGGACAAAACGTTTATAACCTTTGGAAGGTAGCGAGAGGTATGACCCGCAAATTCGTCTGAGTGTGATTGGCAAGCCTTACTATCTTATGACCAAATCGGAGGGTCTTGGGCGGTTTGGATAGACGGAGAATTTCCATCGAAGGCCGCAAGAGCTGCATCGTGCCGTCCATCAGCACCTTCTATATCTTGATCTTACTTCCAATTATCCAATGGCGGCATAATGATATCGCAAAATCATTGTTAAACAAAGCAATCGCCTCAACAAAGGAGGAGACAGGTTTGAACAAACAAAACCGATTCCTCACAAAGGAAGAGTGAATATTTGTAAGAAAAATTCGATGGAAACTTGGGTCCAATACTTGGTGTACCTCTCTTAACAATCATAACAGTTAATTATTGTCCAGTAAGTTGTTTATGATCTGATTTCATTTTATTCCACCAAAAGCAAAGGCAAGATCAAACAAGGAAAATTTTTGGCGAAATGAAAGAAGCCTTAGCTGGTTTGTATAATGTGAGAGATAATTAACAATTATATGGATTTTATAAAAATTCTTGAGTATATTCCTTACATCAAATATTCATTCATTGCAAGTAAATTTGTTAATTACATTAACCAATACTTTGAATAAGGAAATAAAGTTCCATAAGGTAAGGAAAGGTTACAGGTATATATATCTCGATAAAACTAGTTCTTTGAAAAACTCATTCTAATTAAATCAGTACATTACTTAACACGACGATAAATAAATTTATAAAAAAGAGCGTTATAATGAATATTGATTACTATGCATACATTCCTATACATAACATTTTTCGGACAGTCAATCAATGAAGAGAGATCTAAATACTTTTGATTCTCTTCAAGAAGAGATGTAATCGAACCTGATTATCCAAATGGTAGACTTTTCGTGTGTATAAACACGAACTCGTTATCGTCTAAACAGCCTATATAGGCCTACCATAAAGGGTATTTTCTCGAAAGAGAGAAAATGGTATACGATATGATCGAAAGAAACCTGGAGGGCTAAAGAAAGGAAAATGTAACAGAGAAAATGACCTTGGATGGATCAAAGAGAGATATCAGGATCGACAGAAAGCTGCAAAAACAGGAAGGATTGAGCATATCATTTAATCATTCGGAGTCTGCAAATTGTAGACAGCTTTTCCGACTTAAATATGCAAATGTGATGAAGCCTGTTTAATCTCATTGGTAGCATCATGATATCAAGATCTTAGCTATTCCGTGGAATTACCAAAGCTTACCGCACTATTGTTTCTAATAATATAACACGAATTAAAATCTTAAGATGGACGTGATTTATAGTAAAAAAACTTACTATTGAAAACAATTTTTAAAGGAATCTTTATCAGAATCATTAACAAGCTTACATAATTATACATAGGTCTCTTACATAATAATAGATAAATGAAAAAATATGTATTTATCATTTGGTGAGTTCAAAAAACAGATTTAAATGCAGATTGGAAATTAATTTTTTGAAATATAATTCTTCATCCCGAAATTAAACATTCTTACCTAAAGTTGAAAGACAGATTCTAAGAAACATATAAAGCTTAAACGAAGAAAACAAATACAACGATGTTAATCATATGCTTCACTTGACATCTACTTGGGCGTGATTTCGGAGAAGGGAGAATTAGGGATACTTAACGAGCGCGTCTTTTGTTCCACGTTACCAATGATACATCGACCGATCCCACCGATCGTGGTATTTTATCTCTATAACAGAATCGACCGTAGCCTTTCCCCATTTCGAATACCCCAACGTCTGCAGCGGCGTCGGAAAAATACGCAAACGTCTATATCCGAGTGCCGTTTATAATTCTTCTTTGAAGGGATCGTATACTTCGCTCTCTATGCATTTCGGAGGGAAAAAGTCGGGAAGAGAGATGGCAAACCGCGTCCGTTTAGTTACGGCACTTCCGAGATGTATCACACCTAAAAACCTCTGTAAACTTTGAAGGGGAGAAGGTGGGACACACCCACCCAATCTTTCCTTACACTATTCGCACGCACTGCGTGTGTATATTCTTGTCTTCCCTCCGCATATCCGTGAGGGAGAACCCCTTTCCCTCCTCCCCCGGTGAGAGAATCCGCAGTAAATCGAAAGGGGCCGGAGGGATGCTTCTATAAAGAAAGGGGAGGCAAGAATGTGAGTGGAAACGACTTTATCTCTTCCCTTCTCCAAACGAAGATGGAAGGACTTGGGAGATAGAGAATGAGGCGTATGGATAGAGAAACGGGGAGAAGAGGTCAGCGCCTCCCGGGAAAGACTCCTCCGGACGACCTCCCAACGCCCCGCGAACTCGGCAAAAATGGAAAAGAAGGATACCCAACATATGGAGTCCGAGGCATTCCCTTCTGCTCAATCTCCCGATAAATAAACAACGGAATGAATTACGAGTGTATGCTTACCATCGTCGGGATATGAACGGTGCCTAACATGAACTTTGAACGGTGAGGTCTCATTATCATCCCCTCCTTTATCTCCCTTTATCAGAGGAATTCCCGAAGGTGGAATTTTAAATGGGAATACGCAATCTAAATTCTAGATTGCTCATCATAAGTGGCTTGTTTCATTCCCGAGTCGAGTAAATGATACCGCGGTCACATCTGCAACCGTTGCGATTCCGAAAGATGTTCTGTATCAATTGGATTGAAATTGATCGAAGGAACTCGCACAATCTTATCGAGGGTGTTACGTAACAGAGAGCACGTTAGAAGATCAAAACGACTAACCTCTCGCGCACTCGCAAAGATGTCGATGAATCTTCTCGCTAACTTTCCACCTGTTCGTCCATTTCAATCATTCATATCCTCGCGGCTAAATGTATTCGATGGAGCAACAGCGGAAAGTGAAAAACATGATTGGAAGTAAACGACTCGACGGGAAATGTGCTTTGACATTCATGATCGCAGACTGCCCTAGGGTCTTCGCAAGGGCCTGGAGAAGCGAAAAACAAAAAAGACGACCCCTGAAGGCAGGTGAAAAAATTAAAATGCGAACCTCGCGAAGATGCGGTCGGGGACGACGTTGATGCATAAGAAAGCGTTAGCGGGACAGCGGATGGACGAGTGAGCGATTGTGTGGAACATTCCGGCAAAATGTTCAAATTCTCCACGGTCCTTTCTTTCGGCAGAGCAAATATAATATCCGAGAAACGACGAGGCAAAAATCTGCGCTGACGCCACTGAAACGATGACTCACTTTTAACGACAGGAAATTCAATATTCATCATGAGCGAAAGAGTGATGTCCCATTGTCACGAGACGGACGGCTCCGGAAATGGCAACTGGAGCATTAAATGGAAGGTAACGGTTCCTTAATGGACATTCGATCATAATGAACCGCGGACGTATTGTAAGACCGAGAAAGGATCTACATCTCGGAACACAGACACTGTACATCAAAGGCGAATGCAACGAGAAAAAATCAAATTTAGTCGAAAAAGACGGGATTTTTTATTAATGTATCGCAATAGTTGGAGATACGTGGAGAAGTTGAAAATTCCCGAACACAAAAGACAACGAGCGCGAGTCGTTCGGTACACGGACAAGAGCTTAAGGCATAGCGGAGGTGGAATATTAAATCCTTGCTCATCGGTTACCGCCAAGTAGACGAATTTATTTGTTGAATCGCGTTAGTACCTCGGATGGTAAAGAAGTAAGTCGAGTGCGCGGATGGAAAAGATGAACGTACGAAATGATAGAGAAACAGGAACGCGAAAAGATGACAAGGTTATCGAGAGAGGATGCTTAGAGGAGGAGGTGACGATTGAATTAACGAGACTGGCTAGATGAGATTGGATAGGAAGGAAGAGGGCGGGGAATATATAAGGAGATTGCACGCGTCATGAACTGGAGAATCATGACCGACTGTTAGATAAGACAACACGGTAGGATGCGATGGGAAATGGGTAAAATGGAGAGGGATGTGGAAAGCGTGCGAGGGAGGAGGGGTGTTGGTGGAATGCCACGGAGGAGTGGGAGAAGAAGATGGCGATGCATAAACCCCCGAGAGAAGGAAGTTAGGAGGAGTAATAGCGAAGATTTGTGATAAGGGGAAGCCAATGGGAAAGAGGGCCCGTGTGAATTGAAGAAGGTGGAGGGCAGGTGCAAGGAGGGGGAATGCGTGAGATGCCGCCACGCACACTCGCGGCAGCCAAACGCAAACACGTACTCCTTGTAAAAGTGGAGATTGACTCTTTTTCCGTGCCTGGTCCGTGGCCGCCCAGTCATGACCCGCCTCCAATTTTCCGCCTCCTCCGGGGAGTTGACGAGGGGATTAGCCAGGGAGAAATACGGGGAAGGGGAAATCTACATATGCATGCAGGAGAAACTGCCAAATTGGAGGTTTCGGATGGAAAACGGGAGGAAGAGTTCGCAGATGCTATGCTGAGGCCAAACCCCCGAAAATCATCCTATTGTTTCCCTCTTTATCTGCGAATGGAGTGTAAAAACTCTTCCCGCTAGTTACCCCCGGATTCTTCCCCTTAATGACTGATGCACGAAAGGATACGGAATCTTATTTTCCTTGGGGATCGAGGAGTTTTAATAAAGGCTTTAAGCTACGATTCCGGGAGTTACTGAGTTTAGAAGCCCATTCCGTGAATATTTTTTCGCTTTAATGCAGGGCATAAATTTGCATATTCGCGCCACTGCCGAGGGGATAAGAAACTGGCTACCAGACGGAAAATTACAGAGTACAGCGAGAGAAGGAAATAGAAAGATTTTTCGCAATTTGGAACCTGCAGACAGAATACCACGCGAAAAATAAAAGAGATTGCTTTGTTTAATAAAATTATTTTACCGAAAGAGATATTTGTTATAGCGAAAAAATAAAAGTGCTAATAATAATATATAAATAAATAGTGCTTGTGTTATGAAACCCAGAACAAATATTTAGAAAGATTTTATAAACCACTTAAAGTGGTAATAATTAAAAGGAAATTATCGTGTATTTCATAAGAAATGCTGGGAGGAAGATTATTAGGGTATAAAAATAGAATATAGTCTTATAGATTGCTCAACGAAAATTATTCGTTCTACAAACCACCTGCTTGCTTAACTATAAGGAGTGTAGTTCAGAAACGTTTCCATTAAATGATGGGAGTAAATTTTTAAATTTAAGAGTTACTAAAGAAATGTAAGAGTATAGTAAAAATATTCTATTTTACGAGAATAGGAAAGCTCAATTATATGCGATTTGATGGTTACAGTTTTTTCTCATAACGATTCAGAAAATTCTTGACTTTGGAAAATCTATGGTCGCATAAATTATAACGCAGACTGTTATGGGAATAACAAGATAGCCAGATTACAATTGGAAATCCAATTTTTACAAATTAGTACGATCTGAACACTACGAATAGAAAAATAATATTAATTTTTAATGCATCGTTACACCGTTTAGAAGAAGCATTCATCATGGTTGACTGAATACCATAATGTAAACGAGATTTATCGAAAAAATAACGAATGTACAAGGAAAATGAAATTCAAAGAAAGATTCTATTAACATACGAATTCTCCTTTTAGCAGTAGCCTAACCTTTGATTCGAGAAAATATCCTTCTCCCGCTGCGTACGTATATATTATTTCACTAAAAAGTAAACGCTTAAGGTTTGAATGCATTGATTTTAGAGGAAGATATACCTTGAAAACTTTGAAATTATTTTCGGACGGCCTTCAGAGTTGAAACTTAAGACCCAAGAGGAAACTTCCAATCATTTGTTATTCCCAAAACACCAATCCATTTCGAGCCTTCACTTTGAAGGTTAACCGAAATTCTTCTTAATTTTAACCTCTTTTCAATGAGGCGAGCCCTTTCTAAAGAAATGGAATACAAACAGGCGTGACCATTGAGGGACCGGAGTAAGTCGAACTGCACAATCGACGGATAAAAAACCCATTTCCACTTTCAATCACGAGCGGCTAACAACTCTCCATGGAACGTGGACGTATTCAAATCTCTTGGGTGGGTAAAAACTCAAATATCCACAGAGACAAGGAAGAGGCTGGAGAATATGCGAAATTTCACGACAAATAAGAGAATGATTAATACCTGCCTACCACTAAAGCGTTGATCGCCATGACAATTTGTCAAGGGATACCTTTTTGTTCAACCGAGTCCTCAATTTCAGCCAACTCACACTTTCCATTGTAAAAACTCTCCCGGTATCTGTGTGCCTCTTTCTCAAGCTCAGAGAGGCCATTTCCATTGGAGCGTGACAGACCGATGGGATGCAGGGCAGTGGATGAGGGAAACGGAGTTGAGGCACTCTCGATGGGCTATTGGGGATGGCGAGGGCAGAAGATAAACTCGCCCGGTCCCTCGAAGCACGAGCAATCGAGAGGGATGGTGGAGACGTCGGCGGATGGGGGCGGAAAGAATTGTGGCCCGTAGTGATTGAGGCGAAGGGGAGACTTAAGGATTGATATAGACAAATTGATACATTGTGTCGGAGTAAGAGGAGGAGAGGGAAGACGAGAGGGTTTTGGGTGAAAGAACTCGACCGGGTGGAATGAGATGGGTTGGTGAATGGTGGTGACTTCAACGCGTGGGATAAGGTGTTCGATAGGGAAAGGAATGAGGGTGTAAAGATCTTGTAGGTGAGAGTGATAGAGGGGAGGGAATGTTGGATAGAGAGGGAAGAAAGAGTTCCTAATTGGGCCGCAGAAACGGGGCTCGGAATCGGCGGAGGAACACGAAAGCATCCCCGGCATGCGAGAAACCCTGTTGCGAGGGCAACTGTTTTCCACGGGAAGTGAGAAATCCGCTGGATGCGTCAAAAGATAGTTCGTCAATAAAGCCTTCCAAGAATGTTAATCAAAGAATGAAATTTCCTGGAATGGTCCGCTTCTCCAGCGCCTTGTTTTTATCGCTGACGAATTCTAATCCGAGACTGACGAAAAAGAACCGTTTGTCGCCTGATCAGCATTTCTCAAATTCCCCCAAAAGGAAAGATTGATTTAATCGGCACCACATTCAGAAAGAGAAGGAATTAATTCTACTCTGCTGAATTTTCAAACAATATAGATATATATGAATACTGTGAAAACAAAAGACTTAAAATATATATGTGAATGTTACTTTCATGAAAGTTCCCAGCGAATAAAATTACGATACACATGTATTTTCTTTTCCATTAGATTCTAATTACTTGTCACGTAAATTAATGGAAATTAAAACCATATTAGTGAATAATTCTTTTATTTTGTATGAACGATGATAAACTAAAAAATATAAATTATTAAATTAATAGAACGTTAATTACGATTGTCTAACATAATAAACAATCAAGATACATTACAACTAAAAGACTAAAATTCAAGAAGATTTTACAAACTAAAAGTTCTTTCCTCACCTGATCAACAATTTCTTGATTAGTACTAAAATCCAAGTATCCAAGTTGTTTAAGTATCTAAGTAAAATAAAGTAGAAAAATCTATTTATATATGTCCCCACAAGTGTGTTGATATAATTACTCGATATGCCAATACTATAATCGATCTTCAAAATCAATTAATCATAAATCTATTCCATGTATGATCATAGAATAAGAGATATCTCTAAATTACCAGAATACAAATGAACGCAAGTGATTGTTAATGCATTTAATGAATAACCAGTGTAAGAAATTATTTAACGTTCTTTTCAATGACAACTAATTATGAAAAGGTAAGATTTGAACGTAACTGAAACAAATCGTTCGAAGGACTTGAATTGATCCGTTGACGCCATCTAACCATTAAACTGAGAGCTCATCGAGTTTCACGCCTCATTTACTAGAGAAACGCTAACAAAGTTAATTTTTTCTACTCTTCCGAGGTCTTTAAACGGACATGAAACGAAGGTAGCGGTCTACATCACTTGATCCTAAGTCCGTGTTACAGAAACTATAGATCTGGACCATGTATGCTCTAAGGTTAATTAACATAAACGACCGTTCGTAATTACCGCAGACATTTCCTATTACTACGGCGTTTATTTGATACCCTTGCAATCAACAACTCTTTTAAGAGAAGGAATTAATTTTATACTTAGCGTTGACATCATTAATATCAGTTAAACCACAGATGTATCAGTAGAAAAAGCTATTAGTCCCAGTATACAATCTGATTTATTCGACTGAGTTCCCATCCAGTCTTTCAGTAAATTCAATTTACTGATAACGGATAGTATAACAAGTCAGACTACTCGTTATGATTATAGTAAAAAGTTCATATTTTGTGATGTAATTGAAACTGTGCAGCGAAATAATGGAAGTTAAATCGTCAGAAATTTTTATTTTATTCAATAAATAAAATAATACTTTAGAAGAGTGAACTAATAGGCGAAATCCTCCGTTCTATTAATTTGAATATATAAAATTCCTAATTTTCTTTAAAAATATTTTAAATGATGAATAATTGGATGAATATTCTTTACAATATCAGTCTTATTTTCAAGTTTCAAATACAGCACCGACCTTTTACGCCGATGTATGCTAGAGCAATATATTTCTGGAAAAAAGTTTCCGTACAACTTTTTAATGATACACAGCTTTGCAGCATCGAACTACTGTGATTACAAATTATAACCAGACGGGAGAGGCAATTATAAATTACGTCCTCACTCGTTAACAAAGACAGTAGGAATGCAAGACGAACACTTTCACCACTATCTCACAAATCTCAAAACCACCTGATTAACAGCAGCCTTCCAACGTCACACCCATCCTCATCACTTACCGCCGAGGGACGCACACTGCACAGATAGCCCAATTTAAACGGACACGAGCTACGCTTCCCATACATCAAAACCATCGCTCGAGTGATTGTTATTAGTTTTCTCTCGCGCACCCTTCGTTAAAAAAATAGGAGACGTTCGAGGAACGCGAGTGAAAATATTGAGGGACGGACCCGTTGACCGCAACTACTTGGATACGCTTCGACCAAATGGAAACGTCCCACGAGGGCGAAATAATCAAACAAGCGGGCGGTGATGGAAACGACCATTCGCTGCCCACAGCGAGAGAATCCAAACCCGACACCCATTTTGGGCCAGACGAGAAACCGATGATTGGATGCCGCCCCTTTAAATCGAAAAATCCTCACGCGCTTCCCACTTGCCACGTTTCTTCGCGGCAGGGACTCTTCCACGGAAGAGAGCGAGAGACTTCAACGCTCGGCCGTTGGATGGCCGCCGGACACGGCGGAGCCTCTTTCTGGAAGACCGCTTTGCAGCCGTCAACTTCACTCGTCTTTCGCCTCTGGACCCCTCCATCCCCTCGATCTCTTTCTCTCAGCAGTCGATCTGAATTTCGTCCGAGCTCAGCAGCGGGAGACCACTGGCCCCTCTTCCGCCAAACCCGATTAACCTTTCCTTCGATTGAATTAGATAGACCGTTTCGTGTGGGATGTGCTTTAAAGGGGATACAGTCATTTCCTTTACCCGCCTCTATCAATCGAACCGGACGAATTTCGGGACTGTGTTATTTCGTATTCATGGGGTATCTCGAGTGAGAGGATAGTTCCTGGCGGCGCTCTTACGGGATCTGTGAATAGGAGACGAGTCACGCTAAAAATTTGGGCCCTCTTGAGCAACGTGACTGAGCATTCGAGTGGTTTGGTTGAAAGAGCTTTTGTTAACAGCCAACTTTAGAAAAACCCGTTACGAAATGTTTTTGCCGGTATGAATGGGAAATGGGTTACGAATATGTGGCGTGATTTAGCGAGAAAGGATTCAAAGGTTTTTCGTACCAAAATTCAGAAGTTTTTTTAAGCTTACATTGAAAGAAAACACTTCAGTGGATATGGATACCTCAATACAGATACAACGGTTGGTCATGCAGAGAAAATAAATTTCCTTCTTTTTTGTGAATTAAAATTTTAAAAATAAAAAACTAAATTTTATTTGAAAATTGACAAAGTTTATTGATTGATACGAACGATTAAGTCAAGAAAAATCTTATATATTTCATTATTCTTTTAAGAATCAATTGATGAACAGGATTGAATTGGGGATGGTATTCTACCTATAACTTTACGACGTAAATTTCATCTTTTAGAAGGTTCTTTGAAATAGTGCAGAAATGACTACTAATTCGTTCCAAAGAACACCTTCCTCAATAATAATTACAACAGTTGGAAAGAGAAAATTTGGCACAAACATACGGAATGGTAAAAATATAAGGTAAAACATAATAATGTGAATAATGTAAATTGATACAGGAAGTAGAATGCATAAATATCAATCCATAGAAACATGAAATGTACAAATTTTTAATCGTATTACTAGGTTATTTTTTAGAAATTCGTTCCCTTTAATTCCATCATAAAATCTTTCACAGGAGAGCTAAATTCGAATTTTTAATAAATTACACCATAGGTTTAGGGCCAAATTGACTACAAGACACGGTGCTCGTAAATCCCCTCTATCGTTAGATTACGGTCCAAAGCCCTTTTAAATCTTAAGAAAATTGATTCAATTACTTTCCCGAGAAATTTGATGGGCGTGCCTTGACTTGATGCCTAATCACTGATGATTTCTTCTGTTATGATATCCCTACATCAAACCTCCTGACTTATAAGTTCAAATCTGTCGAGAGTTACTTGCTAATCTTATGTTAGTCAAAGCATAATAATAATTCGGACCGTGACTTTATTGAAAACTTTAATTTTAACATTAAGTACTATGCTCCCAAGCACTAAAATAGTTGCCACGATTTAATTATAAGGAATTAAAAATTTACAATAGCAATCAAAGATAAGAACACTTTTACAACATTTCATGTTAAATTTGAGGACTGAGAACTTTATGAATAACACTTATGAAAACTTGATATTTCTAAACTGTAGCAAACTAAGAGCGAACCCTACATAAACATAAAGAAATTGAAAAAAGTTATTATTATAACTCACCCATTACAACAATAGTATATTAAAACTTCTTTTACCATGATTATAAATATCCTAAGTACGTTTATAATAAAAGAAAATATATTTAAAGGCATTTTATGCATCATTCTACTACCTATTATAATCGAGATGAGAATGAGATTTAATCAAGTCTAACAATAAGTTTTAATTGCATTTGAATTGCAGAGTAATTAACTCTTAAGATTTTATAATTATTTAAACAAATCTGCAAATGTTTACTGGCCGATTTACTTAAATTGCCGCTCACTAACCTTTGAAATGGTAGGAGATTTGAAATGGTAAGGACTACTATAATGACTGATTTTTTAAATTAACTCGTCTCCCAAGTAAAAAATACTACGTCATTTAAAACGAATAAGATTTCAAAAGAGATGGATTTCATCCCACACGCACTAATGTGACGAATATCGTGCCTTTTAACTTCATCGCGTGTTTGGGTTTCTAATATGATGAGCGCACTAGAGCATGAAGAATTGAGAAAGGAATAAAATGAGATTGAACGCTACACAAACACGCGGTGCGAATTTGATAACGACTTATCTTTTTATTCGCTTCTTCCTTCCGCATAAAAGAAAAGACAGCGAATTGCTGTTACAAGTGTATAATACAATTCATAAGACTTTAAAGTCTTGATAGTGGAGCAAATTTTAAAGTTTTGGTAACGCGTGAAAAGAAAACCGCGAATGGCGAATGACTTTATAAATTAATCATTTGCATAACATAAAGCAGCACGAGATTACGATTATATTTACATAACCGCAAAACTGAGATATATCTTGGCCTTATCATTTTTAGAATAAAACATCACATCCTCAACAGCAGATTACCTAAAACAGGGATGAATAACATCTTCAAGAGCAAGAGAAATATCTTGTTCCATACTAAAAGGTCATTAAAATGCAAATAATAACATATTCATGATTATATTTTTAAATATTGTAGCTCTAAGTTCCCAATTAATATACATAATACAAACTAAGGAAGTGAAATATGTCATAAATTCTAAATCGGTTTAAATTACATGCTGAGATGTAGTTCTACCAAGGAAACTCTTTTTGAGAAAATATTTTAATCAAGAATATATTAAATAGTATCCGAAGGAGATAACAGAAAAATTTACTGTAGGATGTAAAGAAGTAGAAAATGCAAAATAGGAATGAATTATTAAAAACATTGAACAGATGGATGGATTTCAGATTCATAGGTATACTCGTATTATGACATTTAAAAGTGGTGGCATACAACAGTTGTAAGCGTATTTCTATTAAGTTAATTATTTGAAACTAAAATAAATGAAACCAACAAAATAAATAGCAGTCAAACAGTAGAAATGACAACTTAAGATGAAGAAAAATAAGATGGATACCCATTCATTCCGTTAACTTCAAATCTCGAACATACAAAAACGGAACCATGAAACCTTCAACAAATGATCTATACAATGCAAAAAGTAATAAAGAATGACGTCCTCAGTGTAGAAGCTTCTTTTCCTTACAATGAATATTTTCAATACCAAACACTTCACTTGTTTTTTCTTATGCACATTTATCTTCTTCTACCCTATAATAGCCAACGAAACATTTCGTTGAATCAGATTCACTTTCCTCTGTTCTCTCATTGCATAACCTGCAGAACAAGTAAGAGTAAGTTCTCAGTGCGTTTACCTGACATTAATATACTGCAGAAGCGGTGGAGACCGCAACCAGAACAGAACTTGCGTCTCTTCGTACAGATTCCTAAACATAACGGCCTCAGGGAGAAAGGTATGCAACATAGAGAGGTGATATTTATCAATGTTACCCACGTCTTAAATTTTACAAACATGTTTGAGGAAAGATGAATTTCCATTATAACTCACAATAAATAACTAAACCGTGATAAAAAAGAGATGAAGAATAAATCTTATGGAACCCTTAAGTAACATAAATAAACGACAATGAATTTCATTGATAATAACTACGTCGACAACATAACTAGGGCTAGTGGTTTCCCTGTAACATTGAACATTGAAATCCAAATAACTCAATAGTTAAACACATTTTTTAAAACCCTACCGATATTTCTATAGATGAGTAATACGATGAAACGACGAAAATATGAAATGCTGGTTATGATGTGATAACAAATTTTAAAAATTAATTTGAAATGCTAAGCGCATAATATTCGTTGGCGAATTTGTTTGAAATACTAAAACGTGTAAAAAACATATAGAGGTCAGATATCTCAGTCAGTTGTATTTTAGTTAATATTTGGTCAGAAACATAGTAAAGGTTAAAATGCACTCCATAATTTACCAGATTGCAACAATCGTACAGGCAACGGTTACCAAAATAAGACAAATCGTTGAATGAGTGAGATGCAATGAAAAACTGAAAAATATTACAATTTTTTCCTGGGAGTTTGAAATTTTAACCACAGGTTTTTTCTTTCAACTTAATAGGATGTTACTCCTCCACAAACAAGAGTATAAGAATATGTTGATACGAACCTCTGACTACCAGAGTACAGAGACTTTTAGAACTAGCATGGGATTAAAATGGAATCCGATAAGAATCTACTCCAAAGAAGACTAAGAATGGAACGAAAATCAAGTCCAGCTTCTGAGCCTGTAACTCCTCACACCTGCGAAAACAAACCTTTCCCACCAAGCACAATGATGATGCCTAGTAACAGAACAATAATCTTCCAACGTTTGTGATGATACGTAAGTATCTGCCTAAACAAAACAGCGAACAGCAATGAGTGTAGCGAAGCGTCAGATATAATAAAACCCCGACGGCACCCTGGTTTCGAAGGTAGCGAGTTCCAACAGCTTGCACCGTCTACACCTAGGTAGCATCGGAATTGTTCCGGGTATCAGAAGACAAAAACTTCTTTCATTTAAATTGAATAGTAGACGTTTTAGAAGCGGGAGAAGGGCTTCTTTTTTATTATATAAGCTACGCGTAAAAAAGGCGAGAAAAAAAGAGTGGCTCGATTCGGCCTTGTCAATGGCGCCTCCCAAGTCAAAGCCGTCCAAAACCCATCCACCCCCGGCATCCACCTCTGACCGAACCTTTTCCCCGACTATAACCTTCCTCTTGTTCAAACCCTCTTCACACCCTACATCATGCTGACCTCCCTCTCCCACAGTTTTTTTTATGAGCGGTCCTTCACACTCCCTCATAACCTCTACCCATTCTCCTTACCTATCGGAATGCTTCAGCAAAATGGTACGGGGCGTGCGGCGTGACTCCGATCTCTAAGCCTCAAATACTGCGGGGAGCTGAGACGTTCGGCCCAACGATTCCATTCATCACGGCCAGATAATCGTTCCGATAAGCCTAGTGCGCCGAAGGAGTAAAGTTATGCTAAACAAAGCACTCACCACTCGGAACTCTCTCGGCATGAAGTGGACAAAGTAAGAATATGACATCATCAATTTGAAGATGCCGTCTCGACTGCAAAGACTCAGTAGCGGAGGAGAGAGAAATGACGGAGGAATAATCACCGTGGCCTGCGAGGCAAATTCCTATTTGTTAAAAGGCGGTAAAACAGAAACATTTAATGGTGGTAATAAACAATTTATCTCGAGGCGCTTCGAAAATTTAGGGTGGGTGGGTTTCTAAACTTGCCAGCAGGATTTTTCTATCGCATCACGATGACAGAACAACAACGGAAAACGATGGGAGATATATCGAGGATATACTCCGAGTAGCTTAAAATATGAGCAATAAAAGTGATGTCATGTATTTGAAATGATAAAGCTGCCTGTCGATCTTCAATAAAATAAACAATAGCCGTCCATATCGGAAATAATTGCATATGCGGTAATACCGAATGCTGTGGAACATCAGTGAAACACATTTGGGATACCGAAATTCGATTTTCTTTCCTAACATTAAATATTTGGGATAGATACCAAGTAAACAATAATGGTCTGAAAGGTACTTAAATGGTACGATACCTTTCCAATATTCATTACTAATTAATGACGAAGATGGTGATATTACTATTGCATACTATTACTGATGAAGCAGTCCGAAATGCGATTTAACTCACTCAATTGTTTGTTTCAGTCATTATCTTCTTAATAATGTGTCTAAATAATGCAATTTTGCATATCAGTCCTAACACTGCTGCTTATAAGATATTAGATATCTTTTGATGAAAAAGGAAGTGTTCATTTTCAGCAGGTGTTTGAATTTTCTGGTGGCGGTATTTAAATTGATGACTATAGCCGATGAAATCATAGGCGGATCACATTTTGCTGCATTTTAGACTCCCTGTAGTTATTGATGGTACCTCAGCTTAACTCTGATGTTCTCGAGAGGGAAATGATTTGAAGGAAATCCCTATATAGTAGGCGTCCAGGTGTGGTACAGCTTTCGCGGGCGCGGCTCCGGTTTTCACTCACAACACCGAGAAACGGTCGCCTCATGCTGAGTAGACCCGATGCGCGAGTCCTTCTAAAGCGGATCTATTGCAAATTACTTCATAAATTGAGCATAGGAGAGCTCTTGTGTATTAGATGAGCCCTGCTTAAGAGCATGAGTGGTACTATTGGAAAGATAAGAGCATTACGTAGACTCCCCACTATTCTTACGTCTGTTTCTTAAAATGGAAATAAACAGTAGCTTAGTATACATAAAAATTCGAGGTGGGACCAATACGTAATAATACGTAAATCAAATAATGGTTCTGAAAAGAATTTTAAGTCAAGGACGATCATCGGAAAGTTTATTAGGTCAATCGGGAGTTTAATTCTTACGAATTGAATATAATTTTAATCGTTTGATATTGAATCGTTCTTAACGTATATTGTGTAATAAGTTCCGGCAGTTACACTCCTGTAAAAAATTAAGCGGATGTCAGCTCTGCGTGTGGCAATGTATGCTAAGCACGACCGCGTCGGTCCCAAGAGGAAAGGATGCCTGTAACATGAATCAACTCGTAATATTAATAAATTCCGAAGCAAAAGCAAGCCAATTACAGTATGGAAATTCTAAACTATTATTTTTTCATTGGTATATTTTGAATTCATGCGACAGGTTTTTAATAAATATTTACCAACGAAGCTCGTGGCTTCTCCAATTCTCTCTTGACAAGGTGGGAAGATTTATTCCGCCTCGAGCTATGTTTAATTCTAGATGAACTCTACAAACTATGAAGAATGTACAGTAATTTTAGTCATATTAACATATAAGGCCACCTTTACCAAAGACTAACCAATTTAACAGAGGTGAAAATGCATTCAAGGCGTAAATCCATTTATTGAAATTTATGTTATACCTTTTAACACTCAGACTCAGGAGATAAATTAGCATCTTATATATCTTGGAAAGGATATTGTTAAAGGTGTTACATGTAAAATAAAAGGACTCTGTTAGTAATTTAAGTAAAAAAGGTGATAGCTATCAATTAATGTGAGAGGACGGTCGAGAGAAACTGATCAGTCATATGAAACAGATATTGATGCGTTTGGAATCAATGCATTTCAACACATCGTCGTTACAATTTTTCAGACGAGACTAATATTTTTCTTTCAGGTGGAGAGCTAAATAATTTAAATTGAGTTTTATACAGAAACGATCAGAACCTAGCACGGGGGTGTGAATTGTGAAAAGAATCAGCTTATTAGCAAAAAAAGTTTCGTCACGATATCTTACAAAATCATATATACTAAGCATTTGTCAAATGTATGCAGACACCGTATATTTTCATGTAGGGAGAACTCAAGAATATCTCTGTTCCCATAACGTAAACAAAATAAGTCGATCAAAAGGTCCGTACACTTTCCTCAGAAGTTTTAATGAAAACGCAGAATTTGGTGAGATAAAGAATAAAAAACCGGCTATGTTAAGAGGCTATAAAATGAGATCTTACTTAGGACCAAAATTTGCGATAAGTCCGTCGACCAACATCGCCTCATACGCGGATAATGCAATCAGATACACCAACAAGTGAGTCCATCTAGCGACACAGAACACATAACTCGTTAAAACATTTATGAAACTGTACTAATTGGGAGGATGAGGAAACGGTCCATAGGAAAAACTTCTTTTCTCTTCCCTTTACCTCATAGGCCCGTCACTTTGAGGAAATTCCTGTTTTAATTGAGTATAAAAGGTGAGGAAGTACTTTGGTTTCGTGCGGCGAATAGATAGAGAGAGGGGGGGACCCCTGGGGATAGGGACAAATCCCTTTGGCGTAAGAGCGCCTCCACTATAACGAGGATGACCACTCTCATTCCTCGACTGCATAACCTCTTCTCCGGGAACATTAATGGGGCTGCGTCGATGGGTTCCATCAGGTGCGGGATTAACATGGGGATGTCGAATGGGGAGAAAAATCGGCGAGAGATGCGGCATAACTGATGAAGTGCGCGGAAAGCGTTTGGTTTCGCGAGAAGTAATTACTTATTTTATCGCGGCATTCATTATCTCCATCCGTGACTCATCGGAGGATATGTGAGAAAAAGGAATCCTCCCCACTTCGCGGAAAAGAGCCGTGCGTGAAAATAACACGTCGCGATAGATAATAATGGTAACGATGGTAACTTGAATTCGTTGCGAAAAATATCACATACTGTTATTCGAACACTATTATTATTATTATTGTTATGACTATTTTTCAAAAAAATTAAAAACATTACCGAAAAAATAATTTAGAATCATTCAGATGAGATAAATTTTCTCTGAAATAGAATTTGCTGAAGCGACCATCGTCAATTTCGCCCGAGGATGAGAAGACGCTCGTCAGTAAAATATGGGGACGTTAGTTTTTTATATAATATTTGATTACACGCCGGAGTATATTTAGAGCCCGTGATATAGGAATCCCTTTCAAGGCCAACGCGAGTTTTTATACTTCTGCGTCGCCTCATATCGGGCAATTATCTTCACGAATCCATTTACGACGGAAAAGAACTCAGCCTCGTAGCAACCAACTACTTCGATACATAAACAACGAACACTTCGTGACCGGCGGTAAATTACGCTAAACACAAATTAAAATTACAAACGATCGGACAAGCGGCGGGCTATAAATTCAGCGGTTATGACCGACCAATTGTCGACAATGCCATTCCGTCTTAATTTATGCAAGATCGAGTAGCGTCGCAGATTAAAGAAGGCGAAGAGCCGAGATTTTCTTATAACTTATATCGCACGCAGTCCTCCAAAAAGGAATGAATGAGCGTGCATTCCGTTTTATTTACCCCACGCCTCTAGTTACCGCGAAATGATAAGCTCGTCGCTGGCACTCGATTCTTCTGCAGAGTATATTCCCTTATCGGCGCGCGTTCAATCTTCTTGCTTTCTCACCTCCCGCCGACCCCTTCTCCCACAAGCCATCACCTCCGGAAAGATACTAATGTAACCGCGTGCTTCTCTCCGGACCATCCTTCACGCCACCTCCCCAAATCTATACACCCCGCGACCTCCGCTGCTACATGGGCTTCTGTTTCCATTCCTCCAACTTTTTTTCCTCTCGACGCTCCCGATAACATTTCCCTCTCCCCTTTCGTAACCCCGGCAACGGATCCCCCTCCCCCCGCCGTTTCTTTACACTTCGCGTGGTTGCCCTCGCCGATGGCGTCTGCACGTGTGACGATCGGACGCTGCATCGCTCTTCGCCTCCCTCCTCATATCTACCTTCCTCGCTTTGCTTTACCTCTCCAGCGGTGACATTCGCAATATACAAGAATCTCAGGTGCGTGCGATCCCCACGGCCACTGTCCTTCCTTATTCCTCATCTCGCTTCCCATCTCGCACATTTCCCAGCGGAGATCCCGCGCGTTTTTTCATTCTCCGACGAATGGATCCAGGAGCCGGGACCTTGATCTAACCTCCCGACAACGGACTCAACCACGCTGATTCGCGACAAGCATCCTACCACGGTCAGAAGGATGTTTCCCTGAGCATCCGGCAGCCAAATGTCCTCTTACATTAAGTTCGGGAGATGAAAAATATGCGTCGGGAGTTATTCCCACGTCCGAGGAATATCTTTGGAGCCATCGATGTAAATGGCCGGTTTCCCCTTTCACGGGAGAAAAATCTTGCTCTTTTTTGCGCCCAAGGAATGTATGAGTTGGCTAAATACGGGAGATCCTACACAAAGAGACGAGTGGGTCCTAAATGGACTGTAAGAAACTCGTTTCAGGTACAGTAATGCGTCTCTGACGCAAAAAAGAGACGGAATTCCTCGGGTAAACAAGATATCATTTGTCATTGGCCATATATTTTACAGTTACGTTTTGTTATTGAGATGCTTTTGCTAACGCAATGAGAGTGTGTGCGACTGCATAGATGGCATTAATGCTGATCGATATTCAATTGCTACTTTAGACGTTTATGCTGACACGAAAGTTATTTTAGCACTGGAGATGTGGTAATTACCTTAAAAAGGCTAAGAAGAAAGGAGCGTGTATTTTTACTTCCGTTCCTACAATCAAGAAACGAACCATGTATAAGAAAGCCACCAACAAGAAAAACTGATGCAATGTAGGCAACGCTGGATTAGTCATTTTGGATATGCAAGAACGATGGCTACTTGTTCCTTAGAGCTAAAAATAAAAATTTCAAACATTACACACAAAATATCTTTAAAAAATTCATGTAAAGATATACTCTCTAGACTTAATAAATGTGACTCCATTAATCAGTGCTTTGGGTGATTTTCATTTTAGAAAAATAAGTGCCGTCTACATTAACAGATGGGAACGAGTCTACAAGCTTCTGTCTCTTCCGGAAATTATTTTTCCTTTTTTGACAGGTGTGTGAAAGAAAATTTGTCAAGTGCCAAAAATATGATTTAATATAGCATACAATATTTGGTTGAATAAAAAGAAACTACGAGGTAAATATATTATTTTCTTTCCTACTCCCTATAGTGCAATCATGCCCATAGTGCCCATATCTACTTTACTATAAAATAATCAAGATATTAATACAAAATACGAACATTAAAAAATTGCTTGTTAAGTGTCTAACATATTGTATAATATATTAAGGGTAAATCCAGTGTACTTAAAATACTGCAAAAAAGTAATTGATGAGGCACTAATGCTTCTTTTATTAATGTATTAACATGCAATAAAATTTAAATACAAAATAATTTGCCTGATAAATAGCTTCCGTTAATCAATTGATACCTTAATTAATTGACTGGCCAATCATGACATCTATACAATCAAGGAGAAAAAGAAGAGACCGTGTTTGAAATAGCTGACGTAATATCAAATTTTTTCACATCAAGATCGTAGGCATAAAGGGAAATGTCAAAATGTAAAGTTCAACAGGAAATTATTAATGGGGGCGATCGTGAGATTATGGATCTTTGAAAAATGTTATTTTGCGTGGGAGGGAATTTCCGGAAGTTTGGAGAGCGTAGAGAATGGGGATTCCGATATCACACAGCACGACTATCGCCGCATCACGATCCAATCCTGGCCACAAACACGAGTTTGGCCTCCTTCCCTTTCTTTGTATAACGCTGGATCTCAATAACGAATCTGCACCGATTTTTTACTACGAAAGGACTTTTTCGAGACACAGGATTTCTCATTCCGGGACTCACGCTTTCCGTTGCCTCTCAGTCATTATCTGAAGCCCTGATCTTGATTAATCCCTTTGATCGCACGGTTAATTAGAAGTCTATTCCCAACGGATAATCTAAGTTATTAAAAATGTCTTTGATTTGGCTGAGACAGAAGATATCGATTTCAAAGGTCAACAGAGCCTTCGAATTCCTTTCCATATAAATATATAATATCTTGATGAAAATTCGTCGTTTAAATATATTTAATTTTTATTCTAACAATGAAATTAGGGAAGGCAGTCTTAACAGTTGTTATCGATAAAGGAATTAACATTTCATGATAAATGAAAATATTATTTAAAGGGTTTATTTAATACCTGAATCGTCACATTTTGATAAAACGATGGGATCTCCGTATGAAGTGACGAGGCTTTTCTTTTGAGTAATCATTTTATTTGTTTTATTTGAATCGAAAACATACCCTAGGTCAGTTGCTTATTTAAAATGTGTGATCATGCCTTATGAAGTATCACCAGTATATTTTAGGCCCTAAATTACAACTAAAGTGTCGATCAGGAATAAGCAAGTCAGGAAGGAAAATTCAAGGATAATGCAATTTTATTTCTTGGTGATCACAAGAAAGAAATTAAAAAGTAATAATCCATATGATGCCAATCGAAACTTGGGATAACCTCACTCCTAAATATCTTAAATTTGAATAACTTTGCTTTACCACTCCCTTTCCATACGTTAATATAATAAACCATTTTAGATATTAGCAAAGTGAAATTTCCAATGCACTTTTCGGGCATTTCATCTCTTTAAACACTCGAAATTATATTTAAGACCCAACAGGGTTTCCTCCTCCCCTTTCCCGCTCTAAAGTCGTATAACGATATAACAAAATTTACCAAAAATTGAAAAGAAGGGAAATTATTAATTTATTTTTAACAGTTTTAAATTGAAATGTTTGTTAAACAAAGAAAAATTATCAAATTAAGAAATATCTTTAAAATTATTCAATAATAAGAATTCGATATTTATCAAACCTACAACATGGCTTTTAACTGACATCATTGTAAATAATTTATTATAATAAATTTTCAAATAAGTAACCGACTATTAAAAACACCATAACCTTTAGATATAAATAAAAATGATTTAATTCAATTGGCTGGGCACCTCAGCATTTTAAACTCGGAAACCTCTATAGAATTATAACGAGAGAGCTGGTTAAATAAACTTCTCAAGCCCGTAGTTAGTAAAGTTGACATCTCAGAAAAGAAAACATGTCCGCTAAAACTTAATTGGCTTGTAATTTTATAAACCAGATCGGGAGATAAGAGAATATCAACCACAAACACCATGTACAAATAAATCGACCTGTAAAACTTTGGGAAGGCATCTTCGAAATCCGAATACTTTTTCTTCCGCGGACATTTCTTCCCAAATATTCAAAGAACGAGTCGGCCGACCTCAGAAAGGGTCCTTCCGATCGGAAACTAGATACCCGATCGGAAAATTTCGCATTTTCGACCCCTTCCATAATACCGCTACCGTGAATGCACCGAAAACATCTCGAGAGAAGACCTAAATCTCGATAAAACAGGCATCCGCCATAAAGAAAACAAGTCGACGCGGAACAAACTCCGAAATCTCGAGACGTAGTCATCCGAAGGGATAAAAAACGTGCGGGAGAAGAAAGGGCGGTGTCCTCCGTCTATCTGCTGCAGAAAACGGAGATGCACTTGATAGGCAATGAATACGAATGTGGTGACGGGCTGCGATGGAGAGCCGTCGACTGTGGGTCCGCTCGGACGGATGCTATAAAAGGTACATTGGGCGTGAAGGAGTCATGTCGATTTAATCGGCGCCGGGGAGGCAGAGACACCCCACACCACCCCGAAAACCCGCCGGAAAAAAACAACGGAAATTAGCAAACAATCAACGCAGCCCTTTCGTCCGGAAAAAGGATCAAAAGGGGGACCGCTTGGGACGTCCCCGGGGATATTCCGGCCGCGTATCTCTCGGACCCATTCTGCTATAGTGCGGCCATAAATCGAAGGAAATATGAGGGCGGGGCATGCTGAAGACATGGGAAATGGGATGGCGGGAGTCGTATGCGATCCGAATGCCCTGGGGCCTTCGTGGGATCCGCAGGAAGAGCGCGTAACGAGGCGTGCAGCGAGATGCGGGTGGACCCCCGCTGCGACGGGAGGTCAGTAGGGTAAGGGCAGCGACGTTTTGATGCGGAAAAAATTAAGCAAACCTCTCTATCATCTCGGGGTGTAAAATTAAATTGAAGGAGTCTTTGGGTGCCAAAAGGATGCTCTGCGAAGCAAGAAATGAGGGCTAACAGAGACAACTGAGGAGAGAGATTCGCTTCCTTGGTGAGGACCGGGACTAAGAATGGACGGGGTTGATGATAAGATATCAACTGGTAAATGAAATTATAATGGAACTTTTTTACATTATATTTCATAATGATATGAGCCATTGTTTATAATCTGATAAGGTTAAATATTTATGAGATGCAATTTTTCTTTTTTAATGTAATTAAAAAATATAAAATCTCTTTTCAAAGTAAAAGAAGAACTTGAACTAAGAAAAATTAGATAACTTACTGATTTTAAATAAAATACAATAAATATTACTCGACGTAACAAAACATTTTTTTAAAAACCGGATGAACAAATTTTCGATAAATCAAGGAAACGACTAAATACAAAACATTTGCGTCCAGATATTAATGAAAAAAGGCAAAAATCATGGATGAGTAACTAACATACAAGATTATAACGAAAATTCATATTCATTGTTGACATCAAAAAACGTGTATGATCGAATTTGCAGATCTAACACTATTCTAAAGAAAAATAGTACTAAATACAACGAATGTTTTATTATAGTGACTGTATACTTAAAGTATAAAACTTTCTAAAAATTTACTTTTTAAAAGTAAATACCTTCTCCTTTATCAACGTCGATGAAAATCATAGTAGGATACGGATAACGATATGCTGTCTCAAAATATACATTATGCAAGTGCATAAAATACATAATATTTAAAAGGGATTCTACTTTAATCTACAAGTTTTCGAGTTTTCAATTCCCGATGTCATTCCAACAACCTGCGAGAAATTGAAGAAAAAGAGATATGGTTTTCCGAGTTAATTGAGTTCCCTCTCATCGGAATCCCATATGATTCCCTCGGACGTTTTAATAAGCGGAGGGACAAGAACGGTCTCAATTAATGCCGCCCAAAATTGATTCCGATACGCAGATAATTCACGACCGAAAACACGGGAATTGGCATTCGTAATTACTCGCGTGCGAATTTGGTTCCGCTGATCCGAAATAAATTAATTTCGATTCCCCGATAATTCAACAACCGACGGAATCCTCACCGGACGACTCGGGGCACCACGAAATTTCATCTGGGGGAGGATGCAGGGGAGCGATCAACTTCGGAGCAGAAAGTGACGTCAAGGTCATCCCGAGCGGTTGCGATTGGACGCCACGCAAGCTAACAGCACCGGACGAAGGTCGAGGAAGGCTGGAATGAAGAGCCGACCAGCAGAGACAAAAGAGGATCGCAATGGAAGCAGAAGTATCGACCGGTGTTCGATGAAAACTGCGATGAGTATTCTGCCGCCGTCCCATGGCTTTTCCACTCAAACAAAATGGTAGCGCTGAAAGGAAACCGTGGAAGGAGATCACCTCTGGGTACCGAGCGATCCAATGCGGGAAACATACATGAGGACGGACAGCGGGACACAAAGAGGGATTTCCCTGTCTCGGAATTCTCTTGCGGACATTTCTCTCGCCTTCCTGCGCCCCTTTTCCCATTACTTCGGAGGGAATTTTTTCGCCGACCGAGAACCTTTTGGAACGCGTACAAGCTCACAGAAGCCAACCCATCCACGCCGTCTCACCACCTTGTACTGCGTAAGAAACCGATCCTCGTTATCCGGGACGCAGTTGATCGCGAGTAAAAATAGGAATTGCTTCGTCTGAGGACATCAAAGGACCCGATCGGGAGGGAGATGGATCGCAGATAAGGACATCGTCGGGAAGGGAAAAAAATTTAATCTCCGCAATGGATGAACAACAGCCAGGGGACACGACGTATCGCCTCTCGGCTATCGCGCGAATTAAAGAGTCGCCACTGCAGCGAAAAGATTTAATCTCCCGCCCAAGGACGTGTTTATAAGAAGTATGATAAGTTGACCCGAGGTTCGGGACGAAGTGAATCTCGCACGCAATAAAACTCGATCGGGGAGAACACCACCTCCGTCCCCGTGGAAAATAACGAGATCCCTCGCGAGAGTGATATGAGAACATCGCTTAACGACCGTGGATTCATTCGTCATAAAAAATTGCGATTCCGCGAACCGACATCTCTGAATCCGTTTCGAGCGATTGTCAGCGCCGACGGTGAGGAAACGGTTTGTCAACATCCACTCTATCGGATCCAGTTCGATAAATATTTGATCGATCAATCGGCACGTTTCGAGAGATAAGGATCGCAGTACCGAGCTGGACTACAAAGTAATGGCGTTCGTTCTCGTTTATAATGCGTGCTAATTCACATTCGCTGCAGCCTCCGACGCAAATAACGAGCAGATCGTCCCGTCAGATACGTGCATTTTGGCGGATGATTTGAATTTTTTATCTATTTCTGGCGGAGAGCTTATGAATAAAACAACTCATAAATGGAATAACAAACTTAATGGGGCCCACTTCTTGATCCATCGATCGCCTTGAAACATCAAGCATCTGTTGATTTATATCGAAGGAAATCGTATCAAGACGACTGCGGGAGGACGGAAGAAAATATAACCAAGAAATTTCGTGCGTCTTTAAACTTGCAAGAAATTTGGACGTTAAAAACCAAAGGATTCCGCAAAGGTAGGCTGAGAAGAACCACCCGGTAAACAAAGCCGGAGGAAAAAGTCTTCACTCTTAAAAGCGTCCCTTTTGTACGAAAGACGTCCCCCGCCATAGCGTCTTCATTAAAAATTCATACCGACTCTTAAAGAAAAAATGAACGCTAAATAATTCAACCTATGGAAACAATTAAACCGAGGGAGATAAAAGCCGTTCCTTGCCGAAGCGAAGAATCCCCCCAGATATTGGAATGCGCTCTGTTGGCCATCCCGTTATGGGAACGAAATAAGCGAACGGCTGGACGGAGTACCATGGCAGCTATGGGAGGATGAGGTAACGAAGGCTGGACCGGAAAGAGGCTGGTGTGGGGGACGGAGAAGAAATCCCACAAAACACGCGATTTGTATGAACGGCGCGACGTGAAAAACTTACGTTCCGACGAGGAAAAAGGAGTGAGGGTCCGTTTAGACATCTCCCGAGGGAAAGAAAAGTGGGAAGAGTTAAGGAGAGGACAGAATGGGACTGTCAATGAGTGTCAATTAGGTTGGTTATTTACGCGGGTCCGCCGCTCATTTCTCCGCCTCCTCAACCAAAACGTTTCGAGGGCCCCGAAAACGACCCATCTCCACCCCCCGTTCCAATGTCTTTTCGAAACATCAAACTCTCATCCCTGATTCCTCACTCTCCGGCGTGGTTAACATGCCCGTCGCCTCCCCCTCCTCTTTCACACGCACCCACTTCCCTATTATTCGACAATGTTCTTCACGGGTCCCCACTCGTTTACCTTCTTCCCTCGAAAACTCATCACAGACTCTCGTTTGCATTCCCTTCCCATCCACTAACATCCCTCCTTTAAATTATTCATCATTGTTTATTCTTTCATTTCGGAAAGACCGAAAACCCATAGAGGGAAAAACATTTTTGAAAGATTCCCTATGCCGTTACATTCTACTTCCAAATATCACTCGCGATGATTCATTTTCATTCACACCCTCCAAAAGGTTAACTCTGAATTCCACAAAATGCTTCTTCTGAGAGTCTTTTTTCTTGCGGTGTGAATACCTTCGAGAATTTCATTATGCAAGCATACAAATTTATAGGAAGAACAATTTGGCAGAGAGTCACATTACTTTAAAAGTAAAGATGCAGATGCAGAAATAAAAATAATTTACGAGTAAAATAGAGTCATTTACTTAAAATTAGGTTCAATTTTATATTGAAGAGGGCTACAAGCACTGATTCTTAAGATCGTAAGAAAAACCAACGGAAAATGAATAACCTAAAATTGGATTGAAAACTGAACGATTCTTTACCCGATAAATAACTCACCGAGAACAAAAGATGGAAAATGTGCTACTCAATAAAAAAATTGTCAGTGATTGAAATAAAATTCAAGGATGAAAAGAAAGGTAGTGCATTAAATTCATTCAAAACTTATAAATAAGAAATTTCTAAAAATATATTGTTATAAAAAGCTACTTTTGCTTCTAATGGTTTTCGATTCGTAAAAATAATGCTTAAGAAAATTGTCACCCTTATCCGGCGATTAGTATTGTACTTAAACTGTAAAAATCTATCAATCTACAGATATTCATTTACATTATTATTGCAAAAATAAAATTGCATATTAAAGTAAAGCAAGTGAAACACTGTACCGGATATATATTGGTTAAATAAGTATATCTTAATAATTTGAACGATACTATACAATATTTGTATTGAACTTGAAGACAAGGTTAGTCTCCTAAAACTCCCAACATCCCCTATACGAATGGTTGTTAGAGGAACATATATCCTTCAGATATACATTCTGGATAATGTATCCTAAACACTTTTTCGTCGATAAAAAATAAAGAATAACCTTACATTACCAAATTAATCCGTAAAAAACACGATAAAAATCTAGAATTAAGTAGTCTTTAGGGAATAAGTTTGAGCTGATATTTACACAAATTTATAGTCAACCAACGGACATCTATGCATAAAGTTTGCATTGCAAGTGATGTACCAAGATACGAGGATTAGTCCTATCTACTGTCAACAAATCGTAAGAAATGGAAAACGGTGAAGGATTGTGCACTCTTTATCCACTTTGAACACTTAACATCGTTTCCATTCTAAAAGTTCCACCTGACGGAAGAGAGAGAGAAGAATCCTTGAAAGAACGCGTGCATGCGTGTGTAAGCGAATCTAATCTGCATCCAAACAGACTCGTAACTCTCGGAGCTAATTTCGTGTAATTGCACGAGTATCCTGCGGCGACGCAGGGAATTGAAAGAAAGAGGTTATTTTGTGGGAGAGGAAAACGAGGAAGTGAAGGGAGATGACGACTCAGAGGTGTGGGAGGATAAGAATCCTCAAAGGAGGGACTGATAGACATCTTGGCATTAAGCCTATCCCAAAGGATGCGACGAAAAGAACTGTATTTTAATGAGAAAAGAATTTTCTCGACGATTCTGGTCCGTGGAGCTGGAAGAAATAATCTGACACCCAAGGACGAAATCGCACCGGAAAGGATGTCTTGGGTAACATGTAAGTTGATCGTTATTTTTACAACGCGACGAAAATGGCATTTGAATAGAATGATCCATTCCGGAAAAAATGTAATCTGGATGGCATTCGGGCGTCGAAATCCCCTGCTTCTGTTTGAACTCGAGGAATTTCATTATTTTACAACGGTTTTCCTCTTTCGTTTTATGAGGCATTCGGGCTCGTTATTCCTTGGGAATAAAATAAATCTCGAATCTCTTTCAAAAAAAGAACCGCTGAATTAATCGAATTGAAATCAAAAAGCTAAGAACAAAGAAGAGATATGACCTACCTATGGAAAATATAGGCAGCGGATGGCGACCGAAGGATGATAAAGATTCCAAGTTGGATTCTCTTACCTGGAAAAGAAAAAAAAATAAATATTTTAGTAAAGAAAATTTACGGCCACTTCGGAATCGTGCATTGAGTGAAATGTTTTTACAGATACATTTGGAGCAAGAAAAGTTTTATTGGAAAAGATAAAAGGCGAAGATTCAAAGGAAAAAAGTCATCTGAAAACTACTTGAGATATGAGTATAGACCTAGAATTATCTTTTTCAGTGAGAAACGGCCATGAAATAAATACATTTTCAACTTCAATAGCCACAATGATAACAGGTGACTTTGAAGCCTATATGTGCACTTGTTATAGAATATTTTTAAATAATTAAGGCAAAAGTTTATTCATGAAAATAATTTAAATGTTTTCTCATTTGAATATGAGGATGATCGTTTGAGCAATGGCTTGTATCTAATGTAATACCAATCCAATGTATCTTACGATCATTTATTTCTAATAACATAACGGATAAGAAAGACTACCTTATATTTAAGATGGCGATTTGTTTATAGTTGTAGTCAAAGATTCTGTAGAAGCAAATTTAATTTTCTCACTGAAATATTTAATTTTACGACTAAAAAAGGAGCAGAGATTCATAATAAATGAATTCTTAGGCTCGTTATATAACTTTTGAGATCCGTTTTTGAGCGGGTTACCGCACGTGCCAAATACAGGCGAAAAATAAGAAAATGAAACCAATTAAATGTTCTTAAATTTTTGATAATTCTTCTCTTATGACTGAAAACGTTTAATTAAAATCAAATGATGAACACTAATGTCAAAATCTAAGGACACATTAATGAATCATTCTTTCTAGCATTAAATGAGAAATTTCACGTGGCTAGAACTGGATGAATATTTAATATTATGTTGATATTATTATCTCCAAATATTACAATTACACTGAACTTGAACGAATATCTTATGCATTAAAGTTTCCTATTAACAAATCTACTCGATATAAAAACCATAAATAATTATTACTATATTAACAATGTATATTATACACCGACAAGGATTTTTAGAGCTTTTAGAAAGCAAAATTAAAAATCTATGTCAAAACTACAAAGAAATAAGAGATACTTAAATTATCAAAGAAATGACAATTTAATAGAGAATAAGCTAGTGTCAAGGAATGTGGGTGTTTCTCCCTGCCGCACGCCGGTAAATAAGGAATAAAGGTGAAGGAATATTTTCCATAAAGAGGTTAATCGGGTATTATAAAAATCTTTAAAAAAAGTCGTCTTATATTTCACGAGTATACTAATTCTTGCTGGATATTCAGTGGAAAAGAAAGCAGAGAAAACATCTTATTTTTCATATTCAACCCAAATATTGTTTTTTTTTGAATAGATAGTGTATATCTGTCATTTTGGGTGTTAATCATCGGCAAATAGAATGTTCGCTGAACGGCAATATCATTAAATATCAAAGCAGCTGTAAAATATCAAAAGGTTATCTAATACACGAATATAGACTTTAAAATTCTATTGGATAAATTTCGAATCTTAATTGAAAACGAAGCTCCCGATTCGTGAATAAATAATTACACCATCCATTCGATCTTCAACTCGATTTGAAAATAATAAATAGACACCGGTGTAAGTATTCCATTAAAAAGGAAGTGATTTAGTTAAATGGAAGGTACACCGAAATGAAATATAGAGAGCCATTTCATTAATAATATCTCTAAGATAACCGTGCTTCTTTATTGGAAAACAAATTTAATTCCATCGCTGAAATCGTTTTGGCTAATCAGTTTGAGATCCCTCCATAAATTCGACTTAAGTTAGCCTTCAATTAAAATTAAACGATCAATCGAATTCTGACTAACGCGATCCTCGCTCGAAATTTTGTTCATAAATTTTAAGTAGAAGAGATAAAAATTGATTATGAAACTACATCATTAACAGAGCGGAGATATTATGGGCTTACGCAAATCGATTCCTAATGCATATAAATCCCCAGAAATCATATACGAATCGGAAGATAAGAATAATCGGGTTTTCCATGCGCCGTCCCGGAGATTTATAGACCACCACATTTTATTTTGATAGTGCGTTTAATTCTCAGAGCGTAATATGCATAGGCCCTCGAACGCGGAAAATAAATCAGGGGAAACATCGGGAGAGTCGGAGGAAGACGACATAATTCGTCTTCCATATTCATAACATCCAGAAACGTTCCCGATGTTCCAACCAAACAAAAAGTCCCGCGATGACCTCACGGACCCGAAATGCCGAAGAGAAAAAAGAAACCGCAGGTAAATAACGAACCCTTAAAGGCACCACAGCGGAAAATAAAGAAAGGGAAGCATCGTTCGAAAACAAAAAAGACCCGAATTGGGAGGAAAAAATATTTCGAGCGATTGGCAGAAATAAAGAAGCGCTCTATCTGTGGATGCAGGGGCGATAATTGGGAGAATCGGTTAAAGGCCTTCGACAAAAGAGAACAAAAGCGTTCGGGACGGCAAAGGAGAGATAGCGGCGTGGCTTAGAGAGAGATGGAAGGAAGCGAGATATATGTAGAGACTAATTCCTCTCCTGAAGAAGGTCATTCGGGGCTCTTCTTTTTCACGCATGCCTCTCTCGTCCTTTGATTTGTCATCGAAGGGAATGCGGAGATGGCGGAGTGTGATGAGTTCTGAAAGCGGAGGTACGGCGGTGAAGAAGTGGGATAAGGGAGCGGATGATAAAAGGGGTGTGGGCCCTCAAAAGGTCCCGACGGGCGGGGGATGCCGGAACGGGCTGCGGGGCAGTGGGATGGGAGATGACAAAGAGGAAGATGACTGGAGACAAGGGCTCGTTTCTTTCATCGGGCACTCCGTGGTCTCCACCGGCTCTTCAATTTGGACTCGAGTGGGGCGTAATATGTTTCCGGTTGGGTGGAGGAGGGGTGGGCGGATGCGTATTCGCAAATATCCTAAACTATGGACAGATTGATTCTAAAGAGCGAAGGAAAGGGGCCAATTAACAGGTTCTTGCTGAAAAGGAGACCCTAACCAAACTGCCGATGGTGGGAGAGCGGATATGAATCTTTCATGCGCATAGATTATATATGATGCATGGCTCAAGATTTCGAGCGACCGCAGTCGCGTTTGTTTCCCTTGGCGAAAGTATGGGGGCAAAAAATGTGCAGATGTCTCGATTATACACGCTCTACATACGAACGGCGAAATATTAGACGCGAGTTAATGTATTCGTGCGTTTTTACTATGCGTGGGACAGCGGCATTTTGAGGGAGAAATTCGCGTTCGTCGGAAAAACAGAAGAATAACGAAGGAACGGCATTTTGAGATCGACGTGAATATTTTAAGGCGATGAATATTTTAGCGACCGATAATTATTGAATCTTTTCGGAGCTTTAATACACGGGAACGCTTGGTGCTTCCGTTAGTCTGGAGTGACTGGATATTTTGAACGGGACATTGTCCGTAAACGCTTTCAACTGAACGCGAATTAATTTTACGCTAATAAATTTCGGTGAATTGGTCTCTATTCTTCACTTTAGTTTATTTTCTCGAGCAAACAACTTGTAAAAGAGATAGAGATTTCAAAGTAATCGGAAAAAGATTTGAATTGCTGGAGAATATAATATGAATACTGAAAAAACTTATAAATAGAAATGTACATAAATGAAACTACGTTAAATATTTTTCGTTAAATTAAACGATTTTTCTAGATCACAATTGTGCGACAAAATGAGATGGCATATAATAAGATGTTTCTATTTAAACGAGCGTTCAGATTACTTTACAATTAGGGAATATATTTATGGATCCTTCGAGAGATAATAACGAAACAAAATTATAAATTTTATGAAGATATATAAGTTTCAAAGTAAACCAAAATTAACACAAAATCGTCATAGAAAGTCATCATCAATCGTCTCCCCTTGCCAATCGCAGAAAGGCGGCTTGCAGGGTACTCATGTAGATGTAGATAGAAACAAGTTCATATAACCTAGGTATAATGCAATAATTTTAATACCACTTATCAACATTACAGTAAGTAAATCTTATTAATTTGAATAAAAATAATGAACATAAACAGAAGTAGAAATTTACCAAAAGTTCTCGAACGTAATTATCCCAATCGGGAGCAAAAATTAAATGAAATGCATTGGGTGGTACCTGTGAACCATGTCGTTATGGAGACCATAAGTGAGACGTCTCACTGTTTTCTATGCTGATTGTGGGTTGAGACCCATATTTTCCATATTTTACTGAGACCATAGCTTCCTGAACCGAGGGGTTATGAACCTCATTTTTCAGTTGATTAAATTTCGATGCAACAAAAAACATCGAGGAAAATGCTTGGATCTATAATTGGTTATTCATACTTTTAACCAAAACATCCAAAACAAACATTGTCCTCACATATATATCTGTTGCCATATCAATTAAGGATAGACACTGCGATAATGAAACCATACCATAACATGTAATGCGATGCGCTAATTGACATTATAGTAAAAAGAAAATATATTTTTTTAATGGGTCGTCATCCGGAAAAAGCAGACGGAAACATCGACACAAGAATGCGACAATGTTCACGATATAGATGCAGATAGGGTTATTCGTATGAATGCAATCCATTGCAACTGCAGGGAATGGAAAGGAGACGAGAGAAATTCAAAAGGGCGGGACTTCGTTCAAACAGCTTCTCATGCGATGAGAAAAAAATTAGGCACAAAAACGGCTAGGACCTTCGTACAGGAACCCTCATTTGAAGGAAACCTTTTTATGAAGCAGGGCACATGTAAGTGATTTTTCTAATGCGAGACGAATACTTTTGATACACATCGGCGGAGGATCGCGGAGTCTAGTCACGGAAGGAGGCTTTATTCACCGAGTGCACGCTCGTTCATAAGGAAACAAATGATGATGAATAGTGTCGAAGGAGGAGTAAATCGGACTCAGGAATCGACAGCCGAACCCTTTCCTTTGGCAGATCCCGCCCCAAATGATTATATGGTCGACGAAAAGAAGAGGCGATTACTTTGGATGGGACAATGTGGGGAGTCCTCTTCTGCAAAAAGCGGAGATATGACGAGCGCCATCGGCGAGAGGGGGGAAAAAACGCATGACAAATAAGCGATGCGTCCTTTTTAAAATGTACCCGATTGCGTCGTTAAGAGAAGCAAGAAACGGAGAGGAACTTGACAATTTGCAGATGTCTTCCATAGATACGGCACCTTTTTAACTATCTCTCGACTGGACCTTCGAAAAAAGTGAAAATAGACCCCGTGCGGTGGTTATGTCAGTAAATAAATCCATCATTTGAGGCAAGATTTATATTCCAGAGTACAAAATAAACGTTCGTACGGCGATAGAAGATTTATTTATTTTCGGAAACTAAGTTTTCTATCGTTCATATATTCCGTTAACTATTCTGGAATAATTGAGGATATGATATTTTTAATAAATTAACTGCACTATATAGGACCTAATGAAGAGTATTATAGAAATTCACATCAATTCTTCCTAAGCGTAAATTTAGCTTGTTAATTATCAATATTTCATCTTATCCTTTTTCAAAACCTATAATTTTTTAATTATACCGAAAAGTATTTAATGGATCTCTAATAGAAATACGTCAAGGAAACGGGAATTCTCTGTACATACTATACGCGCTTGAAGTAAAACTACATACTATACTACACGCATTTCTGCGATGGATTACTAATGCTACATTAGAATCACATATTATTCTGAAATTCATAAGCTATATACAATGAAGAAAATGTCTAAAGGTACCCTTTTAATGCAAAAGAGTTTAATGTTCTAAGACTCCCTTTAGGTTTAAAAAGTTATTTACCAAAGACCGCACATGCATTCACTTTGTGGACATTTTACAGTGTGACTTAATAATAGACGTTCAGAATACACACACATGAGAGGAAAATTTCCTCTTAAGCCGGGACTTGAACGCAGTACCCCAGCGATAAGAGATTTGCAGATTTAAGAATTGAGAATAATTTCTCCATAATACTATTTGGAACGAAACATTTATGAAATGACTATTTACACAAGTGAAAAATATACATACATGACATTTTTACTCTCAAGGGAAAAATAAAAATTTACCTCAGTAATATCTCTCAACATCTAAACAAAAGAAGCGGAAAAAATCCAAGAGCGAAGGGCGATGTTTCGCCGTAAATTAAATTACTCTTTCGTAACAATGACGAGATGAATAGTGGGTGAAGTTGAATAGAGGGGTGAAGAAACATCACGATAGGCGAAAGATCTACAGCTTCCGTTGCCAGACCTCCGTTTGGTATTCCTTCCGAACGAAGAAGATTAACGTAAATTGCGAGCGTCGAAACTAAGCTGGTATTAATATAATGACTGCGTGTTCGCACACTAAACAATGATTTGGACTGTTAATAAGTCAAACACAATATGAGGCATGGCGATAAAATTTAGCACTTCCTTTTTAGCATGAACGCTTATAAAATCCCAAAATAAACACATTCAAATAACCCCTTATAGAACTCGACGCCTGATAAATATCGTATTAAAAGCACCATGTTTTTCCCTTGATATATAGTGAGCGACCCAACGAGGTTATTCCACATCAAATGCCATCTTCCTTCCTGAATATACAATTATAGAATTAACCTCAGAGAAATTCGTCTGGATTGGAACCAGTAAGAGTTGGGTAACATACAATCTCAATTGATCTTTTAACCGTCAATTCCTAACCAAACAAAAGAAATACTTGTACGGAATTGCAATAAATCTACAGAGATGATAAAAATGAAAATAATACTAATCTTTTAATAAAGATGATAGGATAGGCAGAAATGTTAAACATTTCAAAACTTCCATAATCGATAAAAAAGAACAAAAAATGTTTCTTGTCAATTTAGATTATAATTTTCGCCGAACAAAGACCTATGTATGTATGTATGTATGTATGTATTTGTAAATAAAATATTTCGAAGAAAACTTTATAGAAAAAATTATCAATAAATCAGAGTCAAATCTGAATGTGGAAGAATATAGTTAGTAATGTATAATAAAATTGTTCTCTAAATACAGAGAATAAAGGTAGAAATTCCTACGTGCCTTTGATCAAGGAAATTCTCTCTCTTATCTATTCGAATCTATAAATGTATACATACATTTTACATTACATTCCAATATCTCCGTTTTCCAATTTACAGACGTTAAAAATTCGGACTAAGAGGTGATAAAATATCAACACGGAAAGTAATATTGAAAGAGTAGATTCACTTTAATTAAAGTAGTCAAAAAGGTATATATAAAGATAACATATATCACTTAGGAAATAAATCCAATCACTTTATTCTGCAAAACATAATTACACAAAAAATTCTGTTAAAATCCATAATTTCCTCTTACTGCACGTCGACTATTACAATCGAATCGGATGTAAAAATCATCTCACGTCAGAGATTAGCCCAAAAAGTAGAGGATATCCGTGGTGTTTCGAATTAATGCATATTTAACTTCCTTTTCGGTCCCATCTTTACGGATATAAACGAATCGATAAAGCCTTCTCTTTTATTCTGAATACATTTCAAGACCCCATACGAACATGTACCCTGTTCCTTAAAAAAGATTGAGAGGCCATAAGAAACTCAAATGGACTTATCGTCCGTCGAAACAAATAAGATTTGAATTTTTATAACCGACCAAACGTTGTTTAATATGCTCATTAAATAAAGGTAACTCATTCCGCGGCGACATCCCCCAAATATCCCTATCTAGATCGAGAAAACAATCAGCATTTCATCAAATGCGCGAGTAAATCCAGCCCTTATCCTTCAAATAAAAATCCGCCCATTAAATCCTGCAGACAGATAAACGCAGGGAAATATCAGCGGCTACCGAAAAGCTAACAATTTCGCTACTTATAATACAATCGGTCAAGACATAACGTTATTGACTCCTGCGGAATATTAAGAGGAATCGGGACTCCAAAGGAATTATACCGACCATTTCTTTATTTATTAGGACCCTTCTTCCCGATCTCCCAACGGGGGAAGATATTTCGTGTACGGACGGTGAAAGGCGGAAACGAGGGATTCCAGTCTCGTGCGGTAAGAGGAAGTACCGCGATAAAGAAGGGCTAAAAGGAGATCGGGAAGACTTTGACGGAAGCATGAAAAAGTGGCAAGGACCAGAATGTCATTGCATCGAAACCAATGCACGTCTTGGCCCGACTGGCCAACTCGGCGGGACCGCATGCACGCCATCGCGGCCGACGGTGGCGAATTGGTTCTCCGACCCTCTGGGCATCGCGGAATTTTTAGTGCGTCCAGAGAGTGGATGTTAATTCTCAAAAAACCCACCGCACTCAGAATTCCGCTCCCGGACTCGACTCTTTTTCATTTGTTCAGCGGGCGTCCATCTTCCTTCGGGAACATCTCATACTCTTCTCCCCGACCACCCTTCACCACAACGTATGCAGGATCCATAAATTATACATGATCTTCTGTGGATAGCGACCTCCCCCATCCAGCATTTCTCTGCCTTTTAAACCTCACCGTCACCTCCCGGGACTCTTCGCATCCCGATACTTTCCCATCTGCATCGAGTATCTGCCGTGAATCGGGTGAGTGAAGGGCCAAGAACGACAAATGCCACGGAGGACAAGTGATGAAGAGGTAGCTTTCGCGACCTTTGCGGTTCGCAAAAAATTGATCGCCGGAGATGTGAGACAGATTGCATATCCGACGCTACCGGAGTAATCCTCTCTTTCGCGTTAAAGGACGTCTTGAATGAAAGGCGTCTTTTTTCCCCGACTCTTATTTGCACTCCTCGTCCTTGCGGACTAAATGCGGGAGATAATTGGGAAGATGAGTTGGTCATCGTGAGTAATGTCGAGGGCTTTAGCGGTCAGCTATTCCTCTGAGCGCCCGAAGCGGTGTTCGAACCCGGCCTGACCCCACCCCCATCACCCCGTGAGAAGGAGGTGGAGAGAGCGCATACTTGCAGGAGGCTGTAGGCGTCCCTTGAGGCGTGAATAAATTTAACCGACGAAAGATAAACTAGACAGGCTCGTAAATATCTAAAATCAAAACGAAGAGCTTTTTCGAAGAGAGTACATTTTTTCCGTCGCCCAAACTGTTTGAAAACACGTCTTACCCAAAAGCAGTATTGTGGTAACGGAATTGGAAATGGACGGGATAACATGGGCGATAACTTATTAGCGCTCCTTATCAAAACCTTTAGAGGAATATAAAGGGTAAAAGGGAGAGTAAACTGTTCGGGATCGGAAGGAAAGTGATGGGGGAAATCGAACGGGTATAAACATTTGTCTCCGTGCGGGAGTTATAATCGTTGTTCGGCGCACATTTTTATTAATAACGACTTACTCTTGGGGCCTTATCTCGATCGCTCGTTTCCCCGCCGACCAATTCACCTCTCCAATAAATTGAACGCCGATAGGAAGATGATACAGTGACTCTGAGTCATGGCAATGTATTGCTTGCCAAAGAGGAGATTGGATAAAACGCAACTGTCAAAAGACAGAAAGGCTATCTAAACTGCTACCGGAGGAATACGTACGGAAGTGAATTTTTCATAGGAGGGAATCGACATTCATAGCCGAGAAGTACAATTATGCCGTCTATATGAAGGTATGATCTAATGGCCGAAGAGAGCCTTCGAATATTAACTCCTAGAGATTTATAGCTCCAACATTTTTTATCTTCGCGGCCAAACACCACATTAATGATTTGTAGCGCAAATGGCCTCGTGCGATTCGTTAAATTCTTGATTGAGTGCTGTAGCATTAATCGCAATGTTAAGATAAGTTTGAGGAAGTTTAAAATGCTAATTGCCGCTTACGTCAATGAAAACGAGTTCCATAATAGATCCAGAAATAAAAATAAATATCTGATTGTACTCCTTCGAGAATAGCTTGAGAGCCACAATTACGGAATAGGGACAGATATATAAACCACAATTCAATGCGTCAAAAATGCTGATTTATAATAGAATTAAAAATATAGTTTCAACACTTGGGAGGCGATTTTTATTGAAACCATTATTTAAGAATTTTATGTTGTCAACAATCGTGAATCCCAAGTAGATTATAATACGTAAATAATACTTGTTTACTTTAACATAAAACAATGCCTATACAACTAGAAAATATGATTTATGTAAGGCATCCACGGAAATAAAAAACAAAATATAAGCACGTCCATGCAAACATTTTAAATTAACTAAATATAAAATTTTTACTAACTTCTAAAATGGATTTTTCCTTCATCCCTCAAAAACCACTAGACTTACTACTAAAGAAGATATCGAGAGTAACAATGTCAATGAATCGAGAGATTTAAAGCACGACATTTGACATGGAATGTAATTCTCATGTTTTAAAAAAGGAAAATCTTTCGCGAGATTACCTTAGCCCAATTCGCCTTAAACTTTACCTCGTACATAACGTTTATTTTAATTTCTCCCTCCAGTTCGTTGACACCATGGATATTCCTTCCCGTCCAAAGAATGCAGATTGATTGCTCTTGACTTTCAATTTTTAGACATTCTACGCGTCGCTCCCAAAGCGAAATTAGGAAGTCCACAAGTTATGGAAGAACATTAAGAAATGAAAGTGGGTTCCTTGTCAGCACTTCGTCGACCACCAGAAACTAGTCTCGTGACATCAGCCACTTTAACCTCCATGCGTTACTGCCATCCGCTATTTCCCGAACCTTATAAGCGGGCTTTTAAAGCAATTACCTCATCCAATCCGCTACCGACCGAAGAAATTTAACTACATCGATGCATTAACAAACTTCCAGCGAAAATAATAGCCGCCGACGACGACCGTAACTCATTTTTTATTCATATAAAATGACATAGAGGGATAACCGTTACGACAATCGATTTTGAAGGGAAAGAATAATAAATAACGAATAATTTACGATGGAGATCGTCTACCTTGGGTCGCGCATTCGCTCACTAAAAACACTCGGATTCCAGCCCCTCATGAATAATGCCCAAATTAATTAATTATCCCATACGAATGCTGCTACGAAATCCCCGAAAAATCTCTCGGTATTTTAATACGGAACGAGGCTTACAAAAAAGAGGACTCTTTGAGCATGAAGACGACGCCGGAATTCGAATGAAAAATTATTTACTCGGAATATAATACGTCGGTCGAGATTATATCGAAAGACATCCATCTAACGCTTATCGAGGATAGCTAATTAGGTGTTTGAATAAATAGATGCGCTCGATTACATTAGAGCAGTCGGTATACATTAAATATGAACGAGCGAAAGAAATGATACATCGTTAATGATTGCAGCGCAGCCCGAAGGCGACGTGACTATCAGCTATCACGTCTACATTATGAATTATGTCCATGAGAAGGCGATGAAAGGCGTCCGTTATTATTTACAAAAAATAAATGAAGTATGTTTCGTATATACAGTACCAAGGCGATACAAGCTGAGATTACATCAAGATGTACATGAATCAAGAGAAATTTACTATATCTTGCAGAAGATTCCAATGAAAAAAAGATTTAGTGAAAACCAACGCTACACATGACAAGCAAAAATCTTACTTTCATTACTCATTTCTAATAAGTACAATAGAGGAGATAGAGGAGAAGAGAATAGAGGAGAACTGTAAGTTAATTTGGTTAGATACAACCACAAACTTAGGTGTGAAACTTTCATTCACTTACAACATTAGCTTAGTTTACAACATTAATTGCGAGAATCAAGTTAAGCAATGTAACCGATTTGGATGAACTTTAAGAGGCGAAGTAAAAATAGGTACAAACGAAAGCAAATGAGCTCGAAAGTGAATTTTCTAGATGCGATATAAGAAGTAAATATATGTCAGATCTAGATTTTAAAATGCTGTGAGTAAGATGTAGAATAACCATCTATGAGACGAAGCTTGAATGATTATAGTAGAGAATGTATGCCGAACTATAGCTCACGAACACATTTTGAAAGGTACTATATTATGAAAGTTCCACCTGATTTTAATGTATGAAATACGCGTCCCAAAATATTCGAGCTATTAGTTCCGTTAGCCCCTTCAGAGAAACCCAACTGCGTCAAAACGTTTTCTCTTCGATCACATTTCACCGCTCTATGAAAACCGATAGACATCTCGAAAGGCTCATCAATATTCCCTCCGTACACCGCTTAACACGATAGCATAACCGCCAATAAACACCTGTAAGGACTAAAAGCGAGGAATAAATTTATTCCGGAAGAAGAGCAATTTTTCAACGGTCCAAACAAAGAAATATCGCAACGCTCATTCAACGAACCTTCTCTCCTTGATAACTGAATCTATAGGGCCGCGAAGGAGGAGCGAAAAACTTTACATCGTTTAATTTTGTTTGATGAAGGGGATCTGAAGCCATAAGCCAATCCTTCATCCGGAAGGCACACCTTCGGCAGACGCCTTGAGCGCGAGCGGTACATGCATCACTCGATCTGAGTCGATCATTCCCGCTTCGATTTGTTCTCCTCGGACACGGCATTAACCACAGGCTATCAATCTAGGCTGAGGAATGAGATAACCGTCTCCTTAAAAGGAGCGGCTGGGATGGCAATTTCCAGCACTCGGAGGGAAGAAAAGAGAATGACATGCACCCATCTTTTGTCTCTTCGAAGGCGCTTTTTCCTACCGTAAGTGTCGTTACCTGCCGAAGGCCTCAGACAAGGGCGAACACTGCGGTTTCATGGGGCGCCTAGGTGAGGGACATGCATGTCCTAAGGTGCCGATCGAATGTTCGACGAGGCGCAAAACACTTTGCGGATTGTGTTTCCCTGGGTAAACCGATTACGTATCCCGACCGTTATTTTTTAGATTCATTCGATGCGTTAATGAGTAAAAGGATTAAAATCATACGGATTAATACATACATTCAGATTTTGCAAGCCTCCAGTTATCCAGTCTCTTATACGCATTAACTTTAGGGCAAAATGTGCCACATACTTTGCAAAGACTGACTACTTCTCACAATGACACATTCCTAAAATATCCGAGGTATATCTTTCCGCAAGCTAAATACTTCGATTATGGTATTATATGGTTCATATATGGTTCAATTTACGCTATCATATATAAAAACTAAAGCGGAAAATAAACCGATTGTGCACCTCATAATAATGAAACTTATATTCATAATAACCCCCGCATGAAAGAGGATGGTGAAAAAGGGCCTGAATTGAATATTAGACAAGTAGATGATGACGAATACGAAAAGCAAAATCCCTCCGAAAAACAAAGAAGATAAAAAAACGGTCTTTCGAGACGTTAAGTGGATATTTCAAAAGCGTTTACAATGTAGGTGAGACCACATAGCTTCCGGCCACCGACGCCTCACACACCGCCTTCGCCAAAAGCCACTTTCCGCGCCGGCGTCCCCACTTCACACGCTCGCCGACACTTTACCTGCCGAAAGAGCGAGTCATAAATTGCGATTGAAAAGCGAACGACTGGAGACGGAAAGAAGGTCGTGGCGAAGATCGGCAGCCGATCGTCTCGACACACCCCCGTCAAGCGTAATTGCTCTCTCGCGGAGGAACTGACGGTGCCTCTCCTTTTTCACTCTTCTTTAAGCGTCACTCAAATACCGCTCGCTAGATTAATCGTCCGGAGTGATCGGTTGATTTACCGAGATGCCAAGCGAGAGGCGGTCTTATCGGGGCAACACCCCGAGCGAAGTATGGGAAACGTGATGGATTCAAAGAGGAATACTAAGAAAGTGCGATGAAGTTCCTCCTCGAATCCCACCCGAACATTTGGTAACCTTTCTCGCAAATATTCCGAGAGGATGATATTTACAAAGACTGCGAATAGAGTGATACTTAAATAATGCAGAAATGATGACGGATTGATACAACCGAAACGGATGCTCGATAAAGTCTACGAAAGAATGAAATCAATATTCTATTATGCTATACTTTGCACGAAGATTCAAAGAGTGATCATTTATGCTATATATAAATCACTATGTTGAATAAGAAGTACGATTTACATCGTACATTGGGCTGAAAATTATTCCTCCCGCAGGAAAATTCCGTTTTCCCCAAATCTCTCCAATTTCTATTATCAATGTTAAAATATTAGACGAATCATTCACTTACAAACGAATCAAACAAAAACTCAAAACAAACCAAGCTCATAATTATTAGTTACTAGAAACTTACTTTTACTTTACTTTTACATCGATTTTATCTGAAAACAAACACCAAGATGGTGAAACTAAACATTCCTCTATCCACTAAAGCGATTAACGTACAAATCTTACATTAACAATTTCGAACGTTTCCTACGAATCCGTTACACATGTCCATATGACGATATTCTTTCCTTCACAGATAAGCAAAAATAAGTACTACGTTGCAATTGCATTCTATTAAGCCTGAAGATTCCATAATCGTGGTCTTTCAATTTCAGGCACAATGTGACCAAAAGATCCAAACAGCACGCCCTGAATGTGAAGTAACACTCTTTTCTAGATATTTTCGCCTAAACATTCAACAAAGATAACAATAAAATAAAGGCGGAAACCAAAAGCATTGTCACCGATCCACTAAAGGATTTCGAACCTCGACCGTTCCAACAGGTACAACACACAAATTCGTGCTTTAAGGAAAGTAAAACCCCAGAGATTTAAAGTTTTTAAGGATGCGAAAAGCTTTCGGGCGGATGTTGTGGGTCGAACTCTCACAAAAAGGTTCTTAAGCAGGTACAGAAGAGCATTGTTACCACAGTAATACCGACGCATCCCTTCTCACGGACCGTCTGTCTGTCACCATACCACTTCTTACAACTCGGAATTCCGTCAGGTACTCTTCGCTTTCTCTTTTACTATAGAGAGAGAGTACATGATCCTCAATGAATTTATTAATGGATGCATTTTAGAAATGTGCTCGAGAGAGCGAATGGCTATGAGAGGGGGTTGACCGTTCGTTGGAAAGATGACTGCGAGAAATCGATTTTATCATGTCATAAATGTCAATTTCGAAGTGATATTTCTGCCGAAGAAAACGAGGCATCGGAGTCTCCCGATGCTAATACATTTTGCAGATGATTTCATAACTCCTTTCGATGATCCAGAGAAGCAATTTCAAAGACGGATCGCACACCTCTTTCGAGGGGACAGTTTAAAATTACGGACCAATATTAGGCCATAATTTCAAGAGTGAAAAAAGGTAAGAATCTCGTGTACGAGCGATTCCGAATCTTTTTGGCGATGGAAAAATGTCTGTCGACTTTTCATGAATCTCGATTATGACCTTTCCATTGAGAATCATAAAGAGTACGCATATTTAAGAAAGACTGTCAAAATTACTAGACTTCCATTTTCGTGGGAAAGGTATCACGACATGGGAAAATTTATCACGGCACCCCCACTCTAATCTTCGATAATATAATGCATCCGAATCGAGGTCGCAATTTTAAAATTCGATTAGCAAATCGAGATGCGGTATAGACACGAACGTATGGAATTCATTAACCCATTAAAAACCGTGGTGCGGATGGGACCTGAATTAACGCGCGTCTGCAATCCGACGGAATAAATGAATAACGACGCATCTGATCCGTATCAATTAAAGCAGGATGGAGAGAATATATCGCCTATTCCAACGACCACTTACCCAAAGACTTATGGATCCACTTGGACCGCATAACTTTCGCCGGATGGCTGAGCATTACGGATGATATATCGATAGTATTATTTCGAGGTGAATTTTTACGCCGAGTAATTCTTTTCTTGGCGGAGGGAGAGCCCGGAGACGGCGGGGGGAAAAATAGCGACTTGCGCGGTCGGCGAAGATCCGCAAAACGGAACTTTTCCAACGCAAACAATGGGAAATTTTCGAAGACTTACGCGAGCTAGACTTGCGAAAAGCCTCGAATGGCTTTCCATGCCTCATTCCGATGTCATCAAGGCGATAAATGAGATCGATTCTGCCCATCCGGCCGGAGAGAATGCATCCCGCGGTGCACAAGGAGCGGCAATCGATTTAGACCCGGAGGAGTTGTAAACTTCCTCGGGGCGGCAATCACATATTTTGACAGTCACGATTAACAGACACGACTGCGAGAGCATTCCCCGGAGTACCGAGGACTATCCTTTCCCCTCCTGTTACCATTGCATCGTGATAAGGAAAAAGTCGTTGGAAGAGATGGGCGAGGAGTCCATTCAAGAATGCATTTTATGCGCGAGGGCGAGAGGATGCGGACAAAAGAAGCGAGAAATTCCGTCCCTTGAAGTATGGAGGCTAAAAAGGATTAAATAGATACGTCTGTGAATTTAGCGCGAGTTAAGGTGCGCTACCAAGGAAATTTATTCGGCGATCCAGATAGTGGTGCAGGAGACCTTAAGAGCAACACAAGGCGAGGATCTGACGTATCTGCTGGTGAATTAGAGTGTTTTGGTTCGCTGATTGCGTCGTTGGGATGTCTGGGAAGGCGCGAAGGTGATTTTGCTATCAAGTTACGACCTTTTCTCGCATTAAAAGAATTTGCGTCGCTTTCATATGAGTTCAACTTAGGTGGGATTCCTGAGCAAACGCGTGGATTTCTACTGCTTCATACCGATATTTACGACCGCATCCGAATGTCCGAGGAAAGGGTGGTCTTCTTGGAAAACGGCGGCGTGACGCGCTGAGAGTTGTGAATTAGGATTATGATCGCAGAGCGATACGTTTCGTGAGCGAATGGAGTGTAAATAAGGGAATGGTATAGCCGTTATCGGGTGATCAGGCTGCTGACTTGTTTGATGAAAGTTGAACTATGTTTTCGTGATTTGTAGGGATAAGCGGGATATCCTGATTACAGCATGATAAAATACGATACGTTGCTTTATTTATTTAAAATGAAATAGGTCTTGATTCATAAATTTATGAAAATTATGAATGCGTATAAAGAAGCGATTTCAAAGCATACAATACTTTCAGAAGCAGTCAATCATTTCACTACTGTAGCGCTTCTAAGTTAAAATTGATCGAAAATTTCTACCGACAAGAAATCAAAATTTCAATGTATGCATTTTTATTTTTAAACAGCAAAAGAGTTAGCATCAGATATACGTTAAATTAACAGAGGATTCATGGAAGGGGAAAATTCCGTTATCGACTTGGAAAATTTTACATCAATATAAATGGTAGTTATATTGGTATGATATAAGTACGTATAATGTTAATCATGAATATTGCTATTTTATTTAGGTTCACCTTCAGTGAGATGCGCCGATTCTAACGCATTTAACAGTCTGATTAAGGGTGGACTATGTAAGCACCTACACATATAAAGTTACTTTGCTGACTAGAGATCTAAAGATTTTTTGAAGTATCCACTCTGGAAGAAATAAAATACAGTAAAGAACTAAAAATATCAATACAAAATTTTTAAGTTATTTATCCTCAACATTTTGGAGGATATCAAAAATCGTAATGTTTCAAGATTAAAGTAGACAAAAGGCATACTGACTGATAATAATAAGACCTGATGTTGAATGACAAATGAATCCCTAGAACAAGTTTACATTAGTATAAAAGGAGTTGAATCATGAGACAAAGTGATTGCGATACGGTTTGGGACTCTAGTGATGATGTTCCACATTCCAAGACCAAACAGAACGTGAGAAAATCCGTTTGCCCATTATTGCCGATCATCGCGGACAAGAGCAAAGATACTTCCGCTCTATCATCCGAATCTCTCAGAAATCTTCGGTAAAAATGCATAATATCATAATGGAAACCTCCATTCACATCCACAAATTTCTCGGGAGGAATCAGAAAATGAGATCCTCTTATGTACAGGACCGCGCCTTCCGATGCAACCTTATGTCCAGCCTTCTTCTCTGCAGGAGACGGGCCAAGTACAGGCCTCCCCAGGCGGCAAAGTCACAAGGAGACTGTGATGGAATGAGAGGCGGAGTGGTTGAAAGGAGTAGCAAGAAAAAGAGAGGTTTAGTCTAAGGGGGGTTTAAACGAACCAAGAACTGGTGAACAATGAAAGAAAGGATCGGAGGTGTGGGAAAAAGAAGAAAGGGAGCTAAACTAACGTGGGGTGAGGAGAGATGGTAAGACGACACAAAGTTACTGCCGCCAGCGCAGCAATTACACCCAAACAAACCTTCCTTTAGCGCTGCTTTTCTCGGCCCGTGGAGGCCTCCCATTTTCCCCTTGCGGAATTCCAGGCAAACACGGAAAGCGCATCCTTGCGGTGGAGGCAAATCGCGGTGAATAAATCGGATGCCTTAGGAGGAGACGGCTGCGAGAGGGCGCCGTGTGAAAAGGGCGTTGGCCCTCCGCAGGGACAAAAGGAGGGGACGATACTTTGTAACATGAATGCATTATCGGATCCAGGAAAGGGAATTATTGAAGATTAATTTCCCTGGTGTTAAACAGGGAAGGCTTCGATAGCTGCAAATCATCCTTCGACGCGGATTGAAAACCGGCGTATTATCTGGCGGTAAAATGTTCGGAGAAGCTATTTGAGAGGGATGAATCGACGAGTATGACAGATAATCATGCCGAGAGGAAGATGCTTAAATGTGAAAAGATACCAGCAAAAACATCTCTCACGCACAAGCAACTTGAAGAGTTCCGATGAGATTGACGAACAAGTTCAACGAGACAAGAAGGATCTCTATTCTCCTTAAGAATTCCGGCCACATCTCCGCATTTTGAGGAAAAATTTTAATGAATAATAATACTTTAAAACGATTAACATTTTCAAGTCAATTTCGAAAGATAATACTTTGGAAAAAATGGTAATATTTTATACTATGGTATAAAATGGTAATTTTTTCCTTAATTTTGAAGTATTTGTATTGAATTCAAAGCAGATTTGATTACACATTGCACATACACAGTCTCTTGCAAATGGAAATTTGTTTAGCTCCAAAATTATTTTCCAAAAAATTCCAAAGTCTGAAAATGTTACGAAAAATTATAAGTAAGAGTAAATAAAAAGATAATACAATAGTAACTACAAACAGCATTGGTGAACTTATCACACTCAACTAAACAAAAATTTCTACTTATTGACGAATCTCAAGCACCATGAGATAAACTATTCAGATAGAAGAAACACCAACATAAATTTATCCTAAAATTGATTCATTTGATCTATTTCCGATCAGTCATAAACATTTTAAATATTCTATTCCCAAGATAGAGTTGGAGTTTTTTTCATTTTGATCACGTTACTTTTATTTGCATCGACCCTCAATAAATCCAGGGTATAAAACGAAATATACTACTCATCAAGATACGCCCATCTGGTAGAATATCAAAAGTGATTTATCTCCGTTTACAGAGTTTCATGTCGCCGTGCAATAACTTCGAGTGGCTGCGGGGCACAATGCTTTTGGCAAACCACGCTCTAGAGAGACGCCTCTGCACGCTAAACAATTTGACGTTTTTTATAGACCTATTATTCCTTGACAGTAATAAATCCATTCAGGATTTGTAAAGAATATGCACCGTCAGCAATCATTTTCGTTTTTCAATATGGGGTGGAGAACAATAGGGAAGACAAGCCGATACTGGCCGCCATTCGGAGAGAGACGTCAGGATAGAGAGAAATGAAACCGCCTATTATATGCTTATATAGTATTTGGTTAGGCGAGAGGCAGAATTAACGGTCGGAATTCTCGTATCTTATTGATTCACGCGGAAATTCAAGCGTGATGGAGCCGCCTCCGCACTCTAGTATGCTTCGGATGAAAGTTACGCACTATTGTGCCATTGGTAGCACGTCACGCTCTATCAAGAGACCTATTCACGCTCAGCCTTTCACGTCCCACTATTATATCACGGGAATGAATTCGGTAATTAGTCAAAATGAACAATTGAATTGGTACTTGGATAGCCGAAAGATATCCACGAGTATCATGGAAGGAGTGACGAGCAGAACCAGTTAATACGGGGACTTAAAATGATTGGCTCGAGATGAGCTTTTTAGCGTAACACCATCATATGGGTTTTTAGTATTCTGCCCATGCATTTACTCGAATTATTTTGTTAGAATTAACAAAGCTGATATTGCTGATGGTTATGTAGAATATTTTATGACAGTTTAGAATTCTTACAATTATTAGACATCGTTTTACAAGGACTTTCGAAAATATTTTGTGTAATAAAACGATCAAAACTCTATTTTATTTTTAATTTTTTAAAAATCCGGTGAATATTTTATTGGACTAAGAGTCTAAGGCTTGTGAAAATATAATACCTCACTAACATTTCATATAACAGTGCGACAATTAATATGATTAATTAATATTTCACGACTAACACATCTATAAACGAATTGTGCAATTATAGTTCAAATATAATCAATTCAATCGCCGAAATTTATCATCGGAGCAATAAGAATATAAAATAATATATTCTATCGATAGTCATCACAGCGATTCCATTTATATAACTATTTACTCGAGATGTGTCATAAAGAACGAGTTTGGCCAAAAGTGACTCGGCCCAGATGGCCCTTTGTAAAGACCGAATCACTCGAACAAATCAAAGCGAGGAACAGCATTATTCGTTAAAAGAGAAGACGTTCCTAATAAGCAACGGTTGTTTGAACATCTCTTCGAGCAAACACCCGATCATAAAACGCCATGGGAACGGCGGCACGAAAAAGCGATAAAGCCCCCACGGATAAACCTCGCGTAATAAAAGACTAATTCGCGAGGACTTGGTACCACCCTGAGTCATTTCAATAAGCGCGATAAAATCGGTCAATCGTAGGGATAAAGGCAGAGTGCACGGAAACGGGGGGCAAAAAGGGAAAGTTGAAAAGGCTCGGATAATGAGTGGGAGTAAATACAAATCGGCGATGGAGAAGAGGATATGGGGTTTGGTTGGGTGGATCAGCACAAGGGGATTACTGGACGATGCAAAGGCATTCAGAAAAGGATTGGAATGAAAAGGATCGGAAAAGAGGGAGTGGGGAGAGGAAAGATAAACGGTGCGATAGAGGAGGGCAGACGGACTCGCAAAGAAACAAAAGAAGACCCACTGCAAAACAAAAAAGCAGAGAGGATCACAAATAAACTACCACCTAGAGTAGAGACCGTGCAGATAGAGAGAATCCCGTCTTGGGACTGAATGCCGCCCTAATAAAGTGGAACTTTTGAGTGACGAAGCGAAGCTCTTAACTCATACTATTTCTCCCGTCTTTCCACTTCCTTCCGATGTTGGCGCACATGACACTCTCGCTCTTCATTGTCCAAACAAAAGCCCTTTCCGAGCCCTTTCTTATCTGCGACTCGGAGGGCATCACTTCGGCCGTTATGACCTAAAACGGGCGGCAACAGATGGTCGGAGAAGCGGCTTTCGCGCGAACGCGAATTCTTTTGCCCGGCGTTTCTTTAATCTCCTCAGATTTTTTTGATCCTCCGATCGAAATGCGTTCGGACGGCGAGAGACGTAAAAAGTGAAAACCGGACCTTAATTAGTCAATGCGGGCTATTCTGGGAGCGTTATTTATGAGATGAAAAGTGACAACAGAAGCCACGAACTATTTGGATTCGTGGCAACCGAATTAAGTAATGAGTTTATTCGAAGGTTGAAACGCTTTAAATATGTAACCTCCGTACGTTTAAATAGAATGATGATCGAAGACTGTCATTAACTAGAACGATATTTCGATAAGAGGGTAAAGAAAGAATGCAGTAATGTTGTAGGCAATTTAAATTAATTGGCTGATGAGTTTTGATTAAAAGGGTATCATGTATACGTAATATATCCGGTTTCGCACCTTTTAAACCCCTTTAGTTAAATCGTATCTAATCAAATACTGAATTGAAGATTAATTACAAACCATTTATGATAATCAGAATGGTTAATTTCTCACGTGCTATAGCGATTTTGCACTGAAGACGACAAGCTAATAACCAAAAGATAAATCTTAATAAGGGAGAGCATGTGATAATAAAATCGCGCAATTCTCCAAGTGTTCATCTTAAACCCGCAAACTAGAAAATAATCATCATACTCAATTAATTATTGCACTGAATTTCACTCAGAATCAGTTTCTAGATTAACCAAACCTAAACATAACAGTAAACACTAGGAATCCACAACTTAGGTAAATCCCACTTCAATTAAAAAAGAACAGACTGTACAATGTTGCATTCCTTGAACCTTTATACGAGGAATGAATGAGAATGATAAAATGAACCTGGGATATGACATCAGCCTCCCTCAACCTTCATTGAGGGGCTAATTATTCACAAAATCATTATACGAAATTATATCACGAAATATTATCAAAACTATCACAGTTTTATAAAAATGGATCATGATCAAACGCCAACTACTACATAAATGAAAAACTTTGTAATTTCCATAGATGATATATTAAAGATAATCCGTGGAAATCACAAAGTTTTTCAGGGAAATAAACTAAAAAACGAAAGTAAAATGTTAAAAGCAAGCGCTTCGATTCAAACTTAAATCAAACAAGTAGTGACAAGTATGCAGGCGAAAAACGAAACGAATAAAATTCAATTAACCATATATTGGCCTAAAATTAATTCAATATCATTCTAATGCCCACACAAAATATACACTTAACGTCCTTGTCTACCAACCAAAGTGGTAGAGAAAGAAAGGATAATGTATCGCTGAAAATTTTGCCTTGGACCCTTGGATAGACATCACTGAGAGCAGCAAACGATCTTCTGCCTGAGAAGCAACTTCAAAATCTTGAGATTCTTTCCGGTAATTAACGACCGGTGAGTGCGGGAAGACGTTCAACAATAAAAATGCCCATTTCCAGTTGGCGGAAGATCTAGAGATGCAGAGATCTATTGATCATTCCGACGCGATATGCTCGAGGAAAACTTGGGACAAAAAGCGGCCAGATGAAAATCTGCTGATGGAGGAATGATTGAATGAGCGGGGACACCAGCCAATCAAACCTTCTTTCCAACTCCTTAAAATGAGCGATTCGGGAAGTGAGCGGTGTCGCGTCGAGTGGCAAAGATCTCGGGTCGGTACGAGAGTTGATTTCTCCATTTACCTCGGCGGGTTTGAGTCACTGGGTCCCACAGAGGTGTACCGACAATTAAAATACCAAGGTTCCCACAGAGTGGGAGTGGGAGGCGCAAAGAGAGAGAGGTTTCGTGCCTTCACTTGGAAGGGGGAGGAGCAAAAAAAAAAAATGAAGCATGCCACAGAGGCGCCGACAAGCATTTCGCTCGGGATGAGAAGATGGGGCGTGGGTGTAACGTGCATATGGAATGGTGGGGCTATTGCGGGGCGGGGTGTTGGGGAAAGGAGAGCTTAAAATGAGGGGGCGGAGTACAACATATAAGAGGTTCGAAAGAGGGAATAGAAAAGGAAAGATGAGAAGATTGAGATGAGAGATGGGAGGCCGTGAGGGAGAGTGAAGAGAACAACGGCGGAGGGCGCCTGAGACAATTTCGCCATCCTTTGGCGGGTGATTTATAAGTCTCCGGCGGGGAAAAATCGCGACGAAACGAATATTAATTGCCGAGTTTCATGAAGACGGTTCGACGAACGAGGTCGTGCTCCGATATTTGGATGGGATTATAGCGGAGAGGATGCGCCGAGTAGATAACGCCTTCCCTTAAAAGTGACGGGCACGTATAAAGGCGTTGAAAGGACTATCTGGAGAAAAACGAACTATTGTTAGGAGGAATAAATTGAAATGAAATGAAAGATGGAAAATTCGGATTAGGAATTGAGGAAGGGAGAGACAATGAAGACGCCACGAGAGATAACGAAGCCATAACAAGGAGCGAGAGAATGGAGTAAATAAAATCAAAAGAATTGGGAGGCGTGGAGATAGGGTCCATCTGGGTACGACAGGAGGTACGTCGAATACGTAAAGAGGACGAGGAAAGAAACGCGGAAAAAAACGAGAGAAAAATATGGTTAGGAATGGAGGAAAAAGAAGTTAGGACAAAAGAATGGGAGCTAAATGGGTAAAGACGAAGCATGGAGAGAGTGCGTACGAAACAGGGATTGTATGAACTGGTAAATACACGAACCACGCGATAAATCAAGGGAGCCACTTGGTGGCAGGCGACGGGGATATTGGAGTCCAAAGAAGAGGTTAGGCATGCAAAGACGGCTCGAGAGGCGATCCAAACGAAAGGAAATGAGTAAAAATAGGCGGGCTACCTCTAGACGTGGAGTATAAGGCAGAAGATTACAAGAAAGGGCACAAAAGCTAACATGACGTCCCCCGCAGATTACAATAGCCTGGGAATGGGAACTGGTGGACAGTCGTGAGGAATAAAATAGCGCGTAAAAAGGGTTTAACTGGAAAGAGGGAGAAATCGACGACGGAGATGAAAGGGATGGGCTGAGATGATGCTTTCAGGGGGTATAAAAAGGAGCCGAGTATTGGAGGCGAATGCGTATTCCCTCTAAGACGGCACGATTTTCTTGGACAAGTTGAGTGGCAGGGCCTCGAGGTCAGAGCAAATAGAAGGACGTGAAGACAGCCTCTGAGGAAGTGGGAGGGGCCTTCTATCTTTTTTTCTCTCCAACCATAATTATGTGCGAACGCACTGTGAAAGTATGTTTACGTATTTATTTGTACATATCCGATAATATTTTAAAAGGTGAGCTCGGAATTGAAAAGTTTCCACAACCTCTTATCCATCGTCTCAGAGTGACGATCCAGATTTTTTGATGAAGGAGTATACACACTTAAGCTTTGGACATTTCCATGATACACGTTGTATCAGCTTCGCTTGCCTTACCAAGTGAAAGATGTTCATCGGAAAGAATCACTTTCCACAGATATTAATTAACTTTCCACAGCTTATCGTCACAATGATTTTCACCTTATAATTCATAAAAAAACATTCCTAAAATCCACGAGAAGTTATTTTCATAACCACAAGGCTATTCTCTAGCAAAATGAAGTTGAACATTATGCAGATAGACGTCTAAATTACGGTATGATACATTATAGTGAAATGAACTTCATTAGAACTATGTTTAATTTAAAAACGCACGCACGCAGAATCTATCCCATTCTTTATTATAATAGAATCCTTATGAATTTTCAAATCGCTTGTACGTAGCTGATATTAATGCCCGATTTGTATACTTGAAATTTTATCAACCCCGGAACACTGCAGAAACTTATAAGAATAAAAATAACCGAAAATTACAGGAGGGATGGATTTCATCGTCTTCGATTTAACCACTTTTGAAAATTATCACAAGCATTGTTTTTATGAGCATAAACGGCGGGGAAGCGAACGGGAAAGGAAACTGACACTGTACACCTTAAACTTACTGCTATCTCCTTAAAGTGCCCTACGGTTTAATGTTATTATTTCTGTCGGTTCGATAAAAGTAACCGTGAATCGTGCATAATATTTCCGCATATATTGAACACCTGACTTTTGTGACCAGTGGCCACCTACGCACGAATATATTCGTGAAATGTACCCTCTCTTTATGAAGACTATTTTAGGGAGATCTCAAAAAAATATTTCAAAAGTTATAAATAAACAAAATTTTTAAGGACCAACCCTTTTTAATGGAAATCCAGGAACGAAAATTACTTTCTTTTCTTCGAACTGGTCGGTCATGTTCAACTTGCACAGCTCTTATTTGAAATAGCTACCATCTCAGCTTTTAATTCCGTTTTATAGAACATAATAAGAGGACTTTACGATATCATAATAAAGAATCAAATCCTACTATTATTATTCTTTACCCTTATTTTAGCTTTAACTGGACTGATTTTTAACAAATGAAAATTCATTAAATTCATGTTAATAGACTATAAACTAATTTTCCCGCTTCTTAATTTTAGAGAGCAGAAATAGAAGTCTTTCATTGCCTGATTTTGCCACAAATTATTTGACGAAATTGTACAGATAAATGTATAGAACCCACATCTTTACAAGCAATCTATTGAACTGGAGCGTACGTTCAGTTGCAAAAGTAATAAGAAGATTAAATCCCAAAGTTCGATGGCAGGGGATACAAATCCTTAAGAATAGATTGGAGAATCGAAACCGGGACTGCGATCGACAAAAGCCAATTCGCTATCCACTTTACTACTCGAGGGCCAGAATGGCTAGTTACATTCACACTTGGGAGACATGAATCCGCTTTCAGCTCTTCAGAGAACGAATTAGCAATCATGAGGGTAATGGAGTTAAATGTTGAGAAATATGGTACCATTGAAAGGGAACGCTGAATAGTCGATTCAATCAATTTTTCATTTAACAATGATTAAGGGAAGGGGAGATGTGATTTACGATGAGGTTAATTCCAAAGAGTGTAAAACCGGAACCGACGAAAGCCATTGTACGATTGTAATGGGAAATCTCACAACAATGTCCAGTCATGATGACGTCATAAAGAAGCTGAGAAAGAAGCTTTGCAAAAAAAACCTCCGATCGTTTTTGATCATATCGAATCGTGCGACTCCGATGTGAACAGTTGCTACGTTTTTATGAGGGAATCTATCCGAAGATGACACTACGTGTCCAAACCATCAGCCGATTCAAAGACTGAGACCATTATTAAACCATTGTCATGATGGTGAGATTAAATAACCTGGGAAGAAAAGATAGCTCCTTCATTTCGTTTCTTTTGAATTCAAAATCTAGGAGATACGATCACCTGGTTTTTATTTATCCTAGATATATAATTATCTTAGTGAATTTAACAAATGACTCTTTCTCATCAAATTCTTATACCGTTAACTATTCTTAATGATTATTGAAAAATTCAGAAATATTTATGGATAAATCGACTTAAAGGACCTCTCAGAAATCGTTCGCTAATGAAAATTGATACTCGCGAAAAACACTTGCCAATCAGATAAAGAGAAAGACCTCGATAGATGCCCACTGATGCATGGAGACAAATATACTACTTGATAAGGGGCCAACAATTTCTAAATTAAATGCAACTCGAGGAATATTGAAAAAAGAATATTTCTACCATGAACGGTAATCAATCAATAGAATCCGACCACACGACGAAGTTCAACAAAACGTTAAAAACACGCAAAGACCCCAAGGAAACTAATAATTTATACAACGAATAGATAAACAAGCTACACAGATACAAATCGTTATTTGTTTTCGAAAAATGGATATATAATAGAGGAACACATATGAACGAGGAAGCTATATCATAAGAAGATAAGCAGATGAAAGGTTAATTGCCATACGCAAAGAAACCTCACGAAAGGTTCGATGATATTTATCGAAGAAAAGACAACTAAACCTCACGCTTGAAAAGCAGGTGCTTTCTAAATTAGGCAGAGGAAGTTCAAGACGTGGTAGATTTCAGATCACCCGTTTTCGGAACAGCTGTCTATTCTTCAGATGTTTGCAGAAAAATTACTCCGGAGGTGAAAAACAGCCGGTAAACAAATAAATAGCTCGCTTAGGCCGAGTGCACTATTACCATCGCAACGGCACTCCTCAAATTTTTCAGCACGACGATTTTAATCGCCCGACACGTTAAGAGGCGAATAAAGGATAACGTGACAGATAGCTCTGCCGAGCAAACTCGGGGAGACTAGTTAGGAAGAACATCTTAAGACAAACATAAAAGCAAACTGCCCAAAAGACGTCACATTTGTTTCGGAAAAACGTGCGAGCGAGCTATTCCGGTCCGGCGCTGTACTTCGGCCATAAAAAGTAAGACGTACCGTAAAAAAGAAACTTATCGAGCGAGCGTAAAAAACCCACAAACCATCTCCGCGAGAAATGAAAAGCTTCAAGCGCATGACGGAGGTGGAGGCCGCAACTTGCCACCGTCGTTTTGGCACGGAGGCCACGCAAAGGCTGCTTTTCTCGGGAATTCCTAAGAAGGCAGCAGTGATTTACGCTAAATATGCTCAGCCACGCAGAGGTGAGCTCGAAGAAAAGACGGGGAGGCGAGGGGCGGAATTTCGGGTGGCGGCGTACGAAGAAAGACTGCTAAAGGGGGGCGCCGAGGCGGGGGAGTTGAGGAGCCGTGGCGCCGGTGAAGTAGCCGCTGCATCCCACGGGTGCACAACAAGGGTTCCGAGAATTACGGGGTTGGAAGAATCGGAATGCGCGAAAGATGGATAGCGCCGAGAATGAAAGTGATGTGCAAAAGAAAGCTTCCATGTTTCAGCGCGGAATGAATTTTTTGCGAACAAATCGACTGTTTCCTACAAGATGGTACTCCTAATGATGAAATGATTCTCCCGCCATTAAAACGATGACGGGATGAAATTGACTTTTAGAAAAGAAACTGAACTGGTGGCAGCCGTGGGCATTCGTTTTCCCTCTCACTAGGGGTGAACACAATTTTATAATTAATTACGCTACGTAACAAGGGCTACAATTATTACCCACAGGGTACATGATACGATAATCCGAATAATATATCATGAGAACATGTATTAGCAATGGTTCGCAAATCGCGGAGGTGCATAAACATTATTAGTTGGGTTCTAATTTACCACGCGTTAACTCTGTCGTTTGAATGAAGTTAGATTGATTTAACGTAGGATAAGTTGGGAGGCAGCAGGAATATTCATTTTACATTCAAACAAAACAAAATTTATATATAATAAAGAAAGAAAATCATTCGAATGAAATAAATCATCACTAAAAATACTGGAAAATACTTTTATACGACATGGCCAACTGATCTTTACAAAAGCGAATAGGGTAAAGATGAGAAAGAATAAGATAAGATAGAGAGAAAAATAATTTCACGAACACCTTAAAAGGTTTCAAGTATAACAAAAACGTAAAGCATGATGATAAAAAGTAATTTCACTTAAATATTCCATAACATGAGTATGGATAGTAAAATAATGAGAGTTAGGATTTGTGATCAAATTTAGATGATTATTTAACACTCCGAGGAACCATGCGTGAGAAAAAAATCCCTTTAATAGCCCACAAATTCTCTACACGTCACGGCAGTACTTCTACAAAGAACTATCTGAAAATAAGGGGCATAAAAAAAACTTTTTAATTCCGCAACTCTCATCTTGTTTACGTGGGAGAGGCCCTGAGAAACTCTCGATATCACCATGCTCTATGGTAGTCCGAAGACAATGAAAGACCGCCTTTTGTGCGGAAGAGTAATGGAAAAAAATAATCGCATTCCACTAGCTAACTCCGTACAAGAAGCCTATTGTATGGCTTGCCACCTCTTGGCACCGCGATTGCCGAAGGAATTAATGAGCTATGATTAATGAGACCGCATGCATCGACCTTGGTGAGCGCGGACGTTCCACCGGCAGACTCACTCTAGACATCCCCTCGATGAATTACCAATCCGCGGGGATAGCGTTGGCAGTTAGGTGTTGGATGCACGGCAAGATAGGCGTGCGTGGGTGAGAGATGTGGGCGACTTTTAAAACGAGAAAGAAACAAATGACAAAGAAAGGGAAAAGGAAAAAGAAAGAGAGGAAATTAGATGGGATAGAGAAAATATGGTGGAACGAAGATTTTGGAGTGGGGATTCGTGGGTTGGGTCCATTTCGCAGATTTGGCGGAGGATTCCGGAAATTTAAGAGCAAACGGAGGCAAAAAAGGACGCAATTACGCTCCGTCGTGTATTTTCCAAACGCCTTGAGAAACTGGCAATAAAAATCCTCGCGGCTATTTTCCCTCGAAAAAACTCGTGAATATTTGATTTGGGGGAATGATTGGAATAGGTTGTCGCAGGGAGGCACTAAAAATAACAGGTCCGTGATTGAAAAACGTAAATTAGAAAGCACGGGAAAACAAAGATGGACGGAAGGAGATCCTTAAAATTTTAGAATCTAAATATAAAACCCGTAATGAGGAGAAGGCGAGCCGAAACGTTAAAATGTAAACAGCTAGACTTTTATTCTAATCGGGGAGATAAAAGCTCGGGTGGGAATGAGAATCCAAATGATATACTCCCGGTAACGATGAATAAAAATCGACGAGATATTTTGTTTTTGGAGCAACAGCGCGGATATATAATTCCCGAAATTAATTTCGAAACACTTCCGATGAAAATTCGGGCTGTAACCTGGAACGTTTAAACCTACGGAGTCGAATTCTTTTGCCCCGTGGAATCAATGAAAAGGTAATGAAAAGCATCGAGGACTAGTACCCGTAAAACCCGGCTGATGTCATAAAAGAGAGGGGCTGAATATTAAATGCCGAACATTTTACATTCACGCAACTTATTCTCCGAAAATAAACAGAAACGATCAGTGAGGAGGAAAATACAGCCGAGGAAGGATCCCAAATAATAAATTAAAACACAATCACGGAAAATGGAGGAAGGGCTAAAGAGATGAGGAGGTTGTAAAAAAATGACTAAAATAAAAGGTAAATGGAGTGACCCGGCACGAACTTTTTTAAAACGGAAAAAATTCTTCCCGGACATGGCCAAATGGGCTGGAAAAATGTTTGAGGTGTGATTTTTATGGTCAAATATTGAAAAAATAATAATCCCTCGAAAATACTCGCCAGCGGGGAGTCTATCTCATTTTGGTGAGGGCAAGAGGCATAGAAATAAGTAGAGATGACGAAAAGGGCTTCGTAGGGAAGGAGAGGAAATAGGTAAATACGAAAATCATTTGAAAGAGTTTCAATAGAACCCCTTGAAACAATCACAACGCTCTTTAAATCTCTACTTCTGAGTTGATAATCAACAAGAGATATTACAATCGAACTTCCTGACCAAAAGAAAATCTTACTCTAAATAGCCTCTTACATTTGTCGGAAAAAAATGTTCACATCGTGGCTTTCCTAAGCTTGATTATCTATGATAAACTTTTTTTCACATCGATTCACATACATTTAGCTCATCGAGCCACTCCATCCTACTCTATTAAAAAGTAACAATGATGAACGTTAGATCGCTTTCGGTATACGGTTGACATAGAGGGCGTGCGGTGAGGACATCTACGAATGTGGCTGCGAAGGCGAATTCGAGAATAGGAGGGGGAGAGAGCGAATAACGAAGCGTGAGAATGGAGTCCAAGGAGTAGACGTGCGTGATTTAGGGAGAAATGGAATGCACGAATGGGGAGGGCAGGTGGAGAGACCCATTAAGACCCCCTTGAATTCATGGTTAAGAAGTCACATCAAGCTCGTTTGAGCCGACATTTAATTCCTTACGCTCTAACTACTTCGGAGGGAACTTAAAATGAGGAAAACATGGAGGATACTTAAAGTTGTGGGGCGAAAAATTAATTAATCGGATTTACAATCCAACACAGCCGTACCGGTGTTCAGCGGGCATGAGAAATCGAACTCTTCAGCGGATCCGCCTATGAAATCAGACCGTGTTAGAATTAGAGGAAAGGGTAGTGACGGAGGTACAAGAATGTAGCTGTCAGCATAGAGTATTTATAAAAGCAGCAGGGTTTCTATATTCCTACATTTATGACTATGCTTCATCGGCCAATTTATGTTTGTGGTATTCAGGTGAATTGAGTTGCATTTCTCAGGGAATGATATATCGGAGACTCGAAAGAATGGTAGAACTGTTCAATGGTATGAACTAAGAAACCAGCTAACATGATTGAATGCTACTAAATGGTAGAAAGAAAATAAATTTAAAAAACAGGACAATATCCATACAATGAGATCTGCGAGTTGACTTTAGCACGAAGCAGCTTCCCAGAATCTGATTTTGCGATGTTTTTCGCTTCTTCAGGAAGCGTTTCCGCTTCGAAGATTTTTCTCCGAATCGGCTCAACTGAGAGTTTTTCACTTCTGCTAATATTTTATTGATGGATTACCTCAAGTATCCGTTGCTTGGTTATCTATGTGTTTATCAGTTGGTACCGATTACTCTTAGAATGCAACACGTAGAGCCTCGACGACAAGGAGTCCATAATCAATACAGTTATGAGGATATCGAACCAAACTAATAAATATAAGAAGAAGTAATAAATCCTCAATATATGAAAATGTTTTTTTTTTTTTTAATTTCATCCAGTAACATAAGATTTAATTACAGTTTTCTAAAACTATTTATCGGTACGTAAATAAAATCCTGTTATTTGGTATAGAAATATCACTTTAAAATGATCATATTATAACTTTAAATGCACTACAAAGAGGATAATCAATCATAATCTCCGATTAGTTCCAGAAACGTCTGATGGTAAGAAGTTCAAATTCTTAGCAAATGAATGCATTATAATGCATAAAAATTTAATTCTTGTCGTGGTAGTATAATTCTAATTGTAATCAATTTGAAACAGAACATGTAAATTGATTCAGCAAATAATGCAAATAACCAGGGCGGAGAGAAATGCACTTTACCATTACTGCAAACACAATTGGTGCAATGTAAATATATATATACTTATTAGTTCTTATACACGACGCCACACTTCCATAACACAACTAACTTTAATATTGAAACTGATCTACAAACTAGAAAAAACCTTAGAACTCATTGAAATCCGGATGGATCTCAATCGAACCACCTTCAATGGCCATATGAGGTTCTCGGATACGTTAGAAATTCCACACCTTCGGAAAGACGCCTCGGAAGCTTTAATGATCAAAACCTTTGAGCAAAACCGCGCTAATTCCCTCCAACGGCGTCATAGAGCCCATTAAGGATTAAAACAAATATTTATGCGTTCAAATTTCGGTTTTCGCTCCGAAATCAACGAGGCGTGATTTAGCACCACAATTAGAGCTTGAGGTTATCGTCTGTCTCTCTCGGGCGAATCCTTTAAATCTCCCCGAACGTAAAACGGTTCAATTATGCCTCCGGAAAAAAACCCAAAATTTCCTGCCGACTTCAACAAACCATCTCCTCAAAAAGGAAGAAACAACACGTGCAGGCTTAGCATTCCTCCAGGTGAAGGAAGAAATTCCGTGAAAAATCGAGGGAAACGGCGGAATCGTGCATAACGCCCATAACAAAACTCCGGAAAATGGCAACCTCACTATTCTGGGAGCCTCCGAAAATCCCCTCATATTCTCCGCTTCGATCTGGAACGTGGATGTTTCTGCCTTTTTTATCCCCGCACGTGTTCCGTGTCGCGAGAGAAAAAAAGTGTGAGATCGCGGGCGTAGCAACGTCTTCTAGACAAACACATAGAAGTGAGGGATGTGACATACGGCTATAGAAAAAGGTGAGCATTTGCTGCGGAGGGGTGGATTCGGAAGAAAGACGGGAAAGGAAGAAGGATAAGAAGAGGGAGTGGCCGGATAGAGGCGAGAAATATGAGAAAGAGAACGGTGTGGGAGGGATGGAACAAAAAGGGAGGAAAACGTGAAAATAAAAGTGTCTGGAAGGAGGAAGAAAAAAACCTGTTCAATAAACAGCAGCAGTCTGGCAAGAATGCGGGACGGGATAAATTAACGCAATGCGGCTGGGAGGATGGGGTGGTTGGGATGGGTTATTTAAGAGCGATTGGTGTGGGGTGGGATGCTCGCGGAAGAACCTCCCGACAATTTGCACCGACGGGGATGGAGAGGATCGGCCGTGAGGTGATAGGGTTAACAAGAGTAAATAGAAAGGGATAGAACGGAATCCGCTCTTGGCAGTGGGAGTAACACAATACGAGCTGTATCTCTTTTTATAATCCTCGCGACGCTTGCGATATTGAGACTTCTTTTGCGTAATTGTGAGCGTGCACTACCTGAATGACCACCGAGGGACGTAAAATTATCGTTACGGAGACGAAACTATCCGCCGCGGAAATGTTTGCGTTTCCTCTCGATGTCCGGCGAGAAAAATGCGGAAAATGGAAGACGTCTGTGTGTTGTTTCAGGGAGATCTGGTTGCCGACGCCGATCTAAGGTTTCGTAAGAGATTTGAAGGAGTTGGCCGCGGGGAGTAATCCAATCCTCGGATGCTGCGGAGGTGATGTTTGAAAAACTTTGGAGATGAGTGTAACCTCGGTAGCCCGCGAGAGAAACGCTGGGTGGAGGGGATTGTAGGGGTGGATAACCAAATTCTTCCTTGCAAACACTGGATATCGAGTAGGAATGGCGAGGGAGCGAGTGTCGAAGCTTTAATGGAAGTGTGCCTTCGTGGAGAGGATGGCAAGATAAGCGTGACGAAGATGAAGTAAGAAAGTAAATGCTGATGAACACGTGGGCAGGAGGCGTGGCGTTGGGTTTTTTGGGTTGGTGTTGGACAATGGAGAATGGGAGGGAAGATTTGAAGAGAAAACAAATTGAAAATGTGATGGGGTATCCGGGGAGTGAAGTTGTTATGAGGACCAAACGCCTAGACACTGTCTACCTATACGAGTAACGAATTCATTTCTGTGAAAGATAAAATACTTGGAAAATGTTAGTTTTGGGTTGGGCTCGCATGAACATTCATGGTCCACGGAGATGATGGGAATACACCTTTTGTTCCAAACGATTCAAAGATATATAAATATTCCTTTCTGTAGGGGAAGGGAACATCACTACCGTAAATACAAAATTAAATTGCAGTTGCCTCTTTTCGTATTCAAATTGCTAACCATTATATTCTGAAGGTAAATGAATTTTTATCAGAGAAACATGCGAAATGGTAATCGTTTTAAAAAGTCATTATACTTATATTTTAACCATTTTCGCGGAAAATAATCCTCATGATGTCACAGCCAAAAGACATTAACAAGAGGAAAATGTATTCTGAAGAGAAAGTGGACTGTCTCTTGAGGAGAACCTGTTAACTAGCGAAGAAATTCCGTAGTTATTTCTCTTGTACTTCCAGAGATACATAGCACCAGTGCTCTTCGAAAATTCCTCCTTTCCTGTTGACCTGTCACGAGAAAGAACTCATAATATTATCTCCGCTTGGGTTATTTTTTCTGCGTTACATGCACTCTGAACGAGTCGCGGATAAACAAGCGGATGGAACAGCTGAAGGGAAAAAATCGCATTCGGCATATTGTCCGGAGAACAGCAAACTTCACCGAGAGGCGTGTATTTCAATTCATGATGTGACCTTTCGCTGGCGACTTTTCTTAGTATAAAATGCGAAGAATAGACGGGATAAAAGCGCTTTTCGATTTGTAACACCGAACGAGAAAGAGAGATTCCGGCGAAGAACACGTGAGAATAAATCATCTAGCCGATGTTAGCAAGTAACTTACGACTCTAAGCTCCGCAAACTTCGCACTCTCCATGGCAACGGGCACGTAAATTATGATCCACGACTTATTTCTATTTTATTTTTCTTGGGATAAAAATGTAGAACAACCGTCGCCATTCTCTGATTCGAATAGAGAATGCAGCGAAAGCGTATTTTCAGTCACGACTCCATTTCTCCTAAGAGATTGAAAAATCGATACCCTGAAGGAATAAATAAATGATTCTATCGATTTTCACTTACCGTACCGAACAGGAAATAAAAACTATATTATAACGATCATTGCTTAATTTTAATGAAGAATATTTATAAAATTTTGTATCATTAGTGTTTATCCATAAAATACGTCATTCTTTTACTTTATATATCCACTTTATAACATCTACATAAGTACCCTGCAAGCCGCCTTTCGACGTGTGGCAGGGGAAAATATGTATCTATAATAATATATTTATATGAATCCAATTCTTTACATAAGTGTACATGTTTATAATTAGAAAAGTAACTCTTTGGATTACGCCCTTAAATGCACACAGTATATTGTTTTTGTTCACAGTTTTAGGAAGAAACAAAAATGAAGGGCTGCAAGGAGAGTGATTCAGAGACGAATACAACCGGAATATTCGATTGAATATTTGAACATCCCTTAACATATAAAATGTTTTCCTTTCCTTTCGACAATAAACAAAAAATAAAAGAGCACACATTAACATCTCGACAGAGGCATCAAAATAGCTCGGTAGGACACTACAGAATGCAAATGGCTATGGAGAGCATAACAAACAGACATACAGAAGAATGGCTATCACTTCATCGGTCAAGATCGCCAAACGATTCACGAAGGTTAACGAAGGACCTAACTGATTACTGATAATGTAGTATATTTATATTGAATGTACACTTATGATGAGTGAAAATCAATAAACCCATAGTCCAAAAACAAGGTCAAGCGCTAGCTAAGTGGCACCTAAAGAGAGCGTGTGGTGGACAGTGCAAAGAATCCCACGACCTCGCTCCATGATTTTCCCATTGAAACCGTTAGCCTTCATATTTTTCAAATGCTGAAGCTAATATCTAGTTAAAGGTCGAACTCCTAACTTGAACCCAAGACCACTTCAAACGATTGCAAACTCAATTACAACTATAATTGCAATGCTATGTGATAAATCAAACAATACTACTTATAAACTGATAAATCGTAAAATATTACGATCAAATAAAAAACAAAGAAGTTAGTCAACTCCCAAGCTCTATACATAAAGTAGCGACCTGCTTGGTCAGAAACCTATATCCCGTTATATAACTCAAGGAGGGGTTTTGTTCCTTTCATCTTAAATCCAATAAAAATATTCGTAATAGGCTAGTTCTCTCAAAAGACATTCCGTTCAAACGTTACGTCCAAATTAGTCTTGGATGGTTTATCTGCGGAAACAAACCCAGGACCGAGTTTCCAATTTACGACACCCGAATAACCTTAAAATATAAGTTTTTGTTCATAATTGTCATGCTTGGGTAAAGTTTTAGATTCGAGCCGGCCGTATATCCTGCACTTTATTATGAACCACGATGTTCCACGTTTGCGTTGGTGTTCTCTGCACAGTTATCTCCCATCATCCGAAAAGAGACGCGAAATTAACGAAATAAAATATAATCCCGTCCGTTGAGGTGACCGAACAGACGGAATTCATTTCCCGGGGGAAAAGTACATGGAGGGCGCATGAGGGCGCGGCCGTGGAAACAAGAGGGCACCGAGAGATTTAAGACGCTGAGTACGACCCCGTCACTTTCCAATGGATCTCGTTCTTCTTCACCCGGGGCAAAATTTCCTGCTTATCCCGTAACTCAAAACTGCAACGAGATGTTGTGGGTGGTGGGCCGGAGGTAACTCGGCCCAATGCCAGGCTGGGAGACCGGTGGCAGGGAGACTTTGGTTTCATTCACGCCACGCGGCGGTTGAGAAGGACCCCACACCGCCAGACGGGACAAAAAAGGAAGGATTCCGGCGTGAAAGGAGAGCCTCCGTGAGGAAGTGTCTCCCTGGGGGCATTAAGGAACAAAGGGCCAAGAGCGGGTCAAAAATTCAAACAAGTTCCTGAGGAATTACACTCGAGGATTAAAAAAAGAAGTCATTAAGAGCGGGATAAAAGTGCAATTTCGGGATGAAAAACTTAACGGCACTCGAGCGAAATAATGTGGGCCGATATAAGGTGAGCGGGGGGTGAGAATTGAGCCTTTCTGGATTGAGTTTACTTCTCATTAATTCTTCGAGATGCCCAGCGGTAAAAATCGATGAGGGCTTCTGGAATGATAGGAAGAGTTGCCTCATCTCCAACTGGCTGCAATCAATTCCATTCTGTATGCTAAGAATATTCTTTTAATATATTTTTAATTTAAAGGTTTATGTTAATGTATATTAAATCTGAAAATCTTCAAATTGGAGATTTGAAAACCTTCAGAACTATCTATCGAATTTAAAAAAATATAATCATTCTAAAATGTAAATTGAATTATCAATGAAAACAATAAATGTTTAGTAGCATATAATTAGAGTGGAATAAGAAAAACCAGCCGTTCATTTCTTTCCATCATATAATCCTTTACGCGCCAAATCAGATGTGAAGATGAACTTCAGTCCAATAACCCAAGAACTGCATTCTATTAATAAATTGCTATGTTATGAATAAAAGTATATCAACAGTTTTCAAATTATATTAGATGAACTAAATCAATAAAGAAGATCAAATCACACATTGTAGATATTTTTCCTGAATACTGGGAATTAGATAAGGAACATAAATTCTTATTGATTTGGTTTTGAGGCTAAGTTGAGCACTAACCAAATATTTTTCCTCTTTAAATTCATCGGTTACTAATGAACAACTGTTTCAAGACATTTTCTACGACTATGTAATTTATAATCCCAGGAAAGATAAAACAAATAGTATGATGCAAAGGAGAGCTTAAATCTTACTTCCGCTAGCGTCTATATTTTTCTTCAGGTTTCTCCATTTTCTGCTTCAAATGCTTACTATCTTATACAATCTCATCGTCAAAAAATTACATTCCAAGCGTTCTTTTACCTCTGCCGTACATCGTTCCATAAATGTTAATATTGAAATAAATAAACGTTTCAATGCTTCGTGAATAATCGAAGAAAACTAATATTCCTCATTATAATTCTCTGGACTTTCTACTATTCCATCATAATCTGCCGTAAACATGTCTACCCAGGTAAGGTACAATATATTATGAACAATAAACTTCAACTTATTCCATCGAGTCAATAATTTATATGCGGTCTATCACGCTAAAATGATTTGTTCTGAGACTACCCACCCAACCTCTCGCCAAAGTTTTAGAAGGGAGGATACCACCCAGGATATACGAGAATGTGATTGTGGATTCAACTACTACTCAGTGCTGCAAACATCAACCAGTCATACATTATGGACATAAAAGCGAGTTAGCATTCACGCAAAATATAAATAAATATATAATATGCACACAGACATAATTCACTACCGCTATGGAGGGTACAAATATTATGGGATTACCTATCCAACACACTTTCTTTACTACAAGTTAACATACGCCGTATTTTTAAATTATCTAATCTCTCTTGCATACGTCTTATTATTTACATTCATGTACCATTAAATTCTTTATTGGTCCCTTTATCTTCCAATTTGACCCATTCATCTTCTCCCAGTTCAAATCGTTTAATAATTTAAACGACAAAATCTTCGGGACTTTCTCGGTTTCCTTTCGACCATTTCATTCCAATGAGCACTTTAATATTGCGAGTTTTAATGACCATTTCTTTATACGATATGAATACTAATGAGTTCGTTCTTTTTCGGAACGGTTTTATAAGTACATTGGTGCCGCATCGTCACACTTATTAATAAAAAGGCAACGGAGATGAAACATACGAGCCCATGGAATACAAATGAAAACTCCCACATGAACCTCTAACTCAGTCTACCATCACTATAAAGAGGCTCACGAGGAGGCATAGGACAATTACAGGCAAATCATAAATTGAACTGTGAAATTGAAATAAATCCTCCACCCTACGCCCTGGTAAACAGCGCACCTTTCATTGTTCTAACTAGAGATATTTATAATACCTAATAGAAAATGAATTTAAGAATCTCAGGTATCGACACAAAATCAATTACCACACGAAACGAATACGGGTATCCGAGGAATGAATAGGACGCCCATTCTTATCCTTTTAGCTCTCGAAAAATACGACTTAAAAGCTGAAGGGACGCCTTTCCTGCCTGCATCGACAGAATAAACTACGACTCCGGAATTTTCCACAAGATCTTGATTTCCTACCCAAGTTTCAATTGTGCATTCCCATCAGACGCCTCTCGGAAAATGCGAATTTTCCTCTCGCGTCTCCATCCTCGAGCGAACGTGCCTCAGCGAATTGCCTGGTGACACTCCTCAAAGATTCCACGAAAAACTGACAGGTTCTTGCGCTAGGGGGAGACGCAACCATCCACAGATGCTTGGCCAAACACCTACGTGGCAGATTGCCTACTACCCTTGGCCGCAAGGCGATCGACTCGTATACGCGCCGGAATGCCAAAGTGGCATTTTGTCTTGTTACCCCCCGCGGTCTCCTCTAACTCTTCTGCGGAACCCCTCCGAGAACGTGATGCGCGCTTAAGTTATGGAGCAGTAAAGTACCAACGGAATATGGATGCTAGGAAGCTAACGAAGTCTTTGGCAGGTCCCCTCCCCTTACGGAGAGGGGGATAATTGATGCGATATGTGTATCGTGATGAGAAAACGGGAATGACTCCAAAGAAAACGATGGGTTGAGGGGCAGGAATCCTTATGCCAACAATTCATGCAGGAGATCCACACCTATACAAGTTGAATAGGATGGGGATGGGTCTGGATAAGGAGAGAGGAGAAAGAAAAACATATGTCATCTGTCGCCTGCGTTGATGCAATGAAACCATACGGTCGATTGTAATTTTCCAACGCTCTCCGAAGTTTATTTATCAATCGGGTGGGGCTGTCTGAGATGGAATATCTAGTAGATGCTTAGAAGAGGAAAATACCACTAACAATTAAACATGCTTCAACAGTTTCAGCGGAAGAGGAAAGTTCTAAAATCAGATCCCTTAACGAACGGCACGATTGATTGCGATACTCCGAGAGTAACTTAACTGCCTATGAATACAACGCGAAATGAATATCCAGCGTCGCAAGTTTAAATTTATCACGACTCGGCAAATAGGCGAGCCATTATGCAGTGTATTACACTGCAACATATGCGCGAAAAATGCCACCTGTTCCCTACGGATTGACTGATGTTGTTAACTATGCGCATCCCGCCTACTTACATAGATCACCTTTTCCATTATAGCCTGTCAATAGCTACAGGAACATGACTGAAAATAGTGAAGCGAATTTTCAAGCTGTGAAACACGACATTATTTTACAGTGTCTCTTGACAAACGCTGTTTCTCGGGCACGGCTACTTCCAGCTGCCTCACAAGGGAACATTTCTACATCTTTATCTATATAATTAGCCTTCTAGCAGCCTTTCGATCAGTGACGGGGGGTAAAAGTGAGTTTGATTATCCTTTATAATTATCACTGTTACCATCCATTCGAAAGCCAAGATAAATTATATTTCTTTCGTATGCTACCCGAAGTAATGAGGATGAGGAAAATAATATTCGTTTGAAAAGTCAACCTCCGCCCTTCTTGAAGCAGATTCAAACTAATGTGTTATGTTTCCGCATCATAGCATTTTTTGCGAGAAAGATTTCCAATATAACACATCCTTTACCTCACTGTTTCAGAATGAGAACGAAGAAATTTGAAAATTAAAGCACACAAAAAAACTTCTTATTCGTCTATCAAACAAAAAACTAATGAATGAGGCAATTTTTAGCAATAGAATAAGGATTTATTAATTAAATAGAGTAGACCCTTAAGTTATCTGATAGACTCATCACGGAAGAAGCATCTTTGAACAAACTTTAATTTATTAAAAATATATTATTAAATATATATAACGGCAATTCGCTTATTCTCTTTACAATCCAAAGAATCAATATTTTAAATTCCAAATCATAGAGTGACACATTCAAGGAGTTCGGGCACTGTTTCAATCCCTCAATCTGTTATAAGTTACAAATAGCGAAATGAATTTGTTTCATAGTATTAAATGTAATAATGCGTCTAGTCATAGGAATTCTGAGTATCAGCAAAAATATTACTGAGACAGGAAAATGTTTAAATTATGTAACGGTGTTTACTTAAAAAATAGTTAATATTTTCCTAGAGCTAAATAAAATTTTGTAAATAAATATATTGCATCATATATTAATACCCTGTTTGGTAGAATTACAGAAACGTAATAAAATAGAAATAATTTATGCAACGATGACTAGGAAGTTAGGTGTATTGGAATATTATAATTAAGAATACTGCAAAAAGAATCATTCAACAATAATAGGATGAGCACATTGTAAAGTTCGAGGGAATATTCAAGGGAAAAGATACGACTATTTTTGATCTTAAAATTGTGTGCTTATACAATACGAACGCAACAAAAAGAGAACTTCAAGGAAAAGTTCTACTACTCTACTATTAATAGCAACTATTTTTCTCTTCCATTGCTTTAGAACTAAGAAACTGATTTCTAACCTCTTCTCGTTTCCTCAAAAACCAAAGAAAAGAACATCGCAACAATTAGAACGCACTGCAAGAGGCCATTATCATACTGAGGAGCAAAACACCTATTTGAAAGATAAAAATGTGCTTCCTTTATACGTATATAAAATATAAACCACCTCGGAAAAATCTCTAGACAATAACATCCCACTTGAATTCCGACGTCGCGAAACGACGGATGACTTTATTAAAAACGCCCCCTCAAAAACGATAACCGCGAATATACTACATTCAGACTGCGAAGTGCGGGAAGAATCCACCGGCCGGACCAAAACAAAGAGGAGGTATGACAGGAAATTAAATTCCGGCAAAAAAACGCCATCTCGATGCTCTTTCCCTTTGGCAAGCACGCGAAGACAGCAAAAAGAGCCGCAAAGTGTCCTGCGCCGTACATCCGACCACTTAAGCATTCACCGTGCCCATCCCCTGAGCGCCGCATCTCCTAAAGAGAGAGCTAACAATGTCCCGTGGTCATTAGGATTCACTGCGCGCAGCCACCGCTGCAAATGCACCATCGCCGCATTCCCGATCCTGACCTTCCCTTTCGCGAATTCTTCCTCCGAACCCCACACACCCGCAGATGCGGAAGACGCCGGCCCGTTTAAGTGCTCGATCGATTTTCGAAGAGAGACGTCCCAGACGCCATAAATTGGATTCCGAGGCCGGTTATTTATCCACTCGTTATCTTCCTTACCTTTGGCTACTTCCCCACGAGGAGTCGTGCCTTAGATCGCTGCCCGAGTGCAACGAGAGGCAAAACACTCTTTGGCAGTGCGACCATTAGGATGGACTAAGAACGATCATAAAGCTTCGGTTTGAAAAGGAGTCCTCCGCGGCCATGCAGCTGTTGGCTTTCATCAATATCATCGGCGATGGGGAGGGGCAAATTGATACCTCCTTTTGCCTCTTTTTCCCGTGGAAATTACAAGACTCGGAGAGGGTATTTGCTTCTTGCGCGCGAAAAGCATTGCTGTCAACAAACTCGCTCGCTAATTGTTGCTGCCTTCTCGTAACTCAAGATACGTGAAAGGGCGATGGAAGGCTTCAAATGCGTTGAGCCGAGGGTAATTTCTAAAGAGGTTGGGCTCCCAGAAGATAAAGGTCGCGGCTATTTAATAGTTGGCTATGTTTCTTATGGCTAACCGAAGGAGCAGAGGTAGAATATCCACAGAGGAATATCATATAAAAGAAAACGTTGAGGTGGAGATCTGACTTATTGGAATACGGTCATTACATACCAAAGGATAGCTTTGCTAAGATATCTCGCATGGAAGTACAAACCTGAAAAGAAAAGAAAACAAGCATTATTAGTCTTGTTAATTGACAAAAGTAAAAAGAACGAGAAAAAAAATATGCAATTGTAAGTAAGATAATTTAATTTTTTAAATCGGGATCTCTTTTATAAGATGACCATGAAGTTTGAAAATAAAGACAAACAATGAAATAAAAAATCTAAAATGATGAATATAATTTAATTATGAACATAAAATTCTAAAAAGGGAATATATCTCGCATATAACCAGATTTTTTTGCTCATAATTATAAAAACACAAGAATTATTTCAGGCAAAAACAAAGAAAGATGACTGTAATCTAAATATCTCTAGTTATTTCAAAAACAAATATAGGAGCAAAAAAACAGGTAGCAAGGGTGTCGTTTAAGAGTAGGACGACTAGAGATAGCGAAGGGATGGTAAGTTCCAAAAAGGGTACATATTTATTTAGTCCCACATTATGGCAAGTCATTTTTTTACACACAGAATACACGGTTGAAAGTTTTTAGAAAGCAGAATGTCATCAACAGAAGGAAGGGAGTCTCAATATCTTTCATGACAGACATCATGATGCTTTGTTTACACAAATAGGGGTAATAAGGAGGATATCCAAAATTAGCTAGAAAAGGGATCCATAATAATGGAATATTATTGAGTGAAAAAAAATTCGATTCAATATTTTATTGACACCATTACGGAGACAGCGTATTATATGTATACTCAATAAATTAGTAAAAAATACTAACTAAGACGAATAATTGGAGACAAAAATAAATGTAGCTAAAATTCCATTAACCTCATTGAGAGGAAGCTTGATACTTAAATGTATCCTTGAAAGAGGTTTATAGCCCGAGCGAGATGCACTAGACGACTATAGCTGAGGAAATTCATTCCAGCAGCTTGTTAAATTGAATAAAGAGAGCAAAGAACCCTATGATAAAATCTCTGCGAGGATATATCTACCCAATTATTACCCTCAGTCGCATTTAGAGTAAAAACCAGTCCCAGACGACACCTGTATTTGGTGACCATCTGCTAAAGGTCCAATTTCCCTCCGAATCAGATCCATTGTTACAGAAGGCTAATGGGTTGAAACGGGTTGCAATTTTATCAATGGACGTTCAACCGCCGGTGTTAAGGAGAAGAATTTATTTAAGGAACACACCAGTGCTATTCCCAGTTAAGATCTTAGCTGAAAACTATTAGTCCCTCTAGCAGGGATTGGACAATATCTTCTCAGGTTCTTATTTCTATAAGTAGCCAATAATATAAAGCATGAATCGTAAAATTAGAGTTTTTTCCACTGCATTGTCTTTTCCTCATCAACTAATAAATGAACTGAAGTTCTGATTACTAGTAGAGAAATGTGAATTCAGTCATTAAGAGGAAAAGTTAAGATAAATGATTTGATTTGCTTAAGGAAGCAAACTCAATCTTACATTAAATCTTAGATGATAGAGTAAAATAATAAACCAGATTACTAAACTATCATCGACTTATAAAATATCCTGGAATAATTTTAATAAAATACATACGGAATTCAAAATGCCTGTAAAACGAGATTAAAAGGTAAAAGGTTTATCTTTAAACAGAGGGACGAACAAAGACTTATAACTAGGGTATAAAGAGAAACGAAAGAAAAGTAAACCTGCCGAGAAACATCCAGGGTAGGGAATTAAGAACGGGAAAGGAGAGGAAAATAAATCGGACCATGTTCATAAATGGTCAGACCGACATAATTGTGTGCTTGCACGTTAGAGCGTATATTGTCAGCTCCGAAAGCAGATTGGAGTTGAAGGCATCGGAGGTGGCAATGAAAGGTGAAGAAAACGATGGAGAAAATGTTGGAAGGGATCAGGAGGCGTCCAGAAGCTCAACAAATCCAAAGGCTATCTGCCGTACCCAACAGCCACTCGCATTTCATCCACCCTCTCTACCTCCGCCCTACAATTGCCTACGATTCTCACACCACCTCTTCACATTCTTACGACAGTGGTGCACACACCTCCGATGTGGAAAAAAACAAACAGGGACTCCACCTCTTTTCTGATTGCTCCCTAAACTGCCTCCCCCCCAAAGGAAACCCTCTGACCCCTAACACCTTCCACATATTCCTACTATTTAACCACACACTCTGTTTCGCAGATGGACATTTGCCTGTCTCCAAAAGATCTTCTCCTCCTCGGACCAAAGGCCACCAAACTGCAAACCAACGTACCCCCACCGCCTCATCCACTCTTACCACACGGACGTCTCCTCCACCCAATAAATACTGCCTCCTTTCTCCGTTTGTCACATGCGTACAAACACACGCACACATGGAGACCAAAAGGATTCTGCCTCCTCGTCCTCCGAGGATGGTAAGAGTCGAAAGGGAAGAAGAGTGGATCCTAAAAAAATGCAAGAAGCGAGGACGCTAGTGGGGGCTGTCGGAAGATCCGGTAGGGGTGTGGGATGGGCGAGCGTCTGGAGTGGGATGCGAAAAAGGACTCGCACAAAACGTTGTAAAGAAGGAGAGAAAATGAAAGAGAAAAGGAGAGAAAGAAGAGCCCGAGAGTGTGGGTATATCCCATAATTATTCACGGAGAAGGAAATTGCCTGGGACTGCTGTGGATGGGATTTTTTTCAGAAGAAAAGCATGGAGAGAGAGTGGGTGGGCGGGAAGTTTCGGTGGACGGATGGATATCGAGAGAGGGCGGGTGACAGAGAAATAAAGGTGGGAGGGCGAGAGAAAGAAAAGAGGTTTGGGGTGAATAATTTTCCAAGGATTTGTCCAAGATTTCGATTGGAAAAGAAAGGAAGGTACGGCCGTGTGGAAGCGGGAGGTGGCGGAGTAACGGAATAAAAAAGGGACGCTCGAAAAACAAACAGAGGCAAAGAAAGGCAGAACTCCTTTTCTCGCAATACGCCTTGATCCAAATCTAGGGTGTCATCCACTGAATCACGCCAACCCTCTTACGGTTGTACAAACCTTAGTGAGAGAGAGAAGGAGTTATGCTACCACACTTCTTTAAATTTAAAGAGTAGAAAAAAATCAAAAGAAGACGCCTTCAGATCTTTATTACACCCACCATTCTCTCGAACGATTAAAAAATAAATAAAATCCATTTATCGCGGAGATATTTTCTGCAGTCACGCGTTTTTTTTCCCCAGACGAGTTACCATCAGGTGTTTCCGGCAAGATTCGAACCAAGCTTTACATCAGTGGTGCGAGGCTAATAAGCTAGCCACCGGGATAAAATAGTAGTTGAAGAGTGCTGGAATGGAAGAGAAGGGGTAGAGAATCTGCAGTGGAGGGATAAGGAGAAGTAGACTGTCAACTAACTAACCATCCCGCTGCCCTCCCCTCCACCTGCTGCTCCTGCTTACCGCCGGAGTCCAGTCCATAAACCTGACTCTGCTTAGCTTCCCTTCCTCCTAGCAGACCTTCATCTCCCCTCCTTTGAATAGTCTCTATGTACCAACACAATTTCCTTTTTCACGCCGTAATGATGACTGCTTTTCCACCGAATAATCAACGAGTCTTTAAAATTGGTAGCGATTCGATATAAACCTCATTCGTATGATTATTCTTATTTGCCTAACCGCTGCTAACAACGACAAACGTCAGGATTTTCAAAGATTGTACTCTCAACCAATTTTCTTGTTTTTATAACATTAAGATTTCCTTTTATCCCTGCAAATTTTGTAATCTTTTTAATAGTGCGAGGGTTGTAGTTCATTCTCCCAGCAATCCAAATGAAATGACTCTAAGAAGAAGTAAAACTTCACTTTTAAGATTCATAAATGTAAAAGACAAGAAATAAATAGTTAAAGGTTTAAGATATATGAAGAAATAAAATCCGGTATTAATTGATGGAAGCAAAAATAAGATATGATAGATATACACTAGTATATGCCATGTATTGTACATAGTAGCATATATAACGAATCGGATTAAATTCTAATAGCTTGCATTACAATTTTATACGTAAATAAATTCTATTTTGGAAAAAGAATTAAGATATATCCCCGGGGACTAGCATTAACTCATTTCATTTAATATATTACGTGAAAATACAAAATATAAATAAAGTAAATAGACTTAAGTTTCTCGCAGTTTAACCGCTATTTAAAAGAATGGAAAATAATTTCTTACTGTATTCCATAAAGTATGCTGCAGAGCATTATCATGCAGACTTCAGTATTTCATTATTGAAAAGAATTCTATTTTTACGTTACAAGGATTATACGAGCTTTATTTTAAGATTTTTTGAGCTACCCAAAAGGATAAATAAATAATAATTTTGCTATTTTTAAATTACTTTGTATAATTTCAAATGTAAAAGTTGAAATAACAGCAAAAGCAATCGCCGAATATGAGAAACAAGAACCATATTCGGTCAATAGAACTTTAAATTATAATCCTTCATCCACGTGAATTGAATTTAAAGACATAACATTTAACATATAATATTACCTTGATCCTGATCTAAATTAAATTGTGATGAATATTTAAAGGGTGATTTAAGACCAGATAAAAAAACTAGGTGAAATTTAAGGGAATATAGCTGGGGCTATCACAAATTCTTTTTTTAATCTTGTATTCTCCGCGTAAAAAAATCAAGAGCAAAGTAAGTTATTTCATTTTTAATTAAACCTAATAGTTTGGAAGTTTGTTTTGAAATCAAATCGTTTAGCATTTAAAATATCATGGACTGTAGAGACCTTAAAAGAGTGTAATTTAGAATTGAAAGCCTATTATGATCTGTTCTAATAAATCAAACGGTATTAAAATGAAATTTAATATATATAATGCATGATTATATAATTAGAACATTGATTCAGGAACATACAAATATCACCATCATTATACGAAAAGAACACTTCCTTGCAATAAACATAATACTTTTGTAGCATAAAAATCCTTTTTTTTACACTTATTTTTGATCACATATAAGATCGAGCGATTACGAATTAAACTAATCTATTCTACTTATATCTATATATATCTTAACAAAAAGTTCGTAAAATTAAGTCCGAGCTCATCCATATACATGGGGATTCTTTGCAAGATAATAAGTAGCAGTGAGGTTATTCGCAGCCATAAAATTATTTCAGACAACGTCGTGGAGCAGGATAAACCACCGTGAGATCTTACAACTCGGGCTGATGATGAAGTTCTGAATTCTTTGGTTCTTTTCCAACAGGAGATGAAGAAAGTGGGAGAGAACGCTTTGAACTCTAACCCATCCCACCCGCTGCTTATCTCTTTTTTCTCATACGTGAACGAATTATGACGGACCTGTCATGCCTCGAAACTGGCCTTCGCTATTTCGAAAAATATGAAAGCCGCGCGATAAAGAGCGGAGAAAAATACTCGGGGCGTATCGACCAACCGTATTTTGCATCGAAGGGCGGTCAACAGCAGCACATGTTCCACGCATATAACTTCCGATGGTTTATTTTCGTTGCTAAGTTTGAATAGCGGTATTCTATATGGAATCTTTTGAACTGCACAACGATGGCGCGAAAGATATGTTTCTGCTTTTACGAGGAATAAGAGCTGAATCGCAGAATGGGATGTTAATAATTTATGAAGGCTAATTATATAATTTCGGGGCAAGTCAGCCAGCACGACCCGCCCCTTTTCATGCTTGAAATGTTTCGTGTATCTTTCACGACCGGAAAACATAAATATTGCAAAAAATAATCATACAATTAGAAAGGAGGGAGAAATATTTAACTCAACACATTCATAACAGAAAAATAGCAATTTTATTAAATTCACTGATTTTGAAGCCGAATTCAAAGTCTAATAATTTAAGTATCGATAAATTATAGCACCTTTAGCGAGATATAGTACACACCTAAAGACACAGTGTAAAAGCAAGATTCTTTCTTTCAATAGATTCCGAGTCCATTTGGTATAGCTCTAAAGCAAAGCTCATTCCATGGAATTTCAAATCGCTCGATCTTTATTATAAATGAACACAGCAGAACTTTTCATAGAACACTAAATCAATATACTCCCTATATAAATAGTCTAGAATAGAATAGATAATAGTAATTTTTAAAATTATAATAGACATTTGTAACCGATGATTAATTATATAATTTTCCATATGTCCTTTTGAAAGAAAATGTTATCACAACGTTCATATGATATTTATCATCTTAGAATTATACTTTATTTAAACTATTTCTATTTTAAATTTTGTTTAAATTACTTAGCTTTAATCTTTTCAGAGATTCAATACAAAGGAACTAAAGGGTGACAGTATAAGGGATAGAAAAGGACGAACGGTCAGTTGACATTGGTAACAGAAATGAACGAGTTTCCGTACATTTGGAAGGATATTTGGTTTAGAATTTAATATAACTTCAAGAGGAAAAGAGATGCTGAGGACGGCATGTTATCCGAAGGGCAATTAATGCTGTAACATACTGCCGAAAATGGAAATTTTAGAATGGTACGAGAACATTCGAGGGTAGTAAATCATATGAATCACCGATAAAATAAACAGTCGGGACAGGCCGATTAAATGTTCACAATAGCGAGGACTTAGATTTGAGTTACTTATGAATGCGATAACCTTTCTAAGACGACAGTAACCGTGTTGTATATGGGCGACGTCGAGGCTCGTTTTTTTCCTGAGGGAGAAAATCTGGTAATATACGGTATGACTGAACACAAACACCGATACCGTTCACACACTGCTTGGACGGCACAAAATTTTATAACGTCGGTCGAAATTCCGGGGGATATTTTGTTTGACGTAGGGAAGCTTTGAATATACGACCGACGAAAAAAGCAATAAACAGGAGTAGGATACTTAAGCTTGACAGCGTGACCGCCAAATTGTTAGATATTAGTTAACTGTTTCCCGGAGCGCCAAAGAGATCATTTCTTTTCAAAAACCGGAATGGTAAAGTAACCAATAAGAAAATACTCAATGGAGTATTTAGAGACTTCTAGTATCAGCAAACAAAACTTAACGACCCGACACGCACAAACAGCGCAAAGTGAACGGAGAGACAGCAAGGAAAATTTCGTAAAAGAGAAGAGTACTTTTAGAACGATACGTGTTTTATACACAATTTGTAGTTTTCAAAAGATATGAGGCGGATGTAGTTAGAGATGAGCATCAAAGATAGAGATAACACTATGGCAACCATTCGCGAACTCATTTAAAATCCTGAAAACATGAAAATGTGTTTTTCGGAATAGTTCCAAGAATAAAGACGCGCACTGAAATAAAAGAGCGATATCTGATTTCTAGACGAAAGATAGCAGCTCCTTTTCATTCTTTCGTCAAGATCTTTCTTCGCGAGATATTTACAACAGTTCGTTCCATTCTCTACATGACCTGAAACGGTAATGGCGCCGAAATAGGAGATGATGACTGAAATTGCACGATATAGTAATCAATGTCCCTGCCAACACCGGCGACCATAACCCCTTTATCAAAAGGATGAATCAAGTCATTCGCTTCCCAAAACGAACAGGTTTTAACGTATGCAAAGATCACTGTTAATTTATAGGATGTCGTTCCCTTATTGCAAACAACAAAAATATGCTCGCGTACACAAGATCTGCGGGGCACATTTCTTGAGTTCCAACTTGTGTAAACATCCTTTTGTGACCTGTCTTTCGGCACCCGAACCGAGAAAAGAACCTGGGAGCGTGTGGTCAGGTTGCTTTTTATTTGAATGGAAGCGGCACATATCATAAGACGTAAATCTCTTGGCAAGGTCCACCGGTGGAGGGAGTGGGTCTCCTTTTACCTCCAATGAGCCTTCTCCGACCAACTCGCGTGCGTTTCTTTAACTCTAGACAAATACGGATGGTTTGTTGCGTGGGTACGAGTGGAAAGGGATTATGCCGACAATCCAAAGGGGAGAAGTGAGCCAAATGGCGAGGTTGCGGAAGTGGTATGTAGAGAAGAAGCATTTCCATTCTAGGATATAGACCATTAGAAGAAGAACTCTAAATGTTTTGAGAATATTGCACGTCTGCTACCAATAACTTCAAGCGGAGCGCAGTCTAAACAAGTTGCTTCAGATGAGATCTGATTTTAAGTAATTCATGTGGAAAGTTATCTCGAGCGAGCAGTTTAACGCAAAATAATGAAACATTAAAACAATCAACTAAATCGTCTTCAGTAAATATCCAGCATTAATGGAACAAAAATACCAGTTGAATCTTCAACAATTTCGTTTAAATATCGATCGACAGCATTGTATATGAAGATACTCCCACTTAACGACAAATACGTAACGAGTTCCATAACCAAATACGAGGATAATACTTTTTCGAATGTCAGATGTCATTCGAAAATTACTTCCGATATATGAGGTAGAAATAATTTTTAGTTAACACAAGTGTAGAGATAAAGAAACAAGCGCAAATCACGAAGCGCAAGCAAGAACCTAGACTATACTCGTTATTATATTTGTTTTCCTACAATTAATACAAATGTTTCATTCTCAGCACAACTAGCTATTGGTCATTTCAAAATAATTCTAGTTTGTTATATTCATGCAAAAAATACGAATAGATAAGAATTTTATATAGGATATTAACTTATATCAATAATAGAATTTGACTTAATTTAGAGCTTGGTTATGGTATAAGTGAAAGAGGTGTTTTCCTGATGAAGTGGAAAGAACTATCTAATGCCATAGCGGAAGGACCTAAGCTGCTGTTCTAAGATGCCCTAGGACAACGGGGTTCCCAAGGATCATCCTAGACTCCATACAGAATAAATAAATAACAGAAAAATATAATTTTTCACTAAAAGAATCTGGTGTACATAGTAAACCTTCCAATGCACTAACGCAATGCGTTTTCTGCACCAAAAACCTATAATTTGAAAACAAAGAGCCGCTCCTTCTAATGATGGACGTTCCGTTGTGATATTCGCGGAGCATATCTTTTGACACCTCGTGTGGACGGAGGGATTTGGCCGTGGGAGGGCCAGCGGCGCTAAAATAGCGACAGCGGGAGGCACACCGCTGATGGATGCAGAGACAACCGCCGGATAGAGTCGGCAAGTGGAGTTTGATTGGCTCCCCAAAAAACCACATTCGCTCACTCATTCTCCCTCTTTTAAAATACGTCAACGTCCGAGGATTAAGGCCCCTGAGAAAAAAAACACGACTCTTTTTAAAAGCGACGGATTTCAATTTTCATCGCTAAACTCAAGCGTGGAGTTGGAGAATGACGTCATCGAGTTTTTCTTCGACGGCGGCCATTTGCCGGCTGCATTCCTTTTTTTGCCTTCGAAAAATCTTCGGAGGAATGAAGCGTGTGATTCATTAAAAGGAGATTTTTCGTGAGACGCAAAAATTCGACGCTGAAAGCATCTTCCGTGCGAAACTCGGATTATGAAGGCTAGAGGGTCGCAGTGAAAAAACACACCAGTGGAATCATGAGCCCGAGAATTCCCCGTGATTTTTAAATGGGTTAAGTGCTCTTCATTTGATTTAGCTGGTATGCCATTATAAGGTAATGATTGTGGCAATTATATATTCATTAAATATAAATCACTTGTACGGATAGGGGTTTGGCAAACATTCCGTTGGTCACAATAGAAGAATATTTGATGATTAATGCACTTCTTATGATACAAAAAACTTTACCTTTCCGGAATGCGAACTATGTGACAAAATTATACTTTAAATATATTTTAATAAATACTTGATTGCGTAATTCAGTCGACTTTAAGGGGTAAACGTGCTTTAATTCAGTGCTTCGTAATAAATTGAATATTTATATCGATCCTGAGATTAACGACCTGTAAACAAATATACTTGTCTATTATATATTCGGTTACTTTCGTTTTATACATTAATACAGGACTATACGATTTTTGAAAATATCTGCAAGAAATATACGCATAAACCATACGATGGGACACAAAAACATGGAAAGTAAATAACGGAATATTATTATAATAATTCCGCCTTTGGGTTAAGTTTTGGTTGTGATTAAATGAAATTTGAATAAAACAGTTGGACATAAATGTTACCTCGTCATAAGATAACAAGGAGCAATTTTTTCCGGTACATAAAATTTTAGATAATTCATAATAGTTCTTCAGTATGATCGCTTCGTAGGTGACAGGCAATCACTCCAGCGAACCATGACCGCAGGAGACGGGTTGATAGACGGATTCCTACTGAGAGAACAACACGCAGGAAAAGAAAGAAGGCAGATGTGACACATATGGCTCGGGTTATTTATTTTAATAAATCCCGTAAAAACACACTCCACTTAAACTTGATACGCTAAATTATGATAGAAATAAGGTTTAAAATGTTCGAAGAAGGAAATAAACCTTATAAAGTGTAAAAATTAACGAATATTAAAATAATAAATCCGTGTTTGAAGGTGGTATACCTTAATAAACATTAATACTGCAAAAGGACATTCAAGCGATAAAGTACAAGGAATTATAAGGGAAATATTATATGCAAATATAGAAATACTTTAGGTAAGCTTTCGAAAAGTATGCATCTGTTTGTATACCTACAGTTTTAAATCCATTCATCAAAATCAGAGCATAACTTCCATAAGGGAAAAACATTTACACTACCTTAGAAAGGGTGCAACACATATGAAGATATTGTCCACCAGTCATGTTGAAGAGCACTGAAATTAGGATTTTATTATGTTGAGCAAGAAGTGGAATGATGAAATTAAATCATTGCAGGACGAGCACTCGAGGTAAGAAAGTGAAGGAAACGACATAGACCACTCATTTGCAGACTTTCCGGTATTGACTGACAAAAGGAGGAATATGCGGAGAGGAAATGAGCTCCGCTTAAGGAAAGAAAAACACCATACCGAATTGTGCGGAGGAAAGTACGCGAAGAGTACAAGCGCGACATGGCAGACCCACGGAAGCGAGGAAATGACGCCATCGTAATGCCGGAGAATACAATCTTTCTTGTTGCATCTGCACGAAGGCAGACAGGAGCCATACCGAATAATAAGCACGCGATATTTTCTTCCCTAGTGGGATGAAAGTGAATCGAGAATGGCTAAACAGAGAGAGCTCACGCAGTTCGCCAACGGAAACGAACAAATTGCCGTAAATTATATTAAAATGCAACGATTACGGGGATCATAGCTGAAATTGCGCATGTCCTGGTAAAACTCCGTACAACGGGAGAAAGATGAGTTTTTTTCCGCAGTGCAATTTCTCTCGTCTGCGCACAAACACCACCGATAATACGCGAATGAGAATAAAAGCTTGAGAAACATCAAAGTGAACGTAAAAATATTAAGGCAATAAGAATCCATTTTTACTAACAAGCTCCGGGGATTGCTTCTACATTCCTACGCTCACGCAAAGAAATGGAAAATTTTCAGCGAACAACCTCGAGATTCAAAGCATCTTGAGAACACAAAAAGGTGCATACTTAGCTTCTGAGAATATACTAAATGAAATATTCTTTTCTGAGGAAATATACTGTGCGCACACTCATAGAAAACATCCATGAAAAACATTCCCTGGAGATTTTGATTACTGAAATAATTCATACTATAATTAATTGGTGATCGTTAATAACTCGACGTGCATTTCATCCACAAACTTCAACGATATGCAACTTTCTCTTCCACTACAGTATTACGAATATCAACAGATTTGCCTTGGAAGATAAAAGTAAAAGAGAAAAAAGCCTCTTTCTTTAAGGATAGCTATTGATATATTATTACTTAATATCAATACAAATTACTCTGCTTAAGATTCCTAAAATCGGAGTAAAGAATCGGATTATACGGAGAAACGGGATACTTTCAACAAAAAGATAATAAAACGAATAAAGAAATAATGATGATAATAAAATATATTTCCTAATAAAACAAGATTAATTTTTGAAAACAATTCCGAGATCTTGTAAATAACATTCAATGCATTACATTGATTTCCAAGGGAGCTCGATCGCTCGTCAAGAATCATCTGCAATCTGATTTTATAATATCTTACCAAAATTTAATTGATGAAAATCAAGAACAAACTAAAATTTCATCATTTCCTTGGTAATTATCTCTATATTTTTAACTAACCTAATAATTACGAACGTGAAAAAAGATAATCTGAATCACCTGTTGAACCAAGCCAAGAAATTCGGTTTTCATTCACCTACGTGATGGATAAAACTCTCAAAGAGATTAATTCAAATGTCCGAGTTCCGTAAAAGCGAAGAAAATCCCCCATCAAGAGACAGCAGGTATCCCAGGTCACACACTACGGGGCGGCCGATCTAACCCCAACAAAAAATTATTCTCCGGAGAAAAATTCTCGTTTTTCAGGGAAATATATCGCAATAAAATTTTAGACACATTTCTTAGACCGAATACGAGTGTTGGCGAGCGAAACTTGTAGATGAGCTTCTCCCACTTTCACACTCAATTTGAACATGGGAAATATAAAAATGTTCGCTCTTAAAATATTAAGGGACTACACAATCCACTGCATTAAATAAACCGTCCCGTATAACGGCTCAATCTTTCTCGAAAGTGCCCTATAAAAGAAAAGTGGCTGCACGTGAGACCGATTGATCCGCATCGAAGGACAAAAAACACAGAAAATCTCACAAATATGCCATCAAAACAACGGCCGAACACCTGGTAAAGGTGCTCGTCTACGACCCCATCTGCGTCAAAAATGCCTCGCAACAGGGCGCTAGAAAGATGGGCAATAGGGGCTTCCGTTTTCTCATTTTTTATGATTCCCGCACACTATATATCTCGCACGATCCTCTATCGTTTTACATTTCCCCTTTCCAGGAGAACGGGTAATAAGTGTGACGTCTTCTCTCACGAATTGTGAGTCGATGGCACGCCCAGGATGTGCCACGGACGGCGGATCGAATGGATGAGGGCCGGTGGAAAGGTGTGGAAGACGCCTTCCTGCTACTGCATTGGTCCGACTCCCCCGCTCACATAAAAAGCGAGAGGGGCCGAATCGGCAAGGTCAAATGTGAATGGACCAGCACTCTAAGTGCGGATGGCTGAGCATGGCTCTAAAAGGCGAACCATTTGCATCTATAGATTAATCGGCTGCTGACCGCTCAATTACTTTCCATTCTGACATTCCTTAGGCAGGATTCCGAGATATAGCCGCCCATATATGGGCTGCGAATTCATTTTTGTTACATAGCGAGGACAAATTTGCCCTTCGTTTTATGGGGAGACGGCCCTCGCGGCCCTTCGCGTTTTGATTGATTCGAATTCTTCTGTACCATTCGATGAGCAATATTAAATGAATATAAAGTTAAAGCAGAAATCATTTTTTACATCTAGAATGTAGCGGAAAATATTTTTCATAGAAACATATACAGTAAACAAAATCTATTCTACTCTGGATTCGACCAAGCGTTCTCTTTGTCTCTCTAAAGCCTTTTTCAAAGTAAGAAACATAAAACACCCCATCATAAACATGATTAGTATTCTCCAAAGAGCTAGAGAGTTTCTATTTAATAAAAAATCCTATACACGATTATATAAATGAAGAGGAGACATACAGAAGAACGTAACTTTATATTTATCAGATTCAAAAGTATTAAGATTATGTGCCATTTGAAGGAATATAATCGTCAATGTCAAAGGCAAAATAGATAATGAAGATGGGGACCAAGATTACACATTAATGATTGAAGATGACGTCAAATTAATCAGAAGAATAGTTATTATTCTCTTATTATTATTTATAGATTACCTTACTTATAAAACTAGAGAATTTATATTCAATGGTTTCAAAAGATTTCTCTCAGAAAGTAGTAATGTTATTAAATTCATTGTTTACCTTTACAAATGAAATGCACGGCAACGCAATGAAACGTGGCCGGCAAGATATTTAGGTAGATACAAGAATAAGTGCAAACATTTCAATGACAAGCCCAACACATCCTCAGCTTCGTCTTTGATTAACTATTGCCATTTATTAGGACGGTGCAGGTATAATAATTAGTCACACTCAGTTGCTGAGGGCGCAAAACAAAACCGATCAACGGAGCCGAGGATAAATTGCCCGGAGATGATCACGGATTCTTCCGCAAATCTCCCTTAAAGACTCTATGGAAGGAAAAGCGTGGGAAGGACGGGAAAAGGCAGGTCATCGAAAGACACTCTGATTGACGTTATCGCGCTCTCTCATTAGTCATTACCTATGCTGCCGAGGACACGAGTTACCCAAGGACCGACTTGTCATAGGACTAACAAACGTCAAGAGACACGTCAAAGAGCGGGACAAAGGGAAACGATGTTACGATTCGGAAAGCGAAACTCGGTCCGACATAAACGCACGTGTTTACAAGCGACTAGCGATTCCTATCGAGGATATCTCCGACTACCATTTTGCCCCCGCAAAAAATTCCTCCAAGCGAGGGATGCTCGCTAAAGTTTCTGAAGTCCTACACTTATTATAAAACAAAAGATTCCGGAATGCAGAACGTGAAGAAATGGTCTCCCGAGCACGAATCCCCAAAAGGACGAGAAAGAGTGTGTTCGAATGCCGAATAACGGACGCGGCAAACGATCCGGAAGATGAGGGTTGGTGCACAGAAAATTACTTAACCGATCTTTTAAACGCATTACCCAAAGGAAATTGAGGTTTTTTTCGCTCGCGAATGGATGGCAGAGAAATTCGCTGCGAGAACCGATCTCGATGACTTCAATTTATCAAGCGCTGCAATCACCGCCTTTCAAATACCACTGGATGGCGTGACTTACCTTTTTCCGAGCAGCCTCAACACAGATGATGACGGCGAGAGTGATTTCATGCTATTCAAAGACTCGTCCCATTATTACGGAGATTGTTTGAGTAAGTTTCCTCTTGGAAAACGGTCTCGGCAATTAAAATGGGATGCTCCATAATGACGACGTCGCATATTACTTCGCTACACGTAGTACTGCGCTCTGATGGCGTGTTACAAGAAATATTTTAATGAACCATATCGTCATGAGGCTCCAATCATGAGGGAGTGGATAAACGCAGCAATAAACGTCCTAACGAGTAACTTGCGTTTCCTACGATGAATACAGGCATATAGCATCTTCCTAAGTGTAACGAGTATCATTTTCTTATATTGAGTGTTTAAGATGTCTGCACATCACGCCCCTGTCGTGCACGATTAGGATCGCTAGCTGATACTTAAACTGATAGAAAAACCCCACCATACAAATCTCGTTGAAACCACATGATCTCTGTCAATTGGAACTGAGGGAGTCCTTTTGTATGATCGAAGACAAGCTATATTCTTAAGCCATCGGCATGATTAGCAATCTAAACGTATTTGAAAGCAAATACTAGGAAGGTTGACGGGTCAACAGAATGATTACTGCTTCGCTAGCCACATGTTTCCATCCGCACTCAAGCACGTTCAAATTAAGATTTCATAGAGCACACGAAGTCGCTTTAATCGACTATATCCAACATTCGTGGGAGCTTGGAAGAATGACGCTAGAAGCAAGCAGGTGTCGCCGCCATAAGAAAAGAATTTCTAAGGGTCGAGAGAAGAAATTACGACAAAAATGCAATCATCCCTCGGCGCTAAAAGAGTTCGCAGGATGCTGTAACTTCTTCTCCTTCCGTTTTTAATTTCAAATGTGGAACGGGAGTGAAAAATCCGGGCGAAATAATAGACGGCAGAGGTGTAAGGTGCTCTTCACTCCTAGAGTCATAAACGTATTTTGTTGGAAGTGCTAACCACTCATTGGAAAGGAGGTGCGAAGAGGGGGTCACGTGAAGTGGTATAAAACCGCCGCAGTTCGAGGGATACTGAAATTATAAAAGGTGTCAATGGCGATTTCACCGAAATAATAGGCAATGGCAGAACCGGACGGCGTATTTAATTTATACAAACCGCTACGAGGACCGCCTGGGGAATGATTTTTGAATTTTTAAAGAGTGAAGAGGGTCAGACGGAATTAATTGCAACGAGAGAGAAATACAAAAACCTTAAATATTTACATTTTAAATCTCGCGGGAATGCATAATTTATCAGCGACTCCGTATATGTCTTCAAAACACATTTGAGGTAATAAATGTATTTTATAAAACTTACCTGAATTTCGCAGAGCTCTTTCGAATACATAAACGAGGAAAAATTTTCTAAACATGCCATCTGTTTATCTTGCTTATCAATTGGAAGCTAAGCATCGATTTCCTAACTTAACAAGCATATCATAATATTTCTATCCAAATTTAGTAAGAATAAACTGTTCTTCGTAATTCATATCCCAATGGAAATGAAAGACATTGATGTAAAGCATTTATCGGTCGTTGATGTAAACATTGCAAACATGTTGCGAAAAAAATACAAACTACGAAATATTCGGATATCGAAGAGTGTTTAAAAGCTTCAATATACGAAAAATTAGAATTAAAAAATAAGAATTTAGAAGAATGATTCACTAACACAGGATGAGAGAATGTACTGGTGTACTAACTCTCTCTTTATTCTATTGAAGAAAGGCATAGGAGAACGGGGTTCTGAGTGTGAATAAATAAATTTTCTGTTAAAATAAAAGACTTCTCCCCTTGTTTAACAGAACTTGCTTTTAGTTCTTTAATAGGATTATCATACTCAAGAGGCTGCCCTACCTTGAAGGAGGCAATTAAGTTCGTACAGAGAACTGCAGAATTTACTTCAATTATTGTCTCATATGCTAAGAACAACATACATTACCTCCATTTGTTGAAACGAAGATAATTGTTAAATGAAAATTACACTGCGAATTCTCAAAAACGTTCCTGTATCAGGTTCTTCTATGGATTTCAAAAGTAAAAAGAAAACTTTCCAGAAAACAATTTTTTTGGCAATCCTTCTAATCATGACTATTTTTGGTTCCTAATATATATTTGCGTCTGTTTGCTTTTATAAAATTCCTAGAATCATAATTATTTTTCTACTGTATAGTGTATTATGAGTACCCACTCCTATACATAAATCTCCTCGATATTTTATCACGATAAAATATAATAAGCATAAATCAATTCCGACTGAGAAAGTCAAGAGGAGGCCTCTATGACGTCACCGGTCGTGACGTAACGGGTAACGGAAATCACCGAGGAAATAACCATCCCCGGCGGTTAACCGCACTCGTCTGAAATTTCAACGGCGTATTCTCGCGACATCGATCAACACATGTATGACAAGAAGCCAATCGATATCGGCCGAAAAAAGCGATCGTTCGGAGCCGACGGCAACCGCGAATTCCGCCATCACTCGGAGTGAGAGATCCCCAATCATGAGCAGTAAAAAATGATTCCTTTGATCAATGAAACGCTCTGAGTCACACTCGGACTCACAACAAACCGAATACGAAGTCATGTCACCGCGGGCTGACGTTCGCTTAAACAGATGTCGGCCCCAAATGATTAATCAGAAAAAATGTTCGGCACAACCACGGAACGAATTCGCCACGGAAAGGGCAAACAGGAGAAAAAGAAGGCAATGCAAATACGCGATCCTTTTGAATCCGGTGATTGAAACGGAAGGGACGGCGTTCGAGAACTCGACTGTTTGGCTTCGAAATGATTTCCATAGTTGCAGATGACGTCAATTCACCCACGCACTCCACCCCCGCGAATCCTGCCGCAGCGTCCCACGTGATAGGCGAATCGGACTTCCTCTTGAAAGCATCCTTACACAAAAACCATTTGTTCGACCCGCTCTCGAATTGCCCCCTCATCGCCTTTCTTATCCTGTGTACTTTTATCCCGATCGCAGGCGAGGAATCCTAAGGGCGACCACCTGGAACGCCCGCTTTTAGTGTGTGTTAAATTACCGAGGGCATAAAAAAATGGAACTATCGGCGGATTTTTTGCTCGAAAAAATTCAAAGAACACAACGGATGAAGATCAACAGGGGGATACTTAAGTGAAGAGAAGTTTTGATGGCAGTTCCACCCAATGAAGAAAATTCTAGCGAGAAATTAGTGACTTTTTTACTTAAGGAAGAATGGGCTGGAAGAACTGACCACTGAGGGAGTGAATTTGACCGTGGAGAGCCAAAGTCTTATTTGGAATTTCAATTTGGCTCCTCTGAAAAAATTATGTTTAAATGCTTTGAGAAAGGGGAATTGTATTGAAAATTATACATGCAATGTGTCAATGATTCAATAAAATTTGCGAGTAAATTTAAGGCAAAAATAATAAATAAATTGTAAAAATCCCTTACCTTTTCTCTCATAAAAATTAGAGAAAGGTGGAAATTGAGTCGTGCGACTTACATAAACATTAAATAGAAGTGAATAGTAGCGAAATGACTGAGACTCGAATCCAGGTCCCCAACTTGCCGGGCAAGTATGCTAACCACTACACAATACTACACATTTTTCCTTTCTCTAAAACGTTTCCTCTGACAAGTTAACCAGGAGAGGTAATTCCAACGAGGATAATGATCTTGAAATATGATAACAATCACCAAGAAGAAATAGAATTATTACAAAAACAATAAGCAGAATACAGCTTGCAACTTCAATTAAAAGTAAGCCAAAAAAATCCTGTGAAACATATGTAGAAGAAACGAGTACGAAACAATATATTAAATTATAAAAATACTCTATCAAGAAAGTTATAAGAGCTTGAGCGGTCATTATAAACCGCAAGAGAAATAAAAATTCTGAACAGGAAACCTAAATATTAATCGATACGAGATTTCAATCAAACGGGACGATGTCAATAAAAGAATTCAACACATGGGAATCGACCTGGATTTCTCAGAATTCACACTCCCTCGGTCCAGAGACTTTTTGTGAAACCTTAATTTCCCGAACCTTTTCACGCTATCCCTAGCCGCTCGGATATCGTTCCACGGATCAAGAAGATCGCCGCATACGGAAGCCTGCAGAACAAGTGAGGCATGAAGGGGGAGGCGTTGGTACCCGAGCGGCACTTAGGACACCACAGAGCGGCATTCCCCAGTAATCGCATCAAACCCGCGCCGCCGATTTCCAAAGATGGGAGCATTCTCGGCACCTCGGCAATTTTCGAGTGGATATCTCGGTCCTACAGAAGGAATGTCGAGTGTAAGATTCCTATGGGGGCTATGTGAGAATATGTTTCACGGAGAAGAAACGGCGCGTGCCGACGTATATGTAGCAATTTGAGAGATCGTATACAATGCTGATTGTTAGAGTCCATATATTATGAAGGACGTGTACACGCGAACGAGAATAAAGTGCTGTGTGTGTAGTTGAAGAGACAGGTTCAATTCAAAGAAAAGGAAATTACGATCAAAATAAAGGCGACTTATCGCAGCGAGTGGAGATATGTATAAAAATCGAAATGTAATATAACAGACGAAGAAAATTAAAAATTTGAGAATATAATTTCATCAAATTTATCACGTAGAATAAAATTTCAATATTAGTACAGCTTCTATGTACTAAGTTTTTTAATATACGCGAAGACATTCTAACGATAATTTCTTAAGGTAAAAAAAGGAGTTATGATATATGATAATACACTATTATAACTTGAATTTGAATACAAATACACACGAATTAAATCATCAAATATGAATTGCGTCACTCCCATATAATATTATAAATATTTCTACTTAGATTCAGCTTTTTTCACTTCGAATCAAAATCTCATGTTAAAATATTTATGAATTAATTATTTAGTTTATCCAATAGCTTGACGAAAAATCACCAAAATTTGTAGTACAGATTGAAACTAGAAAATGGAAAAAATTCCACCGTATCCTTACAGCATCGAGAACTGAGATCACAGAGTCACTAAATCAATCGCAATTCAAACATAGTTGCTAATGTACGTTCGTTCAACCAGATTTATATTGAGTCTATCTTGCTTGTAAAGTATCTTAAGAAATAACAATATTCAAACAGATATTTAGATGTAGAAAAGAGAGACCTCTTCCTAGTCATTTGACATGCAATTATTAAACGTGTTTTGCGATAGCACAAATTAGCAAAGATCCGCAGCGAACTTACTAACCAATTAGTATAGGAATGAAAACCTTGGTACCACTTGAGGATGATGGATACGTTGGATGAAAGGCATAAAACAACGATGAGGCTATAATAAAAGTGTCAATTTAACAGATCGTTTCGATTCCACGCCGAAAGCTTTTTCCCGTATATGATTAATTCCCGGGAATTATTAAGTTTAAGGGTGATTCATCCACGCTTAATTGGAAAAGAGAAAAATGAAACGATATCCTGGAGAAAGACGGGAGTAAGATATCGTCCAACATTTCCGATAGCCAGTTCACAGACCGAAGACAAATACGTGCTACGTTGAACTAATGTCACCGAATACACTGAAGACGCTTTTGATTCGCTATGGGGCAGTTATGTCCATCGGGTTGGCGTGTTGTAATTGCGCGGTGCACCGACGTAATGCATTTCCAACGACCGTGATTAGGATTAAAAAACCTTCCCTGCAGCTAATGGATCGTTTCTTTGCTTTGGAGGATTTCCTATGACGAATCGCGTCTAATTTTCTCCCGCCATTCTTCAGCGATATTTAAAACATTTAGGACGTCGACACGTTATATGTCGCTATGTAGACATTTTCACTTAGGCGCCGATGAAAGATTATCCATCGCTGTTGGAAGGAGGCTTGGGAAACCTCCGTGTCGCCTCGGGAGAACCGTAATGATTAGACCGATTTTTTCATTCGCTTGAAATTACAGTCCTGGAATCTAGATAACAACCAACCTGCCGCACACGAAAAAAAGACGCATTTACCATTCGGCCCTTAATGTCTAGTATGAGATTTCACGTGACCCGCCTATCTTTCAACGAGCCGACCACGGATGCGTCACTGTGACAACCCAAGCGATCATAAACTGGCTCACCTATCGGTGTGCCGCGCTCGACTGGTGTTCTTAACTGTTAGATCAGAAGTTTATTTGCGATGTTAATTTTCATAAGGTATTACACGCCCTTTGGTCCGAAATGAATAATAGTTAAAATAAGAAGAACTGTTCCCCTGCAATACATGTTTATTTCAAGCGTAGGAAAATGACAAGATGAGCATTTAAATTCGCTTAAAAGATCTATGACTACCGAATTCAGTTGTAATGTGTAAATAAAATTCTGAAGTCCTCAGTTCGATTCCCGGTGATTAGCTATTCCCTTCTCATGGAATGGATAACTGTTCTTACACAAATAGATACCCATTCATCTTCCGAATTAAACAATGTGAAAACTTTAATACATAAATAAATAGATATTTTTCTTGTTTCACACGTACATTAAAATATTTATACTGCATAATTAAAAAATTCGTAATTTACTTCTGAAACATAATGAATTGAGTTCTACGGCAGGCTTCAGGTTGTCACAGAATTTCGGCAAATGCGCAGACTATAACGAAGGGCCGTCAGTTGGGACCACTCCATTTGGGTGGAAAAAAAAGCCCTGGAAGGCAAGAAAACCAAGAGAGAGACAGGAAAAGGGGGCAGTGATAAAAATGAACGGAAGGGGAGAGAGGGACGGACGGAGAAAGCAATCTTATATATCCCGTCTCGCGCAAGTCTTACCCTTTCAACGGGACAGCGAGAACAACAAACTGATAATTAATCTTTCGGAAGGAGCTCATTAGCATTGGCGAAACCACACGGAACGGTGGAGATGGAAGGAGGCAGGAAGCGGAGGGGGAAGAGAGGGAAAGACGGGTAATGAGTGGGGGCTCGGAGAGTGGGTGGACGTAAGGGGGAGGAATTCATGGGGATAACTCCGCAGTAATGGGAAGAAGAAAAGGGGGAGGGAAGGTGGATCGCGGCCAGTGATTAGAGGGGAAGGGAAGATAAGAGATGAAGCGACAAAGGAGTCGGACCAGTTAACCAAGAGAGGTACTGACGTACGGAGATTAGCGCTGGGGCTCGGTGTTGAGAGAGTCCCGAAAGGAAAGCTGGGTGACTCGGAGAAAAGAATCGATCGAATTACTCCCGCGTTATAATTCGATTGATGCGTCGAATAGGTGATGATTGATATCGGGAACGATCCCTGACCATTGTTACCGTTTCCTAGCGATGTAGCCGCCGTTCGCTTTTTTGCCCTCGAAAGGAGATTAGATTTCCCGGCAGATAAAAATGCAAATGGACTCTATGCCGTCCGGATGTATGATTAAGTAAGAGAGGAAGGACTTTCGATGGAGGAATTAATCTCCGGATCGATCTAGAGTCATCGTGTTCACTTACTTTCCCTTTTAGCGCCGGTTTGCGCGTGCGTATTACGAGGCCCGAATTAGTTTCGAGTCGAGACCGATTCCGAAGGAAAAGATGTGACAAATTAATGAACAGGGAAGCGTCTGGAAAGGCGAAACCTCATATCGATATTCTCCGGCGAACAAGATGTAAACTTAATTAAACTCTAATCGACTGCCGTCCGAATACGCATGCGGATGATTCCAACTTTGAAGAGCAAACATTTCATTCGCCGAACAAAACGCGGCGATTAAAACTCGAACGAGCGTCCATTAAATAGAGGCGGGGAAAAACAACGTCTTCGAACAAAGGCTTAAGCAATTAAAATCCTCGAAAGCTAAAAGGGTCCTGCTCGGGGAAAAATCGACGTCCGGATAAACGAACGAAGCATATTAAGCAGAAAAAACCCCGGCCGAGGAAAAACCCTCGTTGCGACAAAAAACGATCTCTCCTTTACGATCGATTAATACCTCCCCCATCAACATCCCGAGGTGCTGTGTGTGTTAAGCAGCCATCGTTTGATAGGGGGATGAAACCGGAGTAATGGGGGAGGTCATCAAAGGAACCTTGACGATAAAAAAAATGCGCTCATTTCTCAACGAAGAACTAATTCGCGCGAGAGGCCGTTCGTCGCTTGTGAAAACCCACACGATAAGGAGGCAGGTGTAGAAAAAGAGGATGGCTTCCATTGCCAGAGGGGCGACGTGCGTGGTCTGCAGAAGGAGACAAGCAGGGAAAGGCGGGAGAGATAATCGCTTAAACAGGAGACGCAGCACCGTGGCTGACGGCTATATGATGCGAGATGTGGAGGGGGTGGAAAGGTAGAACACACCGAGAGAACAGAAGCACTATGCATCTCCTCTTTCCACGCCCCGGATCTCTTTTTGTTCTCCCTTGCCTTAACACCCTCTTTCCTCGCATCTCCTAGTCTCCATAGCTCATAATTAGGAGACTTGCTCGGCCGGCTGTGATTACACGGCTGTTTTTCCACTTCCACTTTATCCCCCACTCCTCGAAAAAATCTTCCACTTGGTCCATCTCTGCCACGACTGTCGAAAGACCGGTGGTTAAGCGCCTTCCACGGGCTCGCTTTTTACGCGTAGTGACTCAGAGGGTTATGGAAGTGAAAGATCGAAGGCAAAAATAAAAAAGGTAGGCGCTCGAGTTTAAATTTGGGAATCTGAAAGGCGGGGATTAATATGGAGTCGAGGGAGATTACAATGGCCGATGAGGAGGGCGGGGTTTGGAAATCTTCGGGAACCCGACTTCCTCCGATTACATTATTGCTCACATTATGTATATCATTAGAATTAATAACCGGAGAGCTAACATGAATAAACTTGGAGAAAGACATTTCATCTGTGTGGAGAAGCGTGGAATTATGCAAATGGAGGCGTTTGCAGTTGATTTTCCGAGGAAAAGGGTAAGCTCGGATGTTGCTCTTTTCGCAGATGATTTAATGTAATTAGCGGAGAGAGTCGTGTGATAAAAACATAAATACCTTCGAAAATACGGCGTGACCAACATTGACGGATTAATAAAACGTGAAGGAGCTAGAGATTCGATCGGGCACTCCCACAGGAATTATTAATGCAAAATAGTTTGAGCGGCCCTAAGAAGATCTTCAGATAAAGGCGATCTTTAAACCGCGCTTTTCAGATGCATTAATCTCTTTCCTTGCGCATAATTAAAGTTACTAGAAGCATGAATTAAAGTTCCTTTGCCGGCAATCACGGTCATCCAATCAAAAACCAATTGCTTTCATCGACCTTGCTTTGCTCGTCTCGAGGGACATGCAGCTGAAATATTTCAAAGTAACGATTGTCTACCGTCTTAATAAAATGCGATATCGAAACCACTCCGAACGTGTATTTACGAAGGCAAATAATTTCTTTTCTGAGATAATTTCATCTTTAAAAATATGAAATTTATGCGCGGTGTTCTTATACGCTGGAGATGGGAGCAATCTTCCGAGGTGAAGCGGGGGAAGGAAAATAAAATGATTTTCAGCATTCCTTTTCAGAAAAGCAACATCGCACGTTTAATTGGATAGGATATACGACTTGAATGCCAGCATGGAAATATAGTTGAGAATTTATTTGTCAACCTCGGGATGCACTTAAATTAAATTTTATAGGAGCGGAAAATGACAAATTTATATTGTTTCTAACTACCCTCAACTGTTTCGATAATAATTTTCATTCTCCTAAAAACTAGTCTCCACTTACCACAGAAAACGACTTCGAATTAATATCCACGGACTTCCTTCGAACCCTACGTTAAGGTGATGATGAAGCATTCGAGGAAAGGAAGACTGCTAACGAGGAAATAAGACCACTTGAAAACTAGAGCTAGAGTAGAAAACATGGATATTCCACTGATGGAAGAATTATTTAAACGTAGTGAAAGGCAGTGAGGACTAAAATAGCTGGTATATGAAGAATACTGTATACTGCGACCTATAAAATGCTGTAGCTTAATTCCTAGGTAAATAAAGGATAAGGAAAAGCGATCAGTGCGTCAGTAGATAAACCTAGAGTTAAAAGAAGTGATAAGGCGAGAAAACAATGTTTTATGGATATGAAATTACGAACTATTTGAATTGTATACTTCCCTTCTTTAGCATGAAAAATTGTGTTAAAATGTTGATGAAGAATACAATATTATTGTTATAGAAACAACTTTGTAAATTTCCACAGAAAATTGTTATATTCGGGACCGGTTTCGTAATGTGAAATTACATCTTCAGGCCTGAGGCCTGAAGGTCGCGAATATAACAATTTTCTGTGGAAATTTACAGTTGTTTTTATTACTACGGCATTCCACGAAGTCACGCCTTCGCAGATTGATTTCAATATTATTGTTAACATCGAATTTAAGTGAACGAGTGCCTTGATGTAGCGGGAACTATTTCGATAGATGAAACGAAGAAAGGGTAGAGGATGGTATAAAATAAGTTGGCTAAAATTGCAGAGAGTATATATGAAGATGAAAAATATTAAAGGCTATTAAAGTTTAAACAAAAGAATTATTTAAAATTCACAGAAAATCAATGCGAAAATAAAGATAAATATAGAAATAAACAGTCAAACAGGTTTTCATAGGAAGAAAAATATGGCAACAAAAAATAAATCAAAATAATTTATAAATCTTCTTTGAAGAGGAAATTCAGATATTGAAATTATGCATTGTAAAAATTCTTTCAATTTACCACTTATAATTAGTAATTTCTAAACCCTCAAGACGAATAAATGATAATAAGGTCACTGACATGTTACAACTATATGAGAATAAGACAATGAAGTAGAAAATTGTAATCCCTCTCAAAGGGAAAAAATTCAACGTACCTCTGTCATAACGATTAAAATGCCCGATACCTTCAAGGTTCAAATAAACTTGTTCACTTATTGATAGCAAATGTAAACGTTAATTCATCGCTTAAAGGAAATTGCGCGACAAGATTCTAGAAACATCATCGCTCCTTCCTGTCATAGACCTCGCTTTTCATTCTCTGAAGCAGGAATCAACAATCATGGATGAAAAAGGGAGAAAAACGGAAGGCGAGATAAATTATGCGAGGATAAAGAGAAAAGGAAGGAACTGTTATTTTACGAGCGGTGCATACAGATAGTCCCTCCTTATACAAGGGTTTCACTTCCAACGAGAAGGTAATGACAAATTCTGCATAGAACGTTGATTGCGTCAAAAGACTTCAACGGCGAAATAGGTAATTGGTAAGCAGTTCCCGCAAGACAATGCGGACCTGTTGCAGGACGGAGCAGAAGCAGGTGTGTAGCCATTAAAGTGCAGGGGAAGGGGAAAGCAAACCTGATACGGGTCCAGATGACTCTTGTGGGAAACTGCAGCTACAGTGTCCCACCGCAAATCATGATCGTTCGGTTGGAATGACGATAGAAACTCCACGGAAGGATACCTCTTCCGACTGTAATCAGCATGCTGATGAGCCGAGAATCATCGAATGCGTGCTACCGAACGGATTATTAAAGCCATATCGAAGTTGACTTTCAAATTATTCGCTAGTGAAAGTTCGAGACTTCAATTAAGATAACTGAATAAATTACGCTGAAGAGGAAATCTTTGACTGTGCAAATGCTATTGAGCATACGAAAAATTACGCGGAAACTGAACGTAAGTTTGATCAAAATGCAAATTCTAGTAGCAATCCAGGTAACGGAAAAGCTACCGAAGAAAAGTTAATTGGTTGGCGTGAATAACATAAAATCTCAGAGATATTCAAAATTGTACGACTCTGAAGCTAATTGACAATTTAAAAATAAGTTTGGAAGAAGATTTACAAATATGCAATAATTTCCATCTATTTATACGAGTATGAATAACATCTAAATGGTTATTTGGTATATTTTATATATATATATAACGAATGGTATATTTATATAACGAATTTTCAAGTAAAATTGGCAGAGCATGCTCTTCGCCAATTCTTGAATGACAAATTTAAGACTAATATTTAAATTTAGCATTAATGTGCAAGAAGAAATTGCGAAAATGATAAATTTGTGAATATTTGTTTTTCTCACGAAGACTCTGTAATAAAATCACGTCCAAATTATTTATGTGAATTCAAAAAAAATCCGTTATCATGAAATAAAAACCGATGAAGTATATTCATAGACTCAATCGATAATAGAGATTAGATATTATTACAAATTAAATTTCTTGACGACCTTAAATACTATAGTAATTTTCAAAAATGTCAGTTGAAACTAAAGCATATATGAGCTTATAATGATTTCATTAAAAATTGATTCCTTTCAATTCGAATATTTATTTTTAGAACTCAAAAAATTTATGAGTAACAGATAACGATAGAAATCGTTGTTATATATTGATAATTTTTAGATGATTCTTCATGATTCAGAATCATCCGCGATTTTTACAAGAAGGTTTAATTTCAAAATAGGCTATAAATATTGTTAATATGTTTAATAATATCCTGTATTTTTTAAGAGTTTTTTACAAGAGAAAATCATAGAAAATTCTAATTCTGATCATTTCGAAGAGAATAAAAATAACTTTCTGTTTATTTTATAATACCTTGAACTCGGCAAAAGTCATTCTCATCAATAGATCCAAAGTAAAGCGTAGAATAAAAATCGTAAGCGTTGAATAATGTTTTACATATAGTAAAATAATTCCATAAGAAAAAATAATCGCAAAAGTGGGTGCAAATTCCTTAAAAGCCGAAAAGATTTGTAAACAATAAGTCTTACAATAAAACTACGTGTCGTATACTGCATGCTCAATTTGTTCCAGATATATTAAAAATTAATTTGGTGATGATAATTTTAAAAATTACAATTCCCAAGGATAAAAAGGTTGCCTATATAAATTATTTTTATATTTCTTGTCGCGAGGAAATTGTTTAGCTTACATTCGACTTTATTAATTACCCTCACTGCAAGAGTTATTAAAGATACAAATTACGTGATGTAAAAAGGGAATTTTAATAGCATCTACCTAAAACAATAGCATTTATCAATGAATGCAATCGTTCTCAAAGAGATTCGCATGGACCTGTTGTGAAAAACAAATTTATATTATCATCACAATCGCAGTTTTCTAAATGAAAATCTCAAACACAGCGTTAACTTAATATTACTTATGAGTCGTCTCTTTCTAAGACGGTGATGGATGACTTTTTTCCAATAAAAATACGAGGGAATCCGTTTTTCCCTTTACTCATAATAAGTTTTGGGTCACATAATAAATCTTCCCGAAAACCTTACCACTGCGCTTACGTAACGTTAATTTCCAAAAATTTGTCACATCCATCTAATATCCGCAATCTGGAGGCTGCCAACCGGACGCATCAATGCGTGTAAATATTTTCAACTCATTATCCCGGCCATTAATCTTACTAAACGGTTGTGCGAAGGAGGAATGAAACAGAGAAAAAACATTTCGCGAGCGCCATTTTTCAACCAGTATCCTGGATGGGGGTAAAAGGCAATCCATTAACAAAAAATAACGACATAAAACGAACTCGGGAGCGCACCCACGCATAAAGTCGAGTATTTCGGTGGCCTTTTTCAGCGCGGCCCTTCCTCCACTTTGAAGCATCCTTTCCAGCACCACAAAGGGGAGATATCGCTACGCCACTTTTTTGAACACCATTAACCACTTCCAACACATTGAGCCGGTACAAAAGCGAAGGAGTCGCCGCCGCAACCACAACACACACAAGAACCCCGCACGCTTTCTTGGTAACGGCCTTTCCCTCACCCTTTCTACCTTTCGCCGAGGATCGGATTCTTGCCTTGGCGGGGAACGCGCTGGGTAGAGCCCGCCGCCCCGCGCCGTACCTGATCGGTCTTAAAGCACGCAAACGAGGCGGGCGCGATCTAGCTAAAATAGTCCAGGACATGGTGCGGCGGGTGGTAGATGGATGGGTGAAGAAAGTGGAAGAGAGAGCGAACGGTAGAAAGGATAGATCGTTGCGAGAATGGAGGTCGGGGAAGGGATAATAGGGTATTGAGAGGTCCGGGAGATGGTGCGAGCGGGGGAAGAGAATGTGCCCGAGTGCGGAGAAAAGACTCTACATGGCGCTTTTATTTTCGATTCAGACTGGCCACCGGTCTTCTTCTTCGTCTTCGTGACTTGCGGGAACCGCGAGGATGAAATTCAGACGGCACAATGGAAAGGCTGAACAACGAAGAAAAGAGAAAGAGGTGTCCGATGTTCAAGGAGAATATTGAGGGAGATTTATGGTTTTTTTACCTAGGCGGGGACAGGAATTTACGGAGGAAGACTATGGAATTGTTTAATGACGGCAATGGCTTTTAGTATATGTTCCACACTTTCTATTTTGCTTGGAGATTTCAACGCTCGTAAGAGAACAAAGAGTAGATAAAATGCAGAAGAAGAGGATTAAGGATTGCTTTGGCGTTTTTATTCAAAATGATACCGACGATTACAGAGCATATTTTAAATATAAACACCGGTGCCTTCAGTACCTAACCCTGGCCACGTACATAAAAGGTGATGTAATAGAAGCAGCACGTCGGTTATGCGAGATTCAATCATACGTATAAACGACAAACATGTAATATGATTAATTTATACATATTTTTTATCATGAAGAGTAGTTGAAATTAAATCTCCTGGAATTAAAAATCATTAAGGTCAAACTGTGGAAAAAGTTCAAGCCAGGAACATCACCTTCAAAATACATCTCGACTAGAGTTTACAAGATAAATTAAATCTAAGACCCTATAATATCTCCGTATGTCCTTGGACCAATCATAACTTAAGAACAATGAGTCAGGACCTTTCGAACTACAAAGGCTGTTAATTGCTTCACCACAAAACATAATCTGACCAAACCTCAATCTTGATGAGAGCTTCGTTATTGATTCTACTACAAATAGGGACAGAATTCTAAAATATTCCGTATTGCAAACAGGAGCGGCGATTTAGTGGAGTTGAATGGAGTTTGTTGAATCAACAAAGAAAAAGGAATTCGATGTTTTTCCATCAGATAGACAAGAAAAATTTCGGAAACCACCTCCTGTTTGATAACTGCCCATACAGACCTCACCAAAAATAAAATCCAGCGTAGGAGTGCCGTTAAGCATCTCTAACTATATGAATTACTTCGCCCTTCCGCTAATAGGGCGTAACGCATTGATCATCCTAATGACTACGTCTTCATTGAACCGCCAAAAGTAAACAGGTCGGCACGGAGATAAAGAAAAGACACGAGAATGGGGATAGAAAACCAAAAGGGTGATTTCAGATGAAGAAAGGATTGCGGACGGCTTCCGCATGAGAATCGGCTCTGCGCACGGAGCTGCAGGGAAACGGTAAGAGAGATGGTGGATGTTGTATGAGTCGGGAACAAGGGTGAAGTGGACTGGGAAAACGGGTAGATAATTGCATGCAGCGGGAGGGAGAGAAGGGCAAAGGAAAGATAGGGGAACAAGAGAAGAGACGACTGCCGTACGGAAGAACAACAAAGCTGAAACGAGAGTGTCCGCCGATGGAGGGAGGCTAAGAGGGTGAGATTCCAGAAGACGGATGGAGCTGGAGACTTGAGTAACGAGGAATGAGTGATGCGTTCGGCGGATATGATGGGGGCCACCTATGGAAAAAAGAGGCATCACAGTGGGGGCCAGAGGGCGAGAAGGTTGGGAGACGCAGCCTATAGGGAAAACGATGGGATTGGACGGCCGATGGAAGGAATGGCTTTCGAACGAAATCGAAGAGTGGGGGAGGAAGATGGCAATTTTTTTCGCGAGGGTAAATTTTTATTCCTCACGCACATTCCTTTTTCTTCCGACGACTTAAAATAATTTAGGCTTATCGGCTAATTTAATCAGCTCTTGAAGCCGGTTGGGTATTTGCCACCGAACAGACCGAAGGGAATTCATTTGTACGCTAAACGGTATACATAAAGGGATTTTTCTCCGGGTGAGAGAGCAAGAGGTGAAAAAAACCACTTACAATTGCAGCGAAAGGGAAAATATTCTCAGAAGCAGCCGTGAGATTCGCTTGATGGAATAGGCGAGGAACATGGAGACTGAAGGAGCAGATAACAGATTTAATAAAGTTGCGGAGAGATATTAGCGTGAAGAAAACGGATAGGAAGTAATGCGGCACATTCGGCGTGAAGAGGTGAGAAATGAATGAGATAGCCGCGAACCTTCGGTTTATCTAACTTGGACTTTTCCTAACAGCCAGCTTTTGGCACGAAACAATGCGTCACTTTCATGAATAAGTTAAAATTCGCTTACGGTAAAGAGACTGCCCTGTAAATCCTATCACGAGGTAAGAATATCATATTATCTTAGCTGGTGTATAGGTACAAGCTTGGGAATCCCGACAACTTTAATGTTTAGCTCGCTACCTCGAGGATGAGCGCGTTATGGTTAAAGGGTCATCGATAGCAAACACATTTAGTGTATTACTTCCCTCGATTCTACGTAATAAAATGAACTCGTGGTACTTCCTTATCCTTAAATTTATTAATTAAATTAACGAAGGAAATATAAAGGTTCTTTTGAGTCTTTTTGGTTGGTGGCGATAACTAAGTTTCGTCCGCTGACAAATGGGTAAATATGCTTAACTAAGAAGGCGTGTAAAGATAAAAGCTTTGGTGTAATGACTTAAACAAGGTGAATGAAATGGTGCACGGGTGTGATACTTATGAGGTACATGTTAAGATGAAGGCGAATGTTCATGGGGAATAAATGGTGCCGCAACCTTGGAAATAGCCCATCACGAGTAAACGATGCAATGTTGAGCATTTATATCGTTGGTTTTATAGAGTCGGAGAGCTATCTAGATCAATTTATTTAAAAAAAGAGCAAATGCGGAATAGTATATACATTTTACAAATAACGGAGGATACATTAGGAATAAGATGATTATCTTTACGCGTATTTAAAATCATTTTAAAAATCCACAAACGAAAACACGGATTAACTCCCTATTTTAGCAATAATTATAGAAATTCGACAAATACTTTTCCCTTCCCATTTATCGCCGAAAGGGTATAACGGAAGAACGGAAAAGGGAAGGAAAAACGATGCAAAACTCATTTACAGGGGCCAAAAAATTAGCAGGTGGATCCGATTTTTTGCTCGTGAACATATCTTGAGGCACTGTGGAAAAAAGTAAAAAGTATTTTACGACCATATGGGGGGACCTTGCAAATCCGCTTGAAGAATTCGCGCTGACTCTTCAAAATCGGAATGAAACGAACCTGTTATCATCTTAGCCGTGGACCGAAATAAGTTCTCATATTGTACGTATCTCGCCGCGAAAGATAAAAAAGATCAACAGCCGCTTTGTTTAACAACGCCGGATCTCTTCTAGAACAATGAGCTGGGCGATTAATCCCTCCGGAATTACATATTCCGTAACATGACGCGAAGAGATACTCTGATAATAAAAGAACATTTTGGCACCGTGGTTTCTTGCCTCTCGGTAGACAGATCCTTTCCACTTCTGATGAAGAAAAACTCGCCGCATACCTTCCTCCCCCATCCCTCTTATTAAATAACGCCCTCACAATCTCGCACCTTCCTCTTACACATCTGTATACAACCACTTCTCGGCAGCACAATTCTGCCTCCCATACCTCCGTCTCCACTGGAGGGTCGTAAAAGACGGATAATATTTAAAAGCGAGGGGAAAAATGAAAGCTTCTGACACACCTTTGCGGGGGTTAATATTTTAGTAAGGAAGTCCGCGGGATACTTTACGACCTCCGTTCTGCATAGCTACCGTAATAAACGAGAAGGAACTCGCCAACTCACGTAGCAAGAGGATAACTTAACAAACAGGAGATGGCAATGAGCGAAAATCGATAATATCTCCCGAAAGAAAGCGAATATTACGCCCAGTAGATTTTCTCAACTCCTCCGACTGAGAAGGTGAAATAACACCGAGATGGAACTTTTAGTAATCATGAAACTTGACGCTAAATTGTTAAGATGGGAGGGGCAAAAAAATGCAAAATTTCGCTCCTCGTTACTCTGCCATTTAAAGACAATCCCTGCCACGAAATGGTAGCAGCTACCGACATCGGAATATGTTATCTGGAATAAGTCGAATCATCTTGTATGCAACGTGCAATTATCAGCTGGTCTCATCGGTTTTTTCCCAGTTTAAATTCCGAAATAGCTGCCGTGTCATTGGGGAAAATCACGAGCACTCTGCGGGATTGAACCAATTTTACCTTCATTCTTTTCATCGAACGGCCAAGAAAGAAAACTATACGGATGTTTAAAAAAAATATAGGCGATCTTTTTCTACATCCTCGGTCATCGGGAGAGAGGGTAACATTTACAGCTGCTTAAGCTATTGTCTGCGACTCTGTTACTTTTTTCGCTCAAGTTCCATCTCATGAGTTAATTCTCACATAAAGGCCGCTCGCTGAGAGAATTACCGCGAAGCAGTTCGCTGTAAACGGATAATGAATGGGCATTTTCTTTAACAAGGGACTTAATGCATCAACGAAATAACGCTTTTGATATCAATGCATTCGACCTGGAAGACAATAACAACGTTCCAACCCTAATAAATTAGTAAGATATTAATCCATGCTTAGAGAAAAGAAGAAATTTCTTGGAAATTGGATTTAGCGGTTGGACACATTTTGCGAGTGGATTCCATCAGAAATATGATTGAGTTTACGAATAAATTTTTCACTTGAATCGCTGGAACGGAGTTTCTTTCGGATAAATCCATTATTCCATTAATTTTTGTAAACAATCTATCCCTAATAATTCTTTCATTACTTATCCATTACGGTAGTTATATTAGACACAACGCAAGGTACACTTCTCGGTCCACCATCCTTACCAAGGTTTTCTACACAGTTTCCTAAACAAATTCCTTCTCTTTTGCATGCGCACAAATAGTCACAGAAGTGGGAATTAGCTACGCGATGGAGAGTGAAAGGAAAGAAAGACACTTCCGTTTATATTTTCAATGTTGGACAGCGCTCATCCTTGAAAACATATATGAATGCGATGGCTCATTTGGAAGGTAGAGAAGCCATGAACAACGACCCAAATATGGAGAGAGGCATTCCGGGCGTGTCAGCCACCAAACGACTTAAAGGACTACTTTAAAACATTCTCCGTCAAAACGAAGGGATGGTCAGAAGTGGAGGCGGAAAGAGAATGGAGCGATTCCGGGAGGAAAGAAAAATGCCTCGTTTTATCACCGGAGCTGCCCGGACGTCCGCGTTACATAACGGCTTTGTTTTCCCTCATAGGTCCACCTACGAGAAATACGAACCGAACAGATAAGGAGCCGCATTTAGGGATCCCAGCGGGAATCGAACCGGAAGACAATCGGAGGAACCGATCGCTCTCGGAACAAAGTGGAAACTCTTCTTTCACGTCCGAGGAGCGGGAACATAATTGACCTAGAACTCACGAGAGGGCCTGAGGAATGAGAAAAGTGGGAGTGATTGACTTCGTGAGGGTCTTCGAAAAAAATCTAGGAAATTAAATGGTTTATCGTTAGGGACTAGTCTCGAGGGTGGTTTGAAGGAAAGGAAATTAAATGAAATGGATAGGGGAGACGAGATAAATTAATCGGTCGCCCGATGCATGAGAGAATGGGCTCTTCCACTTGCGAGAGGACAATGGGAAAATTTTGGAAGCGGACACGCAAGAAACCTTCCGATTCGAACTATGGTTGAGAAAATCGCGGACACTTCCACGAGATGGTTCGTGTGCTAGGAACCGGCGGAGAGGGTAAGAGGAAAAGGTGCTTAAAACGTAATTGCTCTTCATTATTTACGACTTTCTGACATGGGAAAAAAGGATCCTTTCATTCAACACCCCTCGCGATTTCTTCTCTGTTTTGATGGAAGGGGGGACGCGCTGGAGGGGATGGCTAAGAAGAGATGGGTGATTAGGGAGGAGGGACACGTTGTATCTGGAGGAGGCAATCCTAACTTGTCAATTTCATTCATAATTTGCGAGCCGGACATTGAACTTCTACTTTGGTTCTAAGGCGTGACCGAGCTTGGTGTCAGTTGTCATGCCAACTTATATTGTATCCCATTACTCATGAAGAAGAATGCCGTGAACTATCTTCTCCGATGGAGACGGTACATTGTCAAGAGAGGCTTTTGAAAACGAATCTCATTTTGCATATGAATGCTGACGCCAGATTGATTTGAAAAGAATCGTTTCTTTGATAATTAATCCACGGAGAAATAATAAAATACTGAAAGCGCAACTTCAATCCATGACTGATGGTAAAACAAACATCATATCTTTAGAATTAAAAAACTATGGAAATGCAAAAAAAGGGACACCTGAAATAAAATGACAGAGGGATTTTATCTCGGTCTAAGGGTAACATATTACTTTCTGCAAAATATAAAATGCTAATGCAGACCATCGTTTAACACAAAATTACTTGAAAGTTCCAAAGTTAAACTTGCTACAAAATTAATAAGAATAACTATGTGATCATTCAAAAACGAGAGATGCTATAAGATACTTTTTTAATTTTAACTGATAACCGAAGTTAGTAAATGATGCAAGGGCAGTAATTCTCATGAGCCAATACGTATACATAGACTTCGAGCCTCGTTTATAATAATCCTTATTCGCATATGATTATTGACGTTCTTATAAAATAAGATCTATAATAGAATCTTTCTTAGTAATCATATGAAAAATTTCAACGAAAGGTACCAATACAAATATGCGCATGAACTTCCCAATCTTTGTTATCAAGTTTTTCGAGATTCAGAAAGAAAGAATTATTAGGATGATTTGAAAGTAAAGGTATACGAGGGTCATTGACGGCCGAAACATGGGAAAGTGAAACAGTAATCTGAAACGCATTGGACGAATATCTCTCGATCGGCAAATCATACAATAATTTAACCTAATAGGCACCGATATCCACCAATGGAAGTCGTTTAAACTCGATGTGCTTACGTTGTTCTTCTCTTGAGCAACGGGATTCCGACCACCGAATGCCTTCCGGAGACGTCAATACCGAAATTATGAGAAAACAACTCGGAGCGATAAGCATTGGATTGAACACCGCAGTAGCTCAGATAGGGCGGTAACGGCTCTCAGGTCCATTTTCTAAATAAGTGGGTTTTTGAAAATCAAGCATCGCTGTTTCCGTACCATTAGGACGACAGGTGAAGGGATAGAGTTTATACAATAGTATTAAATTGTGACCACTTCTTTTACCGAGACCAAAAGTTGAGGTAGTCGGGTCTTAAACAAGTAGACCTCCGTGGTAACTGGACGTGAGTTTAATGTAAACCGCTGAGCGAGACATTAAAAAAAAGCTTTCGTGCACACGCTAGCCAAGTTTGCACTTGCTTCGGTGGCTGTAAAAAATGACTGCTCTGGGGAAGGAAAGCAAAATCCTCCTTTGGTCACAGAGACGTAATCGATGGGCTAAGATATAACTGTACATTATCATTATCGGATGATCTTTAGATAAAAGCGATGTTTTTTGAATCTGGAGGAGGGGACTTATAGTAACGGACGACGACTAAGTTTGGTGTAATAGACGGGAAGGAAAAAAGGCAGTGACTTTATGGGTCGAGTATGGGCGTTATCGTCGTTTCGGCGGCACACCATCGAATAGACAGGTCTCGATTCATTACAGGCCTCGGAGAAGATAGCTAGAGACTAGAATGTGGTTGATCGGGAGGGCAGGGAAAGATGGGGCATAAAAACTGGTTAAAAACGCTTAACTGCCCACGTACCTTTTCCTAAGATAAACTTCCCTTCCCCTTCTCCCTAGTTAAATAGATCCAAATTCTCTCACACAATTTTTCTTCCCTCTTCGGTATTTTTTGTGTCCGACGAGAGAGTTAAGGAATGGATACATAGGAAGATCTAGTCTAAATTTGGCTAATTAGGAGTGACTGCAATAATTACGTCCAGTGATGTGGGTTGATAAAGGACGGTTCGTTATGAAGGTCGCCTATCCATCTACTCAAGGATAGCGCTTTCTAATTACGGCAAACTTTCTTCGGGGTCGTTAAATATTTCATCGATTTATCTGAACCGTATAAAAATCGTTCTAAAGCTTTTTCATTCCATTACTGTGGAATTAAGTTTCCATTATCTTTTCCGGTCATTATCTAGCTTACGAGTTACCCCTTTTAATATTCCTAGTGCATAATATGAACAGGCTTTTCGCGACTTATTAAATACTACGAACAAAAAACGCTCTTTCTCAGCATTAATGATTTATCGCTGAAAGACTACTTCCATAATTGTTTTAGGATACTGTTTCAAAGGATGAGTTGATGAAGCATCAACTATATGTCTCCTTCATGCATTTATTCATTGAGATTTAACTACTCTACAACATTAGATTGTATTATTATTCCTTCATTCTCGAATACCATAAATCGCTTACTTAGTACATAATTTATTTAAATTACTTGACAGCTAATTTAATTATCCCGATTAAGTTCGAGGAATGTAGTGATTAAACATAACTTCGCTGGAAAAGGATTGATAGGTTCACTTATACATCATTTCTTGATGATTTTATCTTGATAAGAATGTTGTCAGAAACACTAAGCTCATCTTCTATTTACATACGGCCTTTCTCTCAATGCTATTCAAAGTCGATCCAGAATAAGTTTCGGAGGCGTAAGTCAAGAATCACAAATCAACATGTTTTCAATTAGGAAAGAAGACAGTATGATATATTTGCTTTCTCGAAAGACTTTTACATCAAAGTCGCAGCGAATGTTACTTATGCTAAAAATATTCTACCGTTCGACAATGGAGCCACTGTCTACGACCAACAAAGAGGACATTCTTCGAAGCCCTCCGACGTTTACCGCTATCGATATCATCTCTGTAACAACCGAAGAGTCTGATAATATCCCGTTGAATTTCAATTATTAATGCCCCATTGCTCTACAAATAGTCGAAGGACCAAAGAAATGTTTTGCCTGATTAATGAAAATTAGGCAAACATCATAAACCGATATATGTCAAATAAAAAATGGATAAAGAATAACAATCACAAATGGGGATAGAGTTTTGCTTCAGTACTTCATATACAACGGATCTTTCCATCACTAATTTTTATTAAAAAATTAAAGGAAATTAAAAAATCATCAAAAGAAAAATTATACAAAGAAAAATTTAATGGCAAAGTATAAAAGGAATTTTTAAAAATTATGCTAAAATTACTAAATACGATGAAAAATATACTTTGACATTGACTTTGTATAATAAAATATCCAAACAAAATCTAAAAGTGCAAAAATTATCTCAATATAAATAAAGACGGATTAATCGAATACAAATATAAAAAATTTATTAGAATCGAAAAGCACACTTCCAGAATCGCCGCTACTCCTACTTTAGGAAGTTAATCATACAGAAGAATCGTGTAAAAAGAAGAAGATTCGTGTAGATAATCACGAAATGCTATAACGGTGAAGCGGAAGTATAAAAGATTCTGATGAACAAAAGTTAGAAACATTTTTTACCTTTTCATTACTCATTACCGATGAATAAAGGGAATAGATCAGTATCATTTCACTTGCAAGCAATATGCATATCAAGATAATTGGAGAAAATGTGAACGTAATCTCAAATCATAGATTATATTAAAATAACAAAATACCGGATCTCTACAACATAAATACATTCTCGAATACAATCAAACGATACTGAATTGGATTCTCTTTATATAAACAAGAGCAAAAATGATTGATAAATATCACTCAATTACATCAAACAGTATTAGCACAAAATGTACGAGCTTCCTTAAAAGTACAGCGTGAACATACATCCTAAATATGCACATTTAATTCATGTAAGCTGTTTCGAAACTCGCCCATCGGGTATACACCGCGTTAATGAAATCCGCGACTAACAATGCCTTGTGCAACAGCTGGTTAAACCGATAATTAAGACAATAAGAATGTTTGCGACACGCCGGTGAAAGAACTCGCCTGCCAAAAGAACAATGCGCCAACACGTTAATTTCCACAAGAATGATTTATATGGGGACATATTTCTGTCATAGAACGAATTCCTCTTCTTTGAACCGCATTTACGTCACGCTCGGTGAAGGAGGAGTGCGTGGAAAAGACGTATCTCAGTGACAAAGTGCTCCCAACACGCCGCGAGTGCCTAAGGAAGACGTATATAAAGAGTCAAATGCATGATAATGTTGGGTGGGATCCGTCTCCGTCCTCTTCAAGATACGCTCTTTGGCGTGGTGCGGAGGCGGTGATATACCAATCAAGAGGCAGCCTGGAGCTACATCAGAGGGACGAGAAAGTAATTCATGTGCTCTGAAGAGATACATTAGAGGGTACCGGAACAATATTTAGGCTCGAACCTTTAAGACCCGTTCGGAATCCAATAATGGAGAGCTGACGAATTATGAGTCGAGCTGTAATACGAAGATGGCACATGTGTGTGCACCGCACACGCCTCGAATCGAGAAAAAGAAAAAGTGATGCGAAGAGGAACGTTGATTGGAGTGTCATTCAAAGCTGAAGCCGTCGAAGGACGCCTTCGGATATAAAACTCTACAAATACTCGATCTCGTTAGGTGTACAGTTATACCAATAACAAAAGTATTTTCCGGTGCGTCAGCGGACATTCCAATTAACCTCCCACATCTATATTTGCTGCAAAGGATGGATGGATGTCAACCGAAGGGTCGCGAGGTTTCAATGGGGAGAAGAGATCTTTTTCTGAAGGGAATCTTTCGATGGGATCGGCACGATTGAATTATAAAAATTGCGCTATTGTCCTTCGAGAGAAACACGAGGTGCGTTTATACAGAACGCGTTAGCTCGACAGCAACTGAGGAACCAATTTGTAAGAACAAGGAAGATAACGAGTATCGAACGCACTGTGCCTATGTTACTTCATCATGATATTATTGCAACAACGGGAATGTTGGGAGAGGAGATTGAGAATTAATCTTCGCTTCTTATGCATAACTATAAGTTACTGATGTCCCCAAACATTTAAGATTGTAGGCATAAGGGAAAGAGAAGAATAAAAACCATGAAAGAACATTATTGGAGAGGAAATATTTGTAAATTGCATTCTTGGAGATGGATCGATGCAAGTTGAGTTTTCATCTTTCCTTAGCGTACCCATTCATCTTCTGAGAAATTGCAAAATTACCGAAACCTTTTACCCTCGAAGCATCACTGCTACAGCTGATACACATAAGACCTCCGAAAACTTTCCCATCCCAACTTGACGACCCATCTTCAAAGCGTAGCGACACTTCGCACTCTGTTTGGAAACATATGAGTTTGACTAATGACCGTAGCGGTTCCCGAATACCGCCGGAATCATCGTTCGAGACAACACGGTCACGGTAGCGGCCACGAGAGAAATATTCGCCGGGACCAAAAACGACCGATGCGAAAACACGAATTCATCACGCGGTGAATAAATACACGCGCGGCCCCGACGTTCGAAAACAACGAGAGGCCTCGTGAAAACCCATGGTGAAAAACCGCGTGAGACGGACAAGACCGCCGGAAAGGCAAAACAAAAACAATCCGGCGGATAAGCGAGTAAAGAGAGGCTCGGGAAAGCACGCGTATCGGCCGTGAGGAAAGAGAAGGGCCGATAAAGGAAAGGGCGATCGGAAAATACGAGGGGAGGTATCGATGGAGAAGCCGATGGAATTTGGAAGGCGTGTGGAGGTGAGAGGAGAATGGGCGAGAGTAGGTATTCGAAGAGGGGGTAGTAAAAATCCCGCGGTTCGTTGACCCTTGAAAATCCCATCTCCGGCGGAGGGACCCAAACTCCAGCCGAATCCCAAACCCACACCTCCCCCTCTCTCGAAGGCCCCACTCCTCGCAAAAGTGACCGACGCAACTTTAATAAACAGTCCCCCACCACCACCTACCTCTCTTTCCACAACGCGGCCCCCCCTACGGCTCTTTTTCCCAGGCAGACCTTTGGTAAAAAGATTTATGGGGATGTAGGGAGGGAGGAGTCGATGGCATGAGGTAGATGGGATGGTTAGGAGGATGGGCTCTATAAGCAGCCACGGAGATGGGGTCGAAGAATCGAAGGGGGTAGGCGTGAAAGTCGGGACGGGAGAGACAAATGATGATAACTAGGATCGGCGGGGGTTCGACTAGGAAAGGTAAAATGGCCGAAGATGTTCCGGGCTGTTTGGGACAATGCGCTGCCTCGAGGCCTTCTCTATGAGCGCATTAGCGGGCACACGAATTCGTGAGCGGCCCACGGACGTTGTTTGTGCTATCGATTTAATTTTTCCGATACTTTTTTTATTTGGCGCTGGAGATGCCTTTGTTCTTTCGGATGCAACTCGGAATTTTATTTTCTCCTCGATCTCTCCCCTTAAGGAGGAACATTATTTATTAAATCGGCGATTGGCTGTGGCGTCCTCCGAGAGATCGTTTGTTCGGGGGTTTCTGAAAGGGTTCTTCCAGCGCAAGAGGGCGATCAATTATACATCCAGTTGCACCGTTATATTATGAACGTCGAATGATTGCCGTAAATATATTTTCCGCCGACACCCCCTTCGATAACGAACCGATTTTCGAACGTCGGACGGGTCTAGAGCCGAGGATTATTACGTAATAAAAGAAACGGAGGGTTGTCACGAGCGCAACATAAATATGAAACCAATAACGAGTCGGTCGGAGGGAAATCTCCTTTGTTCCTCTTCGGACGCGACACAACACCTAACGTGCCATTAGCGAGGGAGTTGTTTTTTTTCTCTCCTTACCAATCTCCAACTCGCTTTCGAAATTATCGTATGATATATTACGATTCTAATAACTTCACCCATACCCCCTGGCGTGGCAGACAAACCCATACCTCTGCTGGGACACCTTATATTTGCACGAGCATGACGTGGTTTCTTCTCGGTAGTAGAGGGCAGACAGGGCGTACTTCCATAATTCAATATAAAAGAAGAACCAAAGGGATGCAAAAATCCGAAAAGAAAATGCTACCAGTAAATTTCGCGCGCAGAATCTATTTTTGGAAAAGACAAGAGAAATTAAATAACACAACACGAAGGCCAACCAAAACTTCTGTTACTTCTCACCTTCGAGAAACTGTCTTCTTCTATTTTCGATGCGATGTCCGATAAATAATGCGAAGCAACTTGTATATTCAGCCTATCATAAAGATATACAAGGGAATATTTTAGTTACCGTTTCTATTTTTATAAATGCTCCAACGAAACATTTTGGGAGCTATCTCTTTCTCTCTTAAAAATACCTACTGTGATACCCTAGACATATTTTTGGTTATAAAATGAAATTGTAATTGTTCCGAGTCACAATTCGTAATATTACATACAACTCAAATAATTCACAAAATATCCCAATAATATTCTACATATCGATATTTGAATTATTAATACTGATTTATATATGAATATAAATATAACCCTATAATTTCTTTGAGTTTTTTTCTTGGGCCTCAAATAAAAAATAGATTATAAAAAAACATTTCCAAAGATGTATAAGTGAAACCAAAATGTAGTAAATAATTAATGATGGATTTTCCAAAAAAATATGAAGGAACCTTATTTGATAGAATCTGTCTGGATATTCTGAATAAATCTAAAAGTAGATTTCTTATTGGCATCGTTTTTCGAAGAGCTCTTAAACTAACTTACAAGCGAGCCGGAAAAGGAACTACTTTAGAAGTGGTACAACAGTGGCCTGCAAAAGCTGAAAGCAAATAGCAATTTTTCCTAAAGGGAAAAGTATCTAGATATCTGAGCAAATGTTTCTTTCACAAGAAATAAGAAGAATTAATGGGAGTTCTCACAATAAATTGGAGGATTTTGTTAGATTACAGAGAGGAAAAATTTCTCGTCCTATTTCCGATTAGAGTCGCAAATTAATTAATTATTTGATAATTTTCTCTGAATCAAGCGCGGCGTTGTGGTTATCCATAACGGAAAGATTCATATAAAAAACCACAAAAAAATCTTATCATCTGATCGTCATTATTTGGAGATTTTTGTAATTCTTTCTTTTAATTATTAAATGCCAAAACCATTACTCTTCTCATAGTGCAAGAGTAATTATAAAAATATTTGCGTGTTTAACAATGAGGAGGGATAATTTAAGAATAAGAGTATAATATTTCTTTTAACTTTCGATGATCCAAAATCTTTCTAACCTTATAGATGACGGATTCCGTTCAAATTCAATGTTAACTAAATCCATAAATCAAATAGATTAAAAGAACTTTAAGCCTTCCCAAAATTACGTTACATAATCTTTTACTGACGCATACTCAAATAAAGTACTTCATGGATCGTTATCGAGAAGATAGAATTAGAGGAACTATGATAATAATTTAGAAAGAGAATTTCAAATACTCTAAAACCGAAATATTTTATCATTATATATAGCATTAAATACAACGCTTTAAAATGCCTATCCGAAACATTTTCATTTTCTTATTTTTGTAAAAAATTCAACTATAAAAAAGGATCCTGAAAAGTCCAATATAAGGAATTCGACAGGAAAATTTAATAAAATAATTCCCCAAGGGGATGGGGTAAATCTTAATATAACGTGAATTTTGCAGGAATAATCCAAGAATTCGACTGAGCCACTGCCCGACAATTGGAAGATCCGGATTCGAGTCCCGGTCCTGTTTGACTTTCTTCACGCCAGTTGTAAGCAGGAGAATTAATTTATACATACAGAGGTTGATGGTTCGTCCAAACAGCGTTTAGGAACCAAGAGCAAATCCGAATATTTTCGAGAAACTTTGAAGGATGTTGTCCTCGAAGGAATATATCAATAGAGAGTAACATAGGAGCTAACAGAAAAAGTACTTCCACAGATGAAAAGGATCATCACATACGGTCTCCATAAATGTCCCGGAAATAGGTCATATATATATTTCATTAGTTTTTGTCTCATTTTCTCAGAAGAAATGACGAATAAACTTCTACGAATCAAGTAAAACATTTAAGTCATTTCGCCAGTACACTTAAATACCGTATGAATTAAAATTGATTACAATAAAAGAAGCGAATAACAATGCCTATACACCTTTTTTAACGTAAAATTGCTAAAATAAGAGAAAAATACATAGACAAAATAAAAATAAAACTGAGGTTCTCTTTAATTTATAAAAAAAAATAAAAATATAAAATATTGAATTTATTTATATTTTTATATTTATTTACCACATCTGAAAAAGTGTTAACGTAAAAATGTGTGGCTAATGAAGAGCAAAAAATAGATACAGATTAAGTCAAATCATTAAAATCCTAATAGAGGAGAATAGATAAAGTACATCAGATATACTAAATTCCAAAATATTAGTCATAGCATAATTTAGAATCATCTCTACAATCATCAAGTTTCAAACTGTATTTCTGAAAGTTTCTTGGACATGGATCATAATCGATTCAAAACCTATGAGTCAAAAGATTTAAAATATGAGTTTTATCATCCAACAGAAGGTAATATTCAAATGCGACATTAATGTCGAAGAGTTGTTATTCATGAGGAAAATCTAGCCATTTGTAGACCTTTGAGAACGAGTCTTTATCTTTTTTTTCAATCCCAGAGCCTTCCCATGAGTTGATGGATGTCCTGTCAAAATTCGTTCGACGTCACACCTAAGTTTTGTTCTTTTTTCGAGTTCAGAAATTTTCGAAATCGATCAAATACATAAAAACCCCTATTCGGAATTGCTAATTTATTTCAAGAAGTTTCGCTGAATGTGCTCCGTGAACTAAAGAGAGGCAACTCATTAAGCAAGCAAAAATAAGTTAATTATATTCGCTTTTCTATTTACAATAAGACTTCATTTTCCTTCTCTAGTCTCTTCGATTTTATGAGTACTGTAAAATTTGAAATTGTAAATAAGCGATGATAAAATTGATGAAAATTAAATTAAATTTCCATAATTACATAACGTAAAATTCTATTTGCAATTTTACAGATATATTAAACTCATTCTTTTTTAATTACTGCGCTATTTGGTCCCTCACAAATACTTCATTTTTTTAATCCTACAAAATTGATCACAAGAATGAGAATCATTTGAAAATTCAATGATATTCAAGAGGTTCGTTTAGTCACTAAAGGAAAAAAGAACGATGCCTGACCTTCGATCATGTATTTGTGCTTTCCCTTGAATTAAATTCCATGTCATTATATGGTATAATATTTGCAAGGAATATTTCACGATTTAAATCACAACGTGGGCTAAATATATATCAATAAGAAGAAAATTGCACTGTTGGGGTGCAATTTTTGTTCCGCCTCCCACACCCCTCGAGGTATTTACGATGCATCTCGAAATTAAGAGATAGGAAACACTGAAGTGGAAACCGAGAGGAACACAGCCTCTGTAGAGCGTCCATCGGAGAAGATAAACCATCCCCTCATTCATCCATCTCTCTTAAAGATATCCAAACGGGAAGATTAGTGGAATATCCACCACCGATACGAAAACGTCCTCTAAGAAGGGCTATTCGCGGACTGCAGAGTGGTAAACTGTGGTAGATCACCGATAGTGCGCACGTTAGATCACCGGTTCGAATCCTTTATAGACGCCATTTACGCCCGCGAACCTCAATCACTCACGAGCAACATCAACTCCTCCTCTCAATTAGCCACTCCGCTGTCACGACAGGAGACGTTAATTCAGATAAATATCCGCCACAGAAATGGAGACGTGGATAAACAAAACGTTCGTAAAAAAGGAAGCGACAGGGCGGAGGTGCAAGTCCAGGGTGCGGGAGGAGGCAAAAGTGGTCTCCGCAGGGTATGCCGACTTTATGCATTTATTCTCCGCCGCCCACCCATTTGCTTTGTCGACTTCCCACATCCATCTGCCCTCTAAACGAGGCCATCACTCACCCTGTCAAAGCTTTCTCGAAAAAGAGCGCAAATTATGCAAAAATCACAGGGTGTCCGTCTTGCCGATCGATCAGCGACCTCGATGCAACCCGCCCAACCACCCCGCCGCTTCGAGAACCACGGGCAACCACGCCCGTCCGGACGGGAGCCCTACCCAGAAGATCGGGGGTTCTTATCCCACGTCCTCATCGGACCGTTCGACGTCATCTCTCGAGCGGGAGGGGGAGACCGGAATGGTTTGGGGGAGGGGGAGGGCGTTACCTTAAAAAAATTACCGCGCTCGCCCCTCCTACCGTCAACCAATAAGGGAGTTGCACGCAGCCACCGGGCACCCATCATGAGATGGAAAAGAGCGGATGGTAGAGATGAAGACGAGCGAAGACGGGGGCGCGGGAGGCGGAGATCCCACCTCCGCCCCACAGGCATGGATTTTGCGAAAATCATCGCTTATGAGAAGGGGAGTGAGATGGGGAAAAAGTGAAATAAATGGGCCATGAAGCAGAATGGGGGTGGTGTGGGGCGGTGGGGTTGATCAAGCGAACGGAGGGTTGAGGGCCTACGAGGGAATGGCCTTGCTGTCTGTACGCATTGTGAACCAGGTTTGCCTCGTCATATATCCCGATTGGATGCAGCAATATATGGCTACTTATTATTATGATAAACGAGAAAAACCGAAGATGTCCTCTTTTGGCTGAACCCCAGTTTCCACGGAGGAACATGTGGACCCGAGAGAGAGTAATTTGCAGGGAGATTATGTCTCTCCAAAAATCTTTGCTCCAATAAGAATGAGAAGGAAATGATATTATTCTGTATTTTTGATTACTCTTATCAATAATTATAACAGCAGAAGGAGAAAAAATATTCGAACACGAGAAATTAATAGCTAAAGGAAACAAGGGAACAAAAGTGATCGAATCTCAAAAAAGGACAAGTAGATGTTTTTCACTTCTATTAAAAATTAAATAAATTTTATCACCTATACTTTATTCTATTGAGTAAAATTATATGCTATATATTTTTAAGAAAATTATCTTTCTATTTTTATCACCTGAAGATAATCTTTTATTTCGAAACCATTTTCGTAGATTAATAAAACTGGGGGATTTAAGTATCATACTTAGTTCTATATTCATTATGGATGGATACAACAATATCAAGGACTAAGTAAAAGATACTATGAACACTACAAAGCCGATATACCGGCATTTAGGTGAAAATAATTCTTTAATAATGATTCAACATGATCTCGGATACAATTTAATAAAATTATAAAAATACGTCGGATTTTATATAGGATGAATAAATAGAAGAGAAATTGACAAGGAAATAAATTGAACAAATATACCTAGAAAATTTAATTGGGAGCTAAAACCGAATAATTTTCTGTGAATTCAAGAATCGACAAAATCTCACATATCCGAATCCTAATAAATTTAAACAGAGGAGATCAACCCCAGAAAATGCAGGATGTGATTCTTCCATTCGAATCAAAAGGTAGCTAAAATCATCGTACTAGTAAATGCATAGCCCGGAGGTGATTACATACATGCATACAATTCATCCTGATTAAAGGCAAATGATGGCGAATGAGGATTCAGTGCCGTCTTCGAATCGATTTCGCTTCCGAATTAAAATTTAAGATCGAATGAGCAGATTTACTTCGCCGAATTATCAACCCTATTTCATCGAATTGCGCAAAAACGAAACGTGAAGTTTGTCCTCTCGAGCGCAGCTAAAACCTGACATCTGCGATCCCTTATTGAACCGTAATGAACGGAGATACTTCCGTCGATAAGATCGACTAAGCTGGAACTTTTCGTAAAAAAACAGTACTCGTTGGTATAATTTGGTACCCGCGGAGGCAAACAAGAACAATGTGGCGAAAATAACTACCCTGGATTACCAACAGATTGCTCGACGGATCTCTCTCATACTAATAGCTCGGGACTCGTTAGCTCATTGCGGCACAATCAGCGCTAATTAAGCAAATCCAAAAAGAAAGCTGAGGATTTAGTTAAAATTTACGCCGTCGCTCCTAAATAACAGAAGTATGAGGTCAGAGAGAGGACTTCTCAAAGGATCTCCGTAACAAAACGAAGACCACACGTGAACTTCGGCGAACGGAAGTTAATGGAAGGAAAAAGAGCGAGGAATCTCTATGAAAAGAGGAACATAGAAAAAGAAAAAGGCGCGGAGGGAAAAAGACGCGGGGACAAAAAGAGTGAAGTAAATGGAGCAAAAAAATACGGCCCTCGAGTCCATTCGTGGATAATTGCTACCGATGGGAAAGTTACCACGGCGACTCGGTAGATATTGAGGGAAGGCTGGGAGGAGTAGATAAGAGAAAAGGAGAAGATGGAAAGTAAAGAAGATGGAGCAGAGATGCTGGAAATGGAGGAACTTGACGAGAGATTTGGATGGCACAAACTTGGAAGGAGGTTCTCGAAGATTGCTGGAAGGAGTGGATGAAAAAGGGATCATGAGAGTGAATTTCGTGAATGGAGAGAAACAATCGCTGCTACCACCTATCATTGGACACGGATAAGCGGGGTTTCCGACGGAGCTCACGACGACAATGGAGAGCGTGTGTGGGAAATTAGATGCGTTGGAGAACCCATTGAAGACTAGAAGATAGGCAAGAAAGGCCGAACGGAATTTTGGGGAAATGAAGAGGCTTGACTGGGATTTATCGGAGATTTCAACGAGTGAAGTTCCTACTTAGCTATTCAGAGGACGGTAAGCATTACTATTTGAAACATACCACCAAAGACAATGTGAGTTTATCGAACATGATGTTTTAGCATTTGTAAGAAGTTTAGTTATTCATTATTTTCTACACAGGAGTGTTTTTTACGATCAAAATGCATGTCACATGCTACGAATACAGTATTAGGTACATCACAGGTATGGTTAGCTATATGATATAGCTGTGACTCGGCATACGAATTGGAACATAAAATAAACAATAAAATATTTCTTACATTCTCTGCAGGATTAATCAAGAAAAATGAGATACAAATTCCGTTTTCAAATCACTGAGTGCTAGGAATTAAGGAAGGAAGAATCTGGTTCGGATATATATACCAGAAACAATTAAATGGTAATAATTTATATTGATTGAATTAGGAATTTTCTCTCTGTACAACGTAAACTAATTTTTATACAAGTCACCTTGACATTACGCGATATTTGGTCAATTATCAAAATCGCCTTATAATTAATAACATGGATTGAAACCCGTGATCACTTCAGGCGATAAAAAATTGGACTTAGCGGTTAATATTTTATATTTTTCAGATCAATCAAATGATTTACATAGTTCATAAACAACATATTTTCATGGAAAAACTTTTAAGTTCTCTACTTCCTCATTCAGTCTAATTAAATGAGATTTAAATAAAAGTGGGCCTATTTACAAAGTGAATTATGACTTCCGGTGGAAGGGTTAATTATATCTTGATGACTATGCGAATATACAACGATGTATTCAAACAAATCTTCACCTAAATGAATGTAGCCAATCATTTACTTTAGAATACAACTTAATAGAAGATTCGCATTGATAATTAAAAGACTCAAATGAAAAACGGTTGTTAAAATAAAGAAATGAAAATAATAAATGCAAAGGCTAAAAAATAAAATGCAAATGCTGCCGATGGGCTTGACAGGAAGCTAATCTGCGTGGATTTTCAAAAAAGTTTACAAGATGCAATCTTTGAATTGTAAAAATATTTTTTTCTGAATAATTGCTTAAGTGCTTTTCCCAAAGAGTGATGACAACAGTCTCTGGGATTATGAGAACCTGATGAGTTAAGCCTCATTAATAATGAAGGAAAACGCGTTTATGATTGCTTGGAATAGATAACTACTCACAAAAAATAGACTACTTATGAAGATGGCTCATTCAATATGTTTACGTCACACATTGCTCATCTCATTACAAAAGGTTGATGACGAAAAAAGACATTATATGCGTTCAGATCTCGTCCTTGGCCTTAGTAAGCTTTTCTTACGTAAGTAGATTATCATTTCCTTTCAATAAAATTTCCTATACACATATCTTATTTTTAATCAAATTTATTAAATGTATTTGTAGTTCTTAAAAGTACCATCAATTTTAAAGCAATAAAATGGCATATAGAGGAATGTTATATAATAATTCTTTAAATATAATTTGAAAATCAATTCAATAACGCTAAGGGAAGAGTGACAACCTTCTCTGATTTTGCCTAACCTTTTTAATAGTCTTCCATTCTACAATTTCCATTCTAATGATAAAGATATAAAAAAGGCATATCGGTATGTGAGCACTAAAACTAATATATTTTACTTTCACATTTAAAAGCCTTAATAAATACTTCTCTGCATTTAATAATAATTTACTTATTTCTGATTCGTTTTAAAAAATTTGTTAAAAAATTGACGAAAAAGACTTAACAAAAAAGGGAAAAGAGGATAAATAAATAGCTAAAATAGTTTCCTATTCTAAAAGTATTTCCGAGACAGGGAACTTCAACCACCTCCTATATTGTGCGAGCAGTTCACAAAGTAGAAGCTATTCATTTTATTATATTCATAAAATATTAATTGAACTTAATTTCACTAACCCATTTCAAAGAGGATATAGGAACCCGTTTAAAACTGTTATTCATAATAAAATAATTTAAAACTTTGACAATATATATCGATAAAAGAAGGTTTGTTAAATGGCCAGAAATTTGATAAACTTTTCATTAGAAATAGCTAATTAACTAGTCCAAAGAAAACCCAAATGCATCTTAAGCATTAGTAACGGAGAGTAAATTCTTGTTCGTTCTTTTCCGTTTATGTCGTCTATGTTATTAACAAATTAAGAACGGTTATTTATTACAGCCACAATTTTAAGAAACTAACACCACAGGATGATTTGGTAAAACCACCATGATCGCCCTGTCTAAAATGATATATGGCCGACGTAATCATTCAAATGCAAAATATTTAGGAGTTCCGCCTTGATTTAATCTTCTTTGTTGTTATGACAACGTAATGGTGACTGCAAAGTGAGCAAATGCTCATGCAAATGGGCCGACATACTTTACCAATAATAGGTAAGCAGATCGTCTCCGATCGCAGTTTAATATTCACATGCATGCTTTTTATTATTTTTAAGTGAAGGGGAGGCGCTGGTAATAACGTGCTATGTCATGAATAGCTCCCACATTGCCGCGACAGCTTCGCCGGTAAAAAAGCCGAACTTGTCAAACTTCGAATCCATTAGCTCAACTTAGATAAAAGGAAACCCACACTTTGTTCGCTCTGCCGCTAAATCCATCCGCTGTTAATCAGCGTCATCCCTTCATCGCCGATATTACTGCAAACGATATTCACTTGTTTTCCCGAAGAATCGCCTTATCTCCCGATCGCATCGATAATAAAGTGATGACAAAGCTATATGCGAGAAGAATGTGAGGGAAAACTGCAACAGAAATTGGACCAAATAACATGGTAGACAGGCGGTATTGAGAGCATGAAATGTCGGGCCTACGCAAAGTAATGGTCGAAGGCCTATGTTGGTGGTCTACTTTGAGATTAAGGGATTGAAACTATTTTAAAATACGATCCTAATTCATTTGACGAGCTATAGAACTGATAGAAAGATAATTAGAATTTAATGAAGCTTTAAATTAGTACCGAATCCCAGGATTGATAATAGTCAAAGAACATGTTTGACGATTATTCATCCTTGACAATAATAACAGGAAAAATTTCTGTAATTCAACATTATGATAGCAAAATTAGGGGTTAGTGAATATCGATCTCTCGGCTAATCGAGATATCTTACACCACGATATCAATTTGATAAGTATTTTGCGATTCAATCAATTAATTTCTTAGAATCCGTACCCAATAGATGATGATCAACTTAAAAGAAGCTGGCGATTGTACTTGTCACTGAGAAATGATGGGAAATTCCCAATAAACTCTGTCGTGCTTTATTATTAAAATGCTCCTTGATCTGACTTAAACAAATCTTCCTTGGATCTAAAATCTGACAGTACATCTACCTGATGTTTATGGATTGATGAAGCTCTTTCCGAACTCTTAAATAATGCATACAAGTCGCTCACGCTTTCCCGATTCGTGGTACGCACTTTACTTCTCTCTTGTACTCGCATCGTTCTTCCAATACAATCCTTGTACACATATTTCGAACGGATCCATGCATCTTTTTCCTTCCATTCTCACAGCCACGTACATCAACTCTCCATGGCACCTCGTTCAACCAACATTTACTCGGTATTCTTCTCCGTTTGGAGCCATTCACGTCCTTTTCCCACACAATGGAAGCCATCCATCTTACACAACCAACGTAGAACATACGAGACTTTTAACTACACATTCATTCATTGATTACTCATAACTACCGAGAAATAAAAAGTTCTTAACCCTGAAACATAATTCTCAGTATTTAATAGCTTTATAGCGATAGCAGTTGATATCCATTTCGTTATTCCAGCAGATGATTCGATACTGTTTAAGATACTTAGTCGTTAATGCAATTCACTTCTATAGCATCCCTCGATAGAGGAAAAATAGAAAAGCGACTTGCGGTAATGAGATCTCACTCTCCCGGCAAAAACATCATCTCCCGCACCTTGAGCGACGCTAGTAATATCACTTAGCCTTCACTTTTCGCCCAGAAATATCCCCTTTTGATCGTGTTTCATAGTTACACGTCAAGTGGAACGGCTGTCTTCTCTGCATCGTCTGGAGCATCGCATTGTTCTGGCTCTCGAATGATTCTGCTCCCTTATGAGAGAAGCGCTCAAAAGCATCTTGCACATTGATCCTTTCGCCCCTCCCACCATTGTCTCCCACGGAGAAACTCATTTCATGGTGCATCTCGGGAGGCTGCGGTGTTCTATTCCCACCTCTGGGGTCGTCTCATCCACGCAGGAATTCATCTTCGCACTTCTCACTTTTCATGGCGGTGGTCGCAGTTTGCGGAGGAGAAGTTTGTTTTTTCGTCTCTCGAGTTCGGCGTATCGGACGCGATCCTGTGTCCCAAGGCCGGCTTGCTCCCATGTGAGGGTTCAACCATTGTTTTGTCACGAGGAGGAATCCAGCGAGAAATCGGTCGTGCCGCAGCACTTTTACGGCCGAGGGGGTTCGCGGGAAGGTAACGGATGGTGATTTGATACGGGGAATAATGTTCCGGTGCCATATGTACTCCGCAAATTGCTTCGGTGTACTCACAAATGCATTAAAGACTCCCGTGTTCTAACGTGGAAAACGGGTTCCGAAATGGTATTTGAATGCTTTTGGAAACCTTTTCGCCGGCGGTGTTCCTTTAATGGTTGCAGGAGATGTGTTGGTGAACATTTTCCAAAACCAACCAAAGCTTCTCGGATTCTTAAACGATTCTTTTTTTAAATGAACCATTTCTAAAAGATTTCTAATGGTAATTAACACGATAAGTGACGTAATACTAATTATCGAAGAGGAAAAAATCAAATAGTTTTTAAAAACATATCGAGCTTCTACTAAAATATCTAAGTTTGTACAAATAAGTATAGAAATATATTCAATTAAGGAATTTCTCGATTTGGCACCTTAATATTTAATTTAAAGGAAGTTTAAGAATCATTAATTCCTCTGGTTATCCTTGTGAATAACCAACATTCGCAGATGCAATGAACTCGCTCGAGAACTGAAGTTTACGCAATGGCTGTAGGCATCCGATTTCACAGCTAAGATGAGAGTGATGCTTGGAGATTTCCTAGCAAGCAGTATAAGCATAATTCGTCACCACCTAAAGTTAAAATACTACATTAACAATCGTTCTCGCCATTTTCTTCCGTACTAGTTGATTTAGAACACGCCGGTGCTTTGAGAAACACAGTTAAAAGAAATAAATACCTAATAACAGAAAATGGGTGCTCTTTCTCTTCATAATGGGATCATTAGAAGAGCAGAAGCCCTTCCATTAAGAGTCAAACTTCACCAATTTACCAAAAAGCTAGAACGTAATATATATGCACGAAATAGCTATATCTTAGAGGAGAAGTTTGGCCAATAAGATAATAGGGCGAGTCATTTGGTGCGCCCACACCATCCGCCCACCACGGAAACCAATGACGCTTTTAATATGCAGAGTGTTCATAAAGGGAGGCGTATTAATGGAGCTAACGGATGTTAAACGGTAGTTTTCGCATAAATCAGAATCTAAATTGGAGCTTTACCATCTCTCGATGATTGAATGCAGATAAATAACTGTATAACATGAATAATAAGAATGACTGAATTGAAGAAACACTGCGATATTTGTGAGCCAACCGTTTTCTATTTTCCTCGAATCCAAAATGCTGCAGATACTCTACTCCAAACTAACACGATTATAATTGAGTTGAACGTTGTTATTCAAACTTTAATCAAATTTCTATATAAAAATAAAATTAATATTCTTGAGCTTATAAGACTAAAATGAATAAAAGCTGATGAATAAACTTTTCTTACAACATATTAGATATATTCTAAAAGGCATTCACCGATGCCAAAAATACAGGAACGATTCGCGCCGTATTGCATTCATAAGGAAACACGATTAGAATATGAGTTAACACAATTCACACATTAAGAAGCGATTAAGAGGAATAAGATTCTACTATAATATTGGTCAATCGAATTAAATGTGATTCTAGCAGATAATACGAAACTAAATTTAAAATTAAATCAGAACTTCTAATTTATTAACTATTTCTGGCGATATCAGCTAGAACTAACCTACAATTGAAAGAATAAAAGTTCTTTATATCTGATCCAAAAACGATTCAGTAATACTACATATTTATTATTATCATGCTTTTCGGACGCATAAGTATTGTCCTTGATATACTTGGGATATAAAATTTTATAATATTAGTAGTTTAAAAGGTGATTCAATAGTTTTCGAGTTTCATTTGATAAACGTGTCTATCTATAGAAAATTAAAACTATTGTTCTTAATGGTGTCCAAGAGTATCATTAAAAAAGGAGTATCTAAAAGTAGTTTGATCAAAATATTTATGTTATATTCTCCACATAAACGATAAGATTGACTCGTACGATATTTAGTAGCGTGACGGTTGAATTAGAGCCAATTGATATAGTGGCCAGTTGTATCAGCCTTTGACAGCTCTAAGCTAATACGTTGACAATTAAAGTTTGGAAAACCAATTAGTGCAATTATATTCTTCCTATGGCTAAACATCCTCCTCCCTTCTTGTGAATGGTGGCGATTGTTATGAATTTTTGTTGACTATGCTCGATGAATTTCGAGTGTTTTGAGAAACATAACCAACAGCAATATAGTTGTGGGCCACAAAGGAATACTATCTTCAATGGATAAATATCGGAACACATACTACATCAAGGCGACTACATATTAACTTCCAAAGCAACATTCGTAATCTTGAAGAATTGAACTAATCGATGATTTCATATAATATAATAGACAAATAAACGATTCTTCATTTAAATTAATGAAGCAAGAAAAAGATAATGGACGTTTACGAAAGTTAAATATGGGCGTAAACTAATAAAAAGCTCTATTATCAGGATATTTTACCGGCGGTTATACTACGTACCAACTTCCTTTACTCCTCCATTTATGCAATGATGAGTCATGAATAAAATATAAAAATCCGGCTAAAATCGTTCATCTCAATCACCCGGTATTTAACGAAGAATCCACAGTAGTATGCAAAACGAATCGGACATCGGTGCAACTTTTACGCTGCCAAGAAGGAATTATGCAAAATGGAACACTTCCACCATCGTTACATCCTTCGAAAAATAACCTGCGTAGATAAAGGAAGCAATAATAGCGGAAAGAAACCCTCTGGCTATTTACCCCGCAGTTAAATTTTTACTCCCCTCTTTGAACAACCTGGAATCCGAATAAGCGAACTCTCATTCCGAGGCCTCGTAAAACAGGCAGAATGCATCGCTACGACCGGGAGAAAATACTTTTGGACCATTGGCAGCCATCTGCTGACAACGCGTATAAACGGCCGGCTTTGAGCTCGTCCTATTACTTTTTCACCAACGCAGGTCCGGGGAGGAGGTTGGAAATGTTTACGTTTTTTACTGTTTCCCGGGATGAACCGAGGCTACGCCCACCGTATGAAGCAGAGTGGGTGTGCCGCTTCGTAAGAGCGAATTTATTTCGCACCTTTGTAGTCTCTTCATCTTGGAGGAGTACTCGAAGCGACGAGTTCGCAATAATCTCGGGGGGCTGTCGGAGGGCATGGAATCCTCGCCCCAGAGTCGCTCGTAAAAATTAAGTTTACGATGACAACGCCCGAGAAATCTAACCGAATAATTAACGGCGAGATCCAGCGACTTGGCTTTGATGAGCGAACGAACTCGTTTATCGAAATGAATTGGACGGCGTTTAAGGTGCCATAAAAGCTGGACTCAACTACCAGGACTGCCAAAACAATGAACCGTTGATGCAGATGAAACCGGCGTACGCAACGCTCGTATATACGCTCCGGGAAATCCCTTCCGGTTAAACTGTCCATTACGCATCTATGGAAGTTTTAAATCAGCCGAACCTATGGAAGTTGATCGATCGGATAGGGATGGAGCTAAGGAAAATGGTAGGCGTAGCCGGGAATTTAGGCGCGTGAGAATCCGATGGAAGACGTGTTATTAATCCTAGCGTAATTACTGCTTGCGATAGAAAGAATGGCTTATGGATACTATGGAAAGGAGATAGTGTCTTGCTGATTAAGAGGATGGTCTTTTTTGTGGGAGAACAGCGATACCGCGCATAAAGTATCCTTTTTTCGCTTCCATCTCTCGCTGTGTATACGAAGGCTTTCGGTCCCATCTATGCCTCGGGCGCTTTCTTCGTCATCATCCGCCCGATTCGCCTCAATAAAACAAACTATTACGCAGTGAGATAATCACCCGAGCGTTTCGCCGACGGGATGCCGGTGCGAAGCCATTGTCCCCTCTTTGGTTTCGAAATTATAGATTTTGGCAGCTACTCGTCTGCTACCAAACGAAATAAAAATCGATAAATAAACAGCGAGCCTCCAGTTAATAACCCTAGCGTCGTAACTCAATGGGTTAAGAGCGGAAACATCTCCCAGTTCGCTCCAATTTATAGCTGCGGACGGAACGAGGCGTTGATACGGAGCTGGGAGGAGACACGGAGGCCCTGAGGGTTTCAATCGAAAACCAGTGCGATAGAGGGTAAACTAACTAAACAAAACTTATGGGGCGGAAAAATTCGTGATCCATCTACCGACACCAGTTCTTGCGTGGCCTTCTGCGGGACCATATGGTCCATTTATTACGCGTTGATGGTTTGGTCGATGACGGAGCGTAGGACTTCCAGAGGCTCTCGAAAAACTTAAATCCCCACTAAATCTGCATCTAAGCGAAACCCGATGCGGCTAAAAGACTCTTAATACGGATATGGGCTAATTCGGAGCGAGGTAACCTTGTGTTTGAAGAGGGATGGTAGTGGAAAGAGTCCAGACCGTGAGCTTGCATTTTTTCGCTTCTTATGAGAACTTCCCATTATATTCCGATGATTTCCGAAGCCTGCACCGTGGGGAGGCAAAAAGAGAGAGTGAAATAGTGGCATCTTCATCTTCCCGCTCCAGAAACCCAACCCAATTCCGCCACAGACCTTTCGAAAAAAAATTGGGCAACTGACGCCCACGTTTTCCGACGCATTTGCATTCCCAATGACGGTTTCCTCACGTGAGAATGGCATAGGGTTGCCGATCGCTGCGAAGGGCTTCTTTTCCTTCCAAAAGACACATCCGCAGATGGACGAAAAATCCGAGCGATAGGAGCCAATGAGAGCCGAGAAATTTGTTTTGAAATAACACGCCGCACGCGATCAACAGGTGGTAGTGTTTCGGGGAGGGTGCGAGTAAGGCGCTAGGCTATGCTGAGGAAGGGAAAGGTAAACAAGATGGAAAGTGGGGGCGGAAAAGATTGGATGGGGAGAAACGGGGATGACAGACAGGCAGAAGACAGACAGACGAATTTCATTTGAAGGGCGATTTGTTAGACAATGTATCCTCTTTTTCCATTTAAGAGGCTAGTGAAGGGGGAGGAGAGAAGAAAGGAGTGGATGGCAGGAGATGGCGGTGTAAAAAGAGGAATTGGTGGATGGAATGCGAAGGTAAGCTATGGGAAAAGATGAACGCGGATGATCACTGAGATGGATATTGCATCTATCAGAGTCATTTGGTACGACTCCAGGAGACTTCTTGAGACTAAAAAACAATTCAAATCACTAATCGAAAATTTAAAATTAAAGAAGCCATCTATTTTAAATAATAAAAAACTCTTTTGACCATTGATATAAACATATTTAATCAATCGACGATCACGATTTAGACCTATTGGGACGACTACAGGTTGTTTCACGATTTAATAAATATTATTGTATTAAGGTTAAAAATAGTTTTCTCTTCATTATTAAAAGCTCGGAGCTACCTCAATATCAAAGTCGAATTGCTAGATGCTTAGTTAATCATGAATCAAGTTCTACCATTGATGTACACAAACCAATATGAATTTACTATCGAGTTAGCGAGGATTCTAAGTAGACAATCAAAAAAGAAGAAGACAACTTAGCCAACTGTATATTAATTTATGGAGGAAAGAAACAAGGAGCTTCATACGCCCCTTGCATACTCAATCGAACCGCATCTGCTCCAACGAGGCAGAACACTCTACACGATGTGTTACATAAGAGACAAATTACGCCTAAAATCTTTTCCCTTCCGGCAGAGGCACTTGTAGATAGGTTGTAATTCGAAAAACTGATCATCGCCGAACATAATAGTTCACACGGAGTTATCGGCGGAGCTACAAACGAAAATAATAGGCATTGCCACGAAAATAGGAATATGGGTTTGGATGAAAAATGACCAAGGATAGAGAGGGGAGATTTAGGTAAAAGAAGAGAGATAAAATGGGCCCTCATGGAATGGGAAAGTGGACAAGGGAGGGAGTGAAAACCCCGCCTGGAAAATTGACAGCCGAAGGGTGAAGGAGGAGCCTAAGATGCCTGTGATGTGAAGGGCGGTGGTGGGATGGGTCGGAGGTGAGCATGCGGAAGGTTAAGGAAGGTAGGTGGAGGTGGAAGAGAGGACAGAAGAGTTTGTTTTCCCCACCCACCGCAAGAAAGTGAGGTCGAATCCTTCCACCAACATTTAAGCGCCACCCACCCTCAATCATCTACACTCCCACCTCATCCTACCGACAGGTTCCTTCCCGCCCTGTGCACAACGCAGGTGTTACGCCCATGCCTACAGACACTCTCACCCACCAAAAGCTACCACCCATTCAAAAAAGACTTTTTATTTCATTACCATTTTCCCTCTCCTAGCTATCACTTCCGACAAACCCCCACGCTTCTTTCCGAGTATGTTTTTCCGAGCGCGCACTTCGATTCTTCCCTTTGAAACGGAGAGTTACCGGAATGGCCGAATTCCGATGAAGAAGATGCCTACTCCCACAGAAAGCCGGAAATTTGCACATTTGCACAAATTTAATTGAGTTAGACGTTCAAAAAGAGATATAGTTCAGAGGAGTATGGCACAACCCGTCTCGCAAAATGTAAAAATAGCTTCCATTTCCACGATTGCTCAAACTCAAACTATTTTCTTGTACGTTTTACACCTGATCTTTAAAACGATTCATACAATAATTAGAAAAAATAACAATCTCTGGGAACTGTTTCACGCAAAGCTCAAAACATACCAAGGGTAAAAATTGATTCTAATTAAATTCTTCAAAATAAAAACCAAAAATCACAAGAAGGCAAGGATTTGAACCCACCACTGAAACACCATAGACGGTAGGGCTTAAGTTCGTTAAATTTATTCCACGACAGACGATACGGAGTCAATAATTGAATCAGAGATTAAAGATGAAATAAAAGTGTATTAGCACCGAAAGAGAAGGAATTTACAGAAAGTATACCAAACATAAGTGAAATTGATTTTCAGAATTTTTAGCATTCTTAAAGCTAACATAAAATCGAATAAATTTTCAATTTAAAAAAAGCGTAAAATTATTCAATCGTACACAAAGAAAGGAATTATGAAAATGAAAAAAATCCACCAAATCGGGTTCAGATTGCATAAACTCACGCGCAACAAGTTTACTATACACCTGACGAAATAACGAAAGAGAAAGCGCCTCGGGGATATTTTCCCGAGGAAATTTCGCTCACTGCAACACCTCCCCGTGCGGGAGGCTCTGTTTCCCGGCGCTATAAAAATCCAACCGCAGCGACCACCGCAAAAGCCCTCGTGTCGGCGGTGACGCCACACCGCAGCCGATGCTTAAACAAACGATCGGCCATTGGAAGCCTGGGGGAGGCGGTAGTTATGCCGGGGGAAGGCGAGACGAATCTGCGGGAAAAGATTTTCGAGAAAGGGAGCGGCTGCGGATACACGCAGGTGGGGAAACCCCACACAGAGATAACCGTGGAATCCACATACAACGCACACGCCTCCATTCACGAGATTCTCCGGAGGGAGGACGAAAGTAGGGTATCCGAGGGGAAGGGATGCAATTTTACGTCCCGTGCTGGAATTCGGGTCTTTTCCGAGGCTTTATAAATGGAAAATTATGAATGCCCTCATGTCCGCGTGGAGAGTAATTTTCCGCCACTTATGCGGGTATGCCCCGAATTTCGTCACGTGAAATGGATAGGCGACGGCTTTAATCGTAATAGCATCGTACCTGATGAGGAGGATGTTTCCTCACGTTTTTTACGGGTCTCCCAAGTAGATGATAAATAAAAGAATGGGAAAGGTACCGATCTAATAGCATACCCTAGGAAGGCCTATCTACAAATATTTGAACCAAATATAGACGTGATATCAGCGAAATGATGGGAGGGGCTAACTTAAGAGGGACACTGAGGAATTTTTAAATTATAACTTTCTAACACAATGATTTATATTTAGACACTTCCACTACTTGGAAAATATGCATGAATAATATTTAATAACCGCAATTCACTTAATATTGAATTATATTCACTAAATTTCATCTAGATTATCAGTCATTCTAAATCGATGTCACTGATACATTCTGATAATGAACTGCTGAAACCAGGACTTGAAACACATTGAAATGACACTATTCTCACTTTTTAAGCAGCACGGTAAATACAACTCACATTCTACTGTGGGATGACAAATCTTTTCGGGGCATTGAGCAAACAAGAACAGCGACGCGTTAACTGAAGGAGAAAATATGAGCAGGAGAAGTGAGGCAGTTAATTATTCAGAGCAACACACAAACACGAATGACAAAACTGCTAATTTACAGCTACCTTTTAGGATTCAGCAAGTCAGCATGGTACTTGTTAGAGCACTTACGCGAACTGATTCAACTGTAAAAAAGATTTAATGTGTATCGTATGCTCGGTATAATTCAGGTAAAAATGATTAGCAATTTGGAGGAAGTTTTAAAAAAATATTGAAGGAATCGTATCAGTAGATTCGTAGTTGAAAACCTAGGAGGAAAGATGTCGGAAATCGTAAAGATAAACGTCAGATATTAGACAAAAATATTAACATATGGACAACAAATTTTTATCTGTACATATATATGGTATAAAGATAAATTATTTTAATTCACCCGTCCCAAGAAAAAAAGTGACTGATATAGAATGTACATTTGAAAGTTGAAAAATATTGCAGGAAGAATATGTTATTTTTTATATAATAGTTTCTTTATAGAATAGTTTCTTCCTCTACTCCTTGATCATACATCGTTGAGTGTAATGAACCACAACTCTTTAATCGATAAATAACTTTTTAATCTCTCTATAAAAGATATAGCTATCTTTCTTTACCTTTTAAAAGAAAGCCTGACTTGTAGGCTTTTCAAAATATGAAAACGTAACATATGCCCGACAAAATCTATTACATAGCCTATTCAAGAATGAAATCTGAATTTATTTTAGTAATATGCAGTATTCAAATGATTAAAGATGGTTTTTATTATTCCACAGATATATTCGCGAACCTGGATCGATACCACATGAATAACAGCAATGCCGCCCAACTGAGGTGGGCAACTATTGTCTTGGGTCAAGTTTCTTATTATGAAAAATAACAATGAGCACGAAGTACACGTATTGTATTGTGAAGAAATGACAGGAAGGGGATTATTTTCAATAAAGCCAAAAGCTCTCACGTTTTCTGCCTTAGGCTAATACGAGATTCGCAACCAACCATCAGTCGTTCACTGTACGAGATGATTTCTATAGTGTGAGGAAGATTTAAGAGTGCTGTTCAGACATGTGCTAAGGATTATCAATTTTCGAATCGATATAGAATTCTACAACCTTATATTTTTACAATAATTTTATAGAATCAACGAACAATATGTAATTACTAGTATGATATGAATATGCCAAAATAAACAGAAGTTCTAACACTACATCTATAATTAAAACCTGAAACAACAACGTTATTAATAAGTAATATAAAGAGTACTATTTGCTTCGTTTATTTCGCTGGATCTAGGTAAATGGAAAAGGGATGAGGGGACAGTAGAAACACAATTAAAATGAACAACATAACTCGATATTATTTGAAGCAACTCAAAACTTAATTCGATTTAGTAACTGAAACCCATCAGCCAAGCATTCAAATTCAGCCTAATCGTAAAATTCCCATTACTGAAAATACTTAGAGACCAGTCTCATAGCTTCGACAATTACTTTCCTCTTGGTGAAGGATTTATCAACTTTTCTAGTTATTAGCCTTTTGACTCTACTCATAAATAAGTAGGAACATTCCTCCCCCACGCAGCTCTCATATCTTGAAAACCGCATTAATTTTCAACCCACTCATAAAAGACATGAAACTGATGAAAACATGCTGCCAATAATAGTCCTCGGAGAAGGCTAACCTAGGACAAATTCCTCTCTACGACGGAGATCAACGTGAAATTCTAGGCAATGAAAAACCTATGACTAATAGACTCCGACAACACCTTTCTAAAAGCTTTCCTACACAATGCATTTACGGCGCCTAATGTGACCAATCCACGCAGACCGCAAACTGTGCTACTCTTTCACCACTACTACCACTTTCTGAAAGGAGAGCGAGAATAGCGAATAAAAATAGAAACGCTTCGAATCATTCGAGTTTCCACAAAAACAAGAGTGGATGAGTCGTAAATAAACAAGCGTCCGTCATCTTTGAGCGGATGATTTCCTTCCGTGGCAAAACGATGACGCATGCGCCATTCATTCACGCGCCGGAGTGACAAAGAAGAAGGACGTGGGGAAAAGTCACGCACGGATGTGAGCGCCGTGGCGATACACGACAAGACGTGAATACACTTGCACACAGAACCCACACTCTCGACCATTGAGACGTCAAAAGCTGAGGCACGACGACGCCCTCACGATAGGGTGATAAAAAAACAAAAGAGCATCTGGTAGCGGGCCAGGAGCGAGAAAACGTGAAGGAGGAATAAACGTTCGCATAGAAAGGTTAATTAAGTATCCCGCTTCATGCGTTGAGAATGCGAATTCATGAGGGTATTTTTGAAGCAAATAGAACACGCGAGCGACGTAGTTTGATTCGTGCGGGAGCGATACGTGCGCTAGGATTCGAAGCTCAATTGAGCAATTTAAAGGCTAATAACGTGCCATTTACGTGAGGGTTTAACAACACACCGCTACCACACAGACTCAAATCCGTTTTTCAAACGACACGAATTAAAAATCACCATGTAAACGACCTTGTCATCGTATCATTTAGATATCAGTAATAAAATACATCAGAAATCTACAAAATTAAATATAACCGCTACAGGGAAATACCACACTCGAATATTCTATTTGTTGGAATTTCCGTTTCATAATTACACATATATTTGTAGTCGCCTTCAGGTAAAGAGTTAGTCATTTATTCCAAGAAAGGAGAGATACTACAAAATGGGTATTTAAAAACTACAACGAGCATTCTCTGAATTATTGCCGATTAATTGAAGGTCAGTTCTGCATTTTCAATATTTGAACCATCATATAATAATTTAAAATACTCATCTGTGCTTCACTTGGAATAGTCTTCATCAAACCAACAATGAGTATGATATTTTTTTCATTAAAGTTCCATTTACAATGAAATTACTTTGACAATAAATACAATTACTTCTTAAAACAGTCTATTAGATCGGTAACATTTTTATCATAAAATACAAATGAATGTATACATTCACCTACGTTCTAACGTGATCGGAAGACTTGATATATCTTTTTTACATTTTAAATATAGTTGAGGATTCATCTCCACATAACCGAAAATCGCATCAAACAGCTTAGATCCATCGGTCATAATCCACTTTGATATAATTAATGGCATTTGAAAGCTTTGAAATATTATTCAAACAAATATTATATGCGCTTATGTAAAACACTAAATTAAAATGTTATCTCCAAAACGAGAGATTGAGAATGGGAACGCTAATTGTCTTCAGATTAGTGACCGGGCTTTTTTTTCAGCCGTAGAATCATTAACATCGCGTACGATCCTCGACTAAGCCACGGGGAATCACTGAGAGTAAATGTAAGACAGATGACTGAGAAAAACAAAGATTGTATCCAATTAAATGGATAATTAGACGCTTGGAGAAGCCTTATGGAATTTAGTGCTTCCCTTCATAAAAGTCATCTTGTAACACGCGCGAGGGGTAAATGAAAAACTTATCGATAGTAATCATCTTACGTTATTGAGGCGATAAATAAGAAATCCGCTACGGTCTTTTTACAGCCGACGAACTCGCGGAGGGAAGCATCACGCGTGACTGACTTGAACGCTTGGATAGCACTCGACCGAGCGATGTGCGCTATACCCCGGATACTAGACGTAATTGTCCAAGTGCACGAGGATGTTAATTACTACTCCGCACATTAGAGGAGAAGAAAATGAACCTTGCGGTACTCTGAAAAAAAAGATGTAGATGTCACTGTCAGAAAATCCTCACGGGTAAAAATGGCAGGGAAGCGTTTCCTCCCTTTAAAAGATACATTATAACGCTAAATGGTACCATCCCCCGATGGGGAGGTTTCGGTTTGGGTCCGGGCGATCCCTCCGGGCATTTCGAATGATGAGAAAGCTAAGTGATCAAAAAACAGGTTTCTACGGAGTGGATTTTGTTCTTATTTCCCCTCTCATCCCATCGCACACGGAATCAACGCACCATCTTCACACAACGGTTAAGAAGATGAGACATCAAATGCCCCGGAGGGATAAGAGCGTCTTCGCAAGTTTTCCCGAAAAAGCGGAGTAGATGCGGATTCAACGAGTCGAAGAGATCAGAACGGTTTCGGAAAGTCACTGACGAACCTTGGCAGCGATATCCCTTTTTATATAACGTGGGTGGACAATGTACCACCGCGGCGGAGTATATCCACCCTACTCGACAACGAACCGACAAGAACCATGTAAGGAGATTAAACCCATTCGGGAAGATGAAGGAAGCCTCGTTTGGATTTCCAGAGAAACTCGTGGAATAACAAGAGCCGACCTCTCGCGAGTGGATGTGCGGACATAAGCAGGGCACACCCTCGAAAGAAACCAACGTTTCCCTCCCCAATGCAGACCGCCTCCTCGCCGCTCGTATCATAACTTCTTGCTGCTTTTCCCTTTACATCTCTCCCTTGCATCGAACCGAATTAATGCCTTGGCGATGCGAGCGACTGTTAATTTCCGTTCGGTTCGCCTCATTGAAAGCGTCGTGGGCAGCCGATTTTCTTCAAAGGGTAAATTACACCCGGTCGTTATACCCGGCTGAACATTGGTAGCTTTTCGACTTGCAGGAGAGAAAGGAAGGAAAGCATGAGAATATTTCCAGCACATAAAATGAAAGTGAGAACTCACGAAGGGCTGAGATAGATTGTTAAAAAGGATGCGAAACGAGGCGCGCCTTCGAGAAGGAACATAAGATGAACAAGGGGAAGAAAAGGGAGGAGATGAACGGACATGCGGCGTGGCGTGAAAACAACTGGCATGCAGGGAAATCAGCGATTACTAATAAGCTGGCTTTCCATGCTCGTTACTTCGAGGATTAGTTTCGGATTTAATCACTCCACCCCGTGTCTCTAAAAGCACCTTCGGGACACCGTGGAGCCCAAATGTCTTGGTTCGAAGCATTATGCTCGAACAATTTTCTATGATGACCAATCGTCTCAAGCGCATTATTGTCAACGACCCGTATTTAACGATGTATTGGCGTGGTATTAAATTAGACTAGAGTCGCGTCGACAGACAGAGGTGGATTAATTGCTTTCGTATGTTACGCCCTTGATATCTATTTAGATATATTAGCATTATTTTCTCTTTATCAAATCGACATTTCAATCAAAAGCATCTAGTGGACTTATTGGACTTATTTAATATATTTTAATTTTATAAACCAAAATCACTATTGGCAACGAAAATTAGCTTTAAGTCATTAATTATATACTTTATCCCTCATAAAATGTTATTTAATTCAAATGAATTCAATGATTTGTTAATTATAACCAGGTTTCTTAGCATAACTGAATATAACTAAACTACCAAGACTGCTAAAATGTTACCATGAATGGTTTTAACGATACAAATTAATTGTATATGTATATATGGAAAATAAGTGAATTAATTTTTTAATTACTGAATGTTTTTATACGTAATTATAACCGAATTACTCTTCAGCAAGGAAAGGATGTAAAAGAACTTGGTATATCCTATTAAATCGAAATGAAAAGATTGTATTATTTACATAGGGAAAACCTATTTACAGTAGGGAGAGGTGAGTGTAACCAACGACTATGCGCGGAAATGCACTCACATAGCCTTCGCACAATTACGTACGTACCTAGCACTATGTGTACGTAAATAGAAAACCACTTCAGACTTACAACGATTTCGGTTCCAAATTCTTTCAAATAAGACGTCACGGCGATGAGCTAGACTTCCGCACACCTAGTCCTAAAGGAATGGCGGATTAGCGGTAAAGCTCTCGTTCCGAGCATGACGTGTAATCACGTCAGAAATCATTCAGCGACGACAAATTGTGGCATCGTTTGCGAGGAAAACCCTCGATGAAGAGAAGGGAAAATTCATCACGTGAGGGAAGAATAAGATCCTCTAATTCGAGGAGAAGAAAAAGAACAGAAAAGGGAGCTGAGAGTAAAGTGGGAGTTGGCAAAAGTACAAATTATATCCTCTTGGAGTGCACGGCTGTGAGAGATAGATTGAGGGGGTGGAGGAGAGCGGAAGAGGTGGGGGAAAGGTCGGATGGAAGAAGGGAGGAAAAAACAGACAGCTTGCCAGACTGATCTTTTAAATGGGCCTTTGTGCCCACAGTGTGTGCAATGCGATAGGTACGCCGTGGAAAAGAGGTTGGTTATGGCTAGAGAGAGCGCTCCCAAGAGAGAGGGTTGGAAATGACATAAGTGAAATCGTGGGAGGGCGGGACAGACGGCCCCTAGAGGCGGTCGAAATAATTTCGGTGGAAGATTAGGAGGGGGATTTAGGGAATTCGATAAATAGAAGGGAAGAAACAAATGAGTGAAAACCGAGACTCTTTTCCCACGGAAAGTGGACGGTTTCCTATAGTGCAACAGGTAAGCAAGATGGCGAATTCTAAGGTTGCCAGATTTCTTTCCGAACCTTCATGAAAGGCACACAGCTCCAGTTTGAATAGTTTGAGTAAAACAATCGAAATTTTTTGGAAGGAAACGTGGTGACTCCAACAAGATGTTCAGTGTCTTAGAATCAATACTTGAAGGGTTTGGAGAAGCATTCAAATCAATATTACCATTACCATTGAATTTCAAAATATACTACCAAAGCGGGTAGTGTTTACTATTATAATAATTATTATTCTGGATCGTCTACATCATTGTAAGGAAAGGAGAATAAGAAATATTTAATGAATTAAGTTAAAATTATGGATGTAAATAAAACTAAACTACATGATGATTAATTCTAGAATATAAAATGCATTTTAAAAACATAAAAACGCAAAAAAACGTTAATTTGGGATCATTCTTCTAAGAATACAATGCTTCTACGTCGAAACCCTCATTTGAGACATAAAGGGTGAATAAGTAGATGATCACAAAATAAAGGCTCAGAATAGCATAATACAGACATGTGAAGAAATAATAAGGCGAGATATGACATAGCTGTAACTCGAACGTATGTCTTTAAGTCCAGCTGGATTTCGAAATAAAAATTTACCTATCTTCGAAGCCTGGACATAAGTATTCTGTTGAACTAACACAGTGCTGAAGCTGAAAACCTGAATGATCGTACTGAAAGGATGAAGAATTCTCACAAATCCTTCTGGAAACCCTACCGCCACCTCTCGCCATGTATTTGGCGGCGACTGGGTCACGGGCAATCGCCTATAAATGACTGCTTCGAAGAGAATGAGAAAAAAAAGAACGCAGGAAAAACAAAAGACGTGAGCTTGAGCGAAGGAGAAAGGATTCGGGGAATACGAGACGATTCTCTTGGGAGAAGCGATAACCCCCGACGACGCAAAAGACCGAATAATAGAGACGGAATGGTTAAGAAACCAAACGGATCCGGAGTCGGAAAAAGAGCGCAAGTCATAGCGGGGATTTCTCTATTCACAAAAGAAAGGTTAAGTGGCTGTGCGGGGGCCCTCGTATGAAAGGGCGCCGCTTTTGATTAGGACGGGAACAAAGGACGGAGGAATAAAAACGAGCGCGGACAAAAGAAACGTATCGGTCGGATCGTTTATTGTGCGGGGAAACGCTGCGAAATTTTGACGCCTCCCGCAAAGGCGCTGCGGAAGTGGAATCACAATGAGTGAAGAGGGACTCTTTCGGAATAATTGGCCTTTAATTTGCCACACGCTCGGAAAAAAATCCGGAGAGCGCCGCTGGAGGAAGCGGGTTGTGAGTGGGAAAACAAAGAAATATTTCAAAAGATTGGCGGGAAAGGAATGCCGTGGCATCGGAGGGGAGGATAATGGTAGGGGGGTGGAACGAGTGGGGGGGAGAAAAGCCCTTGGGAAGTCGGCAACCCGTCCCACCTCTCCCCCGTTCTTCCTCGTTCGTCCGTGTCTCAAAACCTGCTATTATCTTGTCAGTATGAGGCACTGCGGCGATTTCGTGTAAGTTTTACCTCGCACGCCTCATACCATTCCCGCCTCCTCCCAGACCAAACCAGACCCTTGAGCTCTTGGGAACTCATCCCACGGACCAACTCTTCAAACACAACGACTTCTCTTCCACCCCGCACCTCCCTCCTCGGACCCCGGGGCACTTTTTCCGGCCTCGCTTACACACTCTCTTCTCTCTTGCATTTGATTCGGCTTCTCATTCCTCGCTCCTTGCCCGAAACCTTTAGTTAGACTCGTTTTTCACCCGGACCCCACACCACCAACCGTCACCACCTACTCGCCTCCTCAACAACTCTTCACGGACTTTCCAGAATTCTCATGGCATTCCACACGGATCTTCTCCTACTCCCGCTGGACCTCCACCGATCGACCGACTTCTCATGACGACTTTATGGAAACCTTCGCTCTGCATTTCTCTACGCCAAGTCACTAATATACGCGAACCATGTTCTCTGGAAAATTGCCGGAAACGAAGCTCCTCTACGCGACGGCGCTGTTCGACTGCGTACGGCCCTCGCTTTTTTCGATTCCTCCAGATAAACTCGCTCGAAAGGATTTACATAACACCTACCGGCGGGAAAAATGTGTTCGCGGTAATCGGGGAGGACTTGACGAAGCTCTCCCCAGCAGATAACGGAGTGCTTCCGAGATGACCACGGCCGCGTAAGTGGAAATGTTAATTCTAACTGCTCATTATCCCCCGACTACGAGGGGAAAAGAGAAAACTTACTCTCGGCCCTCCAGACAACGTTTTCATTTCCTTTTTTCCTCACTAAATTTCCCGAAACTCCACCCACGAGCCTTCTTGCGTTCCCCGAAAAGAGATCCGCGTCTATGGCCCATCTATGCGAGGGACCACAGGCGACTCGAGGGCCATTTACTATTTTTAAAAGGATATTTTACGGGCAAAAAAAAGAGAGATGACTGATGGTGTCGGGAGAGAGTATTTAGGTTGAGGGAGGAGTCGGTGGGCAACCGACTAAAGGACGCCGTTAATCTAAAAACTTTTAAGGCCCTAAGCAAGGACGGAGCTAGCTTACAAACATGGCAAGAATGGAACGATTTAAAAGAGACTTCCACAAAAAGAAACCTTGGATGCAAGTGGGGATAAACAATGATTTCGCCACGTCATTAATCAAGAGAAAAAATGGATTACCTCGACCGAGTCTGCAATTTGAGCGAAAATCAAAACGTGAGATCATTCGAACCTGGTCATCGAGATGCACCGCTACAAAAAACTGCGGGTAGAGCGAACAAATTTTTGTCTACTCGGACTGTATCAATTAGCGAATAACTAAGGCAGTTAAAAGCTGCAAGCGTTAATGAATATATCTTTAATCAAAGCAATCATATTGCGGAATATTTTATGTTAATCATAACTAATTATTATACTAAGGGATGAATCATAAAATCGAGATGGACATCTATCCAATAAATTATTCATCGTTAAGACAAAAGATAATAAATTTTCAAAATTTTCACTGTCGAGAAAAATTCTCTCAGAATTTTATAATTAGATTATTATCATATTTTCCCGTAAAATTATTTGTTTCCATAGCTGAGCGTGTTTATACACCGTACAATAAATTAAAAATGGTAGGACAGTTTTAGCACGATTTTCAGAATTACGAATAATCATATCGCATAATCGTGGCAAAATCGTGATTAAGGCGCATTCGTAACTCAAGGAACAGGAATCACCCTTTTTCGCACCTGCCGTCGTTATTTATTAGCTCTATCGAAAACACTTCGCAGGAAACGCAAACAATCCTTTACGGAGAATTTATCCTTAGACTTCAGAAATGGAGAAGATAAAGCTGGAAGGCAATCCTTCCGACTCAACATCCCGAAATTACTACCCAGAGTCGGGATTAACGAAATAAATGGCCGAGAAGATAACCCTGCGGGAGAGGTTCGGGGAGGCACGAAGACGGGGAAACAGCTCGTGAACAAAGAGAAACCAAATCGTCGTAATAATAATGAAAACGGACTTCGGCGAGGGCCATGATCACTTCCGGCGCACGGCGATCGGTGGCCGTTTCCATGGGCTCGTTAGGATTTTCTCGTTTTATTTCCATTCTTTGAGAACATGGAGAGAGGAAATAAAAGTTCCTCGTTTTCACCAATCCCCGCAGTAAAGCCGATAAGGCAAAAGGAGCCCAATAAGGGAGTGCATCTCACCCCGACCGCCTCACACCCTCGCACGACTTGAAAACGGACGGCCTTCACGCATGGGAGGAGTTCGTTATTCCTAATAAATGAAAGAGTTACAACCTTTAATTGGCTCTCCGCTCCCTGGACCCTCATCAGCGCGGGGGAGTTGCCGTGCGACCGATTCGCTTTCCACGGAGAAATTTGAGGATGATCATACGACTGGTGTGCTGATAGAAATGCGTAGAAAAAGGCGTTTGGGGGGTGGTGAAAGCTAGGCTAAGGAGGATGCCCGGCGGACGGAACGCCCTCTTAAGGATTAACGAGGTAATATGGACGATCATCCGATACGGGTTTTGGACGGTCCTTAAACATTTGCCGGGGGCTTAAATATTACGAATGAGATGCGCCCAATGATAGAGAGGAGCGATAGCAAATAAGTCGATGATTAAAAAATGACGGTTCTGAGTGACAAATTTATCACGGATGGAGAGAAACGAAGATGGCGAATTCTAAATTAATAGAGACGGAAAACACTTGTAAGCTTGCATGCACTTGTTAATTAAATTGTAACCCAAATATTGCTCATGAACACTTTAATATTCGAATATTATCTACACGAAAGGAACTATAGAGCAGAGAAATATGATAACATAAGAAATCAACTTGATTCTATACTGTTTACATTTCTACTACATAAGCAAGTTCCCCTAATATTGATTTAAATAAATTTGATATTTGTAAATCCGACGAAGTAAATTTTCAACGTTCGTCGTTTATTGAAATGGGAAATTGAGAAGGTATTCCTCACAAGCTACAATTAATTCTAAACACAAGAGAATAGTATTTTTTCTATAAATACAAAATAGAACAATGACGAATTTGAGATATAAAATTCATATAAAAGTTAATGGCCACTAAATAGAGAGAAAATTAACTGATTAATTTAGCATGTAAATGTGACACTTTTAATTTAAACAATGAACAGTCGATCCTAAGTGAAAAAGGTGTTCCGACTTCCGAATTTGCGCAGAAAAAATTGTCTGATAGTAAATGCATGATTGTTTTTCCCAACTGAAGATCGTAAATTTCGAGAATATCAAAGAGAGCAAACGATAAGAGGAAAGCAAAATAAAGATATTAACCCTGAGAAGAATTCAAATTACACCGACAAGAAGTCGGTTTCTCCAAAAGAATTATTTAGCTGTTAACAAGGCAATTCTAAGAAAACATTTAGCGGCGCAATTTTTTTCAGGCTATAAGTTCGAGATCCGGTCAATGGTAAAATGAATGCGCGACCGCTCAAATCCTTTTCGGCAAAATTTATCTCATAAGCATGCGACATAAAAGCCGAAATAAGAAACTGAGTGGTCGGATGAATTTTATTGCCCGGTGCAGACCAATTTGCTTCAAATTCTTGATTAACTTACCAACAATTATTCCTACTTTTATTATCTCATCGAAACCGGTATTTTTAGTGCTCCACCCTGAATTTGTTCCATGGTATGAGATGCCTGGTATTAAGTTCTCAATCATGCATCAAATTCTCATTTAAATTTCAATAATTTTAAATGGCCTTTTCTGATCGAAAACGTTGAAAAGGCTCTTGTTAGAGGATATCCAAGGCTCCTGAGGCTTGAGAAAGGTTTTTAAGTTTCTTTCTTCTCGAAAATATCATATTTCAGAAAAACATCCGATAAAAATGAAGGTCTGACGGGTTTTCAATGCTGATATGAGCAATGCAAAGAAGGCTTGCATCGCTTGTTCAATTTGATCACAATTCAAGACAAAGAATTTAAATAAAATCAATTGAAACATCAATGAAAGACATAGAATTATTTTATAAGATACTGAAATATAAGAAGAAATTTTCCTATACGTAAATTACCATTATATCTATCAATGCCAACAATAAAATGCAGAAACAAAAGATAGTTCTATTTCACGTGGAACTAAGAAAGTAAGAGAATTCCTAAATAAAAACTGGAGAGAAATAGATTGAATTATAGCTTAACTCCGATCATCATTGGGATAAAGCAGACCTTTCACTTTCTTCTATGCAACGTATTTACGACGAAATTAAACTAAATTTTCTGGCAGCCAAGATTTTACTTTTCTATGAATCTAATAGAATACGCTAGAAAATAAGATAAAGAATAGATTCGATACACGCTCCTTGCTACTCTGGGGAAGGGAAGAATAATAAACAGTAGATATTCAGCTGCGAGATAAGTGTAAGGTTAGACATAGTTTAAAGCATTGCTGAAGGGCACTTGTGATACTAGTAAAAGTTGGGAAAGGGAGGGTTTAGAAATCTATAACATGTCAGAGGAAGTGAGTACTACGTGGGAAATGCGCACGAGTGTTTGTGTGCAATGTAAATATTTGGAAAGGGTAGCACAGTAAAAAGATGCAAAAGAAGTTCCTCACATCCAATGCAAGGTATATGAAATTTGATACGTCTCCAGAATTTATGACGGTTATGTGTTATAATGAACCCAATGTAGTTCAGCACACAAATGGAACACCATCCTAGTTTGATGGGTACAAAAAGCGACTTACTGCGTAGAAGACAATAAATTCGGTCCTAGATATACTTTCCCGAGCACCCAGCAGAATCCATTAGAAGGAAATGTTTTCTTACCTGAAAAGAAACAGAAAGAATATCAATATAACCGTCTTGAAAGGTACATATCATGCCAGTAGTTCATCTTTCTGAACACTGAACTAAATTTTTAGCGATGAATATTTAAATCGCGTATTACAGGTTGTATCCGTATTCAAACTGCAGCCGGGTACGTGACCAGAGGGCAAACCATTGTCACGAAAAGGAGCGGATAGTTATAAAAAGCAACGGACAATGAAAAAATTTTCCGAGGACATTGAATCCCCGCCCGGAAACCGAATCGGTACACCCACACGAAGTTATTCGCGTCGCTACAGGTCCCATATTTCTTGCCCGTGTCAGTCTGATTTCAGGTTAAAGTTTAGAGAGACGGCAGACTATAAATTCGACCCATCTTGGACCAATCAGAATAAAAACTCGGGTTTATTCCGCCATTGTATTGCGCTCGATTCATGAATGATATGAGGGATCGGAGTGTATGTTTGCCGTGTATCTGTTCGGATGTCGTGAGATGATGCGCCTATTCAGCAGCGCATCCTTCTCTAAAGATCCGCCGACTCGTTAAATACAAATTATCCGGCGTCCTTAAGCCCGTGCTCCTGCAGGCTTCCCATTATGAATACATTCGCATTTCCAACGAGGAATTAGTAAGAGTGCCTTCGTGAGAAAGGCTCCGCGCGGTTAAATCACTCCGAGCCGATAAATCAGCACGACGCATTAAAATGACGGAAATCGGGCATAACAAGCGAAGCAATACCCGATGAGAGACGGTCGGTCCATTTAAGACAAGGGAATAGAGACGGAGAGAAGGGGGCTCAGAAGAGACACGAGCCCTTCGGGAAATTATTGATGAGCTATGCCACACGTTGAGTGTGTCCATACGAGAGACTTGGCACAATTCTACCTCCCGAAGAGGAAAAAAGAAACCGGGAGGAGAAAAAGGGTCCGTCGGGAGAAAAACGGTAGTAACGCCAGCAGCTAGTTTACAGGCGAGCACGTCATGTTTCTTGTGTCCTTGTATGAGGTTGTGACCCCGTATGAAAATTTATTGAATTCGACTCCCCCCGCGATGAAGGTACGTGCAGTACAACGAAGACGGGAGTTTGGGAGGGGATGAGATAAGAGCGGAACGAGTTCCTCCATGAATAAGGATCGCGGGAAGATAGCGCTCCTCTGAGAAATGCCAGGATCGAATAAGAACACGATCGAAAGACACGGGACCATCGATATAACATATGAAGTACGACGGGCGAACGATTCACACCGAGCCGTGGTACCTCACGAAATCCGCCGGGGGCGAAAAAGACGAAACAAAAGTCGATCGGGATGAGGCAACCATTCGTAGCGGTAACAACAAAGGTCCGGCAGCTGACCATTTGGCCCGACGACATTCTCGGCTTATCTATACGGCCGGTCCTCCAGGAATTACCATTCGGGAGCGATAGAGCTCTTGGAATCGATGGAGCAGAGACGAAATCGCCTATCGCAAAAAAATATTACGTCCGAGAAACAATACGCGTGCGCTACATCTGCGATGGGCTCTTTCGGCGGTTGTGTTGAGAAAGCTTTGGAAATTCCGAAAAGTAAAATCCCCAGAAACAATAAAAATGAAAGGTGTCGGTCCCTTGCGGGGAGAGAAGATATTAGGGAGGCGAGGGTGGGAAAGGGTCCGCGAAGCGATAAATCCGACGCATACGACACGCATGCGTCATAAATTCCCGGCTAGTTCGGGAGGAGGAAAAATTGAAAGACTCCTCCCAATTGAACTCGCCCTTTTCCTTCTCGCCTCTCTGTCATACGTTGCCTATTCCCTTCATTACTATTCAAAGGAACGGGCGGCGGGAGGTGGTCCGAGAGAAAATACGAAGCCCGAGAGAATCTCTGCAGGGCGTCGAGAAAGGCGGAATTGATAAGGGGATGACTGTGGGAACGTCGGTGGGTCACCTGCATCTCCTTCGAGCGACCTTCGTAATAACGTACTCCTCGGATTGAACCGCATAAATTTCACTAATTTCCGACGGATTCGAAGCACGAAAACGATTCAACTTTCTGTCGCACCCACTTACCGTGGTGTTGGTGAGGAGTTACTTAACTAATTCAAACCATAAGCCATTAATTTCGAAAGGGAGAGATATGATCGTTGCGTCATCGGGGCTCCATTGCGGATGACGAAATAAATGGCAGAGGGATAATTATGCGCCCTTCGATGGACGATGATATGCGAGAATCTTATTAGATTCTCGGACTATCTTTTAGCTCCACAATGAGTTTAATTAAGCCGTCCGAACTAATAAGGTTGCAGGTAATAAGGTACGGAAAAGTTTCCACAGAGAAGATTACTCTTTTTGCTAGGCAAATTGAATTGTAAACATTGAAATTGCGTTATTGTTCGGTTATTCAAAGAGATTTTTTTAATACGCTCTGAAGTTCACAAGGTCGTACGATTAAATTATGCAATACATACGTGTTTATAAGGAAAACAAAAATTTTTCACGAAAAATCATATCTGTACTTAGGATAGTGGCTCACTCTCACTCACTATCTGTGTTACTTCATAATGGTTATAAAAATGGACGACTTCCACACTAATGGAAAGAACTAGGGAAAGATAAATGATCAAAATAAGAAATGAGAGGCGAAAAGGTATCAACGTAGCGTAAATATTAATAATTGCTTGTTTGTCTCGAATTTTCTTGTCTGGAAATTGTAAAAAAAAGAAAAATCGTACGAAATCGAATACAGAAAGAGGTCGAACAAGAAGGTAGACGTAAACCCGTTATTACTTAATAGCTTATAAGATTTTCCTTTACTTTTCTCGATTCCTCAAACCAGAGAAATCTCTTAGAATCACTTGCAAGAGCAATCAGTTGGAATAGCTGTTCAAGTACTATAGTTGGTAAAGAATTCACGCATCCATCATTAATTCAAGATTAAGTGGAATAACTATAAAATTGGCTGAACAATAAAACATGGTTTTACATGTAGTTATTATGCTTTGTATCACGTAAATAAATTAGATAAAAAGTTTATAATTGTAAATGTTTGTAATAACTCATCATGCATATTGATTTGTTCTTTTATAATATTAGAAATAAGAGATACATAACGTACACGATATCAAACTAATTCTTACACTATGGAACTTAGCAATAAGAAATTCCGTCTGAAATCAACGATCAAAAGTACCGTTAAAGTTAATTCAATTCATAATCTATCATATTACAGAGAACGTTCTGAATCACCAGACTTCTAACGAAGATCGTTGTACAGAATTTTGGGATGATAAATGATACAAAATGAGCTAAGAAACCTTATTAAGAATCATAATTCTAACTTGAGATAATAAATTAATGTACCGAGATTTATACAGAATTATAGAAATCTAATTAAACTAACTCTAACTCACAGTATTTCCAGCATGATATCAATTTATACATTGAGACAAATATACATTACTGCACAATCTCGCATCCTAAGATTTTAGCTGCGACGATCGTAAGTTAATTCTCTGCTTTTCGTTTGATTTAATGTTCAGCTTGTACACAATTCAATAAAGATAAACCCGTTTTCGTGGATTTCAACAGCTTTTTAAAAAATTAGGATCGTTTCTGTTGACATACGCCGTATCAAGGTCTTCCATCAACGAAAAGACGTATATTGTCCGTTGGAAAAGGAAATTGGATAAGATAGGGAAAGTCCGAAAGAACAATCGGTATGACGGAAGGGGACGTGGAAATTATAGGGTTGCGTTCGGAAAACAATGCGAGCGGTATCCGTTTCCTTATTTCCTGAACGTTTGGAACTCTTTCGTCAATGCTATCGCTGACGGCTAGACTGTGGTAGGGCGTCCAATTCAAGCAGATCGCGCTAATTATTTTACTGTTTATCTACGACGGATATAGATAATAGCTGTGCTTGGGAGAAAGCGAAGGTTACCTAATTCATCGAGGGAATTCTTTTCAATTCGTAGAGGATTTCACCGCAGCGTTTCGATGCTGGAGATAATTGAGGACTCGGGCCACACGCAGAAAGAATGGCTACTGGAATATTTACACAACGATGAGAAGGATAAACGTTCGTTAATATCAATAAAGTATTATTATGTTAGAACTTTTTCGTAAATCACCGAATCGAAACACTGCGTGTCGTACAAAGTTTAGTCTTTGGAAGTCATATAGATATGATGATTAGTAAAACGCGTAATTATTGCAATAAATACTTCACAGAAAATGAAGGGCTGTTCTAATAGGGAATAAAAGATTATCGGGATGTGAAATATTTTAATGCATTGGTTTATTTTTCGTGTCAGCAAGGAGAAATAAAAGAAAAATAATTAACTACTTTTCGTTAAATTGTTTACTTATTACAATATATCACAAAGAATTTAAGGACAAAGAACAAAATAAAATTATCTTAATTAATTTCCTTTTCCAGATTCTAGAAAACTGTTTAAGTCTCCAATAAAGAGATATAAATTGAAAAGGACTTTGAGACATATCTTTAAAAATATGTTTTCTTTGTTCTAATCATACTAACTTCTATAAAGATGTAGTGTTAGAAAGTACTCAGAGATGAAAACGTAGAGAAAATGTTTTAAAAACTTTCAAAGTAGAATTCGAGTGCTGAAGACCATATATCAAGAAACTACACGGCCCAAAAAAATATATAAGAAAACAATATTATCTTTCATACTAAAAAACGTATAATTATTCAACAGCTATAGTATTCTCAATGAACTTCAAAGACGTAAGTCTTAATACAAAAAATTGCAACGAAAAGAATCTACTCACATATCTAAATAACACAGATTTTCTAGACAACTTCTTTTCGCAGAAACTCAAAACTGTTTGGCAAAGCTGAACAGTAAAAGCACTTTTTGTACACAGTTCTGACAGCGTGAAAAATATTGTCGGATGATAGAATCTAGAGATTGAAGGTTCATGACCGGTCTATCACTATGCTTAACAAGGTAACGATTCAAAATGACTTTTTGGTGCGTATCCTGGGGGTATGTGATTTTCGTTCTTTCTTAATTTGGGGAGATAAAAATCTGTTTCCTTTTTTCATGCGCTAATTCGGGAATGAATGGGTTTTATTTTTCAAACGACCACCCATAAAACATCATGCATCATCATCAACTCGCTCTCCCGGCCCTGGTATTTATAACCCCACGGCTACATATCCAACACATACCGATGCCGAGGGCGGAGGTTCCAAGTTTCCCTAAAGAGAAGGAAACACGGAAAAAGAAACAAAAAGAACTCGAAACCATATTATTCAAATTAGTATTTCTTATTGCATCGTTGACCAAAAGAAATTCCAACCGGTAACTGGATTTTCCTTCGACATTTTGAACAATCGATCAATCAATTTTAAACGGCCGTAAAATACCTTTTCCTCCTCAGGAGAATACAATGTACCAAAAAGAACTATTATCATCCAATCACTCAGTATAAATGGGTCATAAAAAGTCTCGATAACATAAGCATGAGATGAAAATAAACTATATTAAAGGGCTTGGTGCGATGAAATTAATATTTTTCGATTGTCGATGAAAGATGGACCAATAAAGTATAAACTTTAATCTGAGTAACTGCTTTAGAAAGAGAGTTTTAAAATGTAAGTGAAAACAACCGAAAAAACATAAGATTTTTGATATCATAAAAGATATTGGAATTACATTACTATCCATACATGAATTCTGATTGATTCCATAATTTTCCATAAGTAACACAAAGTTATTACATACAAGTCATACAAAGTATGTATATTTACTATCACGACTGGTCACTCTAATATTCAAAAACTTTCCCTATATAAAATTTAAACATCTTACATAATCAATTTGATATAAATATATATTTATTTATTTATTTAAATGGTAATTAATGATCTTGGAATTCAATCCGAGAAAAAACGTAGTTAAGAAATGTTTAAATTCGACATTTTTCGAGTCCGAATTTTCCTTCACTATAATTACATAAAAATGTTATAAAATCAATGTTACAATTGATTAATCATCTCAATATTTTATCATTTATTGAAGATTCTAAAATATTTTGAAAACAGATGTTAATTACTATTTAATTTCTTTATAGTTGGATTTAATTTTCCTTTACCAGATGCAATTTACAATTGATGCAATGAAAATCATAATCATATTTTTAGTATCCGTTTCCTCTTAAAATACTTAGCGATTCCACACCCTTTTTAGGGCGGAACACCTAATCCAACACGAAAGGTAATGCACCTCGACTGACACCTCTACAGAAATGCATAAAAATACGAATGAATCAATAGTGATTTTCCATCCGTCATTAAGTGCGTAGGAAGCACCAATAAAATAGAATGCTCCCGCGGCGAATTTCAGTAATTTAAACTCTCGCCAACCTCGTACAACTCCCGAGTCACGGAATATCGAGACAGGAGCAACAATCCGTCATCGCCAATTAACACCCGGTTTCCAAACCCCATCAATTCTACCCCCGATGGAAAAACTGGATACGTTACCCCCTACCCTCGCGAAAAAATAAACGAACCTCGAGAAACCGCACGGAAAGGCATCTATCATCCACGAACACCCTCACGGAGGAATTCCATAACACCGATGTAAAAAGTAGCCGAACGTTAAACATTACATGTAGGGACATGGGTATCGGCGTGCCGAGAAAACAAAAGACGGAGAAGGAGAGCGTGCTGAAAACAAAAAAATCTAACGAAAAGAGGAAGCGAGCTCTCGTTTGACGGGCGAGGTTGCCGTGAATTAAGAACGCAGCAGATAATAATTCCCGTAAAAGAGGAATGAGATCGCGGTATGCGAGGGTGGACTCTGGTAGCGCGTACGAGATGGGAAGGAGTGACTTAAGAGGTTAGAGGGCACGGTGGGAAGGTGCAGAATAAGGGAAGAGGGGCTGAGCAAAAAGAGTAACTCCCTGAGGGCAGAAAGAATCCTATGAAGGTGAAACATCCGAGCGGTAAATCAACCAAGAATGGATATTCCCGCACTGGAGGAGCGAAGAAGACACGAGCTTCGTTATTCGTGTGAACCGAAGGCGCGAAGAATGTTACGCGACGATGGGAATCATGGGTGCGGGAGTAAAAGATGATTCCGTTCGTACGGCGAAATTTGAGGGATTGTGGGGGGAACGGGTAAAGAATTGCGTTCGAACCCCGTCTTGTCTGAGAGACCCTCGTGTCGAACTGGGTCCGCGAGTTGAGCTGTGGAGAGAAATATTTGCTTGCGGGAGTAGAAAAGGGTTGCGGGAGGGATCTTCCTAACAGTCCGCGTTCCTTCTTTTCCGCAAGACTTGGAACAGGATGGCGAGAAATGGAGCTTCATCCTCCCCCGACTTTTTCTTTTCGACTAAGACTTTTTCGTACCGGGTTATAATTCATCGGAGAAGAAGAGCTAAAGCCTGTTCACATCGACTCATCGAGGCTTAAATCAGCCAGCGAAGGCTTAAACAGGGTGAACTTTCTTTCTGACAAGAGAAAATCCGTAAGTTAAGAAGTGCAAGGTAACACTTTTTGGTCTTTTTTCCTCCTCAGGCTCGAGGGCGAGGAAGCGGGCTTCCAAAGAGGCTTTATCAACACCTTCTTCGACATCGCTGCTTGTTGAAATATAACGAGACGAGGTTAACTTACTCGAGAAGAGTGCATGTTTAGAGGAAACCCTGCTGGGAGCTCTAAAGCATTACAGAAATATTGCGATAACTTAAACGGAATATCTTATGCACAACAAATTGAATCGATTTGGCTTATGCGGACTTAAAAAGTTATTAATTCAGCTACGGGGTTGATACTACAGGAAAATTTACTTAAATGTCGCAACGAAAAATAAAACAAATTAAAATGAAAAGCTGATATCGACGTATATGCTGTTCCCGAATATGGAAGTAGAGTAGAAATTACGTTCAAAGAAAATTCCAACAATTATAGGGTGAGTTTAAATAGTTGTACTACTTACACAAAAATGTAAGTATGCTCAACTTTACCGACATATTTCATACTTACGTCAGGAATTATTTCGTCCCGAACTCTTTTTTCTTAATAACTTTTTACGAACTAACTTTTTTAACATCATTCTTTCATTTCTATCGTGATCAGACAACAAATATGATTAACCAATTTTAAACCGATGCATAAGAACCGATTACGCTTTCAAGAACAAATATCAGTTGACGGACAACTATTCAGGTTAGATTGCTTGGAGGACAAGTAATACGGATTCCCTTTGTCGAGAATCACATTACTATCTTCCTAATGGGAACAGTTAATTAACAAAGCGTCTTGAGAGCATTATTCTTACGAGCAATAGGGGAAGGATTGAGGAAAAACTTATTACTAACATAATATCTTAGAATATTATTCATCCATTTCCTTCTTATAAGAATCTTCTTCACGGGCGACATTAAATAAAAAATCATGAGTAGTGATCGATTGAGAAAGAACTACGGAAACATATTCCAAGTATTTCTAAACAAAAGATAACAAAATTCAGAGAAAAATTTTGAATCTGTCTTCATCTCTAAAGTAGATTATTTTACACACAATACAATATTCCAACGCTCACGGAATTAATTCATATGATAAGTCCGGTGCATTCCCTGTCTCCAAATCTCCTTAAACTGAAAAATAGGAAACGTCGGTGAGAACGCATTCCATTTTTAGAAGGATGAACATCAGCTTAGAGACTGTTGAAAGAATCATCGAAGAGGAAAAAGAAGCGTTTCACACTGTCGTCGACTCCGGGTAAACTCGTAACCTTAAGTCACCGAATACAGCCTCGGGATTGTTTCGAAAACTAACGTTTCCACCTTCAAAATTCCCAAAGGAAACTAAAGCTCTTTATAACTTTGGACAGAAAGCGGTGCAAATGTTCCTGTCACCGAAAAAGAAAAACCCTTCCGACGTCAGACATGGTGAAACGCATACCCGCATTTGGAGAAACCTGCCCCGAGGGCGGATAAAAAAGCCAAAACAAAGATTGATTCGTTCCAACGTCCGAGTATTTTTTCGGCTCTTTCTCTGTATCTCGTGAAGAAAAAGATGGGGTCAACGTAAGCGCCGCGTGACACCGTAGGAAATGGACAGGGATCCTCAAAACGTGGGCGATTTGTCTGAGGTCAAGCAGAGGATGTGGCGCCTTCGAACGGAATTTTTATCCCCGAGAGAGGACATCCTGCACACAAAACATTTTGATTAAGCGTGAGTGAGAGAGGGACATGGGCTCCCTATGGTCGATTTCAACGGCTGTCACAGACGGTGCAGCGAAGAAGTCGATGACAAAAAGGAGAGATTTGGAATCGTTCAAGAAGATGAAATGAAGAGGTGGAGGAGACAAGGATAGAATACAATATGACCTGGTTGGGAATTTAAGCATACGGAATGAAGCTTGGAAATATAGAGTATACACAGTAGCTCCCGTTACAAAGCCGATGCGCAGGTTGACTTTTAATAATTTTAATTAAAATCTGCGGCGTATGAAGGGTGATCAATATAACCGAATGCTATAAGCCAAAAAGGTACAACTTATCTCCATCATTTTTCTTATGCAATCCAATTTAAACTAATCATAGTTCTTATCCACATTGATCTACAATACTATGGATAACACGGGACGAAATTTGTTTAAGAAAGGCGGATATATAATTAAAGGAAACTAAAGATATTAACTCAGACAGAGAATTAACCAGATTAATAATAATAACCGTTTTTAATAGTAAAATTAAGAAAACCATAGAAATTAGATTCTTGCGGTTTAAAGGAAGATATCACTTAGAATAAAGAATGATTAAAACATGTCAACTTCTCAGAAGACGCTCTACAATTCCTCGGAAGGATATAGAGATAGAGTAAAAAGAAAACTACCGGGAACTTCATCTCTTTCCACATGAAATAATCGATAACGATGAATATTGAGTTACTTTTCCTTTAAGCATAACGAGCACCAGCAAACAAATCCGCTCTGATGGTTAAGTCATTAAAGGGTTGGAAAGAAATCGATAACGATGCTGTAGACAGAGGATTTCAGCTGAGATGAGAGGGCAACGAGAATTGGTGGGCATTTCGCAAAAAAAAACTCTGGGAAGCTAAGCTTGAAGAAGACGTAGAGATGAACGGCGGTGAAATGCGAGGTAGGACGAAATAGATGCCGAGGTGCGAGGACATGAAAGCGGGAGAGGAAACATTGAAAACTCCGGTGAATTAAGGAATATCCCACCTCGGTGACGGCCGTTCCTAGAAATGCAGTCTCCGAGGAACGCATGGAGGAGACTTCAACGCGCGAGAGGAAACGATGGAGATTCTCTCCTTGACGCATAACACTGTTCTAGCGGCCCCAATGACGATAAAACATGCGAAATGAGAAGGAAAGATTAAGGATGCGTAGGCCGTGCGAGAGATGGGGGACTACGGGATTATAGGGATACGGCGGGAGGAAAATGGAGGGAAGTTGCAGATGGGATGCGAAAAGGAGAAGATAGTCGGCTGGGGGCGGAGTCGATGCGGTGTGCAAAGATTTGTGGTCGTGCTGCAAAGAGGTAGAGAAGATGAAAGGTACGTAGGAAGAGATATGGTGGTGAGGGGAAAGAGTTTGGTGAGGATGTGAAAAAGGAATGAATAGTCCGAGTGCGCATAAGGAGAGGACGCGCATAACCACGTGGCGGCTTCCAAAAGAGGAAACGAAATTTAGAACGCGAAAAAATCCTGGTATGCGAGAGAGATATGAGGAGTGCGGGGTGATAGGTAGGGAAAATGAGATGGATATTAGGAGGCAGAGTGTTTCGAGAATGAAAGAAAACGTCGTGCCCCGACCACGTCGAGGTTGAGGTCGCGGGTTCCCCGCAGGTTAACAGGCGGAAGATATGGTAAAGATGGAGAGAGGATAAGGGAACGGGGAGAGCGATGGGATGACGTGGTTCCAGAAAAAATGGGTGGAGAGACGCGACGGAAAAAGAATATTGGTGTTAGTGTGTAAAAAGATTGGATAGATAGGGAGACGGAGAAAGAGTTGGAAAATGACAAGTTAGACGACTTGAAGGAAAATGATAGCCGACGAGGGAATAGAGATAGTGAGTCGTTTAATTCCATTGAGAGAAAGTGCAGGGATTATTTTGAAAGTCTCCGAGCATGCATAAAGGGTGGACAATACCGGAGCATTGAGTGGGGATTAAGGAAGGTGAGGAGATGCCAGGATAAGGAGGGGATGAGAGAAACGGCGGATAACGGCGGGGTTAAAGAGACGGCGAGAGCTTTTCTCAATAAGGCGATGGGAAAGTTGTAGTTAGAATACGTATGAGAATGTGAGGGTATTTGGAGAGGAATACAAAACGGAAGAAGTGAGAGGATCGCGTTGGATAATCGACGACGCGGCTGTGGGAATACGTGGATGGAGAGAATGAACCAACGAGTGATGAATCTGTGTGTTTTCTTATTCGATGCTTGGACATTTACGGCCGTTTAAGACTTCATGCACAAATCTCCGAGCTTTCTGGCTTCAACTTTGCTGATAGAAGTTCGACGAACAGTTTCAACAAACGCGTGTTCATAAATATGAAGCATGTATATTAGAATAATAAATATTTCAACTTACGTCAGCTCTATTACTTTTTATCAAACACCCTTCCCTTCAAATCCTGACAACTTCCAATGCTCTCGAGTGTTGCTGTAAAACCTATCTTTTATTTTCCCTTCCTCAGCGACAGCAAATAGTTCGAAATTTTCGCTTCATTAGAAATATTTATTTTCAGCTCTATTGTGAACTATAATGATTTTTATAGAGTAATCTGTATGAAAAATAAATTACAATAAATTCTGGAGATTTTATTTTTGTTTAATACTTGTGTAGGTGTATTTTTGTTTGTGAAGGATTCATACGACAATGCATTAAATTTTATTTAATTGAAATAGTATTATTATGATCTTATAATATTGCTAATAATGTAAATATTACTATATTATATTACTACGTCAGCATCGTTGGTGGAATGGATAACATGCTAATTTCCCGGGTTCGAATCCCGGCTGATGAGAAAATTTATCTCTCAGGGTTTGGATGTTAGTGAACTTCCGCAGTTAAGATTCGAACCACACTGTAATTGTCCAGAAAGTGGATGTTTGTCCTTGTCCTTGATAATAAATAAATAAATAAAAATGTTAGATCACATAGTGTACGATTATGAACGAAAGGGGAGAGAAATAAATTCAAATTTTTAATAAGAAGTAGAAAAAGGAGCATATGCATTATTTGGGTTTAATGATAAAAGTTATATAAACGACTAGAACAGACTCACAGCAGCAATGTTTCAGATAAATAAATACATTAATCATACACTAAATAATATTACATCATTCCAACAACTTGATACGCGACGAATGCAGTTTGAAACGTAAAACACAGAAACGATGATACGCGAGTATCTCAATCATGAAATACTTGTGATCGGAACAAGATCGAGTGGATTAGAATTTTCATGGGAATCTTTTGGGCTTCGTATTGGAGGCTAATCCCATTTAGATCGACAACTGAGAATCGTTTTAGACGGAATGCGTCACTTGGGTGAGTGACGCGTCTCTCGAAGAAACGGATTATACGGTGGTATTTGGTGGGTCCTTATAGTGTGAGGAGGGCGAAGGTGTGCTTTGGTGAGGGCGCCAGTGGGGGGCTGTCTGAGGGCGGGCAGGGGGCCGAACGGGGAAGAGGTCGCACTGGACCTGTGTCCGTCCCCGCTGTCCCGTAACTCAAGAACCCCACTCAGTGGGAGGGCTCACGGTGCAAGTGTATTCCGTGGACTGGGTAAGGCGGCGGCCGCACCGTCGGAGGGCGGGAGAGAGTCCCGCGGAAGGAATAAGGGGGTTGGATTGGAGGATTGATGGTACGGGAATCCCTCGAAACCTTTGGAGATCCGCAGCACCATCGGTGCCAAATACATAATTCCGCACCACCGCCTCGTTAAATTCCAGGGGCCCACGTGAAATTACGCCCGACTAGCACGCCAATACACCCCCGAAACCGGCTGCGAACAGCTTATATACATCGAGAGTAAAGGGACAGAGGATTTATGGATTCGTGTTTCTACTTAATGCCTCTGAAGCTTTATACGTTATGTTTGAGCGAAGGTGAACAGGATGGAGCACAAAATTTGCAGATTGCTAAGTAAGCTATAATATAATTTTTTACGTTTTATAATCCGAAATAGGTGGTTTGACTTTTTTGTCCTAGATACAAGGAAGAAAACGAAAGTGGAATGTCAGGAAGTTGCATAAAAGATATTCGAAAGGATGAAAATCTTAGACCTTCAAACAGTAATGGGAAGGAAAATAAATAAGAATTAACCTGTATGAAAAAACCCTTCAAATAATTTTACCTGGTTTAATGAATGAATTTTTTTTACCAATATACCGTAAATTTCTGAGATCATATAAAACGAGATTGGAAATTGGAAACGATGTCACAAGCAAAATTTAAAAACCAGAACATCATCAGTATTTAAAGATAAATTTAATACGATAAACATAGGGTGGCCTTTTCAATTCCAAACTCACCGGTCGAAGAGATGTTGATTCTTAATCAAATATTACACTACGTTAGTCTCCATTTTAATAAGATTTTTAAAATTCCAAAGATTTAAGATTTTAACAACAAAAACATACTTCATACTGTGTTTCATTTCAACTTCAATCCCTTCCAATGAGCCTTCTTTTACTAAGAAAATTTCATTTCATCCATTTCATTTAATGTTTTAGGAATGCAAAAGTTAAGAGTAAAGACAAATTTTCTTCAAACTCAGCACAGACATGCGATGGAACAAAATAACAAAATTTCAACAACAATACAAGATAAGTGGAGCGGCATAACAGGTCCAATAATTGACAGATTCCTTCATCCTCGGATCAAAACATTTTCATCCTCAATTCCCTATCGCGAATTAAATGAGCCGGCGTTGAAGAGAGGCTGTTAGGAAATTAAATTTTTAGACCGGCCTCTTTTTCAGTCAGTCGTAAAATATCGCGCCCCTTATGCCATAAAGAGCTATAACAACGCTATACATTTACGATGATTCCTGTTTTTATTAAGGCACAGGTCACATTTTAACGACAAAACGACTCCATTTCTCATCCCTCTTATCTCAAATGTGGCGGACCATTATGGGCGGTGGGGGGCACTCGATGCGGACAAAGGACTGACTAATTTGCAGCAGATAGAGACGGTTCAGTGGACCGGAAGCCAACGTCGGTATAAATCCCTTTCTCTTCCAACGACTCGCAAAAAAACTGCGCCAGGTCCGGAACGATTCCAACAAAGAGCAACATCTGGCAGCGAAAGAATGAGTGACGAAAATCCAAATGAGACGGAGAAATACGGTCTTTTGGAATGGGAGCTCTTTCTTCGCTTTGGTGGTTTTTGGCTCGGTAAACACATCAACGGGCGCGACCGGACAGATCAACGCAGGTCCAGCTACGATGGCGGGTTAAGAAGATCGGCGACGAAGGATTTAGTGATGGGAAAAAAAGCTTGGACGTGCAGAGCCTCCGAGCGGAAGGAACAAGAACTACGCGGGATGGGAATGAGTTTGCAGGATCCTTTGGCCAGGAAACGGCGGGAGGTCAATAAGTCAAATTCTTCCGAGGCAAGAGGTGTGCATTTAATTATAGGTTGTCAACCCTGCCGGATCTCACAGCGGCATGGTAAGGCACATTTCGGCTATGGTTTTGAAAAGAGTCGCTACGGACGGCAACACGTGGGTGACGTTGGACAGGTGAAGTCAAAAGGCAACGGGTACCAAGATGGATGCACCGAGCAGATAAGACTCGGTGCGACGTGGAACCGTAGAACTATCCATTATGGGAAATAACAGGCTACGAAAATCCCGAATGAAACCGCGAGCGAAGGGAGATAAGGCTGTCAAAATGGTAAATAAATGATTTACGTCTCGTTTATTTAAATTGCGCGCCTTATCGCCCGTTTCACATACCAGCCGACCATCAATAACAGTGTCGAAGGAAATGATGGTAACAGTTATTTGAATGGATTTCGTTTAAATCTTTAACTTGCGGTGACACAAATTGAAAAGTATATTTGGGGTTCCGTGAGTCTCGGACACTTCCTAAATAGCTTTCTGTTCATCAATAAAGAGATTAAATCTTCCTGGAGTGGAGGCGGGATATGCGAGCGACTAGATGCGAGTAGCCATGAAAATAAATGCCAACACGTGCGGTCTTAGAAAACATGTCCATGATAAGTGAAACTTAGTTAACAGGGCTCCATCGATACTGTGGAATTCAAATCAAATGAAATATCCGTCAGACTCCTTCGAAAGAATTAAAGTCGTTTACGTATATAAAAATATATACGCGATATAAAAAATAAATAATAAAATAAAACAGCTGATCATAATCTGGAGGAGTTAATCTATAAAGCCAATAAAGATCGTTTTATATGGCCAATATACGAAAACATTCGAAGAATTTTGATTGATTTCGCTTTGGGAAATACTAACGCAATCTAAATCAACTTTCCCGACCAAAGTTTTGCATACCCAAATTATAGGTTCAGGTTAGCATAAAAAATAACACGAATGTCAAAATTTTTGACTAACTATAAAGATAATCTGAATTAGGTCGAAAACTTTAGTCATAGCGACTTCAATTTAGTTATAATTTCAGACACTATCTCTGAAAAACCAAGCATCAACGCCCAATTGAGAATATTATAGTGGCCCAACCAGATGGAGGTGGCAGGTGGCAAGCAGGTGGAAGGCTGCTTCAGGCTAAACAAGTATCTAAAAGTGGACCTTCAACTGCATTACAAATACAAAGACAGCCGAAAGGGTTATTGGAGATACAATTCTCTCCTTAGTTACCTAACAACCAGAAACTAATTTAGAAGAAAATACGAGGGGATATTAACCAAAGATAATACTAATTCCATCTTCTATAAAACTTTTCGAGAGTTGATAACGAAAAAGAGAAGCGATGGAATGAAGATTACGTACAGATAAATTTTTACATAAAAGACTATTTATAAAGTAAATAATAAATTTGATTATTTTAAAATATTTGTTTCAAGTTCAGATAAAAAAAGTGAAAATATATGATTCTAAAAGAATCAAAATGCCGTATGATTAATTTAATACTCAGCTAAGAATAAAAATGACGATTGAGATAAAAGATGTAAAACATATGAAGAGGCGATTAAATTAAGAAACGCAACTTCTCCAGTTTCGACTTGCCATTAAAGTTAGCTGATGCACAGGTTTCATCGTAAAGAGCGTAAATAAATCGCTTTATTCTTGAGAGTGACTATATAAGAATCTGACTGGAGTCGAATATATATTATTATTATCTACAATTATTGATGTCGAATGATAGGGAGAAGAAAAATATTGAAGGAATTCATTTATATCTGTACACATTTTCTTTTACCGTAAAGTCATAAACGCATTACTATACACATATATGTATTTATTGATAAGAAGATAAGATCAAAAGTCCTCCAGATCTAAGAGGAATCATCAGGAGGTACCTAATTTTATACTTTTAAATATTTTTACAAGGTTTTGTAGTAACATTTCACAAATGAGTACTATATATGCATATATGAGTACTATAATGAGATAATACAGCATGTATGAGTGCTCACGTGATACTCATTTAAGTTAGCAATGAAATAACTGTCCTAATTTTTAGTACTATTAAAAATAAATTCAACACCTTACTCAAGAATATTTTAAGCCTCCTCTTGAACTTCACTCACAATTTTCCCTAAGATTTCAAGATGGGGATCACCCATCGAAAACAGGATTAAAAATCTTCTTCAATAATCTCCAAACGGATATATCTGATAGACTGCCTGATTAATGGGCCGCGAAAAATATACACTAACTGTTGTGCGTCTGTTCACTTCGCTTAAAGGAACGTCTATCACCGCCGCTCGCTATTGGAAGAGAGGGATGGGGAGGAGGTCGCAACATTCGGCGACAACGCAAAATCTCCGTTGGTTGGGAGTGGCATCTAGAAATAAAGAAATAAGACCAGATTCTCGAACCAAACTTTTATCGAAGAGACAAGGTTCCTGCTCGTTATCTAGATTCCTACCTGTCCATCCCTATCCGCAGTGACTTCAACGAACGACGGACGGTCACAGTACGCAATCCAGTTACGCATAAAATACGAGTAAAATTATTACTCCTTTATCATACTTGCGCTCCCCTCTTATTATATGCACCTCATTTGTCACGAAAATGTCTTAATTTCTCACGAAAACAGATGGAGTGATATCCCCTAAATAGCATTGATGAGGATCTTAATCGGGCGCAATCTTTCTCGTACTTGCACTTGTCATGGATGTCACAATTGCATCTCACCCTTCCTTCTTCCCCAACCCATCACTCTTCCTCACAATCCCACCGAAACACCACGTCAGAGTTGCCGAACGTCTAATTTTTGTTTATAGCCGTGTGTCAACTTAACGCCAGCTTAACGCCGCAAACGATAATTATCGGAGAAAAATGTTTGAAAAAAGGAATACTCCGTGGGCGGCTTAGCTAAGGTGAGAGCAGAAATGATTGCCTCGATTTTTCAAGAGTTTGAGGAAATTCCGCGGGCAGTATTACATGCGTTACTCGTACAAAAGATGATTCAAACGAGACCAAAACAAAATAACTGATAGAGTGTCATACAAACGTTTTCGTTAATTTTACTTAAGGTAGGGACACAGAGATAATATTAACTATTATTTGTTTATCACAAACAGACATACTTACCAAACTACATGTGATAAAATAAATATAGGGATGATCCCCTAACAGTAAGTTATATAAAACCTGATGATGGCCTGACTAACAACCGGTCGTAAAAATAATCAGTGGAATTTACAAAGTTTTAATTTAATTCACAGACTGCAAATTCGCATTATCCGGAATATGCAAGCTTACCATTTCAACACATTAATTTTTGATTTAGAAAGATGAAAGACAGAATGACATCCTACATCGAAGCGGAATTAAATTCCACATCATAACTACGGAAGAAAAAGAGCGGAATTTCGCTGACTTCGAATCAGTAACCGATCAAGAGATCAAAGAACCATGCGAAAATATATTTTGAAGTAGAGCGTACAGGAATAACTACCATGAGAAGGAAGCAAAAAACGTTCACTCTGAACACTCGAATAAAACTAGAACTATCGGAGCCGTTCATCAAAATCCAATTAAGCAATTAGTCTTAAAAATCTTCCTCCGATCTGAGTGGAGGATAGAAACGAACAAAGATTTCTCGGAACTGATTCGAATTTGCGCTGGAAAGCGACAAAGGAGGATCGCTGATCGAGGGGCGCAAAAATTTATTCGTAAAACACTCCGAGATTAACAAACGCTTTGGCCGTTCCCTCCGGACACCGAAGAGTGAGCGCAGATTGGGAGGAGATTGGAAGAAAACCGCAGGAAACTGGAAAAGGGATTCGCGCTGAAAGAGGAGACTACTCCTTAGTCCAAGATGAGGCAGAGAAGAAGCGCCCTTGTGAACAGACGGGGAAGATGACGATATAGTGGCAGATGGAGTGAGATAAAGAGGTGATGGAAGGCGATAGGAATGGGAGTTTGGGATGGACCGGGAGGATGGAGGAACAAGGAGGTAGAGATAAGAAAGATAAAGAGATGGGAGTGGAAGGGACGATGCTTCCATAGAGGGATAAGAGGAAGAAACAAGGTCGAGAGAAGAGACTTAGAAAATTATATCCACCTTTCGAAAGAGTAATTTCGCACGAAATCTTGTCGCGGATTCGGGGAAATGAGACCGCAAGGAGGAATGAACTTCGTCGCAGAGTACCTTCTTCTAAGCCGCCGGGAAACTTCCATCCTCATACTCGGATCCCTTATTCCGCTCGAGACGCAGTCAAATGAATCCCTCATAAATCAGCTCTTGAGGTGCTCAGGGTTGAAAGGAATATCGGGGGACGTAGTGTTGAAAAAGTTTAGTTGCCAAGGAAAATTGATAGGGGCAAACAAACCTTCGCGCGAAGAAGAATAATTAACATAATAAAGAATGATAAGTCTTAAATTCTTCATCCGTCATTTCCGTCACCCGCTACTCCCGGCCATTACGCATGGATCGAGGAATTTCGAGAGAGCATTTTTTCCTCCGCATTTTATCGTGACAGGTGATCGCGACGAATAAAAACTGGGAGACGACTCTCGGAGCGTACAAACCCCGCGTCTACGCGCAGATCACAAAAAATGCATTTTACGAGACTTACCGCACCTTTCTGCTCTCCTGGAATGAGACGCGTAAAAAATCAGCAAAATCAAAATAGAGATATTTTGAAGTTTCGACTGCAAACCACTGATGGCACCGATATGGGCAGCCGTGAAAAATGTTCGTCAGAGCATTTAGATGCGATTACATGTTTCGTTCGATTACGGTGATCTAATATAAAGGGCACAGATGAATTCGGCAGTTCTGGAATCTCGGCTGAAGAGCTCCACTCTAAAATGACTATAACGATGGCAAATTTAATCTCTTTAAACATTTACCTACAGACCTGTTAGGCCTTGACCTTCGCGTACTTGCAAATTTCTTTATTAAGAGACGAGGGGAGGATGAAATGATTTGCATTCCAACGAAGGAGAGCGAGCTTCGCACCATTATCAAACCTCAAAGGGAAAAGGGACAAACAAGCCTCAAAAGACACCCACCCGAAGGAGGACAAACAACCGCCCGTTGAAGAAGTGACGAAAGCGGAGGCTTTGAAAATAAATACACCGCAGAATGGGGTATGGATTTAAGGCATAAGCCTTTCTTTCCTCGATTCGACCCTTTATTCCCTGAGCGACGTACTGTATGCAACCTACGCTGTGAGACGCATAACAGAGGTCAAAAGACGTAGATGTATGGAAGCGCTCAATTACTTTGCCCCGGCGGTGCGTGTGAAGTTCGCCCGCGCCTCCACAGACCGTTTCGGCCCATCAATTCTCATCTATTTCTGTCCCCTTTTCCACGTCGCCTCTCCCCTTTCGGCTTATAGAAAAATGAATAAAGAAAGAAGGCGGAGCCTGGAATTTGCGACGCGTAAGAAACGCATTCGTCAAGACGATGAAAAGAGAGGGAAAACGAGAATAACCAGAGCAAATCACGGAGGGAATGTTCAGGGGATGGGAATATCTCATAAAACGACGCTTTGTTTCTGAGGCGTCCACGGAATCTGGCGGACGGATATGCCATCTTACAGGTTCCGCTTGGAGATGGTTCCGATGAACTTATTTTGGAACGATGAACACGAATTGTGTCGAACCGTCACAAGACGGCACCATTAATACGGAAACTAAACGCCGAATGGATCGACTACAAATTGCCGGGCATTGAAGTCTCCCAGGACAAAGGTTTTCGAGCATGAAATTATGCAAGTGCCTCGACGACATTTTACTCCATTAACCTTTCGAGAGAATGCGTTTTGATACATCTAATGCAATCAATTCGAAGAAAACATATGTTATTCATGAAAACCATGACGAGGGATTGGAAAACTCGAAGGTCACGGACAGAAAGTGATAAAAACTACGATATGTGTCCTCAATCTTTGTTTGGGCGTGAAAAACTAGGGAATTTATTTTCTGGAAAGGAATGCCGATAGAATGGCGTCATCTATTTTACATATGCGGAATCTATATCTTGTCATTTGTCATGTGAGCTCGGGTATGGAAGAGACGAGGGGTCACGGTCACCCGAGGTAAGTCAGCAATTAACGATACTTCCAGCAGAAACAAATATTTTCGACCGTTGAATGACAAATAACGTTTCATAATGAAAAAGTTATAACATGCAGACCATAAAAGCGAACTGAACGTAACAATAGTCAAATGACTGAACAAGAGACAGCGATTTTTCATAAGTATGAAAAACTAAAACTGTATTAGTACATAACAGACCGATAGGCACTTAAATGATTCCATCCCGTGGCTAAAAAATTGCATCTATTACAACAAATGTGAGAGATATTCTAGACTCGACACATAGAGATTAAACACTGATTTCAGCTCAATAACTCTGCATAGGCACTCCGAAAAGACTAAGTTACTTGAGGAGAATCGCAATAATAACTTGAAGCAATCTGAAAAAACGGCTACAATCACAAGGGCCTTTCCCATTGATGGAGGAAGGAACGATTCTTTACGAAAAACACAACAAGGGATAGTTAACCGATATGACCACTTCGCGTGCATTCCTTGCATCATCCACGGAATCTTCGACCCTCGCACAGTATAATAAAATTTCCATTTCCTGTCCCCATCTCATGCGAGAGATGGTTCTGAAATATGGCCGCCGATGAGGCCGCACATAAACAAGCCGCGTGTGCTGCAGTAGCGAGCTGCGGTGTAAGATTTCCGCGCGACGCGGGATTACAAGCCACGTGAGGGTGGGGAATATGATCGATTGGGCGGGGAAAACATTTCCTTTCGATTATTATTGAAGGACGATGTAAATTGAACGCGCGACACGAGAATAATGAGTCGCGCTGAGATTGCAGCTCCTTGTAACTTAATATCGGGAGAGGTTCGCCTTTCCTTCGCGACCGCTACGAATATATTGGGGATCCGTGCACGAATCGTTCGCTTTTTTCAAGGCTGCCGCGAAATGAGATGTCTTCGCGTAGTCTGCAAGGTAACGCTCCGACTGGCATCGTGATAATATTTCGCTTAACAAGGGTGGATTAAAAAGTGAGGAGCGCGGAGGGGAAAATAAATCGCGCGCTGGATAAACCGAGAATAATCGCGTGAAATTAACTAGAAACGAGGACCGATCCGGCCTTCCCTCGGGCGATCTATTCCACTCGGTAGCCGATGAAATCAGCTTTCCAAACGAGGAGATGAGGAGGAAATGTGGCGTTCGTTAAGTACCCGATCTTATTGCGCGCAGATATCTTCCGAATGTTTAACAGAGGAGAACAAACGACGGCGAAGGAAAAGGTACCTAAAACTGTCTCGCATAACGAGGGAAATATAACGTCATAACGCGACTGCGGGGCATAAATTCGCTCCGGGCATCGACAACCGCGACTGTGTCCAGTCGTTTATCTTTTCGCGCTGTATAAGGGAGAGCGGTCTATATATCGTCTCGATCGATCTGTCATATCCTCGGCATTAGAGAGCCATGTTCGCATCGACTGGGTGACGTATGAGGGCGTTCACACCGACTATTCATTGCTCGCGAACATAGGATTGCTCGAGCCCATCGCAAATTCAATGAGCGGGCGTTTGGACGAATACATTTTTCCGGATATGGACTACAAACCTAAGAGGAATGGATGAGGAGCAAATAGCTACTAAGAATGCGCTAAATGCTAACCATCGAGGATGTAATTCGTTAAAGGTGTAAGGCAGGTTACGAACGGCGTTGCTGTTATACCCTTACAAGTTGGAAAACGCGTTGGAACCAATTAATAGATTACATTGATCATAAAAATCGTTCGTGACTCCTAACACCTAATGTTATAGGTATGATGAAATATGTAAGTAACGATATGTTGAGAGGATGACATGAGCACAGATGCTGAGGATGGACAGTTAAAAGGCTACGAGATTCAATGGGCTGAATTACGGACGATAAAATTTAATGGGATGAACAAATACATCTTCATTTCATTTTTGTCTTATGAAAATAAATGGAAGGTTAGAAAAAGCTGTTTCATCATAGCAAATGAGAAAATTCATTATAGTTCTCTATCTGCAATAATAGAGAAAAAAGAGACATTTGAGCTCCTTTTGTAATAAATGGAAATTGCTTACAGTTAAAATTCTTTACGCAGTGGGAAAAGAGATCACATGGTCATCAAAGGCCCACGTCCGTAACTTTAATACTATTTGGCTTTGACTCGAATCCACGTCATCTAATCCACTAACATAGGATTAAAACGGCTTCGCGAAGCTATTTAAAAGCTCTATGCTTTTAACATAAACCCTGGAAGATATGTTTAAGAGATTTTATACCTTTAATATTTTAACCTCTACTCATTATTTTTCGTAAGGAATACAAAAATTTTTAACCCACACTTAATTTCAGTGTAAATATCCTTTTCACTCAAAAATTAAGTTTTAATGGCTATTCTGCAAAGAAAATTTTTTGCAGTCAAACGTACGATACAGTGGGAGCGAGTCATCTAAGGGTTAGTCCACCTAACCACGCATGATTCAACGGTAAAGATCGCGAGAGGTATGCTCTACACATGAAAGCCATGTTTCGTCATTCACTGTCATTGATTGACCACAAGAGAGCGTAACTATTGGACCCTAAAGAGATAAATTGCAATTCAAATAAGTTTTGATCTAATTACACTATAAATATTAATAGAATCAGGGTAATTTGAGATTGACGACTTTCCCTTACATAAAAATCCCATAGACTATAACTATAAAACATTAGAATTCGTCAGCATATATATGCTTAATCCTTCCCAAATACCATAAACGATTAAAATTTCCAGTTGTCATTCAAAAAAAATGAGAAAGAATACGGGGAGGGTGGAGGCCAAGAGAGACATCGAGAACCAAAAAAGAAAAGGAAATTTACACACCCACACTCTCTCGAGCAGCGCTCCAAATCGGATAAAAACCGAAAAGGGGGCAGAGGTTCTTTCGCAGGGACCCAAGGACCCGGAACGTATAAACATGGGGCATTAGTTAGAATCGAAATGGGAGTGGATGAAATGAGAGGATTAAACGAGGGCGGCTTCTTTACGCTACGGAGACGCCCAACAGAGATTTTTGGTCCGTAAAAAATGTATTCGCGTTGTGGGGGAGAAACTCTAAATGAATATTCATAGAGAAATATAAATATATTTAAACGGCGCTAAACATGGCACGTGGAATTCACATTCATCATACATCCAAAAATTACAAATGACAAGTCGGATGAATTTTAATTGATGAACAGAATAGAAATATTTTCAAATTTTATCAATTGTTAACGTTAGGTTCAGGAATACTATCTTTTAAAGGAGCGTAAAATGCGGTCTTGGTGAACCTGAAATAAACTAATGACTGCAAATTGTGATAACACAAATGAGCGTTCAAATCTACGAAGAATTTAAAGAGAGAGAATTATTATAGATTAACAGACACAATGACTTGAGAAATCGGTTTACTATTTCTCCATTTATAACCAAAAATGCTCGATACAAACGAATACCAAATAATTTCAATATACATTCCTAGAATCTCGAAAATTTCTATCACCAAGATGTTCGGATTTTTGCTTTAATTAGCTTGTGAACATAATTCTCCTTTTCTTTATCAGATTTGTGGACAAACGGCATGATTCTTGGATCCACGAACGAGAAAGAACACTGCGTTTGGCAATCCTATCCCGAAGGTAGAAACAAATGTAATCTCTTATGAGTGCCGTGGGAGAAAGTGGCCCTGTCGTGGTGGTCCCCCGCCCTTCGGCACGACAACACCCACGCCGTATCACAGAGCCTTCCTCTCGAAAAACTTGTCTCTCTTCACGGTTCGATTCATAAAGGGACCCCGCCCACCCGGACGATTCATAATTTCCCGGGATATCCTTCTTCTTCGAAAAGGGATATAAATCCCCGGGGGGATAGGCAATCAATGAGCACCGTTTCGAAAGGGATATAGGAGTTATTGGACGGACACTACAGCTTAATGTGGGCGTTTCCCTCGCGGTCGCGGCACGACTTACCAATTGCTTTCTTTTCGACCTCGTGTCCTTCGTGGTCGCCACGGATTGAACGAGTAAATAATTCGAAACCCCTTTCGATCGAGTGTGGATGATGGATGGACTCTTGTTCCCTTCCATCGATCGCTGTTCCGCCACGGATTTCGAGTTTCCCAGAGAATCCGAGGCGCGTTTACTATCGTGTGACAAGACAAAGAGTATGGAGTGGATAATCAGTTGGAATGAGACGACGACGGGTAACGATTCGTTGAAAGAGTTGTTCTGGCGTGAACTGCAGACGAAAAGACTTGGGCAATTTGTTACTCGAAAATTTAACGAGATGACATATGTAGTCAGAATGCTTTTTATTAGAGCCGTTACGATCCATCTGAACCAAGTGAACTTTCACAGCTAATATATATTTATGCTTCAAAACACGTTATTCTGCTTAAATTGAACTCGATTAAAATGCAAGAACCCTATTTCCGTTGATATTTATTGAACGTAAAACGGGCGTTGGAAAATAATCTTGGCTATTACATATACTCACATATGAACCTCAACCGCGCGTAGAAATCAACAGTAAAAACATTTGTCATTTTCCGCGATGTTATCGGAATCTATAGCTTTCGTATGGAGGTATGATGTGTGAGAGAGCGGGATAATCGAACAGTATAATACGGGTATTAATACTTCAATTGATAAATACGCTAAGTGAATATGAGTGAAGCGAATGTTCAGAAGGAGATAAAAAACGTCGACTCCTGCTCTGAAAACATTCCGTGAATGTTTTATGACACATTGCAGCAATGAAGCCGTAACGAGGAGCGGCAATGATGTCATCGACTTCACATCGCGAGAAGTCTTTTCAGGTCGCTCAATCGGAAACCAGAGAATAATAAAGTTTAGAATCGCTGGATCACAACGACCAGAAGCTGATAAAATCGAAAATACAAACAACTCTACGCGGTGCTAGAGGAACTTCATTTTGAAGAGGATGATAAAAATTCTTTGGAGAGGAAATTTTAGAGAAATTGTTTAATATCGTTTTCGAAAGGAAACGGTTTACAACTTCCTCTTAAAAGCACTGTAAATCAGTCTCACAATGGTACATTTCGAGAAGGTGCGAATCGCAATCGATGGGATGGCTTACGATACGCGTCACTTATTCCGATTTTTTATGGCTCTGGAAATACGTTCCCTCCACCGGCGAAGAAATGGCCTCTCAGACGTCGTTATTGCATCTTATAGTTCACGATTAAATTATTTTATGAGGGAAAATAAATTAAAAAGGCTTTTAATGACTCGGGCTGCTAAGCGTGTCTCATGTCACCTCCTGTAACATTGATGGCCCACCTTTCCCCATTTTCGGCATTTTTATTGTTGCGGATCGAAGCTGTTTTTTATTAACAGCCTCTATGTGCTGCTCATTCAATTTATTACTTCTCTCGATTTATTCATTTATTCATCGGAAACTTTGTCTTAAAATGCTCCTCATTTGCATGATCAAACAGGAAAGGACAGAAAAAATAATACCCACACCTTTGGAATTAATGATCGCAAAATGGAAATTTCACCTCGTATATCTAAAGGTTTCGGAAATAACAGCTCAATATCGATTTGAACATTCCCAATAAACATTCTTAACATGATGCCCATGGGAACAGCAAAATTATATCATTCGAGTATATTTAGACTCGATGTTATATGTAAAATAACCTATGAATGAATATATAATGAACAGAAGCTTTGATGAAAATTCTTCTATCTCAGAAACGAGTGAATATTATATGTATAAAAGAATGAAAAAAAAACAGAGAATTAGAATGGAGTTTATTTACTGTAAATATGAATCCACCCTTTGACTTCAAAGCAAATTTTCGAAGACTTGAGTAAATACTTAAAAAATGACATGTGGGTGCAAAATGCAATTCGCGAATTTCAGCGAATAATTCGCTAGGGTGACCACCCCACCGGCTCCATCTCCACCTTACGGCAAAGGAGAAGTGAAAAGAGGTCAGAGAGGGCGAAGAAAGTAACGTGCGGAGGAAGAGCGAGCCATTGCCGTGTTACGACCTCTTCTCCACGAGCGAAGATAAGCAAGTGCTGGGCAACGAAATTTAATAACCAGCTCATTGAGATTACGAGAACATGTCCTCTCGGGAGCCACCTTTCATTATTACTCGATAGAAAAATTCTATACCCTACTCACGATCTCCGCTCGCTTTAGACGTACTCCTCGATCCCATAAAGAACGGATAAACGCACGGCACGCCTACACGCGCCCTTACGATAGCGACCGTTCCCTTATCTCTGCCGCAGGCAGTTCTTCGAAAACGTTCGCGGGGAGGAGACACGTGACGAAAAGAAATAAGAGCGCAAAAATCGGTTGTCGAGACCCTTTGTCCCCGGAGAATCATCGAACGCGATAACGTTTTATGAATTCGCATCTCCTGCTACGTCAGAGGGGAACAGCGGGAGACCCTTGGCCACTAGGCTGCCCAGCGGGTCGGCGAGAGCAAAGGGTAAAATGGGGAAGAAACAAGAGAGACTGGATGGAGGAAATAATAAAGATGTGTCTTATCTTCTGAGGAGCACTGCCCGTCACATACATTAGCGAGCCATTACGGACAGTGGACGGGGGAGGTGGCAGTGGGAACCAAATGGGAGTGTGGGAGGCAGAGCGTTTGACTGGCAGACGGGGGCACCGCTGTATCCCTCCCCTTCTTCATCGGCGGCCTCTATATACTACCTCATTTTATTCTAGACATCTCAAACCTCACGTCAAAATAATAAACAGCGCGGAGAGGGGGGAAGTGCGATGAAGACGAAAGGGGTTTAGAAATGGAAAAGACACTTTTGTGAAGGAGTTGAGGAAGTTGCCGATGGGTATGGAAAGACGAATTTGGAAAAAAGAGGGACCGCTGCGATGGTCCGAGGCGTTAAGTGCACTTCTGGGAATGTGCGGAGAGCAGATGAAAAAAATGTGAATCGTGAAAAACTGAAAAGCGACGAAATGCCGACTTGTGTAAAAAATGCCATCGAGAGTGTTTTTACGCCGAAGGAAATGTTTCCACAGCCCAAAAAGCTTTCCTTTCCGAAGGATTCCAGCATGCGATGATAAATGGAAAGGTGGAAGCATTTCGGATGAGAACGACTAAATTTCCCACCTCCAACTCACAGCTGACGCAATTTCTTATGAGAGAAAATTAAAAAAACTTTGTTAAGGATAATGAAGGCTATCAATCTTAATATACATTCAGATTTCTATCTATGTATAGATCGAATATTAAGAAAATTAAATCACGAATATGCAACAATATAATCCGAAAAACACATCGACTGCAGAGGATACTAGATATTAACTTAGGGAACTATGATGACGGTTCTGAATAAAACCATCCAAACCAAAACCTAGTAGTACTATGAATGAAAAATCAACCCAATAATTGGTATAATTACTCTCTTTCCGTTTAAAACCAGTTATTTTTGATATTTAATCATCACAGATGTACAATGTGATTTTATGGGAAAGTGGACGAAAGGAGGTTGTGTCAATAAGTGCAAAATACATTGAATCAGAATTTTGTCGTCAACTGATACCTCATTCTTTATAAAGAAACACATTCCAAATAATTTCAAATTCACCTATACTAAGAAAAATTATTGCCATGGATTTGGTAATTACAGATGAACGATTTTGGATGATAGAAAATCGAATGGCCAGGAGATACTAAACTAATTCTTAAGAAGACTTAAGAAAAGTTCCTTTCATTCACTACATTTTTTATGCCAATATCATTCTATGACGCCAGTCACAACACATTATTCACTATAGAATATTTGTAAGCATTCTAAATTAATGCAGTCAACATAATTCATTGGGAAGTTAAAAGATGTTAACAGATCTAAATCCACAAAGATACATCGAAGTGCTTCAATTGGAGCCATTTATATTTACGTGATGTTGTACCTAATACAACGAATGAGAAAACAAAACATGAGCGCATAAATAGAGTGCGAAATAAAAGTGAATCGATTTTGAAATTGAAATAGAACGAGCGATTTCAACGGCCCTAACAGGACAATGCTTATAATAAAATAAAAAGGAAATGTTCATTTCTAAACGAAACGATCGAGGAAATTCCTCTTAAAATAAGCATGTGCTCAAGGCACTTAAATACAGTTAATTGGGTGGGAGGCGATAAAAAATTGAGTATTTGCATCAGCACGTGAAAGAGTTGTCAGAGAGCATCTTGAGTGCTGAACATAGACGGATGATTTGAAGAGGGACTGGTCAGCTTAACGTTATGGCTTGTCTATATTCCTGATCGAAGGGATAAGCCAACGAAAAATGTGCTTACGTCACTGGGTGGCAGGTTCTTTGTGGAGAAATTAAAAAATAAAGGAATCTCTATTAATCTACGATGGGAACGTGTACACTCAATGGTATCTTGACATTAAATTACCATGGAGGGGTTTGCAGCGCACCTTGCGGCGTGATTCAGAGCAGAGAAATGCATCGGGAATGACGTTTCGAAATAAAAAAGCTATCGAATTGACCTTAAAAGGTCACCATCTCCTCGAGTATAGATTTGACATGTTTACTCATCGAATAAGGTTTCATACGCGGATAAAAACTAAGGAGGTGTGAAAAAAGATGGAATCATGAAATAGTAGGACAATTTCTACCTAGAATTTATAACCAACAGGATAGCTACCGAATGCCGGTATGAATCGCCTTTTTAGCAGATTATAATGATTCCCCCTATGACCATTTTTGATTAAAATAAAATCACTACAAATACTCAGACATTTAATAATAGAATCTACTAGTGGTGAATGGCCACTTCTTCGCGAACACAAATTAAAATGAAAGATCACAATCGGTACAGACGAGCTGCCACAAATAAAAAAATAAACCGTTAAAGATGCAAAAATATATTCGAATATTTGACAGGAATTCCTCAACTTAATGAAAATTAGCTTCTTTGTTGCGATATTGATATTGATGAACGTTACCCTAATTCGCAATCAATAGTCGAACTGAGCAATAAATCTGATCATTTTATTTTCTTATTGATGTTTTCGAGAAAAAGAAAGTTATCTATATCTCAGTACTATATGATGAAATAATTTTCTTGTTTCATTATTGCTCACAACAGAAATCAAATTTTTTGAAACAACGATATCTATGACAGGTTGCCTGTGAAATAGTTCTTATATTGAATAAAATAACAGCCATAGACTAAACATCTACTAAACTACTTCAATCACTAATTCGAGAAGTTCATTTACTCATGGATACGCTACATCGAATCTTAAAGAACAACTTTACAGTGAGCTTAAGCCAGATGAAAGGCCGTGCAAAACACGTGGAGCATGTTAAGTCATCGCCGATTCAATTCGCCACCTGCGGATCAAAGGAGATCCATTCCCAAAATTAACACGTTCCCTAACGGAATTATATCCGCTATCAAATATGAATAGACCCGTAGCAACCCCCTGGGCGCACTCTACCCGAACCGTAAACAATGCAAAAACCAAGACAACCGAATCGAATCCCACGCAGGCTTCTTCCGAGACGGGCATCAGCGTTCGCGGGAGTATCTTAAAAGAGACGAAAAAGGCAGTGGACACAAAAGGAGATGACGATAGGAAGTGAAGAGATCGCTCAACGAACAAATCTATTTCCTATCGAGACGTTAGTTAAGAGGAGGTCATGTTCCATCTTGAAAGGGGTCGCGGGTCAAGGTTTTAGGAGTCGAGGCGTTCAACAGGTTGCCGCGGGTTATGCTGCTAGAGATGACGTCGGCCATCCTTTTGTCTCACGCACAAGGCGTTAAATTACGCAGACGAGTTAATGGACATTTCGCCCGAGAGAGGGAGTCCTTTGAAGGGGGATATAAATATGAAGAGGACGAAGGAAGAGAGAAAGAGGAAATACACAGAAGTAGAGAGGGAGCAGTGCGATGGTGAAACGGTTGTACCCGCGTTGATTAGCGGGGAAACTGAGATCGGAAGATTATCCAGTGGTCCCGATGGTTGCCGGAAGGGGAACGTAAATTTTGCCGCGAAGAGATAAGGAGGAAAGGTTTTCATAGGTTTTGTATGAGGAGTCAACAGCGAGACCAAAAGGAATGCAAATGGGGAGGAGATTCGTTGATTTTTTTGGGAAGAGGAAGACATCCCACGGATGCTGAAAGGCACGCATAAAACATATGAAAGGACCGCGATTCGATTCCCTGATACGACACACTCGGTTACCTCCACCAACAGATGCGCTTTCAAATCCGATTGATTCGAACGCCACCTGATAAGATGCGAAGAAATCAAATGAGATGAGCAATGTACATGAAAAGGTAAAGAGGCAAATTGTTGAACAGGAATTTCACATAGATGAAGCCAATTGTTCAGCTTAATTTACATAGAATGACAATCATAAGAATTGGTAGGATGTTTTGCATATATGTACGTACGTATATGTACATGTACGTCTGATGTAGATACTACGCTAAGTAGATAAGCTCGCCACTTTCCTGAAAATATATCCGATAATTATTAATTTATTTTTCGAGTAGGAACCTTAACCTACACAAATAGAAAAACATGTATGAACCATCGCCATCGATAAGAAATAAACAAACCGTTGACAAATCGTACAGAATGTTGACATGTGATCATTATGAGCGAACGTAGCGTCACGGTTAATTCCATCCTGGAATAATACGAATGAATTTGACTGTTCCCTTTCGAATTGTGCAAGTTTAGGTGTGATATCGTAAGTTGCATAAAATTATAAGGAAACTCTGAATAAGAGTGACGCAATCTGGGAACGGCATATGTGGTAAATCATCAAGATAATGTTTTGAAAAATCAGTTTTAATATATATAACATATAAATCGCATCGTATATTTAAAATCTCATGATGTATAGGAATAAAAAAGGAAAATTCCGAATAAACGAATTTCGGGGCGGAATAAAATATTCGGTAACGAAGTACAATGCTTGGAAGGTCTCCAAAGGAAATGGCGCCACGAAAGCCGTGTTTCATTCCAGAATTATTTACGACTGCGTACCCATTTGCGAAAAGATGCTTCATTTACATCAGATCTAACTTTGCAAGTGGACGATTTTCATCAAATCAAGAAGACATGTAAATTGGCTACGTTGGAACATTTTCACCAACTTAATGTCCTTGCTTTAAATTCTGAGCGTACAGAAAAGAATACTTAATCGCTTTCAAGTTCTTTCTAAATTTTCTCAGTTTATGTTACAATGGTGATTTGTGTGAACTTATACACTTAAAGGTTACCTAAGGATCCTTGTCTGAAAACATATATGGTAAACGTATTTTTATAACAAGTTTTGATTCGGAAATTTCTAATTTATCTATTTATTTTAATACAACTTCTTCCGAGAAATCGTTGTGGAGATAAAACGTTCACGTTATTATTTGATTATAAAGTATACTAAAATTAAAATATTAATTAATTATAAATAACGCTTATTAAAGAATCGCATATTTAGTAATAATTTCACCTTAATTACTAACAGCTCTATTTTGTTTACTTGAACAGACATAGAATTCACCATAAACTGAAATAAGATTGAATCCTAAATATTTATAAGAAATTATAACAACAATGAATCTTGGCAGGAGTGATTAACGGAAACCTAATGGCATAACAGATAAATAACTCAGCAATGATTATAAGTATAAATTATCTTTAAAAGTAATCGATGAGAAGTTAATACATCCATTACCACATCTTCAAAACTACGAAGACCAAACTTTGAATTCTAATTTTTACCACAGAAGAATACACTTCTAAGGGAACTCATCAAATAATCCATCTATTTTTAGATTGACTGCAGAAAAATAATAATAATGGTGTGTATAATTAAACCAAAATCATTAACCATTGCCATTAAAATTCTGCACGTACTCGAAAACATGGAATGAAAACGAGAAATTTCTAACGTTTACTCAAAAACAAAAATGATGACAAATAATTCTGAAAACCGAATCACTTTAAGTTTTCCGATTTAATAAACGAGAACCGTCTTGAGCTTATGATCCGATACAATGAGAATCCAATTCCGTTTTCAGCCTACGCACACATTGGAATCTCGTCATCACACTTCTCTGAGTGACTGCAGAGACAGACGAGAAGAAAAGACCCTCGAAAAGAAACAAAAAGATAATCGCTTCACGATTCAGCAAAGAGTAGATAGTGGGATGAGATTCCATAAGAACTGGAAGCGACGGTGATGACCTACGTTATTGACCGAACAGAATAGAGGATCTGCCCGTAACAAAGAGATAGAGGAGATGCCGGGGCAGTGAAGAGAGTGACACAAATACGCCGATGGGACGTCACTGAGGGAAGGAGATGATTAATCGCCAGCATAGTGCACGCCGTAGAGTGACCGACTGAAGGAGAACTCGATGGCAGAAGAAGGGACAAAGCAGTACGCGGAAAGAGAGTAGGAAGTAGAATTAAGGAATACATAGACTATTTATTGGCGATAGTGTCCTATGTGGGCCTCTTTTAAGCGGGTACGTGCTAAAATATTTAAATAAATAAAAAACAGAAGACAATTGCAAGGTAAATCAGTAGTAATGAATATGATAGTTATACTATAAGAATGAACGAAAGTAGAGGCGAAAAACACAGAAGCTAGAGCAAAGTAAAAAATAAATGTATGAAATAAATTTATTATGGTAATATACTAATATACATATATTATATTATACATATATATGAACATAAAAATAAACATAAATAAACCATCCTTAAAGTCTGAGGAGTATAAGAAGGCTTACACTGATCGCGGTACGTAACATAAAACATATTTAACTTATAACTAAAAGATAGACTCCGAATATCAATAAAAATAATTCTACAATAACTTTTAAAGGCTGGAAGGTATTTAGTATCCATCTACGTTTATAAACGATAATAGGAATAAACGCCGAGTTTTTCCCACGTTAAAACCAATAACTAGTTTCACTCGATCGTTTTAGAGAAAATTTAAATAAACGATTCTGCATAGTGGTATTATGCAACACTAAATGTATTTTTGAACACAGTATTTAAATCTGATAATTAGACTTTACGAGGCGTTGATGGCGATTTACGATTCCATTTCTTTATCTAAATTATTTCGTGGAGTTAAAAATAGAGCTAAACATCCTCTAACGGAAAGACTTAATGGTTTAATTTATCTCCCGGTAGTTTTGGTAATTAACTAAGACTTTTTTATCGCATCCAAGATTGGATTAGTGTCCATAAAAACAGTCTGTATTGTAGCTATGGTAAAGGAAACACCTCTTAGGGCCGATAATAAAATAAAATACAACTGTTAAAGAAACAAGAACTAGGCTTACGAAAATCTCCACGAATATATTTCATGGACAGATAAAATACTCGAAGTAATATACAGACTTCACGAGAGAAAATTTTTATCACAATTATGAAACAAATTAGCTATATTTCATAACGAATGTTTTGATTGTATTATAGATCATATTTGAGAAATAAATAGAATAAAATATTTAGGATCATCAAGTAGTAAACCAGTAAAATTAAATTTGGTCATCAAATAAATTAAATGCGAAAGGCACCTTAATAGTAATAAAATAGTGTGAATAAATAAAACTGAACCTATTTTAATACGGTCTCATCTAAATGGTGCATCGTAAATTTATAGAAGTCCTACAAAGAAGTGGCACTTCAGTGTTGGCTTTTTCCATAGTTACACACGTAATAATAAGTGAAAATAACTTTAATCCGTAGAGAATACAGTAAAAATAAGACTTAAATATGTAACAAGAAGTGGACGAAAATAAGTTTCAAATGGATACGATAAAAATAGTAAGGATGAATAAAATTACATCGAATTTTTTAAAATTTGATTCTTAGAATACACTTCATAAAAAATTGCATAAAAAACCAAATACTATCAGAAACGAGTTCTATCATTCCAAAAAATGAAAGAGCTTGGAAAATTTAGAGGGATAATTATTTTTCTAATAAATAAATTCTCATGATGAGAACATTGACCCCATAAAACTCGCTCGGTTTCCTGAATCTGCGCGTAAATTTGAAGCAAAGCGGTGACAATTCTCCCAGCGCGAGTGGAAATGTATGTAAATATCCTTGTGCGGTTCCTTGAAAGAGGCCGAGAAGTTAAAGCTGACTAAATTTATGAGTGTAAAATCCTAAACATAAAAAAAATCATAATCCGGAATCATAAGCGGAATTAAAGCGAAAGCTGTGGAGAAAAATTATGAAAATTGAATTCGAACCAAAATCCTAACAGAAAATACGAAGCAAAATGAAAAGAATAAATCAAGAATAAAAAAGGTACCAACTAATTGAAAAAATCACGGTAGTGAAGAAGGGATAGCACTACGCAAGACTGCTATTACGAATGTATCATAAATATATTTTAAAAGTCTAAAAAAAGCATTCTAAATTTTACGTTCACGTATTCTGTAAGAAATGATTGATTTCAATAACGATTGGTTTACTCGATTGAGCATAATTTTGAATAATTCACCAGTAGGAATCTAAAATTTCATAATAACACATGCTTGAGAATTTACGTTAACCGTTTCGATTATTCGATTCAAACGATCAATCGTCATATTAAATATAACAGAAAATTCCATTCATACTCCAAGATCGAACATAGAAAGTCAGAATGTAAAGTTATCATTTAGTTTAGGAGTATTGCATGATTGTGAAAGTAAAAAAATCTGAATTTTCCTTCTGTATGCTGAGCAAGGTCTCATCAGTAATATAAAATGAGATATAAGGAAATAATTTCATAGTATCCATAGATATTATCATTAACTAAGTGACTTCTTTCTAAGAATCATACCAAAGATACATTTTCTATATTTTTTAGGGAATGTTAAAATTTTCTAGATCTCTAGATGTTTAAGAAATCGACTTTATTTCATGATTATATGTTCCTGATATTTAATCCTTAAGCTGCTTTTAAATAGGTTTTCGTTATCAGATATTCCGTAGGAAAAAATTTCTAATGATTTACTTTAAAAAAGCCTTGCTAAAATATAGCTCGAACAGTTCCCAGAGAAATTAGGACTTAAAATCATATAGACGGTAAAGCTTTTTAAATAAACATACTTCGAATACATCTGTCATTGAGCTTAACCAATAAATTCAAGAAGATCCGAGGTGTTACTATCAAGCACATTAATTAAGACATGGGCAGAGATAAAAACGACTGAAGTAATACAAACTGATAACAAAGCGAAATGATCCAGCATCGACCAAACGAATAAATAGGCTCCTTAACTAAAACCCATCACCTAATTGGAATCGATACGACGAACTTCCCAAAGCTGCCACTTACAGGGACCGAAAAAAATCTATTAATTAGAGTCCGGTAAAAGCCACAGAATAAAAAGAAACGGAAAGATAAAATTCCTATCCTTTTTACGGCGAGAGGCCTCCTCTAAGCCAATCCGTGGCGACTCGAAAGAGCTTAGCGAAAGGATTACTCGAGTCACTTCCTAGTCTCTTTGGATACCCGACTTCTCACACTGCGACCGCAGGATCTAGGAAGACAACCCCAACATCTACACCCTCTCTTTGGGTCTCTCCTCCCGTCTACGGAACATCTCAACCACATTCTGCGAGCTCTACATCTTCCGAGCCGGACGCTAACATCTACCCGGTCCCTGATTTAGTGGCATTCGAAGCCGACCCTCAACCGGACAGTACCGTCCCGACAGCCCCCCGAAGCCGTCGCCCGCCTCACCCGTCGACCACCAACACCACTACCTTCCAATTGTCTTGCTCTTTATCCCCTGCTATCCGTCTCCTAATTAAATCCGAAACCGCCCTCTGCCATACCGAGATTCTCGTCCACCTTAATCTCCATCTTTTTTAAATTCTCCTGCAAGAAAAGCCGGTGGAGGGAATCTGTGGACCGACTCTTCGGCGGAGAGGAGCTCTTTTCTACTTAAGGAAAAGAGGGATGAAAGATGTGGGTTTGAGAAAGGGATTTTCAAGCGGATGACGAAGAATCCACAAGAATAGTTCAATCGAAAAGACGATATGCCTCGATAAGGGACTTCCTACGCAATTTAGAGGGCGATTCCATATGAATGCGAATACGTTAATCAAAGTGACTACAAACAAAACAAAGACAAAGTTACCTAAGAAGCAGGCATAATATAATGAAAAAGGGAAAATTGCCGGCCTCGTTGGCGGAATGGTTAGCATTCTAATCTTAGAACGCTGAGGTCCCGGGTTCAAATCGGGAGGAGGAAATTTTCCTCTCAGGGTCTGGATGTCTGTGACGTCCTTCGTTGAGTTTACGACCACACTGTAATTGTCCCGAAAGAGGATGTTTGTGCGGTCTTTGTTAATAAATAAATAAATAAAAATGAATCGGGGAGGATTTCATGAGTATCTTGAGATTCAGATATCTTAAAATTTGATTATTGAAATTTAAGATACGGGTGAATTGACGCAAAAAGGCAGTGGCAGTGGCAGTGCTGAATGGATTTATTTCTCTATGTAACGTATACATAAATGACATTGATAAAAATTACATACGGATTATTTGATATGAAATGAAACTATCTTTGCTTACGTTTTCGAAAAATTGCTTAATACTAAAATATCATTAGAATGAGAAAAATATCAATTTTTAAGACATTTCCAGATGGTATAATAATGCAGAAAATTTCTTTCGTACAATAGCACCTACTGAAAATGATTAAAACAACACGACCATCGACTACCGAATACGCGAGAAGGTTAAACATCTTACCGTTTCAAGTATCAAATACAATACCCTCAATATAAGTGCAAGTAATATACTTAGGGATGATTAGAGCAATACTCATCATGAGAATACCATGATAAAGTAAAGAATAATAACTACCGCTGCCAGTAACGGACAGCCGCATTTCTAAACCAACAATCCAACGTGGAACCCTCGTTATTCATGAGCAGTTTGATGAAGGAGCATACCTTTTTAGACCAAGGCCAAAAATTGGATTTTCTCAATCGAGTCTTTTACGAGAGTGGACGGGCTAACCTGACAGTTCCCTCCGAGGTCCATAATGGTTCCATCTTGACGGTCCGCATCCGACGATGCTAATATGCATAAGCTAAATGTTTGTTTGTATTTCTTCATCACGACGAACGACATATGAAGCGCCTTTGAATGAATGGGTGCTCTCCCAGGCGTGAATAAATTAAAACGGGTCACGACCCTTTTCGCTGACATTGTTACTTTCACTCCTACTCAAACGCCATGTATGCGGACTTTGGAATAAATATCAATGATTTATGTCTGGAAGAGTTGAAAATAATATCTTATTTAGCTTTGTTCGGAGGAATAATTAATGATCGAGTCAGAAAATAGAAGATGAATATTTATGTCCCGGCTAGAAACTTTATAGCATCCGACTTCACCTTTTATCGAGGGATTCTAAACCAATTGTTTTCGAAGAAAGACTAGAGATGTTTCCACTCGAGGAAAATACAACGAATTCTTCTTAACTCTCAAAAATTAAAAGACTGCTATTGCGCTTAGAAAACGAAAAATTACATTACTAAAACAATGACTGCGAAAGGACAAACAGGAGTCATTCCAAAGCCGAGAGGAATTCCTTTATTAGCGATTACTTACGAGATTTTCTGCTAATATATGACCGTGCTGTTATCCCTTGCCAGTTGGTTTCGACCGGAAAAATAATCGTAAAGCGGGTTCGCCTGATTAGAGGGGTGAATGCTAACTGAGACAGGGCGATGAAAATCTTATCTGCGACGACACATGTATTGCGAAAATGATATACAAGTCCTTAGTGCTAGAACGGATCGCAAATATGCAAACCGGCTGAAAAAAAGGAACGATGAGAGCGGAACGCGAGATCCGAAACGATCCAACAAAGAGAGCAGCCCGTAATACCGGTGATTAAAATCAAGCGCATTAATTATTCATCGACACTGAATCCAGAGGGCTTTTTTGACGCTGAAGGCGGCTTCCATTGGGTTCCGCGAAAATATTTAAAGCGACGCGCATAAATGCATGCGAAGCCACGGTATCGATCAAAAAAACGACACCGAGACTCGAGTGGGTTTGACTGACCATCACCTTATTACTTAGAGGCGCTTTTTTCTCCGCATTCTAATTTAAGAAAACGATCGAGAATGGCCGATAAAACCGTGTAAAAATGTCTAAACGGCTGCTCCATTGATAGCGCACGGATAAAGGTTTAATAACAGTCTGCTTGGAGAAATGGCCACGAGGATTTGGGAGGAGTTTCAATTTTCTAAGTATCTCCCGATCGTCCACAGGACGCATTACAATCTCGCGCTGCCTTTTAAAGGAAGAAACTGGAAGATTACCCAAAAAAAACCGCGACGTATTTGCATGAAGACTACACCCACGACGTTCCGCAAGAGTGGTCTGGAGAGATACGTTGGGAGATGGGGCAGAGGAAAAAAAAGGCTCCGAATTAACCGAGCTCCCATCCCACTGCAATCTTTCGTTTCATTTGCATTTTCATTTTAATTCCCAATCTCATGGGTTTATGCGAGTGGAAAGGAGGTGGCGCAGATAAAGACTTAAATCAATCTATTACCGCTGCGGGCTGGTCGAGGCGACGATTTTGAAATTATAGATTCCGGACGCCCACAGGAAATTGAAGTTGGGTCTTCTGACCAAAGAGAAAAAAAGGGTTGCACCCGAACGAAGCCTATCTATTCGGTCACCGGACGAATCCTCGTTGGCCACACGGTGACCCCACCCCCTGACAGCTCTGACAAGAGATAATCATCGGGACACGAGGCTGGGGAATTGACAATTAATTGGAAGAAGGAGGGTGATGAGAGAGGGAGTTTTAAAGGAGCAAACGTAACGAGATGTGTGCGAATGGAAGATTGGATTGTACGGCGTATGTTGGAATGCGGGTGATAAAAAAGCGGAGCTCGGATGCGGAAGCCCATTAGAAATTTAATTTCATTATTAAAGTCGTCGGACCAATCATTTACCAACGTCCGGCTTAACGCGCGCGGAACAAGGTGGATAAATTGGTTGAAGACCCAATATTCCGATGTGACGAATGGGTAAATTAAAATTCTCCCAAAACGTAATATGTCTACTGAGGGAAAAAAGTAGAATGTATTCTTTAAAGGATAAATTAGTTGATGAAAACACTCGATCAAGAATGTTCTTCTTCCGGAAAAAAGAAAGGAATTAAAAGATAAGGTTTTAATTTCTACGTAACCGATTATTTTCATTACAAAATACACTCAAAGAAACAATTCATTTCACATTTAATTTGATAGAGTTCATAAATAATTAGTTTCACCAATGATTGCATGAATCCGTTACTCCTCTACCTTTCTATTGCATAAAAAATTTTGTAAGTTATATACGGTTGAATGGAGAGAGTTAAATTGGCGTTCATACTTATACGGCCTGGAATCGATGGGCTTAAAAATAGTTTGAACGGGACTCAAACCTGGATCTATAAATTCCTGAGCACTTTCGAATTTCGAGGAGAAGTCATTATTCAAAAATCGCCATCAAGTTAATTCGAAGTTTTCGAAAATATCTGAGTTTAAAATGACTACAGAGGGAAAAACAATTTTATATGAGTCCTTGAGAGAGAATGCGTAAAAATAAACCACTATGCGAATTTAATCAAAATTATAATAATTGCGCACGACAAACCTGTATTCAGGAAAAAGCTATTCAAAATGAATCCCGTAAACATTCTAAATGAAGGAAGAGGAACTCGCACCTTGAGGGCCAAGAAAATACATTTTACCGCATACAAATCCGATCGACTACGAAAAAAACACGGCCCAGGATCGTTATTTTTATCGCGCGAATCTGGAAATCAAACGCGTAGAGCTTCGTCTACATCGTTAGAGACAGCCCACCGAGCGGCAGTGTCAGACAACGTAAAAGACTGCGAACTTTACCACATCCCGACGTCCGAATTTTCCCGACAAATGAAGCGGGTCAATAACCGGCCAACCTCTTCAATTAAAACAATCGTTGACTGACGAAGATCTCCACGCATTTCTTAGGAATCTGCCACCTGGAGGATTATCGAACAACGCCTATATAGCTCACGGGAAGAAAAAGATCCAAAACGAGATGCTATATATATTTCCCTTCTAACGAGAGAGAATCGGACGGCGGGGGGCGGCGAGGATGAGATTTTTCGAAACGCCCGAGTCGGAGGAAACGACTTCGAGAAATGGCAACCAATGGATGAGAAATGGAATATATTCGAAGGGAGAGAATATATGGCGGGCGGTGTAACAGGGATCGCGGAGGGCGATTTGAATAACAGAATTTCACGGCTCCGAGCTGTTGGGGTCCCGCGGCTCGGCATTCCCAAACGCCGAAATTAAGTGGAGAGGAATCGAAAAAAAGGAATGAAATAACGTACGCACGAGCATTCCCGAATAAGAGAGGGCAAGAACTGGTTCGCCATCTCCTATGGGCTGCGCTATTCGTCTTCCCTCTCCGGCATTTACCCGTCTACCCCCTCCGTCTCCATTCTTAAACTTTTCGTCTTTCCCTTTTGTGCCATTCTTCCTCCTCTTTCCTTCCCCTAACTCAATATTTCCTTCTTGTCACCACCCTCCTTCGAAATATTCAACTCTCCTCCGCTCCCTTTCTTTAAAGACTCTTTATGCGAGAAGGAACTTTGAGATCAATTACCTTTACAGTGTTTCTACATCCACCGGTCGTTACGATAAATTACACTGATTCCGTCTCGACGCGCATCCATCGATTGAGGCGGAAAAAAAGGAAGAAAATAAACGCATCTCCTTGCATATGTTTTTCGAGGTCCCCTAGGCATCGCAAAAATGCCAGCTCGTTTCGCTTTTGCGAGAGGTCCTTCTCATGAATTAATCATTCATAAGAATCGGGAAATGTACAAAGTTATACACCTGAGGATGAGCATAACTGAGGACTAAGGGTATCACATGGAGGATTATGGATGAATTCTTTTGCTTGATTGATGTTTACGATAAAAAAGATTTCAAAAGTCAGTTTCGATAATAAATAACGCCTCGTTTAGTATTATCCTCATTGAAAACGAAATATTTTCAACGCTACAGTAACTAACGTACACTACGTACTAACTACGTACTAACTACGTACACTAACGTGCGTAAAATTCAATAACCTTCCGTGATATCATTCTTATTGATAATTTAAACAATTGGAGTAAGTAAGATAAAACGATACGATGTGGATGATGAAGGAGTGATCAAACGATGGATGCTTATGTTTTGAAACTTTGCAAGGTAGCATATGTGTATTTATCTATTATTATTCATTAGTGTGGAAGGAACTCCGCGATGGCATGCAATAAGAACACTCTAAATACCCAATTCACAATGTCATGAGAGGGTGCATACATAATTTTACTAAGTTGAAATAAGAATAATATTGACATTGACAACTGCGGAAATTGATTCGGCTTAAAATAATGCAGCAAGAATCGAGAATAATGTAAACCATTTCCATAGTTTAGCACACCTTTTATTACAGCGGTCATTAGTGACGGGTGTACAACAGATGACGTGGCTTTGTTTCGATTTTCTTCTGCCGCGTGTACACTATGATAATCGAGTTGAATTGTAATTTTCTGTAGATGAGATAAAAGGTATAGAATAGAAATTTGAAACGCTGTTCGGTAAGGACAAGCGGTACGCAAGAAGTTGGATGGCATACGAGAGGGAGACTAGGGAAAAGTAACTAAATCGTGCTAGTTACAAGATGGGTTTTGACCATGGATCCGATGAGGCTATTGGACTCGTTAAAGCTCTGACTGATAAATGTAGATGGGGGCGTAAGAGGCTGTTCAATCGTCCATTAAGTCCGCTCCTGGCCAGTCGAGAGAAATGAATGATGAGCATCTTTTTAGTTCGCTTGAAACCTCTCTTTCTCTCTTCATCCATCTTTGCCTTCTTTGACCAGAAGATTCTGAGCGATTAGGATTCTGCTGTTCTTTCCTCTAGGTCCAATAGAAACGACCTTTGGTTGGGAGATTAAACAGCACCGTTACGAGCCCATATTCCTCTATTATATTCCATAATAGCGCGTATACAGAGTTAAGCGGGAATAAAAGACACCGAGAATGTTGAAACTTCTACTTTACATTTATCTGAATTCCATTTCGCACATAAAACTTACATTTATGTACAGTAACAGTTATAAATAAAATATCGTAATGCGAATATACTCTCAAAATAGAAGACTCAGGAAACAAAGTATTTTTCTAACTAACGCAAGAAATATATTAAACAATTTAAAAGAGTCAATACTATAAAGGAAAAAGAAGGATTCACACAGATGCCTCTACTCTGAAAGAACACAGGCTGGTTGACGCAATTGATGATTCGTATGAATATGGCTTAGCATAGCAGCCTTCCTTAATTTAACGATGAGAGTTATTTTACTAAATTATCAGTCTTCCTACTAAAATCAAGCACTTGAAAACACGCAATTTCAGATGAGATACCTTCATGACTTAACATATTTGTTATACTTTATCAACCGTCGATCAGAGTACAATTGTTTTGTTGAACGCCGCTTGGAATAAAAAAATTTTGGGCGAGAAAAGTTCTAAGAGATGTTGAGGAACAAACATTGTCGAAGATTCCGCACAGAGGTTTATAGCTCTTGAACAATGTTCGAAG